>CM032486.1:601688-1854185 GCA_019059595.1 Marasmia exigua | reverse complement strand
GGGTAGAATTTAACCGAAACCGACGTTATCGTCGTCCAATAAGACTTAATGAAATTTTCACGGGGTGAAAATACGCGAAAAAACGGAAAATTTTAGTGTCCACCAACGCTAACCCAAATCGATGGTTTGGGTATTTTGGGGTTAGATTTACCGAATCCGACGTTATCTCGTCAAATAAGACTTATGAAATTTTCGGTAAAATAACCGAAAAACGGAAAATTTTTAAGTGTCACCAAACCTAACCCAAATCGATGGGTTTGGGTATTTTGGGGTAGATTTAACCGAATCCGACGTTATCTCGTCAAAATAAGACTTATGAATTTTCGGTAAAATAACCGAAAAAACGGAAAATTTTAAGTGTCACCAAACCTAACCCAAATCGATGGGTTTGGGTATTTTGGGGTAGATTTAACCGAATCCGACGTTATCTCGTCAAACTAAGACTATGAAATTTTCGGTAAAATAACCGAAAAAACGGGAAAATTTTAAGTGTCACCAAACCTAACCCAAATCGAGTGGGGTTTTGGGTATTTTGGGGTAGATTTAACCGAATCCGACGTAATTCTCGTCAAAATAAGACTTATGAAATTTTCGGTAAATAACCGAAAAAACGGAAACATTTAAGTGTCACCAAACCTAACCCAATCGATGGGTTTGGGTATTTTTGGGGTAGATTTAAACCGAATCCGGACGTTATCTCGTCAAAATAAGGACTTATGAAATTTTCGGTAAATAACCGAAAAACGGGAAATTTTTAAGTGTCACCAAACCTAACCCAAATCGATGGGTTTGGGTATTTTGGTGTAGATTTACCCGAATCCGACGTATCTCGTCAAAATAAGACTTATGAAATTTTCGGTAAAATAACCGAAAAAACGGAAATTGTTTAAGTGTAGTTTTCATCCAACCTTAACCCAAATCGATGGGTTTGGGTAATTTTGGGGGTAGATTTAACGAATCCGACGTTATCTCGTCAAATAAGACTAATAATTTTCGGTAAAAATACCCGAGAAAAACGGAAAATTTTAAGGTGTCACAAACCTAACTCCAAATCGATGGGTTTGGGTATTTTTGGGGTAGATTTTAAACGAATCCGACGTTAACTCGTCAAAATAAGACTTATGACTTTTCGGTAAAATAACCGAAAAAACGGAATTTTAAAGTGTCACCAAACCTACCCAAATCGTATGGGTTTGTGGTATTTGGGTGATTTAACCGAATCCGACGTTATCTCTCGTCAAAATAATAATTATTAAATTTCGGTAAAATACCGAAAAAACCGGAAAATTTTAAGTGTCCCAAACTAACCCAAATCGATGGTTGGGTATTTTGGGGTAGATTTAACCGAATCCGACGTTATCTCGTCAAATAAGACTTATGAAATTTCGGTAAAATACCGAAAAAACGGAAAATTTTAGTGTCACCAACTAACCCAAATCGATGGGTTTTGGTATTTTGGGTAGATTTAACCGAATCCGACGTTATCTCGTCAAAATAAGAATCTTATGAAATTTTCGGTAAAATATAACCGAAAAAAACGGAAAATTTTAAGTGTCACCAACCTAACCCAAATCGATGGGTTTGGGTATTTGGGGTAGATTTAACCGGAATCCGACGTTATCTCGTCAAAATAAGACTTATGAATTTTCGGTAAAATAACCGAAAAACGGAAATTTTAAGTGTCACCAAAACCTAACCCAAATCGATGGGTTTGGGTATTTTTGGGGTAGATTTAACCGAATCCGACGTTATGCTGTCGTCAAAATAAGACTTATGAAATTTTCGGTAAAATAACCGAAAAAACGGAAAATTTCAAATGTCACCAAACCTGACCCAAATCGATAGGTTTGGGTATTTTGGGGTAGATTTAACCGAATCCGACTTTATCTCGTCAAAATAAGACTTATGAAATTTTCGGTAAATAACCGAAAAAAACGGAAAATTTTAAGTGTCACCAAACCTAACCCAAATCGATGGGTTTGGGTATTTTGGGGTAGATTTAACCGAATCCGACGTTATCTCGTCAAAATAAGACTTATGAAATTTTCGGTAAAATAACCGAAAAAACGGAAAATTTTAAGTGTCACCAAACCTAACCCAAATCGATGGGTTTGGGTATTTTGGGGTAGATTTAACCGAATCCGACGTTATCTCGTCAAAATAAGACTTATGAAATATTTCGGTAAAATAACCGAAAAAACGGAAAATTTTAAGTGTCACCAAACCTAACCCAAATCGATGGGTTTGGGTATTTTGGGGTAGATTTAACCGAATCCGACGTTATCTCGTCAAAATAAGACTTATGAAATTTTCGGTAAAATAACCGAAAAAACGGAAAATTTTAAGTGTCACCAAACCTAACCCAAATCGATGGGTTTGGGTATTTTGGGGTAGATTTAACCGAATCCGACGTTATCTCGTCAAAATAAGACTTATGAAATTTTCGGTAAAATAACCGAAAAAACGGAAAATTTTAAGTGTCACCAAACCTAACCCAAATCGATGGGTTTGGGTATTTTGGGGTAGATTTAACCGAATCCGACGTTATCTCGTCAAAATAAGAATTATGAAATTTTCGGTAAAATAACCGAAAAAACGGAAAATTTTAAGTGTCACCAAACCTAACCCAAATCGATGGGTTTGGGTATTTTGGGGTAGATTTAACCGAATCCGACGTTATCTCGTCAAAATAAGACTTATGAAATTTTCGGTAAAATAACCGAAAAAACGGAAAATTTTAAGTGTCACCAAACCTAACCCAAATCGATGGGTTTGGGTATTTTGGGGTAGATTTAACCGAATCCGACGTTATCTCGTCAAAATAAGACTTATGAAAAATAAGATTTTGGGACATCTTAAAAAGTGGGGTAATTTCCCGACTTCTGGGGAAATTTCCCTAAAATTCATGAAGTCTTATATTGACCACCATGTAAAAATTGGAAACAATCAAAATGCGAAACAGTGCCAACGCCCCATGGGCGTTGGCACTGTTTCCTATTTCGATGCCATTTGTACTAAGTCCTATAGTGCCAACATTCCGACAAAATATTTAAATTTTAATTTCCCGCCTGTATTAAGATATTATTATTGGAAATTGCCTTTAACGATAAACGTATGTTAATACATTATTATTCCAGAAAAATAATGCTTTCTAATTATTTCTTTCTAATGATTTTAACCTTTTAATGAAATCTTTTCTTTCTTACTAATACTTTTTTTTCATAACCGTCACCGTCAAATAGATTCAATGGACAACATTTCATATATTTAACATGTCGATATTGTTTTTTTATATGAAAATAGACATAAAATGAACGGACCCATATTTTTTCTTTTTTCAAAATTTGTCCATTTTCACGCATAAAATAATTATTAAAATTCTTTATATTCTAAATAGACGTAAGCGCCAAATGACGTCATCGGACGGCTGAATACAGCGATATTCCTTTGCTTATCATTGTTTTAATAAAAAAAAGGTACTACTGTCAAAGGTAAATAATACTAGTGTCAACATTGTCAACGTCATTCATACATTCAACGTTGACAAGTTGTCTTTTTTTTTTGACAGTCATGGGTTTGGCATTTCGTAAATTTAAAAGTATAATGTGCTAGGCAAAGAAATATTTTACATTCTGCCGTCCGATGACGTCATCTTACGTTTTTTAGTTTTTAATTTTTTTCTCAGTAAATAAGCAATATAAAAAAATTTATAAATATATATTCGCGCAGCGGAAAAGTAAATAAAGAAATGGTATTTTTTGTTTCAGAGCTTAGCAATTTTGAAATGTTGTCCATTTAGTTGATTAAGGTGACGGGTAGGGCAGACTATATTAAACAATTTTGTGGTTACAACTTCTCGGCAAACACTGATACTATGTATTAAATAACCATGCACAAATGTTAGGTCCGGTTTAGTACGCGAAAAAATAATTCACGCCAAAAGTGTCCGCTTTTGGCGTTAATCAATTTTTGCGTTCTTGTTGGACCCAACATTTTTGCATGGTTATTTAATAAATAGTATAAATGTTTGCCGGGAGGTGGTAAAATAGATCGGGATTAGTAGCTAAAAATTAAAATCGATTGGCGTCGCTAGTGTGCTCTACCCGTCACCTTAACTACATTTTTTTTATTAGTTACATTAATTCATCATCATCGTCAGCCCATTTAAGTCCCCACTGCTGGGGCACTGGCCTACCTCAATCACATGAGGGCTCATTGCCATACTCACCACGCTTGGCAGACGGGTTGGCGAGGGTTTTGATATTAATGCAGAGTTTACCTTCTCTGGGTGCTGATGATTATGCCGGCAGCTTTACCTTAGCCGCCTTTTAAGACACCTCGGTAAGAGTGAGGGTGGCCAATTCTACTCTGCCGGGGACCAGACGGTTACATTAATTGCAATCATAATATTAGAAAATTGTATTTAATTAACCTATATTGTAACGAACGGGACTTTTTACGGGACTTCTTTCGTATCGCGGACTTTATTTGAAAGTGAAATGTATGGGAGTAACGAAAACAACCGACGTACGTACATGCTGATTTATTACTGCATCGTAAGGTGGCCGACCACTTTCACAATTTTGCCGAGGGAAAGCTTAAGGTAATTTTTAGGCATTTTATTTGTTTATTCAGTCAAATACAAATACAAAATCATTTATTGCATGTCACATGAAAATAGGTTGTTACAAATATGGATAGATACAATGTGACGCCCTGTAAGGGCATAGCAACATAACAAAGGGCCCACTAAGTTCCTGCGTCCTACGTAAATTATAGAATATTATTAACAATAACAATATTTAAATTTTACGTACACCTACAATTCTAAATTAACAATGATATCGCTTTTTCTATTCTTATCTATTTTATTTTTATAACATTAAATAATAATTGTAATTGAGAATTGAACTGTATAGCTTAAATTTATTAATTGATTTATTTATAATAGATTACTTTATTTTATCATTGAAAAATTTTTGTATATTATAATAGCATTTTTTAATTAAGAATGTCTTTAAATTTTTTATAAAAAGCGGAAGATTATTTATATTTTTTATGTCATTTGGTATATGATCATAGATTTTAATTAACATGCTATGAGGGCTTGTCGAGTTTAGTTTTAGTGTTGAAAAAGGGATTTTTAGTTTATTCTGATACCTATTGTTTCTTCTCATTCTTTTCTCAGGTGAATATAGGGTTAGGTTATTTTTAATAAACTTGCATGATTCCATTATGTAAATAGAAGTGAGAGTTAAAATCTGATGTTTAATAAAGTCAGTCTAAATATTAAATGATTAAAATTCAACTCTTAATCATTTAAAGTTCATGGGGATTTGACTAAGCTCGAGATTGAACAAAATATAAATACTTTATCAAAATATAGCTAATAGGTGCTAATAGCAAAAACTCTCAATAATTAAAGATATAACGTGTAGCCGGTTTAATGGTCATTCAAAGATTTATGGGCAAGTCCATTTTAAAAGTATGAAATTATTAAAAAAATAATTATACCATTGAATAACCCATACAATGTACCAACAATTATAATAGAAGCATTGACATAACCGCAACATTTGATATAGCTACCATACAAAATTCAAATGAAATGCATACAAAATACTTGCGTGTGACGTCACATCTCAGTAGCCATTTGTATGGAGCGTTTTGGGTTTGCCCAAAATGTGATTTTAAAGTTGTGATATCTCAGGTAGTTAAAATGAGAATCAAGTAATTCTTTCAACGATGTTTCTATCATTGAGAAGGTCTTTTGATTACAAAAAAAAGTCAAATAACGTATTATGGCTTCCGGAAACGTATAGTTTTGAAACGTAAACCTAAGTAAATTATTTGAAAGTATTATATTTGATTATCAGTTCAAAAAATTTAATTAATTTAAGGCATCCGGACGAATGCGTGTCGTTTTGGAACGAACAGTTATAAGTAGATTAAAAGTATTCTTTTTGACTATCAAGTCTTTAAAAGTATTTGTTTTATTATCAAGACCATAATATTAAATTGAAACTACTCGTAGATTCCAAGCCAAGAAAGAAGTCCCGCGGAAAAACATCGCACTAAAATTTGAGATTTCTTGTGCCTATTACTATAAATTTATCTTTTGGTCGGTGGCCACAAGTGAAAGAGGTCACGAAGGAGGATCCAGCTGGGATGTGCTGCTTTCAGGAAGTTAGGTCCCGCCAAGTCTAGGGCAAAGTAAACACTGCCGTACCACCCTTTACTGGAACCATTTCGCCGCATTTTTAGGCTCCTATTTGAGAACCTCCGGATAAGACCAGAACGCAGAAATTTTCGTCATTCGTTAAGCTTATATGACCTACTTTTCATCCCAAATTTCTAGTCTGTATGTCATTAAGTTGCGAAGTTAGGCGAAAGTCAAATGATAATCAAAATAGAACTAGTACTAATCCCATAATCTGAGAGAGCTGAAATTTGGCAATCAATAAAGAAATCGCAGTAAGAAACCTTAGACTTGGCACGACTTTGTCTAGATTTCATTACGTTTTAGAGATAAACAATCAGCGCCATCGAGACTTGGCTAGTTTTTTACAGAATGTTATTGGTGGGATTTCACTTCTTTTTGTAGAAACTATAGAAAATGTTATTAAATAAATCATTATGTCCATATTGACTTTTGATACTTTAACCAGTCGCGTATAAATGGTATGAGTATATTTTTATATATAGGAGAACTGTAAATATAACTTGGTAATCTCACTTATTTGTATGGGACTACCAAGTCATTTATGCAGTTGGTTTAACTGAAAAACTAGGCCGATTATCCTAGTTTTTATAGTTTTCCTTCTTTGTGGCCATTAAACCCTAACTCTGTGCCAAATTTCAGCTCTCTCAGATTATGGGAAGTACTAGTTCTATTTTGATGATCATGAGTGAGTGAGTGTCTGTCGAAAATGCGAAACTTTGCTTTCGCCTAACTTCGCAACTTAATCACATACAGACTTGAAATTTAGGATTAATAGTAGATCATATATCTCAACGAATGACGAAAATTTCTGCGTTCTGGTTTAATCGGGAGGTTCTCAAATAGGAGCCTTAAAATTCGGCGAAATGGTTCCAGTAAAGGATGGCACGGCAGTGTTTGCTTCTCGCTCGACTTGGCAGGGGCAATGCCGTGCCCTCAAGTTATGTATATTATTCATGTAGTTTATTATTTTTTATTTGACTTAGTGTAAGTTTATACACCTAAGTTTGTATAGTGTTGTGATGTCCAAAATAATAAACTATTCTTATTCTTATAGAAAAGCTACATAAGCTAGTTTCGCCGACCCCATTCCATTATCGAGATACTAGGCGACGACTCGGCTACCATCCCTATATGGTTGAAGTTACAGCTTTCCGCACTAAACGCTACGCAAACTCCTTTCTGATGCGAACAGCCAAGGAGTGGAACTCGTTGCCCGCCGATGTATTTCCTGAACAACATAACCTGGGCCTCTTTAAGGCAAGAGTGAATAGGCTTTTCACGAGCAAAGCATGGTCCCACCTTGGACCTCATCTTCACTTAATATCAGGTAAGATTGAGGTCTGATGGTAAAAAAAAAGAATGATCTGCCGATAGACAAAGGGTCAAGACGAAATACTACGGTTACAATGGGACTTACCTGTATTCCTGGCGTCGGTCGTCCACGGTGGGTCTGATTCCCCTGCCCGCAGGCATTTTGGTTCACAGCACTTGATCACAGTTCACTTAGAAGAATGTCCTCTAGGCGCGGCCCGACGGTCTGACACGTACGTCGCAGGCCGGTGAATATCGGTGACTGGCTCATTGCAAGGATAGAATGAGGGTAGATGGGTTTTAATGTGCGGCAATCCGGAATAGGGTGTAATTGATCGAGATTAAATTAGACACATGTTTATGGTTTAGTTGTCGTGTATTGATTGATTCACAAATACATTGCTATCGATAAACGTAAATAAATTACTTAGTCAGCACCGAACGTTACATGCGCGTCCCCGATTTACGCAAACATCAGGTAAATGCTAACTACGCGAACAACATACTGCAAATGCTATCGGTAGAAAAATAAAACCAACCTCACCACTTTTGATTTCCCGTGATAACCGCGTTTGAGTCGCCATCAACATTCAAAGGAGATCCTCGGACTTACATAATATTTTTGGTCCAAATATGTATTATGAAAGTGCCGACCAGAAAAAAATTGTGCTGCATTCTGTATGACTTGTCCTCCTGATGTTCAAATGTCAAGATTTGGCATAACAATAATATTTTTTTGTTAGTTAATTAATTCACTTAAAATGTATGAAGATGTTGATTTTTGTCTAAAACCAAGGATAATGACCGAAAATGTTGGCGCCATAGTAATAAATACTCAGTACTGACCGGAACTTATGAATGGGCCAGCTCGACCGGAGTTACCACGGCCTCACAGAAAACCGGCGTGAAGCAGCACTGTGCTGTGTTTCGCTGCATGAGTGAGGGTACAGTCCGGGGAAAAGGGGGGCTTAAAGTTTGGCAGTGCACTTGGGACTCCACTGGTGTCGCGGGTGTCTATGGGCGTCGGCAATCGCTTACCATCACGTGATCCGTCTGCTCGTCTGCCGCCTATTACATAAAAGAACTTGAATCAAAAAAGAGGATGTTCTTTGAGCTTTATGTTTATGAACAAAAGGAATCTAAAATTTTAGTTCCGCCGCAGTTCCTATAGCATCCGGAAACGTATCGCATTAACGATTAGCGTGCCAACAGACTCAAGCGGGAAATATTTACCTGGGTCTGGTTGGCGGGGCTAACAGGCAAATCAATCGGAGCTGTTGACCCGTTTCCCCACTTCGCGTTTTTTTTTGTTTCCCGGCGACCGTCGCGCCCACAGATCACATCTGTGGTCGCGCCGCCCTGGAGGACAGGAATCACAACAGCCTCTCTTACATATGCATAGGTATAAAGCATGCTGTGCTATGTTTCTATGTCTATCTCCTAGATATAACCTACATTACGGTTTTTTATCCTTTACCGTTTACGAAAAATAATTCGATTTTGAGAAATACAGTATCCATATTTATCCAATTGAGTACCTTTAATAGGTTGTGCATTAATTATCGTTCAATATCTCGAGCAAAAACGCCCTGTTGGTCTAGTGGTTTAAGTACCGGGCCGTGATCTCAGGGTCCTGGATTCGATTCCTGGGTCGAGCAAAAACTGTTTCGAATTTTTCGAACATAGCTCGGGTTTGTGTTTAGCAAGCGTGGTAATTAAGCCTAATCCCATCATAGTAGCGATGACTTGATTTCTATGATGGAGGCCTTTGCCCGGCAGTGGCATAGGCTGATACTTTACTTTTTTTTTATCAGGCTTTGTATAAACACGGTATATTTAAAATTTCAGTCAATTTGAACCATTAGTTTAAGAATGACAACTTGTTAAATTTTCTGAATTTTGTCCCTCACTCACTGACTCACTCACTCACCGATCATCATAAGTCCAAGGCACTTCTAGCCGACACAGAAGCTTCAAATTTAGAATACAAATAGAATTTAGTGTCTTAATCATGGGAAAACTTATTTTTTTTGTAATGTCGGTCCAGTTTTCTTAATACTCCAACTGCATGAATAACTTTGTAATCTCGTATAAATGTATAGGACTATAAAGTTACGTTTGCAGTTTAAGGGTGAAGGTACTGAAACGAAAAAAGTAGGTGGACTACAAAAAGAAATGATATCCCATAAAAACAAAACTTGTCCGATTACCAAGTTAATAACCGACTTGGTAACATAGATCTCACAACTTTTCACGGTAGAAAAACTAAGTGCGAGACTTGAATTTTTTGACAAGTTTTGTTTTTTATGGGATGTCCTTTTACAATAAATGAATAGTTTCGAAGATATTAGAGTAATATTAGAATAATGAAAATGCAGGGACATACGCCGCGTCACGACCTATCGCCCAGCGCCATCTATTGGTACTGTTTGAGAAACTAATGAAATGAATGAAACTGAGTGAGGGCGGGGCGCTAGTACCAAATAAGAGTAAAATTAAACAAACACTAAAACAAAATTGGGTGATTTATTAAATCGTTAAACATGGATATTGTCTAAGTCGCCCACGTCGGATAACTCGAGCTTCGGGTAGGACGGCTTCTCGAGCGCGCCGCACATGTTCTCGTTGGCCTGCATCAGCATGAACCCGGCCGCGCCCCAGCCCGGCCCGTGCGAGTTCTTCAGGACGAGGTGCTCGTTCGGCGTGCCGCCGGCGCCCCATCCCACCGCCGCCACGGCGTGCAGCAGCCTAGGCTTCTTATTACTGGAACAGATAAAACTACTTGAACGCTCGTTTCGAATGCTGTCGCTTCGGAGCTCGGGTTACGCTTCGACTATGATTCAGGCATGATTCTCGTAATTATGATGAGTATGAATAAGAATAAATTTATTGATATAATAAAGCATACAATGTTTTGTGACGATAATCCACTAGGCTTACAGGCCTGTATCGAAGTATCCAGTAAGTGACTACAGTTAACAAATCTTACGGAGTTACTGAAGCAACTGCCGTCTGACCTTCGCAACCTTTCCAACTGTTGTAGGTATTTACAATTTTGAGGAACTATCAGAGAAGAACAAATTTCCTCACGATGTTTTCCCTCCCCGCTGTGCAAATGGTAGCCGCACGTATATTTAAAAAATGCAGAGGTGCATACTCGGATTCAAACCAGGACTCGCTTATAGAAGGTGCGTTCTACCTACGGGGGGCTCCATTGAGCAACCACCGCTATTACTAACTAACTAACCCAAAGTGAGCCTTGGCCTCCGATAATAAGAGCATCCATCTGGGCCGGTCCTGCGCCACCTCTTGCCAGTTATCCGCCAGAAGTGTAAGCAAATCCTTTTCGACCTCGTCTCTCCATCGGTACCTTGGACGGCCTACTGGCCTTCGACCATTTGGCCGTCCTAGGTACGCTCTTTTTACTGCACGATCCTCTCTCATTCTCTCGAGGTAGCCGAGCCAGCGAAGTCGCTTTTACGATGCAACGAAATTTTGCATGAAAGTCTAAAGAAAGGTACCCTTGGGAAAGGATTGCTACTGCCCAAAATAAATATTTCACGCAAAGAAAGTCTCAGAAAAATGCTATACCTAGTCATAAATAATTTGAGCACGTTGACTTTTTTTTAATCAAACTTAGGCACAATGCAGAGATAGAAGAGATTGTGAACAAACCCAACATCATCGGCGAGACTAAGGCGCACCGTCTTCGCTGGTATGCCCATCTCGAGAGGTTGGACGAAGATCGTCTCGTGAAAAAAACATAAGGTCCGAAACGTGGGTCGACGCCCACTGGGTCGACCTAGGTATCACTGGAAAGACGTCATCCAGACTGATCTGCGCGAGCTCCTGTCAATAACTGGCAAGAAAGCTGCGCAAGAGGTTCGATCCCCGGGTCGGGCCAAACATTTGTACTTAAGTTTTCGGAAAAATATTCTTAATGTCAGCCCGGAGTCTGGAAGTGGGCGGTCTTGTACCCCGGTGCCTCAGAAAGCATGTTAAGCCGTTGATCCTGCGCCCAATCCCTCTCCGGTCGTGTCACCCTGGTGTTCCATCGGAATATGAGGGTAAGGGTGTCAAGGGGATAGTCCCTTATGTTTGAGAACACACTTGATAAATATCCTGCGTACGGTTCGGTTGGAGGATATTATGGTACGTACCAGCGGGCGTCGTAGTAGACATGACCTGTGTAGGTCTGGAAGCTCGGAGGTTTCATGTCTATTATGACGACGGCGGGCGCGAGCTCCTTAATGGTGACCTTGATAGCGTAGAGGCTGTTCCTTGTGACGTTGCCGTGGCCGCTGATGTGCGTGACGGGCGTCATGCGCGGGTCCTGGCACTGCTCCGCGCGCGCCACGTACGGGTAGCGCTCGCGCAGCGGCAGACCGCGCTCCTGGGCGTAGGCGTACGCGGCGCTCGGCCAGGTCGCGTTGCAGCCGCCGCCGCCGAACGGGTGCGCGCAGTCCACGATGGCTTGCTCACTAAGAGTTAACAGGCGACCGGTGGTCTTGAACAGCGCAGTCTCAACCGCGGCTGTCACCGCGAAAGCCCAGCATGAATTACAGCGTCCTTGATCTGGAACAAGCAAGTGTGGTAGGTACTTATTTCATATAAATGACCAATATTATAGTGTATTGAACTACAATCAAATCAAGTCTTCCTCAAATCGTTTGTAATAAGCTGATGATTTTGGTGGTTTGGTTGGTGCATAGAAAGCTCTTAGGTTCAATACGCTGAAGTGTAACTGTAAGTACACCGGACATGTCTCTATAAGAAGCTGAGAGACGACGGAGAGGGGACATACCTTATAAAATCGAGTGGTCGCCACGTTAGGAAACGGGAATGCCCTGAACAGGCTATGCTACGAACTTATTGAAGAATCGTAGCGTATGCGTATTGAACGCAATTTGTATGAAAACTTATATATCTATCTTTCCCACTTGGAATCAAAAGGTGCAAAGTATGGAGTAGGCAGTGCTCCCCCCTCTGCAGCACAAAGAACTGACGATTAAATAAATAAACTCATATAACATCTCATACATTGACCTGATTCGGTAATAAATAGCTTAAGTACTTGTGTTACGGATATCAGACAACAGACGGATTACAAATATCTGTAACACGTGCTTGAGCTAACCTAGATCAATGTTCATGAGAATTAGATCAATGTATGTGAGAATTAAAAGAATTCTGCCAGCATTTCGGCGACACTGCCACAGGGATCTGCTTTATTTGAACTTTCGTTTTTACTCACTTAGATTAGCTTTAGGTCTCAATGATTGTCTTAATTTTCTTAAGTTTTTGTTGTTTTGTTCAATAAATCATGTGCATGGATGGTGATAAAAGTCTCACTTCTGACAGGCGTAACTCCCCCGAGCGCGCGCCAGTCGAACTCGTCTGGCAGAGCGTCATGCATGACGCGCACCTGCGCCCGCGAGAATGGGTAGGGCTCCAAGGGCAGCCGCTCGTGCTCCTGGCCCACGCCCGCCATGAGCTCCAACTCCGCCTGCAGCCGGTCGGACAGCGAGGTGGTGCCCATGGAGAACGTGGCGCCCACGCGGTTGCCGGCCGACGCGAAGCGACTGAGCTGCATCACAACGTTCTTTCGAACCGCCTCCTCGGTTGCGTCGCTGTACTGCCGCTTGTAATTACTCACGAAGCTAAAATACAAACGTTTACTTGGATAATATAGGTTATGATATTACACAAGAATTTGTTGAAACCGCACACAGAGGAATCAAAGGAGAGATGAGGTCGAAAACGATTTGCGCGTCACTCCTGGCGGATGACTGGCAGGACCGACCCTAGATGGTGACTCTTTTTATTTGGGTCGCGGCGCCAACCTAGTTAGTTTTTGTTGTAACATTCTGATACAGATTTGTTCTAATTCTATGTCCATTATCCAGAATCAAGTCCAGATTCAGGTTTAGCTCCTAGTCCATGTACAAGTCTAGTCTGTACAGTAAGACTAGCAGGCAGTTTATGGTTGTTTAGGTAGATGGCACTGTGCATTTTTGTATCGCGCTAGCAAAGCGTGTCACCGGAACAATGACCTTGGGTCGCCTGCCTAGGGTTGGCAGTTCCAAAATAAACCGCTACAAGTCAAGACAGATTTCTACCGTCTCCCTTTCTGATCTAGAGCAAAAAAAGTCCAGAGAAGTATGGTGCATAGTGCCATCTACCAGGACAACCGATTATACCAACTGTAACAACCATATGACAAGCATAAAACAGCGACGAATCGCCTGCTTTTTTGGTTTGTACAGTAAGACTAGGCCTGTAGCTTAAGCCTACATTAGTTGCTCTGTAGATCATTAGCCAACATTCTGATAGTTTTTTTGTAAAAGGAAGAGTTTAGTTTAAATTTTCGTTCAGTTACCGGGTAAAGTTACATTTTTGGCTAAAGCATGGTCTAATACCAAATTCGCCCATCGTTATAGCAACCTCAAAGCTTGGTCCCGTTTAAGCCACTTGTAGCTTTGATGTGACAAGTCTGTCAATGTCCAAATGTATGTCTAAGTAGTTGATCTCGATTATCAATGTCGAGCTATATGCATCCAGATATAAGATATCTTATAATTCATGTACCTTAACTCAGTCTCAGTAATCATCTGATTGAATTGGCTCTCATATTCTATTCTTGCTTACCATCAGGCTGAGGAAAGCCAATAATGTGTCACTATTTAAAATCTGCAGCCTGGTTAAAGTCCACACCACCAAAGAAGTCTCGTGAGAACCGCTCTTGATTCGCTATCAATATTCTTTGAACTTTGTAGTCATAGACACAAGGGATCTCAAACTTTAGTTCAGTGTTTTTCCGCTAGGCGCAGTCTCTAATGTAAGCGTAGCGAGAGTAGGTATATTTACCTGATGTAGCCGTCGTCGTGCCTCGGATCCCTCGTCATCATGGTGAACTCGCGCAGTGGGTCGAGGCGCGCCATGTCGGCCGTGGTCTCCACCACGTCGCAGGCGCGCGCCAGGTCCAGCTGGAACTCATGCGCACGCGGCTCCAGCGCGCGCACGTCTTGATAGCGGTGTACATAGCCGTCGCAGTCACCGCCCAGCACCGAACTGTCCACCGCTACCGTATATCTGGAAGACATTTCAATCACATCGACTGATTACCGACTTCAAAAAAGGAGGAGGTTCTATGTTCGACTGTATGTTTGTTTTTTTTTATTATTTTTATGTGTGTTTACCAATTTCTCCATCTACCGAAAAATGAAACACTAAAAGCATGAAAAAAATTTCTACGAAAAATAAAACCGCCTTCAAAACCACGAACGGCGGATAATTTATGTTTTATTAATCCCATCAATATGGGTACCAAATGAAAGGGCTCAACAAGCAGAATACAATATAGGTACTATAAAAAAATGAAAACCAAGATGGCGACCGCTACAAAATGGCGGATAACGTAGGTTTTATCAATCCCATCAATATGGGTATCAAATGAAAGTGCTCAACCAGTACAATAAAATGTACTATATAAAATTAAAATCCAAGATGGCGGCCTCTACAAAATGGCGGATAACTTAGGTTTTTTCCATCCCATCAACATGGGTATCAAATGAAAGGTCTCAACAAGTAGAATACAATTTACTATGCAAAATTGAAATCTAAGATGGCCGCCGCAGAGGGTACAGCGGGGTTGGTCCAAAATAATAAATAGTTAAGTATTTATTTCCAGGAATGTACAACACGGTCTAACAAATTGACGACTTCTGCAGTAAGTTAATAACGCAGTTAAAAATTACATCTCGTGTTCAGGCGGCAACCGAACCCACATCTTCCACATTACGGGTGGCTGTTCTACCAATTAAACCACTGAACGCGATGCTCCCGATAGGCTTATCAATATTTACAATATCCAGTGAAAATATTATTACAAATATTTTGTCACCAGTTAAGATGAAACTACCAAATCAATTGTTGATATTTTAATATGCATTTTTTGCATGAGCATGAATGTTTATATGGAGTCAAGTGACATTTACTTAGTAACATGAAAACATTTTGGCATCAGGGTCAGACCAACGGACAATAAATTATATTATTTATGTTAATTAAGATTTCGGTGTGATTTCCTGTATGTTACATAATAACTATTTTAATTTTAACATATTTTGCGTTAGCTTAAGCATAAAGTGCCATAATATTGTAAAAAATTACCTTCTAAAAAACTATTCTCTCTTAATTCGGATAGGGCACACTAGCGACGCTAATCGATTTAAATTTGTAGCCACTAAACCGGATCTATTTTAAACAATTTCAGGGTTACAACCTTTAGGCAAACACTTATACTATTTATTAAAAAACCATGCACAAATGTCAGGTCCGTTTTTGTACGCAAAAAAATTATTCACGCCAAAAGTGGCCGCTTTTGGCGTGAATCAATTTTTCCGTAAGCGTTGGACCCAACATTTTTGCATGATTATTTAATAAATAGTATAAGTGTTTGCCGAGAGGTTGTAACACCGAAATTGTTTAAAATAGATCCGGTTTAGTAGCTAAACATTAAAATCGATTGGCGTCGCTAGTGTGCCCTACCCGTCACCTTAATGACTTTGAACCGGTTTGAAAACTCTGACGAGAGGGGTTAAAAGTCCACAAGATAAGAAAGGAAATTGCAGTAGGTAGGTTAGTTGCACTCACTGCAGTGGCGTGACGAAGTCATCGGGGCCTCGAGTGAGCAGCACCTCGTGGCGGGTGGCGAGCGCCTCCCCCCGCGCGCCGCCAAGCTCCCCGCTGCGCCCTGACACGGTGTGCGTCCACCTTTCCGCCTTGATGTCTCCGTATGGGACGTAATCTGAATACGATACGATCAGAAGTTTAAACTTTCAGTTTCGATTAGCATGTAATTCATGGAAGATTTCTTGGATTTTGTCTTACCTGAGAATGTGAAAGACTGCATATCAGGAAGGGCAGGTGGAGCGGTGTCCGCGGGTGTGGCCCCAGTGGCCGCCTGCGACATCACGGCGCAGCGGTACAGGGGCGAGGGGCCGGTGCGGTCGATGCGGCGCTCCACACGGTGAATCCTGGAGTCGTTCACGGTGCGAAAGACCGAGGTGGTGCCGTCGTAGAAGTCCACTCGCATGGAGCCAGTAGGCGCGTGCCAGCGCGCGTGGTAGGTCTCTGTGTAGCCGCCGCGAGTCAGGGTGAGGCTTCCGCGCAGCGCCAGTGACTGAGAGAAACGCGGAACTGCAGGGCTGCCAGCTGAGGTGAATGCAGAGCTCGTTTGTCTGAGCGATCTGGCCATGGAATATTTTGAACGAATTATTAAGTCTGATGAAGTTTTTCATTAAGATACATATAATTTGTAAGGATTGAGTACCTATACCTGGATGTCGGAACCGCACCCGGAGGCAGCGGAGCGCCAGGGGGAAGCTTGACCGTTTGCACCACGTCTATCAGCTCGGGCGAGCTCGACCCCTGCTCTGGCTCCAGCATCGGCGCAGGACTGAGGGCTGGGAACTCCTGGACCACCACGGGGGGCAGCTCGGGCGAGGTCGGCTTCTGCGCCTGGAACATCTCCACTAACTTCGCCGAGGGTGCTGGGGACGAAGAAGATTAAATAAAACACGTGTTTTTCTGCATCAGTCAGTGTAATTCCCCGTTGCGTCCAAAGCTGTCTCTCTGGAGCCCGGGGTACGCTTGGATCATGATTCAGGATTTAGGGAGTTTGGTAATTACAATGAAGCGACTGCCGTCTGACCTTTACGACCCTTTAACAGGGGAACCAGACCAACTGACTCATGGTTACACGTTTTGGAAACTATCCGAAATGTGCAGGTTTCCTCACGATGTTTTCCCTCACAGCCGAGCTAATGATAGAAATGCGCTCATAGATTTGAAAAATCCAGAAGTGGATGCTCGAATTGGATCCCCCGTGTGTGCGAACCACTGGGCTAGCATCGCTCTTTTCTTCATGAATATGTCAAAAATATTACCTACTTATATTTTGTTCTGTGAAGTAACTAATATCTATCTATTTATCTATCTATTAGACCAGTGGTTCCCAAACTTATTTTGTCTACTGCCCACTTTGAGAATAAATATTTTTTTAGCGCCCCCATTTTTTCCCCTATTTAAAAACCACTATAACTTCAAATTAAATTAATTAATTATTGTGACCTATATATGTATACTAACGGGAAATTATATACGAAACTTTTACTATAACCCGCTACTTGAAACCTAATCGCAGTAGGTAACATACAACGGCGCTTAGTGCGCTTACGGGGTCCACCTGCCAATAAGAATGATTATTGAAACGCAACTTTATAGTATTAAAACCGAGTATCGTTTATTAAAAATATAACTAAAATAATCAATCCTTATATAAAAACTAATGTGAAAGATGAATCTGATGCTGTTTAATAAGTTTGTTGATATCAGGTTCCAATTTACTCAAGAACAGTCTCAAGTCGCCACGTTCGGTAACAAGCAAACGATTTCTCTTTTTAGTAAGCAGTGTTGTCACAGCACTAAATCCACGTTCACACAAATATGACGATGGGAATGCTATCAAGAATCGTTGAACGATTGACCACAATCCAGGGTACAATTGCGGGATCGGTTTTTGTAGCCAAAATTCTTGGTAACCATTTTTGAACTTGATTTTTATTTCCTCGTTTGTTGTCAATTCTATAAGTTCTTCTTCTAGCTGAGGTGACATTGCTGTGTTGACATTTGAAAACGGATCCAACACCCAGTCTGGTATAATCAAGTTCAAAATGTCCTGGTATCGTTCGATGAAGTCAATGTGGAGGTTTTCCAAATGTTGGCAGTAGGCAAACAATTCGTCGTTACTGCATGATACTGATAAATTTGTGAAACTCACGTCTGCCCAGATTCTTTTTGTGTAGAAGCAGTTTGGCTGCGAAAGCAGCAACGACGTTTTTTGTTTTAATTAAATTTAGTTTATCGCCTTGCAGTTGGAGATTCATGTCGTTGAACAATTTATACAGGTCTGTCATGTAAGCTGTATCATTCTTTGATGTTATGAGCTTGTCGTGCAATTCTGTATCTTTAGTTTCCAAGAACTCTATAACAGAGTCAAACAGGTTGTAAAATCGAGTCAGAGAATTGCCTCTTGATAGCCAACGAACTTCAGTATGAAACAACAAACGGTTGAAATCCTCGTCATTAGTAACACAAAGCTGATGAAATAATCTATCATTCAAAGAGCTGTTGCGGATTTTATTGACTGCTTTGATGACATATTGCAGTGATTGAAATAGTTTTTCACTTAAGTTTCTAGCAACTAAATGCACACCAACTACATCTGGAATTTTATTTTTTAAGTACGCTATGAAGCCTTTATGGCACCCTGTCATAGCCGGAGCGCCATCCGCAGCAACTGAAATAATATTTTTCAAAGGAATCTCTTTCTCATCGCAAAACTTTTCCAATGTATTGAATATGGTTTCACCTTTTGTATCGGTCTCTAAATTTCTAGCAAATAATAGTTCTTCACATATTTTCTTATCTTTAATAAACCTCACGTAAGACAACAACAATGCTTCATTAGTTGGTAAAGTGGACTCATCGAGCTGAATTGAGAATTGACTTGTCCTCAGGTGATCGCACAATGATTCTTCAATGTTTTCAGCCATTTCATCAATTCGTCTTTGCACAGAATTATTACTCAAAGGATTTTTTCGGATAATATCTGCGGCCGGTTTATGAAGCACAGTAGTTATTACTTCATTTATTGCTGGAAATATTAACTCTTCTCCGATGTTATGTGGTTTGCCTTTTTGAGCAATTAACAAAGAGATATTGTACGAAGCTCGAAGTCCGTCAACATCTTGCTTAGCAGCCGCCGAAAATAGTTTTGCTACACTTGGCTGAGTATTATGCTTCTTCTCTAGGTCTTGAAAATATGCTACATTTTATTCACATGATTTTGCAGCCTTGAAGGCTTCATTGCTTCATTCGAAAATGTTTTTAGACATAGTAGAAGACACAAAGGCGACGATGGGTTTGTGGGATTTTCAATAAATCCGAATTTAATATATTCCGCACAGTATTGCCGTCTCTTCTTTTTTACTTCCGACATTGTTTTGCTTTGAGAAATACGTTCAACTTCGCGAGTAGTGAAGAGGAGGCGTAAGTACTGCTCATCTAATGCGCGCGAGACCAGAAATGAAAATAAAATAAATATTACATTGTTTATATAGGAATGCTTAAGCAGCACGCACCGACAGGAATAAAACAAACATGCATAAACTCGTTTATCTCATTCGACGCTCAATCGTACTCTACAAGTCCGAACAAGTATTCAATGAACCAGCCGACTGATACAGGAATGCACAATTCGGGTTAATTAACAAAACTTGTTAAAACATGATAGTTATCTACGAGTACAAATAACTATTAAAATGCGAAAGTGTGTCTGTTGCCTTTTTATTTGTTTGTTTGTGTCTACTTTCATTACGAAACGGAGCGACCGATTGACATGATTTTCATTTTTTCTATATTCAATAAAATAGGACAGATATATGAACTACGCGGAGAGAAATATAGAAGCGAGTTTGAGCAATCTTTTAATGCATATTAGTTGATGTTCACAAGTTGTTGTTGAGAGTCGAGAGCTCTTGCAGTCGTTGTTTAAGAGGCCTCCTACCTAAATAAAATTACAAATCACCCCCCCCGCCTCTACACAACGCCCCCTATTTTCTTTCTGGGTCTCTTACCGCCCCCCTTGAGACCTGCAGCGCCCACTAGAGGGCGTTATCGCCCACTTTGGGAAAGACTGTATTAGACGGTACTCTTTGGTACTTACTGATAGATTGAAAGGGATCATATTCATTGGCAGGGTTTGGGCGGTAGGGGGCGGGAGCGGGCGACGGGCTCAGTGTCCGCTGTCTGCTCCCTTGCACCGCATCAACAGCTGGAATTTAAAGCAAAAGTAAAGCAAAGTATCCGCCTTTATACTGTCCCACTGCAAGACAAAGGCTTCCATCATAGAAATCAGCGCTATATGTAATGTAATGTTATAAAATCCCGTTTAGTTTTGCATCGTCGCCCCAAACGTCTTCAAGGACAAAAGAATAGGTGTACACATAACCAGAAATTCTTGAAGATGAATAATACCTAAGTTTTTATGCAAATTAGACAACGGTATGTATCTCTATTATTAAAGAAAGGAAATGAGCTTACATAGCTAATTTGTCAAAAAAAGAGTTTACAAAATTCCAACTCAATTCACACGAACTACCTTCTCCCATCGTTTCGGTTACTACCTCTTTCCGCGAATCGAATATAACTTTAAATCCCTCTCTGTCCCCCAAACAAAACAGCTCCTAACAAAAATGCTTCTGATATGGAATTATAATGAGGCGGAAGATTTACTTAAACCTATATTGTGATACTTTCTTCTTTGAATTATACTATCTCTCTCTCTCTCTCTCTCTCTCTCTCTCTCTCTCTCTTAATCACGTACACTTCCACTCACTCACCCCCACTATTATCATTATTATATTTTCCTTGGCATTACCATGGATGCCAAATTACAATGGGGACCCCACGTCGCAGCCTTGGCGGGAAGACTTAGTTCCGCCGCGTATGCGGTTAAGAAGATTAGACATCTGACCGATATTAAAACCGCGAGATTGGTTTATTTTAGTTATTTTCATAGTGTAATGTCTTATGGTCTCTTGTTGTGGGTCTGCTGCTGATATACAGACTATATTTGTATTGCAGAAGAGGGCCATCCGCTCCATATACAACCTTAGACCTCGCGATTCGCTAAAAGAATTATTTAAGAGCATTAACATCTTAACCGTAGCTTCTCATTACATTTTAGACTGTATTTTGTACGTGCGAAAGAACATGGATATTTTTTCGAAAAAATCTGATTGTCATGGTTTTAACACTAGAAATAAACACAAGCTCGCGATTCCAAATCTGAAACTTCAAAAATTAATAATTCATTTGTTGGTCTAAGTATTAAAATGTACAATAAGTTGCCACAAAATGTTATTGAGTTACCAACGCATAAATTTAAATCTCACGTGAAAGCCTGTTTAATGAGTAAAGGATACTATAAAATTGTAGACTACTTAAATGATAAGGATTCATGGACATAATGACCTCCATGCTTGCACACTTGTAACATTTTCATATATATTAACAAAAATCATTAATATTATATAATTACTGAATTTTAATAAATTAGGCTTAGCAGCATTTATTACTGTATAAAATTGATTTATATTGATTATTCAATAATTGACAAGATGCTAACCACCTACTATTATACACCTCGTCCTGCAGTTTATTAGTATTAGATTAAGTAACTACTACTCTTTGTGACCTATGAGGAGAACCTAAGTAGTCATGCTCACTCAAATGTCTCTGAGGTGGTGGCGTTATGTGGCGGGTCATTACATTCCCTCTAATATGGTTGAGTGAAATGATGGCTGACACATACGTCATAGTTGTGAACAGGTGCCACCTTTGGGGACTGGTCCGCTTCGGTTTACCTCATATTTAGCTTTTAATTTGCTTCATTCTATTTTGTGTTGCATTAGACTGTATGACTTGGTATGAAGATAATAAACCATTGTAAAAAAGTTGGCGATTAAAAAGAGTAACTGGCGAGTTTCTTGCCGGATCTTCTCGACCAGAAACAACTTTCCGAGCCGGTGGTAGAATCGCATTATGTTTATTTATTTCTTTAGTATATTTTATGTATCAACATATATATGTATTAACATGTAAATTATACATAAGTACTTATAAATAGTTTAAGTCATTCAAATGTATGACGATTTGTAAGTGCTGTGTACAAGCCTATGCAAATAAAGAATTATTTGAATTTGAATTTGAATTATGCTTACAAAAATACAAAACTGTGTTCACTAGGTATTATACAAAACTTGCTCTCATTGTACAATAATGCATGATACTGTATAAATTTCTCTTGGAAATCGTCTACTGTTCCTCACAGGACAAGCTTAACCTAGTATGAGGACCAGCTTTATGTAATAGTTGTAAAAATGTACATAATGTGGTAAAGCGATCACTAGTAATAGTTACCCTTTAAAGTGGTGAGGGGCAGCACCAGCGCCAAGGGCACTCTAGTGAGCGCGCCGTCTCGCTCAGCGCCGTTAACTATTACAAACACACAAAGAGTAAACGGTTAATGTCCAATTAATATCACGTAGCTCAAAAATTGTTAAACATACAATGTAGTTTTTAATTATCTCGAAAAAATGGATTCAAATCATTGCAGCAGCTCCTCACGGTAGGTACATAGGATGTATACAAATACATCCTATGTACAGTGGCGGACAGGTCAAGTTATACAAAACTGTCAAATTTCCTCAATCGATTTCGAACTCAATGTGTAACAATATAAGGTTTATAATCGAATGAAGAAATTTGACAGTTTTGTATAGCTTGATGTGTCCACCACTGTACCTACATTTACATCCTTTTAAACACGTGCTTTACCAACCATTTTGAACAACAGTTCTACGACTTTTCGAAATTCATTGATATTTTTTTTCGACTCCTCATAAAAAAATACCAATACCTCTGGTGTGGCTGATGTCCAATGGCGGCGGTGATCACTTACCATCAGGTGACTCGCTTGCTCGTTTGCCTCCCTTTCTCATTAAAAAAAAACCAAATTACGTGATCGACTTCGACTTTGTATGAAAAGTTGATTTTATTATGCGAATTCCCAAAAGTCATAGAATAAATGTTGTTCAGAATGGAAGGTAGAACAAGTGGTTAAAGGGATGTGAATGTTCACAGATAATTGCACCTTGTTTATGAAGATTTCTGATGATCTGATCATCTGTGTCCCAGGCTTTTTTTATTGAAATCCACTCAACTTTGTTATTTCCCTTTAAAACGTTTTCAAATTTTTGAAATGCGTCAGCGTTCTGTATTTAAATACAATTAATTTTTTTCGAATCACACAAATGATTTATCATCATCCTCATCATCATTTCAGCCAATAGACGCCCTACTGCTGGACAAAGGCCTCCCCCAATGTTCTCCACACAGATCGGTCCTGTGCCGCCCGCATCCAATGGATTCCCGCGACCTTCACCGGTCTGTAGGTCCTTCACGTGGCCTCCACCCTTCCCCTCCAACGGCCATCTGTTCTCCTCTCTATGTGCCCTGCCCAATTATCTATCTATAGTGTCGTAATCGAGGATGTTCCACAAAATGTAAACAAATTGTTGACAAACCTCCCAAGATTTTAAAGAGCCAGTCATTTGACGAGCTTGCAGATGGCAGCAGTGGTCTTATCCTGGTTACGACGCGCTCGTAGGGACTGCGTTGCTTCCGTGTCGCTTCACTCTGAGCGCGCGCTTCGGGCTGCGAGTCAGCTGCCGGCTGGCTGACGGATATCAATCCTAAAAAAGTATTTTATGCGTTAAAAAAATCTGCTGTGCCATATAAAATAGAATGTTTACCCGGCAATAATGTATGGAACTGCTGATTTTAAATGGACTTTATTCACGATACCTATTATGAGGTTAAAAAATTACGGTGTATATGTCGCATGGATATGATAAAAATATCACGGCGGATGTTAAAATAACAACACGTTTTATCTTTTCCCTAAACAAATCTAGTGAATTGATCAAATCCCTAAATTGGTTCAGTGAAATGACAAAAATAATTTTGCTGTGTATTTTAAAGGTTTATTTGGTAAGATATTCCCCACATAATTATGATAATCAGATGAGTGTAATTAAAGGAAATATTGGTATAAAAATCACCATTAATTTTATTAAAACAATTTTTTCTTTAAAATAATTAACAAAAACTTTTTGTTAGCATCTAAACCTCATTTTAACAATTTCGAAGTTCGAGTATCTCGAAAAGAACTTATACTATTTATTCAATACTTATAATTAACTTTTTGGTCTGCTTCCTACTCGAATAATATAGTTTTTAGTTCGGTTGCATTATAACTATAATGTATCAATACGGGGATTAACACGATATTTATTATGTGAAACAACATTGTGTACCCACATATTTGGCTCGACGTTTCGGATACGTTACAGCGTTGAGTCCGCTCGTGACCACGGCTGCTGTAACGTAGCCGAAACGTCGAGCCAAATATGTGAGTACACAATGTTGTTCGAAATATGAATTACCGCCAAAAACAGCCACTTATGGCATTTATCCAAATTTTGAGTGGAAAAACAGATCAAAAAGTTAATTATAAGTATTAAATAAAGAGTATAATATATTCTTTCCGAGAGGCTCTAACTTCGAAATTGTTAAAAAGATATCCGGTTTAGTTGCTATCCATTGAAATCGAGTGGCGTCGCTAGTTAGGGCCACTCGTCGCCTTAAACAGGAACTGACATGTTTTTTGGCATTTCACTGAACCAATTTAGGGATTTGTTCAATTTACTTAGATTATTAAATCGTGTTTAAGTATTTTAATATCCTCCGTGATTTGAGCAAATCCCTTAGGGAATTCATCAAACCCCTGGTTTTATCATACCCCTGCGACATATACATAAATTAGTCTATGGTATCCCACCAAAAACATTCTGTATAAAGATCTTTTACATTCCTTGGCTAACTAGCCAAGTCTCGATGGAGCTGATTGTTTATCTCTAAAAAGTAATGAAATCTAGACAAAGTCGTGCCAAGTCTGAGGTTTCTTACCACATAGGTTAAGAACTCGATTTGCCCCCAGATTATGCATATTCGCATACAATGGTTTTTGAAACGAATATTAATTTATCCTATTACGTCAAAGTTAATGTATTTTATTTAAATGTGACTTTATCGGTCAGCACAAGCGCATAGTTCGAAAGAGCAGTCGTCGCGCCGGTCTCGTGGCATTGTATCTATTTTTATAAAAACAAAGTTTAGCAGCTAGAAAAGTCAAATTAGTTAGCGAAAACCGAATTTTCATTTTTTTGTAGTGACGCAGTATATTGGCTCTCCTCAGCCTGATAAGCAAAAGGATGTAGTTACAATTTAATAAATAGGTTCATACAACATCTCATACATTGACATGATTCCGTACTAAGTAAGTAGATAAGTAAATAATACAATTACCAGTGATGAAAAGGATCAGAAAGATCAATCGTGCGCTGCTGGCCGCCATTATTCAGTTTCTTTCCCGAGTGACTTCTAGTATCCCCTATCTGTGGAAGATATTTAATATGGAATATATTACCCAACCTTCCAACCAACCAACCCTACAAAAATTACCTATTTGCACAATAACAGTGGGAGAGCCTCGCTTCGGCATGAATGGGCCGGCTCGACCGGAGTAATACCACGTCCTCAAAGAAAACAGAAAACCAGCGTGAAGCTATGTGTTTCGCTGCTTGAGTGAGGGTACCGGAGGTCCAATCCAGGGGAAGGGGGGTTAAAAGGTAAGCAGCGCACTTGTGACACCACTGGTGTTGCAGGTGTCCATGGGCGGCGGTAATCGCTTACCATCAGGTGATCCGTCGGCTCGTCTGCCACATGTATCATAAAAAAAATACTAATTTCACATTTGCAACTTACTTACTTGAGGAATCGTGAACGTTAAATACAACTATCCACTGCAGGGAAAGGCCTCACTATTATAATACTATACCTCTTCCACCTCTTTGATTCCTAGCTTCGGTAGACTAAAGATTTATAGATTTGGAGTGGAACTCGTTGCCCACCGATGTATTTCCTGAACAACATAACCTGGGCCTCTTTAAGGCAAGAATGAATAGGCTTCTCACGGGCAAGCATGGCCCACCTTGGACCTCATCTTCACTTAACATCAAGTGGGATTGAGGTCAAATAATAAAAAATGTCGTAATAATAAAAAAAAAGATAGTGCCCCGAAACACCCCCTATAATCTCACATACGATTAATCTTTTTGACGTACCTTTTTGGGACAGCCTTAGGAGCACTTAAAAAAATTAAAAACCCCTCACAAAAATTTAATCAGTCCAAAAATAAATTGTAACTGCTGTTGACCTACGTATCAAAATTTTCATACGTAGGACAGTCAACAACGCCCCACGCGACAACATTTAAGCAAAAATGTTCATACGTAGGACAGTCAACAGCGGTTTCAATTTATTTTTGGACATTTTAAAATTTTGTGGTTGGATTTTTAAAGATACCCTTCTAATTTTTATTTTACTTAAGTACAAATCAGTTAACGCTTTCAATAGGCACCTTACCCAAGTATTAGTAATAATTTATTATTTCGACATTTTATAGGGAGGGGGGGGGGGGGGTCCATCCGTTCGGGAGCTACGTTGCCACAGACAGACACACACACACACACACATCAAATGTATAACACCCCGTCGATTTTTCGTCGGGGGTTAAAAAGTAGTTGTGACCGTAACATTAAGATAGGAAAATGATGTTGAAAATAGTCAAATGGCCATATTTGTGACATTTTTTCAGCTGATTAGAAACGAACTTATTTGCTAAATAATGACCTGGAGAGTACCGAGCTGTCGACGCGGCGCAAGCGCACTGTGCCAGCGCAGCCGCGCCCGGTCTATTAATATTATTATACTTAAACAGTTGTATTGTGTCATCTCTATCATAGGCTTTCGACCAGTTCACACATAATGTCATATTTTATAGATATATTTATATGAAAATTCCAAAATTAATACTTAGTATAGTCCAATCAACCAAAATCAAACCCAAATGTCAGTCTCATTAGTTAACTAAAAATCGACTTAAGCCGAAATTATTTACATTTTTTTGCGACCCACCTATGTAATAATTTCCCACAAGTAACAACGAACTCGATGATTGCTTACAGTGGCCACTTTTAGCAATTATCAAGATTAATCTTATTTACAGGAAAAATATTACATAAGTTTGTCTCAAAAAATTTAAAAGAATCTTAAAGGGCACGAGAGTTTTCGTCTCCGCGGTGTGATATGATAGTGGACGGACGGCGCGACTCGCCTCTTCGCCACCACACGGTTGAAAAAGTCCAGAAAAGCTCCCTGACCAGAGTAACTACGGAACCATACGGAACCCTACATAGCGCATGTCCCGTCACGTACTTGGCCACTCCTATCATTAGCCGGTATGATAACTGTCGGCTAAGTCTATCTGTCGAAGCCATCATCGTTATATTAGCCATCCAATTGGACGCCTAGGGTGTTATTAATTGCGCCGGCAACGAGTACCATTTCTTGATGGTGCGGCTGAAATAGGAATTGTAAAATTTTTTAGTCCGTGACGGAATGTTTTCCACTGTGAAGCGGTGTCGACGTTGTGCGGCGCGTGTAGTTCTGTGACGGAATAGGGCAGGTGGGATGAGGGAGAAAACTGAATAACAACTAGCCATGTCGATGACCGCAAAGTTTTACCAGATGGCTGAACTTTTGTCGCCACCATCATCCATTTGGACGCTTCGGCCGATAGTTATTTGAACGAAAATCACTCGACTCAAACTTTTCGTAGAAACTTGCGGGATGTACGATTAACAATTATTATAAACTATTTAGACAATATTACACTACAATCCAGCCCTCAAAAATGGATATAGGGCGCGGATATCACCGTGAGCGTAAAATCTAGCGGTGCATGCTCGGATTTGAACCACGACCCTTCGTGCGGAGGGCGCGTTCTTACCACTGAGCTACCGATGCTACCATCGCTCCACAGCTCTTGTGGCTAATCTCGGTCATAGCCATTCAGGATAATTCAGGGCATCGCACTATCGTTGTTGGGTTATCGGCGTCCGTCTAGGTGCCATTAAGTTCTACAAACATGCTAAAAATAATTTATTTATTTATTGTAAGGAAACATACAGTACTTAAAATAACACTATTTAACACATAAAAAATAATGTTAAACCAATTAAGTTTGCACTAATACTTAATTAATATTATAAAAACCGCAACATGATGTTCGTAATATAAACAAAAAGGAAGAATTGAGCAATTGACAAATATCTACTTTGTAAAATCAGGAGACAATTTACCCACAACAGCCTTTGTGTACGCTCGCAGTGTAGTGTTAAATAGATCTAAGTCACAAAAATCGCTGTTATAATTACGACAGGAGCGCAACACAAAGGTGTTACGGATAATGATACCTTTTACTAGCTTTTTTGGTCCTTGGGTCACTGGCAAGGCAACCAAACGTTTACTTTATGGTTTTAGATGCGATCGGTGGCAGACGCGCAGACGGATCACCTGATGGTAAGCGATTGCCGCTGCCCGCGACACCAGTGGAGTCAAAAATGCGCTACCAACCTTTAAACCCCCCATTCCCACGGATTGTGCCTCCGGTACCCTCACTCACTGAGCGAAACAGCAAAGTGCTGCTTCACGCCGGTTTTCAACAAAGTCACCGGGCTTGTGGGCAGCAGACGGCTCACACCCTAAACCAGTGTACATACAGGGTGTATCTGTCAACATTTTCATCCCTTTAACGACGTGTTCTACCAACCATTCTGAACAACATTTATTCTACGACTTTTCGAATTTAGGCGAATCATTTTTCGACTCCCCATACAAAATGACCAAGTCACGTGACCGACTTTGTATGAGAAGTTGAATTTTTTTTTTGCGAATTTCCAAAAGTCATAGAACAAATGTTGTTCAGAATGGTTTTGTTTGTTTTTTTTATAAATGTGTGAGTACATAATATTGTAGCTCATAATAAATTTCGTGTTATTTTTTTTTCACAACATTACATAATGGTTGATAGAACACGTGGTTAAAGGGATGTAAATGTTCACAGATACATCCTGTATATGTTACTCTATGCCCTAAATCTTACGGCAGTAAAAGGACTTTATAAACTCACGGTGCATGCATTCAAGTACAGACCACACATTAGGTTACTATAATCTGTCAAATTTCTTCAATCGATTTGACACCTTAATGTCAAACACGTTCGGTTCATTATCAATTGAGGAAATTTGACAGATAGTGGTAACTTTATGTGTGGCTGTCTGTACCTAATAATACCTAGGTACTTATTTATGTTTTTTTTTTAATTGCGACCCGTTGTATTGTACCACATACTTATTTATAATTGCAGAATATCTTGGTCGTCGGCAATTGTTATAAGACTAGTACCTGCCTAGCCTATTTGTCTTTTTTAAGCGATCTTAGTTAAAAGGATTTGCAATGCTAGACAGGCAAACATGCAACCTACCTGCGTGTGATTAATACATTTGATGATTGTGAAATCCAGTTAGTTACCTTCATTTACTATAAAAATGTCTTATATATTTTAATAATATATGTTTCAACCGGTCATGTAGCTGCGTTCTAAGTTGTTTGTTGTGTTAAGGAAACTCGTATTTGAACAGTGGGTAAATCAGCTAGTATTGATTGAACGACGCGTGTCGCTATTATAGTCAAAACCAGGAAGAGCGATCGCGGCTAAGTAGACAACTATGAACACCCGGACACAAGACTGAACTAACTAGTAATATTCACATTAATAAAATATCTCAAATTAAAGTCGACCATCACCATTTGGTATGTCAAAAGATTTGAATTTTTATCTGGGGACACGGCAGTGCCACCGCCAAGTCGAGCGCAAAGCAAAACCACCTTTTCTGGAACCATTTTTGGCTTATTTTAATGACCCTATTGGAAGGCATTTGAATAATGAAATTAACGTCATCTAATAAGCTATAAGCAAGCATTTAAATCTAACTATAATAATAAAGTTATCGTAGCAAAGAACCTGTGCAATAATGAATATCTATCATATAGATATTCATTATTGCACAAAAACGAAATACATGTATGATACAACCACAAACAGTACAATAAAGCGGTCTTTTCGCTTTAGCGATTTCTTCCAGACAGACTTTGGTTAGAGGAAAGAAATAACGCATTCGGATTAATGGGGAAGGCAGTGTAAAGGCTTTGCTTAGAGATTTCAGGGCTTTTTTATAGAGTAACGGGCAGATTCATCGACACTTGACTAGTTTTTACAGGTGGTTTGTAGTGGGGTATTAACATTTAAGGCGACGGGTAGGGCACACTAGCGACACCAATCGCTTTTAATTTTTAGCTACTAAGCCGGATCTATTTTAATTTATTTGGCGTAAATCAATTTCTCGCGTACAAAAACCGACCCAAAATGTATGCATGATCATTTAAAAAATAGTTTAAGCGTTTGCAGAGAAGTCGGAACCCCGAAATTGTTTAAAATAGATCCAGTTTAGTTAGTCTTACATCGAACCACACGCAAGCGATTGTCATTCCATCCCCATCATCTCGATGGATGGCGGTCTAATAGGTACTGTGCGTTTTTCGCGGAACTTTCTACCACGTACCTCAGTTCTGTGGAACAGTTTACTTGTGGGAGTATTTCCCGACGGCTACGACTTAGGGACCTTCAAGAGAAGAGCGTACTCCTTTTTAAAAAGGCCAGCAACGCATTAGCGATCTCTCTGATTTCGCGGATGTTAATGGGCGGCGATGATTGCTTTCCATCAGGTGTCTGGCTTGCTCGTTTGTCGCCTATAGCATAAAAAAAAAATCGGTTGGCGTCGCTAGTGTGCCCTACCCGTCACCTTAACTTTGGGTCGCCGACCTTGAAACTGTTTTAGCTTGCATTATTAAATGTTCTTCGTCGTGTCAACAACAGGAAGAATATTTAAATCATAAACCGCGAATCTGTATAGGTGTATCTGGTTGGTATATTTTTTAAGGTCTATAAATAAAATATTAAATATTCAACAATTTCATCTAAGTAAGTATAAGCATTGATACCGTAGGAGACCGTAGGAGACCGTGGGAGAGCCACGCTTCGGCATGAATGGTCCCGCTCAACCGAAGTGATACACAGCCTCACAGAAAACCGACGTGAAGCAGCACTGTGCTGTTTCGCTGCGTGAATGAGGATACTGAAGGCCCAATGCACCTCCCAAACACTGAGGACGGTTTAAAGGTTGGCAGCGCACTTGTGACTGGTATTACGGTTGTAAATAGGCGGCGGCAAAGCAAAAAGTAGTGCACAATTAATGATAAACAGTATAGTGTAATGGTGACTCGGTATTTTTTTTTAAGTTAAACGGTTTTATATTATGTGCACTGAAAACTAGAAAATAATAATAACAATTAGGTATTTTGAACATCTAGTTCAGAAATATTTTAGTACTAGGCAGAATAGCTTTTAGGCATATTAGACTAAAATAAAAAACGTGGCGCCGTCGCTTTATAGAGCGACCCACTAACCAGGGTCGCTCTATAAAGCGACGGCTGCGCAAGTGGTCCCGGGTTCGATCCCCGGTTCAGGCCAAAAAATTCTAACCAAAGTTTTAGGTAAGAAATTCTTAGTGAAAGCCCGGAGTCTGGAAGTCCTGCGCCCGATCTCTCTCCGGTCGAGTCACACTGGTGTCCCATCGGAATATGAGGGTAAGGGAATAGAGAGAGCACTTGTGTTTGCGCACACACTTGAGCACTATAATATATCATGCATACGTGGCTGATCGTTAAGATTGGCCGCCGTAGCCGTAATCGGTTGGAGGATATTATAAACATGCCCATATTTTGACATGACTTTAAGTATGCTACAAATGAGCATGTGTAAACAGAAACAGAAGCTTAACCGAACCGACATAAGGATATTCAGCTAATCAAATTATACTGGTCTTCGGGAGATCGTTAAAATATTATATTAGCAGGTAAATACGTGGACAGCATTTATTCCATACATTATTGCATTATACAGTTTGTTAACAAACAAGCCAAAAAGTTTGAGGAGATTGAATGAAAACACAATTGTTTAATTATCTTTGCTTTTTGTTTATTTACATCTATATCGACATAGGGACGCAGCCCACACAACCATACATTCCTCTCAACTTTAATTTTTAACTACGTGAACTAAACTGACAGACGTCAATGTGTCTTTCCCATACATTTAGGCTGCTTTAGACAGCTACAAAATGTCAAAATGTATGGGATCATTTTTTTATGTGCTATCAGGCAATTGACCAAGGTCGCGGCCCCTGGTCCAATCACGATACGCTGCTCGCTTAATAACTAACCGACTCAGTACACTCACAGTTAAACCAATGGCGTCCTCTGCTTTTATTGGCGACACTGGATTGCGGAATATAGTATTCCATACCAAGGCCAATCTCGCCAACAATAGCCGCGGCAATCGTCATAAGATCATTTTTACCGAAACAGCGCTGCCCCCATGGGACTGGTGCGAAATACCAATCCGCTGACGAGTCGTACCAAACCCGGCGCTTGACCATCGCAGGTTGCGGTAGGACTGCACTGGCACTGTACTGGAAATCAGGCAATCACTGTCAGTTTATAGTCGCAACGTTGTACAACGCCTACAACAGCACTGTAGAAAATTAGAGTACCTAGAGGTACATCAAAGTGTTTGAAAAAATACTCCTATGTTTCGTCTAAAAATAACAAGAGATATCCTCAAAGCACTTGTTATAATTTGCTTTCGTGTTGTGAAGTCCAAAACATTAAATATTGATTTCTTTCTTCCTATATATTTTTTTCATTAATTAAAACATACATATTTGTATTAAAGAGCACACACTCCGCCGCGAGATCCTTCAACAACATTAACACTGGCAAACAATACACGCATTATGTAGAGTCCGCGCCACTCGTGAAAACCGCGGTTCAGTCACCATCAACATTCAATTTTGAGCTTTATATTTATATGCACGAGAAATCTAATATTTTTTTTCTGTGTTTTGCCGCGGGACTTCTCTCGTGGCGCGCACTCTATTCATATATTTCCGTTGTCCTCATCATGACGGGACGATATTAACTAAATTAAATAATTAAAATTACTTTCTGTTGCCTCCATCGTCGTCAATAGTTACCAACAATATTTGGTAACCTAAAGTACCAGGACGACAGAAATAAACAGAAGCTAGGACAGCGACAATATACGAATAATTAAAACATTCTTAAGACGACTACCAGAGCTAACCTCGCCATGTACATTTATTGAAGAAGTGGTAAGTACACAGTAGGTAGGTGATTTTTGTAAAGTATACACATTCGATCCAAAAAATAGTAGAACCTAATTATTCTGTTTTATAAAACGTGTTTACAATGATTATTTGTTTAAAAAAAATGTTTGTATTTTATTTTCAGAAGAATATCTATAACACCAACCTAGAATTTTATATGATTGACTATAGTGGGTTCCTCAATTTCTTCGTTCTTCCGACTCGTGTTTAGCTCAGGTAGCCGTCTTAACGTATTAAACTAAAGCCTAAGGCTTAATGGCACGAATTGAGTCGCAGTCCCCGCGGAGGCCTACGGCTCGGAGCCTGCGCCGGCGCCGCCAGCAGCCGGCCGCAGCACGTCGTCGCGCTCAAGCCGCGGGTACGAGGGCAGCGTGAGCACGCCGCACGTGTTGGAGGGCCCGTGCAGCCGGATGTAGCCGCCGTCGCCCCACGCCGCCGACCACGAGTTCTTCAGGATGTAGTGAGGTTCGTTCTTGTTCTGGCCCCAGCCCACCGCCAACACCGCGTGTTTCAGCTTCCGCTTCTCCTTCGCGCTGTGGAGATGAGAGGAGTTAATGCCTTGTACCTTTATGACTGCAACTAATAATGTTGGTCAAATTTGATGGAAAGAGGCGTCTTGGAAGTAGGAAAAAATCGTAGTTGCGGAACATACGGGAGTTGACAGGATCATCAGCGTGGAGAAGCTCTTCCGTCTCGCAAAAGATAAAGAGAAATTCAAGAAACTGGCGGACAACCTTCAAGACCTTTTTCCCATCGAGAGAGCAGGCGAACTGGAGGATATCATCCCTTCTTGGTGAATATCCATCGATTGCGTACAAAGCGCTTTTCCTACTCATTCGTGATGCGCACAGCCAAGGAGTGGAACGCCATGCCAGCGTCTGTTTTTCCCAGTGATTACAACCCCAATATTTTCAAAGCTATGTAGAGTGAATAGGCTACTTTTGGGTAAGCTGGCTCTATCGTAGGTTTCCTCTCAACTCTAGACTTCACTGTAGATCCAAGACCAAATCCATCTTCAATAAAAAAAAATACTGAAGAGGCATCCGAAGAAGAAGAAGACCATTATGACTGATGTAAGGATAATGTTTAATCTTTATCTTGTTACCCACCAGCGGTCATCGTAGAAAATACCGCTCTTGTACGACTGGAAGCTCTTTGTGTTTGCGTCGATGATCACCACAGTTGGAGCGTGTCGTCGGATGGCCACCTGCAAATACAATAATGTTATCAAATAATCTGAGCAACAATACTTCTTATTATATTACGCTAGACGCAATAACCAGCAAGAGCTGTCATAATATTGTGTCTATACTCGTATGTTTAGGATCGTAAAACATTCCAACTAATTAAACCGTCTCTTGTTTGTAACTGGTCTAGCTATGAGTGAAGTGGTGGTACTGGCACAAAATAACAGATGCTGAACGTGTGTTGCTACGCGGCTACGCCCACAAACATGAGCGCGTACAGTGACGTCAAAGACAGACTAAAGACTAATCCCGCCACTAACCACCATGACCACAGGGGTCCTTCCTACCGTCTCGGCATACGGACCGATTCTTGGGAGACGCTCACTCAGGCACTTGCTAACTGCTCTTTCCCCGGTGCGTTTCTTTCTTCACTCTCTACAAAGTCTTTGTCCTGTCCCATCTCAATGTCACATCTCCCCAAATGGAGCGTGAAACTCAGCACAAGCGACTCGCGCTCTGGCAGTTCCACATGAATCAAACTCCTTCCTAATGTAAATTAGTGTTGCTAATCATAATCGATAGTCCACTATTGATAGTCTATCGATAGTATTACGGTTTTCAATAGTATCGGTACTATTGATAGTATCGATATTAAAATTAGATCAATAGTATTGATAACGCTAATAGTATCGATGCTATCGAAACATAGCTGAGTATCGATAGTTTTTGATTCATTCTGTTAGGAAACACAATCTGTCGATACTATCGATAGTGTCGGGCATTAAACAATCGATAGTATTGGCGTTATAAATAGTATTGATTAAATTTAACTATCGATAGTTTTGACCAATAGCAAAACTATCTCGCTCCTGTTCCAGTCGGTCAGCATCTGTTGCCGCTCATTCTTCATAACTACAGCTGACATTCCCACAGAGACAGACTATACGGATGTGTAGGAAGTCCACGATACGATATACTGCCTAGCGCGTAGGCCAACGAGCTCTTCGATATCAATGCCAGCTTGAGTCGCCCTCTTTTGGCGATTGCACGTTTCGGATAGTTTCTGAAACGAGTAACCATGACTCAGTTAGTCTGGTGTCACATTAAAGGGTTTCGAAGGTCAGACGGCAGTCGCTTCATTGTAATTACCAGACTCCTCAAATCCTGAATCATGCGACAGCTTTGGACGCAACAGAGAGTTACGCGCTAAGATGAAGAGGATTGGTGGTGACCTTGAGCGCGGGTACGCTGAACTGGGTGACGTTGACGTGTGCGCTGATCTGGGTGACGGGCGGCACCTCCTTGTCCTTGCATTGCAGCACCTGCAACCGAAGATACCTTTACTTACTCACCAATAACTTGGACACCCGCACAATGGACTAAATACTGAGACAGCTGGAGTCTATCTTACATTACATTCACCGATCACTTCTAGACCTAACGGTCGCTCTCCATAGATAGGACGTGGACGAATTAAAGGTAAACCGAAAAAGTCAAATCAGAACTTTAGAAAAATAAATATTAATACGCATCAAAAAAATCACAACAGAGGTTGCATATTGCCTATTAGTTACTTAGTGTATAGGATAGGGAGGTGCAAAAGATCCCATTGGATTGACGTCATCATCATCATCATGATTTTAGCCAATAGACGTCCACTGCTGGACATAGGCCTCCCCAATAATCTCCACACGGATCGGTCCTGTGCCGCCCGCATCCAAGGGATTCCCGCGACCTTCACCAGATCGTCGGTCCACCGTGTGGGGGGCTTGCCACGGCTTCGACCTCCTATACGCGGCCTCTACTCGAGGACCTTTCTGCTCGATCAGCCGTCTGATTTCCTCGTTGGGTTAACGTGTTCCATGAAAATGGTCTCTGACAAATAACATGGTAATAGGTGTTACGTAATGTGGTTTTGGAACATAAAACGTATAGTTTACTTTGCGCTAAATTTCACACGCCTTCGTGTAATGAGGTGCGTTATCCAGGCTTAGTAAATCAATGTCTTGAAATCTGTTTTAAAGCCGAAACTAAACATAGAAAAAGAAGCGGAATCTGCCAGATTTTAAGTACCTTCTCTGCGTAGGGGGTGTACTCATCGAGAGCCGGGAGCCCTCGGTCCTGGACGTAGTCGTAAGCATGGCTCGGCCACGTGCCGCCGCAACCTCTCCCCCCGTACCTGAAATGAGTATTCCACAAAATATTTTACATAACCTACTTGTTGTTTTTTACGTTTTGTGTGATTTGAACACGTAGTAGAAGATAAGATAAGATAAGATAATCATTTATTGTCAAACTGTGTTACAATTGTTGTTAGAGCATTATGGTTAGTATCAACCATAATATAGTATAAGTTAGAAAGACGTAGTGTTAAGAGATACATGTTGTGTCGAAGATTTCGACCATTTCCTCGATGATAATAGATACTGTAAAAGGGGATCCAATCAAATACGAATAATCTCGATGCATGTTTCACGCTGGATATATCGTAGCCATCATTAGACGCCTACGGCGTTCGTTAAATGCCGGCATTCATTGGAATGCCTAGGCCGATATTTGTTGTAACTAAATCACTCAACGTTTAACAGCTTGGCGTATTGAAAGTAGGCTATTTCAAAATGACTGATCAAGAGTAAGCCAAGTGATTCAAATTAGAGATGCGCCGAATATTCGGCTCGTATTCGGTATAATTCGCCATATTCGGCATAATTTCCACTATTCGTATTCGGCCGAATTATTCAGTATTATGGCCGAATAATTCGGTTTGAGTGTTATTATTTTCTTTGCTACTATTCTATTACTATTCGAATAGATCTAGAAGGCAAAAGTTTAAGAAACAAAATAATGTGTTGAATAAAGGTTATAAAATGCAGCAAATATACTTCAAATCAACTTTTATTTTGAGTCCTTTGTCAGCATATTTATTTCTTAAGATGTGTGTTAGTTAGTAGATATATTCAACATTTATTTGAAACCTTTAATCAACATTTACCTACTTTTAACCCACTTTTTGTAATAAAAGGGATTGAAGCTAAATTCTGTAAATGTTTTAACCATATTATCATAACTGTTCGACGTTTTTCAAAAGTGTTGTGATGTAGCGTAAATTGTTAGAACCTGTTAGCGCGGAAAATTGAGTGAAATCGTGAACCGAAATAATTCGGCCGAATATTCTTCGGTAAAAATTAAACCGAATATTATCCGGTATTCGGTTATTCGGTGAAACCACTATTCGGCGCATCAATAATTCAAATTTAATTCTGCTTTCCTCTACTACAGGGATAGTAATCATCAAAACAAATATGGCGTCAGAAGAGAGCAGCTGTAAATGTTATGGTACGATTATTTCGTCTTTGTGTGCTTTATAAGTGAAATTGAAGTGTAATATTGTCAAAATAGTTTATAAAATAATATAGAAGTGTCAAATGCAAGTATTTAATTTACGAAAAGTTTGAGTCGAGTGATTTTAGTTCTGTAGACAAATTTGATTGGATCGTCATATTGGATAACTAATTTAGCCTGATTGCTGCGACCTTTACAAACCGGTGGATCGCAGCGCCTGCACTCTGGGTTGGAGGCCTAATCCGTGGTAGGGGAGATTAAAGTTTGGGAGTCCACTCTGTGACGACTCCTCTTCGTCGCATGTCGACGGTGTCGCTTACCAAGCCTGCCAAGCTTAAGCTTGCCAAGCTTGCTTGCCTGCCACCTACATATAAAGAAAGCAATACTGACGGCTGCGCGCAGTCGACCAGGCACTGCTCGCTGAGCGCGACCAGCTTGCGCGTCGTGCGGAACAGCGCGCCCTCCACCGCGCCGACCACCGCGAACGCCCAGCACGACGAGCACTTCGCGCCCTGGACTGCGAACAAACACATCGACCAGGTAAAACCTAACCCAATCCAGGGGAAGGGGGGTTAAAAGGTAAGCAGCGCACTTGTGACACCACTACTGTTGCAGGTGTCCATGGGCGGCGGTAATCGCTTACCATCAGGTGATACGTCGGCTCGTCTGCCACCTATATCTAAAAAAAAACCCGTTTGATGTCAAACTCAAACTCAAATAATTCTTTATTTGCATAGGCTTGTACACAGCACTTACAAATCGTCATACATTTGAATGACTTAAAACTATTTATAAGTACTTATGTATAATTTACATGTTAATACATATATATGTTGATACATAAAATATACTAAAGAAATAAATAAACATAATGCGATTCTACCACCGGCTCGGAAAGTTGTTTCTGGTCGAGAAGATCCGGCAAGAAACTCGCCAGTTACTCTTTTTAATCGCCAAACTTTCATACAATGTTGTGTCATCATCATACCAAGCCATACAGTTTAATTGTTACACAAAATAAAATGAAGGAAATAATAATAAAATAAATATTATGAGGTAAACCGAAGCAGACCAGTCCCCAAAGGTGGCACCTGTTCACAAGTATGACGTATGTGTCAGCCATCATTTCACTCAACCATATTAGAGGGAATGTAATGACCCGCCACATAGCGCCACCACCTCAGAGACATTTGAGTGAGCATGACTACTTAGGTTCCCCTCATAGGTCACAAAGAGTAGTAGTTGTATTAAGTAACAAGGTGTACAATGTACAATGGCAAGCTGAAAAGTGGCCTTATTAACACCCCCAAAGATTTAAACCAAACATATATGTATAATAATATCCTCCAACCGGCTACGGCGGCTAACCTCAACGATCAGCCACGTTCGCAGTATATATTATAGTGCTCAAGTATGTGCGCAAACACAAATGCACTCACTATTCGATTGCTCTCATAACCCGATGGGACCCTACTGTGACACAACCGGAGAGGGATCGGGCGCAGGACTAACAGCTTAACCTGCTTTCCGAGGCACGCGGGTACAAGACCGCCAACTTCCAGACTCCGGGCTGACATTAAGAATATCTTTCCGAAAACTTAGGTACACATGTTTGCCCTGACCCGGGGATCGAACCCGGAACCTCTTGCGCTGTCGCTTTAAAGTGCGACCCACTAATCACTGCGCCACCGAGGCAGTCGAATAACAACATAGCAAAAGCAGATTATTATAAATCGCCAAAAAATAATTAACTTTCAATAAAAATGCTCCATAAAATAACCCCTCATCTAGCCTCATTCTTTGAAGTTTCCTTGAAATACATATCTATTAGGTGCGGATAGCTGTCGGCGACTTCCAGCACATCCAAACCCAAGACAATTTAGATATGTAAGGACCTATCTTACATCTGAAATGCAGGAAGATCAAGCGGTGAAGAGAATAAACATACGGCCAGACAGCTCCCGGTTGGAGGTACTAGGTATCACTGGAGGGATGAAGTGAAGAAGTACCTGCTTGGGCTACAGACTGACGATAGGTCTGCCGTAGCCTAGATCCACTACGGGTTACTGAGTCAACTGAGTATGTTTAGTATCTTACATCTGACAGAAGTGACTCCACCCTTCTCCCTCCAGTCGAACTCCTCGGGCAGCTTCTCCTCGAGCTCGCGCAGCTCCGCGCGTTTATGTGGGAAGCTCTCGGCCAGGAAGTGCTCGGCGTCCGGCAACACGCCCTGCAGCGTCTCCAACTCCGAGTCCAGCCGGTCCGACAGGAAGTTCATGCCCATCTCGAAGGTGGCGCCCTGCCGGCTCCCCGACTTTATGAAGCGCGCGGTCTGGATGAACAGGTTCTTGCGCACCGCCTCCTCGTCCGAGTCCACGTATTTGCGTGCAAATTGGGTGGAGAAACTGAAAACAAAAGTATGTTTGAATTTAACCTGATCTGAGCGAGGTCTCATAGATTTACAAGAGATCAAACTTACAAATTGTGACTTTTTATCGCTGACCACATTGTCAATCACTGTGACAGAAACAGAAGAGTTTCACTACTCACTCTTTGAACTGCTCGTCGAGTCGTGGATCCCTCGTCAGCATGGTGAACTCCAGCAGTGGCTCCACGAGGGCCAGGTCCTTCGTTTCCTCTATTTTTTCGCAAGCTGAGCCTGGTCATAAAACACGAACATTATTATTGTTATATTACTGACTCAGTAGTCATCCCAAAACGAAGTAAGGGTGGGCCAGTGCCCACCCTCACTTCGTTTTGGGATCCCTGTGTAAAATGTCGAGTTTCTAACCCTGCCGTTAAATAAAAGATCGTAAAGCCAGGGAGTCGCTGTGGCTTAGCGACCTTTAAGAAAGCGGACTGCAGTATAGTTTAGGCTCTGCGTTAATAGTTTTAGATTTTGAAAGTATCATCCAGTTGGTGTGGTTCCATCATCATCTCAGCATTTTTTCCCAGTTGCGTCCCAAGTTGTCACTTCGGCGCCCGGGGTCCGCTTGATGTGGTTACCTTTTCTAAGGGTTGCAAGATCAGATGGCATTGTTTAACTTTAATGCCTTGACTTACTGGATAATAGTACACATGATTTTGAAATCAACCGACAGAAATGACACGATAAGATGAGGTGTACAGGCCCCTGTCTTTACCTATAGTGCAGGGGGGGCGGGTAACGCTTCGCTAGGAGCTAACGCCCGAACAGTTATACATAATGTTTCTTTTAGGAAGTTCTTTGGGGTACCTGAAACACCCCCATGTATGTCCTACGATTTAATGAAACGTAATCACCCTGTAAACGTGGTGGGTGCGTCGTAATGCGAGCTTACTGCGTGTTTTAAGCACCAAATGATTGCTTGCACCGTCAAATATTGATTGCACCCGGGCGCTTCATGGGCAAGAGCCGCCTCTGGGTGAGAATAACAACTAGTGCATTAGGTACCAAGGTCGATCTGGAACATGGCGGGGTCGAGCTGCTGCTCGAGCACCTCGTGGTAGCGGTGCACGTAGCCGTCGCAGTCGGGGCCCAGCACCGAGCTGTCCACCGCCACGGAATACCTGGGTAAAGTCATTTGAATTTAATATTCATCAAAATTTACAAAAGGAGGACAAAGACCAAGTCGGAAAATCGCAGATTTTTTTAATGTCATAGGTGGCAGAGGAGCAGACGGATCACCTGATGGTAAGCGATTGCCGCCGCCCACGGACACCCGCGACACCAGTGGAGTCACAAGTGCGCTGCCAACCTTTAAGTCCCCCTTCTCCCGGATTGGGCCTCACTCACGCAGCACACAGCACAGAGCTGCTTGACGCCGGTTTTCTGTGAGGGCGTGGTATCACTCCGGTCGAGCCGGCCCCTTTATGCCGAAGCGTACTCTCCCACGGTCAAATGGTAAAATTTTTGGTTGAATGGTAAGATAACGGTAAAAATATACCTACTCTGTACAAAGTTTCAGTTTGATAACTAAAATGTATTTTTTTTGTTGGGCAAGTAAATTTTAAAAGGGGACGTTCAAGTATTACGTAAGCAGATTTATTACAGTTATTTGTTGAATCGTTTCGACGAGCGAAGGTACTCACTGGAGGGGAATGGCGAAGTTGTTGGCTCCCCTGTTCAGCAGCAGCTCGTGGCGGTAGACCAGCGCCTCGCCCTTGGCGCCGCCCATCTCGCCTGGCCTTCCGGACAGAGTTTGCTTCCACTTCTCTGCTTTGATATTCCCAAATTCAACGTAACCTGATGAAAAAAAAATCAAGATAAGTCGTCCCAGTCTTTTGAATAAGGACTTCGCTGAGTCCCGTTTGGAGACATGGTCATGGTCTTGCATGACACATTCCTATGAGGATTTAGTATGTGTAGAATAATTCAGTCAAACCAGAGCGGGACCTTGCTTATGGTTACAATAAATCAAGATTTTCTTGAAGCCTCTTCTTCGCTTGTATTGTCTCCATGCAAAGCTTGATATTGCATTTGATAGTGACTCTGCCTCAAACTTCTAGGATGATTTTTGCTTTTTTTGTGTGATAAGTGGCAGACGAGCAGACGGAATAACTGATGGTAAGCGATTGCCGCCGCCCATGGACACCCGCGACACCAGTGCCAACTTTTAAACCCCCCTTTCCCCCGGATTACGCTTCCGGTACCCTCACTCATACAGCAAAACACAGCACAGTGCTGCTTCACGCCAGTTGTCTGTGATCACTCCGGTCGAGTCGGCCCATTCACACTGAGCGGGAATGATGATGGTCGCTAAAGTTTTCTTTTCGGGAGCCAAGTATTTATGCTAGGCCATTTCAGTTCCTAAATGGAATGATGGTTTTTACTTACCGTCAAAAGTGAATTTAGAGGTGTCAGGCAGGATCGGTGGGATTTTGTCTGAGGGAGCGAGCGAAGACCCGCGCATCACGGCGCAGCGGACCATTTCCGTCTCACCGGTGCGATCCAGGAACATCTGTAACAAAATAGTTTATCAATAAAAAAGTATTTTTACACAGCAGGTAGCTTTCATAAGTAGGTAATTTTCGTAAAATTTTGATCGTGCCCAGCCCATGGTCGTTCCTACGGTCTCGGCATACGGACCAAAAGATATGTAAAAGATACAACCTCTAAATTCACTTTTGACTGACCGGATGGCGCAATTGGTAGTGACCCTGCCTCTTACGCCAAAGGTCGTGGGTTCGATCCCCACCCTGGACTAACATTCGTGCGATGAACACTTGGGTTTGTTCAGTGTCTGGGTGTAATATATGTATTTAAGTATATATTTGTGTTCCTCTGTTGTCTGATATCTGTAACACAAGTGCTTAAGCTACTTAGTACGGAATCAGGTCAACGTATGAGATGTTGTGAGAATTATTATTATTATTTATTATTATTATGTAAAAGATATGTAAGAAAATGTTTGTGTGACGGACCGCCGCGCGCTGCACCCGGCCCCCGGAGACCGTCCGGTACGAGGTGGTGGAGCCGCCGTGCAGGTCCATGCGCGCTGCGCCGGTGCTCGCGTCCCATCTGTCAGACAAATAGTTAAAAAGTCATCATATCGGTTCAAAAACACCAGAAGCCCAATTCTCGGGATTTCGATATGAAAAAACATGGCGGATATCACCTGAAAACCATACAAAAAAACTATGTTTTGGTGATATATGTCGTATGAAAAGAAATGTCACGAGCCCGAGAATTGGGCTCCAAGTCTTCTCAAGAATGGGCCGGCTCGACCGGAGTGATACCACGGCCTCACAGAAAACCCGCGTGAAGCAGCACTCTGCTGTGTTTCGCAGTGAGGGTACCGCCGGCCCAATTCGACGGAAAGGGGGGTGTAAAGGTCGGCAGCGTACTTGTGACTGCACTGGTGTCGTTCTGCCCGGCTCTACATCCACCAATCACCCGCCAAGAGTCAGCGCAAATCCTTTTCGATCTCATCTTTTCAGTGGTATTTTGGACGACGAACTGGACTCTCCCATTCTTTCGATGAGGAAGAGCCAGAACAGTCGATGTGCTTTTTGCCAATAATATTATAATTAGATATAGTACTGTTTGTTAAATTTAAAAAAAACATGTAAGTCTTACAATGCGGTGTAGGGTTCAGTATAATCAGCGCGGTAGACAGTGATCTCCCCGCGCATCATGAGCGGGCGGTCGAAGCGGGGAGGCGGCGGTGCGCGCGCGCTGCTGGGCCCGTAGGGGGTGGCGGGCAGGTACGCGTTGGAGGGCAAGTAGGCGTTGGAGGGGCGCGCCGGGGGGTACGGCGCGGGCTGCGGAGGCGCGGGCTGCGGAGGCGGGGGCAGCTCGGCGTCCACGTCGTAGCGCCTGTCCCGGATCAGCACCGGCGGCATCTGTGGCGACTTAGGCTTCTGGCTTCGGAACAGTTCGATCAGCACTTTGGAGTTCACTGAAAGAAAAGGAACAAAAATAATTAAATAGTGATATTAAAACAGTGATAGACTAACACATTTTGTATTGCACATAAGAATCGGCGGTTGGTTACTCATACATATTTAAGCACATTAGCATTCTGATAATCGATGTCCGAAGTCGAGTATGAAGTGAATAATCAGTCGGAAATCCGAAAATTCAGATACTCCGGGAGTTTTGGTTAGGGTTAGAGTCCCACAGACCACCTTGTTCCTCTGATGTAACAAAGTGACGGGCACGATGGTTTCCCCGGGGACTCCAAAAAAGGAGATACGCACATACTCCAACTGATGAGGTCTAATAGCCTATATCATAAATATCTTATATTTATTCTGTGGTAATAGCAAAACGCGTTCATCATCATCATCATCATCAGCCCATTTAAGTCCCCACTGCTGGGGCACGGGCCTCCCTCAATCACATGAGGGGTAATTGCCATACTCACCACGCTTGGCAGACGGGTTGGCGAGGGTTTTGATATAAATGCAGAGTTTTCCTTCTCTGGGTGCTGATGATCATGCCAGCAGCTTTACCTTAGTTGCCTTTTACGACACCTCGGTAAGAGTGAGGGTGGCGTTAGAGTAGAAACTCTGCCGGGGACCACATGGTGTAAAAACGCGATATTTAGTCATTATCGTCTGAAGCTCATGCCATCCCGTTCCAACGCGTAATTTTAAAGGGACTGAAAGAAATTTTGTTAGGAAACTACTCTTAGATCGCGTTTAGTTTCAAGTGAATAACAGTGGGGGAGCCACTTGTGCATGAATGGGCTATTAGACCAGAGTGATACCACAGCCTCACAGAAGTGAAGTGGTGTGAAGCAGTGCTGTGTTTCGCTGCGTGAGTGAGGGTACCGGAGGCTAAATCCGGGGGAAAGGGGGTTCAAAGGTTGGCAGCGCATTTGTGACTCCATTGGTATTGCGGGTGTCCATGGACGATGGCAATCGCTTACCATCAGGTTATCCTTCTGCTTGTCTGCCACCTATCACATAAAAAATACCTTTATCATCGTTCAGCGAAGGTACTGTAGGTGGCTGAGGCACCGCTGGCCTGGGCTGAGGCGGCGGAGGGCGGCGCGGGCGCGCGGGGCGCGGCGCTGGCGCCTCGTCGTCGTCACCGAGCTGGGCCGGCCTGGGCTCCGGCCTGGCAGGGCTCGGCCGCCTGCTGCCTCCACGCGAATGGGTCTCCACTTGTTGGTGTTCAACATATCCAGAATTCTCTTGGTTCACATTGCATGCTGAAAGATAAAGAATAACGACAAGTTTATTTTATGAGCCCGTTTTGTAATCCTGGTCGCCAATAAACAGTAAACAGTGGTGGTGTACCTCCAGAATCCCTGAAGGGCACTGGCACCGGCAGCACCAGCACTGGCACCGATGATGGCCTGTCTCCGAGGTGGCCTGCTGTAAAGCCATCGAAAAATATTACTTGGGTTTTTTAAAAAATAAAGTCACAGTTATAAGGGTAAATTATGTTTCTTGTCTATAAGTCTCTCGCTATAAGTCGATTTAAATAAATAAATAGTTCACCACATCACAAACATTGATCTGCCTCCGAGATAGGTAGCTCAAGCACCTGTTTTACGGATAATTTCGACATCCTGCACAAAGTTACTCTAAGTAGGTACTTAATTATTAATTTCGGGAATTCAAATCGAAGCTGATCAATAATATTGAGACTTGGTCTTACCTAGTGGTAGGTCCACCATGACCGCGTCATTCGCCCAACTTGGAAACGACGGGCTGCTTCGACTGTTTCTGGATTGGTCCAGTCCTTGGGTATAATCTGTGGGAAACACAAGCAAAGTATTATTTAACGACTCCTAAACAATTTTGGCCCAATTTCTTAATGGGTTCTGCATAGTTAGTACTCCAAAATACGTACTTTTACCCCTCAACGAATGTCCGGGTAAAAACATACGGCGATTACTCCAGATTACTAGGTTACAATCAGGCTGCAGAGAATCAAGAATATTTTTTTAGTTATACTTGATGGTACGTGATTAAAACAAATAGAGTAATCGGATAAACGGATGTCAGAACCCACAGCGGAATTACAAATATATACATTTTAATACTTTTCTTTTGTAAATACATTTTTATTATACTTGTACCATATGTAGTTACACGCAAGTGACACCACTCATACACTGAGTTTAGAGATTTACTGTAATAATAATAAAAAAATGTATTTATTTGTTTTAATAAAATATTTTTTTGGCATGGTATCATTTTTATTACTTGTCACCCCGATCTCATAGTTGCGCCATTCCGTTTCAGTGTTACACCGCTCAACACTATTTCAAATAACTACCATCAGTGCTAAATAATCCTAAAATGCTGTTTTATTGAAGGTATCCATAATTTTGAGAAAATATTCGAGACGAGCAGGTTTCCTCACGATGTTTTCCCTCACCGCCGAGCTAATGGTTTGGCCCGTACGGATATGCACATAGATATTAAGATATCCAGAAGTGCACGCTCGGATTTGAACCACGACCCCCGTATGGAAGGCGCGTGTCGTTATCCACTTAGATAGCATAGCTCCACGTTATCGCACAATAACGTTGCTCAACATGAATACTAAATATTTAAGCCTGAATACCTGACAGAAACTTCGCCCAGCGCTCGTTGGCGGCGCTGCGCTGCGCGCGCGCAGCGGTGGCCGCGTGGCCCGGCAGCGAGAACGGCGCCGGCGCGAGCTGCGCGGACGCACTCCGCGGCAGCGGCGTGCGCCTCACCAGCGCTCTCTGCGCACGCGCCGGTGCCTCACCCCTCGCGGCATCCTTTGCAGTCTCCGCGATAACACCTGTAACAAATATTTACTTTGTTGTACAAAGCATCCACATATTTTTAGGTAAGGTTAGTGGTGTCTGAAAATAAGTATGTAGTGCAGGTTGGTAGTAAGGTTTGTGGTGCTGGCGTCTGACGTTTAAGTAAGCAGGTGGCAGTCGAGCAGACGGATCACCGGATGGTGAAGTGAGCCTTCTAGAGTTAGGGCGTGTAGAATTAGAAGCTTAACTCTACTTAGATCTTGTAACATTTTGACAACATGTTTCATGAAAAATAAATTATATTCATATTCTTTATTGCTCTCTATAAGTATTCATATTGTTGGTGTAGTCAAGATTTAAGCAGGCATGGATTATATAGTTTTCCGTCAGCTCTTGTATGCAGATGGGGCTTGTGCACCGTATGGATCAGGCTCGTCTGCCAAGGCGTGCTCTCTTGGGAGAGATAGCTGATGCTAAAAGACCCCTCGGAAGGCCCATGCTCCGGTGGAAAGATTGCGCTAAGCGCGACATACATGCGTTCAATGATCCCGGTGGCAAGGTGAGAGGAGCTCGCTGTCGATCATTTGACTTGGAGGAAAATCGTGTCGAATGGTTCTAGATAAGCATGAAAAGGCCTGGTTTTATCAACTTGCGGCAAAACGCACTATATGCCATGCCTGCCACCCCAATCGTAGCAGCGCTCAATTTACATGTTGCAAATGCGGACGGAAAATTCACTCCCTCATAGGACTATACAGCCACGAGCGCAGCTGTAATGTCACCACAACGCGCGATGCTGCTTAAGACATATGTTATAGATGAACACGTCATTTCCCCTAAAATCCATAGTTCTAGCAACTATCCGATACGTAGAAACCCTCACGACGGTTTCCCTCACGAAAAATAATACCATCATCATTATTTCACTAATTCAAAATTCAAAAGTACTTTATTTGCATAGGCTTATATACAGATCTTACAAATCGTCATACATGAAAATATAAATTATAACTATGTAAATTATACATGTAATTACACATATATGTCGATACAAAAAATATACTAAGAAATGAATAAATATAATGTGATTCTACCAAAAGTAAAGAAGTTGATTCTGACGAGAAGATCCGGCAAGAAACTCGGCAGTTACTGTTTTAAATCGCCAAAAATTTTATAAGTAAGTACAGTATCATGGGTGTAGGCGAACAGTTTATAATTTCCACAAATTCTTGTCATTTAAGTCATCATTAACTGTATAATATGGCTTACCTTTGGTTTAGGCCGTTAGAGAGACAGTTAGTTCTCAGGTGCTATAGACAACGCAGGGACTCGCGGCAGACGGATAGAGTAAGTATTTCATTCATTACTAATTAATGATGTATTACAGTTAAGCTGTTCAAAATAGTTAGTAGGTTTAAAAGGAAGTAAAAGTATCAGCCTATAAACTCGTCCCACTGCAGGGCAAAGGCCTCCATCATAGAAATCAAGTTATCGCTACTATGATGGAATTAGGCTTAATCACCACGCTTTCTAAATGCGGATTGGTGATCACATACCCGAGCTATGTTCGAAAAATTCGAAAAACATACTTATCACTCAACCCGGGAATCGAACCTAGGACCCCGAGATCACGGCCCGGTACTTAAATCACTAGACCAACAGGGCGTTCAGTAACTGTAATACTGGAGCTAAAGATTCGTGGCAGGCGGTGTTCTATTTCATTCATAATAATAATGGTTTTGGGTCCGAATAGCAGCCACCCCCACTCTTACCGAGATGTCGTAAAAGGCGACTAAGGTAAAGCTGCTGGTATGATCATCAGCACCCAGAGAAGGAAAACTCTGCATTTATATCAAAACCCTCGCCAACCCGTCTGCCAAGCGTGGTGAGTATGGCAATTACCCCTCATGTGATTGAGGGAGGCCCGTGCCCCAGCAGTGGGGACTTAAATGGGCTGACGATGAATTAATGATTGAAATACTCTAACTTATAAATACCTACATAAAATAGCATTAACTACGTACTTAATATATATGCTTAAATATACCTTACTAAATTTTATTACTTGATTATGATGTCAGAATAATTATAAACATGTCCACTCCACAAGTGATAGGAAAATACTTTATTCGAATCATTACGACACACCAATTAGCGGCTTTAACCGGTAACAAAGCTCGTCTAACGAAGACTTGACCGAAAAACTTCCGAAACCAATAAAGAAAATCCAAGATGACATTTATATGTGCGAGCCAAGGCCCTTTACGTGTGCGTGCGCAGGCAGGCATGCACTTGGAGGTTACAGCGCCACAATTGTGGAAAAAATAATAACTTATTCCTTGGAGTAGCATGTCTCCCAACTATTTTTATTTCATACTCAATCTGTCAAACTTCACCCGATTCTCATCTTTAACCTTAAACACATTTGGTTCAAATTCAATTCAAGAAAGACAGATCGAAGTAAACTAACGTGTGTGGCCCTCTGCTCATAGCCCATATTTAAAAAAAATCTAAGGACTGTTTGCGCACGCAACACATAAAACTGTACTTAAATTGCTTATAAATATATAAAAATCATTGATTTCGGGGATACCCCATATCGAAGTTAGTAACAAATACATTAAATATAATATATACTTTTCTCCAAGATCGAACCTGGAACTCTGAGATCCACCGCAGAACTAAAGTCTAAGACGTCGGAACAAGAGTGATGGAAATAGAATGGATTTATTCAGGGCACTAGGATGGCAGGTGGAGTAAAGGGATGAATGGTGTCCTAGAACTTCAGACGTCATCCGGATCGTCTAGTGTCACGATGGGTCGATGAAATCACCAAAATCGTGGGGGGCTCGACCGGAGTGACACCACACGGCCTCACAGAAAACCGGCGTGAAGCTGAGCACTGAGCTGTATTTCACTGCGTAAGTAAGGGGTCCGGAGGCCCAATCCAGGGGAAAGGGGGTTTAAAAGTTGGCAGATCATTTGTGACTCCGCTGGTATCGCGGGTGTCCATGGGGGCGGCAATGGTAAACTTAAAAAAAAACCACAGCTGTTGATAGGACATCCTTATGAAAAGAGACATCCATCACTAATGTCAATCTGACGTTTGTTAAGTTACCGCCAATTTAGGTTGTCAGAAATATAATGGATCATGAAGAAACTTACCACTGTTTTATTTAATTACCAAGATAAATAAGATAAAGGAATTAAACACAGCATTGAGTCAAACTAAAATTCGCAAACTCAAAAGATATTTGAATAGGCTTGTACACAGCAAACCGTCTACATTAAAATCTTTTGTAACTATTTATTATAAGTATTGTAGAACTCAATAAGTCGGTGTTTTATCTTAAAAAACAAATAATGAGGTACTAGGTAGTGCTAGTGGAAGCCAGATCACAGAATTTTAAAAGGTAAGATCAAATCATAATATATTTAGCTGTCGGACTTTATTTTCGTAAAGTGCCTTGGTTGTGTGTTGTGGCGCAATATCAGCGGGGAATGATGGAGAGCCATAGCGGTGTAGTAGGTACTATGGCGGTCAGCGCCATATCAGTAAGTCCTGACCTTTAGGGTCAGAATGCGTACGTAAACTGTAGAACGTACAGTCGATGAATTTTCCGGTGTACCAGCGTTATTTGAAATCCGCTTGCGCGCGCGGCGGGGCGCCGGAGCCGAGAGATTTTGCCGACTAACTTTCCAGTAGTGATAGGCGATTGTACCAAAATTAACAATCAAACTACGAGTAGTAGCATTCGAGAATTATTCTGAAGTGGTAAATTTCGAAAGATAATTCCGTAATTCGAATGAAAAATCTAAAACATCAACTTCTTTCGTTGCCTAAGAATCGTCCTATTTGGGACTGCCAGTTTCTTTGATTCTCAGGTCACGCCACAATTAGTTTTTTTGCTTTCTCATAGCACACATGATTTCAGTGCAGCCAGTTCTAGCACAGTATAGTTTTGTGGTACTAGTAAGTTAATTTAGGAATGCAAAGCGCAATATGCGACATCAATAGAATAACAAAAACCAATATATTTAATTTGTATATCACCTGGAGCCCAATTCTCAGGATTTTCGATAAGAAAAAACGTGGCGGATGTCGCATGAAAACCATACAAAAACATAGTTTTTTGCGATATATATCGTATGCAGACAAAATATCACGTCCCAAAAATTGGGTACACGTGACGACTTAAAACTTGAAAAGGACCTTGTAATTATTACGCAACAAATCTTGATCGTACTACCACACAAAAAAATAATTAACTTACTAATCGTTACAATATTTAAAGCACAATCAACGATACTCAGCGATACTCACAAATACTTTAAGTAATATCCGGACGTAGGGTTGTCAGGCGATAAAGCCGTATGTAGTTGGGCTTTTTGGTTGCGTGTCCGGCAAAATTAAGAATCAGAAATATTTATAAATTGCGTAACACAAAACAACACAAAAGCAGTGCAACATTAAAGCATTTAAAACAAACAAAAACAAACACATCATACAAAAAATCGAATTAAAATAAATAAATATTTCACAACATCACATACATTGATCTGACTCCGAAATAGGTAGCTCAAGCCCCTGTGTTATGGATGTCAGAACCAACAGCGGAAATACAAATACATATATAACATATAATATTTTCTTTTGTAAATACATACTTAAAATACATATAATCACCCAAACCAATATAAACAGACATGAACACAAATGTTTGTACTGTGCTGGGATCGAACCCGCAACCCTTGCACCAGAGACAACGTTCACTACCACTGATCCAAACGGGTCGTCAAATAAAAAGAAACAAACCAAGACAAAAATCCAGCAATAAGAAGATAAACCACATTTAGCGTAAAAATAAAACACAGGTTTAGGCGTTAGCGAACCAATCAGACGTCCGGCTGACGAATATTCTTTTGCATTTGTTTTGTTTTGAGTTTCGCTTCATAGATACGTTGGATGCACAATGGAGCGTAGTAGTGGTTGGTATTATGGGGGATGGACATCTAATCGTCGTCGGGCCCGGCTCTGAAGCACCAAATAGGTACGCAACCAGGATTTAACTCTTTGATGATGAAACTGGATTTACCCAAATGTCCGAGTGTACCTATTGGATCCTCCAAAGGTAGGGTTGCCAGGAGCCGAAAAGTCGAGAAATGAAAAATAGTTTTATGTAAAATCTACTCCTGTTTCGTACTGCCCGACAAGTTGGCTTTCAATGTGTGCTAGCAACCCTAATGGACGGAACATGGTTCATTAATAGATCTTGCTTGCACATTCGATCACTGACCCTTACGTAAGCTGCGAGTGGTACCTACTTATCTGGGTCGCGTCGCTGGGATCCATCATCGCCGTCGGATGTGGAGCAGCCATATCCGACGTTGCTTTCTCGGATCAACGGAGATAATAAGGTGTAAAAGGTAAATCGCAAATTGTTAATATAATGACATCAATAGGTATTTTATTTTTGTTACAGCAATTTATTTTGTGCGTTTCTCGCGGAACTTTCTACCCGTACGTACCTCAGATCTGTGTAACGGTTTGACTGCAGGAGTATTTCCCGGCGGCTACGACTTATGGACCTTCAAGACAGCGTCCTCTATTTTTAAAGGCCGGCAACACATTAGCGATCACTCTGATTTCACGGATGTTCATGGGCGGCGTTGATTACTTTCCACCAGACGATCCGCTTGCTCGTTTGTCGCTTCTATCATAAATAAAGTGCTTAGTTTATGGCGAATCAAGCACTTGGTCGACTTATTATCGTGTTTGGTTCGGTAGTTCAATTCAGAACATCCACCCGCTAAGTTTATATTTTGGGTCAGGACGATGTAAAGTACCTGTGTTCAGTACTTTAGTGTATTAGATTATACGGTTTCTTCTTAAAGTCATTTGTAGAGCTGAGCAGAGCATTAGAGTTTTTTTTATGTGATAAGTGTCAGACGAGCAGACGGATCGCCTGATAGTAAGCGGTTGCCGCCGCCCATGGACACCTGCGACACCAGTGGAGTCCCGAGTGCGTTGCAACCTTTAAACCCCCATCCGCTGGATTGGACCTCCGGTACCTTCACTCACGCAGCGAAGCACAGCACAATTCTGCTTTACGCCGGTTTTCTGTGAGACCGTGGTATCACTCCCGTATTTAATAAGTAACCTCAAAAAATATTGATTTGCCGGTACATAAGTTTAAGCTGCATGTAAAAGAACTGCCTAATTCAGAAAGGCTACTTATAAAGTAGAAGATTATTAAATGATAAGGATTCCTGGACACGTTGATCTCTTCGCCTGTCCTCTATATAATTTCATTTCATAATTTTACTCTGACGATTTATCTAAACGATACTGATTATAAGCATTATATGCCATACTGTCACTGAAATGAAATTTGTAATTATCATATTATTTGAAAACAGTAACAACTGATTTTCTTGCTGATTCTTCTCGGTAGAAATTGACATTCCGAATCAGCGGTAGATTACATAATATTTGATATTCATAAATGTTCTGTGGACTTAAATCGAATAAAAATATTTTTGTTTTTTTTTATAAAATATAATTTGTTTTGTGTACTGATCTAACCTACGACCTTTGGCTTACGACGCAGGGTCACTAGCAGATACGCTAGCGGACCGCGTTTGGTAATGACCATGCTTCATAATGAGAAGTCGAAATAATTACGAGTGACCTATCTATTACTAATAACATACCAAACAGTCAGAACTTTACAATTTATTGCAACGTAACGCGATGGATGTGTCTACGGTCACTGGCCAATGTTTTTTCGTAATTTAACCCCTGCCATTTACTTACAGTTTTCTTATACATATGTAATTAGGTGACTGAGCTGAGGTGGGTGTAACTAATTTATGCTCATAAGCTGTGTAAATATTACTTAAAATAATAATGAAAGCATGTAATCAGTATGTTAAATCTCTTAGCTAATACAGTGATATGACTCGAGTGACCTATGGTCAACTTAGTCTAAATAATTGCTTGGTTTCGTTACTTCCAGACAGCAGGAATGATCTTTAAGATTTAATAACAACTTTACTCGTAAGCTCTTATGAATATTTGTTCCAGTAGGTAATATAGTTACTTCTCGGCGGCCTGCGCGCTGGCAGGTACCCCTCCTTGGGAGGAGGAGGCAAAGGCGCTCCCGGCTGTCCCTATGTCCCTTCTAATCTGCACAAACTTCGAAATCTGGTGGTCCCGCATGGTGAACTGTCTGGTAATCGTTAAGAAATATATTTTGGTTTCCTCTGGTCAAGCTACTACTCGTAATACGAAGCAGATCAATGTAGAGCTGATTTGTGAATAGAAGTGTTACATTTTCTTATTATTCTTTTAAAAACATGGCCTATTTATCACCGTAGTAGAACTTAGGATTATTTTCCAGAATTTAGCATGTCTAGTAAAATAGAGGTTCGAAGTTCGCCGGCGGTATTTATTTAAACCCTCCGGCCACGTTTGTAATATGTTGCCAAAAAAGAATTACAATATTACAGGTACATATTCGGTTTCGTCCATCATAGATAAGTCGTAGCTTATCTCACATATGTTTGTGGCTTGTTACAAGGTTGCATACATAGCAAATTTTGTCAATAGTTCTATCAAATATGTTATCTAAGAATGGTGAAACAGGGCCAAAGTCTAAGACGTCTAGGAGATGGCATCTAATCGAAAAATAATCTTGATAAAGGTCAGAGTCCCAATGATTGGGACTGAGAGCTATTTGCTTAACAATGGCAAGTTGAGGTCCGCCAACCGGTTGACATGTCAAGGCCGGAATATCTATAGGTTATTTTTAATAACCCCTACCTATATGTATCTAAATGATTATCAGCAGGTGGATTATATTACAACATAAAAACATTAGTTTTCAATTTATTGGTAAAAAATGGCAAAGTTCACAATTTTTAATGCAAATTTTAAGAGCGTGATGTCGAAGGTTGCGGTTTCTTGATTTGTATATTTACAACAGATATAATATCAGAGTCGGATTTAATTGGATCATAAAATAAAAATGTTGCATCTTGTTTTAACTTGGAGGCTGATTGTATTTAATGGAATGGCTGTATCACCATTCCATTCAAAATCACCTAGTAAGCATGACGTGACGTGATAAAGTGAAAATCGGATTCGAGGGTCCCATAAATTTTTATAGTTAACATTTCTATTGTAATATATTTGTATTAAGTGTACAGTACATATGTGAATAATATAGATAGTACATCAATAATAATAAATATAAACAACATCTCATACATTAAACCTGATTCCATATTAAGTACTTAATCACTTGTGTTACGATATTTGGATATTTTTTGTGATGTTTGGATGTTCTGGCAACACCTTTACAAATACATAGTTTTATAATAGAATATATATTACCTAAATAAGTACATTACATAAATGATTGTGATATGACGCGGAGGTACTGTCTGTAAAAGGGTTGTATACTCAGTTTACTGATTAAAAAAAGCCTATTACTTTTCTCTGTTATAACGATAATTAACCAAGAAAGCAGCCGAAACTTCAAGCAAAATATTATGTGAGTACAAAATATTGTATCTCTTAATAAATTCCGTGTTAATCCCCGTCTTAAGTTAATTATAGTTATAATGCAACGCGATAATCTAAAAAACTAACTTTCTGTTATCTAACATTTCGTAAATGAAATTACATGCATTGATAGCTCGTTTAATTGAAAACATTTTCAATGCGGTCACGATCTTTCGCAAGAGTGGCTTCTGACCTCTTGGTCCTTTCTAGCCATTTTGATCAAAACATCAAAATTAAAATACCGACATCATTAATTAATCCATCCTCCGACTAATTTCAAAACTCACGTTTTATATTTAAAATTTACAGCTTCTCGTATCATAGACCATCAAACTTATTGGTTAACGTTCTAGCTGTAGGAATGAAATAGTTATATTATTCAAGTAGGTATTGATAAGGTCCACAGGGGAGTGGCGTGGTCAAGTTAAAGGTGGCCACAAGCGGACAGGTTTTTCTTAAAACTGTGGCGTCATCACTTGCTATTGCAAGGCGTCACTCAGCTCTTTGGTTCGGCCTGGTGGTAAAGAATACCTACTAGTTAGGCTCTTGGTTGTGACAGTTTAAAGAAAGAAAATATTATCTACCGCGCATCAACGAAGTCAAAGGGCCTTAGCCCCGGGGTGTCGTTATTAACTAATAGTATTTGTCAACGCCGATGAGTACTGTCAAGTTTTTATCTTTTTCCTATGTCTATTGCAGATAACATATTTATGAAAGGCATTCCTTTTGAAGAAAAGGTTAACAATTTCCCAATTCTCATTGATTTTATCAATGATGGAGTACCTTGCTTTAAACGGTACCTATCAAACAGACGATGATTAATGTCAAACTAGAAAAATATCTGGACCGTTGATGTAATAATATTATATCAGATATCAGAGTGGTTATTTTCGCTGCCCTGTTTGAAACTGACCAAACATCATATTTTACACCAAATTTATAAGTACCTCGATAGAGCCATCATACAGAAGTTGCTTTTCCCGCAAATGTTATAAATTTTATGAGAAAGAAAGTAATACGTCAGTTAACTTCAAAGTAAGTCGTGTTAAAACGTTAGCAGAAGTACTGAGAGCCATCACCAAACGGTTATGTATTTAATAAAATTTGTATGGGAAATATTCAAAGGTCAAGATTGATTATTGAACCATGGGAGCGGACTAACAGGTTTCCCTCAGCCACAGAAATATACTAAATTGCAAAGTTATAGTAGTGTGTCACATGACATTTAGATTAACTTGTTTAATCTACGTGTTGGCTTCGGCCTTGCCTTCCAAAAGTACGAGACATAATTGCCCGAGATTATGGTACCTAATCATAAATATCATTATTTCAGCCAGTATACGTCCACAGCTGTCTCATTGGGGGTGGCCTCCCCAATGATCTCCACACGGTCCTGTTATAAAACATAAAGCGTGAAACGTGAAGAAGCATCTCGCGGGCCAGTATGGCAGTCCCAACGGAGGTGATGCCTGACATCACTTCTGTTGTAATTGCAATGTGGGCTTTTCTCTTCTACCATCAGGCTGAGGAGAGCCAATATACTGTGTCACTAAAAAAAACTACCAATAAATTCATACAACATATTTCAATGACCTGTTTTTGTACAACGTAGCTTTAGCACTGTTTTACGCATATCAGACAACAGAACAATTACAAATACTTATATTACACAGACAAACGGACCCAAGTTCATCACACGAATGTTTGTCTAGGTTGGGGATCTACCCACAACCTTTGGCGTTTGAGGCATGTAAAATATTTATTGTATCAATAATAAATATAATAAATAAATAAATATTTCACAACATCACATACATTGAGATCAATGTATGTGATGTTGTGAAATCCAAGATAGGTAGCTCAAGCACCTGTGTTACGGATATCAGAATCAACAGTGGGATTACAAATATATACATATAATACTTTTCTTTTGTAAATACATACTTATAATACATAGCAAACACCCAGACCACAAACATGTTCATGCACACAAATGTTTGTACTGTGCGGGGATCGAACCCGCAACCCTTCACGCGTTCACTACCACTGTTCCAATCGGGTCGTCTCAATAATATATCAATAATATAATGTAAAACATGATAATAATGATTTGACTTGACTCGATTAATATATTTGATTAGCTTATAAGAAACATTAGGCATATGAAGTGACAAATAAAATTAACATAACGATTACTTCACTCGTGGGCGTGATAACTTCGAATATTTGCCAAGTTTCTAAAATAATGGTCAAGACGTGTGATCGAGTGTGTACATATACCATTATTTCGAAATTAAGAACCACTTACTTATTCCGCTGGCTGAACGACCCGAACCGAGTGGCTTCATTTAAAGCCGTCCCGTAACGAACGAGAATATACCTGTCGCATCTAAACAAAGGATACACACAGCGCGTGTGAAAGAGAGGGAAACTCTGATTCGGTCGTAACGTTTGCTTTAAATTAGGCCCTCGAGTCTTGGCCTCCGAAACAAGAGAGCGCCACTTTGGTCGAACCAAATCAAAGATTTTTAATTTATTTTTAATCATAACCTTTATCCGAATATGGATAAAGTCTGTTCAAATAATGCTTTTGAAGTTTTCTGAACATTGAATGTACTAAGTAGACATTTTTGTTATGAACATCTCTAATGTGATTTCCATATGATCTCTACAACGGCCGGGACCGACGGCGGGTGGGTCTACCATGCTTTTTAAAGCACACAATAATTTTCCTTATCTTTCAGACCATAACGTGATCGATAGCTTTTAGCTTTAGGTAGTGGGTCACACTTTGAACCTACGGCTGCGCAGAGGTCCCGGGTTCGCTGCGTACCGAAGTTTTCGGTAAGAAATACTTAATGTCAGTCCGGAGTCTGGAAGTAGGCGGTCCTAACCGTTGGTCGATCGTGTTACCTCGTGTCGCAGTATATGAAGGTAAGGGATTAGCGAGTGCACTTGCGTTTGCGCACACACTTGAGCACCTCAATATATCCTGCGTACGTTGCTAATCGTTGAGATAAGCCGCCGTAGCCGTAATTGGTTGGAGGCTTTAGTAGTTGGATTATGATCATATGATCATAGCCCTAAAATAGAGTTGTGTCTGTCCTGTGTGTTTTTACGTCTCACGGAACTGTGTCCCTCCGGAATGAGTTACTATTGCTTACATCCAGGTGATCCGTCAGCTCGTTTGTTCCCTTTTTCATAAAAAACCTCAAGAGCCACTTATTAGAATTGGGTATAGAATCGTGATTATTCTTCATAGATAAAGTATTTAAATAATGCACTTGTCATAATTGGGTGTAATATATGTATTTAAGTATATATTTGTGTTCCTCTGTTGTCTGATATCTGTAACACAAGCGCTTTAGCTACTTAGTACGGAATCAGGTCAACGTATGAGATGTTGTGAGAATTATTATTATTATTATTAATTAATTAAATGATATACCTGTAATAAAGTCTAATAAAGTAACCTTAAGAAGCATTTAATCACCAAATTTGCATAACATTATTTGCGATATTACTCACGGCCCCCAGACCTATTAGAAGAACTCTTAAAGAATGCTCTCCGAGGCCACACATCATGATTCTTCATTGGCAGGTTGATAGACTTATTAATTTAGTATTAAAAATATGTGTAATGCCTGTCTAAACCCTGGAAAATACACACTATATATATCAATCAATGTCAGTTATTAAATTAAACTATTAAGTTTCTTTATAAAGAAATACCTACTTAATTTTTGTACAAAAGACGTGTATTAATGTCAATTGACTGATCTCTATGTAAAAAAGTAGATAATCTTTGTACAAATCACTGCACAATGTAATGAAATACAGCTTAATTTTTATATTTTGATAATCTTAGCTTACCTCATTCTGTCAATCTATTGTTATAATCTTTTTGATCGCTACAATATTGATGTTAATTATAGACCAACCATAAGTAATACCTTTTGTAATATATTATAGTGGCCGCATTCACATCCTTTCGGGATTTTAATTCCATACTCTAGTAATAGATGGCACTGGGTGACGATTGCATCGCGCAAATGTGCTTTTTCGGTTTAGCTGTAGGCTTTGTCGTTTTCTATAGAATTTACCTCTTTATAAATAGTAAACATACTCCACTAACTATATAGGGATACTAGATACTCTATTATTGACTTCTGAAAGCCAATTATGGAGCGCATCGTGGTGTTGGGTTGGTAGGGTTTGACACAACCTTGAGCATCCTTTGCGGGGAATAGCCTCGTGCAGTTCCCGTGACCCCATTCTATACCCACGGGTGGTTTAGTGGGCATGCCCTCAGGTCGCTTCTTGTTAGAAGAAGCGGCCCGGACGGTGAGTCCCACAGTGCCCTGTCGCCCCCCGGCGGCAGGGTCTGCGTAATGCATTCCCCGGGAAAACAAAAATCAAGTGAAAATCCTGTCGCGGCTTGCATGTGTAATGCAAGCCATTCCATCCCATTAGATAGATAGATAAAACGTTTATTTGTACTGCTGCATATACACACATTAAAGTAAAACAAATGACACACATGCAAGAACACAGGGACATTACATTATAATTAGGCATTAAATTAACAAAGAATAGAAATAACAATAAGCTGTTCACCTGTTGTGATCCGTGTGTGCGCTGCAGCAGTTCAAAAAAGCCGTGGCTCAGTGTATAGCTTTGCCCGAGCGGACAAAACACTGGTATTCTGCCACTACCCAAAAATACAGTCTAAATCTAATTTTATCTACGTTCAGAAAATCTATGTAAAATAAAGGGACTGTGTATAACTGTTTTATTGTAATGTGTGAGTGAAGTATAAAATCAGATGAATGTATAATGACAGCAATCGGAAAGGGAAGTAATCGATAAGTGCATTAAAATACTTTGGTATACCCAACATGAGTATGCGTGTAAGTGTAAGTTTTGCATGCTTATATGTTTCTACACGGCAAATTCCGCCACCGACTGACCCCGTGGGATACCTAAGCGTTGTTTATCTAGAAGAGCGATTGTCATATGTTTCTTGAAAGTGTATTTAGATTTAAATTGCCGTAGCGGAGGTGGGATATTATTCCAACATCTGGTTGCGAAGTAGCATTAAGTCCAAACTCAAGATTTTCCAAGGAGTTATGGAGCGTAGCATTCTAGGAATCAAAAGATCAGATAAAGTGCGCAACTCTGACATACGCTCCAAGACGGGAATCACGGATGTGGGTTGGAAAACTGCGAAGCTAAAATGGGATAGGGCGGACCATGCATGCAGAATGAATCCTGAAAGATGGACAAAAATCGTCACCTAATGGCAACTGACCGTCGGATGTCGACTACGCCGCCCAAAAAAAGATGGTGTCACGATTTCAATACGTATGTCCAAAAATGGCAAGTGAAGGCATTGAATAGTTAGGAATGGAGAGACTTGGGGGAGGTCTTTGCCCAGCAGTGGGACACTGCAGACTAAATTAAAAAAAAAACAATGCTGACAGCCAAAGAAACTAACATACTATAGTATAATGGCACTATACGACTTGGAATATTTTTATTAATTAAATATTTCAGCGGCCATTCTCTATGTACCTTTAGATAGGCGTGTTGTTCACATGGTCAGGGTTCAAGTATACACTCAAAATATATTGTCTGTTGAATAAGAACCGTAGTTCACATTGTTAAATATCAAAGCACCGAAATCTCGGATGGCCTCTTTTAACTCGCATTATGTAAGCCTAAGCTTGCCACAATAACTTATTAATATACCGGTAGACAGCAAACATGTCTCAGCTATCTCCAGAGCACTGGTTTCACCTATTCATAAAAGTCAACCTTTTAAAATATTGCAGCTGCCAATCACCAGATTTTAATAGCTAGCGCGATTCGACCGATATAGTAGTAGCTCAGTGGTTCAGAACGCGCCTTCCACACGGGGGTGTCGTGGTTCAATTCCGAGCATGCACCTCTGGTGCGCGTTTCTACTATTAGCTCGGCGCTGAGGGAAAACATCGTGAAGAAACCTGTACTTTGCGGATAGTTTCTGAAACAATTTTGGACACAACCGGGAATCACACGCTAAGATCAGGGGGAGGAGCTATCACACATAACTGAGATGAAAATGAGATATGATTTTAGTAACAATTTAATAATTTATGTTTTTAAAATTAATACAGTGGAATATAGATATAGTGGCATATATATATATATAGTTAGTTCAGTGTCTGGGTGTAATATATGTATTTAAGTATATATTTGTGTTCCTCTGTTGTCTGATATCTGTAACACAAGTGCTTAAGCTACTTAGTACGGAATCAGGTCAACGTATGAGATGTTGTGAGAATTATTATTATATACCCTATCAGGGTATGTATAGTGAACTATGCCGGCGGTGTGGTCACATGCCCGCTATGTATGAGAGTCTTTTCAAAAATGAAAGGCTACGTCAGCCACATGCGAGCACACCAAAGACATTTGGCTAGGAGTTGAAGCGGTCCCCGTGGTCGAAACCGGCCGGGCTCCATCATCATAAATCATCATAATGCATACCGCTAGTCTAAAATAGAGTGATAAAATAACAAACATTTTACTATGAGGAATATCATCGTATGAGTAACTCTTCTAGATATTCTATCAATGACTGACTGGCCCGATGGCGTATTCAGTAGTGACCTACCTCACTCTCCAGGGTTGTGTGGATGGGTTAGATTACTACTCAAATAAATAAATAAAATTAATCCAGTGGTTGCCTGTCGTATAACCGATGATAAAAGAGCAGTTCGAATCGAAATTACATAGTTTAGTTTCTATCCGTGATCCCAACTACGAACAAAGATATACAAGTGTGCCATGGGCAAGCCATAAGCTTGCCGCTTCAGTAATAATGTATAAAAAAAAGCTAGCAACCTTATTTAGTATGTAAGACATATAAAACTCATTAAAAAGATTTGTAATAAAATACCACCATGACATGACAAATATAATAAGGACATTTTTAATCAATGTGTTACAATAATTTATCTCCCCAATCTGACTCGATTGAACTGGCCTCGGCGCAGTGGTTAGTGGTCGTACTTCAAATTTCTTTTCTTTTGTCCCGGGTTCGATCCCCGGCTCGGGCCAAAAATGTGTACCTAAGTTTTCGATAAGAAATTCTTAGTGTCAACCTGGAAGTCTGGAAGTCGGCGGTCATGTACCCCCGTGCTTCGGAAAGCACGTTAAGCCGTTGGTCCTGCGCCCAATTCTCCGGTCGTGTCACGCTGCTGTCCCATCGAAATATGAGGGTAAGGAAATAAAGACTTGTGTTTGGGCACACACTTGAGCACTATAATAGATATCGTGCGTACGTGACTGATCGTTGGGATTGGCCGCCGTAGCCGTAATCGGTGGAAGGATATATTATCTCGCCAAAAATCTATATCAAGGCGCGAGAGTTGCCAAATGCTTTATAACTGGTTTTATGAATATTCTAAATATGGCCGGGCCTGAGCTCCACGCGTGGATGCCGCGACTCATCAATAATATTACAACATTGTCCATTTACAATAAGCGGTTCCACTTGCGTAAGAGTAGTGTGAATGTCAACTTTGAGTGTTTTATACAGGGTAATATCTAATGATACATACATCCATAAACATCTAAGTAGCTTCAGCACTGTGTGTTACACAACAGAAGAATTATAATACCACATTCGTACACTGAACACACAAGTGTTCATCTCACGAATGTTTGTCCAGGGTGAACATAAAACCTGCGTTCTTTGAATAAGACAGTTTAAATATTAATTTTATTTCGTTACTACTACTTATTTTTGAAAATTTCAACTGTCGCTCTCGTGGTTCTTGAGATACCTACAGCCTTTAGCCATACGGCAATGTCTTAGTAAGGATGGTTAATTCAGTGTTGAACAGAATTGGGGACTCAGGTGCATCTACCTCCTCGAGTGGCCCTGCTGGTAATCAGTTCTGTCCTAATTCCAACTTCGGTTGGTATTAGGCAGAAACGGTTACCACAGAGCACGGTTTTTCCTGGGCAATGACGGGTAGTAATTCATTCGTGGATTGCTACCTGTTAGCCGAAGGATGCACACCCGACGGACCGGCCCTGTCGTGCGACCGCGCTGAAGCGCACTTCGCTACAGGGCTTATATTGTCGCGCCGAGGGTCTGAGGACCGGCGTCTTCGCGTCGTTCCCTGACGGTGCACTAGGGCCCGTGAAAGCGGGTTAAACTATTGCACAGCGGGGTTGCAGGCGCCATTTTTGTCTTCGGACCTGGGGGTGCTTTGACGTCGGCATCCCCTTAGAGTGGAGCGCCTCCGGGCGCAATGGCCGCAACGCCGCAAGGTTTGGGGACCTGCGCCGCAAGGTCGCAGCCAGCGGATTGCGGTGGTAGGTCGGAGTTGTTTGCGTCGCGGATTTCCCCGGCTCCGCAGCCAGCGGAGTCGGTTTCTGCGACGCGTTATTATGTTGAAAGCCTGCGGGTTTTTCCCTAACTCGCACTGCACTGCAACCAGCAGTGTATGTGCGGGGAGGGGTGCCCGCAGTCCTCCTCTCGGTGGTGCTTGCACTGCATCCAGCAGCGTGGGTGCTACCCAGGAGGTTGAGTGGGAGAGAAGCCGAGCTGGCGAGCTTCTTCGCCCCGACCGGGCGACGGATGAAGCCCCCGTGGCAGTCCTCACCCCGGTCTGAGTGTTTCCTGGGCGAGGGATGGAAACGCCCCAGTGTTTTTATTGGGTATGCCTTCGGACGGTCTCTGATTAGCAGAGACCTAACCCGGAGGAGAGCCCCTCTCAGCGTGCATAAGCTGCATTTTCACTGGGTCATCAACAAAAAAAAAACAAAAAAAAAAAGTGTTGAACAGTTTAAATTGAAAACGTTGAAAAGCCAGTGTATCGGGGTATCACAAGATGAAGGCATGCTGGGATAATGTAAGTAGATTACGTTATACTGTTACGGTTAGATATAGTCCGTTTCGTTAACATAAATTATTTGTTTTGATGAGTTTGACAGCACGGCGTGATCGACCATGCCGCCGCGGACGTTAACAAGGTCAAACTTAATTAATAGTCTTAGTTAATTTAGAGCAAATGTAGTAACGTAAAAGTGATGGTAGGTCAGTGGATATGAACGTGGGAGGTCGTAGAATCCGAGCTTGCCCGACCTCTACTTAGCCTAAGGGCTAAGATGGTCAGATGGGACTCGCGTCAATGAAAACATAAAATGACGCGACTTCCTAAACTTCCTGAACGCAACTTCCTAAAGTTGGATCATGGTCAAAGTATAGCAAAATACAACATACAGCTGACTTATTATAAGAATTAATTTACATTTACCATCAAAAAAACATCACGTACCTACAGATTAAAGTCATCTTTATACAATGTGATAGAGCAATAAAGAATTTTGAAAGCTCAAAGGAAGTTGTCTTTATTTCTACTTAAATATAAATCTTCTAAGAAAATGGTGTTAAAAGCAGAATTTGGTTTTTCATAATTTCCTCGGTGAATCTTACAATACTCGTATCTATATGGACCCTCGTTTATTTAATTTTGTAAATAATGATTTCTTGCAATAATTCGATACACTGTTCTGTTCTGTTTTTCGTTTTCATAACCTTAGGCATCATGTTAATAACAGGGGCGTAGCACCGCCGTATCTGCTGTATCAATTATACGGGGCCCCAGGGCCACGGGGGCCTCCAAAGTGTGTAAGGAAAAAAATAAAAACTTTGTAATTTATTTTATTTTACAAATGACAAAATTCTATAAAGAACCTCTGTCAGACCCACAGGACACTATTACTCCTAGCTGAGGTCAGACCTCTCGCTATTGTACATAGAGGCAGAAACTTTAGAAAACTAAAATCATAATCAGCCATAAGTGATTTAATAAATTAGTTTGCCGAAAAAAAGGCAAGGAGAGTGAATATTTAAAATATGATTTTTATTTGTAAATTGGTTAAATTATGTTATGATAAATAAATGTTTTTTTTTTTCACAATATAACATCCCAGAGAAGTGAAAGTGTCTGAAAAACAGCGCTGACTGGGTAACCACATGGTCCAGCACACGCTGAGACACTTACCAATTGCTAACACAAGACTGTAGCTACAATTTGCTAAAATGTATGGTTGAGAGCAATAAACCAATATTTTTTTTTCTTTTGTTAAAAATCTTTACCCCCATTTATATGGGGGTAAAGGGCCTCCAAACATTTTTTTTATACGGGGCCGCGACAAGGCACGCTACGCCACTGGTTGATAATTATAAATAGTTACAAAAAGCTTTATAGAAATGTAGACATAAATAATGATCATTTAAATGACTAACATTTTCCGATAGGCTGAGGCCGTTGGATTCAAGGGCGCGACCAATCATATTTTACGTCTGTTTTACGAGCTGGGTATTTACTTTGTGGTCAAATTCCAAAATCCGGTTTCTATAATTACGTTACGCACCATGGCATAAAAGCTTCTTACGAATCGTGATATGTATCGGACGGGATGTGTGAAGGTAGTGTACCTAATTGTAAGGTGATTATATGCTTTTTTACTTCCGTGCACTTTTTACATTGTGTTTTACTCATGCTACGAACAATTTTTTTTATGGGAACTACAGTGAGATCAAAACATATCAGATATTTTTTTTATATATTGAAGAGTGAAGTAATTGCAATGGTATTTTTTAATTTATTGCTAGAGCTCCCATGGGAAAACCTGTTTGTAATTATGACCATAACACCCTGTGAAATTTTGTACACTGCCAAAAAATATATATCAGTAGGCGTAAGTAAGTACCCAGCTTAAGCTCCTACCGCCTTATTATAAATCGCGATCTAAAGTTATTATTACCGTACTAAAGTTCATATCATCCCGCTCCAACACGCAAGGTTAAAAGGGAGTGACATAAATTTTGTTCCGTGATTATTATTAGTTCGCGCTTTGTAATAAGAGGGGTAAGGCCTGAACAACAGACACAATAGAATATCAATTGTTGGCTTTAAAAAGGACTTTGGGCGTACGACCTTCAGGCTCAGAATTGATAAGTAATAATTCCTATGGTATAGGAGAGTGAAATGGTGTCAGATGAAAAACCGGGATGATTAAACTGCAACAGCTCAGTTTAGCTTAGTCCGCAGAAAGACTAATAAAAAAATCATTAAGTAAGTAAATGGCAAAATGGTAATGAGCTAATTCCATCTTGCGCAAAAATAATCGTGAATTAAGTGAATATGTTTTTAGTAGATTCAAATTTACCCAAAGTGGCCTAAAGTACTAAAAAGGTCAATGATTCGATCCCGCAACCCTCATCAGTTGCAGGTTGCACCACATCGTATAAAAAGTAACGCGAGCATCAATTTGTCTAAATAAATACAATATTAAGTGTTCACGATGGTAAAGTAAATTATCCTAATGTTGTGCGCATTAGTGTCATCTCGAGTTGCGCAAGCGCTTGTGAACCGCAATGTTTCGCAGCCACATTTGGGCTATTTATTTATTTTATTGGCATTCATAACAGGTAAAACAATCAATTAGATGTATGTATAACGTAGACATAATGAAATTGAGATGATGCATTCATTTGTTTGTCAGCGACATTTTCCTCATGCAACCCAAATAAGGTTAATGACGATTAAGTTCTGTTAGGGGCCATTTTTATAAAACAAATCAACCCTGTGGGATCTATTTGTAATTGCCCATACCTTTTACTTTCTTTCGGATCCAAATCTATTATATTAACGCCGCAGAGCGGGGCTGGATGAGACTTGCTTGGGGTTTATGAGTTCCATCGGGAAAACTTTCGGAATCGCGTTTAAAAATAAGTATATAGTATAGCAAATACATAGCACATCTCGCAGGTAGGTATAGCAATAAACAATGCCATGAGTGAGAAGTCGTTACTTTTAACAAGATCGTAAGAGAAAAGTAACGTTAATCGTTACTTTTCTCTTACGATCTTGTTAAAAGTTGTTAAATCATTTACGACATTGTTAATTGCTACCGGCGATCTGTGAATTGCAGTGGAATTATAAAATCTATATTCATGAAACGTAACGCCGCAGGCGAAAGCTATATTTATATTTCCATGACGAACTGCAGTTGGCGACTCGCGGTCTGCAGTCGCGACACGAGGCAGCTGTGGTAGACCGCTATGCTACAGATTTAATATTCTCGCCTGCAAAGTTGTCCTAGGACTCTGATGAGGCTGCTAGCAATGGCTTTCGAAAAGCCATTGCTAGCAGCTTCCACATAGTCCGTGCCACGAAAGAAGTCCTGTGGAAATAATAATAAATCTAAAATTTGAATGTTGATGGCGACTGAAGCGCGCTTTTCACGGAACTTCTTTCGTGGCGCGGACTCTAGACGCCACTTTTTAAATATCGACCATTTACTATATTTAACACGAGGATTAACGCAATGTTTGTTAGTATCGGCAATTGATTAAACGTCTTATTTTTAAGTATTAATATAGGTAATATTTTTTTCTGTGTTGCTGAAAGAACTAGACTTATTAAAAAAAATCTGGTACTTGACGCGTTCAAGTCTTTTCTATGACGCTTAGGGATTTTCTGCAATCAAATTCGTTGAACTTTATTCTATTGGAAAATATTTATTATTTATATTATAAAATACACGTATCTATTGCAAAAACTAAGTTTTTAAATGCATAAAGCTATCTTCGGAAATAAACATACAGTTTGTTTTAAAATAAATTGCTTCAAGTTTGAATGTTCTGCGCACTTAAATTGAATAAATATATTTTTGGTTTGATTTAAGTATAATCTTGTTTAATTAAATTGAAATCTACATATAAAATTCATATCATCAATAAAAAAGGTATCAGGAAGAAATAAAATAAAAACATGTATAGCTGAATCATTCTTCGAGATGTGACTTTCAAGGCCGTCCTCAAATCTAATATTACTTCGAAATTGACATCAGAATCATAACATACTCTTAAAAGTTATATTCTTTATATTTAGAGGCCTTAGATTTATTCAGATTGTTTAAAATTCTCATGTCATTTTCGGAGTAATATTAGATTTGAAGATGGTCACGAAAGTCACAACTCGAAAAATCACTCATCTTACGAATAATGTTGAAATAATTAAGTTTTTGTCTCAATAAAATATAGGGTAAATCATTCGAAAATCAGACTTGTTAAAACCCGCGATTGCGTTTAAATTGATATCAGCGGAATCCGTAGGTCGATAAAACGTTTTTATTGAGTGACTGTGACTTACACTGACTTCGATAGTTGACTGCCCACTTATTTTCAATACACTTGACATTGGCAAATTGTCTTCGTGTAGAGTCATATAATAATAATAATATGGCTCTATCCGAAATGTATCTATACATAATGCATCGTCATAACTGTGACTTTCGCATGCACAGTAATTGTACTGACTGAGATTTCGAACGAAGGCTACACAACTGCCTAAGTGAAGCTCTTTAGGGCGGGCGGGACGGAAGCTTTACTCTCAAAATAAAATAAATACGCAAATAATTCACACCGCTTTATAGTTTCGATCTTATATTTATCTTGGGTTTACTAGCACCTAGATTCGTGACAAATGTAGAAAAGTTCGTTTTCTAAGTTGACCGGATTAGAAATCGAACCCGCAACCACAGGGCATGCAAAGTTTAGCGTACGCTCTAGAACATCATTTTTTTCTATGTTATAAGTGGCAGATGAGCAGACGGATCACCCGATGGTAAGCGATTGCCGCCGACACCAGTGGAGTCGCAAGTGCGCTGCCAACCTTGCCAATTGCGGCGGCGACCGCTTCAACCTGTCCATTTAGTTAGCTTTCGTGACTTTAGTACGCGTAATTACGACGCCAACTTTTCGTAAAGATACCAATTATTTAACATCGACCATTACATGCAATTCGATGCATAGGTGATTTGTTGTTACGTTACATCACTTTCCTTGATTATTATCTCACTATCCACTACTATTAGAAAGATACGAGTAATAGATAGATGACCTTTGTTGCACAACACGCACGAACTTAATAACATAGTTTTACACAGCGCCAGTGTACAATTTCGGCGGTCTTGTCGCTGGAAGCGATAGAATACTGTGGTTTACTATTTAGACTTAAGTAGTACTTATGCGCCAAAATGACTTATATTATAATGTTCATATGGAGTTGTAGCTAGTCATTTGAAAACGTTTTTTTTTAGAATTAAGGTTTTTAAAATTACTGTTAAGATCTAACGAAGATTGTAACAAAAGAAAGTGTTGTCACCAATTCGATTCATCCATGCATAGAAAAAAGTAAGCACGCACCAACACAGAAGAAGATGGTGAAGACCACCCTTAGCCGCAGCGCCCTCATTGTCACTGCACAGGTCCTGGTCTGGTCCACTGGTCCACTGGTCCACTGGCACACGCGCCGCACTCACTACTGCAGCGGCGTCCGCGCGTGCTATGTTTAAGTAACGCGGGCCCTCGCGACCTCCCGCCCGCGGACGGTCGCGGCGGCGTCGGCGCAGCTTCCGTTCATACGGCTTTCTGCAGCTTTAGCGGTTCTTAAACTTTGAGCCGAAGCTTTGACTAGTCTAGCCGTGGTCACGAGCGGTCGAGCGTCCGCTCTTGACCACGGCTGCTGTAACGTAGGTGCTCGTGGAAAGGGAATGATTGAGTATGTGAGTTATGATGGGAGTAAGGATATCAAGGAGCGGAATGATCATATTACGGCTGACGCCATCGCTGCGGATGGCGTTTGAAGCAATGGAAAGAATGTTCCTCTTAACATCACAATCGGTGACTTGATTAAAAATGAGACTAGAATGATCTGGGACTGGAAGAGCAGTAAGCTGTAGTGTATTTGCTTTTGTTGTGCCATTAATGGAGGCAGACGTAGAGAAGTGCTTATTTAAAGATTCGATGTCAATATTTTTGGTGGGAGGGTGATGACGTTTGCTTCCAATTCCCAATGCTCTAAGAAACTTCCAGACCCTAGCTGGATCTCTATTTTCAAGAGATTTGTGGATATGGCGTCTTTGAGCGTCTCTACACATGTTGTGTATCAGAATATGTTTATTATAGTGATATCGAATTGATTTATACTTTCCGCGGTTTTTTTCGGTCTTAGCAATATTATTTTTATCTCTTAAGGATTTTAGGTGTTCGGTCAGCCAGGGTGCAGGAGTATGTTTCATCTTGACTGGTCGAACAGGAGCGTACTTGTCATATAATTGTAACAGGGATGAATTGAAGAGGGAGATTTTCTCATCCACACTTTCAGCTCGGACTAGTCAATATGAGTAGCATCATTTTTAAGCTTCTCAATGTTCATTGTGGGGTCGCGATGATGCAATTTTGGCGGCATGAATGTGGGGTCGCATTCATGCCGCCATTGCGTTGTAGAAGTATTTTCGCCTTAGCTTGTGGAGGACGAACTTTGTATGACAAGTAAATAAGGTCATGATAGGAGAACTGAGAACACAGAGAACACTGGCCGTGATCAGCAACATGGTCAGCAGAAGAGACGATCATAAGATCAAGCAGAGATGGAGAACAATACCAAATACTTAGTATCGGAATAAGATTGTTTAAATCGGTCTTTAATCTATAAAATTAGCAGTATTAAATTTCTCCGGAGAAAGAAAAAGTTATGGCCACCCGAATGTTTGAGAAGCACTGACAAGGTTTTATATCCTGTCGATCAACTAGGCTATATTTGAGGGTGATTTATCGAGACTATCAGATGCCATTTCAAAACAATGTGAATATCATATATTGCTTATATTTGCTTGCTTTTGTAACCTTATATTTTGGTTAATGACCAGACGACAAGGGTTGTCGCCGCGCAAACGAGGATATCTCAGTGATTCGTTACGATGATATCTCGATGATGTCTTAGTGACAGTGACTCGAATCCGGATATGCGCTTCTAGATTATTCAAGTCTATGTGCATATTTCAACCATTAGCTCGGTGGTGAGGGAAAATATCGTGAGGTAACCTACTCGTCTCGGATAGTTTCTCAAGATTGTGGATACTTACAATATTTGATCATGTAACCGTGATCCAGTTGGTCTTGTTCCCCTGGTCAGGCGGTAGTCGCTTGATTGTAATCACCAGATTTCCCGAATCCTGGATCATGGTCCAAGCGTACCAGAACTCCGAAGCGTTGGCTTTGGACGCAACTGGAAATTACATGCTAAGATGAGGAGGATTAAGCTTGCGGCCTGATGTTGTAACATGTTAATTTTCAATATCTTGCTCCGGATCATATGCTGAGAGATGGTTTTGTGGATGGCTCAATAGAATACACCTTATAAGAGCCGCGATGTCATCATTACCACATCTAGACTTGGAACATAGCTTTAGTTTATTTATAATACGAAAGACTCGAAGGATTGCGTACGCGCATTCCTTATGAAATCGACGTCTAATAATAAGTCATTGCGCAAATTATTAATAAAATCCTACCACCCTATTATAAATCGGGATCTTAAGTTATCATCGTACTAAAGCTCATGTCATACCGCTCCAACACGCATGGTAAAAAGGGGCTGGCACGATTTTTTTTCCGGGACTGTCCTTAGTTTGCGATTTGTAATAAGAGGGCTAGAGATTTATAAATAGGAATTTGGCTACTGCTGCTTAATATTTGTCAGACAATACTTAAATACTTTTGAATACGATTAAATCTTTTATACAATCAGACTCACTGGTATTCAAATATTGATCACACCAATGGTTTTTTTCTTTAAGTGAAGAGGCACTTAGAATATAAATTGTGATTGTAATCCACTCATTGTTGAAAAGCCAAATAATAAATGTTTGTCTGGACATGCCTTCAAAGTTCGTATATTTGTACGTAAGAAGAGTGGTGTCTTTAATTATCTGACTACCAGTACGAGATCACCATCATCATCATCAGCCCAGCAGTACCCACTGCTGAGTATAGGCCTCCTTTCCCTTACGACAATTTACCCGGTCCTGAGCTGCTCGCATCCATGTAGATTGTAGTCCCCCGATGTTGGTGATGTCATCGACCCATCGTGACGCTGGACAACGCGCTAGGATACCATTCGGCCAGGACTTTACTCCACCTGCCATCACCGCGCTTAGCTAAGTGTTCTGCCCAATTTCACTTTAGTTCCTTCACTCTCGATCCGACGTGTTAGCAAAGTTGTCAATAATAAAAATAGACATAGTACGAATACTTGTAATGCAACTTCGATTAACCCTGCGGTCTGCAAACCAAACGCTGCGCGTGCGCCGCGGGCGGTCATCTCTCAGACTCGTGACCCGCCATTTCATTTGAGATGTCACTCATGTTGTCATTGTCTTTTGTACCGCATCACATAAACGACCTCATGCAATACCCATAATGTTTCGATGACGACACTAATCTAGACTTCTAAATGTAAATAGGTAAAACTTATTAATTTCAAAGCCAATATACGTTTACACCCTGCTATTTATTTTCACTTCGTATTTTTTATGACATAGAGGGCAGACAAGCCGATGGATCACCTGATAGTGAGTGGCGCAACAGGTCCCGGGAATCGATCCCGGGTCGGGCCAAAAATTTGTACCTAATAGGTACAAAGTATTATATGTAATTATTTCTAATTCCGCTGTTGATTCTGATATCTGTAACACAGGTGCTTGAGCTACCTATCTCGGAGTCAGATCAATGTATGTGATGTTGTGAAATATTTATTTATTTTATTTATTTATACCTATTAGGTAGTATTTTACTACCTATGTTTTCTTAGTTCCAGCCCGAAGTCTGGAAGTTGGTGGTCTGGTCTTGTACCCCCGTGCGTTGGAAGCACGTTAGGCCGTTGGTCCTCCGCCCGATCGTGCCATACTGGTGTTCCCTCGGAATATGAAGGTAAGGGAATAAATAAATAGATGAGCTTGAGCACTTGAGCACTAACTATGTATAATATAACCTGCGTCCGTGGTTGATCGTTGAGATTGGCCGCCGTAATCGGTTATTATGTTGCCACACCATGCGTAGCCTAGATACCGCTTTTACACAGGATATATTAGGTTACTTACTATCCTGAATGTGTGCGCATGCGTATTGCAGCAGGATCCAGGATTTGAACTTAAATATGGCACGGCTCTTTGGTTAGCTCATCTTCTGTTCACAAATTTGTTAGAATACAATAAATAGAATTTTCTGTGCATAGTTACTTATTTACATACTTTAAAGAAAGAAAGAAAGAAAATTTTTTTTTATTATTTTGGACATCAAAACAATACGAGTACAACATCAGTTACAAAAGAACAAACAAACAAAAAAAATAGATACAGAAAAAAAAGAAAACAAAACAAAATAATAACAAAATAACCAGGCAGTGCATATTTATTGTGTGTTGTGACCTCCAACATAAATGGCTCCCACTCAGCCTATGTCATGACCCTAAAAAAGGTCATGACGCTGATTTTCAGTAGGGCCAGCTGAGTGAGTGCCACGGCCGGCAGCCTTGTGTGTCCTGTGTACATAGTGTACTCTTTAATATATGTGTAGGAAAGTGTTAATGTAATTGTGAAAAAATAAATAATGAACGAAATAAAATTATTTAATATAAATGTGGGTATGTTTATATGGGTAACAAAAAACAACCGGCTTCGGTTAGCGCGCACGCAGTTGTTCATGTAAAACCAGGCACACAACAAATGCACCTATAGATTTGTCAACGCAAGCCCGTGCCGGAAGTTCGGTGCATTCGCATCAGTCAACAGTTCAGAACTTCAGCGGCTTTTAACATGTTAAATCCACCTGATAAATTATATGAACGAAAAAAACGGCTTTTCTATAACATACTGTGCTATCTGTCAATGTGTGTGTGTAGTAAAGTGTTAACTGGGTCAATGATTCATGAATCGTAGTCTGGTTTATTTCTTTTTAGTTTTCATTCATTACTTACATACAAACTTTTTGCTCTCTTTTCCCCCTTATGATTTCCCAATCAAGTTTTTAAGGTTATTATTGCTGAATAGGTATTTCGTTCTTTCAATATTTAGGTAGTAGTGCATTGCGAGTACTCTGGTGGACGGTGGGTAGATCGTTAAAAAGACGAGTGAGTAAACAATCATTACAGTGCTTCAGCATGTCCGTGAGAGTAACTTCAGCGTCGAGTAGCATCGAGTGCCATCAGCGGGTGAAGTGTTAATCCGAGCAAACACGTTAGGGTTGTCACTTACCATGCTTTTGAATTACAACAATGCAATGTGCTCTTTGCTGGTTGTTCCTCGATGATTAATTAAAATTATATGTAATATGCATTTTAAAAGACGACCGCAGCTACGCTCGCGTGAAATTCGGTTTGCCAGGAAAAGATTTTTTCAAAGTGGTTGATAAGCCGCCATCACAGAAAACCGGCGTGAAATAGCATCTGCGCTATGTTTCGCCAAGCAAGTGAGGAAACCGGATGCTAATTAGTGGTATGAGGGATTTAAAGGTTAACAGCGAACTTGTGATTTCACTGGATTCCATGGGCGGCGGCAATCGCCTACCTTCAATTGTTCCGTCCACTAGTCTGCCACCTATCACAAAAAAGAAATAAAAAAATTATGTACCTTATTTGTAGCTCAGGCCTAACGGCTAATACATCGAGTGCTAAGAGTTACCTATGTGTGAATTTCCTACATGGCTTCTCCTAATCAGCTATTAGATATTTGCAAATGTTGAGTTTAAGTATGAAGCGCAATAAAAATGTTAACAGTACGGTCATTTGACTATTTTTTATTTATTTTTGTAATCAGAAGACCTCTCAATGATAAAAACATTGTTGGAAGAATTACTTGATTCTCATTTAAACTACCTGAGATATCACTACTTTAAAATCACATTATTTTGGGCAAACCCAATGGCAATGTTTTTAATTGAAAATTTTTGCTATTTGCACATATTTACCTACATTTTGATAAATATTTATATTTTGTGAAATCTCGAGCTTAGTCTAATACCCTATTAGTCTGCGATACGGTCTCTACCGAAACTTGCTAAATGCCGAGTAAGGACCATTTCGGCACTTAGGTTATTAGATGTTTCTTTGTAAAATATTTTAAGATGAATGTCAAATAAACGAGTTTTCTTTCTTCTTTCTACCTACATGGATAGACAAATTAGTAATATAACTTCAATTTTATTAATATTCCTCATATGTCGCAAATTAAGAAAGTTCGATTGTAGTTGATTGTATTGATTTGTAAAGATTAAACATTATTTTATATATATCGAAAAAAATCTTTAAAATTATCTCCTCCACTCCGTATGAGCGGTAAGCGCTGGCAACCCTGAGCAAGAACCTTGTATGTTCTCATGCATGCGCACACACACCCCGCTCGATATCAAGAGCTCATTGGCCTTCACTGCTTTGATGAAGAACTGAAATAAATAAAAACATTATTACTCTTGGTATTTCTAAACGATCAGTGCATTTAAAATGCAATCAGGTTCCTTACTTCCTATTTTAAAAATTAATAGTAGTAACTAGATTAGACTCGATATACTTGATGAGTGCACCGTACCCGTCTCACCATGGAAGCACTTTTTTTTATGTGATAGGTGGTAGACGAGCAGACGGATCACCTCATGGTTAGCGATGGCCGCCGCCCATGAACACTCGCGACACCAGTGGAGTTACAAGTGCGCTGCCAACCTTGCCAATTGCAGCGGCGACAGCTTCAACTCGTGATTACAATGCCATCTTAACCCCCTTCCTCCAGATTGGGCCTCCAGTACCCTTACTCACACAGCAAAGTGCTGTTTCACACCGGTTTTGTATGAGGCTGTGGTATCACTCCGGTCGAGCCGGCCCATTCATGCCAAATCGTGGCTCTCCCACGGTCAAAAAAAACATAGTTTACACTTCAGTCCGGAAATAGAGACTTTAAGATGAGGACATACATACATAATTTATTTTTGGTTTTTACGTGCATTTATTAAAAGCGCGTTTTTCTAGTACATCTTAAACTAAGCCTGTTAATTTATTTCATATTTTTGAGGCAATAAACCTTGGTGAGCTAAAACGGTGTATAAGAGCAGTTTGACGTTTGAAATACTTTGAAATATTTTTAACATTATAATATTTAAAATAATATCCTCCAACCGATTACGGCTACGGCGGCCAACGTCCCCTCAGGAACCTGACATTTTAGGAATAAAAGTTTTCTATATACTTCCCCTGGTTTTAATCTACGTGTCCACCAATTTTCAGCGAAATCAGTTCAGCCGTTCGTGAGCTAAGGTGGCTAATTTCACTTACGTTATTATAGTGCTCAAGTGTGTGCGCAAACACAAGTGCATTCTCTATTCCTCTTACCCTCAAATTCCGATGGGACACCAGCGTGACACGACCGGAGAAGGATTGGGCGCAGGCTTAACGTGCTTTCAGAGGCACCGGGGGGTGCAAGATCGCCAACTTCCAGCCTCCGTGCTGACACTAGGAATTTCTTTCCAAAAACATAGATACAAATTTCTGGCCCGAACCGGTGATCGAACCTGGCACCTCTTGCGCAGCCATCGCTTTAAAGTGCGCATTAACCACTGCGCCACCGAGGCAGCCGAATATTAACCACTAAATGGTAAGTATTTATTTCAAGTAGGCGAATAAGCCAGCATTGTCCAGCATCTAGCATCTCTACAGTTCATCTGAATTGCATGGTTTTTTACCTGTCCGCATCGAACAGTCTAGCTATCCAATCTGGAGACCACTAAGTGGTTTTACTCTACTTAGGGGCACATTACGTCTGTCCAGCAGCAAAAGTACGGGACCCTAAGTACACCACTGCGTGGTCGACCGTACGGCCTTGCATCTTGTATTTTTTTTTTACATTAGGTCATTTATTAAATTTTCAAATCCCAATTTAATTAGTAGCGAATTTATATTTTGACCAAGTATAGTAATATAAGTATGGTGGGTCTAGCTTATATAATTTTTATTTTTTAATATTCTGTTTGTGTAACTAATTAAAAAAAATAAACGAGCGGACGGCTTCCATTGAAAGTGATAACCACCGCCCATGGACACCTGCCATGTGAATGAGACGATTTTGCTAATAGAAGATAGGTAATGTAAAATATAATGGTGAAAAAAAAAATTTAAATCGGTTACATATTTTTTTAGTTACATATATTTATACTTAGAATGTTAAAATGATCATTTTCGTAATATCCCTAGACATAGTTGAGGTGTGTATTTTATGTATAAGTGTTTGGCAAAAAAACACATTTGTACCCATTAATTTTTTCCTTCCCCAATATGGAGATGGGCTAAACAAAGCGGCAAAACACATTCCATTGCCTAAAGATCAATTGAATTAATATCGAGTTTTTACAGAACTAGGAAGTCTGTAAATACCTACACCATTTATCTTTTTATTCGAGTAATGATTGTATATAAAAATCATGTTTGAAAAAAAAATATAAAAAGTTTCAAAATAAGAGATGTAAGTTATTTTGAAACTAAACTAAAGAGCAACTAATAATTACAGACCGACCAAGATCAGAAAGCATTTCAGGGACATTGACAGGGGGGCGTTGTAAAACGTTTTTTCTATGCGGAAATGTCAAAACAGCATTAGTTCTGACTTTATCCACGTGCCAAATAACCGCGAGCAGAATTGTACACTTATAATACTCTGTACATACATATTTTTTAATGAGTATAAAACAAGAAGGTTTTTTTTTCGATTTCCAAAAACATTATACTTAAGTAAATAACACTTAAAAATTTCTTTTCGTCTTCAGGCGGGACTCAAACCCACACCTTCCACAATCCGGGTGAATGTTCTACCAATTAGACCACTAAACGCGTAAATAAGCCGACGAAATTTGTAAGTGCTTGATTCGACATGAGCTGTCGATAGTCTCATCAATATTGTTATATTTACAATATCCAGCGGAAATATTATTACAAATATTTTACCACCAGTTACATAAGATGAGACTGCTAAATCAATAGTTGATATTTTTATAGCAATCTTTTGCAATTTATTCTTAAGTAAATAACACACTTAAAACATTGTACTTCTTTCTTTATTCAGATTTTGGTTGTTATATCTATTTTAGATGTGTGGTTATGTGTTATTTTTTATAATATATGGGGCAGACGAGCAGACGTATCACCTGATAGTAAGCGATCACCGCCGCCTATGGACCCCTGCCACGTGATGGTGGTGATTTAGATCAACCCACATAAATACCCCAACAAGGGCTGAAGGTAGGTACCTACTTTATTTTTTGGGGTTGAAAATCACGAAAACCAATACCTACTTCGCCTTTTAGATCTGCCACACGGTATGATTTTGCAATCATGACAAAATTTGATGCAATTACCTACCCATGTATTATCTTGACCGGGATCAGATCTTCCCACGACGGAGCCCCTTTCAGCCTCAAGCATTAAGTAAGTCTTGTACTTGTTGTCTAGACGATTTCTCGAAACGAAGACGAAACCTCGAGTTTAAGCTTATGTAATATTGACAATGTTCAGAGTATGCAGGGTGTGTGACGGTTGAATGAAACGGCAAGGTTACGTAATAGATATATGCATCAGCATCTATTTAATGTAAAAATTACATGTCAAAGATACAGACACACTGCGATTTAAATAAAGTAGTGCAATGCTTACAAAATATAAGTTCAGGCCATCTTGGTGACAAAAAGGAGGAAGAAAGTTTTTTTGTGTTGCCACAGACAAAGCATACGAATTTTTTTATATTATTGCAGTAATATAGAGTGTTTGGTTACACTATACAACACTTCCCCTTAACCAAAGCTCTATATTGACTCTCCAATTTACATTTACAAATGCAAGAACGCTAACTTAACAAGTCAAAATAATAAAATGTGAACTCTACCTATTTATAAAAAAATATCATATACATCCACTGACTCTACATTTAAACATACTGTACCAAACAACATAACTTATCATGCGTTATAAAACATAATCACAGTATAAAATAGAGTCGCTTGACCACAATCACACCTGATGGAAAGCGACGATAAGGTCTAGGATGATACGCGGTTGCCTGCGTTAAAGATCTTCAGTTTATAGTCTGGAGTTCCAGACTGGACTTCCAGTGGTCAGGAAAAACAGACCTCGGCAGGGAGTTCCATTCCTTAGCTGTCCGTATTATAAATTTGACGATCCGTTTGGAACAGTGGTAGTGAACGCTGCCTTTGGTCCAAGGGTTTCGGGTTCGATCCCCGCACAATACAAACATTTGTGTGTATGACCATGTCTGTTTGTATTGGTCTGGGTCTTTTCTATGTATTATAAGTATGTATTTACAAAAAAATTGTATTACAGGTGCTTGAGCTACCTATCTCGGAGTCAGATCAATGTATGTGACGTTGTGAAATATTTATTATTATTGTTATTATTATAAATGTGGAAGCGAATCATTTCGTGCGGATAAGGGTTAGTTCTACCACATAAGGAGGAAAACCCTTGCCGCGCCTTGTCGTCCGGTGAAGGGCTGGGGGGGATCAAATTATGTAGAACCTCCGCACACTCCCCGAAATGAATCCGGTAGAAGACCGAGATGCATGCTACACGTCGACGGTGGTCCAGGCTCTGCAGGCCATCTTCGGAGAGTGGGTCATCATCGATGAGCTTCTTCGCACGTCGCTCTATTGAGTCCAGAGCGTGTAACTGATACCGGGCAGATCCGTCAAAGAGGTGACAGCAGTACTCCAAGCAGGAGCAAACCTGAGCTCGACACTTTAGAGCCGCTTGGGCTTAAAGTACCGCTTGACCTTCCAAAGGATGCCTAGTTTTTTAGCTGCAGTTTTGGCTATGGACTCAATGTAACGACCGAAATTAAGGCTAGCCGACAGATCCAAGCCAAATAGCTCGAGATGGTCAGTCACTGGCCCGGAAACATTTCGGAAAGTAGGAGTCAGATGAAATGGACTCCTTTTCGCCGAGAAAAGGCAGGCCTGTGTTTTGGTGGAGTTGAACCCAACCACATTGGCATCTCCCCATATGGAGACAGCATTCAGGGTTGTGTTCACCCCCTGGACCATGCCCTCCCTCAAAGAACCGACATCTGCACCGGACCTCGCATCCGACAGATATCTATCCGCAACTGTGACGTCATCAGCGTACCTAAAGATACCGGGTGTCAACAGCAACTTATTAGGATAAGCAAGGACTAAATTAGTCTATGGCATAATACATTAATTTGGCATTCGTATATAAAGTATTTTACGAGGACTGCACAACTTTTTGAAATATTCTTATGTATTACGTTTCGTAAGGCTGCTATAGGTCGATGCAACTTTTTGTTCAACTCATCAACATAAAATTATAAGTTTAGTTATAAGTACTGTTTTATTAGGCCACCTATAAGTAGTAATCTTATTTATAAACAAGTAAATTCTACTGACAAGAACAAGGGTTAGGCTTACCTATAGTAAACCGAAACACTTGCGCGATGTAAAGGACGAGCCGCGCCATCTATTGGTACATTTCGAAACTAAACAATAGTAAGTCAGTGACCAGCCTGTGTCTTAGACAATTTAACACGGGATGTGGCATGTGGACGCGTTCCCCTCTGCCAAAGTACATGAACGTTTGTTCGTGTACGTTTATTAAAACTACATCGTCGCAATCAATCGCCAGTTCGAATTCATATCTGTCGCTGAACGGAACTCGTCAAAATGATTGTTGTGAAGTTTTTAATTGCGAACAACGATCAGAAAAATCAAATTTATCTTTCTTATGATTCATAAGTAATGATGTAATAAAATAAACGTTATTTCACGGAATAGTAACCTTTTTCATGTACATATTTTACGACAAATATAACCCCAAAAAACAAAAGGCGATATCGTGGTACGAATAAACGATGGTGCACGATGTTAATTAGTGTTGTTGTGACAATAATAGAAAGAATGAATAATAAATGTCTCACTATTGCTATCAGTTATTGAAGACTTCGGTTTCTCTAAGATTCCATCATCAGATCCTGAAATATTTTGCAAATTTTCTACGCACAGCCTTTAAATGCATATTACATTTTTACTAGAATGATAAAATCATCATTTCATTTCATTACTTATAAATAAGCAATTTTAAATGCTTTTGTACATGTACCTAATAACAACATTTTTGTATATAACTAACTCATTCCTAGAATGTTTCTCATTTATTCATATCTAGACCATATCTAGATCACTAAACTACCCTTCCCCCCCGTAGATTTTGGCAGAATGTTTTAAAACTAGATCTGCGCTATACTACGTCCCGTGTTAAATTGTCTAAGGCCCGTGTGATTACCTTACGCCCGATGTGATTCCACTAATGAGTTCGCGTCTCCGAGCTCCTTCACTCGCATAATCGAGCTGCCCTTTAAAAACTGACCCATGAAGGTATTCATCATCGTCAGGTAGCTAAAAACTGCTAGTGTGTTATTAGGTACTTATTGCTTACTTAGCATTCCATTTGTATGAGTAGGTAAATCTACTCAAGAAACTGTTTTCTATTTGAAATTAGGTTAAATCTTAGATTTGAAGGGCTTAACTCAAAAACGTTCAATAAACCTTTGTTAGCAAAAACAGTGACATAGAGCAGTTTTGACTGTAGTATGTGACGCACCTCGCCCCTAAGTTAGGCTCGTATGTAAGTTAATTAGTAGGTAATATACAAACAGTCATAACGCATCACTTGTTTTAATTACACGTCCCGAACCTCCGTCATTGCATGACGTTTAAAACAAAAAAGAATGATAACTGCTTTATATCACCGTTTTAGTCAAGGCGAAGGGTAGCCCTAACTAGCGACACCAATCGATTTTAATGGACAACATTTCATATTTTTAACATGTCCATATTGTTTTTTATATGAAAGTAAAATGAACAGACCCATATTTTTTTCTTTTTTCAAAATTTGTCCATTTTCATGCATAAAATAATTATTGAAATTCTTTTTATTCTAAATAGACGTAAGCGCCAAATGACGTCATCGGACGGCTGAATACAGCAATATTCCTTTGCTTATCATTGTTTTAATAAAAAAAAAGTTACTACTGTCAAAGGTAAATAATACTAGTGTCAACATTGTCAACGTCATTCATACATTCAACGTTGACAAGTTATCTTTTTTTTTTACAGTTACATGTCATGGGTTTGGCATTACGTAAATTTAAAACTATAATATAAAGAAATATTTTACATTCTGCCGTCCGATGACGTCATCTTACGTTTTTTAGTTTTTAATTTTTTTCTCAGTAAATAAGCAATATAAAAAATGAATAAATATATATTCGAGCAGCGGAAAAGTAAACAAAGAATTGGTATTTTTTGTTTCAGAGCTTAGCAATTTTGAAATGTTGTCAATTGTTAGTTACTAAACCGGATCTTTTTGAAACAATTTCGGGGTTACAACGTCTCGGCAAACACTACTATTTAATTAACCATGCACAAATTTTGGGTCCAACGCGTACGCGAAAAATTGATTGCCGTTTCGCGAGAAATTGTTTTAAATAGATCAGGTTTAGGAGCTAAAAATTAAAATCGATTGGCGTCGCTAGTGTTCCCCACCCGTCACCTTAACAAAGGTTTAACAACTCTTGCTCATGATGATATCTTTAGACAATTTAACACTTGTCTAAGAGGACATCGAATATGTTACTGAGTCAAATTTTTATTGTATTTTTCTCTTCTCAATCGAAACTCTGTAACATCATCAATATTTGAAAAGAGTAACTACTGAGTTTTTTGCTGGTGTCTTCTCAGTAGAAATCGACATTCCAAACCAGTAGTAGATATTATGTACCTATTTTGACATTCATACGTGTTCTGTGTGGACCTAAATTGAATAAAGAATTTTTGTATCTTTTATTGCTTTAGGCAGACGAGCTTGCGGCCCAACTGATGCTAAACGGTAACCGCCGCGCCGTTCGTAGACATCAACAATGCCGGAGCACAGGAAGAATTGTGCTTGTGATATTTATATCACAAGACACGAGAGAGATTATAAAGTCCATCATTGGCCGGCTCTATCTCCCTCGACACAAATGATGAAAAATGACATGCGCTTAACCGCAATAAAAAGTTCAAGGGTCGGAACGTCGAGGGCGCGTGCGCAGGTTACGGATACGCGCGCTTTGATTGTGAGTTTAACGCTTGTGTAACGTTACAAAGAAAAACGCAAATGAAATAGTTACAAAACTGTTTATTGCAATGTCACTGTCAATAAAGAACACATGTCTAATGAACCATGAGCGCTTAGTAGGTGGAGTTGCGATGGTAAAGTCTTTGTTGAACAGTATTGTGGTCCAAGGCTTCACGATTCAGGATTCGGCAAGTCTGGTAATTACAATGAACTCCCGTCTGACCTTCGCAACCCTTAGACAGGGGAACCAGGCCAATCGGAGCACGTTTACACGTTCAGAATCATTATCTCAAAACAAATTTATGAGAAACTATCCGAGCGGTGCAGGTTTCCTAGCGATGTTTTCTCTCACCGCCGAGCTAATGGTAGATGGCCTGTTCGGATTCGAACCACGACCCCCGTATGGAATGCGCATTTTTATCCACTTATTACACTGGCTCACTCTCGCTCACGCCACAACATTCGCAAAACTGACAAAACAAAATGCAAAATGGTTCGCCAAAATGCCGCGTAGGGATGTAGGTAGGTACCTACCTATTAATAAGGTTCGTTGTTGATGGTACCAAAAAGTAGGATTCCTACTAGGACATAAGTAAGATGCCATCAAAAACAACCTGTAAAAACCCCAAGTCTCGCAGCTCAGACTCTCTACGTTAAAAAGTTGTATACACTTTAGGACGTTGTCACAATATATAATATAAGAAAGTAGACATTCTTATAGGTAAGTATTGTGACAAGGTCCTAAAGTGTATACATATTTTTGGAAGTGACTGTACATGTAATGCCAAGTCTGTTAATCTATTTAGCCTAGTCTCTACTAAAGGTGACGGGTAGAGCACACTAGCGACGCCAAACGATTTTAATTTTTAGCTACTAAACAGGATCTATTTTAAACAATTTCGGGGTTACAACCTATCGGCAAACATTTATACTATTTATTAAATAACCAAGCCCAAATGCGGACACAACCATTTGTAGGCGAAAAATTGTATCACGCTAAAAGTGGCCGCTTTTGGCGGTAATCAATTTTTCGCGTACAAAAACGGATCCAACAGTTGTTTACCGGGAGGTTGTAACCCCGAAATTGTTTAAAATAGATCCGGTATAGTAGCTAACAATTAAAAACGAATGTAATCGCTAGTTAGGGCTACCCGTGCCATGCCAATATTAAAAATATTTTACGTTTTCAACAAATTATGTACATCGATCCATCCATCTTGGCCATCGCATGAAAACACTCTGAATATTACAATTATATTAGATTATTTAATCTATCTCGCCCCACGCGATTGAAACTCGTCTCTAAAACAAGCTATAAATATATTATCTTTTCTAAGCGACTCATCGGATCATATTCGGAAAGACTCTGGTGAGGAATTCGGTTGCTGGCCCGTCGTTCTATGTAGTGTGATACATACTAATAATCAAATTATGCGATGGCCAAGGCGATCTATTTGTTTAAAACGTAAAATATTTTTAAAATGGGCATGATAATAATGTAATAACTTAAGACAGAGGGTTCTTTAAGTAGAGACTAAATAGATTATCCGACTTGGTATTACATGTAGATACATGTACTACCAAGTCGTGTAATACCAACTTATTACAAATCGCGAACTAAGAATAGTTCCGGAACAAAATTGATGCGAGTCTCTTTTAACATTCCTGGCTGGAACGAGATGACATGACATTTAGTACGGTAATAACTTTAGATCGTGATTTAGAATAAGGTGGTCTACAACTTTTTAACGTAGAGAGACTGAGCTGCGAAACTTGGGTTTTCTAAAGGATGTTTTTGATGGCTTAGTATTTCCCGGCGGCTACTCGATATAAAAATATTGGGAAAACGAGAGTAGACGAGTCTTATTTTTAGTCCCAGTTAAAATAACTACCTACTTACCTATTATCTCAGAATGGACAACATTTCATATTTTTACCATGTCCATATTGTTTTTTTATATGAAAATAGACATAAAATGACCAGACCCATATTTTTTCTTTTTTCAAAATTTGGCCATTTTCATGCATAAAATAATTATTGAAATTCTTTATATTCTAAATAGACATAAGCGCCAAATGACGTCATCGGACGGCTGAATACAGCGATATTCCTTTGCTTATCATTGTTTTAATAAAAAAAAGGTATTACTGTCAAAGGTAAATAATACTAGTGTCAACATTGTCAACATCATTCATACGTCCAACGTTGACAAGTTGTCTTTTTTTTGACAGTTACATGTCATGGGTTTGGCATTTCGTAAATTTAAAACTATAATGTGCTAAGCAAAGAAATAGTTTACATTCTGCCGTCCGATGACGTCATCTTACGTTTTTTAGTTTTTAATTTTTTTCTCAGTAAATAAGCAATATAAAAAATGAATAAATATATATTCGAGCAGCGGAAAAGAAAACAAAGAATTGGTATTTTTTGTTTCAGAGCTTAGAAATTTTGAAATGTTGTCCATTGGTTAACTACAAATTAAGTTCTTATTGAAAAATACAATTCCTAACCCCCTTATTACAAATCGCGAACTAAGGATAATCCCGGAACAAAACTCGTGCTAGCCCGTTTTAACATTGAGTGTTGGAACGGGATGATATGCACTTTTGTACAGTAATAACTTTTGATCGTGATTTGTAATAAGGTGGTTAATGTTTTTTAAAATGAAATTACCGAAGCGAAGCGAGGACGGGCCACTAGTCCTATATAAAAAGTTACTTCAGAATATTACAGTAGATATTGGCATTTTGTTACAACACTGATAATCTAATTAGGTATGTATTTCGTTTCTAAAGTCATTTTGACCTTGACCAATTCTGAGCTGGTGTCTAACTTTTAAATTACAATATTTTAGGATACCTTCCTACCGAGAGCAATCATACCTCAGTGAATAAGATATTCTATACGGGAGGTCGTAGGTTCAAATCTGAGCATGCAACTTTAGATTTTTTAAGTTTATGTGCTTCTGACATTAACTCGGCGGTGAGAGAAAAGAAAGAGAACTCAAACCGTGGAAGCGCCACGCTTCGGCATGAATGGGCCGGATCGACCTGATTGATACCATGGCCTCACAGAAAACCAGCGTGAAGCAGCACTGTGCTGCTTTTCGCTGAGTGAGTGAGGGTACCGGAGGTCCAATCCGGAGGAAAGGGATGTTTAAAAGTTGGCAGCGCACTTTAGACTTCACTGGTGTCGAGGGTGTCTATGGGCGGCGGCAATCGCTTACCATCAGGCGATCCGTGTGCTAGTCTGCCACCTATCCCATAAAAAAAGAGACAAAAAAGATTGTGAGGAATGCTGCACACTTCGGATAGATTTAGATGTCTACCTAACTATGATTCAGTTGGTCTGGTTCACATGTTAAAGCATTCTCTTCATTGTATTTATCAGTCTCACAAAATCCTGAATCATGGTCTAAAACAACAGCCTTAGATATACAGGGTGTTTCATGTAGGTTGTCAAGCAGAATAAAACAGAACACGCTGATAGAACACCCGAAACACCCCCATGTATGTTCTAAGATTTTTTATAGTTTAGGAATTGTAAACTTTTTTTCGAACTTTGGAAAATTCCCTAAATCAACAAAAAAAAGATCTATAAATAAAACGAAAAGACTCTTTAAATTTGTCTTTTTTGCAAATAAATCATTTGTGTACCTTTTATGCTTAAAATAATCATGGAAATTTTAGTCTAAAGTTAACAACCAATGTAATGAAACTTACGACTTCAATTTTCAACTCGCAGTTCTATAAATATAAAAAGACAATTACAGGATTACAACCAAATCTAAAAACATCTTCATACTGTCAGCTTAGCACATGCTACATGAAACACCCTGTATGTTTAAATAACAACTATTAAGTACACCTCTACAACATATTGTGAGATATTGTAATAAATAAATCATTTATTTTCTCATCACAATTCTCATCTCATTATTACAAAAAGTTGACAAAGTATTTACAGTCCATATCTACAATCCATACCAATTCAATAATTCCGATTTCACTGTGTTCATAAGGTAAAAAAAATGCTTATATTCTAATTATAATTAATAAGTTGAATTGAACCTCAGACATACAGATAAGAACCAATTAAAAAAAAATATTTAAAAAATCCTTTGTAGTCTTCATTATTTACATTTACTTTATAGGTTGAATTATTTATATTTTATAGGTATTTGATATACAACTCAATCTATAAGTAAACATTACAGTCATATCGCACAGTATGCGCATCACCAATCACGCAGTCCTATTGTTCACACACTTTGACTATATCCTACAACAGGGCATAAGGCTGTTATCTGCGGTTGTTGCCCCGCTGGTGGCCGCGGCCGCGCACGTACGTCTTGTGCGCGTGTTTGCCGTCCTGGCCCTGCGAGAAGCGGTCGCGATCGTGCTTGGGCGCCTGGTGCGGCGCAGTCGCCTGCGCGGCCGCCTGCTGGAGCCCGCGCGGCGGCGCGTGCGAGCCGTTGGCGCGGTCCGGCGCCGCGGCGGCGGAACCCGGGGCCGACGGCGGCGGCGTCGGTTGCGGCTCGCTCATGTTCACCTGCTCGTTGAACAGCATGCAGAACTCGCCCACCTTCTGGATGTCCCCCGACTTGCCGGAGTAGAGCGTGAGCGCGGCGCGCCAGAGCGACGCGTAGCCGCGCGTGAGCCGCACGATGTCGCCGGGCTGCAGCAGCGCGCCCGGCTCGTCCCACACGGACAGGTTGACGGAGGCGGTCGCGTCGGCCACGCGCAGGGTGCGCACCTCGCGCGCCTCCTTCGTCAGCGTCGGGGGCCCCACCTCCAGCACGATGAACACCGCGTTTATGCTCTTCATGCCAGGTTTCAGGTCTTTAATTTGGACGTACTCGAGGTTGCTCATGTTGGGTGCTGATAAAGATGGCAGGAGCCCTTAATAGCCACAAGCTTTTAACTGTTTTAAAGCACCCTTTGTAAAGATTTGTCTGGTGATCTGCCGCAAACCAAACCAAAAAAACATTTAATAAAATTTACAAGAATGACATTTTTGTAACTAAACGAAATTGACATTTCATTTGACAATCAGCTGTTGTTGAAACTTGCGTGTATTTGGTTAGAGTCCAACAAAAACGTTAAGTCGTTTATCGTGATTTATTTTTTATAATTTAATTTTTTATTATGATCTCTGAATACGGACTTGTCAAAGTGTATCATAGATTAAAATATTAAATTATAATATTGTTGTTATCGCTAATCGATAATCTTTGCCTTGCTTTGTGGCCAATGCTATAAAAATTGAATATTAAAAAATCAATTCTAACCTAAAAATTAACTGTCAAATCGTGATTGTTTTCGTTTATCGGCTTTATTTCAAATCAAAAATTAAAAGCTAGTAACCAAAATGTATTCTTAATAAGTAATTAAGTGTATTGTGCTAATATCCGCTAGTTAACAGCAAACCCATTAATATTTCTATGCTAAGTTCGTGCAGCGCGTTATTTAAATCAAAATTATAAAAGGTTTGTGTTGTAAGAGAGAGCACAGTATCCCGCCAAGATGTTCAACCAGATGAGCACGACGACCAACAACCCGAACAAGGACCTGGAGGTAACGTCGCCGCCGGACGACACGGTGTCCGCGCTGGAGTTCTCGCCGCCCTCTGTCCCGCAGACCTTCCTCATCGCTGGCAGCTGGGACTGCAAGGTAACCCATTTTTTACACTGCATTCTTCTTGACTACTTATCTGCCTGTGACCTATACACTGTGTCATGCATTCAATGCATCAATTAAGTATGAAACCAACTGCTGAAATGCCCTCACACAGTATTAACACACATTTAATTGTGTCCCTTTTAAAGACTCGCTTCTATATCCCTGTCCTGATACTCTATTATGGTGATTTATTAACAACTACTATTTTATGAGGAATATCCCATAATTTTTGTGGATTTACAACCATTAAGAGAACAAACACTGAGGCACAGAGGCCTAATAAGTGGGCCAAAGCATGAATGCAACCAAGAATTGAGAGCTACCTGGTCATTGGTCTGGCCAAAGACAGAAGAAATTAATGGTAAAATGAAAATGATCATGATAAAAAAGTATTTCACAATACTTGCACACATTATGTAATATATAATTAATAAATAAAAAATGCTTCAATTCAGTTATTATTTTTTGTACAGACTTGTTTATTATTATTTTAGTATTTCAGCATATTTTGCATTTCATAATTTATCTATACTTTTGTTTCAGGCAAGATGTTGGGAAGTGGAGGCATCTGGAAAAACTGTACCCAAAGCAGCCCAGGGCATGGATGGGCCCATTCTAGACATAGCATGGCATGATGTAAGATTTATTTAATTATATTAGCGTCAAATTTCAGTAATCATATTTGAATATTATCTTTTAAATAATAAATTACTTATCAGTTAGAAAGCATGATCATAAGCAATCTCTTTCATAAGTATTCTTTACATAGGTAGACGGATTGGATTGAAACCATTTTTTCTATAATTCTTTAATTTAAGATACTTAAGTATAGCTTCATAGTGTAACTAGACTGCGTCTGAGGCGCTACTCACACAGTTTTAGTCTTCATTCAAATTTCAAACTCACACAACTACCCCTTAGGGGTTGAAAATTCAAGTCTCTTTTTTATTCAAAACCAGTGCCCAAACATAAATTTTAAGATTCTCACTTTTAATCTGTCTAATCCCCCATACTGCATTTCATCCCCTAATTTGTCCCCTCAATGGGTGATTTTCCAAAAACTCTTAATCACTTTTGATTTTAATTATATGTATATATCCAATTTTTCACTTTTCTAATATCAAAGATGACGGACTTTGATACAAACTTCAAACCCCCTTTTCACTCCCTTAAGGGTTGAATTAATAAAAATGTTGAAACAACTTTTTTTTGGTTTAAAATAAATAGAACATATAGCGATTTACAAGATTCTTGCTTTAAAATGGCTAAACCCCCATACTGGCAAAATGTAAAATGGCTTACTTTTTATTTCAAATTATTTGGTCAAAATACAAATTTTCACATTTAATTTCTAACATCAAAGATGGCAGACTTTCATACAAACTTTTAACCCCCTTTTCACCCCTTAAGGGTTAAATTTCCAAAAATCCCTTCTTAGTGCTCACTTTCACTATTAAAGGAACCCCCAAATTTCAAGTTTCTAGGGTCAGTAGTTTGGGCTGTTTGGGCATTCCTAGTCACTTAATACCTTAATCACTCAGGTTCTCCTTTTATTCGACGACCCGTTTGGAACAGTGGTAGTGAATGCTGCCTCTGGTGCAAGGGTTGCGGGTTTGATCCCTGCACGGTACAAACATTTGTGTGCATGAAAATACAAACAGATATGTTTGTATTTGTCTGGGTGTTATTTATGTATTATAAGTATGTATTGAAAAAAGAAAAAATTTAATTGTATATATTTGTAATCCCACTGTTGATTCTGATATCCGTAACACAGGTGCTTGAGCTACCTATCTCGGAGTAAGATCCGATGTATGTGATGTTGTGAAATTTATATAGATAGATAAGCTTTATGAAGTAAATTGTTAATATTCTAGGATGGCTCCAAAGTGTTCATGGCCTCGACAGATAAAAGTGTGAAGTGCTGGGACCTAGCTTCTAATCAAACCATGCAGGTTAGTTGGTACTATAAAGACTCAGTTCAATGTTTATTTAATTTTTCCATGATTTTCAGTATATACATATGAAAAAATCCTATCTGAACCATTTCAAATATGTCACAATGTCTTCAACTTTTTAACAATGGTTATTTATTTATTCAAAAATTGTACAACTAACATTGCAGGTTACCCCAATGCGATAGTGTAGATTTCTTACTTAGCTTGATTTGTTTGGCATTGCAGTTATGGTATTGCAGTGCCAATATTTGATTTAAGGGCTATTACTATAATCAACGAAATGGGTTTTCTATTACTGGAAACCTGACTGTAATTCACAAAATAAAAGTTGATTACTCAAATTAAATATGACGAATTGCTGATTGTAGCTTTGTGCGAAAATCGCGGGTACCGCGTAAAATGCGAGACATCTGAGAGCCTACTACAAACCGTCCCATAATGGATGTAGATGAAGAGAATATATCTGTCGCATCTAAATAAAAGAGACGCACGATGTGTGTGAAACTGACAGGGATAAAGATCTGGTTGTTAATGCTTTTTCGTTATAGGCCACCTGGACAAACACTGTATATGATTGTTGTGCATTTTGCAGGTGGCAGCACACGACGCGCCAGTGAAGACCTGCCACTGGGTGAAGACGCCCAACTACACGTGCCTCATGACCGCGTCGTGGGACAAAACGCTCAAGTTCTGGGACACGCGGAGCTCCGTGCCTATGATGACCATGAACCTGTCTGAACGATGCTATTGTGCAGATGTCGTAAGTCAGATATTGACATACTTTTCATCATCAGCCCATTTAAGTCCCCACTGCTGGGGCACGGCCCTCCCTCAATCGCATGAGGGGTAGTTGCCATACTCACCACGCTTGGCAGACGGGTTGGCGAGGGTTTTGATATAAATGCAGAGTTTTCCTTCTCTACATACTTTTACGTAGTAATTTACATATTTTGTCCTTATTGTGCAGTCCCAGCCTCTGCAAGTTCTTCTTTATAACTTACGCATCAGATAAGCATAAAAGGACGCAAGTATGAATGTAGCCAAACAGTTATTACGATGATTGATAAATCTTTTTACTCTGGGAATGCCGCGCCCCGGCTTGAATAGGCCAGCTTGACCGGAGTGATACCAAACACACACAGAAAACCGACGTGAAGCAGCACTGTGTTGTGTTTCGTTGCATAAGTGGGGGTACCGGAGGCCCAATCCGGGGAAAAGGGCGGATTTACTTGTGACGGGTGTTGCGGGTGTCCATGGGCGGCGGTGTTTGCTTACCATCAGATGATCCGTCTGCTCGTCTGCCATAAAAAACAGTAAAATTCTAGGTAAAACAAAGTGCACACTTAATTGAGATTAATTTATGTTCTAGGATTATCCAATGGCAGTGGTAGGAACAGCAGACCGGGGCATCTGCCTGTACACGCTAGAGGGCAAGCCCGCGGAGTTCAAGCGCGTGGAGTCGCCGCTGAAGCACCAGCACCGCTGCATCGCCATCTTCCGCGACAAGAAGACCAAGCAGCCCACCGGCTTCGCGCTGGGCAGCGTCGAGGGCCGCGTCGCCATACAGTACGTCAACCCCACCAACCCCAAAGAGAACTTCACGTTCAAGTGTCATCGGTCTACTGGGACTACGGGAGGCTATCAGGTAATACTAATACAATTTTTATTGATGTATCTATGTATATCAGGGGTATTGAATCAACATCAATTCATTGTTAGTATTAATAATTACAAAGTTATCAGTTCGTTCACGAGAGACTCGGCAATAATAGGAGGGTAACTCATTTTGTTAAAAAAATCTCTTAAATGTAAACAACGTAAAGACATTGAGTCACTATCTATAGAACGAACTATTGAAATTTCGTGTGCAGAGCTGGAGCAGCATATGAATGAATGAATGAAACATTTATTGACACAACAAATACATAGGTAACAGATATCACAAGAATTAACAATACATAACAAAAACAATAAGAATAATATAACATAACACAATAAATACATGTACAAGTGTTGTGCCAAATAGGCGCCCGCTCAGCATAAGTCGTGCCGGGACATTGCTGACACGTCACGACGCTGGTATTCTGCGGGTGACCCTGTAGCATATAGTGTGTCTGTTCAAGATAAAAAAAAAATATATAAGAGTAGAAAAGAAGTAATAAAAGTTATAGATGATCTAGAACAGACACACATCATGCACTGGGGTTATTACAGAGAGTAAAGTTGAAGTAAGCAAGGATTGACATGATTATAGGAAATAATAGTGGTGTACAAAAAAATTAGGAAAGAAGATAAAAAAAATAAAAAATATACATGCTGAATTGAGGACCTCTTCCCTCTCAAGTCGGTTAAAAAGTGAAATAAAACAAAAAGATACCCTATTAAATACAATACGAGAACCTATTATTATTATTTATACGGTCTGTTGTTGTTGTTGTATCATACTAGTATTATTGTCTGCGTGTACAGACCCCCTTCTGCAATTTATGACTCATTTGAGTCTAGCATGGAAGAAGTCTTGAGAAAAGTTTGTGCAAAAAGTAAAAAAGTTATTGTGTGCGGTGACTTTCATATTAACATCCTAGAGGATTCACAGAACTCTATTAGGTTTCTGAATCTTTTTAAGTCTTTCAATTTACACCACCTTTTCAATGAACCTACAAGAGTCACCTCCACTTCAGCTACGTGTTTGGACAACATATTCTGTGATTGTAATGTAGGGGAAAAATTAATAATAAATTTCATAAACTCTGATCACTGTGGTTAGTTGGCTGTTATCGACTGTAATCGAAATGATCCGTCTTTTAGTTTCACATGTAGGCCCATTACTAAGGGTCGTGTAAAAAAGTTCAAGGAGAATATTTGTAATAAAATATCCTCAATTCCATATATTGAAAATAGTGTTGATCAATTATATGAAAGCCTTTTCGAAATTGTTGAAAAGGAATTTAATGGCATCTTCACAAGGAAGACCATTAAAAAAATTCTAAAAATCAATTTAGTGACTGGGCCACTACAGCTATATACATAAGCAGAAGAAAATTGTTTGAATTATATTGTATGAATTAGCCTTAATGTCATAACATTAAGGCTAATTCATGTGATCCTACAGCAATAGAATATGTAAAAAACTATTCTAAATGCTTCAAGAAAGTATGTGCTGTTGCTAAATCAAACTACATTAAAAACAAAATAAGTAAAGCAACTAACAAAATTAAAATCACATGAAATATCATATACAAAGAGACTTGTAAAAACAAAACACAAGAACACAAGGTCTCTCTAAAAATCAATGGCAAACAACTTGACTGTGATGCTGATGTGGCAAATGCATTTGAGTATTTTTTCATAAATATACCAGTGACAACGACAAGTACATTAAACTCAAGTTCACATCTTGCTGTCTCCTTGCTAAAGCCAAAAGTCGACGAATGTAAAACACCTTTTAGATTTACCCAGGTAACACCTGATATAATAAGTAAAAACTTTTAAAGATCTGAATATAAAAATACTGAAGATCTTTGGGGAGTATCCGTAAACATTTTAAAAAATATAATACTGCGTATGGCACCCCATTTGGCAATGATATTCAACAGATGTGTTGACGAAGGTCAATTACCTAACTTAATATAGCGTTATTAAAATCAGGTGATAAAAGTAACCCTTCTAACTTTAGGCCTATTTCTATATTACCAGCACTGAGTAAGATTTTTGAAAAAGTCATATTCGTTCAGTTGCTGTCTCATTTTAAAGTTAACGACCTGCTTCATAATAAACAATTTGGGTTCACTAAAGGTAAGTCATCAACTGATGCAGGAGTTGCACTTATCAAGCATATTTTTGATGCATGGGAAAACAAGCAGGATGCTGCTGGTGTATTTTGTGACCTATCGAAAGCATTTGATTGCGTTACGCACCAAACATTGTTGTTAAAATTCGCTCATTATGGTGTATCCAAGATTTCACTAAGTTTGATAAATTCTTACTTGTCTGATAGAATTCAGAAAGTAAACATTAATGGGACATATTCTTCAGGCACTCCTCTATTGATGGGAGTGCCCCAAGGATCGATATTGGGGCCTCTGCTTTTCCTGATATATATAAATGACCTTCCCTACTGCACTACCCTACTTTACACAAGATCTTTGTGAGGTAGTGCTATTTGCTGATGACACTTCGTTGATCTTTAATGTTGACCGACAAAAAAATACGTTTGACGATGTAAATGACACTCTGTCACAAGTTCTCCATTGTTTTACTACTAACAACTTACTTCTTAATGCTAAGAAAACTAAATGTGTAAAACTCACAATGCCCAATGTAAGACAGGTCAATACTAACATCACTATGAATAATGAACGTATTGAAGTCATTAATTCAACAGTTTTCCTTGGCATTACCATGGATGCCAAATTGCAATGTGGTCCCCACGTCGCAGCCTTGGCGGGAAGACTTAGTTCCGCCGCGTATGCGGTTAAGAAGATTAGACATCTGACCGATATTGAAACCGCGAGATTGGTTTATTTTAGTTATTTTCATAGTGTAATGTCTTATGGTCTCTTGTTGTGGGGGCTGCTGCTGATATAGAGACTATATTTGTATTGCAGAAGAGGGCCATCCGCTCCATATACAACCTTAGACCTCGCGATTCGCTAAAAGAATTAATTAAGAGCATTAACATCTTAACCATAGCTTCTCAATACATTTTAGACTGTATTTTGTACATGCAAAAGAACATGGATATTTTTTCGAAAAAATCTGATTGTCATGGTTTTAACACTAGAAATAAAGCTCGCGATTCCAAATCTGAACCTTCAAAAAATTTATAATTCATTTGTTGGTCTAAGTATTAAAATGTACAATAAGTTGCCACAAAATGTTATTGAGTTACCAACGCATAAATTGAAATCTCACGTGAAAGCCTTTTTAATGAGTAAAGGATACTATAAAATGGACAACATTTCAAATTTTTAACATGTCCATATTGTTTTTTTATATGAAAGTAGACATAAAATGAACAGACCCATATTTTTTCTTTTTTCAAAATTTGTCCATTTTTATTTTATAAAATAATTATTGAAATTCTTTTTATTCTAAATAGACGTAAGTGCCAAATGACGTCATCGGACGGCTGAATACAGCGATATTCCTTTGCTTATCATTTTTTTAATAAAAAAAAGGTACTACTGTCAAAGGTAAATAATACTAGTGTCAACATTGTCAACGTCATTCATACATTCAACGTTGACAAGTTGTCTTTTTTTTTGACAGTTACATGTCATGAGTTTGGCATTACGTAAATTTAAAACTATAATGTGCTAAGCAAAGAAATATTTTACATTCTGCCGTCCGATGACGTCATCTTACGTTTTTTAGTTTTTAATTTTTTTCTCAGTAAATAAGCAATATAAAAAATAAATAAATATATATTCGCGCAGCGGAAAAGTAAATAAAGAAATGGTATTTTTTGTTTCAGAGCTTAGCAATTTTGAAATGTTGTCCATTGTAGACTACTTAAATGATAAGGATTCATGGACATAATGACCTCCATGCCCGCACACTTGTAGCATTTTCATATACATATACTAACGGAAATTATTTATATTATATAATTACTGAATTTTAATAAATTAGGCTTAGCAGCATTTATTACTGTATAACAATTGATTAATATTGATTATTCAATTATTGACAAGATGCTAACCACCTACTGTTGTACACCTCGTCCTTCAGTTTATTAGTGTTGGATTAAGTAACTACTACTCTTTGTGAGGGGAACCTAAGTACCTAGTCATGGTTACTCAAATGTCTCTGAGGTGGTGGCGCTATGTGGCGGGTCATTACATTCCCTCCAATATGGTTGAGTGAAATGATGGCTGACACATCCTTACTAATATTATAAAGGCGAAAGTTTGTTTGGATGGATGTATGGATGGATGTTTGTTCCTCTTTCACGCAAAAACTACTAAACGGATTTTAATGAAACTTTACAGTTATGTAGCTTATAGATCAGAATAACACATAGGCTATAATTTATAAAGATACTAGCTTTTGCCCGCGACTTCGTCTGCGTGTAATTCGAATATAATTAATATCATAATGTTAGTTCTTTTCACGCTAATATAAGCTACTCGAAATACTAATACTGCGCACACGAAGTCGCGGGCACCAGTTATTGATACATAAAGACCTTGCTTTTATTCGAATTACACGCAGACGAAGTCGCGGGCAAAAGCTAGTATGTCATACTTGTGAACAGGTGCCTTTGGGGACTGGTCTGCTTCGGTTTACCTCACAATATTTATTTTATTATTATTTCTTTTTTTTATTTTGTGTAACAATTAAACTGCATGGCTTGATATGATGATGACACAACATTGTATGAAAGTTTGGCGATTAAAAAGAGTAACTGGCGAGTTTCTTGCCGGATCTTCTCGACCAGAAACAACTTTTCGAGCCAGTGGTAGAATCGCATTATGTTTATTTATTTCTTTAGTATATTTTATGTATCAACATATATATGTATTAACATGTAAATTATACATAAGTACTTATAAATAGTTTTAAGTCTTTCAAATGTATGACGAATTTGTAAGTGCTGTGTACAAGCCTATGCAAATAAAGAATTATTTGACTATTTACTATTGATGTGAATCAGGAGAAACCGGAATTTGATTGATGTTGTGAGTTTTATGAAACAAGAAGTTAAAATCTAAATGTTTAAAAAGTTTTTTCTAATCCTGCTTCGTACTGAGTGCGCCACGTAAAAAACCCAATGCTCCAGCATTCGGTTTTGGTAGCCGTAGCTCACCTCCGCCGCGGAACACACGGCGGACCATACTGTTGGTCCATTATAATGTAGAAGATGCGGAATACTAGACTAGACTGGAGCTATGCTAGGTATATGGGCGAACACAAATATCTGCTGGCGAACTTTAGACGCGTCACGAACTGAGGGCCTAAAACGAAGTGGAATCTTTGTCTGTGCATTCTCGCTCGTCGCGGGACAGTTTCGTTATAAACGTTCTGTATTTAAAATCAAAAGTTGAAAAGTTAAAGAAAATATTTATACATACTATACATTAGTATTCTTGGATATAATTGTCATAACTAAAGATTATTGTTTACAGGACATTTACGCAGTGAACGACATCGCGTTCCACCCGGTGCACGGCACGCTGGCCACGGTGGGCTCCGACGGGTCCTTCTCCTTCTGGGACAAGGACGCGCGCACCAAGCTCAAGCCCTCTGAACCGCTCGACCAGCCCCTCACCAAGTGCGCTTTCAACCACAACGGACAGATCTTCGCATATTCTGTTGGCTACGATTGGTCCAAGGTCAATAGTTTATACTACAAATCAATAAATTTACTTCATAATTTCTAGGTAAAATGACCTTACACTCGAGATAAAGGTTCTATAGAAGATTCCTGGTGTTGAAAACAATTGGCTCTAGAATATAGAGCGGGAGTGCAACTATGCGTGCGTACACGGTGGAATCTCACACTTTCTAAATGATAGATTGGAGTGAGAGATAAAGACAGAAGTTAAACGAGTTGAGTGCAATGGAGTTGGTGTGCTGGAGTGCAGTTGGCCGCGGACTGCACTCGCGGACTATAGGAAAATGTGGTCCCATCAGATGTACCTAAGGATAGAAAGGGCTTCAACAGCTTAGTCACTAAGTCAAGCCATTTTACATTTGTAGGAATTAATTCATGTGTTTCAGGGTCATGAACACTTTAATCCAGCAAAGAAGAACTACATCTTCCTACGGCCGTGCTTCGAAGACTTGAAGCCTCGTTCAACATGAGAAGTCTTTATCTAAATTGCCATTCCGTGGATAGAGTCAAACATTCTTGTCAGTGTTCTATATTCCAAAGTTGTTTAGTGAACTATACTTCTATGGATATTGTGGTGTTGCATTACAAATGTTTGGCAATGTAAACATTAAATTGTTAAATGGTGTGAACATCTATTAAGAATAAAATGATTTGTTTAAGTAAATTACTTTTTGAGAACCACTTGTGTTTTATTTTAAATAAGTTGTATGATTGTATTACTTAAAACAAAATGGTTGTGAAATAATTAATAATTTATTTTACAATCCAACTTCGCCCAGTATAAATACAACTAAAATATTCTAATATCACACAGCTTAATGTTCTTCTGCATGATCACCATGGCCGTGGCCGCCACCGCCTATAGCCTTCTCAATGCCCACAGTGATGATGGTTAGGGCAAGGCCGATGGGCAATCCACGGAACAGGACATTGCGAGCTCGGCCCCATCTAGTACCAAACCCTGGGTGGTATCTCCAGGCTTCATTCCTGTAATTAGAGAAATTGTCAATATTGAATACAGTATTTGTTTTGATTTTACGCAACTTCTGCTCGTCTACCACCCATCACATAAAAATAAAATTCTAAAAAAATCCATTAAAACTTAAGAGATGTTTAATTAATAAAATATATATATATATCGAATTCAGGACTTCCTCCTTTTTTTTGAAGTCTGTTAAAAAGGTATGACATATCCATATCTATATAAGTGATAATAATGATTAATATGGTAGGTACTACACAATTCTTCATAGATAGTAGACCTGGACGCAGTAGGTACATACCTAATCCAGGGGTCCCTCAGTCCCTTCTTGGCGAGCGCCTTCTCAAGTTCCTCGAGCTCGGGGATGCCCTGCACTTTGAAGGTGGTATAGCTTGGGATCTTGTAAGGGGGCTCGTGGCCGTGACCACCCATTTCAGCAGCTAGAAGTTAACACGAAGCGAATAACAACAAAATGGTAACCTCAAATTTTGTTACATAACAAGTGACTCTCTACTAGTAAATTTATATTTTATTTTAATGGTTTTCTTAAAATATATGAAGGAATTAATATAACGTTTACCTTTATAACAACGAAATAAAATAATTCAGAGACAGGCACCCAATTTCACTTTTTTACTGTCAATGTGACAGTTTTTTGGCAGCTGTCATTTTAAATGGCAATAACTTTTTTAATGCACTCCTCTGGCCTTTTCACTTTTAATCCAGTGTGATTTGTTTGAACTGCCCAAGCCTCTCTCCTATTTTAAATCTTCCAATTTTCTTAGGGAAAATTATACAAAGTTATTGTTGCACATTCAGAAAGTCCAAATATTTCTTACTGCAATCTGAAACATACTTTATGTCAGTGCACTAAGATTTAAAATATAACTTTAAGAATATCATAGACGCTTTAAACAAGCTGAGGGAGGGAGTAAAAACAAAAACTGTTTTGTTTATCTGCGGCGCGGAGGCGGCGCGGGTGTTCGCCGCTCAACTCGGTGTCCAACGTGAAAGAAAGAGGATTATTAGCGTCCTTTTTTTATTAACGATCAACATTTTGCGTTGATAGTCCTTCGCCAAAGTTAATTCGCGCCCAAGTGTCTAATTAATTATATCGATTGTGTTTTGTTTATGTAATAACATTCGTAAAAAACAAGCAAATTGAGACTGCGGGCTATCGCAGATGTAAAGATCGTGTCGATTGCAATAAAGAAAGAGTGATCAGTGGATTGAGCTGGAATTATAAATAGAAAGGGTGCGGGACTGAGTGGAGTTGGACAGGGTTGTGGTGCGATGGTGTGGCGGAGCGCGAGCGCCTGAGATGCGCGTCGACATGCGGCGGGCCGCGGGCCTGCTGCTGCTGTGCGCCGCCGCGGCGGCCTCTACGGAGTCCCCGCTCTTGCATCCCGGTAAACACTCCTTTATATTAATTTTGAAATCCTTATTAACATCGACTATGAACGTCTCCAAGGCGGAAGAAATGAAGCTGCGTTCATCTGTTGCGTCTATCTAATATATAAAATTCTCGTGTCACAGTTTTCGTTGCCATACTCCTCCGAAACGGCTTGACCGATTTTGATGAAATTTTTTGTGCTTATCCGGTATCTATGAGAATCGGCCAACATCTATTTTTCATCCCCCTAAATGTTAGGGGTAGTCCACCCCTAAATTTTTATTTTTATTTTTTAGACAAAATTTTTAATTTCTCTTTTTTTATGATACAACATACAAAAATACATACAATCCTCAATTTTCACCCTTCTACGATCAACCCTTTTATTTATATGGCAAAACAACGTTTGCCGGGTCAGCTAGTAAGTATATAAATAAGGTCTGGATCAACAATTCTTATCTAGCTAAAATCATTTACTTAGTGATGAAAATAAAAACAAAAGATTTTTTTTTTGTTTTGTCTATTTACAATAATTTCAGCTCAGATTACCAATCTAATAATTATGTAAGTACTAAATCAGAGCAACAGGATTAAAGGATAGTAACAAATTTAAATAATTAACAACACATTGAGATGTAAAACATTCTACCATTTCTATTACTTAGTCCTGGAAATGCCCTAGTTTAAGCCTGGTTGATTGCTGTTAGTCAGGCACATTCATTTATCTTAATAGTTAGTGGAAACATGTTTATTGCACTCACTTATCTTCACTAAAGAAGGGGAGAGTGTCCTATCGTTAAAGCTCTCAATTATTGATAACAACGGCTGTAGCCGAGCTGATGTGTGAATGGTCTGTGGCACATTTCTTTGTGCCGTCTGTGTATTTCTTCTTGTTATTCTAGTAAAGTACTACTCAATTAAAGTTTATGTCCTAGTTAGGTATGTCATACACCTTTCTTCTTGATTATTGTAGAACAAAAATAAGTTAAATGCATTGTTAGCTTTTTGACTTAGGTTCTGAGTAGTTGAATTCATTCTTTTATCCAAACAATGGCAAACAGTAAAATACATTTGTAGGACACACATTGTGCTATAAATGTAAAGAATGACCTAGTAATATTTGCAAGGACATGACAATCCGAGTGCCCGGTTCCCATCCCTTATCAAGCTCTGATAAGAGTGCATTTAAAACAAATAATAAGGTCATTATTTGTTAATAAATAGCAAATAAGTACGCTACATTTTAAAATAGTCTTTCTTTCTGCTGATTCAACTTTTACTTAGTCATCTCTTGGTATATTCGTTGGACCTACTTTGTAATGACAACAGATATAATAAGTTTAAATTAAATTAATCCATGTTAATTGAAACCACAAACACTATCTCTATATATTATTAGATGTAAACTTGGTTTACACATCATGCCAACTAGTCACCACTGTCACACACTGGTACACATATTATATCTTAACCTACCTACACTCACAAGAAATGCATCTAGAAACAACATAAAGTTCCTTCATCCTTTCTGTCTTTTGAGACACAAGATCTCAAAAAAATATAGTCTTAGAAATTGATAGAGTATTTTCTTGACTATTTTCTCCTTCATGGCACTCCAATACATTGCTATCTTTTTTGATGTCCTATTGATAATTGAGAAATAAACCTGCACAAATAAATAGTAAGGATCCAAATTTCTTGGTCCAGTCCATATGTTTTATTTTGCGTCCAGACGCGTCCATCTTAGTGCGATGCGCACAAACTGGTGCGCCCTTCGTCCTCCGTTGCTGCAGTCCCTGTCAAGTTTCAAAGAAAATAAAGCCCACGGGCGTGGCGCGTTACCGCATAGTACGCGATCCGAATGAATGCCATAGCGTTACATGTCACGCCACCACATACCGTTAAATAATTCTTCCCTCCATCTTAAGTGGTGAACGACGTACCGGGTGTCCTGCCCGGTAATGCCTTCCTCCACGTGTGGGTACGCTCACTTCAAAAGCACGTAAGTCAGCAGCGGCAAGACCATCCCCCGTCCCTCCTAACGACGACTAAGCCTATAAGCCGGCTCGTCACCGGTTATATGGCTGACGTTTAGGAACGACGCGAGGGGACCTGACTGACCCGACTGACTGGTGGTCTCAATAAAAACAAAAAAATAAACAAAAAAAACACACACAAAACAAAAAAAACAAAAACAGAGACCACCGAGACAAAGCCAACTTACCCTGGACCCGGGAGGGCCAGGAGAAGAAGCCCGGGTAAAGAGCATTGGTTCGAGGCCCGTACTCTTGCCCCACGGCGAGAAAGACCGCAGAGAGAGAAAGCACGCGGTGACGCCCGTTACAACACAAGGGCTTGGCAGTCCTTGCAAAAGGGCACAGAAAGAAACTTTACAACCCGTGTCCACTAAAAACTATTATAATTCAAGTGTGATTTAGAGGCTAAAATATTCTACGAATTCCTGTCATTAAGTTGCGACTTTACTTTGTAAAATAAGATTTTCCGACAAGATTTTCAAGAGATCCAATACAATACACGCAAGTTTTATGTGATCCTGAACTGACTACTTTAGGACATGTCATATATTGTCGTGCGACACTAGTAGAATAATTTTATGTAAAAGTCAACATGTGTGATTTAGTGTGATGGGAGGCGGCGAAACCTGAGCCTGCGCAGCGGCGCGTGCAGCGTGCGGTCGCGCAGCCGGCCGACCCCCTGACCCGACAGCTCATTGTTACCGACGCCACACACATCCTCATACTTTACAACTAGTCCCATTTCAGGGCAAAGTCCTATCCTTGTTTATAGGTATAAGGACGTTTTATTGATTTCAATCATTGTGTTGTATCTTGCGAAATAGCGGCAAATGCTTGAAGCACGAAGTCTGCGCTTAGCAGTTAGCACGTCCATCGTCTCCGAAAGTCCCGCGCTACCCGCCTGAAACCAACAACCCCAAAGTGCAGCCCGCCAGTCGTAGTCTCAATATTGAACGCGACAAGGCGAAGGGGTAGATACAGTCTAATCCCGGGGGTGAGGAGCCCGACAGCGGTTGCACTTAGGACTTTTAAGGTTTTGCTTAGTGTTGAGGAGTCCCACCGCCTTGTTCTGTCGCTATTGCCATACTGGAACCTTTAAATAGTCGCTTAGTGCTCCTGACTTTAATCACAATAAAACTTAACTGATCGATGCTGAACTTACGCTCAAAGACATGGTAACATGGCCCATCAGGGCAATAAAGTAAAATACACCGCAAATATATTGTTCCTAATTGATAAGTAACAAGGCTTTTCTGTGTGGCGAGTGTAGTTCCGAGTGGCAATCGAGCCAGTAGATTTATTGTTGGCTAAGCGAACAGCGCGTAGGACACGCCGGGGACCGGTTCTTTCGCCGCGAGTGCGAACCTCGCCAGTCAACGACCAACCAGCGTCCGGTGGCGGAGGTCACGCCGGGACATCAGCAGAAAAAAAACCCACCACCAACAACGGCTTTCGACTAACTATCTCAACACACGACTTTGAAAATGGTAACTATGTAACTAGGTCCGTAGCCGAAGTTTCTTATCTGTATCCTTCACGATCGATATGACCGGGTTTAATCTAGTTAATCTTAAGTAGCTTCTTACTCCTTCGCTACATAACTAGTTTGAGTCAACTCGTCATTAAATGCTGCTATAAAAATAAAAGTCTCCTCAAGGTACGGATCGCTAAAAACGCAGCATTTCACTTGAGAGCCCTCGCTTGACCTGTTTTCCGCAATATAAATAGAAACGGCAGCTTCTAAGACGGAATGAATTAAATGCATTTAGGTACCAACGATGCATTGAAATGTTGGGCAAGCTTTCCCATTCGTATGCAAAAGTGGGCGATGTGAAGTGACATTTACTAACGCTCGTAAAGTGCGAAGGGTTCATCAGGGTTATTTAGTTAGCAGTATTAATTAGATCCTATGTATTTTGTCTACCTTAAAAATCTAAACAGGAGTAGCTTCGAATCCTATGCGCGTATTTCTTTTATTCCACGCCATATCAAGTAAAAACATCGCGAGAAAACCTGGAGCCCAATTCTCGTGCTCGCGACATTTATCATCATACGACATATATCACTAAAACATAGTTTTTTTGTATGGTTTTCAGGTGACATCCGCCATGTTTTTTCATATCGAACATTCCCAGAATTGGGCTCCTGGACGGTTCGATTAGTTTCTCAAAGGTTCATATGGGGATTCCTCACAATAGTTGAGATAAGTTATCCCAAAAGTGCAAGAATGATCTCGTGGTCTGGTTCCCCTGTCTAAGGGTTGCGGAGGACAAACAGCTTAATTTAGAAAATCCCTTTTAAGGGAATATATATTGAAATGTATATTTGCATAATGCTAAATTAAAATACGTATATAATACTATTTTAATTTTGATTCATAATTAGTGCATTCGTTGCCAGACTTCTCGCTTATGGGTTTTCCTGGATTATTGGATATAGGAAGTGATGATAATTTTATAACAATAGTTGTTGTGGTTTGATTTTCTAGATTCCTTGCTTCCCACATTTTCTTCAAATCCCGATTCTACAAAAATCTGGCCGGCGGCCGTCGATTGGGTCATCATATTCCAATCATACATAATGCTGCTAGTGTACCTGTTGCCTTCCGCGGCGGCTCTGCGCAGTCTAGGCGATCGATCAAACGCACGTCGCGTTCTGTACTCATTTTAGTTGCACCAAAATCTAGTTCATGCAGATTTTTAATAGTGACACAGAGTATTGGCTCTCCTCAGCCTGATGGTTAGCAAGAGGAGGGCCACGTTGCAATTACAACGGACGCGATGTCAAGGCATCAATTTTCCCCGTGAAATAAATAATAAATATTTCACACATCACATACTTTGTTCTGACTCCGTGATAGGTAGCTCAAGCACCTGTGTTACGGATATCAGAATCAACAGTGGGATTACAAATATATACATATAATATACTTTTCTTTTGTAATACATACTTATAATCCATAGGATGGCCGTGTGGTCCCCGGCAGAGTAGAATAGGCCACCCTCACTCTTACCGAGGTGTCGTAAAAGGCGACTAAGGTAAATCTGCTGGCATGATCATCAGCACCCAGAGAAGGAAAACTCTGCATTTATATCTAAACCCTCGCCAACCCGTCTGCCAAGCGTGGTGAGTATGGCAATTACCCCTCATGTGATTGAGGGAGGCCCGTGCCCCAGCAGTGGGGACTTAAATGGGCTGATGATGATGATGAATCCATAGGAAACACCCAGACAAATACAAACAGACATGTTCATGCACACAAATGTTTGTACTGTGCGGGGATCGAACCCGCAACCCTTGGACCAAAGGCAGCGTTCACTACCACTGTTCCAAACGGGTCGTCGATACGAAATATACGAAATCAATCGGCCACAGATCGATAGTATTATATATTGCGAATTGTATGTGCTAGGTAGCTAGTAACTAAATAATGCATGTCACACAAATAACAACACTCAAGTTTCCAGAGCACGTATGGATGAGCTACCTATGAATGATATGGCGTATCATGAATGAATACAAGTAGTGAATCTCCGATTTCAATTGGTCGTGAGTTCGTTTGGAAACATCTTGATCAGATCAATTGGTCTAGTCAGTTTCAATCAGAGTTAGTAATAATCACAAAACATCGAATTTATTTTGAACAGAAAGTCTTCCTTCACACTTATGTAAAGAAAAAGGAACTTCTATAATTCTAAATGTGAAAATTGCTAACGAAACAAATATTTGTGAACATTGCACATCGAATTCAAATAATTATCGATATTATGCATGCTCCGTGGTTTTGAACGCGCCTTCCATACGGAGGTTCGAGGTTCGAATACGAACATGTACCTCTGGACTTTTTAAATCTATGTGCATATTTCTACCATTAGCTCGGCGGTGAAGGAAACCATCATAAGGAAACCTGCATGTTTCGCATGGTTTTTGAAACGTGTAACCATGATTCACTTGGTCTGGTTCCTCTGTATAGGGTAACGAAGGTCAGACGGCAGTCGCTTCATTGTAATTAACAGATTCCCCACATCCTGAATCATGGTCTAAGCGTATCCTGGGCTCCAGGGTGGCAGCTTAGGACGCTACCGGGAATTGAAAGGAGGACCTATTTTGACGCTCTTAGACCACAATTTTAAAGATTATAATATCCTGCCAACCCTGCTGTTTTTTATTTGATACCCGCAACACCAGTGGAGTCACAGTTACAAGTGCGCTGCAAAATTTAAACTTAAACAATAAATTTAAACAATTATTCTTTTAATTTAATTGTTATTCAACTTATGTTATATTAATAATTCGTATGCCATAACTGGCAAAACATAGAGGAGACATTATTATTTAAGAACAATTGTATTTTTACTTTTGTTTGACAAATAAATCATCCTTATCTTTATCTTTAAACCTTTAAACCCCCCCTTTCCCCCGGATTGGGCCTCCGGTACCCTCATTCACGCAGCGCATTCATTCATGCCGAAGCGTGGCTCTCCCACGGTTAAACGGTATCATGATGAACCAGAGTTGCCGCGTAGCCGTAAAGACGTTTGCTTCCATGCGCTCGAACATTAGCGCTGCCGTCCGCTGACTAAAAGGTCGCTAAGCCGCAGCGACTCTCTATGACTTAGCTACCTTCGTGGCTAATGCTGAGCGGAGACCTTTTAAGTGCCAACATTATAATTGCTTTTCCTTATGTTTTTGTTATGTTTTTATTGGTACTTAATAAATAAATTCTTATTCTTATTCTTACCTTTTAGTTAGCGGACGGCAGAGCGATGAGTCCAGCTCCCCGTTTAATATAGACAAACTAGACTGCGCCCGCGGCGTTACTCACGCAGTTATTTTAATTTAAATTTTTCGCTTTTCTAACACTAAAGATGACGGACTTCCATACAAACTTCAAACCCCCTTAAGGGTTGAATTTCCAGAAAGGTTAAAACAACTTGATCTTGGTTTAAAATAAGGATAACGTATAGCGGTTTTCAAGATTCTCACTTAAAAATGGCTAAACCCCCGTACTAGCATTTTATCCCCTATTTTACCCCCTTTAAGGGTGATTTTCAAAAAACGTGAAATGGGTTACTTTTTATTTCAAATTATTACTTTGAATACAAATTTTCACATTTCTAACATCAAAGATGGCAGACTTTCATACAAACGTTTAACCCCCTTTTTACCCCCTAAGGGTTTGTATGGTATGGTACGCACATCTAGTGAGTTAGTGGTAGATAAATTAAAGTCACTGGTAAGAGAAAGAAGAACTGTATTGTCCGAATTAATTACGAACTAATAATGGGAAATGGTTGTATGGTATGAGTACACGCGATATGTATGGTGATCGATCGTACACTGGTTGAACAACGACGTACTTAAATGAAATATGCAATCGATATGAAAATAGCTGACGGTGCATCGCGGCGCGTGCGTGGTGTCATCGTTTACCCAATGCACGGAACCCAGTACAGGGTTGAATTTTCAAAAATCCCTTCTTAGTGCTTACTTTCACTATTAAAGGAACCCCTTTCCCAAATTTGACTTTCTAGGGTCAGTAGTTTGGGCTGTGGGTGCATTCCTAGTCACTTAATCACTCTGGTTCTCGTTTTATATATATAGATAGATGGCATCTTCTCGTCCCTCCGAGTTTTAGCCTCACAGATAAACGGCTGCTTCTGGCTATTATCTGCACTCTTTGTTTTGCCAATGTGATAAATCTGGTAAACAAAATACTTGCGGTTAATTAACAGTAGAAAGCTGTTTACCAATTGTTGTTTCCATGGACAATCTTACGAGCCTCTGGATTTACCTACATGTTACAAGTAGGTAGTATCCTTAGGCTGACTTTTTTATGTAATAGGTGGCAGGTGAGCAGACGGATCACCTGATGGTAAGCGATTGCCGCCGCCCATGGATACCCAAAACACTACCTTTAAACCCCCCTTTACCCCCGATTGGGCCTCCGGTACCCTTACTCACGCAGCGAAACACACCACTGACCACAGCGCTTCTTCACGCCGGAGTGATACCACGAAAACGGAGTGCCGGTTTTCTGTGAGAACACGGTATCATTCCGGTCGAGCCTGAGCGGTCACTCAATTCATGCTGAAGCGTGGCTCTCCCACGGTAGACTGAGCTTAACTAAAGCAGTTTAACACGCAGTCTGCAATTGGAACTCTCATAAGGGCGCAATAAAATATTTTAAAATGATATTATCTACTCCACCATCTCGCTGCTGGAGGTGAATAAGTTTTCAATAGTCTTAGCTACATTCAGAAAATATGTCTTATTTGATTTATTTGCAGATTAGGATATTTGTCCTAACATGAGTAACATCAGCAGCGCATTCAGTGCGATAACACAAGTTTTATTGTCAGGAATAAACCATGTGCGACACGCATATAACTCGCCACTCGGAGTAGTGAAGCTGGTAATAGCTGAGCGAGCGCGGCCCGATGAGGCAGCCGGTGCGGGCGCAGAGGTCCGGTCAATTAGCCTCTGACGCGCCCGGCTCAAGTGGATGCGCCGGCCAGACTCGCCCCTACTGCGCGATCATGTCTGAGTCAATGAAAACAGACGTCGGGCTCACCACAAAAAGTTTACATCTTATATAGACGTGAAATTATGTAATTTAACGACCATCGATCAATGTCAATCCATAAAGGACTTACGAACACAAAACACCAGAATTGAGAGATCTGACGCAAATTGACAGTGGGGAGAGCCACATAGGTGGAAAAAGGGATTATATGCTGGATTTTGGTCCGCATTTTAATGAGGAAGTCATTATTACTAAATACGATTTCGTTACCAAAATTGATGAAAATAGGATTATCATTCCAATATACCGTAAGTGGATGCCTCAGTGAGTTATTACACGTGAGTAATAATAGTTTAGTGGGCTGCCTCGATGGCGCAGTGAGTAGGTATTGGGACTAGTGGGACTCATTGTACCTAAAGCGGCGCCTGCGCTTGGGGTCCTGGGTTTGCTTAACTAAAATTTGTACCTACCTGAATTTTTCCGTTTACAAATTCCAAGAGTTAGCCCGCTGTCTAGAAGTTGTATTGTAGCCCCCCGAGCTTCGCAAAGCACGGTTTTAAGCCGTTGATCCTGCGCTTGATCCCTCCACGTGTGTTTGCGCACACACTAGAGCTCTATAATACCTACATCCTGCGTACGTAGCTGATCGTTTAGATCGGGCCGCGTAGCCGAAATGGTTCAGGGATATCAATTAATACCGCCGTTTAGAGGTCCCATTAACCCGCAGCTGTGAGTGATGAATAGAAGCGCGCGCACCATATGGCTGGCATTTACATGTCTACAGCGAAGTGTTCTTGGGAGACACAACGTGTGACTCGGTGACTCTGGCTCATTCGAGATGCGTCTCTTGATAACATACATCGTAACTCTGTCATTACGAAATGTTCTAATATGGCGCCTGACCAGACTTATTCAGTTTGCATGCGTTAAATTAGAAACATTTCACAGACAGAACAAGTAATTTTTAAAAACATAATTGATAGACACAGAATGGATGCCCCAAAATGTGAAACGTCCGCGGCCACACCGAAGCGACAATGGCGATATGAACTAACACCGGTACATAGCAGCTCAGGACCGGGAAAAGGGTAGGGAGGTTCTTGCCCAGCAAGGGGACACTATGCGCATCCTTACTTCCTTACTAATATTATAAATGCGAAAGTAACTCTGTCTGTCTGTCTGTCTGTCTGTCTGTCTGTCTGTCTGTTACTCTTTCACGCCAAAACTACTCAACGGATTTAAATGAAATTTGGTATACAGATAATCTAGACCCTGAGAAAGAACATAGGCTACTTTTTATTGCGAAAAGGGGGTTGTAAGGGGTCGAAAGGGGGGTAAAAAGTTACTTTTCCACGCGGACGAAGTCGCGGGCGGCCGCTAGTAATAAAATAAATAAAGTAATTGATGAAAGATAAGAATCGAAAGACAAGCTCGGCGGCGAGATTATCAGAAACCAGAAATTCTTCAGAAAAACTTGTCTTATCGCTATAATACATTTTTCTATACGCTTGGTTGGACCTTGATCCCAGTACATTTGAAGAGTCTGGTAATTGGTAATTAATTGCATATCTGAACTAGTATCCTTTTTTTTTGTGACACCTTATATCGGCTCACCTAACTCAACTTAGTCTGGTGGTGGATGGAAGCAAAAGGAGGACCAACGTTGCAATTACAACGAACGCGATGCTGAAGATTCTGTCTGCAGTAAAATATACATATAATCAGTCAGTTCCTGTAAATGTCTAATTTGAACTTGGGTCCCGTCGCCAAGATCAAGTCAAGGGAGTTAACATTTTTTCACGCACTAGACATCGACATGCACATTTATCTATTGTGAAGTTCATTTGGGATGGGGTTACCCCAGCCCGCAGCTGACAGTGGCCGTGAACCCGGCGGCTGCTCTCGCGCAATGTCGGCCCAAGGTCACTAAAACATCTAAGTTAATCGTGTATTGGTATTTCATCTCTGTTTTCATTCCATAATATGAGTATGTTATATGTAACATCACCCATTTATCACGAAGATCTGACATTACTCAAGCAATAATTCTTTTGAAATACAAATACAGTATTAAGGTGTCTCAAGTTATGTTACATCCTCTAAAGATTTTAAATTAGTCAGATGATTGCACTTGGTGTTGTGTCATATCCTTGGGTTGTATTTTTTGTGAGAAGGGAGACGAACTAACAAGCGGGTCATCTGATAGAATGCAAATGCGTTTTTGTTTTTAACCGACTTCAAAAAAAAATTAGGTTCAGTACACTCGAGAAAAGGTTTTACACTTTTTAGTTCGTGGTTTTTGAAGGAGGTTTCTTTTCGCAGATTTTTTTTTTCAATAAGAGAAATAATAAACAAGGCCACAAAATTTTTATTTGGCCACGCGCGCAAACTTCTGATTTACTAACTAAGCACCGGGAAATTGACATAGCCTTTAATTAACTGATTCATCTTCTTTACAACGCCAACTAAAAATGTTAAAGAAAGCGTCAAGTCAATATCAACAATTAATTTTCCTTGTCCTTCTGATTTATACATTGCAAACTAATTTACTAACTCAGCCACGAAATTTGTAACTCATCACCATATTATGTTTTACAGCTTCAATACAAGTTTCTCAAAAATTATGTATTCAAGCTTCAATACTCAACATCATATATTATAACTTAACATGTAAAATAATACTTCATATTCTTTTATCGTGAAAATAGCCACTGTACGATTTGGCGCGAGTGCGCGACATGACAGCAACTGGCCATTTGCACCGCCCGCCCGCCCGCCATTATTTTCATTTTCTTTTAATCACGTAATTATACGTGTTAATGTTTATTAATTACTTTTCTATAAATGATTGTACTTGTTACACATATTAATACACAAATTGATTTGCATAAATAAATGGTTTTACTATGACTGTCCTTAATAGTTCTTCTTCTTCATATTTGCGTATAATTCCCGGTTGAGTCCAAAGCTGGGCTTTGGAGCCCAGGGTACGCTTTGACCATGATTCAGGATTTGGGGAGCCTGGTAATTACAATGAAGCGACTGCCGTCTGACCTTCGCAACCCTTTGACAGAGGATCAAGACCAACTGAATTATGGTTACACGCTTCTGAAACTATCCCAAACGAGCAGGTTTCCTCACGATGTTTTCCTTCACCGCCGAGGTAAATATAGAAATATGCACATAGATTTGAAAAATCTAGAGAAATCGACCCTCCGCATGGAGGGCGCGTTCTAAACCACTAGGCTACCATCACTCTGGCTAACTGTCCTGTTCAATTGTAATACATAATAATAATATGTAGTGGCTTTAATTATACTATTTGATGACAATTTTAGGTACATTTAACAATCGATTAATGTAGGATGAGTTACATTTTATTCATACTAAATTATGCAATTAGAGGCTAATATTCTTACTATTTTGGTGTCATATATTAATACTTTAGAAGCTTTCTATTTGAATGCATACCACAAATTTAGATGCTAAAAAATAACCACTATGCTGAGTTATATTTACAGTGGCTTACATATAAGATAACTAGTGTCTGAGATACTATTATTAAGACGCGCATTGGTTGTGGCCGACTTAGTAATTTAGAAGGTAACATATATTTTCTGAGGCGAATAATGCTATTAAAAAGAAGGTTGTTTAATTAGTACCCTTTCAATAATAGATTTGGCTGCGTCTTTCAAAGTTTATTTTTTCACATACACAACGAGTTGCACGCCACGCGGAATTTTCCGTGCTTTGACCGTTTCCGAGGGGTGGAGCACTGATTGACTGAATCGGTGAAAGGATCTTGTGATATCTTGCACGTATAGTAAACAACTTGGCACATGTTGGCGTTGCCTCTCGCTGGGCGGTAAGGTCCAGCTGGCTGACCCGCGATACGCACTTATCTGCTCGTTTAGTCTGCCCACTCTCTGCTATTGATGACCCTAATTAACTAGACATTACAAAATTATTAGGATCGCAGTCTTAGAATAAATAACACCTGCTTTCCACACTCTGAGGAGGACCTCAATGGCTAGCTGCTAAGGTTTTCCTCGAAGCTGTTGTAATGGTAGGTTCCTATTCCGATATCCGGTCGGGTCAATTTAGTATACGAGCTTTTCCCAATTAACTTTTTAAAATCTATACTATCTTACACTTATTAGATTCGTGTGTTCACTGATGAGGAACCAGATGGAGAATCGGAGCACCTCATATTTATCCGACACCAGCCCTTGGTCTTTGCTACTGGCATACCTCGGCATACCGACCGAATCTTGGGAGACGCTTACCAGGTACTTTGTAAGGACTCTGTCCCCAGTGAGTTTATCCAGTCCCTAAAATCTATGTCCTGGTCCTATTTAAATATCCCTTTTTTCCAAATGGGGCGTGAAAACACAGCGCAAACGACTCTCTACTCATTAAAATTGTGTAACAGTAGGTTATCGGGAAGTAAGGTTATCTATCTTTCAAGAGGAGTACTCGCAAGAACTCCTGTCGATGTCACACGCCGATAAAGCGAAAGCTTTAAGGTGACGGGTAGGGCACACTAGCGACGCCAATCGATTTTAATTTTTAACTACTAAACCGGATCTGTTTTAAACAATTTCGGGGTTACAGTCTCTCGGCAAACACCTATACTATTTATTAAATACTTTTACTTAACTTTTGGGTCTGCTTTTGTACTCGAAATTTGAATTACCGCCTAAAGCAGCCACTTACAAGGCGTGAATCAATTTTTCGCGTACGATAACGGAGCCAATACTTGTGCATGGTTATTTAATAAATAGGATAAGTATTTGCCAAGAGGTTGTAATCCCGAAATTGTTTCAAATAAATCCGGTTTAGCTAAAAATTAAAATCGATTGGCGTCGCTAGTGTGCCCTACCCGTCACCTTAAGCAAGGAGATCTGCGGAATTGCAACACGCATTATGTACTTAGTTACATAAATCATTATCGCTCACAAAATATTTCCATGGCTATTATCTAAGGCCTCTACCCCCCGAGGTTGTCTGGAAGAGATTGCTATCAGCGATAAGACCGCCTACATTGCTAGAATAAGATCTGTAAACTTTGTGCAATAAAGTGTATCTAATCTATTTATCTAAGACCTGGTCGAGTGTAATTTCCGGATGTGTCCAAAGCTGTTACTTCGAAACCCGGGGTACGCTTGATGATCGAGATTTGGGAAGTCTGCTGTCTGAGCTTCGCAATCCTTAGGGGAACCAGATCAACAGGAACACGGTTACACGTTCACCAATATCTCAAATATTGTAGTTATTTACAATTTTCGAGAAATTATCCAACACTGAAGAACTGTTTGTTGAAGCTGAATTCTTACATCGCACCACACGCAAGTGATGGTCATTCCATCCCCATCATCTCGATGGATGGCGGTCTAATACTGTGCGTTTCTCGCGGAACTTTGTACCACGCACCTCAGTTCTGCGGGACTATTTCCCGACGGCCACGACTTATGAACCTTCAAGAGAAGAGCGTACTCTTTTTTAAAAAGGCCGGCTACACATTAGCGATCTCTCTGGTTTCGCGGATGTTGTTGGGGGGCGTTTATTACTTTCCATGAGGTGACTCGCTTGCACGTTTGGCGCCTCTAGCATAAAAAAGACGTGCAGATTTCCTCACGATGTTTTCCCTCACCGCCGAGCTTGAAAAATGAAGAGGTGTATTCTCGGATTGGAACCACGACATCTCGTATGAAAGGGGCGTTCGTATCCATTGAACTACTATGGGTTATTATCTAACGAAGGCATTGTAGTCACGACCCCTTACCACAATGAGAAACAATGCCGGCAGATAAATTGACGTTGTTATTGCAAGCAAAATGTATTAACTACCTACCTAATTTAATGGATTTTATTGGCGTAGTTATCAAAATTATTATAAACATAAGAACTGTTATTATCCATTTTATTGTTTCTTAAAATTACGGGGCGGAGACGGTCAATAACATATCACGTTATCGGTTACTTTTCTGCGAATGTATTCCAAAATGAATGAAAATGTAAATTATTTAAGTCTTTATTTTACTTATAAGTATAGGTACATGTTCATAAAGCTATTATGACAAGTTTAAATATGACTTCGCCTTATTCCCGCTTTGGCCCGATTCTGTGAATAATTTTTATTAATTTGTTTATTTTATTTGAGAAAGCAACGGCGATACAAAATCATAAATTACATGAAAGTGCTTAAAATATTAAGTTAAAGCCAATTACTGATTTCCAAGTTTTATAGTTGATCCAAACTAATAAGCCACATTTGACGTTTCTAAATCTTTGATTCATAGTGAGGTGACCTACTGTAAAACTTCGATTAAAGTGAATAATCGATATGTACTTCAAGGAAACGTGAATCGAATACTAAAATTAATTATTAGTACTTTTATTTGGAGAAATGTCATCAAAATTATTGAAAAGAACGAGGAAATTGAATGAGCCAGCTCGACCGGAGTGATACCACTGCCTCGCTGTGTTTCGCCGTGTGAGTTAGGTTACCGGAGGCCCAATGGGGGGGAAAAGGGAAAAGGTTGGCAGCGCACTTGTGACTCCACTTGTGTTGCGGGTGTCCATGGGCGGCGGAATTGCTTACCATCAGGTGATCCGTCTGCTCGTCTGCCACCTCTCATATAAAAAAAAGGAAAGTAGGTGCCGATCCTAGTTATCGATCCGCGGCCAGTTTATTTCATTTTCATGCGTGAGTGAGGGTAACGGAGGCCCAAGGATGGGAAAGGGGATTTTAGAGGTTGGCAGCGCACTGGTATGAGTGTCCATGGACGGCGGCAAATTTGTATAGAATGACTGCGCTATACCGATATCTGATAATAAAATAAATAATTATTATCGGATTAAGATTGGTCGAATTGGCCCTTAGTGATGTACGCCGCATCGAAATAAAGTAAACAAATAGTTTTTGATGCGCGGACGCATCGTAACAATGAAACAGTGTATCGCACAACGGCTGTTTGTGCATGTGTGTTCGCGCGCGTATGAATCTTTTGAGTATGCAGCGGCGGGCGCCCTGCAGGGGTGACAGGTGTCTGCTATATTCGTCTCTGCAAGTGCTTCTCATGGTGAATACGTTCTTGCTCATGCATAGCCTCTATCTCATCTTAGCGTGTAATTCCCAGTTGCGTCCAAAGCTGTCCCCTCGCAGCCCGGGGTACGCTAGGACCACGACCCAGGATTTGCGCTCATGTATCGTGTGCGACAGTATTGATTCCGATCTTTGCGCGAATACCCATTAAATTATTGCTAAGAACAAATATTTGAAGAATAGTCGCGAAAAATATAACGAGTTTGTAAAGTTCATTGCAGCCTTTTAGCCGATTCAACCAATCTTTATCCGGGGATGAATCTATGGTATAACGTCAGATTCGTATTTACATAGAATGACAGCGCCATACCATAAATTTAGTTTCTGAATAAGATTGATCGAATCGGCCCTAGTTGTTAGAGCGTGTGTGTTGAGTTATAAGAAGCTTGGCTCTACATGAGTTCTAATAACTTTTTGATACATTTTACATGAAAATGTTTTTGGTGGTTGCTGGTGACGAATATGTCGAAAAGGTAAGTGGGCTTTGCAAGTAACTTTAACAACCATTAAGTGCTGCTACATCTTTCTCTAAAACACATTTGAATGCTGTTCATCAGTGGTTACCCTATATGCGCGAGCGCAAGTAGTAGTTAACGCGAGCTTTGAGGAGGTGACTGGCGCTGCGCGCGCCGCATAGCAATGCCCGCATTATACTAATCATAACTAATCGGCTTGTTTACGAGCAGTCTGACCGCTGTAGTGGGAGTTTGTTGCCCGCTATTCAATGGATTTGAACATAGCAGTATCCTGCAAACAAATAAAACGCGCTTCCGGTCTATCCAATAACGGAAAGACACTATCAAAAGACTGATGCCCTCGTAAGTAGAAGTCCTTAAATGGAGACCGCCATGGACGCCATCCGACTTTACACAAACAATCAATCTTGACAGCATGATTAGTGATCACCGCTGTCCAGAAGAAATTAATATGAGTTGGCTCTTAAAGATTTCAATAACGTATCGATGTTTGACAGACTTACATTGAATTCGAGGGGTACACCTCATAACATCCCCCAGTGATGGTCGTTGACACAATTCTCTAGTTTTAGTCGCAACGTTGGTCTTTGGGAATGAAGAACTAATTAAATATTTTGACCGTGGGAGATCCACGCTTCGGCATGAATGGACCGGCTGGACCGGAGTGATACCACAGTCGCACAGAAAACCGGCATGAAGCAGCACTGTGCTGTTTCGCTGCGTGAGTGAGTGAGGGTACCGGAGGTCCAATCCGGGGGAAAGGAGGATTCAAAGGTTTGCGCACGTGTGACTCCGCTGAGTGTCCATGGTCGGCGATCAGGTGATCCGTCTGTTCGTTTGCCACCTATCATATAATTTTTTTTTTAATAAAGTTTACACTTTTATCCAGTTCATTTAGTTGCCTGCAAGGGTTGCCTGAATACGGAAATCAGAATCGGTGCTGTTGTGTACCTCGATGAAATGTAAATGTTAGGGAGAAGAGACGCCGACCAGATTCACGCCTCCCTCCTTTCCGTAGTTGCCAGTCGGCAATTGGTGCGGGGGCTTCGATGCTGACATTGGACAGGCGCCCTCTGCAGCCCGGAAGGGACGGTTCGGTGCTCCCGGCTGTCCCTATCGTACCTGCCTGTGAAAGTGGGCCATCGCCTGTGGAGAGGGATCGAAGGTGAAGACGCTTTAGTCGGCTTCTCGTATCCCCTCCCCACTCTGGCGTAGAGGAACAACAAAATGATTGACTTTGATGAAAACAATATGATATGACATTTGCTAAATTAACCTTGGGACATAATACATTTACGAGTAAATACTGCGGGTGAACATGTCAATCGGTGAAACTATAAAAGCTGAAATGGTTTATTTTTACCCGCCGACGTAAAAAAGGGTGCTTTTACTTGCGGGATAAAAATAACTTAGGCAAGGTCGATAGCGGCCTTCGGTTACACCTGAAGGCGAAGCATTTTTATTTCAACCTTAAAGTGTCTTTATAGAATGTGTCCCAATTATTTTTGCAATTTTCTTGAAATGCTCAAATATTTATTGAACAAAAGAATAAAAACACAAGAAAATTAAGGCAATAACTGAGAAATAAAATATACTAAAAGTAAATAAAAACGAAAGTTAAAATAAAGTAGGTCCCCGTGGCAGTGTCCCCAAAATGCTGGCAGCATTACCTCGCTGGATCGCGATGGAAATTCGCTGGGCGAGGTAGCTGCCTGCCTTTGGCTCTCCCGTGACTTCGACTAGACAGTTAGCTAAGTCACGGAAGAAAGAGAGAGCGTCGGAACCCCACGGGCCCAGTGTTTCAACACCGAAAGCTACAAAGTGGTAGGCACCAGATAATCTTGAAATACTTAGACAGGTCATTATAAGCTGGGTATAGTTGCTCAAGTGACTATTAAACGCAAAGCGGTATCACAACATCGTTCATTTGAGGTATATTACATATAATTATTATTATATATCGTTGATTTGATGGTTCATCCATATTATATGTGGCATACTGTGTACTCAACGATAGTAGATTCATCATCTTTATCGTAGCCTTGGAACCTGGGGTACCTACGCTTGCATGATTTGAAAATTCTGGTAATTAAGTACAATGAACTGTGATTAAGTACAAATGAATTAAGTACAATAACTGCTGACTTTCGCATCCCTATTTAATAAACAAGGGAACCAGACCAACTGAATCATGGTTACACGTTCAGAATAATTTAGGAAAAGTGCATAATTCTTCACTTTGTTGTCCCTCATCGCTGAGCAAATGGTAGAAATATTCTCTCTCGGATCGCTCGGATTCGAACGCACGACAAGAGGAGTTTTTATCTATACATTTTGTTGAAGGTCGTATCGGGCCATATCTCCACATCTCATCTCCTCATCTTAGCGTGTAATTTCCAGTTACGTCAAAAGCTGTCGCATCTGCGCCTGGTGTCCGAAAAGTCTGAAACGACTGCCGTCTGAATTTTGTAAATCTTGGACAGGGGATCCAGACCCACCAAAAGAATATCTACATCTTTTCATGAAGTTCGTATATGACCTCATGTTTACCGCATACCTATCAATAAGTTTATTGGTTCCAGGAATCCCTGGCGAGGAGGCGACGGGTGCGGAGCCGCCAGCTGGCCGGTGCGGCGCGGGCGAGTTCGCGTGCGCGGACGGCTCGCGCTGCGTACCCGCTGCGTGGCGCTGCGACCTGCGCGCGCACTGCCCCGACACCTCCGACGAGCTCAACTGCAGTCAGTACCACCTGCTTTACACCTGAACTTACACATAGCGACGCGAGGGCGAGGTCGCATGCGACCTCACTACAGGTCGATTTGAAATCCTCAGTAGATTTTAGGACGGGTTCGGTCTTGAAAGTTGTTCCTCTTTTGGAGTTCCAACTAGCGTGTGCTATCGCTTTGGAGCCCAGGTTACACTTGGAACATGATTCAGGATTTGGGGTGTTTGGTAATTGCAAATTTGCAATGGAACGACTACCGTTGTTATAGAATGAATAACAGGACGACTTTTTAAAAAAATACTTTATTAGCTAAACCTAGCTACTTTACAAGTTGAGTGGACGAACGAGGAGTTAAGACTGACTTTATTAGGGAAAAAGCGTTTATATATACTACCAACAGTCAACTGGAAACTTCTAGAAAGCTAAACAAGGGTTTCTTTGTTTAGATAAGAAAACGAGTGATACTGTTTTGATAAAATTGTCAAAACAGACGACACTTTTTGTCTTCATTATAAATTTAAGAAGTACAACTGCCCATTTTTAAAACTAAGATAAACTACGCATCAAATGATGGCGGCGCTATCTATAGCTAATACAATAATTTTATTGTTAAAGTTTTAGAATTATTTGGTATGAACTATATGAATTAACAAATATCAAGGCTTTAACACCGTCTGACCTTCACAACCCTTTAACAGGGGAACCAGACCCAACTAAATCATGCTTAGGTTACACATTTTAGAAAGTATCCGAAACGTGCAGGTTTCCTCACGATATTTTCCCTCATCGCCGAGCTGATGGTAGAAAAATGCACATAGATTACAAAAATCTAGATTCGGTCCACGACCGCCCCGTTGGAGAACGCGTTCTAAACCACTCAGATACCATCGCTCTATTGGAGTTCAGACTTGTCACGTCCTCTTATGTCAATCAGAGAGACGCTAATGCGTTGCAGGCCTTTTTAACCCTTAATCGGATATGAGTCAGTGAAAAATTTCATTGGTTTTCGCTCTTATGCCATGACACATAAAGTTCAAAATCTGGTGGGATCTATTTTACCATTGTCCGATTAAGGGTTAAAAAGGAGTAAGCTCTTCTCTTAACATAAACAACATTAACATTCTTAATTGAGGTCAAGATTCCTAAGTACATAATGTAATGTTTATTTGCAGCTTGGAATACGACGTGCGGGCCGGGGCAGTTCCGCTGCGCCGTGAGCGGCATGTGCATCGCGGCCTCCTGGCGCTGCGACGCCGACGTCGACTGCGGGCCCAACGACGCCTCCGACGAGGACGTCTACATGTGTGAGTGACAGACACGTTGAGTCGCGGACGCAGCGGAAATATCAATCGTATGACGCACATACAAGTGTTCACGTAGAAAACGCAGGTGCGGTCTGAGTAGCGGGCCCGCGCGTTTTACGTGCGCACTATTACATCTATAATACATACTTTATTTCCCTCGTACCAGATATTAAAACCACTAGACCTCAGTCACTTTTTCCTCAAGCTTGTACCGTCGGGAGCTAGTTCCTCCCATTGTTATCAGGATATCAAACACATTCATCCCACTTCTTGCACTCCTTTCATTTCAGTCCAACACCGACCAAAATAAGTTTAACCAACATGCGTTTCAACATGTAAAAAATTATTCTGGTAGCCCACAAGCAGAGAGGCCATTATAAGTCTATGCCCACAGCCCGTCAACACACGTTTTTCTTTCGTACAGAACGTTAACTCGCGTTTCGGCCACGAGCATACACATTACATTAAAACGTCCGTTAAGGAAAGAAAGATCATTTAAAATTCATTTTTTAAGAATAAATATTGTATGTGCAGGCAATAAGGATTTCAAATGCGGCGCGAACTACGCGCGCTGCGCAACGCCGCTGGACGGGCGCTTCGAGTGCGTGCCCGTGGAGAGCTTCTGCGACCTGCGCCGGCACTGCCACGACGCCTCCGACGAGTGGGACATCTGCGACAACTGTGAGTACGCCTCCATGTGTCGATGGTCCAACCTGTGCTCCGCCACGCGACGTCCAGTGGCCTGCATGAAGTCGTCTTGCGTACAGTTTCGGATTTAAACTGAGTGTAAAATCATACGGCAAATGACTGAGCCCGCCCCTCTTGCTACGTGAACTAACTGCGCCTACGGATCACCGGAATATTAGGTTTAACTGTTTAGGACACACTTAAGTATTTCAGCGCTTTTAGAAAGTTTGTATTGACGTGGAAGTTTTTGTGGAATTCATCATAAACCCTATGACCCTACCTTCCCAATGAACTATTCAGAGCCGACTTGAAGCATCTATTGTGCTGTTCTTGTACTAATGTCATGATAAGGGGATGATGGATAGTAGAACATGAACTTGTTATGTTTGTTTGCTTTATTTATATTTTTATTAACTTCTCCAAAACGTAGTACCATCTGGTTTTGTATGTTTTTATGGAAGGTATGTTAGTGGTACATATCATCCAACAAAAAAATCTCGAATTGTGTTTATTATTATTTAGTTTTCTTTCAACCGCACGTGGAAACTTGTAATTAGCTTTTAATTATATACTTAAGATATAAACATAACATTGTAAGCAGTAAGTTTTCCTCAATAAAATAAACTAAAAAATAAAATGTGTTCATGTACCAGTCACGGCGTCTCAGTGCGCGGGGCTGGGCTGCGCGCTGGGCTGCCGGCCCACGCACGAGGGCCTGGCCTGCTACTGCCACCAGGGGTACGAGCCCAGCGACGGGAAGTGTGTCGGTATGTATCATCTATCAAATAAATCGACAAACTAATGAGGACCTCCGCGAATGAAAAATTCACTAGATGACGTTACGTAGATGATGTGACGTCCGGCGTCCGGTCCAATTTCAACGTTATTGGTTGTTTTATATGATACTTAGTTTAGAGGCACCCTCGAGGTCCAGACAGGGAGACGGTACAATAAATGAAACCATCCGTTTGAGTATCTTACGTATTATTTTTGTACTATTATTGAACTGCCGAACCTACACAGGCGGCTTGAAGTCATTGCCATCTCACGAACTCTGTTTTTTGTGAAACAAAATTATAATTGTTTCGGTAACACAGTTTACTCCTCATCTTAGCGTGTAATTCCCAGTTCCGTCCAAAGCTGCCGCTTCAGAGCCCGGGGTACGCTTGGACCAAAATCTAGCATTTGGAAAGATCAAAATTGATTGATTGACAAGTTCTCAAAGATGCACTGAAATGCGAACATTATTTTGAGAATTTTTTCGAGATAAGTCAATATTGCTGTGTTGAGCATAATAATTATTATTATTTGATAGAAATGGAGTGAGCCCTGCGTCTCATAGCCACCGCGACCAGTAGATGATCTATTGTGGCAGCCCCATAACCTATTACAGCACCTCATGTAGCTCCAGTTCCAGGATAAACCCGAGAATGGCGCTGATGAGGGAGCTTTTGATCTCGTCTGCCGAGATCATGTGTGCTCCTATGTGCCGGCTTCTGTAGCGGTGCAGCGCTACGCTGTGTTGAGCATAGCGTGACAGACAGAATACTGTTGTCGATTTTTCAGTACCTTTAATTATACAATTTCTTTGAATTTCCTTCCATTATTTGAGAAATGCACTATACAAGCCTTTTACTCACGTATTCCTACTTGTCGTCCATCAATGCTTGTGCGGCTGGCAATGTACGAGTACTATAGTTTATAACGTTGGCGTGCAGACACGGACGAGTGCGCGTCGGAGTCGTCGTGCGCGCAGCGCTGCCGCAACACCGCCGGCTCCTACGTGTGCAGCTGCGAGCGCGGGTACACGCTGGCCGCGGACCGCTCCGCCTGCGACGCCCTCAATGGTACGTGTCCAGTCCATGTAAAACAATCCTCCTCAAAAATTTTTGTTTTTATGCAATAAAGAATATCTATCTATGTATCTCCTTCGATACATCCACAAATAATATCGTACCATTGAGAAACGGAACTCGTTGCCGGCGCATGTGTTTCCTTCGTCCTCAAATATCGTTCAAACAAGGCGTGGAGAAGCATCTCGCGGGCCAGTATGCCAGTACCAACAGAAGTGATTTGTGATTGCAACGTCGTCTCTCCTTTTGCTTACTATCCGGCTAAGGTGGGTTAATGTGCTGTGCCACTATAAATAAATCCTTAAAACAAAATTAAACTGAATAATCGTGGCATGTTGTGTGTTACATTCGGCAGACCCCCCCGATGCGCCGCTGTACCTGATCGCGGTGACGGAGCGCGGCGTGCAGCGCGTGCGCCCGCTCGACGCGCACGAGCACGCGCACGCGCATGCGCCCGCGCGCGGCGACAACCGCACGCAGCAGCTGGACGCGCTCAATGTGCGCGCCATCGACTACCACTACACTAACAGGTTTGTTGACATTCCTTTTATGCTAGGGAAAGTCACAGGAAACTGTGGAAATGCAAATTAACCAAACAGTTCATCGTAAAGAGCTTAGATCGCTCTTAATTAATTAATCTTAATCGCTCCGCTGTCACAATGTCTTTTTTATATATAGTTAGTCCATGATGGCTCTACCCGAAGATATCTTGCCAAATGTTAAATAACTTATTGAGAATAAGTGGGTTAACAGTCGAAGTCAGTCAAAGTCACAGTCACTCAATAAAACGCCGGTGTTTTACGTTTTATCGATATACGGATTCTGCGATACTACTCTCTCTAAACACAATCGCGAGTTGAAGCAAGTTGTCCGTGACAACTTGTTCGACACGCAATAGCGATGTTAAAAACGATACTATTCAACGATCCTTACTATTAGGATCACTTCGCGGCTGGAAGCTGCCTTGACCAACGCGCCATTCAATGCTAAGAAGGACGCACTATAGCTTCGCGGCAGAGTTGCCTCCGAGAGAAAATTTTGCTGCGCAGGGCGCGACGCTGTAGTGCGGTCCTACGTTTGCACTGACAATTCGGATATATTATGTGGGGCAGGCAACTATGTTTTGGGAACAATGTCACTTCGTCCACTTTTTGTCGCTGGTTATAGTTAATGTAAAGCTGGACACTCGTATTCGCAGGACGATCTGCTACGTGCACCACAACATCAGCCGCTCGGGCATCGTGTGCGTCGACGCGGACGACTTCTCGCGCCGCACCAACATGCCCACGCCTACGCTGTTCCCGGACCTTGACTGTGAGTTACATCTTTAGAGAGCTGTGCAATTCATTTTTTCATGATATAGGAGGCAGACGAGCAGACGTATCACTTGATGGTAAGCGATTTCCGCCACCCGTGGACACCTGCCATGTCAAAGGAGTCACAGGTGCGCCGCCGGCCTTTATACTTTTTTTAAGCGTTAGAGTAAAAATACTTAGGGATATGCATGTTAGAATGTTGACAAGTTTACACTCATTTATCAAGCTTATTGGACAAACCACGGACCTCAGCGCACTTTGGGGCTATGGGGCTAATCTCAATAAGAATAAAAGCCAATTCATGTGACGAAACTTATGTGCTAGAGAACTTGGAAAATAAACTCTTTAGACTTTAGTTTATTTTCCAAGTTCTCTAACCTGTAAGTATGCTCAAATAAAAATCTCGTCATCGCGGTATTGAATTTTTAGCTGACGTTGTTTTGACTAGCGCCATCTGTTGGCGGCCAGATGGAACTACCGCGTTCTTTACACTAAAGCAAGGCGCCATTTTCCTACTTCATATTTACAAATAAACAATGGTGTATACATTTATTCAACAACCCGAATCTTGGCCTTCGACGCCAGACCTGAATATTATTTCTAAACTATGATTTTTAATTATGTGAACTAAATTGACAGGCGTCAATGTGTCATTCCCATACATTTTTTCAACTTTTGACAGATGCAAAGTGTTAAAATGTATGGGAACTTGACGTTTGCATCTGTCAGTTTAGTTTGCATGATTAAAAATCAGAGTATCGGTTTGAAGAGGGGTGAGAGGAACACAAAGTTGTTCTTAATTATGAGTAGACATTGTATTTAAATGGATGTAACTGTTCAGTATGAATAGCATTAACAATATGAATGTTTGGTTCCAGCCGTCAGCCACCTCCGGATAGACTGGATCACTGGCAACTGGTACCTGGTGGACGAGCAGCGCAGCGTGGTGTACGTGTGCGCGCCCGCCGGGACCTCGTGCCGCGTGCTCCTCGACCAGCGCCTCAGCAAGCTGCACGGGCTCGCGCTCGACCCTCGCCGCGGGTGAGTGTACCGCGCGTGACGTCACTCAGCATGCAGTCACCGCTGGATATAGGCTTCCCCCAATGTTCGCTATTTCACCCTTTCTTCAGCTTGACGCACCCAGTCTATACTAGCGCCTTTTCGCAGATCGTCACTCCATCTAGGCGAATGGCGCTCTAAGCTATGCTTTCCTTGTCATAGGCTCCACTCAAGAATGTCAACGGTCGTCAGTTGTTCAGATATGGCCATTGCCAGCTCTCATGATTTTCCACATAATGCTTGTTGTGCAGGCAAATGTTCTGGTGCGTGTGGGGCGGGTCGGCGCCGGTGGTGGAGGCGGCGTCGCTGGCGGGCGAGGCGCGGCGCGCCGTCGTCACGCACAAGCTCGTCTACCCGGTCGCCCTGACGCTTGACGCCGCCGCCAGGCGCCTGTACTGGGCTGATGCTTACCTGGACACACTGGAGCGAGCTGACTTCGACGGATCTCACCGCAAGACCGTGGCTCGAGGATACCTGGTGAGTGACAATGTACCACGCGGTGTCATGCGACACAGGCTGGTCTAGCCGGTCGATCTGACCCTGGACGTCGCAGCCGGACGCCTGTACTGGCCTGATGCTTATTTGGACACAATGGAGCGAGCTGACGTCGACGGATCACACCGCAAGACCGTGGCCCGGGATACTTAGTGAGTGACAGTACCTATACACGCATACGTAGGTTTTCACTGCGGACGTCAGTACTTCACTTGTTGGTTGGCGATTGTATTGGACTGACGCTTATTTGGACAAGGATTTCAGCCTGCTGAAATGAACGGCATTAGAAGACTTTCTAGATCTAGTGGTAACTGCAGTAAACATTTGGCGAGTGCCGTCGATTGACACATCATCATCATCATTTCAGCCAATAGACGTCCACTGCTGGACATAGGCCTCCCCCAATGTTCTCCACACAGATCGGTCCTGTGCCTCCCGCATCCAATGGATTCCCGCGATCTTCACCAGATCGTCGGTCCACCTTGTAGGAGGCCTGCCACGGCTGCGACTTCCTGTACGTGGCCTCCACTCGATAACCTTTCCGCCCCAACGGCCGTCTGTTCTCCTCGCAATGTGCCCTGCCCACTGCCACTTGAGGCATGCAATCCTTTGGGCTACGTCTGTGACCTTAGTTCTTTTGCGGATCTCATCATTTCTGATACGATCACGCAGGGAGACTCCGAGCATAGCCCTCTCCATTGCTCTCTGGGTGACTTTGAGCCTCCTTAATCGACACATTGTAAGCGGCCACGTTTCGGTTCCGTATGTCATCACTGGCAACACACACGCATTAAAGACTTTCGTCTTGAGACACTGCGGTAGATCTGCCGAAAATATGCTGCGTAGCTTCCCGAACGCTGCCCAGCCGAATTAGATTCGTCTATCGACCTCTTTCTGGAAGTTGGAATTACCAAGCTGGACTTTTGGTCCGAGGTAGACGTACTCGTCTACAACTTCCAGTGTAGAGTGTACGACATGGATATTCGACATAATTTTCGTCTTGTCCATGTTCATTTTCAGACCCACTTGTTGGGAGACTATTGAGGTCGTCGAGGATTTTGCCTAAGTCTTCCAAGGTCTCAGCCATGACTACGATATCATCAGCGAATCGAAGGTGCGTCATGTGCTTGCCATTTATATTGATGCCAAGTCCATCCCAGTCCAGAAGTATAAACAGGTCCTCCAACAGAGTGGTGAACAGTTTCGGCGATATATCGTCGCCTTGTCTCATACCTCGCCGGAGAGGTATGGGTTTGGATTCCTGGTCCTGAAGACGGACTGACATTATGGCGTTTTCGTACAATGACTGCAACACTTGTATGTATCGGTAGTCTATTCGGCACCTTTGGAGAGATTGTAGCACGGCCCAGGTCTCGACAGAGTCGAAGGCTTTCTCATAGTCCACAAACGCTAAGCATAATGGCAGCTTATACTCTTCGGTCTTCTGTGTAACCTGCCGCAGCGGCAGGTTACACAGAAGACCGATGAGTGTATGTTTGTAGTCTATGGTGCTAAAACCTTTTCGGAATCCAGCTTGTTCGGGAGGCTGGAAGTCGTCGAACCTGCGTACGAGATGATTCGTCATAACTCTCGAAAACAGCTTATAATGTGACTCAGGCCTGTAATTCTTCAATTGGGATTGTCACCCTTTTTGAAGAAAAGCCTCACCACGCCAGTGTGCCACGCTTTGGGTGTCTTTCCCTCAGTGATGATGATTGACACAATCCTCCCTCAATTTGAGGAGTTTCGGTTTGTTAGCAGACGGATCACGTCGTGCGAGCTAACGTACCTTCGTACATTTTTATAATTTTGTATATAGATAATTTCATTGCATTTCATTTGACCTACTTAACGCGTTTGCATACGCCAGCAAATTAACTTTACTTGAGCAATAAAGTCAGTCTTGTATTAGCAACCTAACGAGCCGGTTTCATTTATCACTCCTCAGAGTCCCCCTAACATAGCTTAGCATAACATATTATACTCCATCATATCATCTCTTAGAAGAATGGGGAGCACTCCTTATACACGTGATGGTAAGCGATTGCCGCCGCGCACAGATATCCGCAACACCAGTATTTGGAATATTTGAACTGTCAACAACAATGAAATGAGGTTGCACCGGCCGCAGGCGCAGCGCGTGATGGCGATCGCGACGCTGTCGGGGCGCGTGTGGGCGCCGGCGTGGGGCGCGCGCGCGCTGCTGGCGCTGGACGCGCCGGACGCGCCGGACGCGCAGGACGCCAGCGCCGCGCGCGCCGCCGCCGCGCTGCCGCACCGCCCCACCGCCGCGCTGCTCTACCACCGCCAGGGGCAGCCGCTCTGTGAGTCCACTACATGCCTAACTACATCTTCGATCTGAACCAAACTTTATTCGTGTATACTATATAGTTAACGCTTGACCACAATCGCACCTGATGGAAGGTGACGAGTTTGACTATATCCGAAACTAGAATTCAAGACCAAAAAAGCTACTGCAATAAAATGATCGTACAATAGTATGTCCCTATTTTCTAAAAACAAACGCTAACGAAATTTATTTATTGGTAATTTTAGTTCTTTACAAAAAATAATTATCAATTTTTGTTGAGTTTAAAATAAAGTTTGTAATTCAGTACTTATTTGAGAAAATCCTTATCATGAATTATGCCAGCCTATACTAAAAAAAAAGCATATAGCAAAAAGGTTGACAAAACCTGAAAACTTGATTTGACAATGACATTAGTGACATTGAAAGATTAGACAGTGACGTATCTGTCGTAGTTTTTTTTGGTCTTGAATTCCAGTTTCGAGTATAGATGATGCCTGTTCACTCTTGCCTTACAAATAATCAGATTATGACTTACTATTCTCTGGATTATTCATTGCAACTTACCGGCAAGTGGGGCCAGATTTAGTTGGAAAAATAAACGTACGGGTTCAGTCTAACCAAAGTAGCAGTCTTTCGTCGCCTTTCTCTGTCGATGTCTGTTTGTCTGGCAAAAATACTTCAACAAGTTCCGATGCAACGAAATATTTTACAGGGTGTTTAGGACAAGTTGGCAAAAACGACGCGCGATTCGATAACTCGCTTCCCCTTGTGCCGCGCCGCTCTGTACCCCGCTCGCGCGCTCCCCGCTCCACTACGGAGCCAGTCACCTCACAGCTAATCGTGCGAATGGTATTATTTTCTTGCTACCTACAATGCTGAGTTAGCGTTTTATGGTATTTTTTTACAAAAAATATGTTTATATGGCAGAATATTGACGTAATATAACGGGATATCGTAAATCAAGTGAAAAAACGGTCGAAAAATTCATCAATTTTCCTGAAGAAAATTCCAGCTGATTTCACTTTTAAACTATGGTCTGAAGCTACTGTTTCAGTTTTGGCCAACCTGTCCCAAACACCCTGTATATAGATTTGTCACAGAGAGTCATTCACGTTCACAATTTCTTTTTTGTTTTATGTTGTACTTTGCCTTCATTATTTGAAAAGGTCATAGACGTAGGATGCCGCCCTGGTAAGGTAGAAAGCGAGACAGATAAATGTTGATGTTTCTAAGTGGGTATTGTATTCGCAGTCGATCACCCGTGCGCGTCGCACAAGCGGGCGTGCGCGCACATCTGCGTGCCGGCCGAGGGCGCCACGCCCGCCGCCAAGTGCCTCTGCCGCCACGGCTACCGGCTCGTCGGCCTGGGCGACTGCGTGCGTGAGTATTCAATTCTCCTTATCTTAACATGTGATTCCCAGTTGCGTCCTAAGCGCTCGCTTTGGAGCCCGAGGTATGTTATGCTTAAACCATGTATTGTTTGAAACTTTCATGATACCATATTATATACTTCACGCTTAGGCATGAATGGGCCGGCTCGACCGAAGTGATACCACTGCCTCACAGAAGACTGGCGTGAAGCAGCGCCTGCGCTGTGTTTCGCCATGTGAGTGAGGTTACCGGAGGCCCAATGGGGGGGAAGGGGAAAAGGTTGACAGTGCACTTGTGAATCTACTTGTGTTGCGGGTGTCCATGGGCGGCGGAATCGCTTAATATCAGGTGATCCGTCTTCTCGTCTGTCACCTCTTATATAAAAAAAAAACAAATACCTTATTATTTCGGCACTGTTGCATACCCATAGTTACTTGTGACCATGTTGCTTGCAACAGTGACCTTGATTCAGGATTTGGTGAGTCTGGTAATTACAATGAAGCCAAAGATGACTACCCTTAGATTTTCGCAATCCTTTACAGGGAAACAACTGCATGAAAACTGAATCATGGTTACAGGTTTCAGGGACTATCCGAAACGTGCAGGCTAATGGTAGAAATACGCACATAGATTTGAAAAATCCAGAGGTACATGTTTGGATTCGAACCACAACTCCCCATATGGAAGGCACGTACGCAAGCACAAAAGCGATGGCAGCTCAGTGGTTCAGACTGAGCTGAGCTCTCGTGCTTGCGTATTCAATAACTAATATTCTTTTACAAACATGAACAAAGAAACAAACATAATAATTTCATATTCCGCTATCCATCATCCCCGTAACATAAAAGAAGTGTCGTTGCCAGTGCTCGCCTCAGCGCGACAGTACCATCGCAGAACAAATCTATGCTAGTGTCATCGCTGATAGAATTGAATAAGTGACACGTACGAACCAGGTAACTGTTTTGCCGGTAGTTAGTTCGTATCTGAGGATCGTGTAGGCTCAATTTTCTGCGCGTGGTGACGCTGCGAGATAAATTCCACTTTACAAGCTCAAGAAGTGCGCTCGAGTCTATTTTGTCTTGCAGTATTTTAGATAAATATGTTAAGTCTGAGACGTCACGACGGACCTTCAAAGGGATGTCTTAGCACCTTTATCCTTGTAGCTTATGTCGTAAACCCTTGTTTTAAATTCTAGATATTTTAATATTTTTTTCTGTATTTATTCTAGTCAATTTATATATATAATATAACGTGGATTCCAAACTTGTGAGTTGAATTCTAGAATACTCCGCACAAGAGAACAATATATGACTTTAATTGTTTTGGCTTTATTAAACTGCGAGCAGGTTCTCAACAAAAATCCTGTGTTTGAAAAAAAATATTTTATAACGTGATCAATTTTTTGTCAAATATTAGCTTCGTGTCTTGAACAATTCCTAGATCTCGTATGTACATAAACATATAAATTTTCAAATCTAATTTGGTCATCCTGCAGCAAAAGGCAATCAGAATCACTGTTATTTTCTTTATAAATTTTCATATCATCTGCAATTTATATTGTGTACATATTTGTGTATTACTCAGGAGTCCGGCTGGAGAACTACCTGATAGTGGCGCGCGGGTCCCCGCCCATGGTGCAGGCGCTGGCGCTGGCCGCCGGCTCCGACCTGGAGCCCGCCGCGCCCGCCACGCACGCCACGCGGCCCTCCACCGCCGACGTGCACGCGCGCGACGCCTACCTCTACTACTGCGACGTGCACAGGTACTGCCTTACCCTCCACCGCCGACGTGCACGCGCGCGACGCCTACCTCTACTACTGCGACGTGCACAGGTACTGCCTTACCCTCCACCGCCGACGTGCACGCGCGCGACGCCTACCTCTACTACTGCGACGTGCACAGGTACTGCCTTACCCTCCACCGCCGACGTGCACGCGCGCGACGCCTACCTCTACTACTGCGACGTGCACAGGTACTGCCTTACCCTCCACCGCCGACGTGCACGCGCGCGACGCCTACCTCTACTACTGCGACGTGCACAGGTACTGCCTGACCCTCCACCGCCGACGTGCACGCGCGCGACGCCTACCTCTACTACTGCGACGTGCACAGGTACTGCCTGACCCTCCACCGCCGACGTGCACGCGCGCGACGCCTACCTCTACTACTGCGACGTGCACAGGTACTGCCTGACCCTCCACCGCCGACGTGCACGCGCGCGACGCCTACCTCTACTACTGCGACGTGCACAGGTACTGCCTGACCCTCCACCGCCGACGTGCACGCGCGCGACGCCTACCTCTACTACTGCGACGTGCACAGGTACTGCCTGACCCTCCACCGCCGACGTGCACGCGCGCGACGCCTACCTCTACTACTGCGACGTGCACAGGTACTGCCTGACCCTCCACCGCCGACGTGCACGCGCGCGACGCCTACCTCTACTACTGCGACGTGCACAGGTACTGCCTGACCCTCCACCGCCGACGTGCACGCGCGCGACGCCTACCTCTACTACTGCGACGTGCACAGGTACTGCCTGACCCTCCACCGCCGACGTGCACGCGCGCGACGCCTACCTCTACTACTGCGACGTGCACAGGTACTGCCTGACCCTCCACCGCCGACGGATCGTGATGGATCTTATCTCCTGATTGTTAACTAAATCTTCACTTATCGTAAGTTTTATTCAAGGCCAAAGGTTCATTACTTATTAATGGAATTTATCTATCAATACAGGTACGAAATTGTGCGTCAAAAGCTGGACGGGACCGGTCGCGAGGTGTTCATCGGGCAGGACGTGGATAACTGCGACGGCATCGCTGTCGACTGGATGGGTGAGTGGCGGAGTCGTTGTATCCACAGACAGCGCCAAATAAGTCTAAGCACTGCTCACGTTCAGTGCGCAGAAATCATTTCTAGTATAACGTGTGCTATTTTATAATTGCGTAAAGTAAGTGCCAGCGTTACACTTACGTGCCGCGTTACTAGTTTTGTTTAAAATAAAGAATTAAAGTAAAGTATGGCAAAGGATTCAATCATAGAAATCAAGTCATCGGTACTATGATTGGATTAGGCTTAATCACCACGCTTACCAAATGCAGATTGGTAATCACAAACCCGAGCTATGTTCGAAAAATTCGAAACATACCTTTGCTCGACACGGGAATCGAACCCAAGTACTCGAATTTAAACCACTAGACCAACAGGTTTAAAATAAAATACTATTTATTTTCCTTGTTTTTTTACACAAATTTATACAATTTGACAATAGACGTTATAAACTTGACTGTCGATATTCGAGCAGAAAAAGTTTTGTTCTTTCTTTAAACCAATGAGGTTTTATACATAATTTGACCGTGGGAGAGCTACGCTTCGGGCCGGCTCGAGCGGAGTGATACCACGGTTTCACAGAAAACCGGCCTGAAGCAGCACTGTGCTGTGTTTTGCTGCGCGAGTGAGGGTGCCGGAAGCCCAATCCGGGGTAAAGGGGGTTTAAAGGTTGGCAGCGCATTTATGACTCCACTGGTGTCGCGGATGTTTATGGGCGGTGGCAATCGCTTACCACCAGGCGATCCGGTTGCTCGTCTGCCACCTATAACATAAGAAAAATATACATTAAAAACACCGTGAACAAAGCTGGGCCATGCTTGCCCATGAAGCCTGAGCCTATTCCCCCTGCCTTGAAGAGGCGCAGGTTACAGTTAAGTAATGGTTCGGTCACGTTCCAGGTGGCAACCTGTACTGGACGGACGCGGGGCTGGGCCGCATCAGCGCGGCGCGGCTGGACGACCCGCGCCTGCGCGTCACGCTGCTCAGCCAGCGCGACTACAGCCCGCGCTCCATCGCGCTGGACCCGAACATGGGGTGAGTGCGACGCCAAACACATACTGAACGTTACAAAACAGTATCACTGTTCCCTAATCACTATGTCAATATGTCACTTTATAAATGATAATTTAACTTCTGTAAGAACGAGTTTATACTCGTATATACTATTTATAAAAAGGTAACGTTTTCGAGGACGTACGGAAGACGAAACTTTGCTAATTTGGTTTGTTGTATATATCTCAAATTGGTACAAAAATGTTGCATCGCGTTGTAGGATCGTATGAGGAACTCGTTTTTGTATGGTACAGTCCAGATTAGCGCCATCTGTCGCTGGAGGGTAAATTTGTGAAGATGTGAGGATGTGAAAATATTGTTTGGTCTTTACCATATCAACGCACAGCCGAAACTAATGGACCGAAAATCATGAACTTTGGAACATAAGTAATATTTATTATGTAGGTGCGCACTAAGATGGGATTTTAATAAATTCAACCCCTAAATCGGGCTAAGAGGCCATTAATGTTCGTACGAAAGTCGTTCAGTTTTGATGTTAAAGATTTGAAAATTAGGATTGTTTATTTTATTAAAAATAAATTTTGTATCTGTTTCAGTTTTTTTTTAATTCCACCCATAAAGGGGTCAAAATGGGGTAAAACCATTCTATGGAAAATTCGTAGTTTTTAAAGTTAGAGTCATGAAAATTGGTGTTTGGGATCTTTAAGCAAATTAAACACATTTTTTTTCTTCAGCTTCTAAAGGGGTGAAAGGGGGGTAAGCACTTCGTATGGAAAATTCATCATTTTAAAAGTTAGAGTCAAAAAGAATTGTATTTGAACAGCCTACGCAAAATTAATTCCAGCACTTTCAGCATTTTTTTTGTTCAATCCCTAAAAGGGTTAACGGGGCAAAAACGTCGTATGCAAGATTTGTCATTTTTAAAGCTATAGGCTTGACGTCGTAAGGGATGACATGCGTGCCAATAATTTGATTACAATGGATGCAAAGATAACGCGAAGTTGAGGGGTCGAAGCAAACCACGGGATCCAGAGCTTGGGACGCAACCGGGACGAAACGCTAAGATGATGATGCCGAGCGTCGTAAAAATTGGGATTTGGGTTTTTTTTTATTTAGACACACTTTCATTGTATTTCAATAGATGAATATTATGAACTCCTGCTACGAAAGTCGAAAATACCAGGTTTTGAAAAATTATGTCCCGTAACGAAGTAAGGGTGGGCCGCTAGTGTATTGATAAAATAGATCTCAGGGTTGGTAAAATAAACTTCGTAGGCACGGTTTGGTTAACGAGAAATATAATAAAAATAAAGGCGGACTCTTGACCGAGCCCCCTCTGTCGGGTGTCGGGCTAGTGTTGGCGCGGAACACAAACTAAGTAGTAGATATGTCGCGGAATATTGGCGGAAGGCATGCGTGAGTTTGAAATAACTATAGAGCTAAAATATGTTAAATTTGATATCTCCTCCGTCTCAACTTACTGCTGTAGCTAACTACTGGCAACTATACAGTGAGAGTGAAATTATGCCTGTTTTAGTTATCATAAGGACGGGAAACCAATTCCCACTTCATTATGTTATGTATGTATGCGTTATGGTATGTATGTATGTGTCACAATTTCTCTTGGAAATCGTCTACTGTTCCTCACAGAACAGGCTTAGCCTAGTGTGAGGACCAGCTTAATGTAATAGTTGTAAAAATTTGTATTAGTAATAAAGAATTTTACTTGACTTTTTACTTATTAGATGTTCGTTGGTGTTTATTTTGCATTTAAAGACTTTGGTTCTGAACTGTTGCGGTGTAAATTCGTGTTTTCTGCGTGACTCCTTTAACTTCAGGACCTCACTATTTGTATGTCCTATGTGGTTGACGGGCAGGTAAACATTTATATCTCTCATAATAGCGTGTAAATCACGGTTGCGTCCGTAAAAGCTGCTTTGGACCCCGATGTACGTGGTCTAAATGATCCAGGATGTCTTCTACAATGAAGCGACTGCTGTCTGTCCTTCGCAACCCTTTACAGGGGAACCAGACCAACTGAATCATGGTTACACGTATCAGGAACTATATACGAATTGTGCAGGTTTGCTCACGATGTTTTTCGTCAGGTAATGGCAAAAATACGCACATACATTTATTTATTTTATTTTTTTGTGATAGTTGGCAGGCGGATCACCTGAAACACAAGTACGCAACCAACCTTTAAACTCCCCTTTCCACAGTATTGGTAAAATATGTAGATTTGAAAAATATGTTAAGATTTGAAAAATCTAGAGGTGCATGCTCGGATTTCAACTCCCGCATGGATGGCGCGTCTTTAACTCGTATATTGTGTGTCGCCTGTAGCACGATGTACTGGTCCGTGTGGAGCTCGGGCGGGGCGGGCGCGGGCGCGGCGGAGGGCGGGCGCATCGAGCGCGCGGACATGGCGGGCTCGCAGCGCACCGAGCTCGTGCGCGAGCGCCTGTACTGGCCCGCCGGCCTGGCGCTGCACCAGGAGAGGGACGAGCTGTACTGGTAACTAGCGCGACACACTTTGTTGTCAATCGCATCGAGCGCGCGGACATGGCGGGCTCGCAGCGCACCGAGCTCGTGCGCGAGCGCCTGTACTGGCCCGCCGGCCTGGCGCTGCACCAGGAGAGGGACGAGCTGTACTGGTAACTAGCGCGACACACTTTGTTGTCAATCGCATCGAGCGCGCGGACATGGCGGGCTCGCAGCGCACCGAGCTCGTGCGCGAGCGCCTGTACTGGCCCGCCGGCCTGGCGCTGCACCAGGAGAGGGACGAGCTGTACTGGTAACTAGCGCGACACACTTTGTTGTCAATCGCATCGAGCGCGCGGACATGGCGGGCTCGCAGCGCACCGAGCTCGTGCGCGAGCGCCTGTACTGGCCCGCCGGCCTGGCGCTGCACCAGGAGAGGGACGAGCTGTACTGGTAACTAGCGCGACACACTTTGTTGTCAATCGCATCGAGCGCGCGGACATGGCGGGCTCGCAGCGCACCGAGCTCGTGCGCGAGCGCCTGTACTGGCCCGCCGGCCTGGCGCTGCACCAGGAGAGGGACGAGCTGTACTGGTAACTAGCGCGACACACTTTGTTGTCAATCGCATCGAGCGCGCGGACATGGCGGGCTCGCAGCGCACCGAGCTCGTGCGCGAGCGCCTGTACTGGCCCGCCGGCCTGGCGCTGCACCAGGAGAGGGACGAGCTGTACTGGTAACTAGCGCGACACACTTTGTTGTCAATCGCATCGAGCGCGCGGACATGGCGGGCTCGCAGCGCACCGAGCTCGTGCGCGAGCGCCTGTACTGGCCCGCCGGCCTGGCGCTGCACCAGGAGAGGGACGAGCTGTACTGGTAACTAGCGCGACACACTTTGTTGTCAATCTTTGTTTTTATTATAAAGGGCAAAAGAGGATTACCGCCGCCTATGAACATCTGCAACACCTGAGCCATCCCAGTTGCGTTGCCGACTGTGAATGAAGAAATAAGCTTTTTATCGAAGAGCACCAACTCTAATCTGTTTCGGGAACATCATCCGATCTTTCATCATTGTCATAGACAGGCTACCTTGTCACGCAAACTATCTAAAGTAGCTTATACTTACTCCCAAGCTAGGATAGCCCCATCTATGCTACAGCGGCTGAAACGCCTGCTTACCTAATATCATACATTCGTAGTGTATGACATGTATTGTAGATGGCGCTGTCCGCCAAGTAAATTGAGAGAATATCACCGCCACCTAGTGGCGATTACTTTCTCTAATCGAACAATAAAAATGCAAGACGTTATTTCAACGAGGCTGCGGTGTTTTATTTCCAAAACCCAAGAAATCTTGCCCATCAGCATCAAGGGTGATCTAAAGGAGAGACAGTCACCATCCTCTATCTTCGTTTATAGTGCCTTTGGTGGAAAATATATATCTTTTCTTAGGTGCGACACTTACCTGAACAAAATAGAGCGGCTGATCCTAGCGACGAACAAGCGCGAGCTGGTGGTAGAGAACGCGCCGGCCACGCCCGTGCTGAAGCCTTACGGCCTGGCGCTCTATGAGGGTATGTGTTTTTCTCTCTACGCCATGGCACAAATAGCTGCTTATTTAACTCGTTTTTGCCGCTTCATGACTCAATTACATTTACACCTATAGCACACCTCCGTCGCGAAACACACGGCGGACCATACTTCTGATTGGCTCGTGATGTATATGAAGCTAAATATTAGCGAAATTGCCTCTTCTAGCACTTACGAGTAGAATCTATTTAGTTCACTGAATCAGTGACTATCAACGCAGGGCCTGAACTATAAGGGTTAGAAACCTGAAATTTTGCACAGGGGTTCCTTTTATATCGTAGGGGAGCACTAAGAAAGGATGTTTGTAAATTCACTCCCTAAGGGGGTAAAATGAGGGTTCAAAGCTGTTAGGAAACTTTTCCCTTTTTTATGTTATATATGACCCGAAACAAAGTGAGAGCCGGCCACTATACTATAATTCTGTCTCTTTCATTCCGCTAACAGCGGTGTGTTACTTTCTTATTGTTGTTTTCTTTACTTATCAACATTATCGCTGTCATTTTCATATGTAAATTCAAATTCAATTTGTTCCTTGCATGTCACATAAAATTTAAAGATGTTACTGAGTAGGTAAATGACACATGATGGTAATGTAGGTATTATTAGTTAACATAGTGCCGTTCCTCGCGATGCGCAGATGCGGTGATGTGGAGCGAGCACGACAGCGGGCGCATCCGGCGGCGCGCGGGCAACGGCAGCGTGTCGGTGCTGCACGCGCTGCCGCCGCCGCTCTACGACCTGCGCCTCGTGTCCGCCGACCCCAACACCGGTCTGTACTTCTGCCTGTTCAAAATAAATCAAATCAAATAAAATATAACCCCATTATTACAAATCTCGAACCAATGATAGTCCCGGAACAAAATTCATGCCAACCCCTTTGTAAACGACGGGTCCGACAAATGAAAATCTCGTAGAAGTGTAAATAAGGTCTATATTTGAAAACTATACAAATGACAGACCAAGGCAATACATATGGCAGACAAAAATCAAAGATGGCCGCTGGGCTTTATGGAAACCGAAATGCACAAATCCAGGTGTGATGCAGGATACGCCCAGCGCCATCTATTAGCACGGTTTGGAACTAAATTCCCCGTACATTGAGCGCGCTTGACGGCGCGTCTATACATTCCGCCCACCATGGACAGAATGACAGATGTCCATTAACATTTTGTTGGTTCTTAACATTAAATTGGCAAAAGTTAAAGTTGAACTTAACTAAATACAGATTAGAACATATTTATTGTAAGACACCGATTTTACATAAAAGGAAAACAATGTTAAAGTTGTACATTTATACATTTTACTCGTTTTTTTTTTTTTAATAACTAAACATTTTGAAATAGTAAATAGTTGAAAACATTACCCTTAGACAAGTTGATCAGTATCAACTGAAACATAACATAAAATAACTGGAATAAGTATAACGATTTGACACAAACTACATAAAATTAACATAACATGGACACGGCTCAATATAATAATAAACAATTACAAATGAGAGGCACAACAATAAACTAATCTGTGACTGGGAGTACACATAGTTTTGACACAGGTCTTTTGAACAAGACACCCTTGCACTTGAGTGTAACCACGCGTGTAATGTTATCCAAACCAGGATGTTTCTGCGTTATGATTCCGTACAACCAGCGAGAGGGAGGGAGATCGTCCTCCTTAACTAGAACCACGTCCCCAATTTTAGGCTCCGGAATATAATGAGGCCATCGGTAACGGGTTAGAAACCGACTCAAATACTCTTGTGACCACTTTCGCCAAAATCCTTGCACCATACGTTGAGTTAGTTGCCAACGACGTAGACTACTAACAGAGGATGCTTCATAGTTTACTTCTGGCACCAGCACTGGAGGTTCGCCAATCAAGAAGTGTCCTGGTGTGAGCGGAGCGGGGTCTTCGGAGTCATTGTTCAAATGACTGAGTGGCCTCGAATTGAGGCAAGCCTCTATTTGGGAGAGTACCGTGTACATTTCTTCAAATGTCAACGTGGAGACACCATGGTTAGGAGCATGGGGTGGTATGAAGTGCCACGTTGTACCATTGCTGGAAAGCCATTCTGCTATCTCTACTGCGACTTGAGATTTTTCCTGAGCCAGCAACTGTTTCAGCTCGCGGGCGGCGCCGACAAAATTGGTTCCATTGTCACTAAACAGATCGGAACAATGACCACGGCGCGCGACAAACCGCTTGAAAGCAGCGAGGAAACCTTGAGACGTCAAGTCGCTCACAAGTTCGAGATGTATGGCTCTTGTTGCCATGCAGATGAAGAGACAAATGTATCCCTTGTACGCGTGGTGACCTCTTCCCTTGGATGTGCGGATGTTTATGGGGCCAGCGTAGTCAACTCCACTCTGACGAAAAGGCCGACTAGGTGTCACCCTTGAAGGTGGAAGCTGACCCATCAACTGTTCTGTGGTGCGTGCCGAATATCGAACGCATGTGATGCATCTACGACAGAACAGTTTGACTTGGTTCTTGACATCCATGATCCAATAGCGGGATCGTAAATGAGCGATCATCAATTGCGGACCGCCATGCAATGTTTTGTTATGAGCCTCACTAATCAACAGATTAGTGAAGTGCGATTTAGCAGGTATGATGATTGGGTGCTTTCTATCTTCGTTAATTGCCGCGTTGTTTAAGCGGCCGCCCACCCTCAAGATACCAAGATCATCAAGAAAAGGATTTAAATGGGTGAGTTTACTTTTTTTACTTACATTTTCCCCGTTTTGTAATTTTGCCATTTCTTTCGTAAATTCTTGTGCTTGCCAATACTTTATACATATAATTAACGCTTCTGCTAACTCCTTGCTTGTCAGATAGGATGGCAATTCAGTATCCCTTAATCGCTTTAACATTCTTCTCATCCATGCTATAACCCGAACCTGGTGATTTAATGACGAGTAATTCGTCCAAAGGCTGTCTGTAGTTTCTTGATTAGTTACAATATGACATGTCTTATTTGGTTTCTTCTTCTCTTCACTAGTTTCAAAACTCTTTCTCTCATAATTTATTATTTCATCTTGCAACCAACTTGGACCACCTTTCCATAGTTCGAAGTCTACCAAATCTGAAGGCTTCATTCCTCTAGATGCGCAATCTGCTGGATTACTTTTGGTCGAAACATGCGCCCATTGTTTCCTTTCAAGTATGGTCAGAATTTCAGATACCCTGTTTGCTATGAACGTTTTCCATTTGCTTGGGTGATCACTCAACCAAGCCAAAACCACTGAAGAATCCGTCCACGCATGCATGTTCTCCTTCGGGATTTTCAATACTTCCCCTACTTCCAGCATCAACTTAGCAAGCAATAAGGCTCCACACAACTCTAATTTCGGGATGGATAGTTGCTTGATGGGTGACACCTTGGTTTTTGAAGTAACCAAATGTACCCTGATTGGATTTTCTGTGTCTACAACCCTCACATACACCACTGCTGCGTATGCGTTATTTGAAGAATCACAAAATCCATGTAATTCAACTACTTCATTAGTTTTCGAAGTAGACATCCATCTTGGTATTCTAAAATTGCTGAGATGAGGTAACTCATTGCGATATTCTATCCATTGCTTTAAAAGTTCTTCAGGTAATTCCTCATCCCAATCAATTACTGCTATCCACAGAGCTTGAATTAGAATTTTCGCTTTTATTATGACTGGCGCCAACCAACCCAGCGGATCAAATAACCTTGAAACTTCTGAGATTACTTTTCTTTTTGTTACAGGTGAGCTGAGCGGAGTGATTACGACGGCGTATTCAAAAACATCAGTGCTGCGGTTCCAGGTAAGTCCAAGGATTTTAATAACTGTATCTAATTGCAACTGCAGATGTCCCTCTTCCTGTCCCTTGTCCTTACTAATGCTCTTTAGAACTTCTTCCTTGTTAGTGGACCATTTCTGCAACTCAAATCCTCCTTTTCCCAATATTTCGTTTATATCCTTACACAATTGAATTCCTTCCTCAACTGTATCACACCCACTCATGAGATCGTCCATATAAAAGTCATTTATTATTTTTTCAGATGCTGCCGGACTGCCAGAACCTTCATCACGAGCTAACTGTTGTAACGTCCGAACTGCCAGATAAGGAGCTGACGCGGTACCAAATGTAACTCTTACTAACCTCAAGTGTTTTATTTCAGAGCCAGGATCATCGCGCCAGAGCACACGCTGTAGATCGACGTCTTCTTGAGCCACTTTGATCTGTCTATACATCTTGATGATGTCTGCTACGAGACATACAGGATGTTGACGCCACCGCATGATGATATGACGTAAGTCGTCCTGTAGTTGTGGTCCTATCAGAAGGTCGTGATTCAGCGAAACACCGTTTGTTCCAGGAGAAGATGCGTCGAATACTACGCGCACCTTTGAAGTACTTTTGTCTTCTCTGATTACGGCATGATGGGGTAAATAAACAACTTCTTTTTTATTTTGTTCTTCAACCGGTACATATTCCATGTGGCCTAGTTGAATGTATTCATTTAATACTTGGTCATATTTAATCTTTAACTGCGGATTGTTGATTAATTTTTTTTCTAATGCATTTAACCGTTTAGCTGCAATAACTTGAGTGTTCCCTTGATTACAGGTGGGTTCCTCGCGCAACGGAAGTTTGACGATGTAACGACCAGAAGCATCTCTTCGAGTGGTACTCATAAAGATTTCTTCACACTTTTTCTCTTCCTCGGTGAGGAATCGCTTATTGCTATATCTATTTCCCAGAATTTGCGAAGCAGTTCATCTTCCGAGACGTGGAGATGCATGCTAATAACGTGATCGTCATTAGGATGGGAACGCTTTGCTTGAACCTTACCAGAGAGGATCCAGCCTAATTTCGTACATTGAGCCACAGGTGAACCGACTGGACCTTTGATCAAACCCTCCAATATAATCTGACCATAGACATCAGCTCCCAATAAAATGTCAATTTTATTGGGTGTGTTGTATTCTGGGTCTGCTAACTTTAAATCTGGCAAGTGAGACAACAGTTGTGCTTCAATTTTACATTCTGGTAAAAAGACTGTTAATTTGCTAAGGACATGCGCCTTAACACTGAGGACCAACTGGGGGTCGTGAATTGATTTTATTTTCAAATACACGACGTGTTTTGACATAAGTGGTTGGTCACTTCCTAGCCCCGATATTGTACTCTTGCTTGCATACCTTTTCAGCCCGAGAAGCTGAACAGCAGACTCCGAAATAAAGGACGCCTGTGAACCTTGGTCTACTAAAGACCGAAGAGAAATATCGAGACCTGATCTTGACTGAGCCTTTACCAGCGCTGTTGCCAGTAACACTTGTGTTTGAATACTGGTGCAACAAGTAGTCACAAGTGTACTTGATTGGTCTGCCGATGTTGTTGCTTCAACAACATTGCTTTCTACAGATGGTTGTACATTGCCGGTTGTTAGTGGACTGTAATTTAAATGCAACAAAGAGTGATGCCGCTTATTGCAGATTCGACACCTAGTGGGAAGACGACATTGTGCGACCGAGTGATTGGATCCTAAACAATTGAAGCAGAGGTTCTTGGTTTGAACAAAACTCCGCCTTGCTTGACACTCTTCTTTGGCAAACTTTTTGCAATTCGCCAATTTGTGGTTTTCAGTGCAGTAATTACAAGGTGTGACATTGACGAGAAAAGATTTACTGTTAGGGATAGGTTGATTTACATTATTATTATTACGATATACATTTCTTGGGGCTTGGGACTTATTGGTATCAAGAAACTCTAGTGACCTAAACCGATGCTCTAAAAATTCCTTGAATTGATCTAACGTGGGCAATTCTACTGTGCAATCGCTAATTTTGGATTCCCATTGTTTGCGGGACTCTGCATCTAATTTTTGACTTAAAATGTAAATAATAAGGATGTCCCAATTATTTGTGTCAATGCCTAAATTTTGCAAACCATTTAATGTTTCATTGGTTGTATCTAATAATTCTTTTAGAGCGCTAGATGATTCTGAACCAATGGGCCTCAAACTCATGAATCTTTTGAGAATGCAGTTGGCAATATACCGCTTGTTACTGTACCGGTTTGTTAATTGTTGCCAACATGTAACATAATTATCGCTAGTGATGGGTATATGTCTCAAAAGTTGATCGGCTTCACCAGTGAGATGACTTTTTAAGTAATGAAGTTTTTGGACGTTATCTAGTGATGGGTTCTTGTGAATAAGTGAGTTAAATAAATCGTGGAATGTAGTCCACTCAGTATACTTACCGGAAAAAGTTGGGATTACTATTTTCGGTAACTTAACACAAGAAGTGCGATCATCTTTTGACTTATTACCACTGCCTGTACTGGGACAATTGGGTTGACTAACTGACCCAAATGACTCTAAAGCATGCTTCAAATCAGACTTATAGTCTGTGTACAACTCCTCGGTAAGCTCAAATAAATCTTCCTCAAAATAACTAGACTTTTTGTAAATATCAGGTGCAACTTCAGAAATAATTAATTTGTGAGTTTCATGAAAGGTCAGCCAATAACCTTCTAATGATTCTAAACGCGTTTCTAAATATGATTTTGTTATTCTACTTTTAGGACTTTTTTTATAATTTATTTGAGCTTTATTTATTTTATTAGAAGCATCTTCTTGCATTGCAATGTAAGTATTCATTTTGAAATAATAATTTTACCAGTACAGAACAATAAATAATACACATAAACAAAAGCCAAAAAGACACCTTAACAATTTCACATAAAAAATCTTCAAAAATTTTCAAAGTCCAAACTCCATACAAAAACCGATGAAAAAATTACAAGTCCAGTCCACGTACAAAAATTCGACGAAAATATTCTAAGTGTTTGGAAACCGCAACACTTGTAAAAAATCGGGCATAGGTTCCCCGTATCTTCACTTTTTCCCGAATTTTTCTAAGTCCCAAACTACTAGTTAATTCTTCTAAGTTAATTTACCCCTTGCAATAGAGCTCAAATTGATTGATATAAATTTCAAAGTACTCACGTCACCACACTTCACTTAACTGCAACCACAATCGCTCGTTACGTCGCTGCCGCTGCTGGACGCCTGTCTACCAGGCTCACTGTGACGTCACCAGACCTCGTCCGTCCGGTCCACCGCTGAAGCACAGCCTCCAGTCCTCAGGTACTGCAGGCTACCTCAGCTGTTCGCCCCAAGCAGCGATCCACTGCCTATAGGTGCGATGATGCCCAGCAAAATTCGCCTTTATCCACTAGGCGATACGATCCGGCTCGAAGGACCAAATGTAAACGACGGGTCCGACAAATGAAAATCTCGTAGAAGTGTAAATAAGGTCTATATTTGAAAACTATACAAATGACAGACCAAGGCAATACATATGGCAGACAAAAATCAAAGATGGCCGCTGGGCTTTATGGAAACCGAAATGCACAAATCCAGGTGTGATGCAGGATACGCCCAGCGCCATCTATTAGCACGGTTTGGAACTAAATTCCCCGTACATTGAGCGCGCTTGACGGCGCGTCTATACACCCTTTTAACATTGCATGTTGGAGCGGGATGACATGAGCTTTCGTACGGTAATAACTTTAGATCACGATTTATAATAAGGTGGTAAGTGTTTATTTCGGACCACAAAATCCATCCAATCTCATGTTAGTACTTTTATCCGTTACATTTACAATACGCTACATTCCATTCCATATTCAGCTTCTTCTTTAGCTTTCTAAAGGGGAGTGGTGGTGGCGCACGGCACCACTGTATACTGTAGCACTGTATACTGAATGTGCCAATATTTCTCTGGAAAACGTCATTGAAAAGCGGATCACACTTGTGTCTGAAGTCGAAGACTTGTTGAATCATGTTTCGAACTGGAGTCGACTTAATTTAGTCCGTTTTAATCCCTCCAAGACACAAGTGTTGTTTAACCGCTAAAAGACGTCCCTTTAAAGTGTCAGTTTACAGGGCACTTCTCTTGATGTCAAGCCGTCTATCGAGATCCTTGGTGTCGACTTCGATTCGACGATTTCCAGTTTCGCGGTCATCTGGAAGACAACGCTAAAATAGCTTCATCTTCAGCTTTCACACCAGCTCATCGGTTACAACTATAAGGCACAAGTTCAAGCACAAGCACGGCTCCATATAGAATACTGCTCCCATCTCTAGGCTGGTACACCTCAGTACCAACTTCCGTTTGCCTTGACGTCGGTGACTTGACTCTCTCTAGACGATTTAATCCTCTAGCACTGCGGCGGGATATAGCTTTCCTGAGCATTCTATACCGCATCTATCAAGGGGAGTGCTCTGAGGAACTGTTTGATCTACTGCCTGCAGCTGAATTCTTACATCGAACCACTCGCAAGCGATGGTCATTCCATCCCCATCTTCTCGATGGATGGTGGTCTAATACTGTGCGTTTCTCGCGGAACTTTTTACCACGTACCTCAGTTCTGTGGAACGGTTTGGCTGCAGGAATATTTCCCGGCTTATTATTTAGGGACCTTCAAGAAAAGAGCGTACTCTTTTTTAAAAAGGCCAGCAACAACACTTTAGCTATCTCTCTGATTTCGCAGATGTTCATGGAGGGCGTTGATTACTTTTAATCAGGTGACTCGCTTGCTCGTTTGTCCGCATCTAGCAAAAAAAAAACAAATTTACGTAACTAAATGTCAAAGAGCCAAAACCCAAGTCCACTCAATTGACTTGTTTGATTTGTCATTCCTGTAAATAATATCTACAGGTAAATTTTTGCTCTTGTCTTTTCCGACTCCTTTTCATCTCGTCTCTCGCCACTACCCTGATGCATCGACTCCTCTATGTTTCCTTTTTGAATATTCAGAAGTTCTGATCCGGTTCTCAGATTTCAGCTTTTTTATGAGACAGGGGACAGACGAGCTGATGGGTCACCTAATGGTAGATTACCGCAGCCACCAGTGGAGTTTTTGATTCTTGCGACAAACCGTCCTGGCGACGCCGTTGTTATGAGTTGTGTTATTGCAGGTGAGAACTCGTGCTCGCACAACCGCGGCGGCTGCGCGGAGCTGTGCCTGGGCACGGCGCACGGGCGCGCGTGCGCGTGCGCGCCGCCGCGGCGCCTGGCCGCCGACAACGCCTCGTGCACGGACGCGCCCGCGCCGCGCGCGCCCACGCCCGCGCCCACGCCCTGTGCCCAGGGGCATTTCCACTGCACCGTCGGGTCAGTATTAAATCTCTTCTTGGTCAAAGAGTGCCATCATCTTCATGAATAAATATCAGCAAGTTCTGACTGACGATCCCTCATTAATACATTTCGCCTATCGATTGTAATACATTGCTCGTAAGCATGGAGTTTATGAGAAGTGTACATAATAGGCTAGTTGCCTCTATTCTATTTATTTGATAGAACGGTTCATTACGATTATATTACGCTATACAAAATAGGTTTTTTGAAACACCTTTCCTAATATATTTTAAATTATATTTTCGCTATACAGCCATAAAAGCCGTCCGCCATGATGTTCTATTAATTATCTGTGGCGTCACTTTACTTGTAAGCAATGGGAGTGACTGTCATAACAAGGTGTATAAATGAAAGACCACGTATAACCTGAAACTGGCGTTTGACGTTTTGTTGTTTACAATAATGGTGACGTAGAATCATGGCGGACGGTGTTTTGAATTAAGAGAACAAAAATTAAAAATATTTATATTTATTGAAATTTATATATTTCGGATCCTTGTACGGAATAATATTTGGGTTCAAAGTTATTTTTATAAATGGTGACACGAGAAATCTTGCCTATTTAGATGGTTGGTCCATCGCGATTGTGAATCTTGATGTTTGACCACGTGGTTTTTGCCTTCAGTATTTTCAATCATGGCTAACCGTTTCAAATTTCCATCACCTCTTTTTATAGTTTGGGCAAAATTTCGCCCGAAACGCCGTCATTGACGGATGAGAGACAAGGCTTTATTTAAGGCTCTGAAAGTACGGGGTATATTTGTGGCACCATATTTCGACTGTATCAAAGCCCTAAATATAAGCATTGTATGTGGACATGGATCCTGTAATACAACTTGTGGTGATGTTAGCAGCCGCTGCGTGGACTCGATGTACGTGTGCGACGGCGACGTGGACTGCCCCGACGGCTCCGACGAGGACGCCTCGCCCGGCGGGCCCTGCGGTGAGATATGAACCTAATCACAAATGCCATAAAGTATAATGTACAACCATTCACCAAATAGTTCCTAGAAAAAAACATGTTTATTTTATTTGCAGCGAACGTAACGTGTGACGAGGACCACTTCATGCAGTGCGACAAAAATAGATGTTTACCTAAGAGCTGGGTCTGCGACGGAACTAAAGGTGAGTGTCTGCTTTCGCGTTTAGACAGTCTGTGGCAGTATATCATTGTTTTTATGTGTTGCTTAAAGTTTTTTTATTGTTTATCGTTAGAGTAAGAGTGTAATAATCTTGTTGTCGCTAATTTTGAACCTATTCCACCCGTCACATTTTCAATGGACAACATTTCAAAATTGCTAAGCTCTGAAACAAAAAATAACAATTCTTTGTTTACTTTTCCGCTGCTCGAATATATATTTATTAATTTTTTATATTGCTTATTTACTGAGAAAAAAATTAAAAACTAAAAAACGTAAGATGACGTCATCGGACAGCAGAATGCAAAATATTTCTTTGCTTAGCACATTATAGTTTTAAATTTACGAAATGCCAAACCCATGACATGTAACTGTCAAAAAAAAAGACAACTTGTCAACGTTGAATGTATGAATGACGTTGACAATGTTGACACTAGTATTATTTACCTTTGACAGTAGTACCTTTTTTTATTAAAACAATGATAAGCAAAGAAATATCGCTGTATTCCGCCGTCCGATGACGTCATTTGGCGCTTACGTCTATTTAGAATATAAGATAAGATAAGATAAGAAATCATTTATTCGACACTTAACATGGACATACATACATTACAGAGGAAATATCTTAAAAGCTAAGTGCCGAAACGGTCCCTACTCAGCATTCAGCTATCGCCTGAGCCATAGCGCTGATTTTCAGTAAAGACCGAATCGCATACAAATTTTTGCTAACTTATTTTATTGCGCTTCATGCATACATGCTTAAAATTAACATTAAAGGCTCATTACAGCATTAATAGTATTCTATTTATACGTATTCGTGTTCGTTTCGTGCAGAGTGTGCCATGTTTATTTTTGTAAAATTGAACAGTTTGTCTGTGTCCTACCACATGTGAATACTTGTGAAAGAAAAGAAGTGGGGGAGCAAGAAATTTGTGTGTGTGTGTGTGTATGTGTATGTGTGTGTGTGTGTGTGTGTGTGTGTGTGTGTGTGCGTGTGTGTTTGTTCACTGACTGCCTGATTGTTTAAGAAGAATATATTTTTTGAAATTTGCTTTAAAAGTGTGAATTGACGGTGAATGGAGCATAGGTGGGGGTATGTTGTTCCAAATTTTAGCGGCAGTATATTTGAAGCTTCCTTTGAATGCTGTGGTGCGGTGTGGAGGGACAAGCATGCGGCCGAGACGTGTTCGAGAAGACCAGGTAATTTTATCATGTAGGTATAAGGGCTTACGACTTTTAACTATACCAAATAAAAGTGTGGCAAAGTGAAAGGATCTTCTAGATTCCATATTTAATATTTTATTCTTGTTGATGTATGGCGACACATGACTTCTCGGAGGAATCTCAAAACAATATCGTGCACATGCGTTTTGCACTCTTTGTATAAGGCCCTTGGTTTTAGCTAAAAGTCTGGGTCCATAGACACTGTCTGCATAATTAAATTTGGATAATATTAAAGATTCCACAAAATCAACACGAAGCTTGATACTTAAAAAATTACGAATCCGATAAAGTATTTTTAAACGATAAAAACAGTTACGAACCAATTCTTTAACATGACTCTCAAACCTTAATCTAGAATCCATTATAATGCCCAAGTTACGTGCTTCATGAGTTTCTGAAATATGTTCATTTTTAACTTTTATTACTGGCTTTTGAGAGGATATTTTTAAAATTTGTTGCTCAGAACCTAGAATTACAAATTTTGATTTACTTGGGTTAAGTGATAAAGAGTTACTTTTAGACCATGTATCTATACTATGAAGATCTTCGTTAATTTTATTTACTGCCACACCCACATCGTTAGGCTTGAATGAAAGGTACAGTTGCAGATCGTCCGCATATAAATGAAATTTACAATGTTTTATACAGTTGAGAATGTCAGCGCTATATAAAATAAAGAGTAGAGGTCCAAGGATTGACCCTTGGGGCACACCCTGGTTAACTGCGGATACAGAAGAAACTGAAACATTACCAACATTATCATTTATCTGAACGTACTGAAATCTATTATAGAGATAACTATGAAACCATTTTATTGTTGATGCGTCGAGTCCATAAAACGCTAACTTTGAAAGTAATAAGGATAAGTTAATCGTATCGAACGCCCGGGAAAAGTCTAAAAGTACCAAAATAGTCCCAGATCCGGAATCTTGAGCCTCCAAAATATTTGTGGTGACATCAAGAAGGGCTGTACTAGTACTTCTATTTTTTCGGAAACCTGATTGGACTTTTGGAAGAATGTCATTTTGTTCTAAATAATCTAGGAGCTGAGAATATACTACTCTTTCTAGCACTTTAGAAAGGCAAGGGAGAATGCTAATAGGTCTAAGATCTTTAAAATTAGAGGGATTGGTAGTCTTAGGTAGCGGTTGAACTATAGCAGTCTTCCAGGACTCAGGAAAAGTACTTGTAATAATAGACCTGTTAACAATAGAAGTAATGGCATCTAAAGAATTTGGTAAAGTAATTATAAGCATGTCTAAAGAAATAGAGTCAACGCCTTGGGCATTGGTTTTTAGAGATTTAATGATTTTAAGGATGTCTTCTTTTTTAACACACTTCAAGGCAAAGGTTGAAGAGTTAAACCTATGATATTCGAAATAAGTCAGTAGTGACAGGTTGACGTACTCAGAATCAGGTAATTTAAGAAAGTGTTTGTTAATTTCGTCCGCTGAACATAGATGTTCAGGTACATTACCACTATTTTTTGGAGGGAGTACATTTTGTTTTAAATTCTTCCACATTACTTTAGGGTTCTTAAAATGAGCATTTACGTGATGTTTGAAATAGGCGCATTTTTCAAAATATAGAGAGGAGTTTACTAAATTCTTCAGTTGTTTATAGTAATCCCGGTGTGAATTACTTTTAGTTGAAAGATATCTCTTATGAGCCTCATTTCTTAAATTCATCATTAATTTAATAGTGTCCGTAAACCAAGGAGGAGAATTAGTTTTTTTTTTAAAGACTTAATAGGGGCATGAACATCTATTAAATTTAAAAGCAACATATTAAAAAGAGATACCATATCATTAACATTATAGCAATCATGAATCATAAACCATGGAACTGAGTTTAAATCGATATTAAATTGGACGTGGTCAATATCTTTCATTGGCCTGTAATGGATTATTTTAGGGGGAATTTTAGGTTTTCTGAAATTAAATTCAGAAACTATGAGAGCGTGATTGTTTAGTTTAGAACCTATAACGTCTGTAATTACATTTCGAACTGCTGCGTCTGTGCACACAACATCAATGAGTGTTTCACTATTGTCAGTAAAATGCGTCGGGGTGGCAACTATTTGTGACAAATTAAAAATGCTTATAAAATCTAAAAATTTTTGGTAATTTAAACAGTTGGAATTTAAAACATTGATATTGAAATCTCCTAGGATTATTAAGTTATCGCAGTGACCAAGAGCATTTACGGAATCAGTTAGAGCATTTAAAAAAATGTCGGTATTTAGCCAGGGCGGCCTATACGCCGTGCCTAAAGTAACTTTATTTCCGTTAATGTTAAATTTTAACCATAACTGTTCAACGGGCATGCAAACAGGATGTTCAAATATCTTAACGCGTAAACCTTTCCTCACGTAAAACGCAACACCTCCCCCGCGGCCTCCTCGTACTGCCAGAGGTCTGGGGGCACTGCGGAGGGAATGGTGTGGTACGATAGGTAAATAAATTATTGTGTATTTAAGAAGACATGCATATTGCAAAAACTTTTCATGAATTAAATTGGATACGTTGAACAGTGTGTGCTTAGTTTTAAAATAAGCTATTTTTAGTGAATATTTTACTAAAAATATAAAGAATTTCAATAATTATTTAATGCATGAAAATGGCCAAATTTTGAAAAAAGAAAAAATATGGGTCTGTTCATTTTATGTCTATTTTCATATAAAAAACCAATATGGACATGTTAAAAATATGAAATGTTGTCCATTACGCCGTAATGATGTATAAGAAGCGGAATACAAGTGTAATATCTGTTCTAGCACTTTGAATAGACTAAATGCTTTCATTCCGCTAATAGCGGTGGTCTACGGGCGTTGGAGTATTTGGTAATGAAAAATCCGTTAAATAACGTCATTTAAATGTAGTCGTAAAATCCAACTTTGATGGAATTGTTTGTACTATAGATTAGGATGGTTTGTACACAACGTGAAACTTCAAAATATGACCAATCTACTCATAGAGACTCACAGTTGGACGGACCCTGCATAACGTCTTCTCACCTCATTGACTTTTAGTTTTCTTTGTAAGTCGGAAATATTGTTCTATTTGAACGACCTTTTTTTTTACACGTGAAGACTGCTCGGACGGGTCGGACGAGTCGGAGGAGGCGTGCTCGCGCACGGCGTGCGGCGCCGAGCAGTTCGCGTGCGCGGGCTCGCGTCGCTGCATCCCGCTGGCCTGGCACTGCGACGGCGCCGCCGACTGCGGGCCAGCCGACAGCAGCGACGAGCTGGACTGCGGTGAGTGACCTACGCCCGGCATGCCTCCGCCGCTGCATCCCGCTGGCCTGGCACTGCGACGGCGCCGCCGACTGCGGGCCAGCCGACAGCAGCGACGAGCTGGACTGCGGTGAGTGACCTACGCCCGGCATGCCTCCGCCGCTGCATCCCGCTGGCCTGGCACTGCGACGGCGCCGCCGACTGCGGGCCAGCCGACAGCAGCGACGAGCTGGACTGCGGTGAGTGACCTACGCCCGGCATGCCTCCGCCGCTGCATCCCGCTGGCCTGGCACTGCGACGGCGCCGCCGACTGCGGGCCAGCCGACAGCAGCGACGAGCTGGACTGCGGTGAGTGACCTACGCCCGGCATGCCTCCGCCGCTGCATCCCGCTGGCCTGGCACTGCGACGGCGCCGCCGACTGCGGGCCAGCCGACAGCAGCGACGAGCTGGACTGCGGTGAGTGACACACTGCGACAGCTGATAGGAGAGATGAAGTGGACTGCGGTGAGTCACGTATACTAAGTATCAGTTCTCTCAGCATACGATCAGTTCTGACATCATTCACATCTAGCCCATTCGCACACGGCGACTTATCGTAAGCCGTTACAATAATCGTCGCGTACTGGCGCAAAAGTATACGTACATTTTGTAGGGTTGACGCCATGATTTCACTTAAAATCTAGGTATGTCTGCTGCAGAACTCGTACGCGTTGTATTGTAACGATACACTTACCAGACGATTATACTAGTGACACTTGTGTAAAGTGCTTTTTTAGTTATTGTTAATCTCTCATTTAAGGGTTATTGTTGATAATGGTTAATTGAACAAATTGTCTGGTTTCAGAACCGGCAGAGTGCAACAGCAACATGATGTTCAAGTGCGCGAGCGGCGGCGGCGCGTGCGTGCCCTGGGAGTACTACTGCGACGGCCACGCCGACTGCGCCGACGCCTCCGACGAGCAGGCCTGTCGCCACGCCACCAGCACGCCGTCCGACGTGGCCCACGCCACCCGGCACAGGTCAGTACTACTGCCCGGCGCCTCCGACGAGCAGGCCTCGAGTCACGTCACAAGTATTAGAGAGCGTTCATTACAAAGAAAAATTTGTGAAACTTATTGACATAAATGTTCTTAATGGCTCTCTTCCTCATCTTAGCGTGTAATTCCCAAAGTGAAGAAATTCTATAGCATTGGAACCCTGAGTACGCTTCAGCCATGAGTTAGGATTCGAGAAGTCTGATAATGGGGGCTATCACGTGTAAATATCCGCTGTGAACAGAGGTCTTACTTAACATTCTTTTTTTTTTTTTTTATCTTGCGGATTTTTAGCACGCGATAGCTCCCATTGGAAAGCGCATTCTTATCCAATGAGCTCCCATCCTTCTCGGTAATTTATTATGTGTTATTGGATCTAATGGACAACATTTCATATTTTTAACATGTCGATATTGTTTTTTTTATATGAAAATAGACATAAAATTAACAGACCCATATTTTTTCTTTTTTCAAAATTTGTCCATTTTCATGCATAAAATAATTATTGAAATTCTTTATATTCTAAATAGACGTAAGCGTCAAATGACGTCATCGGACGGCTGAATACAGCGATATTCCTTTGCTTATCATTGTTTTAATAAAAAAAGGTACTACTGTCAAAGGTAAATAATACTAGTGTCAACATTGTCAACGTCATTCATTCATTCAACGACAAGTGTCTTTGACAAGTTGTCTTTTTTTTTGACAGTTGCATGTCATGGGTTTGGCATTTCGTAAATTTAAAACTATAATGTTCTAAGCAAAGAAATAGTTTACATTCTGCCGTCCGATGACGTCATCTTACGTTTTTTAGTTTTTAATTTTTTTCTCAGTAAATAAGCAATATAAAAAATGAATAAATATATATTCGAGCAGCGTAAAAGTAAATAAAGAATTGGTATTTTTTGTTTCAGAGCTTAGCAATTTTGAAATGTTGTCCATTGAAACGAATGTTTTGATTTAATTTTAACTTTTCTTTGTTATGCAGTCACCCAAACCTGTACGACGACGATAAAGGTGGTCTGTGCGAAGAACACGAGTTCCAGTGCAGAAACACCGAATGTATACGAAAGGTAACTTTGGAATTTATTAAATCTACGATTTAAATTAAACTTGAAATATACTATAATATGACAAATTCCTACGTAGTTTGTAGACAAGAGTAAAGGGTAATTTATTTATTTCTATTTGTTTGAATTTGTCAGCTGTCAAACTAATAAGTTTATGGACGCGTATGTACAGAGGATGAAAGTCAAATAATATGATTTTTTGGGTATAGCAATTTTTTGTAATTTATGTGTGAAATAAAAACAGGAGATTTAGTTAGTTTATGTTGAAAATGGGAAGCGGCTGGATAGGAAAAAAATGGATGAATTAAAAGTAGGCCTATATAAATTTTAGATAAATTGTCAAAATCAATTTATAAAATTGATACGGGACCTAGGAAATGTGAATCAAATCTTTTTCATATATCAAAACTTGTTCCGATGCATTTCAGCACTCCTTAGGGGGGGGGGGGGGGAGATATAAATAAAGCCTATGCCTTTATTTAAACTAAAACCTTATGGATAAACCATAAATAATCGCGGGTGACGTTTTCTAACAAAATAGGGCTTACGTCAAAGATAATGAGTTGACAATTAAAATAATTATACAAAAACTGTTAAAATGATAATAAATTAAATAAGAAGAGCAATTAGCTTTAAATGTAGTTGCTCTATTTCAAGTAAGAATAAGCCTAATTATGATTTGTAAATTATCCCTGTTTATGTTATAGATTTTGGTTCAAATAAAATCTCTCTATTACAGAGCAACACATTTAAGTTTTTATTTGTACTTACATAGAACATATTATATACATATAAATATTGATGAAATTGTCGTCGGCTCATGGCGAAGCAAAAAGTACTTACAAAATTTGTCGACATACCAAGGTTTCTGGTAGCTTAGTCGGTAAAGCAGCTCCACCCGAAGACTCAAAAAATTGCCGAAAAATGAGACACTAAAAAGCATGAAAAAAAAATCGATTGGTGTCGCTAGTTAAACCTACCCGTCACCTTAAGTGTATTTCAATATTATAGGATTAAAATTAAGCGGCATCTAGAATTCTTAGCTTATTGTAAAATTCACATGAGAAAAAGAGATTTTTCCAAAGACATCAACGCGTGCTTGTTTTAAAACGCACGATTTCTTCTAATGTCCATTATAACTTGAGCTGTTAGGGGTGGTCAATTAAAATTATTTTACTTCCTGGTGGAATGTGATGCCATCTTTTTTAAAATTTGATGTTCTTTTGGATTTTCCACACCATTTTATAACACATGTTGCCATTTTCGTACCCAACAATCACCAGAAAGTATTTTTTAGAGTATTTAAATACGCGTAACGGACGGGTCTGTTACTTGGTCACAAGTGAAGTAGCGTTCCCAGCGATCGAGACTTATAGTAGCAAATGCAACTATGTATGGTGACTTTTTCCGGCCTCCTATGCGGTATCTATTGGGGATGATCTGTGGTATGCAGTCATCAAAATTGAGTGTATCGTTGGTGGCGTGCAGGAGTTCTGGTGCGACTCGCGCGTGGACTGCCTGGACGGGTCGGACGAGGCGGAGTGCGCGGCCACGTCGCCGCCGCCCGCGCCCTCCCCCGCGCCCTCCCCCACGCCCCCCGCCGCGCCCGCCCGCGCCGCCTGCGCCGCGCCCGCGCTCGCCTGCGACAACGCCACGCGCTGCGTGCCGCTGCACCTGCAGTGCGACGGGAACGCCGACTGCGACGACAGTGCTGACGAGGCGGACCGCTGTGGTCAGTGCAGCTGCCTACTTAACTGTGTTTTAGCGTCATTTTTATGCCAGAGCTTGAAAATGAGCGAGCTGGTCCCTGCTGATGGAATATGAATGATTACATTCATTATATGGGGAACCGTATACCAGTCATTTCTATATTTCTTTCGTAGCTGATTCTACAGATTTCTACAAGAGTTTGGACTATAAGTTTAGAGGACCGAAGGACAAAGATATCGGCTACACTAAAAAATCAATAACTATAAACGAGTCTTCATCTACTAAAAATTACCGGTAATATCGTACTGGTTCAGAGACACCACAGCAGAAAGTTGATTCCGTAATCAAGATCTAACTTTTCGCAGCCGCCATGATAAGGCTGGCGGTGGAATGCCACCTATGGTGTTGTTTCACAGGCGGGATCCTAGTATTGAGTCCGTTCATTGTCGGCTCAAAACATGTTGTATTTTGTTGTGTGGTCTCAGGCGAGCCGATGTGTTCCCTGGCGGCGTGCTCGCACACGTGCCACGCGTCGCCGCGCGGGCCCGTGTGCGCGTGCCCGCCCCCGCTGCGCCTGCAGCGCGACCAGCTCACCTGCGCGCCGCCCAGCTCCTGCAGCGAGTGGGGCGTCTGCAGCCAGGTCACACACTCACACACATTGTTTCATCTCAACTCGCCAGGTCTTGCCCTTAGACGTTAAAAGCCGTCGTTCCGGAGCCCGAAGGACAGTTGAACGATGCTCCAAGATATGGCTAGTATGGTAATTTCGATGGAGCGGCGTACGTTTAACATTCGCAACCATTTGACCGAGGAACCAGATTAATTCGATCATAGTTACACGTTCAGAATCATTGGTGAGTATCCATAACTTAACAATCTAACCAAAACGTGCAAATTTCTTTACTAAACACAACTTCATTCTCTCCGTTAAAAAAACCAATGGTACCTACTCGAATCGGAACTCTACAACTTCCTGTTTGGGAGGCACACTGTTAATTTCTTATTCACTGAGCTTCGATCGCATTTAATAAAATAAGTAATTTGTTTATTTTATCTTACAGACATGTCAGCCGCAGAAAAACCGATACAAATGCACCTGCTACGAGGGGTACCGCCTCGCCGATGACGGATTCACTTGCAAGAGCACCGGTAACTACATTTTCCACATAACTGGGCATATTACGTGTATTATAATGATCTGACAACAACTAGAACGTTCTTTTCGATGCTCGAACTTTCGAGAACAACCGTCTCTGGAATAGACGCGCGCATATTGCAGGTGAAATTGTATATATGGTTGTTAAAATGCAAATAAATAAAAATTGGGAAATTTCTGCACCAACCAACCTAGATTGTCCAAACGCATAGGGGCCGTCCAATAATCACCTGAGGCCCACAGAGGAAGAAAGGTTCTATAAAATCGCTGAATATCACCAGAAAAAGTCGCTAAAACATCACGCGATTAATGGATCCTTATCCATAGATATCAGCTCTGTTTCCGCTTTCACATAGTCTTAACAATATCGTTTGTGTGCCATAGTGAATGCGACGCCGCTGCTGGTGTTCAGCAACCGGCACGAGGTGCGCGGCGTGGAGCTGCCGTCGCTGACGTCGCGCGCGCTGCTGTCGTCGCTCAAGAACACCATCGCGCTGGACTGGTACGGCGGCGCCGGCGCGGGCCAGCCGCCGCGCCTCTACTGGACCGACGTCGTCGACGACAAGATCTACTCCGGCACGCTGCACGGCACAGGCAAATAACACTTTAAACCATACTACAGTAAACGCAGTGACGGATTATCGGCGTTAACGACTAAAAGGAATATGTAATATCATGTATAGGAAGTTATTCATTAATGCCATAAACAGTTCGAGTGTAAGGCGATGATGAGGAGTCAGCGCGACATTGACTTATTTAAATGAATGATCGTCTCGAATACCACGTTTACATTCTGACCTCATGAGCAAATATTATAGACAATGTTTATCAGTCAACTACGTTTTTACAGTTTTTGAAGCTTTATTCATAATTTGAGAATGCAAGAGTTCAGGAGTAATTTTTGCTACAGCTTTAAGCGGCATCGAAGTGGTAGTAGAGCAAGGGTTGTCGACGGTGGAGGGCATCGCCGTGGACTGGGTGGCCGGCAACCTCTACTGGGTTGAGAGCGGGCTGCATCAAATTGAGGTAAATATTAATTAAATGTAATTTTCATTTAATTGTTCAACCTCGTGAAAAAAATCGTTCCGTTGGTCTGAGGTTCAAATTGAACATAATTTAGTTTAGTTCATGAAATAGTCTTTTAGATGAATGAACATATTTTTGTTTGTCATAATGTTTATAAATCCTTGTTCCATGTAGGTGGCGCGGCTGGACGGCAAGTACAGGCGCACGCTGATCGCCGGCGACATGGACAGCCCGCGCGCCATCGCCGTCGACCCAAGAGTCGGTCCGTAGCCTCCGGAAACATACTAATTACACTTAAGTCTTTTGTTTTGCGGCGGCAATCGATTTTATTTTTTAGCCACTGAACCGAATCTATTTTAAACAATTTCGGGGTTACACTCTGTCGGCATACACTTATGCTATTTATTAAATAACCATGCACAAAATAATGTTGGGCCCGTTTTTGCCAAAAGCGGCCACTAGCGTGAATCAATTTTAAAATAGATCGGTCTACATTTTATCGTTGTGTTGTTTCAAAATTTTGTTACTTAAAGTAAGAGAACATTTGTCTACTAAGGCCCGATTCGACTAATCTTTATCCGTGGATCAAACAATGCACCCGATTCACTCGTCCAAAAACTGGGTTTCTTTCTTTCCATTACTTTTGTTTTATTCACGGGTTTGATGGGGATCATCCTGGTTGGGCAGGGTACCTGTTCTGGAGCGACTGGGACGCGGTGGCGGCGCGCATCGAGCGCGCGTCGTGCGCGGGCCGCAGCCGCCGCGTGCTCGTGCGCGTGGGCGAGCTGGGCGGCGGCGCCTGGCCCAACGGCATCGCGCTCGACCACCTGGCGCACCGCCTCTACTGGATCGACGCCAGGTAACACGCGACGGCATCGCGCTCGACCACCTGGCGCACCGCCTCTACTGGATCGACGCCAGGTAACACGCGACGGCATCGCGCTCGAACCACCTGGCGCACCGCCCTCTACTGGATCGACGCCAGGTAACACGCGACGGCATCGCGCTCGACCACCTGGCGCACCGCCTCTACTGGATCGACGCCAGGTAACACGCGACGGCATCGCGCTCGACCACCTGGCGCACCGCCTCTACTGGATCGACGCCAGGTAACACGCGACGGCATCGCGCTCGACCACCTGGCGCAGCACACGCCTCTAACCTGGCGCACCGCCTCTACTGGATCGACGCCAGGTAACACGCGACGGCATCGCGCTCGACCACCTGGCGCACCGCCTCTACTGGATCGACGCCAGGTAACACGCGACGGCATCGCGCTCGACCACCTGGCGCACCGCCTCTACTGGATCGACGCCAGGTAACACGCACACAGCGACATACTAGCGCCTATCTGTTTGTGTTGTTGCTGAACTTGCAGGATTTTTAGCACTTTTGGAGTGTGGACGAAAAACTCTGGTCTGGAACAAAAAGAAGTTTACGTGAGTTTAAGTTTAGGTTCTAGCTTTATCTCTATTTCCTGACATTTTTCGCTACTTGGTTTAAACTGTTTTCTGCGCGTGTAAAGAAAGAATTACATCGTCTTTATTCCGATTGCTTTATTCTAATCTTCGTCGAATGGATGTATGTATAAAATAATCAAGTGACGATCAATCGTAAAGACCGATTATGTTATTTGATGAACGTTTTCACCGATTTAATTTTTCTTCAAAAATAACCATTAATTTGTTGAAGTTAAAAACTAAACCCGTCTAGTTCTTGATAGACTACCTTGAAGGCGTTTAAATGACTCTAAACCGAAGTGCACCAGCATTGTCTGAAGCTTGTGTTCGGCACAGGTCGGACGCGATCCACACGACGACGTACGAGGGCGCGGGCTACCGCGAGGTGCTGCGCGCGCACGCGGCGCTGTCGCACCCGTTCGCGGTGACGGTGTTCGAGGGCCACGTGTACTGGACGGACTGGCGCTCCAACAGCGTGGTGCGCGCCAACAAGTGGAACGGCTCCGACGTCAGCGTGGTGCAGCGCACGCTCACGCAGCCCTTCGACATCAAGGTACGCGCCGTGGCGTCAGCGTCAGCATCAACAACTTGTAAAGTTACCCCCTTCCAATCTTCTTAGCCCCTGTGAAGTCACAGGGGCTAAGAAGATTGATAGCGTGCCCACACTATACTTTGTCACCAAGTGAGAGAGAAGATATTCATGCTTACCAACGAGAGAGGGAGCTCTTCAGTTTGCATATAAATTGCTTACGATACGCACTCGCTACGATTTTTCGTGAAAAGTTCATGCTAGCCCTTCTTCGTGATTAACGACAGATAAGGACTCTAATTATGTAATCAAAATTTGTTTTAAATATTATTTTAAATTGAGGAATGATGGTCTGTTGAACTGATGTACGTACGTCTAATATTAAAACATGAGTGTCGAATCATCACTCCAGAAAACTTGAAAGTGAGGAAGAGAGAAGGTGTAACTTACTAAATGCCATGTGTTTATAATGATATATGTGGAAGTATAAGTTTTAAAATTTTAATTAAACATTAAAATTTTGCCAAAAACTGACCACAATGTGTGCACAACACCGTGGAAAGTGGAGGAGTCGAAGTAGGAAAGAGTATCCCGAGCTCGGAAGCGACGGCTTGGGACGGAACCGGGACAAAACGATGATGATGATTAAAATTGAGATATCCTGTATGTTTATGTTATGTTGACCTGTCGTAGGTAATCCACCCGAGCCGACAGCCGGCGGCCGCCAGCAACCCGTGCGAGAACAACGGCAACTGCAGCCACCTGTGCCTCATCGACGCGCCCGCGCAGCGCCTGTGCGCCTGCCCGCACCTCATGCGCCTTCATACCGACAACCTCACATGCACAGGTCAGTGAAGTGTCCCCCTGCCTCACGCCTGGCGCCTGCCCGCACCTCATGCGCCTTCATACCGACAACCTCACATGCACAGGTCAGTGAAGTGTCCCCCTGCCTCACGCCTGGCGCCTGCCCGCACCTCATGCGCCTTCATACCGACAACCTCACATGCACAGGTCAGTGAAGTGTCCCCCTGCCTCACGCCTGTGCGCCTGCCCGCACCTCATGCGCCTTCATACCGACAACCTCACATGCACAGGTCAGTGAAGTGTCCCCCTGCCTCACGCCTGGCGCCTGCCCGCACCTCATGCGCCTTCATACCGACAACCTCACATGCACAGGTCAGTGAAGTGTCCCCCTGCCTCACGCCTGTGCGCCTGCCCGCACCTCATGCGCCTTACATACCGACAACCTCACATGCACAGGTCAGTGAAGTGTCCCCCTGCCTCACGCCTGGCGCCTGCCCGCACCTCATGCGCCTACATACCGACAACCTCACATGCACAGGTCAGTGAAGTGTCCCCCTGCCTCACGCCTGGCGCCTGCCCGCACCTCATGCGCCTTCATACCGACAACCTCACATGCACAGGTCAGTGAAGTGTCCCCCTGCCTCACGCCTGGCGCCTGCCCGCACCTCATGCGCCTTCATACCGACAACCTCACATGCACAGGTCAGTGAAGTGTCCCCCTGCCTCACGCCTGTGCGCCTGCCCGCACCTCATGCGCCTTCATACCGACAACCTCACATGCACAGGTCAGTGAAGTGTCCCCCTGCCTCACGCCTGGCGCCTGCCCGCACCTCATGCGCCTACATACCGACAACCTCACATGCACAGGTCAGTGAAGTGTCCCCCTGCCTCACGCCTGGCGCCTGCCCGCACCTCATGCGCCTACATACCGACAACCTCACATGCACAGGTCAGTGAAGTGTCCCCCTGCCTCACGCCTGGCGCCTGCCCGCACCTCATGCGCCTTCATACCGACAACCTCACATGCACAGGTCAATGAAGTGTCCCCCTGCCTCACGCCTGTGCGCCTGCCCGCACCTCATGCGCCTTCATACCGACAACCTCACATGCACAGGTCAGTGAAGTGTCCCCCTGCCTCACGCCTGGCGCCTGCCCGCACCTCATGCGCCTTCATACCGACAACCTCACATGCACAGGTCAGTGAAGTGTCCCCCTGCCTCACGCCTGTGCGCCTGCCCGCACCTCATGCGCCTTCATACCGACAACCTCACATGCACAGGTCAGTGAAGTGTCCCCCTGCCTCACGCCTGGCGCCTGCCCGCACCTCATGCGCCTACATACCGACAACCTCACATGCACAGGTCAGTGAAGTGTCCCCCTGCCTCACGCCTGGCGCCTGCCCGCACCTCATGCGCCTACATACCGACAACCTCACATGCACAGGTCAGTGAAGTGTCCCCCTGCCTCACGCCTGGCGCCTGCCCGCACCTCATGCGCCTACATACCGACAACCTCACATGCACAGGTCAGTGATGTGTCCCCCTGCCTCACGCCTGGCGCCTGCCCGCACCTCATGCGCCTTCATACCGACAACCTCATATGCACAGGTCAGTGAAGTGTCCCCCTGCCTCACGCCTGGCGCCTGCCCGCACCTCATGCGCCTTCATACCGACAACCTCATATGCACAGGTCAGTGAAGTGTCCCCCTGCCTCACGCCTGGCGCCTGCTCGCACCTCGCGCGTCTGCACAGCGATAACCTCTCTGTTGGGCATAAACCTCCCCCAATATGCTTATTCATCTTTGTATTTGGCTAAATGCATCCAGTGTATTTCAGCGACCTTCCGCAGATATTGGTTCTTTTGTCAATTTTTATTATTCTTTTTTTACTGTTATCAGATGTTTTGTGTGCAATAAAACTATTTTCATGATTTATTCCACAAATTATTCAAAATTTTGCACTATTATTCTTTCGCTCGTAGTTTTGCCAGCAAGGACTAACTTATGCCTTCTTTCGGTAACTCAACGATGAAGCTTTATACTGGTGAAAGATAATATTATTAGTTCATAGTTGCAATGAAGCATAAATAATTCTTCCGATCCGTAAATCAATGCATTGTCATTCACACAACCGATCGTCTCATAGAAGTTGAGTACGGAAATAACTCGAAATTTCAGTTTGGCCAGCTTCCACTCAGGACTGGTGAACGATGACGGTTTAAGTAAGTTAACTCACTAATGATAGTAATTTTGACGATTGATGTAATGTTAGGCGTAATGACGACTGACATTTAACGACGTTCTTTCGACAGTTCACGAGAAGGTGATTCTAATCGCGCGGCGGGAAGAGATCCGCGGTGTGGACTGGGACTCGCCGCAACACACGCTGGCGCCCGCCGTGACCGCGCCGCACCTGGCCGCGCCCGCCTACCTCAGCTTCGTGGCCGCCGAGGCCGCCGTGCTGTGGGCCGACAGCGAGGTAACACGCTACTTTATACGCGTGACACCTACCATCGCTATACGGAAGGAAGGATATCATTACTATCAACAGCAAACTCTCCGACCCACAACGCCGCTGACATCTTCGCACCGTTCATTTTTTAGCGCACCTCTGTAAAAGCAGCCTAAAGCGACTACAAACGAATGACAATGTGCCATTGTCGGGATTTTCGATATGAAAAAACATGGCGGATTTCGCACGAAAACCATATAAAAAATTGTTTTTTTAATATCGTATGTTGTCAAAATATCACGGCCTGAGAAAGCACCGTATGCGACTATCGACCATGGAATTAAAAACGCGCGTTTTAAACGGAATTTGACATTTTCGGAAAAAACGTCACAGAGTGTGAAAGAGATTCAACCGACCCTGTCGCAGCTTTAATGCATCTTTGTACGGGTGCGGAAGAACGAACGTCACCCAGCACGTCATGCCAGTACTAGCGGCTTTGCGTTAGGGTGCTGTGCTATCGACAGACATGATCAGCTGTGAATCGGGGACTGCCACACTTGCCGCCGTCGCGGGCGGTCACTCACTTACTCTAGCTGGTGTGTATGGTCTCTAAAATGTATTTAAATCGTGTTATTTGTTTGCAGACTGGTGAAATCAAGAGCACGAACATCCGCGGCGGCGTGCCGCGCACGCTGGTGGAGGGCGGTGGGGGCGGGGAGGGCGGGCCGGTGCTGGGCGTGGACGCGGCGGCGCGCGTCATGTACTACTCCAGCGGCGCCGCGCTGCTGGCCGCCGACCTCCGCGGCGAGCGGACTGCCCGCTTGCCGCTGCCGCCCGCCAACCGAACTGCGATCGCCGTCGACCCGCGCAGGTATACCAAACTCTAGTAGTAATCATCGCCCAGGTTTCAACGTAACATTTCTAAGTACGATTCGGTCGTTACCGAACCCGTCACCTTATAACCGATTTTTTTATTCGTAGTTAAACTGAACTAATGGCTTTAAAAGTAATCAATAGTCAAATGACGCTAATATGTGTTTTTTTAACTAAAGTTAGCTTAATAATCGGCAGATGTCCTGTGAGAACTTACAATGGGGGCTATCGCGTATGAAATATCCGCTAGATGGCGTGCCTGTGAACCGAGATCCAACTTCACCATCATTGACCGATTTATTCGTTAATTGACAAATCACGTCTAAAAATACCAAATCACCTTGTATATGAAACTCAGGCCTATAGTACGCCATCTCGCGGATTATTCGCACGCGATAACCCTCATTTTAAGCCAAAGTCTCTGCAGTAATGATTTAACTTTTACAGTATAATTAAAAAAAAACAACCTGTTACATGATCTATTGTAAAAGTAAGTATATCGTTAATCCGGAATAATAAAATTGATTTGATAGTGTTATCTTCAATTCCTCATTTCGCGAATAGTGAGCAGCTGACAGTTTTCTTCCAGTTTGCTTCCCGTGTCCATACAACGCGTATTGTACGCAGTCAATCCGCGCACATTTTTGTTTCTTTGAGCGAACAGGCTACTCAACGTTCTAAGATTTTAAACTTTCGCGTTGCATTATACAAATAATTAATGTACACGGGACAAAACGCGGTTATTATTATTCACAAACCGGGCGTAGCAGACGACGTCGTGGACCTCCAATCCGCTTGTGACCACGGCCGTTGTAACGCGGTCGAAACGTCAAGCTATGAGTATATGCTACTACGAGTATGTGCTTACATAATAATAACCGCGTTTTGTCCCGTGTACATTAATTATTTATACTCAACGTTCGCCTAATATGGACGTACCCATTAGTCCGTACCTGACATAGCGCCATCTAATGTATTCATTTATTTTTACGTAAGGAATTAAACTTGTCTATACTATAAACAGGGGCAAGCTATACTGGGCGCAGGGCGGCGCGGGGAGCACGGGGGGAGAGCGCATCGAAGGCTCGGACTGCGACGGCGGCAACAGGAAGATACTTGTCACCACGCGGGACAATGACAACCTCGCCGGGGTCACCAGTGAGTTGCACAAAATCTTATTTCACTCAGATAAGTAGGTGATTCAAATCTGCAATTTTTTTAACCACAAGGATGAAGTAGTATCCCTAACGTATTTGAATCTACGGCCATGAGTGTTGTATTTGTTTGCGACAGGCATGGCGATGGACGTGGAGGAGAACCGGCTGTACTGGGTGAACACGGGCACGGCCACCATCCAGTACCTCGACCTCAACCACATGAACGTCACCACCGTGAGTACTTCCCTTGTTGTTCGAAAATTTACTTCTTGAAAAATGTTAGACCCACTTACTAATCAGTTCTGACGATTCAAACAGATTAGATAGAGATCTAAGGTTAAAGGACTTCATCCACAGTTGGACATAGCCCGATTGATTTTAGTTGCTGTGGGCTTATCATTTCATTCAACGACGTCATCATTTCGCGTGTGATATCTCGTAGAGTCCGCTCTCGGTACGTTCAGATTTGGCAGTTATGCTGATGTCAATTGTTTTATGCTAGAGGCGAATAACGAGCAAGTTGGTCACCTGATGGAAAGTAATCGCTGCAGCCCATGAACATCCGAGAGATCCCTAATGTGTAATGAAGCGGTTTCTCTGGGATGTTCGCAAAGTGTTGAGTGTGCAGTAGAGGTGTTATTATGTCAGTGGTCGCTGGAGTGGGGCGCGCGGCCGGGCGCGCTGGCGCTGGGCGGCGGCGCGGCGCTGTGGTGGGACGCGGCGGGCTCGCTGCGCGCGTGCCGCAAGCCCGACTGCGCCCAGGCGCGCACGCTGCTGCAGGACGCCGGTGCGCCACCACTAACTCACTAGACAAATACGCAAGCAGGATGGACACTGCGAACAAGCGCTCGATTACGCGTGCACACAGACGCGCAATTTACACGGATTCTAAGGTCCCATCGGAGTACAACCGCAGGAACTAAATTCAGGGTAGTCGGTTTAACTCGAGTGCCGCTTGCTTTATTGTGGTAGAGAAAATAAGTAGATACATTATTGTTATCAAAAAATGGTTTCGGATTTTAAAATTATATGATTAAAGGTAGGAGGGGGGATAGGTAAGTGGTGTATCTAAGGAGCGTTCTTTCTATTTTAGTCGTCTGCTGTAATTTATGAGTTACGATCACAATAACATTTTGGGGGGTCGAAGATTTTCTTAAGAAATATCATTAGTTTTAGTTTAACACGCACCAGATGATTCTTGTTGCACCTAGGACCCCGCGATCACGGCCCGGTACTTAAACCAGAAGGTGAGAATAATATTTTACAAAAATAAGAGGACAACCCTATACAGTAGGTAACTTTCTGTCCAAAAAGGCGGAATGTCGATACTGCTTTAGCGTATTTATCTACTGTGCCACTAATGTCTAACTTTAGCTGGAAAATATACTGATTGCTTTTACGGAATGCAGTGTCTCTCATGATTGAAAAATTCGCCGAGGTAAATTCTACACGATGATTGGTTATTTTTGAACGTGATATTGCCATTTTGACATATGACCATTTGACAAACGAAATCCTGTTAAAATGAGGATGAATACTGGAAACTATTCCAGTAAGGGTGGTTGAGTTTAATGAGGGTTTTTAAATCAAAAATCAAGAGATGACATTACGTGACGACTGGTCAAACAACATGTGACCAAAGACTTCTCTTGATTAGCGCGCTTCTGTCGTCATTACCATTAAAATTTGTGCCAACTTTGTATCCATTTTTTTATTTTAGAGGCGACAAACGATCAAGCGAGTCACCTAATGGAACGTAATCAACGCCGCCCATAGACGCAAGGAAGCCAAAATTTTAGTTTCGTGTTTTAATCCGGGACTTCTTTCGTGGCGCTGCCTCTAGTCATCTATCGAATGATTCATTTGCTAAAACCGTTTCACCTTGCACTGGATACTATTCCGGTAGCGGCGCTGTGTGTTTTCATTTTTTTTTTTCAAGAAAACGTTATTTCCCTATTGGAGCTCAGTCCCACGGTAAGGCAACGGATTGTTCACACGCATTAGTCCCCGTTTGAGGTGGTCGCGCGCGTCCTCAGGGCCGGTGCTGTCGGTGGCGGTGTACGACCCGGCGGCGCAGACGGACCGCGGCGCGTGCGCACTGCGGGCCACGCCCTGCGCGCACCTGTGCCTGCCCGTCGGCGAGACCGACAGTGTTTGCCGCTGCGCGCTCGGGTATACGGCGCATGGAGACAACTGTACCGGTTCGTGTACTCATCATTATAATCAAACAATGTTTAAAATCTCTTTTAATGTGGAATTCGATTTTGACATGAGTAACCAGTAATTATTTAACAATTGTATTCCAAATCAATTTTGATTCTCCCGAAAGTTTTTTTTAGGTCAATAGGCTAACGCTTGACCACAATCGCACCTTATGGAAAAGGACGATGAGGTCTAGGATGATACGCGTTTGCCTAAAAAATGCCTATTCACTCTTCCTTAAAGATGTCCAGATTATAGCGACGCCAATGAGGATTCCATCATAGTTAATCAAGTTATCGCTACTATGATGGAATTAGGCTTAATACCTCGCTTGGCTAATGCGGATCGCTGATCCCAAACTCGAGCTATGTTCGAAAAATTCGAAACATACTTTGTGCTCGAATCGAACTCAGGACCCCGAGATCACGGGCCGGTACTTAAAGCACTAGATTAACAAAGCGTCGCAACAACCAATTATTTATTTTATGACATTATGCAATACATTATGATGATTACTTATTTTACAAATAAGCGAATGATGGATGTTTGTGCTTGATGCAGCGATAGACGAGGTGGTGATATACTCGCTGAGCTGGGAGGTGCGCGGCGTGGCTGCAAATCCAGCTACAGGGGCAGACGCGCCGGGCGCGGATGCGACGGGTGCGGACGCGCCGCGCTCGCTGCTGCCGCCCGTGCCGCAGCTCACCATGGCCAGCGCCATCGACTACCACGCAGGTATGACACTTTTCCAAACAACCACTATGATTAATGTATTTGGTTACTTTTATACAGGATGTATCTGTAAGCATTTAAATCCTTAAAGGAGGTGGTTAGTAAGTCGATTCTGAGCCCATATGACATGAAAAAACCATACCTTAAAATGGGGCCCGCAAACTCATACATTTTTCGAAACGATACTGCCTATCTACATGATGCAATAAAGAATATGATTATGACTATCAGCTGAGCAAATAAGTCAACGACCCCAGCACTCCCTGCCTAACTGTGGTTGTCAGTTTTGCCATAAATTCTAAAACTCATTCCGCCATTTTTTTTTATCATCATCATCAGCAACCCACACCCGTCCACTGCTGGACATAGGTCTCCCCTAATGCACGCCACTGCTTCCGATTTTCGGCCAATCTCATCCAGCCCACACCAGCCAGCCTTCGAATGTCATCATCCTATCTTGTCGCAGGGCGTCCTACTCTACGCTTACCGAGTCGCGGTCTCCACTCAAGGACTTTACGGCTTCAACGGCTGTCAGTTCTGCGGCTAATATGACCAGCCCACTGCCACTTCAGTTTGCTAATTCGGTAGGCTATGTCGGTGACCCTGGTTCTCTGTCGGATTACATCATTTCTGATGCGGTCCTTCAGAGATACTCCGAGCATAGCCCTTTCCCAGCTCTTTGAGGGACTTTGAAGAAGTGATGCGAATTGTGTCGGCTTCATCCTAATGTCTCGAGTGGGTTGGATGTATATGTTATGTCTGTTTTTTATTGTACAAGGAAAAAGCTAAAACTTCTTTGAAACCAAACGGGCTTATAACGAAACGGAAATCACGACCGAATCTTTATCTCCTTTTTTTTTTTTTTACTCGTTTGTTTGGATACGACGCGACGGGTAAATTTTAGTACGTTAGATACGGTTTTGTTGTAAGTTTTCAGGATCGATTTAAGTGATTACCGCGTTGTGTTGTGCGCAGAGGGCGAGTGGGTGTACTGGGCGGACGGCGAGGGCGGGCGCGTGTGGCGCGTGCGGCGCGACGGCACGCGGCGCGAGCAGGTCGTGCAGCACCACGAGCCGCTCGACGCGCAGCCCGCCGATCTGCTCGCAGGTAGCAACAAAAAACGACCCAATTTCGCCATCAATAATAATCTTCTTTTTATATACTACATCGGTGGAAAACAAGCGGGTAGCTCACCTGTTGGTAAGCAATCACCGCAGTCTATGCACGTCTGCAACTTCATAGAACCAGCATAACGCGTTGCCAACTTTCAAAACTGTATTCCGCCGGAAAAAAATCTGATGGCAGCTCGTTCTACAGCTGCGTTCGCGAGAGGAAATTCCTTTAGAACCGTACTGTGCGAATCCATTTGGGTTCTAATATGTGAACATTGACGCTCCTACAACAGACAATTTGACTAATCTATACAAAATTGAATCTCATTCAGGATAATCTAGATACGATTGGTGTAGATATATCCTGATTACAGAGTCGCGGGTGAATGTTTTATTTTTGAGAAGGAAGAATAAATTTCCTAGATGTGCCTTTATAAATAGCATGAAGGGTGCGTCCGCGAGTTAATTACGATTTGTAAAGAAAAGCAACTACGAATCACCTGCGCATAATGAAGTTGTTGTTATGAAAAATGTTGTCTTTGCGTGTAATTGGCGTAATGTACACAGCTGTAGTATTGTGTTATTGTGTTACCAGGCGTCGCAGTGGACTGGGTGGGCGGCAACGTGTACTGGTCGGACCCGCGCCGCAGCGTGCTGGAGGTGGCGCGGCTGGACGGCTCGCACCGCTACGTGCTGCTCGACACCGAGCCCACGCCCGTCACCAGTGAGTGCACAAGCTTTTAACGAAACTGAAATCACCATCTAATCTTTTTCCCTATCCCTTTTATTTGCGCTCTACCCCAATATGGAGGTGGCAAACATATCCTCTCTCGTTACGCGATGGTTATGTTGTACTGCCACCTCTCATATAAAAAAAACGGTTTTTCATCGACGGATCTGTTTGTTTTTTTATACCCAATTATTGAGGTTTTGACATAAAAATGTGGACTTGATTTCTGATCGTATGTGACGGTCCCCAGCGCTGTGCGTGGACGCGGCCCGTGGCTGGATCTTCATGTCGGGCGGCGGCTGGATCCAGAGCGCGCGGCTGGACGGAACCCAACGCCGCCTTCTCTACAACGGCACCGCCGTCGGGGACATCGCGCTCGATACTGAGGTAAGTGCCGCCTAATGTACACCCTCTGACACCCTCCAAGAGAAGAGACGAGTAAAAAGATACAATTTTTTAAAATAAGAATGATATAAAACGCAATGCTCATTACTAAATTCCATGTTTCATAATCTATACTATTTATAAAGAAGTAAATCCTACAGAAAGCGGCAATGCTTATAGGTAATTCGAATAAACGAAACGCTTGTGGGATGCAATCGACACCTGGCGACATCTGTTGGTATAAAGTGGAACTAATGTGCCGAAACGAAGTGAGGGCGGGTCACTAGTTTTATTATAAAAAGCGAAATACATTTTGGCGGCTCTAATAAAAATTCTATATAGTTGTTAACATCGCGAACGAAATAGACTACGTACAATATTATGCGCGATTACAGAGAGATCACACTATGGTTCATCACAAATGAGAGACAGACGTGAGGAAGCCAAACGATACGATATATTGCTAATAGGTCAACAAACCCTTCGATGTAAATGTAAACTTAAAAAACCCCTTGATAGGCTAATAGTAAATCCAGAAAATAACTCGACACAGAGTCGACTCTAGCTGTCTGATAGATACAGGAATGAGGACTGGATAATGTTAAACTTTATTTCTATCAGTGAAGACCTGTTATTAGCTTTAAGACATCCATTGTAAATGCTACTGTAGCTGTCTTAAGTTGGTGGTCTTCCGAATAAAACAAAATAAATAATTAAAGAGCCGATTTTATTGACAATTAAATGACAACCGAACGTCATTCCAATGTCCATAGACAGAGTTATAGAGCATATCCAACACTGTGGTTGACATCGAAGAGTTGAGAGCAAATATGAGCTTCTAATTAAATGAAAATGAAAATGCGTCGTGCGCAGTTAGCGGTGGTGTACTGGGCGGACACGTGGGACTCGAGCATCTGGCGCATGCAGTACGACGGCTCGCGCGCGCAAGCGCCTGCCCGCGCGCCGCGCCGCCGCGCTGGCCGTGCGCGCCGCGCGCCTCTACTGGCTCGACACGTGAGTACGAGTGGCACCTTCGTTTCCACACTTCAGGCAACAGTTCAAACTAACAAAGCGTTCAATTTGTCAATTTTAATCACCGTCCCTCAGTAACTTGACTCCTTTCTTATTATATCTAGCGTGAACGGTGTGTAATTAATTAATACAACCAGTTGGAAAACAAACACACACTTTATTTTCAGAAAACGGATCTACTCATAACAACAACAGAACGACAGACAATATATCTTATACTCAAGGAACAGATAGCATATAGCAGTTCTCTTCTTCCCGAATCGGTCAACGTAATACTTTTCTCTATCTGCGCACAATATGCAGCATTAACTAATTGAATTCTAGTATGTATAAGCAAATATTGGTGTGTGCGTAGTGTACTGAACCACGGCAGCGTGCTGGTGGCGCCCCTCAGCAACCTATCCGACTATACGGTGCTCGTGGACAACGTTGGCGATAGCCTTAAGGACATCTTGGTGAGTGTCACTGAATATACCTCCTCAAAAACCACCCAAACTGAATAAATTAAACATTGACGAGATCAATGTAGTAAAGTCCGCGTCACGAAAGAAGTCCACAAAAGAATCCGGAACTAAAATTTGAAATTCGTTGTATCTATTGACATAAACCCCAAATTTTAATGTTGCTAGCCACTGAAGTGCGTTTACTTCTTTTGTGGCGCGAACTCTACCTTGAAACTACAAATTTTTCTCAAATACATTTTAAGTCAAAATTATTAACACCATCTAGTGATGGAACTACCGACTATTTTCTAAGGAGGTTTAATCGGTAAAACTGTACAATAACAATAAAATCAATTGTGGAAAAAGTTATGCTAAGTATTTTTGTTTTTTCCTGTAAAGATGTATTTTTTACATTAAGGGATTCCTGCTTTAACGCCAACGGTAGTATAGTTAATACGCGTTCATTGTCGTAGCAGATATTATGCTACATCGTTTGATGTAAAGGTTAACTATAAATGTGGTTGTCTTTTTTTATTGCAAAAAATGGCTACCGCCGCTCACATCAACAATGCCGGGACACAGCCGTGCCGCTGCCTACCATAAAAGAAAAACTCTTGGTCGTAGATGTGACATAACGTTTATTAAATCAGGTGTGGTCCCGCGCGGCGCAGACGCTGCCCGCCAGCAACCGCAGCGCAGTGGACACGGCGCCCGGCGTGACGGGCGGCGCGCCGGAGCCCTGGAACACGTGCGGCGGCGGCGGCGGCTGCGAGGCGCTGTGCCTGTTCGCCGGCACCAAGCGCTGCGTGTGTCCGCACGGGGAGCTGCAGGGGAACCGCTGCATGCGTGAGTTTAAACCATACGAACCATACCATTGACTACATTAAACGTATTTGAGCCTGTGGGACTAGAGTAAGACCGTCCCGTAACGAACGAGAATATACCTGTCGCGACCAAACAAAAGATGTGTGTGATTCAATCATAAATTCCGCTTTAGGTCCTCTGGACTTAGATATTATTTAATGTTTGTGTATCAATAGCACGTATCAGTAATCAAAAACAAATAACACAATGTGGGACAGCTAACCTCTGGCGTAATGTGGAACAAACGAACCGAAGTACAACCTGGTTAACAAATAATACCACTTATGGCAATTTGAAGTTATAATTATAAAGTCTTCATCCTCAGGTGTTACTTGTGTTGTGAGCCAGTATTATTTACCCTGAGACGCTAAATGTAATGTGTGGTTGTTGCAGCGTACAAGTCGTTCATAATGTACTCGCGCGTGACGAAGATCGATAGCATCCACCTCAGCGACGAGCGGGACCTCAACTCGCCCTACCCACCCATACAGGACAAGTCAGTACTACCCACATATATCATATATATATTCAGAGTGCCTATCCTCGTACGATCGACATAGATTTCGAATTCGACATTTGCATGGACGAATGTATGCATATCTCTAATTTGAGCATCTCTCTTCTTTGTCGAGTGCACGAGAACCTCCCTAATGTATTAGGATTCAATGATAGGCTTTATTTTGAGCTTGGTGGTAAGTGTTATCATTTATATCGGCTTCTAATTTTAATTAACTCAATTTTAGTACAGTAGTCCTGGTCAGCTGTTTCCGTTCAGTTCTAAATGGAGTAGACTCAAAAACGTTTATCCTTACGTAATGACGTGTGTGCCAATAACCTCACCAATATGGTGCTAAAGGTCGTGTGAAGAGAAGATAGCAGAAACAAGACAGCCTTGGACACAACCGCGATTGTAATATGTTGAAATGTTGTTGACGATGAGTATCGGTCAGCAGTTCAAGTCCATACTTGGGTCATCATGAGTAACTTAAATAAGCATTAAAATGCACATTTAGTTACTCATGATGGCTTAGTAAAGTTATGCTTTTCATATTGTATAGGGCTATGTAAATAATGTCGAAATGTCGTGCTTCAGGGAGCTGATGCGTAACGCGATTGCCCTGGCGTATTGGTACGACGAGTCGCGGCTGTTCTACTCTGACATCCAGCGCGGATCCATCAACACAGTGCACTTCAACGCCAGCGGGCACCGCGTGCTGTTCGAGCGTGAGTCTGTAGTCTGTACATAGAGTCAGCGCCACAAAACGAGTCCTACGGCAATACATGGAACTAAAACTTTGGTTCCTTGTGCTAATAGACATGAAGCCCAAAATTTTATGTTGGTGGCGACTAAAGCGCGCTTTTCAAAGGACTTCTCTGGTGGCGTGGACTCTAGATACCTTCGTTCGTTTCGTAGATCATCATCAGCTCATCACAGATTCTTATGGCTTTTTATGCTAGAGGCGACAAACGAGCAAGCGAGTCACCTGATGGAACGTAATCAACGTCGTCTATAAACATTCGCAAAATCATAGAGATCTTCAATGTGTTGTTTGAAGGTCCCTAAGTAAGTAATAAAAACAAAAAGAAAAAAAGATTTATTTTATTTAAAGTAAGTATTTATAAGGGTTTTCGAATTTAGTCCTTTGTGGATTTAGTTTCAAATTTTTTTGAGTTCCAAACTCTTTGCAATATCAATGCTAGTGTTGGGTTTGTAAAGTAACCCTGCTGAGCTGGCGTGTCGCTTCTCGCTCCCGGCAGAGGTGGGCGCGGTGGAGGGGCTGGTGCTGGACTGGACGTCGGGCGCGCTGTACTGGACGTGCGCCAGCGCCGCCGCCATCCGCCGCGCCGACGTGCGCGCCGCGCTGCACGCGCACGACCAGCCGCCCGCGCGCGTGCGCACCGTGCTCAAGCTCGGCCCGCACGACCGCCCGCGGGGCATCGACATCGACCCGTGCGAGCAGTGAGTTTCAAATAATACTGTTGCGTGTGAATAGCTGTGTTAGATTGGTTTTAGTGTCACGCGTACCGTTAGTACGGATCGCTCCGCACAGGCTGATCATCCGCGTGTGTCGTTTTAGTATCGCCCTGACCGCTGCGGTGTACAGACGGACGCAAGTCCACTTTGAAATGAGCACGCCTTGCCAGGCTGTACTGAGGTGACGGGTGCGCTTCACACGGTACTCAAACGCTCACTGAAGCCAGAGGCGCGCAAGCGGCGGCCCGCGCGGATAGCTCCGCAGTACGAACGCGCTTTCCGGTTGTCCGTGCAGCGTAGATCAGCCAGTGCAGAGCGATCCGTACTGGCGGTACGCGTGACACTAAAACCAACCTTACAGCAGTGCCAAAAGGTGACAGAGATTTTACTTATTCGTTGATTGTTTTGAATAGAAAGCATAATTATTATTAAAAAACCTATCATGTCCCATTGCACTCCAAAGGACTCCCTATCGTATTTCCACATTAAGCGGTTTTGAGCGACCGTTTTCAATTGAAATTTGCAACTAGAACTATTTATTTATTGATCTATCAGGGGAAAGCTTCACAATTAGAGACCAAAAAGAATCGGGACTCGCTACCGTAGTAATCTCCACAAAGTAGACAAACGACCTGGTTAAAATCACGGGAATCTCTTTGATGCGGACGGTGAAAGATCGACCAATTGAAGGTCCTTGATCCTTGAAGCTTATGTCCAGCAATGAGCATTTCTCAATATATTTAAAGCCAGAGATTTGAGTCTTAAGAGAATTTATAGATGTTTATTAAGTTTCTCTTAATAAGGCTTAATAGAAAACCGTCCCGTAACGAGCGAGAATACCTGTCGCATCTAAATAAAGGTGACACACAGCGCGTGTGTAAGAGAGGGAAACTCCGATTCGGTCGTAACGTCTGCTTTAAATTTGGCCCTCTGGCTTGCAATGAGCTTGAGTCAATTAGTCGGTTGGTATGTTGTTGCGCAGGCGCGTGTACTGGACCAACTGGCGCGCGTCGCGGCCGTGCATCGAGCGCGCGTGGGCGTCGGGCGCGGGGCGCAGCGCCATCATCGCGCGCGACGTGCTCATGCCCAACGCGCTGGCGCTGGACCACGCCGCGCGCCGCCTGTACTGGGCCGACGCGCGCCTCGACCGCATCGAGCGCGCGCACCTCGACGGCAGCCGCCGCCAGGTCAGTGCCTCCCGCCGCCGTCCCTGCCCGTGCCCACGCGCTGGCGCTGGACCACGCCGCGCGCCGCCTGTACTGGGCCGACGCGCGCCTCGACCGCATCGAGCGCGCGCACCTCGACGGCAGCCGCCGCCAGGTCAGTGCCTCCCGCCGCCGTCCCTGCCCGTGCCCACGCGCTGGCGCTGGACCACGCCGCGCGCCGCCTGTACTGGGCCGACGCGCGCCTCGACCGCATCGAGCGCGCGCACCTCGACGGCAGCCGCCGCCAGGTCAGTGCCTCCCGCCGCCGTCCCTGCCCGTGCCCACGCGCTGGCGCTGGACCACGCCGCGCGCCGCCTGTACTGGGCCGACGCGCGCCTCGACCGCATCGAGCGCGCGCACCTCGACGGCAGCCGCCGCCAGGTCAGTGCCTCCCGCCGCCGTCCCTGCCCGTGCCCACGCGCTGGCGCTGGACCATGCCGCGCGCCGCCTGTACTGGGCCGATGCGCGCCTCGACAGCATCGAGTGCGCGCACGACAAAGAATTGTACAAACGCGTGTATTAATGGTGTTTCTGCGCGCAGGTGATCACGAGCACGAAGACGTCGCACCCGTTCGCGCTGGCCATCGCCGGCGACAGCCTGCTGTGGACGGACTGGGTGTCGCGCGGCGTGTTCCGCTGCCACAAGCTGGGCGGCGGCGTCACCCCGCTGCGCCGCGACACCCCGCGCCCCATGGGCATCGTCGCCGTGCGGCCCCAGCGACACGCCTGTGAGTTATCTAGTCAATTACGTGACGCTTCTGTATCACGCCCATGCTTTAGCCAGCGGAAATGGAATAGTATAGTGCCGATTGGTTTTTACAGCGTTTGCTTCTTTTAAATGCATTGAAAATTTTTCATACAGGTGTAGACTCATATATTTTCATATCCATATACAGATAGCAGACCTATAAGCTAAGTGGATATCACAGACATCAGATCAGCGGATTTAGTCTTTTTACTAGCTAGCATGTTTTAACTTTTGCCCAGCTGACTCAGTTTTTCGGTTAGTTAACAAAGAATTACAATCTTTCGATTAGCTAATACAGACTTTCAACCAGCTGGTGTTAGCTGCTTTCGATAATTAGATGCCGACTTTTGACTACCCGACGCAAACTTCCGACTTATGGAACATGGTTCTCATTTTACTTTGATGTTGTTGATGGGGTCACTGTATATTATTTATTTCTTTATTCAATCGTACATGTTGAGTCACAGTAAAATCTTCGTGTGTGTGTTTGAGTGCAGGTCCCGTGGACCCGTGCGCGATACTGAACGGCGGCTGCGCGGAGCAGTGCCGCAACGTGTCGGGCGCGGCGGCGTGCGCGTGCGGCGCGGGCCGCGTGCTGCAGGCGGACGCGCGCGCGTGCGCGCCGCCGCGCGCCTGCGCCGCCGGCCGCTGGGCCTGCGCCGAGGGCCCGTGCATCCCCGAGGAGCTGGTGTGCGACGGCGTGCCGCACTGCTCCGATGCCAACACGGCTAGCGACGAGGACCTTTACTATTGCAGTGAGTGCACAACTATCGGAAAACTTATTCATTTCTGAAACTTCATTCATCATCAGTATCAATAATCAGTTTTTACTTTAAATCGACTCAATCTGTGGCAAACCTTCACCAATACCAAGCCAAATATCATATTGAAATTGTAATATCTGATAGTGCTGTCATGCTAACAAAGTCATTCTTCCACTGATGTTTCTATTTTTGAGGGGTGCTTCGAGTACTATGTTCTCGGTAGATGTTTCCAAGAGTCATGCAGACATTTTAGAGTAAAAATGTCTGCATGACTCTTGGAAACATCTACCGAGAACGTTTAGTCGATGAACATAACATATTTTAATTGATGCTGTTCACATCACACGCGTTGATTTAACTTATTTATCAATGAAAAACGATTTGTATTTTGTGAAAACTCTATTCAGAAAAAAAATGGCGGAGATGAAGTAAAACATAAAACTAATGTCAAATTTTGTGCGATTTAAAGGATAGATAGCGCCATCTGTTAGTATTATTTTCGCAACATTTGTTATTTAACCGTTTAACGTGAGCAGATGCTTTTTTTTAAATATTCGTTATGTTAATAAATAATAATTTAACAAAAATACTTTCGTAAATAAAACAACTGACTTTAATCACACCTTATGATTAATAAAGTTGAGGCCGAAGATGGGTCATGCTTGTCAGAGAAAAGGCTATTCAGCTTAATGTTAAAGTATTTGCTATTGAAGATTACTTTGGCACAGCGACCGATTAATGTGTTGTCTTTGTTTGCCTAGCGTCCCTTAAAGAGTTTTTGCTATTGAACATTAGTGTCTCACAGCACGTGTAACGGAGCGTTGTTTGTGCGCAGCGTCGCGCGTGTGCACTGCGGGCCAGGTGCGCTGCGGCGCGGGCGGGCGCTGCGTGTCGCGCGCGCGCCTGTGCGACGGCCGCGCCGACTGCGACGACGCCGGCGACGAGCAGGGCTGCGACTGCCCGCCCGGGGACTACAAGTACGCACGCATAGCCATTGGCTTACTTGTTTAATACTACCCGGCTCGCGTTGAGGGAATCAGACCACGACGAAGATCGCCTGTGAAACGGGCTGACCAAATAAAGGCTGCAGTAAATTACTCATTATCACTTATTGAATTCACGAGGAGGGCGGTCATCAGAGACGAGTGACTGCGTGTTGTGGAGCTTGCCTCCACCACCTGAAGTGATAACCACCACCCTGTCAAGAGTGATACCGACATAGAGCAAGACATATCTCGCGTAGTTACGTGTCCTTGATAATGTCGCGATGAATCTCCGCATTGTGATCAATCAATTGGAAAGTTAGGAAATGATAATTTATTGATATCTTGATAGATTTATTTCGTAGCTTTTCATACGGGAGCTCGATGTTAGAATCCGAACACGCACATGTCATTTTTTTAAATCTGTGCATATTTGTGCCATTAGATCTACAAACGAGATAAGAAAACATCGTGACGAAACCTGTACGTTTCGGATAGTTTCTGAAACATGTAACCATGATTCAATTGATCTAGTTTTCATTTTAAAGTGTTGCGTAGGTCAGACAGCAATCGCTTCTTTGTAATTACTAGATTCTCCAAATCTTAAATAATGGTTTGTGGGTACCCTGGGCTCCAAAGCGATTGCTTAAGACAACTGGGAAAGATGAGATAAAGATAAAATATTGTAACCTACAGTAAATTTCCGCATCCAAGGGATTCCCGCAACCTTCAGATCGTCCCTCCTTGTGGGGGCCTGCCACGGCTTCGACCTCCTTTCTGCCCTTTCTGGACCTTTCTGCCCTTTCTGGACCTTTCTGCCCTTTTTGGACCTTTCTGCCCCATCAGCCTTCAGATCTCCACGCAATATGCCCTGCCCCTTGCCACTTGAGGCATGCAATTCTTTGGACTATGTTTTTAACCTTGGTTCTCCTGCGGATCATTGGGAGAGGCCAATGTCCATTAGTGAAAGTTTATTGGCTTAAATGATGATAATAATGACAGTAAATTCATGATTGGCCAATCGTCCGACATCAGGTGCAACAGCGGGGAGTGCGTGCCGATATCGGGCCGCTGCGACGGCGCGGTGCAGTGCGCGGACGCGTCGGACGAGCGCGGCTGCCCCGCCGCCGCGTGCGCCGCGCTGGGGCCGGACGCGCTGCCGTGCGCCCGGCCCGGCGCCTGCTACCTTGCCCGCCTGGCGCTGCGACACCTACCCTGACTGCCCCGATGCCAGTGACGAAAAAGACTGCCCCACTCGTAAGTCATCATCATCCTCCTGCCCTTTTCCCAGGTTATCTGGGGTCGGCGCAGTATGTCTTCCTCTTCCATACGTCCCTGTCATTCGTCATCGAACCATTCACCCGTTTTACCATCTTGTTGTTCTTCTCACAATCCATCCAGCTCTTTTTCGGTCGTCCTCTAATCCTCCACCCACTTTCAGAAGTAAAGTAAACATTCAAATAAATGTTTCTGTTTCCTCAGTTCTATCACTTTGGTTTTTCCTGTAAGCGATCGATAACTAAAGAACTGATGTGACGCCGCGTGTACAGTGTAAAGACATTTTGTTGGCTTAAGTGTAGCGTACAACGGGCGAGGCTAGAATTTTAAAATGTGACTGAAAGTTGAAACTTTGTTGAGTATTAGAGCAAAGGTTAACCCAGCTTATCTGTTACAGAAGCAAACGCGACTGACACGAGCAGCGGCGAGGAGATATGCGGGCCGCACCAGTTCGCGTGCGGGCAGGGCGCGGGCGGCAAGCGCTGGGGCCCCTCCTGCATCCCGCTGGCGTGGCGCTGCGACGGCCGCTTCGACTGCGACGACGGCTCCGATGAGACGCTGCACTGCCGTAAGTTACTACCACTCTATACATATTCCTAGTAGTGAGATGTCGAGGTTTGCGGCACTTCGGTGACCTCGTTAGCGGAAGCTTATGATTCAACTCTTCATTTGCTTTGTTTGGTTCAATCGGCATACTTTTGGTTACAGAAATATTGAACTGTTAGTTACAAATTTTAAACACTAATTGAATGTTCTAAACTCGATAATTGGTACCGGTAATGTCGTTTTAACTAATGGCGATTTTCTAATGGACGTTTGTGCAACTAAGTATCTTGCCATCGTTTACGTTGAACTTGTGGGCGCGGTGACAGACGCAAGTTCGTTACTATGGCCCGGCGTGCGTTCTGTCTCCGTCCACGAGTTAACGTTAATGGTCCCCGAGTATCGTATTATGTGCTTTTTATTGTTATTACTAAATAGCTTTTGCCCGCAGCGTTGCCCGTGTAATATTCGTTATTGTTCATCCCACAGGAATTTGTAATTTTTCGGGATAAAAAGTAACCTATATCTCCACAAAATTTTCAGCCAAATCGGTCCAATCGTTCTGAGGTTATAAATAGTGTAATAAACACGACTTTCTTGTGTAAATAGTCGATAGATATAAGATGTTCATTGATTAATGCCTGGCTGTTTACTGGTTATCTAACAAGACGTCGCACGAAAAGTTAGTTAAGTGGTGTTTAAGCCGGTGTTGTTGCGTGTGGCAGGGCACAACGCGAACACGACGTGCACGGCGGAGCAGTTCCCGTGCGGCGACGGCGCGTGCGTGCCGAGCGCGGCGCGGTGCGACGGCGCGCGCGACTGCGCCGGCGCCGAGGACGAGGCCGGCTGCCCGTGCCCGCCGCGCGCCTTCCGCTGCGCGCACGCGCTCGCCTGCGTGCCCGCCGTGAGTGCCTCCACACACACCCACACGCACACGCACACGCTAACACTGACGGCGCGCGCGACTGCGCCGGCGCCGAGGACGAGGCCGGCTGCCCGTGCCCGCCGCGCGCCTTCCGCTGCGCGCACGCGCTCGCCTGCGTGCCCGCCGTGAGTGCCTCCACACACACACACGCACACGCACACGCTAACACTGACGGCGCGCGCGACTGCGCCGGCGCCGAGGACGAGGCCGGCTGCCCGTGCCCGCCGCGCGCCTTCCGCTGCGCGCACGCGCTCGCCTGCGTGCCCGCCGTGAGTGCCTCCACACACACCCACACGCACACGCACACGCTAACACTGACGGCGCGCGCGACTGCGCCGGCGCCGAGGACGAGGCCGGCTGCCCGTGCCCGCCGCGCGCCTTCCGCTGCGCGCACGCGCTCGCCTGCGTGCCCGCCGTGAGTGCCTCCACACACACCCACACGCACACGCACACGCTAACACTGACGGCGCGCGCGACTGCGCCGGCGCCGAGGACGAGGCCGGCTGCCCGTGCCCGCCGCGCGCCTTCCGCTGCGCGCACGCGCTCGCCTGCGTGCCCGCCGTGAGTGCCTCCACACACACCCACACGCACACGCACACGCTAACACTGACGGCGCGCGCGACTGCGCCGGCGCCGAGGACGAGGCCGGCTGCCCGTGCCCGCCGCGCGCCTTCCGCTGCGCGCACGCGCTCGCCTGCGTGCCCGCCGTGAGTGCCTCCACACACACCCACACGCACACGCACACGCTAACACTGACGGCGCGCGCGACTGCGCCGGCGCCGAGGACGAGGCCGGCTGCCCGTGCCCGCCGCGCGCCTTCCGCTGCGCGCACGCGCTCGCCTGCGTGCCCGCCGTGAGTGCCTCCACACACACCCACACGCACACGCACACGCTAACACTGACGGCGCGCGCGACTGCGCCGGCGCCGAGGACGAGGCCGGCTGCCCGTGCCCGCCGCGCGCCTTCCGCTGCGCGCACGCGCTCGCCTGCGTGCCCGCCGTGAGTGCCTCCACACACACACACACACACACACACGCACACACGCACACGCTAACAACATGAGGTTCACGATAAACTTCTGCTCCAAGGGTTTGGTTGACTTGGTTCGAGTCGCTGACAAACAACAGACGCAAGCAAATTAAATTATAGAGCCTAATTTCTCTGATCACGTATTTATGGATGCATCGAAGACCATACATAGCTTAGATGTAGAACTACCATACCAATACTTATATCTTAGTTTTTTTTTTGGTCAATAAGCTCACGCTTGACCACAATCGCCCTGATGGAAAGCGACGATGAGGTCTAGGATGATACGCGTTTGCCTAAAAGATGCCTGTTCACTCTTGCCTTAAAGATGCCCAGATTATAGTGGTCAGGAAAAACAGATCTCGGCAGAGAGTTCCATAACTTAGCCGTCCGCATTATAAATGTGGAAGCTAATCGCTTCGTGCGGATAAGGGGTATATCTACCACATAAGGATGAAAGCACTCGCCGCGCTTTGTCGTCCGATGATGGAATGAGCTGGGGGGATCAAATTATGTAGAACCTCCGCACACTCCCCGAAATGAATCCGGTAGAAGACCGAGACGCATGCCACTCGTCGACGGTGGTCCAGGCTCTGCAGCCAGCTTTGGAGAATGCGTCATCATCGATGAGCCTCTTCGCACGTCTCTCTATTGAGTCCAGAGCGTCTAACTGATACCGGGCAGATCCGTCCCAGAGGTGACAGCAGTACTCCAAGCAGGAGCGAACCTGACCTCGATATAAACTTGAATAAGTACCATATCAAATCGGTAGATGACACGGGATGATCGGTATTTACTTTGTGAATTCAGAATCTTACAATATGGATTCCTTCAAAAGAAGTATGACTAAGCGTTTCGCGGTCTAGCATGACAGTGCCAACGAAATTGACACCATTTCATGCCTTTCTTCTTACCATCAGGCTAAAGCTTTTCTTACTTTATGTATGTTACCTACTCAGGAACTATTTTGCGACGGCGACGCGGACTGCTCGGACGGGTCGGACGAGCCGCCGGGCTGCTCGCGGCCCGGCACGCACGCGCCGCCCCACCACGCCGACGCCGGCGGCCACCGACGCCACCGACGCCACCGACGCTACCGACGCCAGCGACGCCACTGACGCGCCGCGCGTGGTCGCGCTGTGCCTGGGCGCCGGGCCGGGCGCGCTGCACTGCTCCGGGCGCTGCCTGCCGCCCGAGCTGCTGTGCGACGGCCGGAACCACTGCGAGGACGACGCTGCCGGCGGCGCCGGCTCCGACGAGGATCCGGAGCTTTGTAGTAAGTTTATTTATTTGTTTCTTAATGGAAAACATCATTTAAGTTACAATAATGATTGAGCTACTTTAGAACAAATATGTCTTAAACAGTTTTCACGAATAACAATCAGAGATAAAATGCTTTTACATGCGCTACACAGAAGAGATACAAATAAGGAGTATAATATAATTACATATAAAACTTAATTTAATTCAACACCATCAACGCATAGGCTATAGGCGATTTGAGATAGAAACTTGGTTGGCGGTATTTCAGGAAGCTTACGTTCAGCAGTGGACGGTGATAGACTGATTGATAGAGCTCTTTTGAAATGTTCACCACTTTGATTAAACTTCAACTACTTGCATCCAGTTTGCTCATACAATCATCAGTTCACCTGGCCTGGGGCTGACTTTTACCGAGTTATATTGACTGCGGACTTTGAACCTTTTAAGTTTAAAAGTGCGCAGCTGGCTATAACATAGGAGGAGCTATTATCGGCGTTTCTCTGTGGGGTCGGATTCCGAATTAGGTGATTCAGTAGAGAACCAAAATCAGTGACATAGCTCTGTGGGTGGCCATATCAACTGTAGTATCGAGTCGTCGGAGTGAACGAGGTTTGGTAGGGACATGTCTCAAAAACGTTATCTCTCACGAAATTTCTCTTAAAATGACTGCGCAATGGACAGGAGATAGTCACATATAATTTTTGGATATCCTGTAGGTTCGTTCGCGAACTCGTTCCCTCCGGACGGGCCGGCGCCGCCGGCGGTGGGCGGCTGCGCGCGCGGGCGCTGGCGCTGCGGCAACGGCGCGTGCGTGCCGCGCGCCGCGCTGTGCGACGGCCAGGACGACTGCGGGGACTTCACCGACGAGTGGCGCTGCAGTCAGTCATGCACTATGCCCTTTGAACATTATCAAATAATCATTTCCTCCGACCGATTACGGCTACGGCAGCCGATCTCAACGACAAGCCACGTACACAGGATATATCATATTGCTCAATTGTGTGTGCAGACACAAGTGCACTCTCTATTCATTTACCCTCATATTCCGATGGGACACTACTGTGACACGACCAGAGATGGATCGGGCGCAGGACCAACAGCTTAACCTGCTTTATGAGGCACGCGGGTACAAGACCGCCAACTTGCAGACTCCGGGCTGCCACTAATAATTTCTTACCGAAAACTTAGGTACAAATTTTTGATTCGACCCGGGGATTGAACCCGGGACCTCTTGCGCAGCCGTTGTTTTAAAGTGCGACTCACTAACCACTATGCCACCGAAGCAGTCATTTTAAACATATTAGACGGCTGAATACATGGCAAACATTTAGAGCAGTCCGATCACGGTTATTCGGCACGTGGCAAAAGTTGGAACTAACGCAGTTTTCTTTACAAAAGAGGGCCAGTGCTTTTTACATCTCCCATAGAAAAAATATTGTACAGCACCCCCATGTCAATGTCACGGAGGTGCCTTCTGATCTTGATCGGTCTATATCTGACTTTTTAAAAAAGAAAGAATCAAGGAAACGTGCTCTCGTTCGTCCCTCCCACTTTCTACGTGCGCTTTAACCGACTTCATTTATGGACTGCTGTAGATCTTTACAACATGGCGGCAGAGATTTATTGTTTGTTTGTTTTCGCGCTATAAACCTTTGAATTTACTTTTTTTTAAATATAGGACAAGATTTTCCTGAACGTTGATGTCCCATTTTGAACAAAATTGTCGTTAACATCAGTAATCGTGCAGTGAAGCCCCGGTGCCGCGAGTAAGTGGTTGTGGTTGTGCGCAGACGTGGACGCGTGCGCGGCGCACAACGGGTCGTGCGCGCACGGCTGCACGGCGCTGCGCGTGGGCCGCGCGTGCTGGTGCCGCGCGGGCTGGCGCCTGCGCCCCGACGGCGCCTGCGCCGACGTCGACGAGTGCCAGGAGGACGAGCCCTGCGACCATCACTGCAGGTACAGCGCACAACTAGCTGACTAGCAACTAGTGGCGAGCAAGCGGAAATTAAAGAAGCTTTAGCAAAACATTTTTTTTTTTACTGTAGATAGGTAAGCGTTTGACCGTATTTCACCTGATGGTAAGTGATAATATGGTCTAAGATGTAGCACGATTACCTAGAAGATACCTATTCACTCGCGCGTTGAAAACCCCCAAATTGTAGCCTCTAGGGAACACCTCAGGCAGCTGATTCCACTGTTTCGCAGTACGAATAAGGAAACAGTGAATCCAGTCAACCTCTTTGTGCGGACTTTTGGTATTTCTACCATGTACTGGTGTCGATTAAGGGTCTGCCTGGTGGAGTAGTGGGAGAACGGAGATGCTCCGATGGCAAAACATATTCAGTTTATTTTTGACAAAGAAATGAACAAAATAGCTACGCTAAACTTCAGGAGTTTTTATAAACACGCCTTCCTAGTAATTTCACCTTTATGAAACCAATCTGCATGCTGTACGGTTGCGTCGTCGATTCTCGCATCTTTCTGAGAGCACGACCATTCATGGAATCCGGAGCGTACCCACGCAATACTTTGACACCTTATAATTCCAAGTCACAAATTGAGAGAGAAGATAGTTATGCCTACATACGATAGAGGGAGTTCTTCAGTTTTCATACAAATTACGATACGCATGAGCTACAATTCTTTGAAAAGTTCATACTGGCCCATCAGGGGTAATGAGACAACGCTGATGCGGCTTTCTGCGTTCTCCTATGTTTTATTTCATCCAGTAATAATAATTTTGTTGATTTCTTAGAAACACGCAGGGCAGCTTCGTTTGCTCGTGCGCCGAGGGCTATAAACTGATGGCAGACGGAGTCAGCTGCACTCCGATATCATGTGAGTCTGAGTATTATAATTTTTCGATTACATGAATCACCAAATCAAGTATTTTAGGGTAAATCTTATTTTATAAATCTATCTATGACTATAGGTGTTTGCGAATATTACATACTTACTTTCCACGCTGGCTCAGCGTCGTCTGAAGTCAAAGTTCGCCGTTTTTATCGGTCCTTCTCTCTTTGACTTGTCGGTCCCTCATTACTGAGGATCGTGGTCACTGGAACTCATCAACCACACAAACTTTCTCCATTAGCTCCGATTGGAAGAAGCCTTCACCACATCGTAGAATTTTGGTAGGGATGTAGCTCCTTTTTTGGTCAGACCATCATGTCCAGTTCTAATTCCACCCAATCGTGTACGTTAAATGCGACATCTCGGACGACCCACAGGACGGCATATTGCGGTGCATGAATTGACCAATCACTACGCTCGAAATATCCGCTCCGCCTCAATGGAAACAGGACGAGCGGAGCGGAGCAGAGCTGAACGGATTTCCATAGAAAACAGCGAGCCGATGCCGATGGAGGCCGGCGGAGAGCAGAGCGGAGCGGTGCTGAGCAGAGAAAACCGGAGTGGTGCGGGGCGGAGAGGAGCGGAGCGGCGCCAAGCGGAGGACAGCGGATAAGAGCGGGGTGTTGTGGTGTGGAAAATTGTGTATAGTCACAGTATATCCAGAGCCCTCTCCGCTCCGCTCCAGTGGAAACACTCATCACTTTGAAAACGCAGCCTAATGCTCGCCAATATAAGTTAAATTAAATTAGTTTTTGGTCGCTTTCGATCCGTGTGTGATGCTTAAAGTCGTGTGCGCAGCGGTGGCGGCGTCGCTGATCTTCACGAACCGCTACTACATCCGGCGCGTGGCGCTGGAGGGCGGGCCCACGGCGCTGCTGGCGCACAACCTCAGCAACGCGGTGGCGCTGGACGCGTGGGGCGCCCAGCGCTGCCTGTACTGGTCCGACGTCACGCGCCTCGGCTCCGCCATCCGCCGCGACTGCGCGCGCGACCGCGACGCGCCCGGCGACTCGCCCGCGCCCAGCTACCAGGTGAGTCTCGCACGTGTCACATGATCTCTTTTCAAAGATGCGTAAAATGCATAATGGACAATACGACAAAAAAAAAACATTTTTATACGCTTTTCGAACAAAGGAAGAAGAAAAAGATAACCCATATTTTTAAGTTTTCATTAAATAAATTAGTGTTTATAATGAAATATATATATTTTTAATATTGATTAATATGCCGGAAGTGACGTAGTTATGAGGCTCAACATATTGTGATGTCGGTGTGTATAATAAAATAGTTTAGGCTTGTCATGATATCATTGTTGGTTTTTAGATTATGTTTTTTTAATGAATGTGAGCAAAAGAAACAAACAAAAAATTTGTCACGCCGAGAGATGACGTCACAAAAAGGTTTTTACATTATTTTCTCCATAAATATCTATCTAAAAATTCTGAAAATATTTTTCTTAAATTTCTAGGAGTCTAATCTAGAAAAAGTATTTTTGATTTTGGAAAATGATTTTTTGTCGTATTGTCCATTATTTCCGTGGAAACTATGTAATTTAAAGTGCGCACTTTCATTGTTAATCACGTAAAATATTCGCTATCTATTAACTCTTAACATACAAGTCCGACATCGTCAATTCATTAATCTACTGGTGCAAACCACCATTCCTTTAATTTGAATAAAATTACAATTTTCCTTTTAAATTTTCGCGTTTCAACGTACTAAAATTCATATATCAGGGCGCAACGAAAATAAACAAGTACATTGTAGAAGTTTCGACCGCGTTACAATTTTTGTCGCCTTTATTTATGATTTTTTAGTTATATACATTTCATCATAAAATTTTTCGTAATAATTTTACCATTTTATATACCTGGGTAGTGTTTATTATGTTGAAATTATAATATTTGTATTCGCTAACTACTAAGCGCATTCTGCGCCCCCGCTTCCCGCGAACCATGGGAAGTGTTTGGAGCGAGTGTATGTGTGTGTGTGTGTGTGTATAACGGGTGTGGCGGCGCAGCTGCTGCACGGCGCCACGCTGCAGAACCCGGACGGGCTGGCGGTGGACTGGGCGGGCGGCAACGTGTACTGGTGCGACAAGGGCACGGACACGCTGGAGGTGTCGCGGCTGGACGGCGCGCACCGCCGCGTGCTGCTGCGCCGCGGCCTGCGCGAGCCGCGCGCGCTGGCGCTGCATCCCGCCCGGGGGTAACTATTACTGCAACAATAACAGCCGCACCGCGCTCATTGTAACATTTCACCATACCACATTCGCCCGACAGAGAGCGTAATATCTCCGTCGTCATCAACATTTAATTTGAGCTTTATGCATATAGGCACAAGGAATCTCAAATGACAGCTATAGAAACTTTGTAACCATAACATCATGTAATTCAGGCTGTCAGCTTTTTTTTTATAGAGGTTTAGTATATTGTCTCTCGTCTAAGTCGTGAAATTAATAGATGGCGCCACTGCCGCTTACGTCATAAGATATGGTAACCCCATTGGTTATAAAAAATGGGAACTACGTTAGTTCCTCAAAAATTCGTTGTCATTACATTCTTGTCGTAGTATAAACACTAGTTTAACGTGTAGTTTGTTCGTTTGAGTTCAACAACACAAGGTTATCTATTTGGTTAGGTATTTAACGTTCATTAGTTGACTGAACAACATTCAGATATTCCTGTTCATACGAATTAGAATAAAACTGACTTTTTAACATGTATTATTATGGTGTCCAGCACGCTATACTGGTCAGATTGGGGCTCAAACCCGCACATCGGGCGCGCCGGCATGGACGGCAGCCAGCGCCGCGTGCTGATCTCGTCGGGCCTGGGCTGGCCCAACGCGCTCACCGTCTCTTACGGCTCCGAGGAGCTGTACTTCGCGGACGCGCGCGAAGACTACATCGCGGTGGCTGACCTGCAGGGCAACAACGTGCGCGTGCTGTTCTCCCGAGGTGAGTTATTTGGTTCATGTTAAATCCTTACCTAAAGAGGAACACCACGGCAGCTATAAGATGTTCTGACATCTTATAGCTATAGAGAACAATGGAGTATTTAAACAGGTCCTAATCCGAAAACCGTTTCGAGCATTTGTATTTCATATCATATTTTAATATTTTGAACCACTGTATCTAGAATATTTTCAATAAAATACCGTTGACCTTCATTAAGCCCTAGATACGCTAGCTATTCAGACAGGTTGTATTCAGAATGCTAGATTTAGGCGACAAAAATGTCTCAGTGACTTATTCACTCGGACCAAGTAACAAGTGGCGCTAGTTGTAATACGAAGCTGTAATCAAGCTTGTAAATTAACGCCATCTGTAGACGTGCACCTACAAGTTTTTTTTTTATTATGGCTCTACCCGAAGATAATGGACAACATTTCAAAATTGCTAAGCTCCGAAACAAAAAATACCATTTCTTTATTTACTTTTCCGCTGTGCGAATATATATTTATTAATTTTTTATATTGCTTATTTACTGAGAAAAAAATTAAAAACTAAAAAACGTAAGATGACGTCATCGGACGGCAGAATATAAAATATTTCTTTGCTTAGCACATTATAGTTTTAAATTTACGTAATGCCAAACTCATGACATGTAACTGTCAAAAAAAAAAGACAACTTTTCAACGTTGAATGTATGAATGACGTTGACAATGTTGACACTAGTATTATTTACCTTTGACAGTAGTACCTTTTTTTTATTAAAACAATGATAAGCAAAGGAATATCGCTGTATTCAGCCGTCCGATGACGTCATTTGGCGCTTACGTCTATTTAGAATAAAAATAATTTCAATAATTATTTTATGCATGAAAATAGACAAATTTTGAAAAAAGAAAAAATATGGGTCTGTTCATTTTATGTCTACTTTCATATAAAAAAACAATATGGACATGTTAAAAATTTGAAATGTTGTCCATTCTCCAATGTCAAGTAACCTATTGAGAATAAGTAGGTAGTCAACAGTCAAAGTCACAGTCACTCAATAATACGCCGGTGTTTTACGTTTTATCGAACTACGGATTCGGCGGATATCACTCTAAAAGCAATCGCAGGTTTTAAGACTCTATTAGGTCCAAGCAAGTTGTCACGAGACAACTCACTCGACACACAATAGCAGTGTTAAAAACGATACAATCCAACGATTCTTATTATTAGGATCACTTTGCGGCACTTCACTGCACAAATAAACACTAAATTTGAACACTAAAAACCACTAGACACTAATTTAAAACCTTTGAATTGCATCGGCCCACGCGGCTTGTTTTAGCCCTACCCGCCGAATCCCACCCACAAGTATACAGTTGACGTTTATTTGCGGGGAGACACCAAAACTAAGACAGTGGGCTGTCTTTATTTTGTTTTACCGTAATGTTACCAGATCACTATCTGGTATTTCAAATTTCCCCGATCAAAAGGCATTTTTAGAAGTATGTTATTTTTTGTTACGATATATTTGCTGTAAATTGGAGAAAACGACATGGGAACACTAAGCGTATTTATGACGTCATAAATACATTTCGAATTCAAAATGTTTGAATATTAATAAAATAATAACTACCTGCTATTGTATAAAAAAACAAATTGGTTACTTATAATAGTAAAAGGTATCGAAAAAAATATTAAAACCATACCTAAAAATGTATTCACGAGGACCTTCAAGAGAAGAGCGTATCATTCAAAAAATCGAATGATATCGAATGATACGATGATGAATGCGAAATCAGAGAGATCGCTAACACGTTGCCGGATTTTTAAAAAAGAGTACGCTCTTCTCTTGAAGGTCCTCGTGTTAAAAATAATTGTTGGGAGCGTTTACAACGTGTAATATTGTTAAAAAATGTTATATTAAATAATGAAACGTTACATAATTGGGGCACCTTTAAATTTATAAGGCAATTACATACTCTGAAAGAATCCTCTTTTCAGGCGGGTCCCGCTTCTATGATAAGGGACTTGGAATCGTTGATGCTCATTTTCTTGTTTAGAGGGAATGGAAAATGAGTGTTATTAGTGATTGTATTTATTTTGATCTTAAAAGTTGCGCGTTTAAGCTAGTTTCTGTGGTGAAGGTGGATGTGTGACGCTGTCTGACTCGTGTCTGTCGGTTGGTTGTGTCCAGAGCGCATGCCGTGGCTGCGCCTGCACCACGTGTTCGCGCTGCAGGCGTGGGCGGGCCGCGTGTACTGGACGGACTGGGAGACGCGCTCCGTCGAGTCCTGTCGCCGGCGCCCGCTGCGCCACAAGCTGTATCAGGTGAGAACATTTTACTCTTCTTTTTCATTGCTCTGTGGCACCTAAACCACGCACCTCAAACGAAAACCCGTTAGTAATATCGTCATACATTTGAGATCACTGATCATCATCTTGACGTTGCCTCCAAAGCCATGAATACGAGGCGGGAACACGAAAATGAGCGCCGCAGCTGCCATACCGGTCGTTGCATTATTTAGGTTCAGATTTTTTTCATTACTACATGTTTTTTTCCCTTCTCATTGCCGATCACATCTGTATTTTTTCTGTTAATATTTTGGTCACATGATCTGTGATTCTGATCGTATTATTGTATGTTTGTGAACAAGCCTATTTGGTGGTAGTTAATAAGTATTTTACTTATTGCTCCTGTTTCCTGGACCTGGATTCCCAAAATGTTTGTATGGCTACAGGCGCAAAACGAGACGGAGGAGTACTCCTCGGGCGGCGCGTACCTGTGCCGCACCGTGGTGCAGACCGTGCACAAGCCCATGGACCTGCGCGTGCTGCACCCGGCGCGCCAACCACCCCAGCCAGGTGATGATTTATACAAATAATTATACTGATTTACAAAATAACTAAGGAGCTATTTGACAAAATTCTGAAAACTATATTAGGGTATTCATTTGTTTATAAGGAGCCCTAAAAAATACTTTTCTGTTTTCATTTTAGATATTTTAATAAAAAAACGAAAAAGAAAATGCAATATTCAAATATGCCGCAAAAACGCGTCTTTTAGCAATATGGCGGCCAGTGACGTAGATTGTCCATAAATAAACATTGAGCTTGTTGGTGTTTCAGTGTTTCTTTCAAATAGTTTTATAGATTTTTTTTTGTTTTTTTCTTCCTATGAAGGGTTGTCAGTGATCAGCCAGAGGGAGATGCATGTCAGTATGGCTTGTCATCTGCTTAATTATACCTACCTGTTGTAAAGTGTACACTTATGTTATGAATTGATGTGAATAAATGAATATGAATACGCTCTACAAGTCGGCGCGTCACCGTGCGACACGATGATCAAACGGGAAGTTTTCACATAGTATTATAGTCCATTCAGTATGTGAAGGTGAATAAGACAGTTCTATTTTGACAAAACGTGAGACGCTCCTTTTAAACCTAACCGATATTTTTAAGAATCGAGAATATTTTCTTTAGAAATCTACATGACTTTTTATTTGTTTGATTTTTAATTTTCCCTATGAATTTGAACTTCTGGTTATGGAATACAAAATGTCAATATTCTTAGTGGTACATACACACGCAAGAAACCACAAATAATTAAATAATATGCATCTCATTCATTTGAAAACTAACAACACTCGGTTGACGTGTCGGAACCACCTTTGTCATTAAAAGAAATTACTAATTATTGGTCCTTAATGCAATCTATACGGACATATTTTGCCCGAGACATTAATCGCGATTCGATGGTAAGATGGTTGCCATACCGTTTACTATGAGCAAAAATTCAGATTAGTGCATTATATTTTTTATTTTTTTTTTTGTTAATAACTATTTCAATTCTTGTTCAGATTAATGAATGAATGAACTACAACTTAATATTTTTATTTGTAGAAAAATGGATGCATGATACGAAACGTTTGAACTGTCCTATTCAACTTCAGATACTATATGGAGTTAGCTTCTAAGTTTCAAGTTTTTGGCCGCAGAACTAACAGCCCTATGCGAGTCCCTGAACTGCTCGGGGCTGTGCCTGATCACGCCCGCGCCCGAGCTGGAGACGGGCGCGCCGGGCGCTCCGGGCGCGCGCTGCGCCTGCCCCGAGCACTGGGCGCTGGGCGCGGACGGGCGCTCGTGCGCGCCCAACTGCACCTCCGCGCACTTCGTGTGCGCGCGCGCCCTCAAGTGCATCCCGTTCTGGTGGCGCTGCGACACGCAGGTCAGTGCCACGCTGTACCACGTTTATAGGTTACATCGGCAAAACTCCTCTACCCAAAAGAGCAAGTTAAATCCGATTTGTTACGCTTGCGAAAACAGTTGAAATACAGACTTTATTGCGTTACGCTAAGATTAAATACAATAAATCCAGAGAGGAATGCTATCTCTCTCTTAACCGCACTCGCACCGAACATGGCGCTGACACATCAACCTATAAGAAATTGCAATTTTTGGCGCGCGTAAATGACGCGTTGTGATTGGTTAAGTTTTTACGCAGTTGTCGAATATAAGACTTCTGCGCAGGTACATTGGTGTAATTTATAAAATTGATATAACTGTACGCGTTACTATTGACTGGAAATATCTGGAAAAAATGGAACTCGTTGCCAGCGCATGTGTTTCCTCCTTACGACAATATGGATTGCTTCAAACGAAGCGTGAAGATGTTATTTAAGACAAAGACTTTGTAAACAGTGAATAACGCACCGGGGAAAAAGCCCTTAGCAAATACCTGGTGAACATCTCCCAAGAATTGGTCCGTATGTTTAATCCATCTTCCTAAACGGAACGTGAATCACTACAGCACAAGCGAATCACATTCTTGTAGTTTATTTATTTATTAGGTCTGCCAACATTATTACTTTACAGCATGTGTGTTAAAAATCATTATCTAAAGATTGGAATTTAACAACAATTACAGTCAAACACCGCATGAGTACGTAAATGAAAATTAATTCCGGACCGGATCACGTCAATTGACTGAGTTCAATGTAAAATGGTCGCTATTAGCGATAAGACCGTCTACATTGTACTAAAATAATACCATAGACTAAAATGTATAAACTTTGTGCAATAAAGTGTATGTATGTATCTAATGGTGATGGTCAGGACGACTGCGGCGACGGGTCGGACGAGCCGGCGTCGTGTCCGTCGTTCCGCTGCGCGCCCGGACAGTTCCAGTGCGGCGCCGCGCACTCCGCCGCCAACGCGACGCAGACGCAGACGCAGGCGCAGGCGCAGGCGCAGGCCCCGGCCGAGGCGCGCTGCCTGCACCCCGCGCACATCTGCGACGGCGTGCCGCACTGCGCCGACGGCAGTGACGAGCTGGACTGCGATAAAGTGAATATACCCAGTGCTTTTGTAACCGTCCCTTTAACGAGAGTTTTATACTGATGATAACAAACATTTTTCCCCGAGGGACATAGGATCTAATTTCAAAAATAAAAATATACCCATATAATTTGCATCAATCAGCTGATTACGTTTGTATAGAAACGTGTTTTTTTTTTTAAATAGGATCCTATGTTCCTTGGGGGATTTTTTTTGTTTTATCAGCAATATGGTAAAGCTCTCGATAAAGGAGCAAGACGGTTAAAAGAGCATGGTGTGTACATGAGGTTTGCAATACAATACCTATGATTTTCATTTTCATAAGATGTTAATAAAGTTATCTTGTGTTTTCTGTCAATAGTAAAAATAATTGGTTCCAATAGATTTACTAAAGTTTTACTCGGAATAATTAACAATATCAATGCGCACAAATAGAACACATAACAACTAATTACTAGAGATGCGTGTAGCGCTTATTGTTTGTCTATGTCATCGATTTTATTTGGTAAACGATACAGATTAAATATCTATGAATATTGTGGAATTGTCTTTTGAAGTAAAAATTGATTTTAATGTAATATGCTTTTTTCAGAGCATTGTCTTAGTATAGCTCTTTTATTTGATTATGAACGATGAGAAGAAATTTCGTTATTTTTTTAATGTGATAAGTGGCAGACGAGCAAACGGATCACTTGATGGTAAGCAATTGCCGCCGCCCATGAACATCCGCGGCATCAGTGGAGTCACAAGTGTGCTGCGAAACTTTGAACTCCCCTTCCCCCGGATTGGGCCCCCGATGCCCTCACTGCACAATGCAGCTTCACGCCTGTTTTCAGTTAAGCCCGGTCGAGTCGGCCCATTCATGCCGAAGCGTGACTCTATCACGGTCAAAGCCTTCGAGTCATTGCCTTGGTTTCTGCCCTGGGGGCGTAGATATAGTAACAGTGTTTGAAAGGGTGTACATCGACTGTATGTTTTGTGGCAGTTCACGTGCCTGTCGTCGCAGCACAAGTGCCCGGGCAACGAGTCGGCGGGCGCGGCGGCGCGCTGCGTGCCGCTGGCGGCGCGGTGCGACGGGCGCCGCGACTGCGCCGACGGCTCCGATGAGGCCGCCTGCCCGCCGCGCACCTGCCCGCCGCATCACGTGAGACCACTGCTCCTTACTACAGACACCCACACGTTACGGTACTATAACCTGTCGAAATTTCACAATATTGGACCGAAAGTGTTTGACATTAAGGTAACAATCAAATGAAGAAATATGACAGTTTTTTATACTTTGATGTGTGGCTGTACGTACATAATGGACAACACGACTTTTTTTTTTCAAATTAAAAATACCGTTTTCTAGATTAGCCTTATAGGATTGTAATATAAGAAAAAATGTTTTAGAATTTTTCAAAGGATATTTAAGGAGAAAATAAATAAAATGTAAAAATCCCCGTGTGACGTCACAGGTCGGCATGACAAATTAATGACGCCTTTGCTCGCGTTGACTTAAAAAAAAGAAAATGGCTGACAATTACCGTAGTGAATAATGAAAGAGAGAGTCAACTTTTTTTTATTGTATAGCAAAGACATCACCTACGTAGAGTCTGAAACACTTCCTACATTTTTATGATTGAATATACTTTTATTGCACTCAAAATAAAGTATGAAAACTTAAAAATTAGATATCTGGGTCTCGTTGTTGTAGTTATTGTATCGATGTGTGTGTGGGTGTGTGGGTGTGCAGTTCTCGTGCGCGGGCGGCGGCTGCGTGCCGCTGGTGTGGGTGTGCGACGCGGACTCGGACTGCGCGGACGGCTCGGACGAGGGCGCGCTGTGCGCCGAGCGCAGCTGCCAGCCCGGCCTGTTCCGCTGCGCGTCCGGCCGCTGCATCCCCAGCGAGTGGCTCTGCGACGCCGAGGCCGACTGCCCGGCCCGCGAGGACGAGGTGCGCTCCACATGACCATCGTCATCGTCATCGTCAGCCCATTTAAGTCCCCACTGCTGGGGCACGGGCCTCCCTCAATCACATGAGGGGTAATTGCCATACTCACCACGCTTGGCAGACGGGTTGGCGAGGCCACATGACCATGACGTTTACTAATTAATAATCCAATCACTTGGACGCGCCTAGTAAAACTATGGAATCGGCTACCAACGATGGTGTTTCCGAACAGATACGACCTAGTGATCTTCAAGAAAAGACCTTATTCCTCCCTTAACCTTTACCCTTAAGGCAATCTGTGATGTCCCATGTGTCGCAAATATCCATGGGTGGTGGTAATCACTTACCATCAGGTGAGCTGTCTGCTCGTTTATTTACTATAATGTAAAAAACACCATCAGATGGTGTTGAGCAGACGTCAAGTCCAACTAGACTTCGTGTCCCTTGATAGGCGCTACTTCAGTCGCCTTCATCATTCAAATTTGAGCTTTATAAATATGGTCACAAAGAATTAAAAAAAAGTGTTCTGTGTTATACCGTCAGACATTTTGATGACGCTAATTGATGGGTAACCCTTCGCACTGATTATATGGGAAACCATTTCTAAATATATTCACGAAAAAGGATTGATTACGATTCTCTGCTTTTTAACTTTATTTTAGGATCATTGATTTACTTGCTTTTCTATAACAAGTACTGTATTGTGTTAAAGGCTAATATAATAGAGAATCCTTATATCGCCATGGTAACTGCCGACAACCGAGCCTTCATACTTCCACTGTTCGGATTAATCTTATGTTATCAAAGGCTAGCGTGATAAACAGTCTGTGTCGTCAGGCCAACTGCGACGGGCGGCCGTTACCAGCATGTGAACCCACGTACTTCCGCTGCCCGGACGGGCGCTGCATCCCGGGGCGCTGGCGCTGTGACCTGGAGGACGACTGCGGGGACGCAGCCGACGAGATGCACTGCGCGCCCAGGAACTGCTCCGAGTCAGAGTTCAGGTAAAAACCAATGTAGTAATCCATTTTTATTGAACTAAATATGTATAAAAATTATCAATGCGCACGGCAGGCGTGAGCTTAGCAAAAAATCAAGCCTCAAGTTTCATCCAGAAGATACAAATTCGTAGCGATTGTCTCTCACGCATGTTGCGTCCAGTACGTCGCATTTATGTCACCTGAATCACTCACCTGACCACCCATCATGGTCATTAACCATCCTCATGATTGTTTTGGCTGTATTTGGATAGATATGCCTTGTATTGCTTACTCTTACATACCATTGCAAATCTACGCAACGTTTACTCCGTTACAAGTTAATTATCTCCCTTTTGGAGTCGCAGGAGTAAATTTTTTTGGGATGTGATATAAATATCGAATGAGAGATTTCCATTATATTTGTTCACATTCCGAGAAATTGAGCTTTAGACATTAAAATACAGACAACCCTTCTGGATAGCAGTGCAAGTTGTGTGTTTGTCGTAGGTGCGGCAGCGGCGAGTGCATCCGCGGCGCGCTACGCTGCTCCGGCGAAGCGCACTGCGCCGACGCCTCCGACCTGCAGGACTGCGCCCCGCACTGCGCCCCCCGCGCGCGCGCCTGCCGCGACCAGGCGCGCTGCGTGCCCGAGTGAGTGCCTCCCCCACACACACACGGCACGCATATCGTACTCCCAGTGGAAAATAAGCAAAGTGATCTTACTTCCAACCATCGATTTTACCGTATTTGAACAGTATATATACATGTCATACTTACGCATACACACGTACATATGAGCAGCACTGCATCTCGCGAGCGCGCCTTTTTTTCCCCAGGGAAAACCATCATGGCCGTCACTTTGCTACATGTAGGGAACAAGGTGGTGTGTGGGATTCAAACCCTAACTAAAACCCCTGGGGTATCCATCTCCGCGCAACAGCGGTCGGAAATCTCACAGCCGGGACTAGACCGTACCGCTAATCGCGCTCGCCGCTTCACCCCTATCTGGCGTAATACAGCCCTTCAACGCTGTACAACCTACCAGGACACCCAGTAATGTCGTCCCCCACGGAGTCGTATGCTGAGCAAGCCACTCCCCAGCAGTGGATACGCTCACGTACTTTGAAAGCCCGTTTAGTCGCCTCTTACGACAGGCCGGGAAAACCTTGGCAGTATTCTTAAACGCCCCTTGTCACAGTCGTATCTCGCTAGCCCGCCTGTATCAAGACAAAGCGCACTTCGTACGCAAGTGACTGCAAAACATATACATAATGCATGCACACAAAAGGATGAGGAATATTTATGTTGTGCTTTTGATAAGGAATGTGATTGTTTCATTTCAACCGAATTGAATGAATGAATAAATACATTAAATATAATAATTGAAAGAGCACATGTCGTGTCCCGCAGCGAGTGGTGGTGCGACGGCGAGGTGGACTGCGACGACGGGTCGGACGAGGCGGCGTGCGGCGGCGCGGGCGCGACGGGCGCGGCGGGCGCGTGCGGCGACTGGCGCGTGCAGTGCGCGTCGTGCCCGCCCGCGGCGTGGCGCTGCGACGCGCGCGCCGACTGCGGCGACGCCGGCGACGAGGCGCCCGAGCTGTGCGCGCGCGCCGACTGCGCGGACAACATGTTCAAGTGAGACACCTAGCTTACCTATTGACATGCTTCGCCGGTTCGGTTGACTGCATACTCCACTTGACTTAACTACAGCCAAACCTGTTACCGACTTAGGGCGACGGGTAGCCCTAATCCTAGCCCTAGCGACACTAATCGATTTAAATTATTAGCTACTAAACCGGATCTATTTTAATTATGGGGGAGTATAGCGGGAGTCTCTAAGCAAACGTTTATACTATTTATGAAATAAATTGTGCATTACTTATTGCTCTGTTTTTAAATAAATAACACACTTAAAAATTTCATCTCGTGTTCAGGCGGGACAAATTTTTGTGTGTGTTTTTTACTTAAGAATAAATTGCAAAAGATTGCTATAGAATACGTGCTGGACAGCGTTGCCATCCGCATACCATCCAGACAATGGCGGCGCGCACCAAGAGGTTTTGCTCCTCGTTCCTGCCCCGAGCCATCAAGGCATGGAATGCCCTCCCAGCTCATGTGTTTCCTCCTTCATACAATCCGGGGTCTTTTAGGCGGGGCGTGAAACGGCATCTCAGCAGGCCATTAGGGTGAGGATGGCAGACACAATGGGTACTTTGTTAGCTCTTCTGTGCCTGTCAGCCTCATTTTTGGATTTCACGGCCGCTTACCATCAGGCGGAGTGAGGTCATCCTAATTGGCCTTTCTATAAAAAAAAAAAAAAAAAAAGAATAAATCAACTATTGATCTGTTTTTGCTCCAAATTTGGATTAACGCCTATAAGTGGCCGTTTTTGGTGCAAAAGCAGATCCAAAAGATAAGTATTAAATAAATAGTATAAGTGTTTTCCGAGAGGCTGCAGCTTCGAAATTTTAAAAAAAAAATCCGGTTTAGTTGCTAACAATTTAAATCAATTGGCATCGCTAATGTGCCCACCCGTCACCTGAGGACCGATTTTTTGATTTAGTAGCGTAGTTAAACTAAATTAATGGTGTGAAAAAGTAAACAATAGTCAAATAACACTAAAATGTGTTTGTTTGGCAAAAGTTAGCTTAATAATAATATCCTCCAAACTATTACGGTTACGGAGGCAAATCTCAATGATCAGCGACGTACACAGGATATATTATAGTGCTCAAGTATGTGCGCAAACACAAGTGCACTCTTTATTTCCTTACCCTCATTCTCCGATGAGTCACCTGTGTGACGCGACCGGAGAGAAAACGGGCGCAGGACCAACGGCTTAACGTGCTTTCCAAACTTCCAGACTCCGGGCTGCCACTAAGAATCTCTTACCAAGTACAGTGGCGGACAGGTCAAGCTATACAAAACTTACAAATTTCCTCAATCGATTTCGAACTCAATGTGTAACAATATAAGGTTTATAATCGAATGAAGAATTTGACAGTTTTGTATAGCTTGATGTGTTCGCTACTGTACCTACTTGATCCGACCCGGGGATCGAACCTAGGACTTCTTGCGCAGCCAGCTAGTTCGCTATTTATTTAAAAAAATACACAGGTGCGGCGACAACACTTGCGTGCCGGAGAGCCTGGTGTGCGACGGCTTCCGCGACTGCGGCGCCGACCTGCACGACAGCGACGAGCGGCCCGACCTCTGTACGTCACCCACTAAATCTTTATAACATTTAGCACTTATGTACAGTCCGATCCCGGTTATTTGGCACGTGGCAAAAGTCGGAACCAACGCTGTTCCCTTTACAGGTATCAGTGCTTTTGGCATTTTCCCCATAAAAAATATTGTACAGCGCCCCCATGTCAATGTCACTGAAGTGCCTTCTGATCGTGGTCGGTCTGTAACATAGCACTGATTAATAATTCGCCCGTCAGTGTCAGGCATCAGTCTAGCAAATGACAGGGCGTCCTACACTACCACAATGCAGTTTACATTTTGAAATTTTTAGAAACTTGATGGGCGGCGGTGATCACTTATCCATCAAATGAATCTCATTTACCGCCTCTAACGTAAAACATGTTGAATTTCATGAGAGTGAGATAAGTTCTATGAGCATGCAGGGAAAGCTACTGTCGTTTACTCTCTTTGCGTCTACAACTTGTTGTGAGTCCATTTAACTGCCTACTGCATGTAAAAATCCGCTAGATGGCGTACTATTTGACTGAGCTTAAACTTCAACATAATTGGTTGTTTCGTCCGTCAAATTTACATGGTGACATATCCATGAAAGTATAAATCGCGCGTTTTAAAGGGAATGTGCCATTTACGGCAAAAACGTCACAGAGTGTGAAAGAGATGCAACCGGCCCTGACGCAGCTTAAATGCATCTCTATACGGGCGCGGTAGAGAAAGAACGCCACCTCAGTAGTAACGGCTTCGCGCCGTTATTCAAGTTTCGTTTTCTATTAAAAGGCTCAGTCTGGTTAGGATGCACGTCTGTGGACCTATCACGTCCAAAAATGACCAAACCTCAGTCTACAAACTAAGTAGAAGATATAAGATCTTAGTTTGTCAGTAGAAATCAACTACTAAACAAATATATTTTGAGTTTTAATTACTTACTTTTTATGTGATAGATGCCTCAGTCTGACTTATACAGACCCAGCCTGAGAATTTTCCACATGCTATAGTTCCCACTGGAAAAATGAGTAGTCGTAGAAGTGATTGAATAAATAATAAAAATAAAATAATTTATTCAGCGCCAAACATACACAAAATAAAAATATAACGAAATGGACATTAGAATGGCACTGAAATGGGCTCCACTCAGCATGTGTCACAGTGTCTAAAGGACACCCCGACGCTGGTCTTCCGTGGAGTCCAAGGAACTAAGGGACGTCACTGTGCGTGCTGACGTCATAAAGTACATAAGTACACTTAACCTTATTTAAATTAATTAAGAATAGACATAACCCAGACTATCATTACCTTACTCTATGGTTACAACTAAAGAAACAGCAATACTACTTGTAGGGCTACAGCCTTAACTGATTACTCCGAATATAACATGAAACATTACACTCATACATATAAAACACAACATAAAATAAAAAATAATAACAATAAATACACAACTTGACTATTTATAGTAATTTCTGGACAGATAAAAGATGTGACTTAAATTTGATTTTAAAAATATTAATAGTAGAAGTATTTCTTATGGGAGGAGGTATATTATTCCCGCACTTCGTGGCAGCGTATCGAAAGCTGCCCCGAAACTGCAGTTTCTCGTATAAATAAATAGGAACTCTGGTCTTTATTACGCCATGTTCATGATATTGTATTGATTTAAGTAAAGAGTAATAAGAGCCCGACGTGGAATGGGAAAACAGAACCGGGTACAAGTATTCTGAACTCTCTGGATAAGTTGCTTTGTGTACCCAAAAAGACATTCGCCTAAACTTAACTATGCCGATTACTGAATCGGCGTAGTTAAGTTTAGAAAGTATTACTGTTTCACAGAGCCTTATTCTTATTCAATTGACACGTTACGTGCAGGCCGGTCGTGGCGCTCGAGCGAGGGCCGCGAGGGCGAGGAGGCCGGCGCGTGCCTGGCGCACGAGAGCGCCTGCAGCGACGGCCGCTGCCTGCCGCCCGGCGCCTCCTGCGAGGAAGGTGGGTACTGCAAGGCCGAGGGTTTGGGATTGGTGATTAGTTGATGCTTAGAAACATACGGGTAACTGTTGACTCCTAATTTATTCTCGTTTTTGGTCTTCTGAATTCTGTGGGCCTTGTCCCCCTAAATATTTATTAATATAGCACCAAGGCTGTAGGGTCAATATCCTTGGTTTTATTTGAGTTTATAAATCTTCGTACATTTTCAGTGAATTAACTAACAAAAACCTTTTATTTTGTTTTGCCAAATCATGACATTTGAATGCAGCAATTTTTTTAGCCGTTACTTTCTTATTTGGACCAAAAATATATGAAAGTCCGAGGATTTCAGTTACCATCATAAATGTGTACCATACACAGATTAGCAATATACGGTCATGTCCTGCCAAAATTGGATAGCTACGTATTTGTATGTGATTGGTGGCAGACGAGCAGACGGATCATCTGATGGTAAGCGAAATTGTATGACATTGACGTATGAGAGGGAAGACGAATGGTGAACCATAGATCTGTAATTATAGTGTTCAATTAATGAAGGCAAGGCACCCGAAGCCTGCAATGGTTTATTTATAATCTTTCAGAGGAGGGCGCGTGCACGTGGCGCACCTGTCCCCAGCTGTGTCTGCCCAAACGGAACAATCACACTACTTGCAAGTGAGTATATGTGTTATTAACAAATTCAAGTGACTATTGTTGGTTATAATTGTTAACTTCAAAGAGGCCACGTACAGAAAGTCGCAGCTGTGGCAGGCCCCCCACAAGGTGAACTGACGATGGTGAAGGTCGCGAGAATCCGTTGAATGCGGGCGGCACAGGACCTATCTATGCGGAGAACATTGGGGGATGCCTATGTCCAGCAGGAGGCGCCTATTGGCTGAAATGATGATGATGATTGAGTTAAAAATCAATTATACAAAATGTTATATACTAAGTTAAAATGTCAAGTGTTCCGAAAGGGGCGTTACGTTGGCAATGACAGTGACCGTGTGCGCAGGTGCGTGGCGGGGTACAAGCAGCGGCCCCTCCCGGACGGCAGCCTGGCGTGCGAGTATCTCGGTAAGTTCTGATTACTTCATATTTTTAGATTTGGGTTGAGGTTTTAAAAGCTCCGTTCTTAAAAGTGACAAACGTCATGAGGCGAGATAGATTTTCCCTCGGATCAAAAGAAAGAAACATTTTATTGACCATCACAATACATAATTTAACAATTGACACTTATCAGAAAACATAGGTAACATTCACACATTAAAACATCACAGACAAAGTTGAGTACAAAAACAGACGATAGGTAGGTAATTCAGTTATACAATGAAAATATTCTAAATAAATAGGCGTGTGTGAAGTGTGAGGTCTATCCCGGCCTCAGCATGGTGCTGCCACGACACCGACAGAAATGCCGCGGCAGCGCTGGTATTCTGGCAGGACCTGTTGTGAGTGAAGATCGTGTTAATGGAAAAACATACATAAATAAAAATGTCGGACTCGGAAGATTAGTCTATTGTTTAGATCATAAAGTAAGGTATTAATACTCTGGTTTAGATATTATTGCAAACATGGCGTTTTAGCACAAAATAATAATACACAGAAGTACTTACACCGCGACCTAAAAATGCTACACACGTATCCTTGTGTGTTGCCGAGCACTCTCGGCACCACACTGTAAGCGCACTCGCTTACAGTGATCCCAGCTAGTTTCAGCAGCCCAGCTAGCTTCACTAGTACAGAGACAAACCGACGGGCCACCGACAGGCAGAGCTATAGGGGATGTGCAGTAAAGTAACCATAGATGGCACCACTTTGTATTGACTCAATGTCAAAGGACATCCTCTTTTTTGGTCTAAGTGCCAGCTAGAATTTTTTTTTGCTGTATTCTGTACGACTTTTCCCCACGAGTATTTATTTATTCTTTTGGCACCACAGTTATAGAGTCATTATTGATGATTTTATTTGAGTTCAAAAATCATATGCCAGTCCGAGGATATCCTTTATCTTACTCAGTTCAAATGGATGACACCAGTTGGCACCACTGTTTATATGGACTGACAGCACATTGTATCGACTACTAAGTTCAAATGAATGGCACCAGTAGTTGACACCACGGTCGATGCGCACGTCGCCTATAACGAAACGAACTTTTCGATATTAAGGTCAGCTAGAGCAGACTACTTATTTTGTGTTTTCTGTTGTATATGTTGTGTGTTTGTGGTGGCAGGGTCGCGCCCGCGGTTGGTGGTGGGCTCAGCGGGGACGCTGCGCGTTGTGGAGCTGCACAAGCTGGAGCGCGCCACGCCTACCCCCACGCCCGCTCTCACTACCTCCACTCTCGCTTCCACCGTCCAACACGCCGACAAGGACAACACGTATGAAAACATTGCGTTTACATTTTTAACTTTTTGTTAGATTTAGTAGAGGATAATCGAAAGTATTAAAGTTTTACGTAATTTATGTAGTTCGTGAAGTAATTAATGTGAGAATATTGTATAGTTTTTATAAAGCTTTTGGTGATTGTTGCCTTTTCTAGTCTTGTAGAGGTCTTTCTATCTTATTCCCTCTGTGGAATAAGATAAGTAATATATCATATTCCTATTTTTTTTGGCTAACAATACATTTTACAACATTTATGAATACTGTGTTTTATGAGATAAGGGGCAGACGAGTAAACGGCATACTTGAAAGTCTTAGATGTGGAACAGCAAGCTTGTGTTTATTTCTAGTATTTAGGTTATGGTTGTCGGATTTTTGAGAGAAGTTATCTAATTTTTTATAAACATCTAATTTTTTATAAACATACATAATACAGTCAAAGATGTACCGTGATGCTAATGTTAAAATGTTAATTTCTTTAAACAAGTTTCTAAGGAGTCTCCTGGCCTTAGTCTGTATATGGCCCTGACAGCTCGTTTCTGTAGCACAGAAATAGCTTGAATATCATCCGCAGAGCCCCATAACAGCAGACACTAAAGACATAACGCTATGGAAATAACTGAAATATTCAAGTCTGGCTCGGTCAGATGTCTTATTTTGACTGCATATACAGCCGAACTAAGTCTTCCTGCCAGGGCTGCAATATGAGAACCCGACTGTAATTTTGAGTCTATGACGCCCAGAAATATCCTAGAATTAGTTACTTCATTGACTATTCATATTAATCCTAGTGCTGACCTGTCTTACGTTAGGCAATGTAAATTTGATACATTTAGTTTTTTAGCATTGCGAAGTAAATTATTTTCAGTAAACCAATGTAGCACTTGAGTGAGAGCATTATTTACGTCGTCAATGTTATCTTTATGTCTATTAGTTTTAAAAATGAAGGAAGGATCATCTGCAAATAATACTATGTCACACAAGTTTTCAGTAAAGTAAGGTAGGTCATTTACATATATAATAAACAGTAAGGGCCCCAATATCGAGCCCTGGGGCACTCCTATCTGTAAAGGGCGCCAGAAGAGTTAGTTCCATTCACATTGACTTTTTGAACTCTATCACTTAGGTATGACCGTACTAAGCTCAGAGAGCTATCTGTGAGGCCGTAATGCTGTAGCTTCATTAATAATGTTTGGTGATTAACGCAGTCGAATGCTTTGGATAGATCACAAAATATACCTACAGCATCCTACTTATTTTGCCATGCATCAAAAATGTGCTTGATGAGTGCAACTCCCGCATCAGTAGTAGATTTGCCTTTAGTAAATCCAAATTGTTTATTATGCTATAATTTGTTAAGATTAAAATGACCCAATAATTGTTGGAATTTAACTTTTTCAAAAATCGCGCGCTATCGCGTGTGAAATATCCGCAAGATGGTGCCCGTACCCGTGAACCGAGGTCCATTTTCAACATCATTGGCTGATTTATTCGTGAATTGACAATGTGACATTATCACGTTAAAAAATTTTTGCACGCGATATCCTCCATTAAAGTGCAAACCTGCCTTCACTGATTGGTCTGAACGCGTACAGATCGAGCGTGATTGCGAGCATCGCGTCGGCGTGGGTGAACGGCTCGCAGTGGGTGTGGTGGGGCGACGACGCGGGCGTGCTTGCGCGCGCGCAGCTCCAGTACAACGCACCGCACCAGCCGCCGCAGATACACAGCAAGGAGATATTGGTGAGTTCTTGCAATGGTATTGTGGTCTTATTACAGTGGGCTCGGGAAAGATTTTTAGACTTACATATCTGCCTGAAATACAGGTTATAAATAATACTCTGGTGTCCTCATTGTTAGAGTGTAGGCCCTGTTTCTGGGCTCCGGTGGTACTAGGGTTATTTACTGCTCTGCCCCTAACAGATAAGATACTCATTTATGGATATAAACCTTTTTAGTTTTATTGCTGTTGTCCTCCCATTGATTCTCTTTCTCGGTACAAAGAAAAGTTGGAAAACAAGAAGTTGAGGGTGGTTAAGCAAGGGATAGCCCTTTTTCGGCTCTCCTCATGTTTTTTTTTCATTTTATGATATAGGGGGTAGACGAGCAGACGTATCACCTGATGGTATGTGATTGCCGCAGTCCATGGACACCTGCAACGTCAAACGAGTCACAAGTGCGCTGCTGGCCTTTTTAGACGCTCTTGAGGATTGCAGGTCGGTCCGGAAACACCGCAGGCTTACGCTCTGTCTCAATTTAAATTCTAACATGAATGTTGAGTTATGTTAGAATATTAGAATGTTGATTAATGTTGCAACTCTTATTGCCAAAAATATATTTTTATGATCTGAAACTGTTTGAAAACAATAGTTTTTCGCGCAGATTCCGGGCGGAGCATCGATCCGCGGCATCGCCGTGGACGCGGCCGCCGCGCGGCTGTACTGGACGGCGGTGAGCGCGCGCGCCGACGGCTCGTGGCGCGGCGGCGCGCGCGGCGCCGTGTACTGCGGCACGCTGGACGCGCGGCGCCGCGTCACGCTGTACGCCGCCGTCCCACGCCGAGCCGGACGACATCGTCATCCACCACGACCTGGGGTATGATTAAAGAGCAAGGTCGACCCATGGGTCGCTGATTGAAGTCCGGCTCGAAGGACTATATTTTTGCTGCTTGCGCTTTGGGGGTGTTTGTTTAAATTATCGATCTAAGTGGAACTGTATATAACGATTTCCGCTATTGTTGTTTGCCAGGCTTGGCAAACATGTAGTTTCACTCCGAATCGCCGAACACTAGCCAACACAATATAATACTTATTCGAACGTTGATGAGCTTGCTGCCAACTGCAATACAATTTGTTTGCCACGCGCGTGGACGCGTTGTAAATGTTTATGTTGTATTGCAAGTGGGCGATACGGAAAAACGAACAACTGATAATTTTAAAGTGTAGTACGGTCAGAATCAAAAGTAGGATAACACTTTAGTACCATGTCAAAGTAACTATTCTGCCTATTATAGACAGTTTCTAAGGGGTACGTAAAATTGTTACTTTGACATGGTACTAATGTGTTAAGCTACTTTTGATGCTGACCGTACAACTCGAAGGTTATTGACCCAATTTCAGAGTGTAGCTTTTATTTAAATTGTATTTTAGGCTATGAAAAGCTTAAAATTGTCAAATAACAGACACACAGCGCCCCTACCGGAATAGTTTCCAATGCCAGGCAAGAGGATTTAGCAAATGAGAAATCCGATAGATGGCGTTATATAGACATCTAATACAACTTTGACGACGCCATCTATCGGATGTTTCATTTGCAAATACCCTCATTGAGCGCCCCTACCGGGATAGTTTTGAGTGTTCTTCCTGATTAATTGGTTCCACGTGAAAAAGCTGATAAGAAGGTGTGATCGCAGGCGCATGTTCTGGTCGGACGGCGGCTCGCGGCCGGGCATCCGCTCGGCGCAGCTGGACGGCGCGGGCGCGCGCTGGCTGCTGCGCCGGCGCGTGCGCCGCGGCGCCGCGCTGGCGCTGGACGTGCCCGGCGCGCGCCTCTACTTCGTCGACAGGTATACGGGCTTATTCAACTTGTTCAACGGTAGGGTAAATTACCTATGTGGCACGCGCACACCAACCTGCTGGCGGGAGCGCCCCACACTCGAGCCACCAGACGTTTTAACGATATATCGGTGTAGTGGAATCTTTTAATTGTTCTCTGAGTGAATTCGCAAGAGCCGCATTTTTTACTGTTGGTAACAAGTAGGTACCTAATATTAGAGATTTTACTGTTGGTTCTAATATCCGTAACACAGATGCTTGAGCTACCTGTCTCGGAACCAGATCAATGTATGTGTCTTACAATTGTGAAATATTAAATTATATTTATATAGTTTAAAAAATGTATAGTCTATTCCACCGCATTAGATAATTAACCTGTAAAGATAAAATAAGTTGGTGAAATAAATAAATATTCCCACGTCTAACGTTACTGGTATAGCCCAAATTGGCTTACATTATATTTTAATGCCGTGTGTTCCCCGGCAGAGTAGAATAGGCCACCCTCACTCTTACCGAGGTGTCGTTAAAGGCGACTAAGGTAAAGCTGCTGGCATGATCATCAGCACCCAGAGAAGGAAAACTCTGCATTTATATCAAAACCCTCGCCAACCCGTCTGCCAAGCGTGGTGAGTATGGCAATTACCCCTCATGTGATTGAGGGAGGCCCGTGCCCCAGCAGTGAGGACTTAAATGGGCTAACGATGACGATGATATTTTAAAAGACCTACGAGAAAGTTTTATCACTTATTTGGACGGCTGAGTTTAGAAAGGCTGTTGCAGTAATTGGCTGCTGCTGTAAAATACTATTTATTTATTATTATTATTATTTGTGTGTACGGACATGTCTGTTAGTATTGGTATGGGTGTTTTCTATATATTATAAGTATATATTTACAAAAAATAAAACAGTATTTTATGTATATATTTGTAATCCCACTGTTGATTCTGATATCTGTAACACAGGTGCTCGAGCTACCTATCTCGTAATCAACTCAATGTATGTGATGTTCTGAAATATTTATTTATTTAAAAATGAATAATGTACAAATTATCTAATGGGGGTTTAAAATTATGACTTTGATACTTTGGAAGGATAATAAGATAATTTTAATATTCAACGTAAGAACAGATATTTGCAGTTATAATTAATGTTATCGCGCGTTATAGATCATTGTGCGTTTGCGTCCTAAGTCGTTGCTTCGGGGCTCGGATTATGTTCGGTTCATGCGAACTTTAACATTGCGACTTTTTCCTAACGATACAAATGCTTGTTACACAGCTACACTGCATCGCGCCTTTGTAACTGTATCAATGTTGCATCGAGACTGAGTAACGTCCCTGCGTATTAAAGGCCGATTCGACCAATTTTAATCTGATACTAAATCTATGGTATAAAGCTAAAGATAAAAAATTGTTTATTCAATTTAGGTCCTTACAGAACACTTATAAATGTCAAAATAGGTATATCTACCGCTAGTTCGGAATGTCCATTTCTACTGAGAAGACACCAGCAAGGAACTCAGTAGTTACTCTTTACAAATATCAATGATGTTATAGATTTGCAATTGAGCGCTATATATTAGCGCTTATAGCGTATAGCGCTGTCATTCTATTCAAATCTTACGTTGTATCATAGATTTATTATATCGGATATAGATTGATATTTAATAGCAATCTTTTGCAATTTATTCTTAAGTAAATAGCACATTCAAAATTTTTATCTCATGTTCAGGTGGGACTCGAACCCATACCTTCCACAACATCGACAGCTCATGTCGAATCAAGTACTTACAAATTTCGTCGGCTAAGTAACGCGTTCAGTGTTCTAATTGGTAGAATATTCACCCGTTCACGAGTTCCGCAGCCGGAACGCGAGATAGAATTTTGAAGTGTGGTATTTAGTATCGGATATAGTTTGGTCTCACCGGGCGCACATACGGCAGGTACTACGGCACGCTGGAGAGCGTGCGGCTGGACGGCGGCGCGCGCGCGCTGGTGGCGGCCTTCGCCTCGCGCGCCGATGCGCCGCGCCCGCCGCACTACACGCACGAAGGTTCGGTCACTTGTAACTATTCCATTAGAGAAACATTTCTGAATTATTATTAATACATTCAAACAATATGACCAGAGTTTTTTGCGGTTACTAAACCTTGAAGATTGTTTCCGATTGTTAAATCGATACGACTTGCAAGCCTTCTAAAAACATCTAATTTTTTTTATTTGATAGGTGGCAGACGAGCATCCCATCAGGTGATCCGTCGATCACCTGATGGGAAGCGATTGCCATCGCTCATGGACACCCGCGACATTTATTGGAGTCACAAATACACTGTCAACCTTTAGACCCCCCTTTTCCCCAGTACAGCTTCACTCCGGTTTTTTGTGGTATCATTGCGGCGAGTCGGTCCATTCAAGCCTTTCTTACTTATCCAATTAGTCACTCAGCGTGTATCTGTGAACATTTACATACCTTTAACCACGTGTTTTACTTATTGAAATTTTTTTCGACTCCCCATACAAAATTGCCAAGTCACGTGACTGACTTTGTATGAAAAGTTGAACTTTTTTCATGCGAATTTCCATAAGTGATAGAACAAATTTTGTTCATAATTGTTAGAAGAACACCTATTATAAGGTTTTCAGGCTGTAAACGATACAAAAGACGGCTAGGATGTGTGATTGTTGTGTCACGCAGAGCTGGCGGCGGCGGGCGTGTGGTCGCGCGCGTGCCGGCGCGCGGCGGTGTGGGAGGAGTGGGTGTGGTGCGCGAGCGCGCGCGGGCTCACGCGGCTGGCGCGCCGGCGCGGGGATACCACTCGCGCGCCGCTCGCGCACGCGCCGCTGCTGGCCGCGCCCGCCACCGCGCTGGCGCTGCTGCACACCGACGCGCCTAAAGGTCAGTTGGTTTCGCAGGGGAAATGCTCATGTATGTAATATATATAATACTCAGCTGGCCCTACTGAGAATCAGGGTCATGACATAGGCTGAGTGGGAGCCATTTATGTTGGAGGTCACCAACACAATATATATGCACTGCCCGGTTAAAAACCAAATAATAAGGGTACAACCTTATTATTTGGTTTTTCCTTTGTTTTGTTTCTTTTTTTTTCAGTATCTATTTTTTTTTGATGATGTACGGTTCGCAAACCTTTATATGATAGATGATAGAAGATTGGAATGAAAGTCTCTGATAGAACTGATAGAATGTATTGATAGAAAGTCTAAAGTCTAAATGATAGAATGATAATGAGTACGCGAACGACACGATTGATTGCCGAAGTCACACTGGCTAATTAGCAGCAGTATGAAGTAAAATGCTGACGCGACAATGTGTACGCGCTTGCCCGTACAGATGGTTTGCTCTTTTGTAACTGATGTTGTACTCATATATAGTGTTGTGATGTCCAAAATAATATTTTTTTTCTTTTCTAATACATATAATGAATGTAATGTAGCTAACTAAAGGAGGCTTGAGTTATATGTTTGTTTGCTGACAATATGATGTGTTTGCTAGCTCCTTTCCACGACATTATTGATAAAGTGACATTTTAATTTTAATTTAATTTACATTTTACTTACTTGTTGACATAATTTTATCTATTTGTATTATTGGCAATTTAACATATAATTATTATTATGTGTATCTCCTCCGGGAAATCATGGCTCGGAAGCCAGTCCTTTTGGACGACTTACGTGTGGATACAGATCCAACACGAAGAGGTCGCTTTGAATAATTTTAAGTATTATTTATTTATTCTTTATTGTACAAGAAAATAAAGTACAATTAGCCGACTTAATGCTATACAGCATTAAATATTGTGAAAAATCATTATGAAAACAACGTTGTGGAATCAGAAACGTTTACCTCTACTTCACTTTAATCCATGATACTTCATTCATCAAAATCGGCTGGGTAGTTTAAGCAGAATTTTGAAACATACAAACATATTTACATCCAACCCATACACCCGCACCCCACGAGTGCGAGTATAGACGCAAATAGTGTGCGAGCAAGAAGGGAATAGATGCGCCGCCATTTCTAATCCCATTCTTTATCCACACAGGTTGTACATGAACTGCTAAAATCATAACCCATCCTTTTTGGTTTTGCCGCAGTCGGGTAAAAACAGCCCTATTTCTAACCGGCTTAATAAAGAAATTTAATAATATAACAAGAACAAAAACGTACAGAAATACCCGAGAACCCGTGCGTGCACGCCAACGGCTCGTCGCGCTGCGACGCCAGCGCGCTGTGCGTGCGCGGCGCCCCCGGGAACTACACGTGCCTCTGCCCCGACCTCTATGAGCCCGCCAGCGACGACAGAGATGTAACTATAAACACTTCTTCTTTTTATGTGGTAAGTGGAAGACCAGCAGACGGATCACCTGATCACCTGCGACACTAGTGGAGTCACTGCCAACCTTTAAAACTCCCTTACCCCTGGATTGGGCCTCCGGTATCGATTCCGACCGAAGCGTAGCGCTCCCACGATGAAACTTCAACTCTTGATGATCCTTTTGATGATTCGAAGATATATCAAATCTTCATAAAAAGAGTGTACTTATTTAACTATAATTTTTTTAAAGATTGACAGCGCATTTATGACTCCATTGGAGTTGTAGATATTCATGAACGGTACTGGAGCTCAATTATCGGGATTTCGATATGAAAAAAAAACATGGCGGATGGATGTCGCATGAAAACCATACAAAACAATTATATTATAGTAATATATATCGTGTTATGAGAAAATATCACGTCCCGAGAATTGGTTTCCTGATTGCTTACTGCGTAGTAATAAATCCGCTCGCCTCTGCAATATATAGTACGTCATTTTTAGGCTGCCGATGTAAAGTCGACCTTTCTATGGTCCGCGGTATGGGGGAGGGGAGTGTTCTTGACCAATCGAAAAAGTTCTATAGTTCTGTTTTTCCTGACCACTATAATCTGGGCATCTTTTAGGCAAACGCGTATCATCCTAGACCTCATCGTCGCTTTCCATCAGGGCGATTGTGGTCAAGCGTTGGCTTATTGACAAAAAAAAAAGCTTTTGATTGGTCAAGCGCACTCCGCGTCACGTAGATCGTGGGTAGGTCGACATTGTAGCGGTAAAGTTACTAAAGCGGGGTAGGGAGAGTTTAAAGGTTGACAGCTCACTTGTGACACCACTGGTGTTGCGGGTGTCCATAGGCGGCGGTAATCTTACCATCTGGTGATCCGTCTGCTCGTCTGCCACCTATGTCATAAATAATATACAACGTGTAAAAAATCTGAGCAATAATATACCGTGTAAAGACTTCACTGCCCAAATACTATGAGCATCATTTGAGCAAAAAAAAAAAATCTGCTGTTCTATACTAAATAGAATATCCGCGCGTCAATAATGTATTACACGTTGTATATAGGTACATATAATGTTTCCACACAGGAGAAACTGAAATGCATCGTATCGTCCCTGGGGCGCGTCGTGACGGGCGACAGCGCACCTGCGCCGGCGCCGGCGTGCGGGGCGTCGTGCGGGCCCGGCACGTGCGTGCGCGGCGCGTGCGCGTGCCCGCCGCTGTACGCCGGCGCCGGCTGCCAGCACTACCGCTGCGCGCACCACTGCCTGCACCGCGCGCGCTGCGAGCTCGACGACGACGCCGCGCCTGATGCTACCGGGCTGAAGCCGCTCAAGGTATGTTAGGCCGACCACACTATTATACTGATTTTTGTGCAATTCACTTAAGTAAGTACCTAATGCACTTAAAAATTTTCGACAGTCTTCGGGTGGTTCGCAGTTGCAAGATTAGCAAAAGATCGTGGGTTCGAGTCCCACCCAAAGACTGTCGAAACATTTTTCAAGTGCATTATTTACGCACTATTGTACTTTCGCTCATTTGCAGCCGTATACTTCAATTAAAGGACGTTGGCTCTGGCTTCTTCTCTTCTTCTTCATCTTAGCGTGTATTTCCCAGTTGCATCCAAAGTGGTATGGGGATTGAATGGGAATTGAATTGAAATTCGTTGAAAATGAAAAAAAAATGGTTAAAAAATAACAAATTCGTTAAAAATTACAAATACGTTGAAAATAAGCAATTCATTGACAATAACAACGGTGTCAAAAATATCAACATTGTCAAAAATAACCAAGTCGTTGAAAATAACAAATGTTAAAAATAACAATTTTGTTATAAATAACTTTTAATTTTTTTTAACTGTGTTGTAGCTGAGTTAATAGTTTATTTTACATTTTAACGTAATGGTTATAACTTTTAACATCCATTAATCTAAAGCTGTCGCTCTGGAGCCCGGGGTACGCTTGGAAAATGGTTCTTGATTTGGGGAATTTGGTAAACGACGTTGACTCGGACGATAACATTTATATCCCGTAAATTATAGCTTGATTAGAATGACGAGGTCACTTTACCTTTATTGCAATGAATAATAAGGTTTATCATTTAACCAAGTTTCATTTCATAGATCTTTATTACTACAGACCTAAAGATAATTTTTCTGTGACACTAATAGTTGTCATTTTAATCAAACTGAATTTTACGGACTTTAGCTAGAGGTTTTTAATTAACATGTAAAAGCATTTTATCTCTGATTGTTATTCGTGTAACTGTTTTAGGCATATTTGTTCTAAAGTACTTGTTGCTGTTTGTTTTACATTAAGAAATAAATAAATAACCGTCTACAGGAAACTTATTTGTAGAAATGTACCATTTGAATGCGGCACTCGTTGAATTGTAACTATTTAATTAGAGGAATATTTCATATTATTAATACATTGAAACAATATAACAAGAGTTTTTGGCCGTTACTAAACCTTGAAGATTGTTTCCGATTGTTGAATCGATACGACTTGCAAGCCTTCTAAAAAAACAGCGTATTCTTTATTCAAAAGGCCGACGGCGCACTTTTTATTTTATGTGATAGGTGGCTGACGAGCAGACGGATCACCTGATGGTTAGCGATACCAGTGGAGTCACAAGTGCGCTGCCAACCTTCAAACTGGATTTTCTCCCACTTATCATGCTGAAGCGTGGCTCTCCCACGGTCTGCGTGGAGTATGATAAGGTCGTGATGTCCCTCAGTGCACGTGCTTCGGCGGCTACTCGGGGCGGCGCTGCGAGGTGGCGGCGGCGGCGTCGTGCGCGTCGCTGCGCTGCCACCGCGGCGAGTGCCGCGCGCTGCGCAACGCCGCGCTGTGCGTCTGCGCGCCCGGGTACACAGGTACGCTCATGCTTTGGTAACTTACAACTTGGTTTTTTTTGGAAAAGCGCCTCCTAAACGCCAGATATTGAACTAAAAGCTAAAGCAACAGAAATGTTAGTACGCTCGAGTACTGTTAGATGGCGTTGTGCAATTTTACATCGCTCTTGCATTTGGATTTTCTAAAAATACTCAACGTCAACATCGCTACGCTTGCATTTGCATTATTTAAAAAAATAATTAATTAAGGTCAACAAACTTTTATAAATTTACTACCTCAAGTCATCGTGCAAATGACAAGGTTCTTGGAAAAAAGTGTTGGAAAAGCGCCATCTTAACGCCAGAAGTCTAAACGACATCTGCGAGCTAGATGGCGCTGTATCACGAATTTGCCAAAATGTTAAGTTACCTGTCTATCTCCAGTATACAATAGTAGCCTTTGGGTACGCTGCACTTGTTGTTTAGCCTACGTTTCCACCAAAGGTAACAAAATATTAATAAACATTTACTTCATTTCTCTGTGTACGGTTTACTACCGCACATTTGGCCGTGGCGCCATTATTGGGGTCACACGTCATCTTTTTAACTTATGTTTGTTTTGTTTACTTATTAATTACTTTACTCATAGAGATCGTTATTTACGGCAATCGGAGAAAGACGTCTTATAAACTTAACCTTGTAACTTAACTTCAATAAATCTGGGAAAATCTTCCTCCGTCTACAATCATCAGCTGATCTAACTGCCTGTACCTGCCACCGTCAACTACGTGCCAGGACACAACTAACTACGAACAACTTCATGTATGGTGTAGCGGTCAACTAAGCGCACCATACATTTTGGTCCTTCGAGCCGGATGACGGCGTCTTTGATCCTTCTTAAGCGGCTCATTGTAGGCGGCCATGTTTCGGTTCCGTGTGTCATCAGCGGCAATCCACTTCATTTACGCTAAATCGCTTTATTTACCGAGCTTCTCTCACTGAAGCGAAATAAACAATTTTTTCACAACATATCCTTCCTCATTTCTGGCGAAACAGCAGCATACCTAGAGCTTTGGCCAATATTATAATGCGTCATGCCTTCCTGTCCAATGCCAAACATAACTCTGTTGGGCATGGTAAAATCCTAATAATATTATAAACGCGAAAGTGTGTGAGAATTTATATTATTATGTATGTTTTACTGAGTGAATTTTGATAATTTACTCATCAAAATAGCACATATGTTAAAATTAATAAAGATCATGAAAGTAAATCCGCAAAGTGCAGTTAGTATAGTATGGAATACAAAACCTCGAAATGTATTTAGAACCTTTGATTTTTTCCTATATTCAATTGAAGTTGTTAGTGGAAACTAACCGTCTCCATCGACCAAAGAAGTTCCGTGAAAAGCGCCATCAACATTCAGATTTGAGCTTTATGTTCATAGGCATAAGGCATCAAAAATTTTAGTTCTGTATTTTGCCGCGGGACTCGTTTCGTGACGCGAACTCTATAAATAATATTGAAGCATCGAATAACGCCATTTATCGAATGTATTGTTTAAGAAAACCCTATTTGTAACACTGACGATGTTAACAATAACACACAAAGGTCCCCGCTGCGAGCAGTGCGTGGGGCTGCCGGCGTGCCCGGCGGGCGCGGTGTGCGTGCGCGCCAACGGCACGGACGCGCTCGCGCCGCAGCACGACCTGCACGCGCACTGCCAGCACGCGCTCTGCGTCGACTACTGCCTCAATCAGGTACTTATAAACTACTCCACGAAACCGATAATAGCTATCAATTAAGAGTGCGGCGGAGCGTTGTTCAAATACGATTCGAGGCGAGGTTGGGCGTCTCGCTATATTTTTTGCGTAAGGGTCGCGCCCTTACATGCAAGTAGAAACAGCAAGATAGTTGTTTGAAATTGGTAACAAAATTATGAGTATTTGCGAATACCAAGTATGATGAATGAAAATTGATCATATTTTGATATTCTTTAAGACATTGTATAACTAGACAAGCTGTGTCTCTGTTAAATTTTTTATAATGAATATTCGAGTTTTTAATATTTTAAACAAATAGGCAAAAAAAAGGTTATTAACGTGGAAACATTAACGAAATTAAATTGCATATATTTTTAATTCGATAAAAAATTTAATTGGGTAAATATTTTTAAGAGCAGGTGTTAACCGAGCCGTAGATTCGAGTAACAGCAATGAAACGTCGAGATAATCTTTAAATTGCAAATTATTTTGGTATAACGTTTGTATGGGAAATATATGGTTCGCCGGCACCTTAAGTTCTTTTTAAATAAGGAAACTGCTTTATAATACCATTTTAGTTAGCAAATGTATAACATACATTTATGAATTTCTTAAAAGACTCTTAGTTGAAGCAGTAAATTTCGTGTTAAAGGTCGTGTCTAACAGTTTCTGTGTGTCAGGGCACATGCTTCGTGTCCCGGGGCGCGGGCGTGGGTGGCGGGGGGCGGGGGGGAGGGCGCGGTGTCGTGCGCGTGCGCAGCGGGCTGGAGCGGCGAGCGCTGCCAGCGCGCCGCCTGCGTGGACGCCGCCTGCCGCGCCGGCGCCGGCCCTGCGCCCGCGCACGACCACGCCGCGCCCGACGACAACCGCAGCACCGGCCTGGGGGGCGACGACCACGACTACAGACCGCACCGTGAGTACTCAATCAAATACTCTACATTGGAACGACAACTAAACTATGCCCGAACCGGGGCATGAACATACTCATGACAGGTAGCCGCTCGAGCACGAGAACAGCGCATCGGTCGACAACACCAGCACCAGCTTGAGTACTAAATCAAATAATCTAGATTAATATCACAACAAAGATGTACCTGATTGAGGACACGAACATACACAGCCGCGCACACGACAAACGACAGAAGTTTAAAAGTTTAGAAGAGGATGACAACCAGGACTAATATATTAGAAATCTCAAATCTGCTGTGACAATACAACACCGTATGGCTCAGTTCAACTTCAGTTTTCAACTTTCTACAATAAATATGGGCCAGGAGTTCCTAGGTCATCACGATTGCCATTAGCAGCTCATATTCACAGAACTGTGGCATTCACAGGTAGCTTCCGCCATCAAGCAACTAAATGCTGGAACAACTTGCCTCCTCCCATAAGGGAAGCTCGTTCCAAACCTATTTTTAAGAAAAATCTAAAATTAATTCTCTTGGAACGACGAAAACTAGGCGATTGGTTGCTTGCATGGTTTCAATTCCACTGCTGCATCGCGAGAAACTTTACACACACATCTTGTCTATTTACTTTTAATACAGCTATAATCCGTGTTTGTTTACTTCCATTTACCATCGTATATAAGTAATACTTGTTTAACGTCTACTTATTTGTCTACTCTCATTTAGTTAGTTTAAGTTGTTACTGCGGTGCCGTCACGTGCATCCCTCAAAACTGGCAATGGCTAAATATCTGTGGTTTGCTCGTCGAGTAAACAATTCACTGAGCCATTGCCATTTCGCACCACTACTGCACACATGCCTCACTATAAGACCATCTGGGGATTTTTACTGTACTTACTTTATACTGTTCTGAATGTGTGTTTTTTGATGCGAATAACCGTTTTATCTATCTATCTATCTATCTATCTGTGCTCTGACTGAATGGCCATTTTGTTGTATTTTAGAATTACTTTGTGTTATTTTCCATTAGCTCCATGATACCACGGACACTGAATTGGGCAGCCACTCTACTTACAGTAGAGCGACTGCTAAACCAGTGCCCGACCAAGAACACAATTACGCAATTATACTTTTTAACCGACTTAAAAAAAAGAGGTTCTCAATTCGACATGTATGTATATATATATCTCTATATATACATATATATCGATTACTTTACCATTTATGAAGCGATTTAGATCATTCTTTTTTAATTGGTAAATAGATAGACCATGATTGGTACCATGATCAGGATATCAGGATCTTTTGATGGGATGCTGGAAATATTGAGGGGAACTTTCAAATTTTATAGGAAGACGTAATGTTTTTGTATCTTTTTTCAAAACCTCACCAGTATTTACGCCTGACTGTATTAATTTGGTGGCTCTGCTGATGATGGAAGGTCAACTCCTCAACGGTAACGAGTAGTACGGTAATCTCTGTTGAATAATTGAATGTTGTATTAAATTAAGAATAAGAATTGGGCGCCGACTTCGGTAAAATCTTTTCTCGAGTGTACTGTTTTAAAATGTTACCTATTTGAAGTGTATAAAGTGATAAAAATATTATTTTACACTTTTTAGTTCGTGGTTTTTGAAGGCGTTTTTTTTCCGCAGTTTTTTTTTTTCGAGTTGCTTGTAGGTACTATCAACTTTTTTCACCATCGCTCGCATCGTTTAATTAATTTTCTAAATAATAAATTGAGACCTTTAGCTAAGTAGTCTAATCGCACAGATGTTCATGGGCGGGGATATGACGGGGGGATGATCACTTCCCATTAGGTGAACCGCTTGCTCATTTGCGCCTCTAGCATAAAAAACTACAACTCGCATACGTTACCCTATTAAAACAAGTAACTCTGCACTACACGATTTAAATATGTACATATGTTTTTATATTCATCGTATCCTACCACACACCAATAAGGATACCTAAAACTAATTTTATTATTGTTGCTTATTCGGCAAAATATCAAGCACAGCTATGATTAGAAACTTCAACCAATTCTTTATTCAATTATTCACCATTTACAACTATACTATGTAGATGAGAACATAAACTACAAAACCAATTAAAATCGAATACATATTAAACACTACAATTATCACCTTAACAGCAATTAAGCCATCAACCTGACGCCAACGTAACTGTGTGGCGCATTAGAATACCGCCTGGACCGGAACTGGTAGCAAATCTGCGTGGCGATCAGGATGCGACGAGGATAACTTAACGGAATGCCGTTATACATGTCGCAGCCATCTGCTTAAATTACCCATTCAATCGGACGCCTAGGGCGTTCGTCATACGCCGGCGTCCAATCAAATAGCTGTAGAACAGCTAGCCTTGTCGTTGACCGCAACGTTTTACCAGATGACTGAACGTTTGTCGCCACCATCACCCAATTAGATGCCTAGGCCGATAGTTGTTTAAACTACAATCACTCGACGCACACGATGAACTATTATTGGCATCTCCATGTTTATAGACTATTTTGACAATTATACTTAAATTTTGCTTATATTTTCACACAAAAACGAGATAATCTGACCATAAAATTCACTAGCTGTTTTCGCTGCAAATGCATTACGGAAATAAATTTGAATCACATGGCTGAGATTTTGATCAGTTATTTCGAATGGGCTAACTTTCAATATGCCAAGCTGTTAAACGGTGAACAATCATTTTATTTTCATAAATACATTTGATACAAGTTAAGGTCTTATGATAAGGAGTATCCCAGTTGCTGTATTCAGCCTGTTACCAGACGTGCAAATAGAATTTAAAAGGAAACAAGCAAGTTATTCCAATTTTACCACTACGTGGAGTTTTAAATTAAATTCTAAATCTTACACTATTAAACATAACTTAATTACAGACATTGTCTATGTAATGAGGGTTTTCGCGTGTGAAAAATGGAGTACTATAGGAGTGAGGTCCATATACAATGTGATTTTTAAACGTGATCTGTCAAAATGTCAATTTGACAACTAAACAACCAATGCGGTTAATGTTGGACCTCAGTCCAACAGTACGCGATCTAGCGGATTTTTCACACCCGAAATCCCTCATTGAATAGAAATAAATATTGAATGATCTAGGCAACCTATTGGTTGTAGGTGTTTAACGAACGCCCGAAGCGCCCAATTGGATGGATAATTTAACCAGATGGCTGCGATATACACATGATTGCGGCTGCTTCCTCTCTGTTCCTCCAGTACCTTATAATAATGTTTTCCGCTAACAAAACAAAACGAGTTATGACAATTATGTAACTGTGAACTTATCTCTCACTCTAAACATGTTGCATCCAAAGCCGGTTGCATCCATAGCCGTCGCTCTCAAACCTTGGATACGCTTGGACCATTATTTAGAATCTAGAATTTGGTGAATCTAGTAATTGCAGTGAAGCAACTGCCGTCTGACCTTCGCACAAATGTTTCCTTATTTTATTCAGTAAAGAATATCTATCTATAGTATGTATACCCTATATATTCAGTGCTAGACGTAGAACATTTCAAAAAGGTCGGTAGGTTAATACAGAAATTCAAGGTCGCAGTATGTGCAACATTTTTATACGCATAATGATTAAAAGTAGACGGTCCAGTCGTGTCCAGTCTAATGTAATAGCAGAGAGAGACCCAAAAGACGGAAAGGTGTCCAGTCATATACCAGCTGATCGAGTCCCAACCCGTATGAAGAGAGGGCCCCGGCATGGCTTAAGACTTGACCTAAATAGTGATATTTGAGAGTACATGTACTTGATCAAGTATTTCTAATTGGAATATCATCCATACTGTGGTAGCAACTGATGTATGGCTTCATGTACGCTCGTACCAACAGTAATGTTAGTATAGCATTAAGCATGTTCGCAGACTAATCTGTAGTATGCAGGTCGCACTTGTCGCCTCATATCTTGCTGTTACAGAGATACCTACTTATTATGAGTACCTCCTATAATAACTGATGTATAATTATTATAGTACATATAGTCTTTTAGGTATAAAGAGGAAAAAACTAACCAATTTTTGCAAAAATTATGTGTACCAATTTACTAACTTAGCATTTCTTAAAGTAATTTAAGCTTCAATTTTCCTTGATGGTTACCATAATTTTACATAATTTTTTCAAAACATTTAGACATATTCAACCTTTCCTTGTGCGTCGAACGCGCGTTACATTCAATTAAGTTTTATTACCTTCATATCTTGTAGCCAATTACTCGCTTCTCGATCTCATTACACAAATACTCGGAAATTACTTTCACAAATAGGCTCTGCGATAGTAACTAAACCTACAAGTTGACAAAATGAAAATTTAACATTCAATATTGAAATTTCAACTATTCAGATAACTTCAATGATCTTGTCATGACTTCGAGAAAAAAATCCGGAACAATTATACATTTAAATTTATAAAAAAAAACCGGCCAAGTGCGAGTCGGGCTCGCGCACAAAGGGTTCCGTAGCAGCAAAGTCCAAAATTACAGTTAAATCAACCTATCTCAAAAACTATAAGAGATACTTTGATCAAACCAAAAATCGTTGAAAGAGTTAATTAGCATGCATCACCTCTATTTTTTTTAGAATTTTATACCCCGTAGTTATAAAAATAGAGGGGGGGGGGACATACTTTTTACGACTTTGAGAGCTGATATCTCAAAAACCGTTCACTTTAAGAAAAATGTTTTTTAGAAAACTTTATATCATTTTAAAAGACCTTTCCATTGATACCCCACACGGGTATGTACATCGAAAAAAAAAAATTTCATCCCTCAGTTACATGTATGGGGGGCCCCACCCCCAATTCTTTTTTTTACTATTTAGTGTCATATTTTTGTAGCGGTTCATACAACACATATTCCCATCAAATTTCATCACTGTAGTACTATAGTTTCCGAGTAAATCGGCTGTGACAGACGGACAGACGGACAGACGGACATGACGAAACTATAAGGGTTCCGTTTTTGCCATTTTGGCTACGGAACCCTAAAAACATGTCAAAAAGTAAAAAAGTTAATTAAAATGACGAGTGTCTGTTGCCGGCTCAGAAAGAGAATAAAAACTAGACAGTTCGCATATTGTAAAATAATGTCTAAGATTTTATCCTCATGCAGACACAAGCAGAGTTGCCACCCGTCCCGATTTTTCCGGGACTGTCCCGATTTCGACGACATTGTCCCGCGTCCCGACGGACTATCGATTTGTCCCGATTTTTGTCAATATGCATGTCATAGGTTCAATCAATTTATTCAAGGGTACCTACCCAACACAGTCACGCGCCACCGCGCCATCTACCGCGTTCGTCTGTGCAATAATGTTAAAAAAAAGTTTCATATAAAGGTAATATTTTGATTGGACCAAACTCCGAACGTCCATCTGATCCGAACCAACGTCAGATGCATGCCCGATCGTCCCGATTTTTTTTCCCTAAAGGTGGCAACCCTGGAAACAAGAAGTGTAAAAAATTTGTGACTCGACACCGAAAATATACGAACTGAGTTAAAATATTCGCAACAAAGACATCTTATTTATTTACAAAATCACCTGTTATGAGATTTTCGTGATGTAAACGATAAAAAAAAATAACGGGGTATATGTTGAGCCCCTGGTTACAGTCTGATTGAAGTTACCCTTTAGCCTCATCGCCAGACCATACATGGTGAAACCAAGGTCAAGCGCTCGGTTAGTGGAATTAAAATATTAAAAGATTATTTGTGACGAGGTCAGTCTGCCGTGTAATCTTCACACGGCTCTTAGTTTGACGAGCTTGTGAATGCTCGCCAGATAATATTTAAAGTTTTTGTCGGCCTACCATTTACATAATGTTATTCTTCGCGCAAAAAATCGTTCAAACAAAAGATGGTGACGATTAAGTATTGATCATCATTAGTAGGTTTACGTTGTAACTAGTTTCTTGTGTTATGAGATTCAATATTAGCCGCAAATTTCCAAGTTGCCTTTCCAAGAAGTTAAATAGAACAAGTTTAACTGGATTATGATATGATGCTATAGAATTTCTAGCTTTGTTCTTGTACCTACGTAAATAAATGTATGTGATCGGTTTGAATAAACCCTTTCTTGTATTAGCTAAGAGTTAATTTTACTGTGTTCAATAAAAAATACGATTTTGAAGTAACCTCATACTTCTTTAAAACTACATTGTGATTAAATTGGTTGCACGTGACTTATTATTGCGATATACCGTAATACATAATTGAAAAAATGTAAATAAGTAAAAGGCGTTGACGGCAATGGATAGTGGACTCGTGCCTACACGAGTACACTAGTAATAATAATATCCTCCAACCGATTTCGGCTAAGGCGACCAATCTCAACAAACATCTACTTACGCAGGATATATAATAATAAAATAAAACGCGGCATATTTCAAGGAGACGCTCTTAGCCCATTATGGTTTTGCTTAGCCTTGAATCCATTATCACAGTTATTAAATAAGTCACAAGCAGGTTACAGAATAAATCAAATCAACAGTAGTAATTCTCAAACATTATCCCATTTAATGTACATGGACGACATAAAACTTTATGCACCTGACATTGACCGATTATATAAACTAGCAGATATTACACAAAAGTTTTCACAGGACATACGCATGAAATTTGGTGTGGAAAAATGTAAAATTAATTCCATAGAAAAAGGCAAGTTGCAAGACAAAAGCTACGCGCTAGAAACAGGAGAAATCATCACTCCAATGGACGACTATTCCACATACAAATATTTAGGCTTCCAACAATGCAAGCATATAAATCAGAAGCAGACTAACGCTGAACTAATAACAAAATTTAAACATCGATTAAATCAAATTTTAAGATCACATCTCAATTCAAAAAACATCGTCAAAGCAATTAACTCATATGCGATACCAATACTTACTTACTCATTCGGAATCATCAGATGGTCACAGACAGAACTCACAACATTGCAGCGCACTATTAATACACACATGACCAAACACAGAAAGCACCACCCAAAGTCATGCACCCAAAGACTCACCCTCCCTAGACGTGAAGGCGGAAGAGGACTCATAGACGTCACTAATTTACACAACAAACAAGTCACAACTCTAAGAAAATACTTCTATAGAAAAGCTGAAACATCTTCACTACACAAATTTTCAATTGAAGCTGACAACAAACTGACCCCTCTAAACCTACACGACTCACACGTTCAAAAAAATGAAATAATCACGGACAATCAGACAAAAATTGCTGAATGGGCACAAAAATCCCTGCACGGGAGACACAAAGCCGATTTAAGCCAAAATCATGTCGACTTTGAAGCGTCGAACGAATGGCTGACAAGAGGTGAACTCTTCCCCGAAACAGAGGCATTTATGATGGCCATTCAGGATCAGGTGATAGCAACAAGAAATTATAGAAAACACGTTACAAAGGAAATACAAACCGATCAATGCCGCCACTGCAATAGCGCCCCCGAAACAATTCAGCACATCACAGGAGCCTGCAAGACTTTAGTACAATCCGATTACAAACACCGCCATGACCAGATCGCCTCAATCATACATCAATACCTAGCGCATGCATTTAAATTCATCCGAGAAAAAGTTCCATATTACAAATACTCTCCAACAACTGTTTTTGAAAACCAACAGACAAAATTATATTGGGACCGAACGATAATAACAGATAAAACAGTACATTTTAATAGGCCAGATATCACCCTACATGACAAAGATAACAAAACAATTTATTTAATAGACATAGCAGTTCCTAATACACACAACCTTCAAGCAACCATCTCAGAAAAAATAACAAAATATCATGACCTGGCAATAGAGCTAAAACAACAGTGGCATGCCGAAACTGTACATATAATTCCAATAGTTATTTCATCAACATGAGTTATCCCCAATAGTATAAAAAAGAGCCTTGAATTGTTAAACATCCCCACAAAAATTACCTATTTACTTCAAAAAGCTAGCATACTTAACACATGTCGAATCGCCCGAAAGTTTTTGTCATCCGGATCCACTACACTCAATCCTATGACGCTTGACTGAGGTCCGTGTCGTAGGAATACTTACCCGCCTTTTTCAAAGGCTGGAGAAAGCCAAGGCTTAAAAATATATATAATAATAATAAGATCAATCAGATCCGTAGTGTAGGAACTGTACTTGGCCTAGGCCCGTACATTTCTGAAAAGCCAGCAAATAGCTGTGATACTCAGCATATAAAGAACATAATAATAATAATACTTTATTTCTCACCATAATCTTACACAAATCTAGGCTTATTGTAATTCTTACATAGTACAAAATATGGTAACTTAGGTAAATTTAATATCTATAGTTATTTACTTACATTACTATTACTATTATATCTATATCATAGTGGTCAAGGGTTTGCGCAACCACAAGTGCACTCTCTATTCCCTTGCCCTCATATTCCTATGGGACACCGGTGTGTGACACGACCAGAGAGGGTTCGGGCGCAGGACCAACGGCTTAACGTGCTTACCGAGGCACGGGGGTACAAGACCGCTAACTTCCAGCCTCCGGGCTGACACTGAGAATTTCTTAACAGAAAAACTCTGGTACAAATTTTGGCCCGACCCGGGGATCGAACCCGGGACCCCAAGCGCAGCCGTCGTTTTAAAGTGCGACGCACTACCCAATGCGCCAACGAATCAGCAAAAACACGAGTATGTTTGTATGTATGAATATGTACATAGTTATATGTACTTAAACTGTGAACTCGCGTCGTCGCTTCTTGTTACTAACCCAGTAGATAGTAGTAGATGCAAGTTCACAGTTTAGGCAGCTAACAGAGTGTAGAAACAGCTTTGTTTGGTCGCAGGATAAATTTTTTTTTCATAAATTTTTTCCCATATTTTTTTTAAAATCATAAATAATCCATACTAATATTATAAATGTGGAAGTATCTGTCTGTCTGTTTGTCTGTCTTTCCCGGCAAAACGGACCGATGGATTGACGTCATTTTTTAGTGGAGATAGTTGAAGGGATGGAGAGTAATATAGGCCACTTTATGTGTCTTCTTAACGCGAGCGAAGTAGCGGGCAAAAGCTAGTGTTAAAATAAACGTTTTGAGCGTCGTAAGATTGTCAAAATAAATAGAATATAATCGTTTATTCCTTTAAAATATGGTGTTACGGAAATGGTCTTAGGGTATGTACATAATACAATGTTCAGCATATTTTTCCATAATAGTAGGAATGTCATTAATTATTTAATATTATTTATATTACATTATTCCAATCGGGTCTGATATTTATATTAATAGAATACACAGTGCAAATGTCAAAATAAGTAATTATATAGAATAATAAAAATAAATGTCAAATAAAAATGATGTCAAAAAAATGTATATACCTAATATTATATAATATTAAAATGATAGTAGTGTTACTGCGTGCGCGGGAGTGCGACCTCGACGGCCCTCACCTTCGCGTCGCTCGCGCCGCACTCGCCGACAGACACATATTACTAGATGTGCCAAAAAATCACTAAAGTAAAAATTGTTCGCGACGATATTTTAGTCCGAGTTCACGACAGTATTATGGTTCATGTTTACCTACATTATTATTAGGACATGCGTGTAGATAAATAAGATAAGGCTTCTTATAATGAAATCATAATCCACAATTTTCCAAAAGACACTTCTAGGCTGGTTTATATCAGCAATAATTGTACATAGTAAAACAAGTAATGCTTAAGCGGCGTGTATGAGGCGTGTAAGCCGGATCCTGCGATGCTTGCCGCCTGTGAATCGCCGTCACCGCTTCCTATGACTAGCGGAAAAGTTTTTATCGACCTACCATCTCTCTAAAAAACCATGTATCTTCATTTAACATTGAAGAGAAGGATGAAGATGTAGGAACGACATGTTCTTCTAATACAGCACACAACCAACACAAGTACTTAGGTACTTGTGCTATTTAGTACGAAATCAGATCAATGTGTGAGATGAACTTATAAATTTATTTGTTAATTCTATTCTTGACAAAAGTTTGTTACTCGAAAAAATGAGCTGGCCAATGCCGCCAATAACTTAAATATTATTTTTTCTTTAATTAATTAAATGATAAAGATTAAATAAATACATACACCACTGAACATCCTGAAAAGTGTTCATGAATTAGGATAATTCTTATGAATAAAAATCCTCTTGCTAGAATGTGAATGGGAAAAAACCCGCCCATCTTTGCCGAAGTTTAATAGCAGGAAAATACTCTCGCGACCTAACATTATATCGCAGTCTGATTTGCAAATCCATTCTCTTTTATAAACTATTGCTAAACATGTGAGTTATGATAGTTGTGATGTGAGGCTTTGCGTCTGCGACGGACACACCGCTCGGGCCGGGGTTTACCGGCGCGGGCGCAAGGCGTCGGGGAAACACGCGTGAAATCCGCTTCTCGGTACCGCGCACAAGACGCGACGCTTTTCCTCTTCGATGGATATCACAAACATAGTATAGCCTGAGACAATGACATTTTGATTTTTATCGATTGAAGTGTGAAGTGTTTGATCATTCTCGGCGGGTAACGTCCACTCATTGGCGCAGGAAATCCCACTTTTTTTTTCGTTTCGAAATTTTCATGGCTTTTATATTTGTGTCATGAACTTGACTATTTGTACACCGCAAAATCTTGTCGTTTTGTGCCAAAGCTAAATTTATCTTGATACCTTCGTTATCATGAAGAGAGTCCTCTTAGATATCAGGTTGCTGTTTCACAAAAAATGATATTGCTAAGAGCTTTATTCTAAAACGACTAAATTAAGACGGTGTTTATATGAGATTGTCTTCATAGCAAACTTCGCTATTGTCAACATCACATATTAGGTAGACTGAAGTGGTCACTCATGTATAATAAATAAGTATAGGTACGTTACCTACGGTTTGAATACTGACACTTGACATTCAAGAAGGTTTCTTACCTTTGATTTTGGTATTTATTGGTCTGGTGTTTTAGCTTTTTCATTATCTCTCTGTAATTAGGTGATAGAATTTATGAGCTAAACTTAATCTAACTCTACCTGCGTGACATTGATACCCCAACTTCATAGTAGGTATCCTCCCACGCAATATACTCGTCAACACTACCTATTGCGTCTGGTTCTTTAGTTTTACTCTGTGCGGTAAGAGTGACGTTAAAACGCAGTAATGGAAGAAAATGCAAGTCCATCCAAGTGACAAGGATGGAATCAGGTGTGCCATCTGCTTATTTGTCCACTATAATTTAAGAAAAAAAAATTGTGTGTTCTGTTGCCATTGAAACTTGTAAAGAAATAGTCAACAGCAAGAGTTAATTTACAGTTTTAGCCGAAGTGGACACTTATGGCCCTAGGAATAAAAGTCACAAGCTGGGCAATGTATGTACTTCTGCTGTTGACTGTACTTCATCGCGAGTTGGCTCGGCGTACGCTCGAGCGGCGCGTAACGCGATTATGTTCGCTGCGCGCGTACGGCCGGCGACGGGTCAAGAGGCACGCTAAGCTTGTTCATGACATACTATTACAACTATGTCTTTTATAATTATTATCCAGATCAATATATAATATAGCTCTTGCATTAATTGGTAGTCGTTTGTGGTATTTTAGCAGTTAAGTCACAGACCGAGCGACGGTTTCCTCTCATTACTTAGATAGGATTAATCATTATAATCATTGCGTAATTGTATTTAACTGATTGTAAGTACTTATTTAGGTACTACGTAGTCTCTGCGGTCCAAAGTGGATGCGACCTGGAAGTTGCCATTATTTAATTAATTATAAAGTATGTACTAATAAGATACCTCTGAAGATCAACCAAACCAACAAACCTTTTGCGGAGAGACTACCTTAAACACAAAGAAATTGATTTTAAAAACTACTACAAGGTATAGGGGTGGTTAATGCTTAAGATTACTTACATGCATTTCTACCTGGGCACCTCTCTTCTTCTTCTTTGCCTGTTCCCACTTTAGGTGGGGTCGGCTCTCCTTATCCTTCTGCGCCAGGACAATCTGTCTTGGGTTGTCGGGTCAGGTAGTTGGGACTTCTTGACTAGGTTGGCTGTACTGGTCCACCAGGTCAAGGGCGGCCGTCCCCTTCCTCTCTTGCCTTCTGGGATTGCCAGTGCTTTCTGGACCACATGCTCGCTGTCTCTCCGCATGACGTGGCCGTACCATCTGAGTGTTTCGGTGAGCTTTTCCTGGACAGAAAAGTCACCACTTTGAAAATATCTCGGACGTATTCGTTTCGAATTTTGTCCAATTTAGTCACTCCGCCCGACCACCTAAGCATCTTAATTTCGGTCACATATAGTTTCTGAGCATGTGTTTCCTCCACAGTCCAGCATTCAGCCCCGTAAAGCATCGCTGGTCTTATAGCTGTCTTGTACACCTTTCTCTTAGTTCTTATACCTGGGCACCTCTGGGCACCTTCCCGTACCTGGGCACCTCTAACACATCTAACACAAATAAGAAACATCTTAATGGATACTTATTAAACATTGAGCAGCCATTTCTAATAAATCGATTTACGCTAGCCACCTAATACTAATACTGACAAAGTATTCGCACTTCGTCGTCATATTTGCGGCGGCGCTTAGCAACGATGTGCAGTTCCCAGAAAACACTCATTTTCATTTGACGTTGGATTCTATTTATAACTTGTAAACCTTACTTTGGATTTTCCTTCTGCGTAATGCAATGATCCAAGCATTCTATCTGATTACCAAAATGATAGATAAAACATACAAGAATAGGAATTTCTCAGTGATTCCGGAGTTCAGCCCGAGCTTTTACACTAGGTTCGTCGCTGGTCCATAGCGCTTCAATAAATAAATATATTTATAAATATTTCACAACATCACATACATTTAACTGATTCTGAGATAAGTAGCTCAAGCACCTGTGTTACGGATATCAGAATCAACAGTGGGATGACATGATATACATACATAGAAAACACCCAGACCAATACAAACAGACATGTTCATGCACACAAATGTTTGTACTGTGCGGGGATCGAACCCGCAATCCATGGTCCGAAGGCAGCGTTCACTACCACAGTTCCAAACGGGTTGTCCAATGAGTCATTAGATATTCGATGAGGAGGAGGAACATTGTTTAGTTAAATTGGATTGGATAGCGTGGGAGAGCCACGCTTTGGCATGAATGCCTCGACCGGAGTGATACCACGGCCTCAATCGCTCGGCAATCGCTCACCATCAGGCGATCCGTCTGCTCGTCTGCCATCTATCACATAAAAAAAATGTAATGACCCTCTAAATTCCCGGTAGCGTCCAAAGCTGTCGCTCTAGAGCCCGGGGTACGCTTGGACCATGATTCCTCATTTGGGAAGTGTGGTAATTACAATGAAGCGACTGTCGTCTGACCTCCGCAACCCTTTAACAGGGGAACCTGACCAACTGAATCATGGTTACACGTTTCAGAAACTATCCGAAACTTGCAAGTTTCCTACAACTTCGTTGTATTACGCCAACTGACTGTTGAGTGCGTCGCACTTTAAAAGCGGCGACTACGTTTTGGGTTTCGAGTTCGATCCCCGGGTAGGGCCAAAATTTGTACCAGAGTTTTTCTGTTAAGAAATTCTCAGTGTTAGCCCGGAGTGTGGAAGTTAGCGGCCTTGTACTCCCGTGCCTCGGAAAGAATATTAAGCCGTTGGTCCTGCGCCCGATCCCTCTCCGATCGTGTCACATTGGTGTCCTGAATATGAGAGCAAGGGAATAGAGCACTTGAGCACTATAATATATCCTGTGTGCGTGGCTGATCGTTGAGTTTGGCCGCCATAGCCGAAATCGGTTGGAGGATTTTATTACGGCTAATAGTTTAGTTCTCTAAAGTAGTGATTACGAGTTAATAATAGGTATTTTTCGCATAATTTCCTTTTCAATTAAATCTACGGGAAGTCTCTACCGGCACCTATGAGGCAAATTGATTTACCAGACTCGCATGTAACGATACAGCAATTATGAGTACACCATGTGTGTCGGCCCCGAGGCTGGCCGCAGTCGCCGGCCGCGCAGAGCTGGGGGCGCGCGCTCGCGGAACTCGCACGTCCACTCCCGCACATAACTAAACGTTTGCGCATTCGCGAAATAAGCGCCGCATTTACACTTGCCAAAATAATAAAAATACATATAATTTTTCTATAGCACGTTATGTGGGAGTACTTAGTAAATTAGATTGAGTATTTATTTTGATAAGCGGTTTGCTTAAAAATCTTATAGTTTTTATGATAAAAAAATTGTCCAGTCATACATTTTTTAATAGTGTCTACTGATTGTAAGAATGACTCGTGAGTGCTGTCGGATATAAAGTTTGGATACTTTTTGTGAACTTGTGAACAATTGTAGTAATTGTGATGGGTGGCCGACGGAGAAGACGTGATAATAATAATAATACAGGTGAGATCTGTATTTATTTGTGTTACGGTTTACCTACCCATTACTAGGGAGGTTGTCAGATGCACTAGTTTGAGAGGGCGGTCGCGTTTTTATATAAATATCCTGAAAGGAATCCTATACTTTTCGGGTATTTGAATTCGTGAACTTTTTGTATTGTTAATCAATCTACCTAATTATTAAACAATCGTCGTCCATTTCTGAATGGCAATCTTCAGAGAGCGCCAACTAAACCGATCCTGAACTGTCTAGGTATCCAAATTGCGTTGTGAGAGCCGAGATAGTGGTACAATTATGCACATACATTTGAAAAATCCAAATCTCATTTACCTACTGAGGATTTACCATTCTCAAGAGGTTACTTTACCTGTGCTAAGATTGCTCTCCCAAACTATTTTATAGGACACCGGTCGCCCTCTACATTGACAGCGCCGCCAATAGATTGATATTGATTGTGGCTACATCTATTGGCGCCGCTAGTTTCATCGATGTAGAGCTTTAATTCACCACATCAATAGATAGATATTATTTATTGCACAACTGAGTGAGAGGAAATGAAAAAGACAAAACAATCAATGTTTGTTTTATTCGCAATCTCCAAGCCGGGGCATCCTCCCACGTCCCCCCAAAGCTGTCGCAAGGCCGTTGGGTAGTGACGTCACGAGCGTCTCGTCTTGCACCGTGCACTAGGTCAGGCGCGCCGGCGCAGCACGTTACACACAACATAGAACATAAGCGCACTTGATCCGACGTCATCAGTGTCAAGCAAGCATACACACCGCTATTTTTTTATCGTTTACATCCCGAAAACCTCATAACAGGTATCTTGAATGAAGTCCATTTAGCATGTTAGATAAAAAAAAGCGATAAAAAAATCAGCTGTTCCTGTACAATATAGAATATCCACCCTGCAATAATGTATGTTACAGCAGATTTTTTTTTCACTTATATTGTTGACATGCTAAATGGACTCAATTCACGATACCTATTATAAGGTTTTCATGTAAACGATAAAAAATAACGGTGTATGCTTACTTATGATTTTTTATAACCAAATTCGAATGAAATTTTGACTATATACGAGTAAAGTGAAAATCGTATGAACAACAACAATCGGTCAAGCATGGCGCGGCCCAGGCCCATCGAAGTCCTTATTTTTAGTTAAGCATCAAGTGTGATTGATTACATAATTTTTCTACGCTATATTAGACAATTGTAGTATTTTTACCGCTAGCTCGGTGGTAAGGAAAAAATATCGTGACTAAGCCTGCACGTTTCGGATCCCAAATCCTGAATCATGGTGTTAGCGTACTCTGGGAGTACGCATCTGAGAATCACACGCTAGGATGGGGGTTGTAGTAAACCAACGTATGGTTGAATGTACTCGTTAATGTAAACAACGAAAAGGTTCGTCAGTTTTCAAATTGATTCGTTTGATATGCTATGAGCACTTATTACCTTCGTAAATTTGTCAGAATAATACCTGTGCAAAATTATGCTTAACTGTTAAAACAGAAAGTTCAAATTTGCTTGTAGCATCATTGATTCCTTTTGATGTAAAGAAAATTTAGAGAAGGTTGGCAGATCTTTTTAAATGGGTATGCTGGTATAACTGATCCTTGGCTTGGATTTGTTGGCGAAAATTTACCTTAAGGTGACGAATCTTTTTATTCTCTGTACCGTACCTACCTACTTACTCACGTACTGTACGCCTCATCTAAATTTTTAAATTGCAAATTACATGTAATGTATGCACAAAAGCTCTTAACGAGAAAAAAAACATGTAAAAACGTAAAAAACAAAGCATTAGTGTTAATTAGGTGATTAACACTAAACAACAAATTATCGCTTATCTGATAATTTGATGTCGGAATGAATAAACTCGCCATAATGTTTTCCTCAAGTTTCCCGTACGATAACAGCCTACACGCCGGTGTGTGTGTGTGTGTGTGTGTAAGCGCTCAACGCGTAATTAAAGTAAGCATTACGCCTAATTACTTGCCACTGAGAATTCGAGGTACTTGATACATTGTTATTATCAAGTTACAGGAGCGTCTTTACCGTTATAGTGCCCCGAGCGCCGCTCGCTATACGTAGAGCCTCCATTGCAACACTCCAATGTTATCGCTTCGAAGCCCGGGGTACGCTTGGACCATGATACAGGATTCGGGATGTCTGATAATTACAATGAAGCGACTGCCCATATACACACACATGCTGTAAGTATCCCATTTGGTTTGCGCATTTTAAAACAAGAGGGCGCCAGGTTATTGATTGCGCCCGGGCGCTTCTTGGGCTAGAGGCGACTCTGTCAAGTTATTATAACATTGAAGAAATTTGTACAAGTATCGCGCCCGTTGTAATTGCAACTTGGGCATTCCCCTTCCTTACCATCAGGCTGAGGAGAGCCAATATAGCGTGTCACTATAAAAAATATATAAAAAAGTACTAAATCGTGAAATTCAATACCAAACAAATTAATGCATAATTGCGTCGATATAACTGTATTGAAGTTACCCTCAGGTAATTGACAGTTTTCTCACTAAATAATTGTTTTTATGTAGGTATGTGTGTACATATATACAGAGTGTATCTGCGAACATTTACATCCCTTCAACCACGTGGTCTTTGTGTCAAAGAACAAATGTTGCTCACAACATCACATACATTGATTTGACTCCGAGATAGGTAGCTCGAGCACCTGTGTTACGGATATCAGAATCAACAGTGGGATTACAAATATATACATATAATACTTTTCTTATGTAAATAAATACTTTTAATACATAGATAACACCCAGACCAATACAAACAGACATGTTCATGCACACAAATGTTTGTGTGTGCTCAGAATGGTTGGTAGAACGTAGTTAAAGGGACGTACTTAAATGTTCACAGATACACCCTGTATGTAGGTAAGGAAACATTCTAAGTATCAACATTCTGTTTGTGCCAGAAGTAATTGAACTTAATACCTAACGATACGTCAGCATACAAAGTATCTACTCGACGTTGCCAAGATAATTACAATAACACAAAGAAACCGACTGAGGCTGACAAACCCAGTAATTATACATTATTTAGACTAAAACCCAGCTTGCCAAGTTAGAATAATAATAATAATAATAATAATCAGTTTAAAGATATTTATTAAAACGAATAAATAAAGAACAGTTATATTACAAATTCAACTATGTAACTTGTTGTTAGCTCATACTAATGTCGCATAATGTGGTTCTCAACATCGCGACCGGTCAGGCCACTATTGACCCACCTTCTGAGGTTAGCACGTAACGTGGTTTCGATAGAAACAATGTAGGCATTATGCAAACATCTCCGAGATTCAGTTGCTTAATGTCTGATATTGCTGTTTTATGTTACGAGTATGTAGATGACTTCTGAACCATTCCTTCTATTGAGTCAAGAAATCAAAAGTAAAAATGTTTTAAAATATTGAGATACATGGCAATCTAGAATTGATTTTAGTGAATTAATTTGAAAATGATATATGTACGTAAAACTGTCTCTTCATTCGATTGTCAAACACGTTCGGTTCAATATCAATTAAGGAATTCAAAGAGGAACGCCGCCAGCATTCTGGGCACATGTCTGTCTGTCTGCCGTCTGTCCGTCCGTCCTTAATTTTTTTCTTAACTTAATGCCCCAATAAACCCAAGATTTGGATGAAGACAGGCCTATACCCTGCCGTGGGAGCAAGATTCAGGCTAATAATGATGACGTTAATAATCTCTTACAAGAAATGTGCTCCCAAGGTTTTCCACTCGTTTCACCCCTTAAGCCAAAAATATATTTTAGCAATATTTAACAGCAAGTATATAGAGTCTAGCTAGAGTCTATGCCAAATGTCATGAATTTTGGTGACTTCGATACTCTTCACTCCTGCTGCCACACCAAAGCATCTGTGGCGGACTACATATTTAAAACAATTCTCAGTCAGGAGCAGTCCTCCTCTCCTATAATTTGCTGTGCCCGACAGGGTCCATATTGTTCCTTAAATATCATTTATAATATGTACCACCGTAATGTATCACATATGGAAAAGCAATAAAGAATTGAATTGAATTGAATTGAATTTAGCATCATCAAGTTTGCAGGTTATCTAGAGTCAGCGCAGTATGTTTCCCTTTTTCATGCATCCTTGTCATTCGTCATCGAGTGATACATTTTTTTTACAACATGTCATTTTTCATCCAATCCATCCCTCTTGCGGCTGTCCTCTATTACTCTACCCATCAGTCTTTTGGATGCTCCACGTTTCTCATAATTTAACATGAAACATTTTAGCATGAGGTAGTATTTGGTCGCATTAACAGAATATGGTTTGTTCGCAGCGTCGAGCTTCGGCGGCTGCGTGCCGGGCGCGTGCCTGCACGGCGGGCGCTGCGTGCGCGCGCGCTCGGGCGGCGCGGCGGCGCGCGGCGTGTGCGCGTGCGCCGCGGCGTACGGCGGGCCGCGCTGCGCGCACTACGTGGGGCAGGACCACGCCTGCCAGGCGCTGCAGTGCGCGCCGCCCTCCGTCTGCGCCTGGAGGCCTAGCCGTGAGTCCATTTCAACCACTGACTCAACCGCCATCATTAGTGTACACTGATAGCGCACAGGCCTACCGAAATAAGAAACATTCAATACAGAATATATTGAAATGTGCAATCGCTATTCTCCCAGTATTAGGTTATATTGCCAGCCAGTGGTAGCGCGGACAGTATCTTAGAGTCCGCGCCACCAAAAATGTCCCGTGAAAAGCGCGCTTCAGTCGCCTTCCACATTCAGAGATTTATGTCCTTACACAGAAATCTCAAGGCGCGGAATCTAGCTAGTAGTTAAACCATCCTTTTCCCGATGGTATAGCCTTCTCCTACCCGGCCATCCTGCGAAACACAAATTCTCGTGTGTTAGTAGGTCTGGAACGAACATTTTGGAAAGTATCCGTTCGGTCAATTCTGACCAAAACCCAAAACCACGGTTTATAACGAATTAGGCCGATTTGTTGATATACCAAAAATAAGCAGGTTTTTTTAAATCTATACACTTCCAATGTTCACTTGTTGTCCCAAGTCATCAGTCATCGGATAAAACAAATGAACAAAAACAATGAAGGGTCTCAATGACTCCTTGAGCAGTCAAAAGCACAAAAAAAATCCTTTCAACTACTTTCAAGCCTCGATGTCAACACAGATATTTACGACAGTGCACACTTCTACATTTTAAGTGTTATGAAAGTGGCATCAGAAACATGTGTTGTCAACAATTTATAGCCTGTTCCAATTATGAAGTCCTTTTTGACATTTCGAAGAACGTAACTCTGCACGGTTTATATAAATCCAATTGCATATCTCTTTTTATATTTGGTAGTAAATCGTCATTTGAAAAATATACAATTATACAAAAATTCCCTACAATTCATTCACAAGCAAAATTAACATATTGTTTTTGAATATGATGTTCAAAATAATCTAAACTTCAAAATAAAACGCAACGGTTACGCACTGTGGTTTATGTTTTACTTTTAAACATACTGACCTGCCTCAAGTATTCAGTTATTTAAACCTGAAATAACTTTGATGCATTTTACAATAATCGTTCGAGTAATGCCAAAAAAAGTTTTGCGTAGTCAAGCGCGAGAGTTTGTGGTGCGCCTTCGTGCTTCAAAATAGTGGTCCTCTCTTACCACTTGTATACTTTTCCGTAACATTTTATTCACGTCATTCTATGTATATCTATACTAGACATTCAATCGTGTATTTTTTTTTTATTAGAAACAAGATTAGAAGTTTTGAACGTCTAAAAGTGTTCTTTAGACAATTTCTATTAACCTTAGATGTTGAAAAATAATTCGATTAAAATTGGTTACAAATCGAGAATCGATGCCGCTGTGTATCGATTTCTAAGGGTACTTCCTTAGTACTGAACTATTAACATCTGCCAAAAAGGGCTTCATAATTGGACTAGACTATAGTGGTCACAGATTTCACGTTGAAAACAAAGAACATATTTTCCTTTGTGTTTAAGTGGTCAACAATTTATTGCTTGCTTACCTCTTACCCTTACTTCAATAAATTGTATGAACTGAAACCAAATAAATGTTTACAAATAGGTTCTAAAAAAACATTTCTTTTGTTTCAAAAATTGACAGGCGTCCCATAGTCGCACGCTTGAAACTTTTAATTTATTGCCCTTTTTGATATTCACCACATTGCGTTTTGTTTCTTTTTTATTCAAGGAATTTATTAAACTAGGGTTAGTTTTTTACTAAAAATTACCTATTTGAAAACACTAATTACAAAAAAACTATGATTTTTATGTGCAATTAGTATTTTTGGTGTGCAAAAAGGTTAGGTTAGGTTAGCAATTTATTTTAGCATTTTGAAGGAACTTTAAATACAACCCCTTATTTAATAGTTGTTATGCGACCTTTTACAGATCAGTGGTGCGCAAAAAAAAATTGTTCACTAAAAGACAATTGTCTATTGTGACATGAACTACAAGTGCCATAAATTAAGCTTGAAAATCACAAACCCTTTTTTATTTTAAAGTCCTTGATCAATTTTTTCATTCATTGTCTTAACTTAACTATAATTAAATAAAAAATCGGTGGTAGCGCTACTGATTCGTAAAAGAGCCCTTAACGATTTATCCTTATCGCTGTAGTGAACCCGCTGGACGAGGGCACGCCGTACTGCGCGTGCCTGGAGGGCGCCAGCTGCACGCCGCCCGCGAGCGCTGGTGACGTCACGGGCGCGAGCGCGAGTGACGTCACGGACCGCGGGCGCGTGGGCGGGCGCGCTGCTGGCGCTGGCGGCGCTGCTGGCGGCGGTGCTGGCCGCTCTGTACCTCATACACAGGAGGAGACAGTGAGTACTTTTCTTTCATATTATAGCGGAGAAACGCGCAGACGGCACACTTGATGGTAAGCGATCACCGCCCCCTTGGACATCTGCAACACCCTAAGTAACAGATGTTGCTAGCTCTTATGGAAGGAATAAGCTCTTTTCTTAATGGTCTGAAAGGTTTTTATTATTGAAGAGGCAACGAGGAAGCACGCGGATTACCCGATGAAAGTGATAGATAATCGCCGGCCATGAAACAGGAATTTTCTTATGTGCCTATCATTAGTTTGACGACCCGATTAGCGCAGTGGTTTAGAGAGCTGGTTGAGACGCATCGGTTCGAGGTTTGTTAATGAAACAGATATTTGTGTTGGGTCTGGGTGTTTGTAATACCTTCGTTGTTTCGGAGGTGAGGATAAACGTCGTGAGGAAACCTACACGTTTCGTATAAGTAATTTCTGAAACGTTGTACCATAACTTTTTCCCAGTTATTCCCATCTTAATTCGAGGGACGAGAAATCATCAGACCATAATCCCCAAATCCTGGATTACGGTCCGAGCGTAGCCAAATATCCAAAGTGAAGGATTTGAGCTCAACCGGGAATCACACACTCACATTACCACACACACACGTACCAACCTAGCATAAGGAGATACATAGTTTTTTTGTTTAATTTCATTTTAATTTGGAACTCTCTGTTTACCTAAGACCGCGTCTGTGTATGAAATACTGTCTGTGTATGAAATTGAAACTATTCTAATGTACTGACTAACTGTATACAAATGTAACAATAGTTTTGCAAATAAAGTATTTATGTTCTGTGTTTGCAGTGGTGCGTTCGTGCACGCGCGGCTGGCGGACAACGTGGAGATCAGCAACCCCATGTACCTGGCGGGCGAGGACGAGCCCGAGCCGGCGCGCGCGCACGCCAACGGCGGCAGCCACTTCGCCAACCCCGTCTACGAGACTATGTACGCGCCGCAGCTCCACAACCCCGAGGTACGCCGCACAGTGGTGAGCACCACTGCAGATGCCTTAACCGGGAGAGAGCCACGCTTCTTCAAGAATGGGCCGGCTCGACCGCAGTGATACTACGGCCTCACAGACAACCAACGTAAACCAGTGTTTCTGTCTGTTCATTGCGTGAGGGTACCGAAAACTCAATCCGGAGGTATGGGGGCTTTTGGTTGGCAGCGCACACAAGTGCGCTCCAATGGTGTTCCGGGTGGCCATGGGCGGCGGCAATCGCTTATCATCAAGGGATCAGTCTGTTCGTCTGCCACCTATCACATAATAGTAATTTATCTTTACTCGTGTCATAAACTTCGAATTAAGAAATCAAAAGTAAACACATTTTGACATAATATTGATAGCTTTAAAGAAAATTAAAGAGTTACAGTTGAGCCAAAATAATAAGCCATATTTGACGTTTCTTTCATAGAGAGGTGACCTACTAAAAATCGATTAAAGTGAATAATCGATATGTAGTTCAAACAAATGTGAATCGAATAAAATAATAATAGAAAAGAAGTTATTATAGTTGAGCCAAGCTAATAAGCCACATTTGACGTTTCTAAATCTTAGATTCATAGAGGTGACCTACTAAAAACTTCGAATAAAGTGAATAATCGATAGGTACTTCGAACAAACGTGAATCGAATACTATAATTATGGAAAAGAAGTTATTAGTACTTTTATTTGAAGAAATGTCAATCAAAATTATTGAAAAGAAAGAGGAAAGTAGGTACCGATCCTAGATATCGATCCGCGGCCAGTTTATATCATTTTAATCGAAATGAAAGAGCTTTTAATATTGTGTGCCATAGATTTTATTTCTTTTTACAAAGTTATTAATGTATTTATATTTTTGAACATGAGAATAATACGTTTTATTTTAATCAGAATGTGGCTTTTTCATTTATGGATGAATATTCCTACACGATTAACATTGAATTCGTTCGATTATTTGGGCTACATCACTAGAGTTTAAAAAGAAAATGGGTTGACACACACAACATTGTACTAATTCTCTAGAAAAGTAAATGTTTAATAAGTTTTTAAATAGTTTAACAGAGAAATTAAATCGTGAAATTATCTTGTTTTTATTGAAATAAATAAATGCAAACATAATTTGAAAAAGTTAAGTTATTGTGCTTTTTTAACATAGAAAGATTAATAAATTCAATGACCGTTGTTACAAGTTACGTTGTCGAATTTTTTTGAAGTGTCAAATATGGCCTTTTATATTGGCCCAACTATAGGGTGTTGCATAATGATATTTTTTGCACTTTATACAACAGCTGCCACTTCATGCAATAGCCAAATTTCTTAAATGACAATATTAGGACAAAGTTATCATCATGTATTCAGCCAAAAGAGTTAGACATTGACCCCCATAAACACCCATAATGCGCGCGCAATATTATGTTTTCAAGCAATTTATTTATTAGAAAATAATTTATCTAAGTGACTGCCACATAATTAGGATTATTAAAACATTTTTTCTAATAAATTAATTACGAACCACAGAAAACCAGCGTGAAGCAGCACTGTGCTGTTTCGCCGCGTCAGTAAGGATGCTGGAGGCCCAATCCGGGGGAATGGGGGGTTTAAAGGTTCGCAGCACACTTGTGTCTCCACTGGTGTCGCCGTGTTTATGGGCGGCGGAAATTGCTTACCATCAATGTGATCCGTCTGCTCGTCTGCCTAGGTGGCACATAAAACCTTTAACCTTTTATATACTAACATATTATGATTGTCAACTGTAGTGTATGCCTTATTATAAATAAATAAAAAAAAAACCGATGAAACGGCGCGAAATCGAATAATCGCGTTACTACGAATATATTGTTGCGCGCGCATGTAGGTATTTTATGGGGTGTCAATTTATAACATCACATTTCCTACAAAGTAGAACACAAAAATCCGGTTGTAATTACATTTTTTCGCAACTAAAGGTTCTTACAGGAGCCACCTTCGTTGTATCTGAAGATTACTAAGCAAGGCCGTCGCCACCTTATTCAAAACCTGTGCTCCGAGCTTCAACAGTTAAGTTAATGAATCAATTATTGATTCATTATATCCATTAAGAGATCGATGATAGCTTTAGATACATCACACCGGTTCTTCCTAATTGAATCATTCGGACTTTTTATTGGCAAAGGTCAGCGAGACTGAATCGACCAAACCAGTTAGTTTAGCAGTAGGTATTTAAATATTATTTAAAATATTATTTTACCATTATTTTAACATCACGCAGACTCATATACTCGACATATAGTAAGTAGGCAGGTACATATATAACTAAAAGGTTCTTGAACGAGTATTCAAACAAGATGCATATCTATTTTTGAGTTGAGCGTTTTGGAAAGTTATAATAAATCAAACAAAAGGAAGGAAGGAAGTTGTGTGGCGCTGCACCGCCCTTTGTTCTGGGGTCCCAGAAACCGGTGTCTCGAGTACCGGACCGTACTTGAGGCTCGTTCTTAAAAGTTTGGATTTTCAACCTAATGAAGATAATTTTGAGTAAGTACTTATTTGTTTCCAGGAGCAGGCCAACCTCCTAGCGGAGGCCGGCGCCGAGGGCTCCCCGCCCGCGCCCGAGCGCGCGGCGCTGCTGTAGCGCTTCCGCGGACAGGCGCCGACTGCGACCGACTGCGACGGACACGACTAGGCGTCTCTTAGCTAATTCTCGTCTCCACGACCCAAGCGTTTATTTCTCTCAGTAGGAAGTCGCTCGAAAGGTTTATTTACTTACTCCATTATTACTTACATATCCAAAGCGGCCATACTTGCCTTCTTAATATAGATATTTATTATTTTTACACATTATTTTTGTACTGGAAATTGTCTCTTAAATATTTATAAATTGAATTTTTAAAAGTATTCGAATCTATCATATCTCGACGACCAAATATGAGGGTAACTTGATATTATATTATTATGATGACTTATGTGTAAGGCTAGCGAGGTAAGCTGTTTCTGTCACTGTTCCGTGTTCAGTAGACACACGATCAAACCCGGCACTTTTGTACCTCTGTATTTGTAACTATTGGTTTCCCGAACCCATCATATTGTTATTTAGTAAAATTTTATTTCGGCATATCAGATTGAATGATGGATCACTATTTATTCCGGTTAGTGATGTATTTAATGTAGGTATAATTTTATTATAAGTACAATGAATTTATATGTAAATAACCGTGATATACTCCTCTCTAGATTTTGTAAGCGTCGTTTGTTTTGTGATGTCATCATTGACCTCAACGCGGTCGCAGCGGACGCGTCACAAACGTGGGGCTGACGAACCTGGTCAAAGCACCAAATATGTATTTACCACTATGAAAAGTTAATCTAATTTCCTACAAAAAACTTACAAAATTGTTCGATGAATGCTCAATGTGATGTGTCAAATATTGTGCCATGTAGGTAGCATTTTATTTTTACTTATTATGGGAAGTCTTACGTTCCTTTAAGCAATATTACCTTTGGCATAATCGTTTGTTAGTACAATAATTTAGTACAATTAAGTTACGGTTTGACGGCCTAGTGTTTGGGGTAGGTGCAACAATTAAAGATTCCTAAATTAATCTAAGTTGTAGATCAAAGTATCCGTTATTTTATAAATTCAACTGCTCACGGGTGGAATCTGGAGGAAATGCTTCATACGTGCATATAATGGCGTAGAAACGCGAGGTATATTCCGCGTCCCGTAAAAATACCCGTAATGCTTTGTGCAATGCGAAAAGCTCGTTGTAAAGCATGAAACGACGCTCTCGTGAGCTGTCGCCGACAGTTACTCTAGGTTGTGTTATATTCGTCCCATTCGCTAATTATTTATGTATTTTGTATTCATATTTAATTTTTTATTATAATAAGTGATCGATCGAGTATGTAACGCCGAGGGCCTACAACGAAAACGTAACGAACGAAACTATACCTGAGTAAGGACTGTGTTAATCCCGTTTCGTTGTAGATTCTCAGGTCAGTGGTCTGGTTACATGCCGCGAACAAATCATGAACAAAAAAAGTGTAAGTTTAATCAATTTTTGTAGTCAATGCACTGAATTGTGAGACATATTTTCATAAGCTTTAATTTTGGTTATGTATTGTAGATAGAATCTCGCTTTTCACAAAGAGAGCTTAATAAGTAGGTTTAAAATTTTAGATTTGTTAGTTCGTACATGATCTGAAACAAGATATCACAGTGTAGAGTACTACAATTTAATAGAACGAGAAACGAGTATCAAGTGTGATTAGACGATATTTCCTCATTTTCCAGAATGTGTTACTACTAAGGAGACTAAAATGTTTAATGTAAGTAACGTAAGATTATCAAATAAATAAAACAAATGAATGAAGAATTAAACAATGTGTTTTATTAACGAGACAAACATGATAAATGCGTTTGGATTATATTTCTCAAATAACATGTATCCAAACATACAAATATAAATTGTTTATTAGCGTATGGAAAATAATATTATAATGAATATAGTGCTTTGATATCATTTCATCATAAAAATAGTATTCTATACCATGCTTTTTTACGTTTTACTCCCTTATCTGGGGCAATATACTAATGAAAATACTCATTGTTCCCCAAGATACATGGAACTAATCTCAGAAAAAAAATCACCTTTCCATACAAATATGATCAGCTGATTGGTGCAATTTGTATCAGAAGACGAAAATTTTTTTAGAGACTAGACCCTATGTTCCTTGGGGAAATATATTTGTTTTCATTAATATAGTGCCCAAGATAATGGACTAAGATTTTATGTAGTTTAAAAAGCATATCTAATAAAATTAACCTAAGTTTTTATACCCCTGTTATTTACATTATCTTCAAAGTATCGGGTATACCGTCTCACGACGTGCTCGTATTATGACAAGTTAGACGCTAAACGTTTAAAATAGACACAGAAGGACATCTCTGGCAGTATATCGTAATGTGGCTCTCCCGCACACATACACACGTTGTTTCACATCGAACCACGCCGAGATCTACGCGCGCATGTAAATGTACGTAGACTGTTTAGCTCGCGATGTAGGCAGCCGCCGTAAAAAGAGAGAAACAACCAGCTTGCGTTCAGTAGAAGTCGTCGAAGTTGGTCTGCTTCTTGCTGGAGCTCTTGACCTGGTCCTGCGCGAGGTACATGCCCGCGATCTGCTGCGCCGACGTCGCCTGCTCCGGCGTCTTGTCCGTGCGCACGCGGATGAACCTGTTCAACACACACGCGCGCAATCCATTCATCAAGTTCTACAACATCGCATACTTTGATCGGGCGTACAAGTAGTACAGTCACGAGCTTTAATTTGGGACCCATTTCCGTTAAAGGTCAACATGACATTAATAATTCGATAAGGTCGAAATTTTAGTGTAATCGCAGCGAGATGCCCTTGTCGCGTCGACGAGCCCGATGGCGGCAGGGACAGGGGTGGCGATGCGACTTGCCTGGGGAAGCGCAGCGAGATGCCCTTGTCGCTGTCGACGAGCCCGATGGCGGCAGGGACAGGGGTGGCGATGCGACTTGCCTGGGGAAGCGCAGCGAGATGCCCTTGTCGCTGTCGACGAGCCCGATGGCGGCAGGGACAGGGGTGGCGATGCGACTTGCCTGGGGAAGCGCAGCGAGATGCCCTTGTCGCTGTCGACGAGCCCGATGGCGGCAGGGACAGGGGTGGCGATGCGACTTGCCTGGGGAAGCGCAGCGAGATGCCCTTGTCGCTGTCGACGAGCCCGATGGCGGCAGGGACAGGGGTGGCGATGCGACTTGCCTGGGGAAGCGCAGCGAGATGCCCTTGTCGCTGTCGACGAGCCCGATGGCGGCAGGGACAGGGGTGGCGATGCGACTTGCCTGGGGAAGCGCAGCGAGATGCCCTTGTCGCTGTCGACGAGCCCGATGGCGGCAGGGACAGGGGTGGCGATGCGACTTGCCTGGGGAAGCGCAGCGAGATGCCCTTGTCGCTGTCGACGAGCCCGATGGCGGCAGGGACAGGGGTGGCGATGCGACTTGCCTGGGGAAGCGCAGCGAGATGCCCTTGTCGCTGTCGACGAGCCCGATGGCGGCAGGGACAGGGGTGGCGATGCGACTTGCCTGGGGAAGCGCAGCGAGATGCCCTTGTCGCTGTCGACGAGCCCGATGGCGGCAGGGACAGGGGTGGCGATGCGACTTGCCTGGGGAAGCGCAGCGAGATGCCCTTGTCGCTGTCGACGAGCCCGATGGCGGCAGGGACAGGGGTGGCGATGCGACTTGCCTGGGGAAGCGCAGCGAGATGCCCTTGTCGCTGTCGACGAGCCCGATGGCGGCAGGGACAGGGGTGGCGATGCGACTTGCCTGGGGAAGCGCAGCGAGATGCCCTTGTCGCTGTCGACGAGCCCGATGGCGGCAGGGACAGGGGTGGCGATGCGACTTGCCTGGGGAAGCGCAGCGAGATGCCCTTGTCGCTGTCGACGAGCCCGATGGCGGCAGGGACAGGGGTGGCGATGCGACTTGCCTGGGGAAGCGCAGCGAGATGCCCTTGTCGCTGTCGACGAGCCCGATGGCGGCAGGGACAGGGGTGGCGATGCGACTTGCCTGGGGAAGCGCAGCGAGATGCCCTTGTCGCTGTCGACGAGCCCGATGGCGGCAGGGACAGGGGTGGCGATGCGACTTGCCTGGGGAAGCGCAGCGAGATGCCCTTGTCGCTGTCGACGAGCCCGATGGCGGCAGGGACAGGGGTGGCGATGCGACTTGCCTGGGGAAGCGCAGCGAGATGCCCTTGTCGCTGTCGACGAGCCCGATGGCGGCAGGGACAGGGGTGGCGATGCGACTTGCCTGGGGAAGCGCAGCGAGATGCCCTTGTCGCTGTCGACGAGCCCGATGGCGGCAGGGACAGGGGTGGCGATGCGACTTGCCTGGGGAAGCGCAGCGAGATGCCCTTGTCGCTGTCGACGAGCCCGATGGCGGCAGGGACAGGGGTGGCGATGCGACTTGCCTGGGGAAGCGCAGCGAGATGCCCTTGTCGCTGTCGACGAGCCCGATGGCGGCAGGGACAGGGGTGGCGATGCGACTTGCCTGGGGAAGCGCAGCGAGATGCCCTTGTCGCTGTCGACGAGCCCGATGGCGGCAGGGACAGGGGTGGCGATGCGACTTGCCTGGGGAAGCGCAGCGAGATGCCCTTGTCGCTGTCGACGAGCCCGATGGCGGCAGGGACAGGGGTGGCGATGCGACTTGCCTGGGGAAGCGCAGCGAGATGCCCTTGTCGCTGTCGACGAGCCCGATGGCGGCAGGGACAGGGGTGGCGATGCGACTTGCCTGGGGAAGCGCAGCGAGATGCCCTTGTCGCTGTCGACGAGCCCGATGGCGGCAGGGACAGGGGTGGCGATGCGACTTGCCTGGGGAAGCGCAGCGAGATGCCCTTGTCGCTGTCGACGAGCCCGATGGCGGCAGGGACAGGGGTGGCGATGCGACTTGCCTGGGGAAGCGCAGCGAGATGCCCTTGTCGCTGTCGACGAGCCCGATGGCGGCAGGGACAGGGGTGGCGATGCGACTTGCCTGGGGAAGCGCAGCGAGATGCCCTTGTCGCTGTCGACGAGCCCGATGGCGGCAGGGACAGGGGTGGCGATGCGACTTGCCTGGGGAAGCGCAGCGAGATGCCCTTGTCGCTGTCGACGAGCCCGATGGCGGCAGGGACAGGGGTGGCGATGCGACTTGCCTGGGGAAGCGCAGCGAGATGCCCTTGTCGCTGTCGACGAGCCCGATGGCGGCAGGGACAGGGGTGGCGATGCGACTTGCCTGGGGAAGCGCAGCGAGATGCCCTTGTCGCTGTCGACGAGCCCGATGGCGGCAGGGACAGGGGTGGCGATGCGACTTGCCTGGGGAAGCGCAGCGAGATGCCCTTGTCGCTGTCGACGAGCCCGATGGCGGCAGGGACAGGGGTGGCGATGCGACTTGCCTGGGGAAGCGCAGCGAGATGCCCTTGTCGCTGTCGACGAGCCCGATGGCGGCAGGGACAGGGGTGGCGATGCGACTTGCCTGGGGAAGCGCAGCGAGATGCCCTTGTCGCTGTCGACGAGCCCGATGGCGGCAGGGACAGGGGTGGCGATGCGACTTGCCTGGGGAAGCGCAGCGAGATGCCCTTGTCGCTGTCGACGAGCCCGATGGCGGCAGGGACAGGGGTGGCGATGCGACTTGCCTGGGGAAGCGCAGCGAGATGCCCTTGTCGCTGTCGACGAGCCCGATGGCGGCAGGGACAGGGGTGGCGATGCGACTTGCCTGGGGAAGCGCAGCGAGATGCCCTTGTCGCTGTCGACGAGCCCGATGGCGGCAGGGACAGGGGTGGCGATGCGACTTGCCTGGGGAAGCGCAGCGAGATGCCCTTGTCGCTGTCGACGAGCCCGATGGCGGCAGGGACAGGGGTGGCGATGCGACTTGCCTGGGGAAGCGCAGCGAGATGCCCTTGTCGCTGTCGACGAGCCCGATGGCGGCAGGGACAGGGGTGGCGATGCGACTTGCCTGGGGAAGCGCAGCGAGATGCCCTTGTCGCTGTCGACGAGCCCGATGGCGGCAGGGACAGGGGTGGCGATGCGACTTGCCTGGGGAAGCGCAGCGAGATGCCCTTGTCGCTGTCGACGAGCCCGATGGCGGCGCGGTGCGCGGGCGACAGCGACAGGTCGGCGCAGCGCACCTCCCACACGACGCTTGCGTCGAACCACACGTCCGGCTCGTGGGAGCGGTCGTAGCTAGAACGTAGAACATGTGGTTTTAGTCCGGCGCGGTATACAAAAACATGAAAAGCCGGATAATCCAATCAGTTTAGTTGGATATTTGGGTAAAAACATTATGAATTTATTATTGGACTCAAGGGATTAAAGGAAGGGGGGAGGTATCTCTCTGGACGCCAACACAGAAAATGTAAAAGAAACATTCATTTTAAAAACCAAACAAAATCATTCAATGTTTTATGTTTATTACAATTTATAACAATCAAATAATAGAGTTACTGATCGTTTGAAGCCCTCAAACTGCCGCACTAAAATCTTCAAATTAACTTTAATCGTTACCTAAGAAAATATATTGACACTTATTTTAATACGTTTAAAGACTTTCTATTAATATTTTTCTCTTCAAAAGCAGTTCCAAAAATGCAAACAATCATCAACATCATCAGCCCAGTAGTACCCACTGCCGAGTATAGGCCTCCCTTTCCCTCACGCTAATGTACCTAGTTCTGAGCCGCTCGCATCCATGTATTCCCCTCGATTTTGTTGATGTCGTCGACCCATGAAATAACAATTAAAAAAATGAAAGTGAATACCTGTAGTAATTCCTCGGCGCCTCGATGACGTGGCGCTCGAGCTCCCCGGCGAAGGCCTGCAGGTCGTCGTCGCTGAAGCCGGTGCCGATCTTGCACAGCGCCTGGTACTGGTCCATGTCGGGCTCGCGACACGCCAGCAGGAAGCCGCCGAACACGCCCGCGCGCTTGCCGCGCCCGCGGTACCCGCCGATCACCACCACGTCGAGCGTGTCGCCCACGCCCTCTAGGTAGTCCTTCTTCAACTGGAGACGATACAAGTTTTATTCAAAGTTCCCACTGTCGCAGCAACGATATCGTGTAAATGTGGCTCACATTACAAGTGCAAGCCTCATCTAAGTCGTGCCTACGTCACTATACAATGAACAGCTGATCAAAACAAGTAGCTCGATTATGTGAAAAATACATAGAGGATATTTTTTGGTGACAGATAACTTTTGGAAACTTCTTCGTATCATTCTGATCAAAATTGATTTCAAATTATGTGATATTTTCTGAAATTGATAAGTAATTTTTGAATTATTTTTTTAAATATTGAAATATCACGTGAGCTTCGAAAGGGGGTCTTAATTACTTTTAATAAAATGGGGAAAATTGTTTTTGCTTAGATACTATCAGATTAAGATGAGTATCACCGACGATACCTACTATCGCCGTCAAGCATTGTTACTTGTAGGAAGAAATTATTACAAAGTTGGGTCGCAAATTGTTATTGTTGCTCTCTTTTTAAAATGTCTCCTATTCGCCACTATCAATATAAATCACTTGGCGGCACTATTATCGTTGCGGTGTCGCCTTAGTGCGATCCAATATACTGTACCGCTATAAAAAGAAAGGGTCTTGACGCACAAACGGGCAACAAAGTGATTTTACAATGGTTCCTTTTTTTCCTGTTGAGTTCCGGTACCCAAAATGAAAATAACATTTTGCTTACAGAAGGGGGGTGGGGGGGGAGAGTTTCAATGGGCGACCGTCACCAGATCGTCGGTCCACTTTGTGGGGGGCGCCACGGTTGCGACTTCCGATGCCGCAGAGTACGCAGCCTCCACTCGACGACCTTTCCAACGGCCGTCTGTTCTCTTCGCTATGTGCCCTGCCCATTGCCACTTGAGGCATGCAGTCCTTTGGGCTATGTCTGTGACCTTAGTTTTCCTACGTTAGTTAAAAAAAAATGTACTTACGTAACATTTGAAAGGCGTAAACACTAATACTGTTTGTATGAAAATTAATGGAATATCTATAGCTTCTACTATGTATATTGTCGCGCTTCTGTGGGCTAAAAGAAACCGGTACACGATTATACGTATATTTTATGGAAGCAATAAATGGTTATAACTATCCTAGGCACTTGCACGAGTTATACCGCTGACGAGACCCCCCCCCCCCCCCCCCCCTCCGGAAGTCGGACTAGTCGTAGCCTGTATCCTAACCGAGTGGAATCTCACGAATCCAGCATCAGCTCTGTTGGCAACCTTTTTGACGACAGTCACTCGTCAAATAATGGAAATACTTACTTCTTTCTTTGAAATAATTGGCCATAGTGTTACTTTTTTTTTATGTGATAGGTGGCAGAAGAGCAGACGGATCACCTGATGGTAAGCGATTGCCGCCGCCCATGGACACCCGCGACACCAGTGGAGCACTACAGCCAGCAAGTGACATCACCGTTTAGCAGCCTCCCGACTCGACAGCGGCGTACCTTGAGCCAGTTGTGCGAGCGGCGCGCGATGTCGTACTTGGCGTGGTCGCCGCGCAGCGTCTTCACCATGAGCCCCTCGCACGAGCCCTTGACCGCGTCCTCCAGGAACGCCTGCACCTCCTCCATCGTGCTGCAGTCCTTGGCCGTCGCGAACTGCCACTCGCCTGCATCCAAATATAACATACAGTATATTATTTTACAATTTCGTGATCACTAACATTAGAATAGTTATTTACGGGATTTCTACCATGTGCCTTATTTTCGAGTTTCCGATATTTCGGCACCGTTGCAAGCGCCATGATCACAGAGTAACTGAAGTTTTTACGGGTGAGATGTTACTGGCAGACAAATCGGTCTACCCTCCTTCGCAGTCTTTTACTACGCGCACCTCACTTCACACCTGTTCACGACACACAACACTCGCAGTATCGGCCGCGAAATGACAATTTGTTTAGTTTTACAGTTATTACATTTTCGAATCACTAGATTCCAGACATTTGATATATTTTTTTTTAATAATTCTCACAACATCTCATACATTGACCTGATTCCAATGATGAATTTAAAACCATCCTCACGATTGCAATTTTTGTACTTCGTGATTTCAATCGCTTTCCTAACCAGTCTTGGTATGTAGTGAAGTTCTGTCGAAATTATCCGAGGGTTATAAAACTAACGATTAAGGTACATGGTAGAAATCCCGTAAATAACTATTATAATAAGATACAGTAGTTTTAAGTAAGTTCTAAGCCCGTTAAATAGTTTTTTAGATTTTCGCGTTGCATTATAACTACAATGTATCAATACGGGGATTAACACGATATTTATTATGTGAACTCACATATTTGGCTCTCGACGTTTCGGCTACGTTACAGCAGCCGTGGCCAGACTGGCCACGGCTGCTGTAACGTAGCCACGGTAATCCCCGTATTATACATTGTAGTTCTAAGCCCGTTTGGCGAGTTTTTAGCCTATTGCCATTGCTATGTCACTTTATAGCGAGCGGGCAGCGTAGGTACGGTAAGCCACACAACATTGTATACGAATCTGTCAAATTTCTTCAGATGATTCTCACCTTAATGTCAAACACGTTTGGTTCAATATCAATTGGAAAAAGGTGATCCTCGGACTTTCATATATTTTTTGTCCAAACATAAAAATTGCCGGCCAAAATAATATTTTCTGTATTCTGTTAGGATTTCTCTCCCTAATGTTAAAATTTTAAGACTTACAATAGGTACTGAAAACAAATTTTGTTTTGGAGATATCTCTCTGAAAATGTCTGAAGATGTTGATTTTTGAACTCAAATAAAACCTAAGATAATCACCATACTGCTTCGATATCATTTTTTTTTGTTTATTTTTCCTTTTTTTTTATGTGTTGTTTTTACTTGTCTAAATATCACAAGTTTGTTTTTTTTGTTCTTTATTTGTAATGTTGTGTGTTGTGTGTGTTTAACAAATAAATGTTTTTTATCATAGAAATAAATACAAATACTTAAACATAATCGAACCTACCCGAAGCCATGTTTCGGAATAAATGAAGAATACCGCTCGGCTCTTGAAACTTTCCTAATGTTACGGACGCCTGTGCTAGCCCGTTGATTTGTGACTATTAATTTGTGATTAGATATAAGTAAATATAATAATTATAAGTTAGTATAAGGAAAATTGTATTAGAATAAGTTTTTAGAAATAAATAGTTGATTATTGGCGTTTGATTGATATCCCGTAGGTTAAGTTTGTTGTACTGGTAGGAATTAGGTAAATATAAGTAGAATAGATCTAAGTGTACGCTAACAATAGTGTTAGCCTACACTTGGAATAGATAGGAATGAGAGACTAGGACGAACGACGTGACAATACATGCGTCTACTTCAAAGAAAGAAGTAAGTATTTTCATTTCTAGCGGCTAGTTCCGCTATAGAAAGGGGAATATCAATAGGGTCGGTTGCCAAAGAAAACACACAGTTCAGTTTTTTTTCGCCAACCGACACCTAGTAGAAAAAGGAAGAACCCTCCTCAAGACGCCAGTACACAGACGGGCCTAGGGGTATCAAGCGCCTACGACACTATAAATACTGGTTTCTTATCAACGCCCCGCGCCCCGCCCCCGCCCGACGGCGCGTCGCCGTGTCGGTGCGTGGGCGCCGACGCCGACTGAGATGCTCGCGCAGCAGGCGGCGGCGCGAGGCCAGGAGCTCTATTTTCATTTACTCGCCTCATTCTCATCTCATTTGTGTTGTTGCGTGAATCGAACCTGCGACCCATGCGTCTCAACCGGCGCACAAACCACTGCGCTAAACGGGTTATCAACGCTCGCTTAAAATCACTCGTTGGTCGAGTGACTTAAAGCGAGCGGTAGAAGCAACGTCAAAATAGTTGTCAACAGCTTTAACTGGTTTTGACAGTTGACACAATGTGACATTCATAGCTTTAATGTGACCAAAAGCAAAGATTTTCATATTCAGCCAATAGTCTATGGTTTTTGCGTTCCGTTTGCAATGCGGAATTTACCGATTTTTGTAACATTCTGCATGGAAGGGTTAGAATACAGGATGTATCTGTGAACATTTACATCCCTTTACCCACGTGTTCTATCAACCATTCTGAACAACATTCGATCTATGACTTTTGGAAATTCACATAAAAAAAAATTCAACTTCTCATACAAAGTCGGTCACGTGACTTGGTCATTTTGTATGGGGAGTCGAAAAAATTTTCGATGAATATTGAAAAGTCGTAGAACAAATGTTGTTTCCGAATGGTTGGTACAACACGTGGTTAAAGGGATGTAAATGTCCACAGATACATCCTGTATTGGCAACATCGAAATCGAATGATTTAAAAATAAGGAAAATCGGTATCATGCGACTTAGAAGGCGAATGTGACTTACGTCGCGTGCGACGACGCTAAGTCATACGAGTAAATCAAAAATAGGTCTCCACGGCTATCACCAGTGGGTAAGCTAGGGTAGACCTTCGACCTCTCTGAGATTCTCGCGCAGCATGTGGCGACGCTCGGCCAGGGCTATCACCAGTGGGTGAGCTAGGATAGGTATTACCTTCGACCTCGTTGAGATGCTCGCGCAGCAGGCGGCGGCGCTCGGCCAGGGCTATCACCAGTGGGTGAGCTAGGATAGGTATTACCTTCGACCTCGTTGAGATGCTCGCGCAGCAGGCGGCGACGCTCGGCCAGGGCTATCACCAGTGGGTGAGCTAGGATAGGTATTACCTTCGACCTCGTTGAGATGCTCGCGCAGCAGGCGGCGGCGCTCGGCCAGGGCTATCACCAGTGGGTGAGCTAGGATAGGTATTACCTTCGACCTCGTTGAGATGCTCGCGCAGCAGGCGGCGGCGCTCGGCCAGGGCTATCACCAGTGGGTGAGCTAGGATAGGTATTACCTTCGACCTCGTTGAGATGCTCGCGCAGCAGGCGGCGACGCTCGGCCAGGGCTATCACCAGTGGGTGAGCTAGGATAGGTATTACCTTCGACCTCGTTGAGATGCTCGCGCAGCAGGCGGCGGCGCTCGGCCAGGGCTATCACCAGTGGGTGAGCTAGGATAGGTATTACCTTCGACCTCGTTGAGATGCTCGCGCAGCAGGCGGCGGCGCTCGGCCAGGGCTATCACCAGTGGGTGAGCTAGGATAGGTATTACCTTCGACCTCGTTGAGATGCTCGCGCAGCAGGCGGCGGCGCTCGGCCAGGGCTATCACCAGTGGGTGAGCTAGGATAGGTATTACCTTCGACCTCGTTGAGATGCTCGCGCAGCAGGCGGCGACGCTCGGCCAGGGCTATCACCAGTGGGTGAGCTAGGATAGGTATTACCTTCGACCTCGTTGAGATGCTCGCGCAGCAGGCGGCGGCGCGCGGCCAGGGCTATCACCAGTGGGTGAGCTAGGATAGGTATTACCTTCGACCTCGTTGAGATGCTCGCGCAGCAGGCGGCGACGCTCGGCCAGGGCTATCACCAGTGGGTGAGCTAGGATAGGTATTACCTTCGACCTCGTTGAGATGCTCGCGCAGCAGGCGGCGGCGCTCGGCCAGGGCTATCACCAGTGGGTGAGCTAGGATAGGTATTACCTTCGACCTCGTTGAGATGCTCGCGCAGCAGGCGGCGGCGCTCGGCCAGGGCTATCACCAGTGGGTGAGCTATGATAGGTATTACCTTCGACCTCGTTGAGATGCTCGCGCAGCAGGCGGCGGCGCTCGGCCAGGGCTATCACCAGTGGGTGAGCTAGGATAGGTATTACCGTCGACCTCGTTGAGATGCTCGCGCAGCAGGCGGCGGCGCTCGGCCAGGGCTATCACCAGTGGGTGAGCTAGGATAGGTATTACCTTCGACCTCGTTGAGATGCTCGCGCAGCAGGCGGCGGCGCTCGGCCAGGGCTATCACCAGTGGGTGAGCTAGGATAGGTATTACCTTCGACCTCGTTGAGATGCTCGCGCAGCAGGCGGCGGCGCTCGGCCAGGGCTATCACCAGTGGGTGAGCTAGGATAGGTATTACCTTCGACCTCGCTGAGATGCTCGCGCAGCAGGCGGCCGCGCTCGGCCAGGGCTATCACCAGTGGGTGAGCTAGGATAGGTATTACCTTCGACCTCGTTGAGATGCTCGCGCAGCAGGCGGCGGCGCTCGGCCAGGGCTATCACCAGTGGGTGAGCTAGGATAGGTATTACCTTCGACCTCGTTGAGATGCTCGCGCAGCAGGCGGCGGCGCTCGGCGAGCGGCTCGCGCACGAGCGCGCGGCCGTTGAGGTAGAGCAGGTCGAACACGAACACGCACACCTGCACCTTGATCTCCGCCTCGTTGGCGTCCTTGCGCTTGCGCGTCGACAGGATCTACAAATAAATTTGTATTTCACAACATCATATACATTGATCTGACTCTGAGATAGATAGCTCAGCCACCCGCGTTACGGATATCAGAAACAACAGCGGAATTACAAATATATACATATAATACTTTTATTTTTAAATACATACTTTAAGAGAGACGTCATGTAGTGACATGTGGATCGCTTTACATGCACCGAACAGCTGGTTGGCGATTTGCTGCGGAGCTTGCACTTTGCGCGATACATAGAAAACTCCCAGACCAATACAAACAGACATGTTCATGCACACAAATGTTTGTACTGTGCGGGGATTCCCGCAACCCTCGAACCAGAGGCAGCATTCACTACCGCTGATCCAAACGGATCGTATACACACAACCTCTTTTTAGATCAGTCATGAATTAAAGTCCGCGCCACCAACGAACTCCCGTGAAAAGCGCGCTTCAGTCGCCATCAATATTCTTTGAGCTTTATTTGATCTAAAATTGTAGTTCCATATTTTGCCGCGAGACTTCTTTCGCGGCGCTGACTCCACGTCACAAGCTTAAGGTGAAGAGTATAACCCCACTTGCGACGCCCATTGATTTTGATTGTTAGCTACTAAACCAGATCTATTTTAAACAATTTCGGGGGTCCAGTGTCTCGGCAAAAACCTATACTATTTATTTAATACAAACAGGTTACTATTTGGTCTGTTTTTGCACTCGAATTTAAAAGTGGCCGCTTTTGGCGTGAATCGATTTTTCAATTACAAAAACAGACCCCAAATTTGGGCATGGTTATTAAAGAAACAGCATAAGTGTTTGTCGAGAGATTGGAGCCCCAAAATTATTTTAATCTAGTTTATATAGATTTGGTTTAGTAGCTGAAAATTAAAATCAATTGGCGTCGCTAGCCGCCTTAAAGGGGTTGGGCTCGGCGAAATGTGAGATAAGGGGTCTTAAATTCAATATCAATTCAAAATCTTATATTTTAAATTTAATTCCATTAAAAGACACACCACGGGCGGAAATCAAAGTACGATTTACGCATCGCGTACCACAATACCTAAAAACTAAATTTATAAATTGATATGGAGCACCAACACTCGCTCGAAAAGACAATCTCAGAGCCAAATTAAAGTATTGCTGTGGAAGATTTCACCGAATCGAGATTCGAGTATAATGTTACGTCGAGGCCAAAGAGAAAAAGATCTGACGAGGAACCGAATCGACGTAACTTAATGACTTTCGCCAGGAAGTAAAAGACCATAAACATGATACACAGTTACAAAAACAAGACGCGCACAAACGCACGCATTGCAAAAACGTACACAAATGTACGTGTATGTGTGAATTGTAATAACGGGGTTATTAACTAAAATTTTGTTATAAAGCAGTTTTCATTCTTTTCTTGAAATTTTTTTTTGTTTCCAACGTCTCACAAACTCTTGAACACAGATTTAGCTGACCAAGGTTTATTTTACGTTTATGAATCAAGCCCTAAGGGCCTAGGGCTTTTTAGGGTTCCGTAGCCAAATGGCAAAAAACGGAACCCTTATAGATTCGTCATGTCTGTTCGTCTGTGTGTCCGTCCGTATGTCACAACCACTTTTCTTCGAAACTATAAGTACTATACTTTAGAATAGTTATTTACGGGATTGTTACCATGTCGTACCTTATTTTTGAGTATCCGATATAAATAAATACTATATATATATATATATATATATAAATAAATACTCTATAAAAACTGTCTTCACTCCTCTTAAAAAAGTGGCACAATACCTGCGATCGCCCAAAGACAGCTTTCCGCTCGAAAAGCCTGGTGTCTATAAAATTGACTGTAGCTGTGGTAGTTCATACATTGGCCAAACTAAACGCACCATATCATGCCGACTAAAAGAACACATAAAAGCGGTCAAAAACAATGACAAGCAGAAATCAGCAATTGCAGAACATTTGTTGGAATCGGGTCCAAATCACTGGATTGAGTTTTATAACCCTCAGATAATTTCGACAGAACGCCACTACATACCGAGACTGGTCAGGGAAGCGATTGAAATCCGGAAATTCAAAAATTTCAATCGTGAGGATGGGTTTAAATTGTCAAATGTCTGGAATCCAGTGATTTGTAAGTGTAGGAACCGTAAAACTAAACAAAGTGTCGTTTCGCGGGCAGATACTGTGAGTGTTGTGTGTCGAGAACAGGTGCGAATAAATAGTGAGTTAGGAAACAGTGGTACCGGAGGTGAACGCAGTAAAAGACTAAGGAGGGTAGACCGATATGTCTGCCAATAACATCTTACCCGCAGAATCTTCAGTTACTCCGTGACCATGGCGCTTGTAACAGCGCCGAAATATCGGATACTCAAAAATAAGGTACGACATGGTAGCAATCCCGTAAATAACTATTCTAATGTTAGTAACCATGAAAGTTTAAAACAATATAAGTACTATACTATTGAAACTTGGTACTACCTGTGCCGATAAAGAATGGGATTAGAAATGGCGGCGCATCTATTCACTTCTCGCTCGCACACTATTTGCGTCTATACTCGTGGGTGTGCGAGCGAGAAGTGAATAGATGCGCCGCCATTTTTGATCCCATTCTTTATCCGCACAGGTTGTAAATAGATGTATTTTGTTAGTACGATTTTTACATAAAAATTGGAAAAAAATAAAAAAATGGGGGGTCTCCATACTTGAAACTGAAGCTCAAAAATGTTTTTTTTTTTATCAAACCTATACGTGTGGGGTATCTATGGATAGGTCTTTAAAAATGATGTTGAGGTTTTTACCATCATTTTTTTCTAAACACAATACTTTCCGCAAGAGACGCTCCCAAAGTGTTAAATTGTGTCGTCCTCGTCGTGTCCCCCCGTTCCTCTAACTTTTAACCCCAACGAAAATTGGTTTGAATTAGATATAGAGAGTAGTTTTTTTTAATACGTTATAAACCGTAATCCGCAATTTACCTTCCATATATGTTACTTGCAATATAAATAGATAGATATTCTTTATTGCACAAAAATAAAATATAAGCATGATACAACAACAGCAACAGACAGTACAATAAGGCACATATAATATGTGCCTCTCATGTTTGTAACATGAATTGTACTTTTTCCCGTTCAAAATTATTATAGTTGTAGTAGTTGTTTTGTTTTTGTACGCACTGGTGCATGCGGTGCTTTTCTTTAAGTGATGAGGCACTTAGAATTTAAGCTGGGATTGTAATTCTTAATTGTATGGTGTACTCAAATAAATAAATAAATATTGTTCAAAAACACATATTGGCGATATTTGACCATTGGTTACTTTCTTAAACCATTAGTTCAGTTTAACCTCGGATCAAAAAATCGGCTCTAAGGGTCCTTTAATAAGGAACAGGCAATTCGTGTTGATTGAGAAGGCGTCTGCCGCGGTACCTGGAAGGGCAGGATCTGCTTGGTCTGCGTGTCGTAGGCCACGGCCTCGCAGTCCAGCACGCAGCTGGTGACGGAGGCGCGCAGCAGCGCCGGCAGCCGCCGCAGGATGTCGGGGTACTTGCTGCGAGCGAAGGCACACATCAATCACTGTTAAATAAGTGAGCCGTGTTTTGCCGTGTGGTCCCCGGCAGAGTAGAATAGGCCACCCTCACTCTTACCGAGGTGTCGTAAAAGGCGACTAAGGTAAAGCTGCTGGCATGATCATCAGCACCCAGAGAAGGAAAACTCTGCATTTATATCTAAACCCTCGCCAACCCGTCTGCCAAGCGTGGTGAGTATGGCAATTACCCCTCATGTGATTGAGGGAGGTCCGTGCCCCATCAGTGTGGACTTAAATGGGCTGACGATGAAATAAATGAGCACAATAGGCTTTATCTTCTTTTTTACCCGACTACGGCGAAGCAAAAAGGAGGGTTATGATTTTGACTTGTATGTATGGATATTTGGTTGTTCATCTGCTCCCTCATAACTTCTAAACTAGTAATCATATTTGAACAAATGAGGTGTCGTTAGAAGCGTCTTGATTGTCTTATGGTTATAGGCTTACATGCCGTCACGTTTAATTGATTACAGCGCCCTCTAGGGCACTTAGAGTAAGGAAATAAAAAAAAATGCTTGACGGTACCGTGTGGAGTATCAAATGAAAAAAGCTTTTTTAGCACATTTCAAATATGTAACTTCATTTACATAACTAAAAATAATTAAGTAAAATAAAAATAAAGTTTAAAAACTAAAACCCAACTACCAAAAAACACGCTCTAAAAAGTACGAAACAAGAAAACTGTCTCTGCTGAAATTATTATGGCGTATCGCCGTGGTCGTATGCCACCTACTGTAGCAAAACAGATTCATTATAATAATAAAATAAAATCAATGTGGCGCATGAGGTAGGGTCACTACCAAATGCGCCTTCCGGTCAGTCAGTATATTCATATTTTGTTATGATGTTTTAGTGATTTAAGTAAATGGGGCTATCGCGTGCGAAAAATCCGCAAAATGGCGTACTATAGGCCTGAGGTCCATCTACATGGTCATTGGGTATTTTTAGACGTGATACGTCAAATTGTCAATTAACGAATAAATCAGTCAATGATGTTGAAGTTGGACGTCGGTTCAAGGGTACGCCATCTAACGGATATTTTACTCTGTAAAGGAAAATGATCTGCGAGAACTTCAGGCCGGTGACTGGCGAGAAGTAATGCAGGATCGACCAAAGTGGCGTTCTCTTGTTTCGGAGGCCTAGACTCGTTTCGGGTCACTGAGCCAGTGGAGTAAGTAAGTATTAATTTGCATGCCAGATGCTGGCCAAATGAATGAAACGTAACTGTAAGATCGATTTTTAGTGTATCATTGTGTGCTTTGATTGTACTATGTGTTCCTCCGTTTTTATGTTACTTGTAGGCTATTATCTTCTTACTATATGTTATTAATATTGTTTTTGTTCCTCTCATTTTTTTCTTTGTCAAGACTCCGCCTGAAAATCGGCGCTGCAGCGGCTTCGGCCACTGCATCAAATGACTTGGTTGAGCCTTGTTGGCTACAGAATTTGTTCTGTTTGCGTATATGTCACTCGTGTTTAAATTTGTGTTCTGTGGCTAATAAAGAAATCATTATCTTTATCTTTACATTTATTTCATTCATTCATGAACATTTAGCCTTTACTTTGGGTGTTGTGGATATCTTTTACGAGCGACGAGTGTGAGGAATAATGTTTCTTCGATTTTTTAGGGTTCCGTACCTCAAAAGGAAAAAACGGAACCCTTATAGGATCACTTTCTTGTCCGTCCGTCCGTCTGTCAAGACTCTTTTTCTCAGGAACGCGTGGAGGTATGAAGCTGAAATTTATATCAATTACTCAGGTCTACTGTCCCTTTAAGCTGTGAAAAAATCAAACAAAAGTTAACGCAATCAAAAGATACCGGCGGAACCCTCGGTGCGCGAGTCAGACTCGCACTTGGCCGGTTTTTATTTGAAGGCACGTGTATCTGCCCGCTCGCCGTGGTATCCACTCGCACCGCCCTGCTCACCTGGTGTTGTTCTCCTGGTTACGGCTGAAGATGGAGGCGTGGGCCAGGTCCGCGGCCGCCTCGCCTTCTGTGGCAGGCACGTGTATCTGCGCGCGCTCGCCATCATACTTCCATTCGCACGTGAACTCCTCGTTCTCGAACCTGGAACAACATCAACATCATTTCAGCCACGAGACAGACCTCCCTCCCAAGAATTGCCAAAGTTATCAGTCCGTAGTAGAGGACCTAACGGGCAGAAATTTCACACGATGTCTACCCGTGGGAGAGTCACCCTTGGGCATAGACGGGCCGGCTCGACACAGAAAACCGGTGTGAAGCAGCACTGTGCTGTTTCGCTGAGTGAGTGAGGGTGCCGGAGGCTCAATCCGGGGGAAGGGGGGTATAAACCTTTAAACTGGCAGCGCACTTGTGACTCCACTGGTGTCGCGGGTGTTCATGGGCGGCGGCAATCGCTTACCATCAGGTGATCCGTCTGCTCGTCTCCCACCTATGACATAAAAGTGCAGGTCTACCAACAATCACTTAAAACATTTATTACGTGACAGGTGGCAGACCTGCAGATGGATTAGCTGATGGCATGCAAATGCCCCTCATCACCAGTGGAGTCACAATTGCACTGCCAACTTTTCCCCTTTAACTCCGCCGCGACTGGACTGACACGCTGTGCTGCAGCAGCAGCACCACCGCCCTCAGGGTCCAGGGTTACCTGTTGAAGACTTCGTGGACGCCCTTGGTGGGGTGCGCCAGCATGGGCTTGAGCGGCACGCCGGGCGCGAGGCGGCAGTGCCGCGGCAGGGCCGGGACCCCGTGCTGCAGCAGCACCGGCACCAGCGCCTCGTAGTTGGGGCACTCGCAGTACGTCGTCTTGATGGTCAGGGCGTGCTCGTCCACTCGCGCCTGGAGAGAGAAAGTCACATTGAGTCCGCGCCACGAAAGGAGTTCGCGCAGAACACGAAACAAAAATTTGAGATTCCCTGTGTCTATGCATGTCGCAGTCTGATTGAATAATTCGCCGTATTAAATTACGGCTATTTTTTTATCAAAGACAAAAATGCGTCGGTTTAACGTTTAGCGACATTTATATTCTTTAATGTTCATATGCATCGTACACTTACTAACTCTGAAACTCGGTCCTTTGGCGATAGTTATTTTACTGCTCCACATTGAAAAGAAGAGGGTGGCCTATTCTACTCAGCCGTGTGGTCCCGGCAGAGTAGAATAGGCCACCCTCACTCTTACCGAGGTGTCGTAAAAGGCGACTAAGGTAAAGCTGCTGGCATGATCATCAGCACCCAGAGAAGGAAAACTCAGCATTTATATCAAAACCCTCGCCAACCCGTCTGCCAAGCGTGGTGAGTATGGCAATTACCCCTCACGTGATTGAGGGAGGCCCGTGCCCAACAGTGGGGACTTAAATGGGCTGATGATGATGATTGAAAAGAATAAAAATCGTTAATTGCACCTGAAGATTGTTCATAAACACTGATATAATTGATACGTTTTCTTTGTTTAATTCACTCATAACTTCATTTTCTGTATCCAAAGCCATTTTTGTTGTTCAGTCAAGCAGCGCCACGAGTGTTAAGAATCGGAACTAAATTATTTATTTTTTAAATTGCATACATGTTACAATTGCAGTATTAAAACGTAACGCAGTACATTAAACTTTATATGACTAGCAGGTTATAGGTCGGTAACATGCACCCTGTAAGGTTGAGCAAGCCACTACTTATTTTAAGTATGAATCATCGTCATCGTCAGCCCATTTAAGTCCCCACTGCTGGGGCACGGGCCTCCCTTAATCACATGAGGGGTAATTGCCATACTCACCACGCTTGGCAGACGGGTTGGCGAGGGTTTTGATATAAATGAATGTATGTATGTATGTATGAATGGCACTATTTTATTACTAAAATTAGCTTATAAAAATACTTAGTAACTAGAACAAAGTAATAAAATTTAGTTACACTATATTCTTGTCTTATTATCCGTAATAAGGGGAAATGTAAACTATTTTTCGAGCCATGTTGTGGCAATAATGTGACATACAATGACCCGTTGTTTCGAATGTGCAGATCATATAATGCTAATACACTTCTGGACACATCTATTGGCCCACCTTAGAGTTTAGATTTCGATGGCCCCTACTGAAATATGACTGCTAGATAGAACAAAAACTAGCGATGCAGATTTAAACCTGATACATTTTACCATCTTTTTTGATCGTATTGTTTCAAATTTGAATTCAGAATACCACACGACATGGAGCTACGCCTAATAAGTCGGGTCGGGTTTTCAACTCCTGCATCGTCTGGGCAACAAGCTGACGAGCCCTAACACGTCTTTTTAGCTCGTCCCACATGTGCTCAATGGGGTTCATGTCTGGGCTTCTGGCTGGCCAGTCCTATCTGTGATGTTCACATCCCGCAGATATTCCCTGCCAATGCCTGACAATGCCGGCCGTATGGGCTCTTGCATTATCATGCATAAAAAGGAAATTTGGGCCCACATAGTCCGCGTATGGCATCACACGAGTTTCTGAGCACTCAAGATTGTACCTTTTAACATTCAACGTTAAATGCTGAAAGGTACATTCGTGAGTGCCGTGGTCCCGTAACAACCTTAAGTTGAGTTTTGCCGCTCACGGATATACCGCCCTAGACAGTCCATGATCCACCGCCATAAGCAACCATCTCTTCAAAGCAGCATTCTGCGAAACGCTCTCCCTTACGTCGGTAGACCTTCTTCCTTCCATCATTGTCATGTAACACTATTTTAGACTCATCAGAAAAGAGTACAAGGTTCCAATGCTACCGTCTCCAATTTAAATGAGTGCGCGCGAAAAGGCGCGCTGTTCGGTGAGCTTGCGTTAGTATGGGGCTATTAGCTGGCTGGTGTGGTACCATATCGCGTTCTTTTAACCTTCTCCGAACAGTTCAAGCGCTCACAGGTACTCCGTGGAATTCGCGAAGTTGGTTTTGTATCTCAATGGAGGTAAGGTGACGATTTCTCAAGCTAATCGTCACGATGCATCGGTCCTGCCTTTCAGTTGTAACCCGAAATCGTGGCCTTCCTTCCGTGGCGACAAACAAAGCCGCCAGTTTCTAGGTACCTCTGATAAACATTTCGGACCCCAGATCGACTTAAATTAAGTTGAGTACTATTTTTTTTGGCTGTGTCCGGCCTGGATAAGTGCCACAGCTTGGGCAGCGACATCAGGCGAAGTATCCATTGATTATTATTGATAGAACCTCACCTTAATGTTAAGAATAAGTAATGTTTGTTGGAAAACCAAAGAGATCAATCACACTTTCAAGAATTAAATCAAATGTAAACCGTGGGAGAGCCACGCTTCGGCATGAATGGGTCGGCTCGACCGGAGTAGTACCATGTCCATACAGAAAACCCCCGCGGCGTGAAGCAGTGCATGCGCTGTGTTTCGCTGCGTGAGTGAGGGTACCGGAAGACCCAATCCAAGGGAAGTGGGGTTAAAAGGTAAGCAGCTCACTTGTGACACCACTGGTGTTGCAGGTGTCCATATGCGGCGATAATAGAATACCATCAGGTGATCCGTCGGCTGGTCTGCCACATATGTCATAAAAAAACAATATAATCAAATTTTCTTAGTATTCGATTGTTTGATATAAATAAACAGGCTCCAAATTCTCTTTTGGTTTCTTTAAATTCTGTGTTCTAAATTCAAAAAAAGACTATTGAATCAGAAGATGAATGTGCCAGGTCCAAAACTACAAAAAACTTTTTGCTCGACCTAATATAAAATATAAGCTAGGACCAAACGAAACTGAAAATTCAAGGTGGGCCAATAGATGTGTCCAGAAGTGTAGTAGCAGTTCAGACATTTTCGCAGAACCTAAACTCTATTGTTAAAATTGTAAAACAGCAGTTATGTGTGCATGTTTGTGTATCCTTTTTTTTATTTAGATTTATATAAAAGTAAATGCTGCGCGCAACCTTTATCGGGAATTTGGGATACAGTTTTGATATGAAACTTAGCTCGTTGGAGTTTTTTGAATGAATTAATGAATCGCCGAGTCGAGCAAAAAAAACAGCACGGCCGTACCATCCTTTTCTCGAAGCAATTCAGGCTATTTTCGACCTATTTATAATTTCTTTGTGGATAAAACAAGAAGCCTGAGTTAAGTTTCAAATTTCAGTCAATTTGCACCAGTAGTTTAAGAATGACAACTTGTGAAAGTTTCTGAATTTTGTCACTCACTCACTGACTGACTGACTCACCGATCATCATAGTCCAAAGCACTTCTAGCAGATATAGAAGCTTCAAATTTAGAAAAAAAAATAGGATTTAGTGTCTTAATCATGGGACTTTTTTTTTTATAATTTCGGTCCGTATTTCTAAATACACCAACTGCATAAATAACTTTGTAATCTCATATAAATATATAGGATTACAAAGTTACGCTTGCAGTTGAAGGTGAAATCGGTTATCACCGGATATCCATTCATCCATCGGAATATTTGACTCGGCTATTGCATGAAAACACAACCGATTGCCAAGTTAATAACCGACTTGTTAACATAGATCTCACAACTTTTTATGGTAGAACAACTGAGTGTGAGACTTGGATTTTTTCTGTCAAAAAATCCAAGTCTCGCACTCAGTTGTTTTTTTGCGAGATCTTTATTTGCATAAATACGGTACTTACTTTAAATTGTATTCTATAGTAGTGCCTATTACTAAATAAATAAATACATGTACAATAGGCTTGGCACGGCAGACGTGCACCTTCCGAAAGAGTGGTCGTTTCAAATATGATGATGATATCTCATAAGAGTAAAATCGCATTTAAACTTGTGTTTGTTTGTTACCTGTTATATGTACATGATTAATGGCAATAAATGAAATGAAATGAAATATGCATCTATTGATTTTTCTAATATTTGTGCGTATTTCTACAATTCGCTTGGAGTTTGTCGCCGAGTGGACTCCACTGGTGTCGCGGGTGTCCATGGGCGGCGGCAATCGCTTACCATCAGGTGATCCGTCTGCTCGTCGGTGGTCGTGTGGTAACATAATAATGTACTTACAAAAGAAAAATAGATTGTTATTTAAGGTGTAAAAGAGAAAGCAAAATTTTGGACGCGTTCGTTCCTGAATAATGTGTTTGCCGTTAAGGTGACGGGTAGGGCACACTATCGATTTTAATTTTTAGCTAATAAATCGTATCTATTTTAAACAATTTTGGGGTTACAACTTCTTGGCAAACACTTATACTATTTGTCAAATAACCATGCACAAATGTTGGATCCAACGCGAAAAATTGATTCACGCTAAAAGTGGCCGCTTTTGGCGGTAATCAATTTTTCGTTAATTAATTAATTGTTTAAAATAGATCCGGTTTAGTAGCTAAAAATTAAAATCTAACCGTCACCTTAAACAAAGTAATACACATACGAAAACATTGTACATATGAATACAATATATTTTAAATGTATAAAATTAGAATTATTTGTACAGTGCGTCTTGTTCGGTAGAGTAAAAGGGTCCATTGTAGGTACATCTTATCGCCTGTAACCGGACGCCGTGCGTGGCGATTGTATATGCTCAGAGGCATGTAGTGACGTTTTGCCGTGATACGAATCCGAGAACTAAAAATTTTACAATGTGCTTATTTCCCAATTACAATTAGCTCGGCGGTTAGGGAAAAAATCGAGAGGATACCTTCACGTTTCGGATAGTTTCTGAAACGTATAACCATGATTCAGTTAGTCTGGTTTCCCTGTCAAAGGGTTGCGAGTAGAGATGGGCGTCTCGGAAAGTTCCTATATTTCCACCCGGTATATACCCGGGTATATTCCCAAAATGGGAATATTCCCGGGAAAATGGGAAAATTGTGGGTTGATTCACTTCTTTTACTTTTAAATTAAATATTTTAACTATGGTAAATAATTATGAATACAAATACATATTTTGAATAAATAATAAACTTTAATCAGGTTCAGGAATTAACAATATTTGAACTCAAAATTTTTACAAATGGGTCATAATTATAGTTTTTGCCTGTTGATTTTAACTGACTGTTGATCACGTTTACTTTTACAAGCAATAAGTTAAAGTACATAATTAGTCACTATCGTCTGATGAAATTGATCTATTATGTACATCTATAAATTCGATTTGCCTTATATTGCTTCCCGAAGTAGATGGTTCAGCTTCAGTTGGATTTAGCATAGGAACGGGACTATCATTGAAAGGACTTGAAAGCTCTTCATCTTCTAGTTCTTCTACATCAATCTCTGTTTTTTTGTGCAGCAAGTTCCAGTTATAAGATATGTATGCCAGTTTTGCTGCCCTCTCTGTAGTAAGCCTGTTTCGTTTAATGCTGTGGATATTTCCGTGAACGCTGAAGGTGCGTTCTGTGGCAGCGGACGTACAGGGAGCAGTCAAAAGGCAAGATGCGACTTTACTCAAGGGTTTGTTCTTACAAATTCCTTTCCACCACGTTAGTGCATTTATATTTTCTAGACTGCTCCAAACAAAAGATTTTCCCCAAAATCCTTCCCTTGCTCTGTAGTTCGCTAAGTCTGTCATAACATCTAAGTCAATTATTTTATTGAATAATACAATTAAATTTAAAGAACGTAAAGATATTGTCTCACTCTCAGTTGAGCGAACTATTGAGTTAGCGTGTGCAGAGCTGGAGCGGCATGTCATTGTCTGTGTGTATAGGCCCCCAAATGGGAATTTTACCATGTTTGAATCCACTATGGAAGAAGTTTTGAGCAAGATATGTTCATCTAATAAAAAAGTAGTTGTTTGTGGAGATTTTAATATCAACATTTTAGATAACTCACAGAACTCTGTTAGGTTTCTGAATCTCTTTAAATCATTTAATTTAAATCATCTTTTCAACGAACCCACGCGAGTCACACCCACCTCAGCTACTTGTTTAGATAACATATTTTGTAACTGTGAAGTTATGGACAAGTCCATAATAAATTTTATCAATTCTGACCATAGTGGTCAAATGACTGTGTTTGAGCACCGTCATGCCCCTTCTTCATATAGTTTTGTATGTAGACCAATCACTGAAAACCGTATAAATAGATTTAAAGAAACTATCTCACAAAAGTTGTCTACATTGTCCTATAATGAAGGAAATGTAAACCAACATTATGATAAATTATTTAATGTCGTTGAAAAAGAATTTAATGGTATCTTTACCAAAAGAACCATTAAAACAAATACCTCTAAAACCAAATTCAGTGACTGGGCCACTACAGGTATTTATAAAAGCAGAAAGAGGTTATTTGAATTGTATGATATTAAGGCCAACTCTAATGACCCAACGACATTAGAATATGTTAAGAAATATTCAAAGCTATTTAAAAAAGTATGCGCAGTGGCCAAATCAAATTACTTTAAAAATAAGATAATGAAAGCTAGTAATAAAAGTAAAGTTACATGGAAAATTATAAATAAAGAGACTTGCAAAAACAAAACACAACACAGCAAGCTCTCTCTTAAAATTGATGGCAAATCTATTGATACAGACTCTGAAGTGGCAAGCACATTTGAGTCATTCTTTTCAAACATTCCAGTCACTACCACTAAAACATTAAATTCGAGCCCGCATCTCGCTGCTTCTCTCATCAAGTCGCATGTAGATGAGTGCACCACATCTTTTAGATTTAGTCATGTAAACTCAGAGATTATTCTTAAAACATTAAAAGATTTAAATATTAAAAAGACTGAGGATGCATGGGGAATTTCGATAGATATAATAAAAAATATAATACACTCTATCGCACCCCACTTAGCTATAATATTTAACGAATGTGTTGACGAGGGTCAATTTCCAAATAAGATGAAAATTAGTAAAATCATACCTTTATTCAAATCTGGAGAAAGGAGTAACCCGTCTAACTTTAGGCCAATATCCATATTGCCAGCACTCAGTAAAATATTCGAAAAAATTATATTCACTCAACTTTTATCTCATTTTAATATTAATAAATTACTGCATGAAAAACAGTTTGGATTTACTAAAGGAAAATCCACTACTGATGCAGGAGTGGCTCTTATCAAACATGTTTTTGATGCGTGGGAGAAAAAGCAGGATGCAATAGGTGTTTTCTGTGATTTGTCGAAAGCATTTGATTGCGTTAATCATGAAACACTATTGATGAAGTTACGGCATTACGGTGTATTGAATAACGCACTTGATATGATTCAATCTTATTTGTCTGATAGGATTCAAAGGGTTAATGTTAATGGAATCGACTCTTCTGGCGCTCCTCTATTAATGGGAGTGCCCCAAGGCTCAATATTGGGGCCTTTGTTGTTCTGAATATACGTAAATGACCTTCCATACTTTACGAAAGATCTATGTGAGATAGTGTTATTTGCTGACGACACTTCCTTGATTTTTAAGGTTGATAGATATAAAAAATCAATTGACGACGTAAATGATACTCTCTCACAGGTATTGCACTGGTTTACGACCAACAATTTACTTCTTAACTCAAAGAAAACTAAATGTGTAAAATTCACCATGCCAAATGTAAGGCAGGTCGATACAAGTATTAAGATGAACAATGAATCTATTCAAATCATTAATTCCACAGTTTTTCTCGGTATAACTATAGATGCGAAATTGCAGTGGAGTCCCCATATTGCTGCCTTGGCAGGAAGACTAAGTTCCGCTGCATATGCAGTAAGAAAAATTAGGCGTCTGACTGATATCGAAACGGCAAGACTGGTCTATTTCAGCTATTTCCACAGTGTGATGTCATATGGTCTACTGTTGTGGGGGTCTGCTGCTGACATACAAACTATTTTTGTATTACAGAAAAGGGCCATCCGCGCTATATACAGCCTTAGATCACGTGACTCACTTAGGGAAATATTTAAAGAAATAAATATTTTAACCGTGGCTTCCCAATTTATCCTCGACTGCATTATGTATGTACGTAAGAACTTGCACACTTTTCCAAAAAAGTCCGATAGTCATAGTCTTAACACCAGAAATAAACATAGGCTTGCCGTCCCGGTCCTCAGACTTCATAAAATCGATAATTCGTTTGTTGGCTTAAGTATTAAGATATTTAATAAGCTACCACAAAATGTCATTAACCTATCACTGGATAAGTTTAAGTCTCATATTAAAACCTGCCTAATGAAGAAAGGTTACTATAGTGTACAAGACTATTTAAATGATAAGGATTCTTGGTCAAGTTAATTGATAAATATTTTGAGTTGTTATTCATAGTAGTCTATTAACTTTCATAATTGTATTTTTTTTTCTCGATTGAAACTCTGTAACATCATCAATATTTGAAAAGAGTAACTACTGAGTTTCTTGCTGGTGTCTTCTCAGTAGAAATCGACATTCCGAACCAGCGGTAGATATTATGTACCTATTTTGACATTCATAAGTGTTCTGTGTGGACCTAAATTGAATAAATAATTTTTTATCTTTTATCTTTATCTTTTATCTAATCTGCCTACCTTTCTCATAAATGAATTCCATCGCAATGATTTCTTCCTCTTCCTCTAATTCAATTCCTTGTAATTTGGGATCTAGCATGTAGGCTGCTAGATGGATAGCCTTTATGCAATGTCTTCTGCGAGTTTCAACAGCACTCAAAATCCTCTCTCTAATATTGTCGCCAACCAAAGACGAAAAGCCTGGGAGCAGAAAGACTAGACTTGATTTTATATTCTTGAACGCCATGTAAACGTCATTTATGTGCACGTTGTTTTCTTCAAGTTTAAAAACATTATTTGTTATTGGTTCCAATAAAGAAGCAGATTCGTCAATCATTTTCCAAAATTCTTCATTAAGCAAGTTGTCTTTTGTGTCAACCGGGATCATTGTTGCCTCTTCATGTACTGCTAAACATTGTAAAACAGCTTTGCTTCTTTGTAAACTACGCAAGGCATGAAAGTAACTGCCCCATCGTGTCTTGCTAGGCAACTTGAGCTGCTCGCCGGAACCCTTGTCTCTTAATATCTGTTTGAATAACGCACTCAGAATTTGGCTTTTTTTGACTGACTTAGTCACATCTATGGCTAGTAAAACAAAGCCATGTATAGCGTCTATTTTGATTATGTCATGGCAGAGTAAATTTAATGTGTGTGCAGCACAGTTAAGTGTCGTGAGATTTGGTTGTTGTAATTTTACTAAGTCGAATGCTTTTTGGAGGTTTTTTGCGTTGTCTCCAAATAAGGTCACGAATTTATTCATTCCGTAGGTCCTCATCACTTTTAGAATTTCTTCGCTTATGTATTCACCTGTGTGACGATGGGTACATGTATCTAAACTTTTGATAAAAACTGGTTCAGGTTTTGCAATGACAAAATTGATTACACCTTCATTTCTTCGGTTGCTCCATCCATCGCACTGGAGGTGAAGATGCTGGACCGACTTTAATTCTTCCGTTATTTCGCTTTCCATTTCATTATATATGGTTTGCAAATGGGTGGTAGAAATCGCTTTTCGAGAAGGGAGCTGGTAATTTGGATGTAATTCCTCAAAAAAATCCTTCCATAAAGAATGCTCTACCATGCATAGAGGAGCTCCAGTGACATAAATTGCTTTTGCAAGCAATTTTGTGAGTCTACGCTGCTTTTCCTCCGTTATTTCGAACACGGCAGCAGTGTTTCTAGGTGTTAATACATTCAGTATTTCTCTTTCTGCAGTTGTGGATCCTGATTCTGCAGAGCGTGTTCCTTCGGAGCTTTCTGTTATCTCGTTTCTTTTGACCAACGGACATTTTGTACATTTTATAAGGTGTAAACCCATTTTAGTCACGTTGGCTACGTGGTAAACCTTTGAACAGAACTTGCACTTCACAGATTTATCAGTTAAGCTGTGGTAATGTCTCCACACTTTTTGTTTTTTCTGTTTTGGCATGATGACACCTAAAACAAGAAACCTATCGTTAAGAGTGGTATATAAGGTTGTTTTTATGTTAAGTAAGTTTTATTGCCGTGTGGTCCCGGCAGAGTAGAATAGGCCACCCTCACTCTTACCGAGGTGTCGTAAAAGGCGACTAAGTTTGCTGGCATGATCATCAGCACCAAGAGAAGGAAAACTCTGCATTTATATCTAAACCCTCGCCAACCCGTCTGCCAAGCGTGGTGAGTATGGCAATTACCCCTCATGTGATTGAGGGAGGCCCGTGCCCCAGCAGTGGGGACTTAAATGGGCTGATGATGATGATGAAGTTTTATTAGAGTAACTAAAAATTTACACCAAATAAAAAGTTAATTTGAGGGCTTACTGTGCTTAAATTATGAATTTTCTGTTATTTTAGAAACATGTCAATCTTTTCTTTTTTTTTGCAATAAAGTCTTCTTAACAATCAGAAATAATAATTGTTAACAAAAAGTTAAATTATTTTATACAAACGAGATTATTTGTCATTTTTGAATATCTAATTCATTTATCTATCTCATCACGAAACGACAAATTAAAATGCACTGTCTTTCTAAAAGAAGAATAGAGTAAACATTGCTAAATGTAATACAATCAATAAAACTTTAAAGTAATAAATACACGGTACTTACATCAACTCTTGTTCCTAAATATCACTGCTGCACCACACTGTACACAAAATCCGTTTTTCGTTGCCAAAGTCGTCAGTTTAAAGGTCTAATAACACAGATCAAACTGTTTCCAAGTCGCGCAAAATCAATATCAATGTAGTATTAAACATAAGATGCGTGTGGATAATCCGATAGTCAAGTAAGAACTAAAGACAATATTAAAAATATTTTGAATAAAAAAATGAAAAAAAAATACCGCTCTTTGTTTGGTCGAACAAAAGAACGTGACACCGACGGCTTGTTTACAACCGTGTTTGTCTAAATGTTTTTTTTAATGAAAAAATTTAAAAAGAAACACCGCTCTTTGTTTGGTCAAACAAAAGCATGCGACGCCGACGGCTTATTTACAACCGTGTTTTTCCAATTATATTTCGGCACTTCAAACATTTATTAAGTGAACTTGTATCCTTTGGCAAACTGATAACATAAACAATAGGGGTAGTAAAATTCACACTTCTATTCACACGAATTCCTTTTTTTTAACTTTTCCGCGTAGGTTTTGATAATTTATGATTATAAACATAAAACAAGGGTATTTATATCAAATAAGTATATTTTAATGACAAAAACACAAAATACCCGAATAAATTCCCATCGGGTGGGTTCATTGGGAATATTCCCAAACATTTTCCCATTTTGGGAATATACCCGGGTGGAATCCCATCTCTAGTTGCGAGGGTCAGGCGGTGCTTCATTGTAATTAATAGACTCCCCAAATCCTGAATCATGGTCTAAGCATACCTTGGGCTCCAAAGCGACAGCTTTAATATAAAGAAGGGAATCGCTTCGTTCCTCGCAATATATCCTCGCTCATCTCTGGTGGCCACGCAGCCTCCAGGCTGACACTGGGAATTTCCCACCAAAACCCAGATACAAATATTGGCCCGACCCGGGACCGTGTGTGCAACCCACTAGCCACTGCGCCAGCGAGGCAGTCATACATCACCATCGAATTACATTGACGTTGAAATAACAAGTCTCTGTACGGCATAAAACATTTCTTAGAATAACAACTGCCCACGGAAGGGGGTTACACATAGCTGTACATAACGCGACACTTCAAACTTAGTTGACGGTAATTCCCCCGATCCATAGAGTTAAGGTGACGGATAGGGTACAATAGCGACGCCAACTTATTAAAATTGTAAGCAACTAAACCGGTCATCTTTATAACAATTTCGAAGCTCTAGAAAAGTTAAGAAATTAAGTGGCTGTCTGATGGTTGTTTTTCTGATGATGTTTGTTGTTGACCTGAAAAAATACTTCGATAACAAATACAGATGAATAGTTTATTTTATAGGTGTCGTTCAAATATTACATAATATCAAATTCTTGGTAATATTTAACAGCAAAATAACAAAAGAAATACGATTTTTCTTCTGTAATTTATCAAAAGTAAGCTAAGCTAAGACCCATTCGATGCTTACGTAATACTTGAACGGACCCACTGACATAAATTGCAATGCTATTTTTCCATTTATTATTAACTAGCTTTTGCCCGCGACTTCGTCTGCGTTCACACAATATCTTTATAAATTATAGCCTATGTGTTATTCTGATCTATAAGCTACATTACTGTAAAGTTTCATTAAAATCCGTTTAGTAGTTTTTGCGTGAAAGAGGAACAAACATCCATACATCCATCCAAACAAACTTTCGCCTTTATAATATTAGTAAGGATTTTCATTTGACATATGGACTGTTGTACGCCTAAACAGGTAATTGTGAGAACTATTATATAAATTAACACCTGCATATTTCGCAAACCGCAATTTCTACAGTAAAGATTTTTTTATTTAGTTCTTTATACTTGTCTTGTTGATCTGCTTTTGTACTCGAAATTTGAATTACCGCCAAAAATGGCGTTAATCCATATTTCGACAGCAAAAACTGATCAAAAACTAGTGCACAATTTTATTATTAAATAAATAGCACCTTTAATTGTTGGCTTACAGGTTGGAGCTCCGATATTGTTTAAAATAGATCCGGCTTAGTAGCTAACAATTGAAATCGATTGGCGTCGTCGCCAGTATGGGGTGCCCGTCGCCTTAACACTTGAGAAATACATGGTATATTATTTAAACTTCTGCATTGATATACATCATGCTTCTAAATCGTCTTAAATACTTTTTGATGGCATTTTGGCAAAAAAAAAAAAACATACTTAGGATCTAATCTGTATGGGAAAGTGATTTTTTAAATGAAATTGTATGTTCCCTAGGGAAAAAAAAAAAGTTTTCATCAATATAATGCCTTCGAGAAGATTCTAAGACGGACTAAGCACGGTGTATGAACTTGCAGCCTTATAGCCTCATGAAAATTTTAAAGAATAATATGAAAAAAATATTAAGGCAAGGTTCTGCAGTATTTTTTCATGAAAGATAAAATCATATATTTAATTTTAAAGTAATCGTTGCTTACCGAAACCCTTAATTATTGCTGGTCAAGTGATCCCTTACATAATGCGAAATTACTTTTGTTTATGTGATAAGTAGCACACGAACAGATGGATAAACTGATGGTCAGTTATTGCCGCCGCCTATGGACACCCAAACCACCAGTGGAGTCACAAGTGCGCTTCCAACCTTTAAACCTCCCTTTCCCCAAGATGGGCCTCCGGTACCCTGACACGCGCATCGAAACACAGCACAAACGATGCATGACTCCGGTTGAGCCAGCCCATTCATGCCGAAGCGAGGCACCTATAAACTGGCCCAGGTCGTCCCAACAATCAAGATGGTAAATTAAGAAACAAGAATATGTAGCTATAGGAGGCTAGTGCCAGGGCGAGTTCTTCCTTGGTCGAGAACGTCTTCTTCCCAGGACGAGTGTAAAATATCTGGCTGGGAACCACCGACTTATAACCTATTTTGTGGACCCCAGAGCTATGTGCGCAAGCACTATAAGACGCCGGCACCTCCGCGTCCGCGATGTCCCTCAGCATCGCGGCGGCGCCACCGTCGCTATACATGCGACGCCGTCTTCCCTCTCGCTCTAGCATAGCCTGACTTTATTTACTATAACAAACTTAATCTAAACAAATAATAAAACGAAACAAATAAACAATAAAGCCTGCCTAAACTATGTACACACATGAAATAATAAGGACCTACCTATTACCTGTTTGTCTGAGCTGAGTACGCTATCACTATTTACCTATTCCTAACTAACTATTTGTGTAGTGTCCTAGCTATGTGGAGGTATTTCCTATGCTATTTCCTTCCTACTATGTAGCTATTTATGTATTTGTGTTAAACAATGAGGCAGATAATTCAATTGTTTATTAAATCAACTTAAAACTATAACTTATACCTAAACTATGCTATTTAAAAAAATGTACATACTATTTTACGGGTTTTTAAGAGTCGGTGAGCTGGCACACAGTATTGAACATCCTGTTTATGGGCCGAAATATTTCTCGGCCAGTCAAGTGCGAGTCGAAAAGTGTTTGGGGTCCCGCGACGAGTGATGTTGCCTATTAAGTATACTTACAGACACACTAGCTTTTGCCTGCGGCTTCACTCGCGTTAAATGTAACAAAAAGAAGCATATATTACTCTCCATCCCTCCAACTATATACAATAAAAAAAATTCTGCGAATAAAAATCGCCCTCAAAAACCACGAACTGAAAAGTATAAAATAATATTTTTATCACTTTATACACTTCAAATAGGTAATATTTTATAACAGTACACTCGAGAAAAGGTTTTACCGAAGTCGGCGCCCAATGGACAACATTTCAAAATTGCTAAGCTCTGAAACAAAAAATACCATTTCTTTATTTACTTTTCCGCTGCGCGAATATATATTTATTAATTTTTTATATTGCTTATTTACTGAGAAAAAAATTAAAAACTAAAAAACGTAAGATGACGTCATCGGACGGCAGAATGTAAAATATTTCTTTGCTTAGCACATTATAGTTTTAAATTTACGAAATGCCAGACCCATGACATGCAACTGTCAAAAAAAAGACAACTTGTCAACGTTGAATGAATGAATGACGTTGACAATGTTGACACTAGTATTATTTACCTTTGACAGTAGTACCTTTTTTTTATTAAAACAATGATAAGCAAAGGAATATCGCTGTATTCAGCCGTCCGATGACGTCATTTGGCGCTTACGTCTATTTAGAATATAAAGAATTTCAATAATTATTTTATGCATGAAAATGGACAAATTTTGAAAAAAGAAAAAATATGGGTCTGTTCATTTTATGTCTATTTTCATATAAAAAAACAATATGGACATGTTAAAAATATGAAATGTTGTCCATTGCTATCTTGTAATTTAATACAACATTCAAATATTCAACAGAGATTAGGCGCAGACTTCGGTAAAACCTTTACTCGAGTGTACTGTTATAAAATATTACCTATTTGAAGTGTATAAAGTGATAAAAATATTATTTTACACTTTTCAGTTAGTGGTTTTGAGGGCGGTTTTTTTCGCAGAAAATTTTTTTTCAAGCTTCTTAAAATAAAAAAATGAGACACTAAAAAGACCTTTTTAAAATTTGAGGGTTCTCATTTTTTTAGCAGCCTCAGCTTTTTGGGGTTCGGCAGCAACCAGCATTTTGGGGTCACAGATTTATAATATTAGCGTATGGATTTATTTACAACAAACACCGTACATAGTAATGATGTTACATATAAAGTTGTAGCTCGATATGTTTCGAAAAAAATTGTAGTTTAGTCAATGATCGAAGAGTTTAGTCCTTAATTTACAAAATGCTCATTATGTATTGTAGTTTTTTTTTCAAGTAGGTAATACCTACCATATCGGTAAATAAATAAATTGACGTCGTATGTCTTTTTTTAAACTAGGTTTGAAAAAAGCTCAACCCAAAAAGCTTGGAGGCTGAAATAGGGTACTTACTCTTCATGTCCCATACTCGTGGGACGCCCTGTATAAATGTATATCTATCTAACCCTTGTATTACCTTATCAAGTGCTAATATGATAAGATAAGATAAGAGTGCTAATATATTATATTCTATTCCTTCGGCATACGGCTTATATTTGATACATTATTCACTCACACATTACGTATTTATTATACAAACTTGATGGTCAAGCACTAGGTAACTTACTGCTCTGCAATACTTTGCTTCAAACACTAGGGCCCTGTATTTTATCTCAATTTAGAATATATGTAATTTCTACAAAATATGTATGCGCGAACACATATCTTACGGCCCTAGTAAAATAAGAATCCTGCCACCATCAATCTTAGTTCTACTTGGCAAAAGCAAGACCGTTTCAGAAGAGCCAGCAAGAAACCAACGACAGGGAGAATAAAAAACAAGTCAACCAACGAATTCGAGGATGTTTTTGTGACATTAGTGAAAGCTACAAGCCAAGTCCTGGTGCTTCCCTGACCCGCCGACTTCCATCTTCTACTTGGAGAACCCAAGCACTGAGGACCAACAGGTGATCTAAAACTAAAGCTAAGTCCAATGAACACGGGTGAATTACAGAATATTAATCAAACCAAAAGCCTATTTTTGGTACTTTGTTCTCAGCCCAGCCATAATAAATTCAAAAACTAAGGACTAAAAAGTGAAAGTGCAGCATAGACGGAACAACGGAAATCACACGCCATCGGTACTTAGATAACAGATGAAGTGATCCCGTGATTGTGAGAAGAAAAGTTAATCTTTCCAGAGTACGTAATCAAAAAATGTGTCTAAATTATACTCAATCGGGAATTTAATTATAAACGAGAAATTGGCAGTATTATTTTATTATTATCGCGAATTGGGTGCTTTATTTATACGGAAGTTATTACACCCTTTGAGAAAATATTCGCGAGTTTGGTAGAATTATATGTTCATAGTCAAAAATGCATTCCATTAAGATATTTGTTGTAATCAGTATGTTTATGGCCGTTTCTTCATCGCCCATTGACTTCTTGTACAATGCTGGTAAAAAGCTGTTGAGCAGTTTTATGTCCTGCCCCGACGGGTACACCAAAGTCCTAGATGAATACTGCGTCAAGAATGCAATATTTTACGCTGTTTGTGGCCTTATTATTGCTATCGTGTTAGTTTTTTGTTGGTGGATTTTGAAATGCTTTTGTGATTTACTAACAGACATGTGTCGGGCACCCCCTCATCGGCCGCGGGTAGACATAAATTACTACACTCGCTCGAGGCCCGAGGAAGGCAAATTCCTTGCCTGAATGTGCGCAGGCGACGAACGCATAGCTTCCTTGAACACTTATCCCAAATAGAACACTTAAGTTTCTGTTTAAGATTACTATAGTTTTTTACCTCTTATTCTTAGTTACAAATATTTTTATTGGATTTTGTTTTCAAGAGCCTAATTCTCGTGCTTGTGATAATATTTATTTTTGATACAATACCGCAAAAGCATAGCTTTTTTTGTGGTTCTCATGCGATATCCGGCATGTTTTTTTATGCTCTAAATGTTGTTTTGTTTCTCAGATGAAACTATTAACCACAAGATTAACTACTAAGAATAATATACATACATATAATAAAATAATTATAAGACAAGATAAGACGGACAAGAAGTTACTGTTGTAAAAATATGATTGTGAAAAAGAATGTTTCCAGGATTAAAAGGCAATGTAAAAGGTAACTATGTGTTTTGAATAGCAATATTGTCATCCCGTTAATGTGTTCAGAGATATCGTTGACATTTTACACAAACCGTGACTTTTTGAATACCCAAGAAACTTCCCGAGGTCATTTTACTATTGAAAACAATTATTATACCCGAATGAACATATTTAATTAGATCCCATCCTGATTATAATAATCACTTTTTATGAGATTAGAGCCTTATGTTCCTTGAAGAAAAAACAAATTTTCATTAGTGTTCATTAGTAAAATGACCTCGGGATTTTTTTCAGGAATTCAAAAAGTCAAGATGTCGAGTAAGCAATACAATAACAGTTACTGTGAAATTACATAAACTGAAACTATCTTTACACTTAGTTTAATTAATGTTATGAAAAAGAGGATGAGCTTCAATCATAAACGTTTAATAAACCTTTATCTAAAACGGTGTTATAGAGCAGTTTGAAACAAGAAAAATCATACAACCGGAGTGATACCACGGCCTCACAGAAAACTGGCGTGAAGCAGCACTGTCCTGTGTATATAGAAAACTGGACCCAAATCGCAAAATATTATAAAAAAAACATAAATGACACCCACACTCGACCATGTTAGCGTGTTATTCCTGGTTGCGTCCAAGGCTGTGGCTTTGGAGCCAGAGAACGCGTAGACCATGATTCAGGATTTGGGGAGTCTGGTATTTACAAAGAAACGACTGGCGTGTACCTTCGTTTCAGAAGCTATCCGAAACGTGTAGATTTTCTCACGATGTTTGCCCTCACCGCCGAGCTAAATGTAGAATACGTACATACATTTGAAAAATCCAGAATTGCGTGCTCGGATTCGAACCTACGATCTCCCGTGGCGCGTTCTTATTCACTGACCTACTGTCGATCCAAGTGTTTCACATACATAGAACACAATGCAGAACCCTAATATACGACCTCACGTAGCCTAAATATGCCTACATCGCAATTAATCTGAAACTGGAACAGTTACTTCAACTCTATTCATTTGAAATAAGATTGAAAATATTTTTTTCCTACCCTCGCTGAGTTAGCTGAACAACCGTCACTCGAGTCGGTGTGTTTACGCTTATTGGAATTCTACGAGGTGGTTGCATACTACACGCGTCCGGTGTACCGCCTTTCGTGGCAGCATTTTGAGGTCTGGTTCGCTCGGCGCGGGTGGTTTCGTCCGAGTCTGCCCTTCAGGAAATCTCCTCTGACAGAAAAGTTGGTCTCACTATAGTCGCCTTCTCAAAAGTCAGAAGTATACTCCGAGGTTATAAGAACAGCATATACAGCAGCTTATGAAATCATCATCACCAATCTTTGATAATGTGTTTGTGAGAAAAGTGAAACAGTGTTACAATATTTTTAAAAATGTTTAACCATTCGCTTCGAGTGTTCCTCGTTCTGCCGTATCTGCTGACTGTGGTTTCCTCTTCGACCTTAGACGACATATACAATACAGGCAAGAAGTTGGTCAACGACCTCACTCCTTGCCCTAGAGGAGAAATCAAGATCGACCAGTACTGCTTCGAAGAGACAGTCGTTTATGCAGTCTCTGGAGTTGCCGTAGCTGTCGTCATATTGATTATTTTAGGAGTGTTAAAAAAACTGTTGTGTTGAGTTTATCTTTAAAATATTGTTGTGGGAATCTTCCGACTTTTTCTGTAGTTTTTAATTGTGTATAAGTGTTACTTCATTACTTAAAAATGCTTTTAATTCTAAAATGTTTAGTCGTAATGGCTCCCGTTGCTTTCGTGCTAACCGCACCAGCTACTTGGGATACCTGGGAAGATATTCGCCAAAAATATGTCCAATCAGGAAAAATAGAATTAAAAAATATAGTAACATGTTCTTATGGCTCGATCAATATAAATGACTACTGTGTGCCGTCGTATGCCCTTAAGATTTTAAGCAAAGTTGGTTATTATATTCTGATTTTCTTAGCCGCCGTGATTATTGCTGCAATCAAGATATGTTGTTGTGGATGTGAGCAAAATAAGTAGTTATTTCATTTAATTTTATATCCTATGTACGACCAAACCTGCGATATTTGATCAAATTTAGTCACAGTGACCGCTAGGCAACCAACACCAAACCATGTATGCAAACTTCGCAATTTTGTATTTATATCTAGAAATAACTTTTGTTGATTTATATCTAGAAATAACTTTTGTGAAATAAGTTTTAAAAAGTTTTCAAGCTAAAATGCGAACCGAAAAGTCCGAATTCCGCTAGTTCTAAATCTAGAATGTAAATCAAATGTTTTATTATTTCTATGAATATGGTTACAATTTGGATTACATTTTAATCTATAAATAAGTACAGCATACTCTGTGAATGCTGGCGTAGAAATATAATGTATTATTAATTGTGTTTGTATTTCTATAAGTATCATAGGTCAAGACATCTTACCGTCTTTTCATGAGTAAAAAAATATATCTATAAAAACATCATTCGGTACTACCTATGATATTAATTATTATGTAGTTTTGTAATCTCTTTTGAAAATTTCAATCTTTATATTAAAAAAAACACTAATATTAACATTGTAAGTAATATGATGTTATTCTGATTAAATTTATATTTAATGAAAAAGGCAACAGTGACTTGGTAAAACGTCACGTTTTGTAATTTTAGACTGTAAAAACTATTAGTTATTAGCTGAATAAGTTTTTTTTTTAATTTTATAAATGCTTTTCTACTTCTGAAATATGCGTCGTTTTATTTTTCTTACCACCACAAACCTTAATTGTAGGTCTTTACCTAAAAAAATGCCGTTTTGTATGTAGATTTTCTTAGAAGTTGCATTTTTCATACATTTTTTTTTAATTTGTAAAGTAAGTAACTATTAATGCTACTACTCCATAATTAACATTGCTTTAATGGACAACATTTAGAAATGTGTAGGATAGTTTTTAAGAATTTTTTTTTTAATTCAGGAGTTATTATTGATAAAAACGTCAATTCGACAAAGTAAAAAAAGGGTAATTTTCAAGACATTTTTGCATCACAAATACAATAATCTGATTTAATATAAACCTTAAAATAGTCTTAAATCGAAATAAAATTATTTTAGCATGGTGACTTTTTGCTTATTAAAGGAGTTACAAATCTAATTAAATTTAAAAAAAAATTTTTGGAATTTAGTTTTTAATAAGTATGAAAATTTTATTTGCTAGTAGGCAGATAGGTACTGTTTCCAATATAACTTTTACCGTTCTTTGTAACCTGTATAGTATGTATGTATGTGTCACAATTTCTCTTGGAAATCGTCTACTGTTCCTCACAGAACAGGCTTAGCCAAGTGTGAGGACCAGCTTAATGTTATAGTTGTAAAAATGTGTATTGGTAATAAAGAATTTTACTTTACTTTAATTGTATGTATCTAGAAAAAACGCAGCATTTTCATAGGTAAAGATCTATTATTAAATAAATAACATTTCACAACATCACATAAATTGATCTGACTCCGAGATAGGTAGCTCAAGCACCTGTGTCAAGGATATCAGAACCAACAGTGGGATTACAAATATATACATATTATAATAATTTTCTTTTTTAAATACATACAAACACCCAGACCAATACAAAAAGACATGTTCACGCACACAAATGTTTGTACTGTGCGGGGATCGAACCCGCAACCCTTAGACCAAAGGCAGCGTTCCAAACGGGTTGTCGAAAAAAAAAGATAAAGATTTCAATATTCTTGATCGGGCCTCTGGTACCCTCACTCACGCAGCGATACACAGCACAGTGCCATTTTGTACATAGCTCCTTCTGACCGTTATTTCTCAATGCTATTCAAAAAATCTGCCAATCTCTGACCTAGTACACAAGCCTATTGTGTGATGAACATCTCGTATCTTTTCGGTGTCCGGGTGTAGTAATATGTATTCAAGTATTGAGTTTTCTGATTGGTAAACAAAATACTCCTCTTCATCTTAGCGTGGTGTGAGACAGGGTGACGTTATATCGCCGAATCTGTTCACCACTCTGTTGGAGGACGTGTTTAAACTTCTGGACTGGGATGAACTTGGCATCAATATATGGCGAATACATGACGCACATTGGATTCGCAGATGATATCGTAGTCATGGCTGAGACCCTGGAAGACTTAGGTACAATGCTTGACGACCTCAGTAGACCTCAGTAGACCCACTTGATGGGGGACCCCATCAAGTGGGTCTGAAAATGAACATGGACAAGACGAAAATCATGTCGAATTCCCATGTCGTACCCACTCCTGTAAAGGTTGGAAGCTCTACACTGGAAGTTGTAGACGAGTACATCTACCTCGGACAAAAAGTCCAGTTTGATAAGTACAACTTCCAGAAAGAGGTCGATCGACGAATCCAACTCGGCTGGGCAGCGTTCGGGAAGCTACGCTCCCTGCGTGATCGTATCAGAAATGATGAGATCCGCAGGAGAACTAAGGTCACAGACATAGCTCAAAGGATTGCATGGGTCAAGTGGCAATGGGCAGGGCACATAGCGAGGAGAACAGACGCCCGTTGGAGCGGAAAGGTTCTCGAGTGGAGGCCACGTACAGGAAGTCGCAGCCGTGGCAGGCCCCCCACAAGGTAGACCGACGATCTGGTGAAGATCGCGGGAATCCATTGGATGCGGGCGGCACAGGACCAATCTGTGTGGAGAACATTGGGGGAGGCCTATGTCCAGCAGTGGACGTCTATTGGCTGAAATGATGATGATGATCTTAGCGTGTAATAGGGTTTTGTAGAGGAAGTGACTATGAGGAAGAGGAATAGTCAGGCACAAATTTAGAGGATGCTGATTAGGATGAGGACATTTTCTGAGGAAGAGGATGCGGATGAGGATGAAGATGGGGAAGAGGATGTTAGGAAGTTAGAAATGAAAATAAGAAAGTAGTCTTTATTTCTTAACTATTACTACTTAATATTTTATTTATGAGGATGCGGTAACGGAGGAGAAATTAAAAATATTGCGGAACTTCTCCATTATGAGGAAGCGAGAGAGGACTCCTCAGCAACCCTAGCATGTAATTAGATCTTTTTCTTGACGCAAATTCCCAGTTGTGTCCAAAGCTGCCGCTCTAGAGCCCGGGGTACGTTTGGACCATGATTCTTGATTTGGGGAGTCTGGTAATTACAATGAAGCGACTGCCGTCTGACCGTCGCAACCCTTTTACAGGGGAACCAGACCAACTGAATCACGGTTACACACTTCAGAAACTATTTATTTATTCAGTCTCACTAACAACAATACATATTAAAACTTATTCTAGGTTATAGTAAAGTTGTACTGCGTCTGATATGTATGTCACTTAGAAGTGAGCACAACGCTAATAATATAAAATGTAGGTACATAATTTCTACTATTTCTAACAATGTATAATTTATTTAAGTAAGTAGTATATAGGGATTACTCATTCAGCAAACCATCCAGTATTTTAATTTTGAATTTCCTGTGAGAGTCATTGAAAATGTCCAAATCCTGAATCCTACCTTGTAGTTCGTTGTAGGAGTTTTGTGTCACTATTCGAAACGTGCAGGTTTCTTCACGATGTTTTCCCTCACCGCCGAGCTAATGGTAGTAATACGCACATATATTTGAAAAATCCAGAGGGACATGCTCGAATTCGTACCCGGTACGAGGGGCGTATGGAAGGCTCGTTCTAAACCATCGCTCAACGTATTATGGTTCAACAAAATACTCTAGGCTAGATTCTCTGAACTAGGAGTACCGAGTGAGAAATTTGTCGTAAAACGACGAGTTTTCTATTGATGTGATAAGTAGCTGACGAGCAGACGCATCCCGTGATGGAAAGCGAACCTCGGAGGTTCGACCTCCTCCCCTCACATTGGGCCCCCGATAGCTTAAACTCACTCGCCAAAACACATCGCAGGTGGCGGTTTTGAGGTGTGAGGCCATGACTCCAATCAAGCCAGGCCATTATGCCGAAGCGTGGCTCAATAAAATGTATTAGGTAAATGATCACATGCCCGTCAAGGAACAAAATAAGAATATATTTACCGTCTGTTTAAAAGCACATTTTAACATAGTAAGTAGAAAATTGTTTCTATTGATAAAGATACAAGTATCATGCGTGATGAGACAAAGGGAAGGAGGAACATTAAAACTCGTATGATCCAACGTGGAGCAAATTACAACTGTATTTCCTCGGAATTTGTACTAACTTTTATTGTAATGCTTAAAGCAAGAAGGATTTTTAAAGTACTGCGTAATGCGCAAGCCATAACAATTTAAATCAGGCTCTTATCAGTTTTCTGTGAACACTTACAAAGGATACTTGTGAATCTTATAATGTTATCGCACAAGCCGTTGACTTTTAAGGCGAAGGGAAAAGTGGCCGCTTTTGGCGTTAGCCAAATTTATGAGTATTTTTTTTTTCTAGAAAGGCCACTATGACCTCACTCCGCCTGATGGTAAGCGGCCGTGAAGTCCATGAGGTAGACAGGCACAAAAGAACTAACCAAGTACCCATTGTGTCTGCCATCCTCACCCTAATGGCCTGCTGAGATGCCGTTTCACGCCCCGCCTAAAAGACCCCGGATTGTATGAAGGAGGAAACACATGAGCTGGGAGGACATTCCATGCCTTGATGGCTCGGGGCAGGAACGAGGAGCCAAACCTCTTGGTGCGCGCCGCCATTGTCTGGATGGTATAGCAACGCTGCCCAGCACGTGTTGTTCGGAAGTGGAAAGAGGAGGATGGGATAGAGACAAAGCTGCGCCGGAGTATAAAAACAGACCAAAAAGAAGTACTTACACAATTATTAAATAAAAATTGCAAGTGTTCGCCGAGATTCTTAGGTGCCGTAATCATTAAAAATAGATCTGGGATAGGAGCATTAAAACCAATTGGAGTCGCTAGTTCGCCTTACTCTTCGCCTTAAGTAGAAATTAATCTGTGCGAAAAATTACACCAATCATTATTATATTGTCAGCGAATGTAAGTACCTGATTCAAACGTTGCCATCATTGTAACGACAGCCAAAGGGATATGAGTTTCTATAGAAAATACAAAAAGTGCATTACATCGCCATTGGCCTAAGAATCTGCACGTTTCTTCCAGGTAGTTACTGGAACGAGTAACTGGTTTCCCAGTTAAGGGTCAGCTTAAGACGCAACCGGGAAACACGCTGAGACAAGTGTGTGTGGGATTCTGCGGAGGCAAGGAGAACGTGTCGTATTGGTTGACGCAATTAAAAGGTTTTAAATTAGTATTTATTGGTTTTTAGTGTACAAATTTGGTGTTCTTTTGTGCAGTGAAGTGCCGCAAAGTGATATTAATATAAGAATCGTTGAATTGTATCGTTTCTAACGCTCCTATAGTGTGTCGTGTGAGTTATCACGTAAACAACTTGCTTGGACCTCATAGGGTCTTAAAACCTGCGATTTCGTTAAGAGTAGTGTCGGTAGACTGCGTAGGTCTATAAAACGCTAAACACCTCCGTTTTATTGAGTGACTGAGACCTTGACTGACTTCGACTGCTAACTACGCACTTTGTCAAAATATCACTTGATTTTTTTCCAGAAGAGTTGTCCCGCTTAATAACGCCTAAAATCTAAAACATGATAATGGCAGCCGTAATTCTCAGTCGAGAAGAGGACTGCCACAAATAAAATAAGAAGAAGTGAGTGTGACGTGTTAACGAAATATACATTATTACTCTATTTTAGAGAGAGATAGCGACATTGATATTAGCAGAACTCTACGATACCTGTACTATTTTAATAAACAATTTGAGCTTCAAAAGAGAAAATAGGCAGTAACTTCGGAAGCCAGCAAGTACAAAACATGAATCGAACACAGAAATGCGCGGAGGGATACATTCAAGTACAGTATAACTACTGTGCGCCCAGCGCAGTATTCTACGCCGCGTGTGGCGTTGGCGCCACCATCGCTTTAGCGGTTATACTCATTTGGATTTTTAAGAAATTTCATTCCAATAGAACTAACTCACAGTTTAATAAAATAACATTTTATAATGATTTTTGATTTATTTTTGGCAGTGAAATTGAATTATTCGAATTCATTTTAATCTGATATATTTATTCGTAATGTATACATAAATTACGTCACCCTGTTTTCGTACTTTTTTTTACCTTTCTCCTATCTTGTCTACCTAGCTTTTAAGTTTTGTATGTTGTGCAATAAAGAGTATCTTGTCACAGTATTCTTCTATTGTGATAGATGGCAGTCGAGCCTAATGCTAAGCGATTGCCACTGCTCTTGGACACCTCTTGGACTTGTGTAAGGCTGTGGTATCCACTCCAGCCGGCCGATTTATGCCAAAGCATGGCTATCACTAGCACTATCACAAAGCTAGCAGTACGGACTGCTCCACCAGGTCGATGGGCCTGATGCGGACGATACAAGTCACTATGACTCACTTCAGTCGACAGTCAGTTGGGGGAGGGGGGGGAGGTTGAGGTCGTGGTTAACGCCAGAGGCACGGACTCCAACCAGAGCCAGGTCGATGGGCCTGACGATACAAGTCACTACCACTCACCTTGAACTCCTCCGCCGACAGCCCCCGGGAGGCGTCGAGGACGGTCACCCCGTCGGGGTTGGGGGGGGTGGTGGCGGCGGCCAGCGCCAGCGCCTGCAGCACGGATTGTTCTGCCAGCCCGATGCGGAGCTTGCCCTCCAGGGACCTGACGAAACAAGCCACTAAGTATAATAGACTTATAGGGGCTATCGCGTGTGAAATATCCGCTAGATGGCGTGCGCGCGTGCTTGTGAACTGAGGTCCAACTTCAACATCATTGGCTGATTTATTAGTTAATTGACAAGTTGACATATCACGTATATAATACCAATCACCTTGTAGATGGACCTCAGGCCTATAATACGCCATCTAGCGGATATTTCAGCCCCCATTGACACTCTGAAAACTAAAGAGCAATATACACTAGGCCTGTCGGGGCTCCTAAAGAACTCGGATACATTTGTTTTTATGTGATAGATAGATAGATAGATAGACGGATCGCCTGATGGTAAGCGATTGCTACTGCTAGAGTAACAAGAGATTTTTATCTTTCTAAAGTGCGATGTCACGTAGTGAAACACAGCACAGTGCTGCTTCACAATGGTTTTCTGTGAGGTACATGGGCGTAATTAAGGGGGAAGCGGGGCGGGGGGGGGGGGGGGCAAAACATATTTGTCGCTGGGCAACATGTTGCCAACATGATTATTTTTAATCCGATTTTAGAGATTGCAATGTTCATAAAGACTTCATAAAAACATCTGATTTGATATTGAAAATGAGCGAGTATTTTGTTATTTTTTTATAAGCAAAAGAATGCCTGTGTCAGGCGACAACGCTCTTGCATAGCTAAAAGTTAACATACAAGTTTGCAAGTTGTGCAAAAGTATAGTTATTCAAAGAAACTGTTTTATACTATACTCGAAACTGGAATTCAAAACCAAAAAAACTACGACAAATACGTCACTGTCAAATCTATCAACGTCACTTATGTCATTGTCAAATCAAGTTTTCAGGTTTTGCCAATATTTTTGTTATATGCTTCTTTCCTTAGTTTAGGGTGGCCGAATTCATGATAAGGATTTTCACAAAAATAGAAACTTAATTTACAAATTTATTTTCAACTCAACAAACATCGCCATAATTTTATTGTAAAGAACGTAAGCAAATTGAATTACCCATGAACACCCACGAAAGTGAGGCATATTATTAAGACTGTATGGAAAAGTTAAATAAAACCATTTTTTAATTTTCATCTTCACCATCACTAATGTCAGAATCTCTGACTACGAAATCTGAGTCGGTCAGTTGTATAAAAAATCTCCACCACTCGAGTAATAAATGTTTTTGATTTTAGGCGTTATATGATATAGTTATTTAGCTATAACTCGTAAGGAAAATTGTCAAGTAATATTTTGACAAAGTCAACAATTTCAATTTAGCGTTATATCGGCCTACGGATTCTGCCGGGACTACTTTTAACGAAATCGCAGGTTTTAAGACTCTCATAGGTCCTAGCAAGTTATTCACGTGACAACTCATTCAACAACACATAATAGCAGTGTTAAAAACGATGTAATTCAAAGCTTCTTATATTAATATCACTTTGCTGCACTCACTGCACGAAACAACAACATGTAAATTCAAATGTTGTACCAAATGTTATTAGCACCTGAAGTGACACAAGCTCAATACCAGCGTTACTATCAAACATTTCGGATGATTAAGTTTTTAATATAGCGTCTTGTATTAATGGGAAAATAAGTCAAATAAAATACTTCTTCAAATTATAGAATTGAAATTACCAATAACTAAATTATGTCAGCGTATGTTTTTAGAAAATAAGTATGTACTATTGTCCGATCATTTTATTGCAGTGGCAACATTGTAGTAGCTTTTGTTGGTCTTGAATTCCAGTTTAGGGTATAATTATTTTAAGTTTTCCTACTCTAATTTTAGATACTACGTGGGTTTTTATGTGAAGTGTGTGTGTGTTTGGTGGTGCGTGTGTTTGTGTTTGGTGTGTGTGTGTGTGTGTGTGTGTGTGTGTTAACATGAGTGCACTAGTAGTGTCTCCGTTTCTTCGTAACCCAATGGTAATACAAAGTTAATAACCAGTTTTTCACATTCATACGATGTTTTACTATTTTCTATTTTTTATTATTTTTTTTGTACAGAAAATCCGATAGCGCCTGTGTTCTGCCTGTCAGCAAATGCGGTATTTGTTTTCTTCTCTTTTGGTACAAAATTCCGTCGTAGGAGTTTTGTGTTTTTTTAATATACAATTAAGATATTTGTATATTAAAAAATATATAGATAGTTTCCTTACGGACAAGACATTAATAATAGTGTACAACATACTCGTCAGCAATCTTCTTTTTTTACATTACTTTCATTCATTCATGCATTCTTTTCACCTTAAATAAAGAAAAAGAAATTGTATGTACCGTACTTACTTCTTTGACCGTGGGAGAGCCACGCTTCGGCATGAATGGGCCGGCTCGATCCGAGTGATACCACGGCCTCACAGATAACAGGCGTGAAGCAGCAATGTGCTGTGTTTCGCTATGTGAGTGAGGGTACCGGAGGCCAGGAGGAAAGGGGATTTAAAGGTTGGCATCGCACTTGTGACTCCACAGATGTCGCGGGTGTCCATGGGCGGCTACAATCACATACCATCGGGTGATCCGTCTGCTCGTCTGCCTTAAAAAAAGTGCTATTTTTACCTGATTAAGAATTTCGCTTCACAATGTCTGCAGGCCGTGAATAGGGTCTGGATCTTGGCGATTTTCTTGTTGACTGACGCGTGGCCTGGAAAAACACCATACATCAACTAAAGCAAATTATCATCTTTTCTTTATTTTTATAAATACCTAGTGGCTCATTTTATTTCGTGGTTTGAATTTGCGAAACTCTTGGTAAAACATGTTGAACTTTAATAGGGTATTTGACTAAGCTCGAAATTTTACAAAATATAAATATTTTATCAAAATATAGGTAAATATGTGCCAATGGCAAAAATTCTCAATTAAAAATATAACGTCTAGCCGGTTTTATGGTCATTCAAAGATTCATGGGCAAGTCCATTTTAAAAGTATGAAATTATTAAAAAATAATTGTACCATTGAATAACCCATACAATTAGCACCAACTATTATAATAGAACCTTTGACATAAACGAAACATTGGATTTAACTACCATACAAAATTCAAATAAAATGCATACAAAATACTTTTTGTGACGTCACATCTCAGTAGCCATTTGTATGGAGCGTTTTGAGTTTGAAGCACAGCGGTCAACATTTAGGATCGTGTAGGATAGTTTATCAGTAAAAAGTTATTGCCAAGTGAAAAAGGGTTATTTGCAAGGTTTTTTTTTTCATCACAAATACAATAATATCTGATCTATGTTTAATATAAACCTTAAAATAATGTCTGAAATAAAAATAAAGTTATAGTATGGTGACTTTTTGCTTATATTAAAGGAGTACACCTTATTGTGTCTAAAAAACGGCAAATCCAAATTGTGCCAATAGATGGCGCTTGGTGTCGATTACATCGCGACACACTTTAAAATAGATTTGATAACATTTCGTCGTTAAAGTTCTGTCAGTACTTGATGTTACTAAGTAATTTTTTGGCGGTTTTGACAATTTGCTGCCATTCGCTAAAGAATCGAAAGACGCGTCATTTCGTTGAATCAGGTCTTGATTACAAACAATTAAAACCTTTAAAGTTACTAAAAAGCAACAGCACGGAACTCATAAAATGACCTACGCAATGAAATGACCACGTATAATGACCTTCGCGGAGCGACCTCACCGATCCGAGGATTTGTTCGCGTTGGGTAGTCACAGCATCGCACTCCAGGATTACATGTGTGACGTGTTCCTCCACGTTGAAACACCCTCTGCATAGAGGGCTGTCTGTCACGCCTATTGTGAAACAATGTTTGTTTAAGGGGCAGTGGCCGTAATTGTCCCTATCATTATTTTAAGATTGCTTCTCGTGAGGATTTTAAGGCGTTTTATTGTCATTGCTGGCATCGCTATTTTTGATTGCCTGCATCCTGTGCTTTGCAACCATCTCTGGTTTTGTTGTGCTGTGGATTTTCGGCGAATCCAGGTGCGTAGCTGCGAGTAGGGTAGGGGTAGGAGAGACTCCGGGCCCGCCACTTCCATCTCTGACCCTCTTTTAGCGAGCGCGTATGCAGCGTCATTGCCAAGTGATCCACTGAAGGGTAATTTTACTTGTGCTGCATATCTGTTCCAGGGCCTGGTGGCATTGGCAACTTATGGTAAATGAATTACTTAACTTTTTGATCGATCATTTAAAAACCTACCGGTCATATGCGCGATCTCTTTCAGCGCCGCGAACACCCTCCTCGCCTTGAGCGGCGGCGGCGCGAACATCGTGCGCTGCGTCGCGCGCGCAGCCTGCGCCGCCGCGCCCAGGTCGCCGGCCCGCTGCGCCGCCGCGCGCACCTGCGCCGCCGTGCGCCCGGTGCACTGGCCCACGGCCTTCATCAGGTATGTCTCCGCTATGCCTGGGACCACACAATTAAAAAAAAAAAAAATTAAAATATGCTTTATTCAGAAAAATCCGTTACAATTAGTTAACGGGGCTTCCCGGTAAGTAATCAAAGATACTTGTGATGGGAATACCTCGCTCTTCATCCACAGGTTTATTATTAAGGATTTCAATTTAAAGCTTATTAAAATAAACTAAAAATTACAAGATACAGCTAGACTTAATTTATATGTGTCTGTATGTGCTTCCGAGAGAGTATAGGCGTGTCTATGCGTGTGCGTGTGTGTGTGTGTGTGTGTGTGTGTGTGTGTGTGTGTGTGTGTGTGTGTGTGTGTGTGTGTGTATGTGTGTGTGTGTGTGTGTGTGTGTGTGAGTGCGCGTGTGTGTGTGTGTATGCATGTGTGTGTTTACGTTTTATGTAGGGTGACTTTTGCTCAGGTACATGCATAGTGTCACGTTCAACTTAACCGCATTACTTGTTATGTTCTCTCATGTGAGCCCTGCAGTTATTACCTTGGGATCAGTTTTAGAGTACCACCCACATGAAAGTCACATCAGAGAAATAGGCTATATTATACAATCATCGGCATCTTATACTCCGCACAATACATACAGAGAGTATCTGTGAACATTTACATCCCTTTAACCACGTGTTCTACCAACTATTCTGAACAACATTTGTTCTATGACTTTTGAAAATTCGCATAAAAACATTTCAACTTTTCATACAAAGTCAGTCACGTGACTTGGCCATTTTCTATGGAGAGTCGAAAATTTTTCGACGAATCAGGTGACTCTTCTATGTTCTTTCCATCAGGGAATAACCTTGATAACTGTTAGAGTAAGACTAAATATCTAGTATATAAATAAATAAATAAATATTTCACAACATCACATACATTGATCTGACTCCGAGATAGGTAGCTCAAGCACCTGTGTTACGGATATCAGAATCAACAGTGGGATTACAAATATACACATATAATACTTTTCTTTTGTAAATACTTACTTATATACTTAGGCATTTAAAATAACATAGCAAACACCCAGACCAATACAAACAAACATGTTCATGCACACAAATGTTTGTACTGTGCGGGGATCGAACCCGCAACCCTTGGACCAAAGGCAACGTTCACTACCACTGTTCCAAACGGGTCGACAAATAAATATATATTGTGCAATGAAGAAATGGTAGCTAACTAATCAATCAAGAGTGATAGAATTAAAGTGGAATTGGGCAGGACACTTAGCTAGGCGCGGTGATGGCAGGTGGAGTAAAATCCTGACCGAATAGTGTCCTAGAACCGGCATACGAAATCCGGGTCGTCCTCTGTCACGATGGGTCGATGACATCACCAAAATCGTGATTACTACATGGATCCGAGCGGCTCAAGACCGGGTTTATTAGCGTAAAGGAAAAGAGGCCTATACTCAGCAGTGGGTACTACTGGGCTGATGTAGATGATTTAACTAACCTAACTCCAAGCTGTGGTACGCCGGAGCGAGCTGGTTGAGACACATGTAGATACTCGGCAGCAGGTCCTCAGGCGTGAGAGCGATCACCGACCGCAGGTAGTTGCTGAGGATCTCGATGATCTTGAGCCGGGCCGAGGTTCCCTCGATGGCCTCCAACGTCTTGGCCAGCGCCAGGTACGGCACCTCCTCGCCGCGCGACCAGCACGCGTCGTTTATCGGATGGTACTTCGCTTTGGCAGGGTTGTATTCGGTTTCTGTTGGATAAATTGAAAGAAAGAAGAAATGTTTATTTATTTATTTATTAAAAAGGTACACCAACAGTACATAGATTAAAAAATTACAAAAATGCTTAATATAGTACAGGTCTTATACTTATTATGAACAAAACGACATTTTAATAGTAGTTCGCTACCCACCAGACTATAAATTTAAACACTTTCGCCTATAGCTAGGCAAGGAGTCGGAAAAATATCTATATCGTTCAGGTGAAGACCATTGTATGTCCCACAACATATGTCGTCTCTTAATGTTTCCCCCTGCGTCCTTGAATGGATTTCCTCATACCAATCTGATCGACGACAGTCCGTTATATCTCACTTCCTCCAGCTCAGGCTGGCATAATCTGAACACCAGCGTACCTCAGGGTGGTATTCTGTCTCCTTTACTATTCTCAGTTTTTATCAATTCAATCACTGCTAGCCTGAACTGCTTGTATCAAATGATACATGTTGTACAAATGTACGTGGACGACTTGCAGCTTTATGCGAGTCCCAGACCAGATAACCTCCTGCTACCATTAACTCACTGAATGCAAATCTAGATCGAATATACTGCTGGTCTCGCGATTTTGGTATTATAATAAATTTGCCCCCTATTCTGTTTGATGGTACACCTACACCTTACTGTCAGTCGGTGCGTAACTTGGGCCTTTATTTAGATTCAACACTTAGCTGGACTGTACATTTAGTTGAGGTCAGTCGAAGGGTACTAGCATGCTGAGAAGTCTGTATCGTTTAAATTCTTTCTTCCTTTTTCTACCAAGCTCATGCTGGTTCACTCGCTTATAATCCCAATAATTGACTACGCTGACGTATGTTATCCCGATCTCACTGAGGCGCTCACCAAGAAACTTGATCGTCTCTTTAAGGTGACGGGTAGGGCACACTAGCGACGCCAATCGCTTTTATTTTTAAGTACTAACCGGATCTATTTTAAAGAATTTCGGGGTTACAATCGCTCGGCAAACACTTGTTCTATTTATTAAATAACCATTTAAAAAATGTTGGGTCCAACGCGTACGCGAAAAATTGATTCACGTCAAAAGCAGCCACTTTTGTCGTGAATCAACTTTTCGTGTACTTGTGTATGGTTATTTAATAAATAGTATAAGTGTTTGCCGAGAGGTTGTAACCCCGAAATTGTTTTAAAATAGATCCGGTTTAGAAGCTAAAAATTAAAATCGACTGGCGTCGCTAGTATGCCCTACTCGTCACCTTAACAACTGTATTAGATTCATCTTCGGACTCCGTAAATACGATCACATCTCTGCTTACCGGAATCACCTGAAATGGCTTCCTATATTTCAGCGTAGGAATTGTCAAATCCTTTGTTTTTTATTAAATATCCTCCACAACCCACTATCTCCATCTTATCTCAATGCTCAGTTCCGCCTTTATCTATAAAAACTTCTCTAACTAAACACACATTAAAAAAAAGGGTCTTAGTACATTTTTCCTCTTTTCATTATCCCGTTTCATTATTATGACTAAATTGCTTATCATTATAAATATGTATTCTTTCTATTTATTTCAAATTTATAGTATATATATATATGTGTATGTGTATATGTATATTATGTATTGTATAGTTTTCTTTGTTTTGTTCTCCACATTCACGTAATCTTCTTTCGCCGCATCATTATCCTTTCTGTATGACCCAAAGGTTGACTGGTAGAGAATGCCACTTGGCATTCTATCTCAGTTTCAGTATCTCAGTTCCCCTATTGTATAAACTTTTTGTGCAACAAAGTTTTAAACAAATAAATAAATACATAAAATCAACTAAAAAAAAAATAAACAATGCGATTTTTCCACCGGCTCGGAAAGTTGTTTCTGGTCAAGAAGATCTGGCAAAAAAGTCTCCAGTTACTCTTTTTAACCACCAACCGATTCAGATAATTCTTTTTTAGTTGGAAAGTAAATAGTCCCGGAATGGTATTATGATTGGGATATCAGGTTGTGGGATTGGAAAGATTGAGGGGAACCCTCAAATTTTAAAGGTGTGTGTAATGTGATGCGTGTTTACATAAGAATTGCTAATTTATGTAAGTAATAAATATATATAATATAATTCTCACAACATCTCATACATTGACCTGATTCCGTACTAACTAGCGTAAGCACTTGTGTTACAGATATCAGACAACAGAGGAACACAAATATATACTTAAATACATATATTACACCCAGACACTGAACAAACACAAGTGCTCATCGCACGAATATTTGTCAAGGGTGGGGATCGAACCCACAAACTTTGGCATAAGAGGCAGGGTCACTACCTATTGCGCCATCCGGTCAGTCCTGTATATGGTCATAATGTATGTACAAATAAGTAAAAGGTAAGATTAATTATTTTATTAATTTACCTGGCACTTTAGACTGCTGCTCAGTACCCTTGCCATCTTTATTCTCACTTCCATTATTTTCTTTTTCACTCTCTGGACTTTTATTTTTCTCTACTTTGATGTCTTTTTCCCTCTTGGAAGGAGGAGAGAGGACTTCTGCTTTCACTTTAGACATTGGTGAACTTTTCCTTTTGGTTTTCTCTACATTCTTCTTAGCTAATGGTGAAGACTCTTTGGTTTTAGCTTTTTTATTATTGGGTGACTCTTTTACTTTGGGAGAGTCTATCAACTTGGGTGATTCTTTAGTTTTTACTTCTTTTGACTCTTCTTTTTTAATTTTGGGACTGGTTGAGGTCTCAATTTCTGCTTCACTGCCAGAACTTTCTATTCTTTGTCTTTTTACCTTTTTTTTCTGGGGAAAGAAAGTTCAAGGATTAAATAGTAATGCAGGAAAAGTTTAATTAAGAACACAAGTAAATATTTCAAATAATTAATACTTCAAGCTGTCATATTTTCTCAATAGATATTGAATGAAACCTGTGAGAATTTTTGTTTTTTTTTTTATTTAAAGAAATTTGAAAGATTAGTATACATTGATGTGTGCGTGGCTGTCACCTAACACAAGTCTTTGTCACTTGCCTTACTAGAACTTGGTGGAGTTTTTTTCTCTGCTTTTGAAGACTCACTCCCGCTGCTTTCTATCCTCTGCCTTTTCGAAGACTGTGGATCAATTAATAAATAGATCTCAAATGTGATTACTTAAAAACTGTTACAAAAAAACTAGTTTGATTTAAAAATTATAATCATAATAAAATGGTAAATAAGTACATTTATAATTAAATAGAAATGCGAATACAAAACACAAGCAAATTTATTTTAATAAAGTAGTCATAATCCGTACATGATTAGCTACATAAGCTTATGTTGAGTTGTGAATTTCTTTAGCATGCTATTCCATGAAAAAACTTTGAAACCTGTCTTCATCTTGGATTTTAATAAAGATAAGAAATAAGTACACAGTATCATATGCGATGATCATTAAAGTAATGACAAATTTGCTTGACCAATATAATTAGGCCATAATAGCAATATAATTAGACTATACACACCTTTTCCTTTCCATTAACTTCTGGTGAATCACCGTTAATATTAGTTTCGGTATCTACCTGAAAATGCAGAAATTAACGGCGAAATAAAAACTATTTCAAAGTTATAAATTAACTGCTGAAAATGTAAAAACAGGTTACTCACATCTTTAGTTTCTTCTTTAACTGCTAAGGGCTTCTTCGGTGTTATCGAAAAGAAGGATTTGATACTTTTCTGAGCCATGTTTCTTTTGTAAATTGACGATAAACTCGTTACCGGAATCTTCGGCTTCACTGCACTTTTTACCGCCAAATTTGTACACTGAACTATGATTCTAAACCTCGCATAATTTTTAGTAAAACTAAGCATACGTAAAGTGTTTCATACTCCGAATGATAAGTATGCAAAATTGCAAATTTGTAACAATCACAAACCAAGAAAAGTTATCTGAAAACTATCATTTCACACGATAAAATTAACTGGGAATATGAAATCAAATAATTTAGTCACAGTTTTTGACATTTTCAACCCAAAACAAGTTAGTTGTCAATGTCAATGTCAATATGAGCGCCGAACCCACAGCCAAACCGAATTCTATTTCCGAACGAGACAATAGTGTAGCGAACCATGGCTCTGAATCCTCTTCAAAAGAAATTAGTCACGTTGTCTATGCTATCATCTTTCAGGTAGATGTTCAGAATCTCGAATGAATGTTTAAAAGCCATCATCTCATTGGTTCATTTCATGATTGATGAGCTTTTTGACTTGTCACTAGGGGTGTCCACTTTGAAAAAACATTGATATTTTTATCGATTCGATACATCAAAACTGTACATTGATGTCATCCGATAGGATGAAAACATTAAGTACTTTTTCTAATGTATATTGCAAAGCTAAAGTCATGTCAAAAAAAACGTGTCAGAACAGGTCATCATTTCAAAGTGAAAATGTTTGTATTTGAAGGTTATGAAAAAAGCTAAATCCAGTATCTTATTACAGTTTAGATTTAAATTTTTCATAAAATAATAGATCTAACTTCCTTCGTTGTCTCTGTGAATCTGTGTATACTACAACCGCCCCCTACCCCACCTCCATTCACTGCTTCGGTGGCGTAGTGGTTATTGGGTCGCGCTATAAAGCGACGGCTGCGCAATAGGTCAATAATTTTGTTTTTAAGTCTCTTGAGTTCTTATCACTCATCTTAAGTCTCTTTGATCGCCGTAAACGAGTGTCCTTCTTTATTAGCTAAAATAAACTTCAAAAGCAAATTCCGCCTCCCAGTTCGCCCCTAACGTGTATTTCAAACATTCGTACCACCTATTCTACGAAAAAATATACTTACATAGAATTGTTTTCTTTCCCGATCAATTAACTTATATAATAAAGAATTTCTGAATCGCGATCTTTTTAATTGGTCCTTGTATAGTATTAAGAGATCAATTTTTAAAATTTATCTTAGTGAATATTCCTAATGTAACCTGATTTTTATAACCTGTGAGTTATGCATAATTACTATCGCATTTCTTCTCTTGGTTCTATAATACATAAAGCTAAGATTACTTATATATGTATCCGTTTATCTCTCTCTTTTCACTTAGATATATATATAATATATACTTACTAAAATGTTTGTTTGCTGAACTGTGGGATGTACATGTTTTCCCTCGTACACTGAGGGAAGATAGGCATTTCTTGGGGTTTGGTAATGGGTTTGGTATTTTGCTAAACTTCTTTTAGTTTAAGTTTAAATTCCTTAAAGTATTTTTGTACACTATTCGTTTTGATTTTATTGTTTTCCATATTTCGTACTAGTACATTTGTAAGAACCAACTATTGTAGGTAGTTCATGTAACAAGCACACTTTAATTTAATGTTAAAATAAATATATGTTACGGCACTCGTTCTCTGTTAAAAATATGTATAACTTATTATTTAATTACTTGTTACTGTAATGACTGTTTGCGCCAAAATATATTTAAAAAAAAATTGGAAGAGTCTGGAAGTCGTCGGTAATGTACCCCCGTGCCTCGGAAAGCACGTTATGTCGTTGATGCTGCACCCGACTTCTTTCAGGTCGAGTCAGACTGGTGTCCCATCGGAATATGGGGGCAAGGGAATAGCGAGTGCACTTGTGTTTGCGCATTCACTTGAGCACTATAATATATCCTCCATCCGTGGCTGATCGTGGGTATTGGCCGCCATAACCGTAATAGGCTGGAGGATATGTATACAAAGCCATTTATTTTGAAAAAAAAGCCTTGGATATAACAACATATTAATATTAGTTTTAAATATCATTTACATAAACTTGAGTATTTTGACATAAACCGGTTATCATCAATACAATATTTTATGAAAAAACAATGATACATTGAGTATAACGATAGCTTTTCAAAACATCGGAATCTATTCGATGTATCGCATTGTAAACATCGATGTTTTCAATACATCGATGTATATGGAATATCCCTACTTGTCACCACCATTCATTCACTCGGAAAAACAAAATGGCAGTTATGTCAAGAAGAAAAATTTATAGAATTTTGTTAAAAAAATTGTAAATTAAGTGCAAATATACGTTGTGGACATTTGTTATTACGTTAAAGAAAACTAAACAATGTGCAGAAGCGTAAAGATATTTATAATATGTTCTAAGTTCGCTCAATGAAATTCTTGGTAGGTAACAATATTTTTCACCTATCGAAGATTGTGGACCCAAGAAGATGTCACAAGGATTTCCACTTGCATGCTTGCACTGCAGCACAGCGCGGCACACGCAGTCCTGGATTTCCCGTCATAAACTGCGGCCTAGTCTAAATTACTATTTTCTAAGGGATGTATATGAGGCAACAAAAGTGAATACTATTGTGTGTTTCGTGATATTTTGATAATAAATCGTGTTATAAGTATGTAGCTTGTATTTTATTTTTGTTGTTAAATGGCGTCATAAAATAATCTGAATATTTTATCTAGATTAATTTGGTCATTGCTAACCATTCGTTCATTGAATGAACGAACTGCTGTATGACAATTCATTCAAATCTGTCAAAATCAATGCTGATTCCGTTCAGTCGTTCTAAAAATGGTCTAATGGAGCACTATGGGACATTCCTGTCTGATACGTAGTATTTTCTACTTAGTTTGTGGTAGCGAACAAATCCACTACCATCGACTATGTTTTTAAGTTAAAATTCGAATATTCCTCTACTCAGTAATCTGTGACTCAAACCCCCTCAAGCTCTTTGCGCTGGCAGTTTGTGTCCTATTTTTTTTCTTTTGTTTCTTATTAATAACTGAGTATTATTTGTTTTTTTTTGAGTCAGCGGCGTTAAATTTTCTTGGCGGCACTGCCCGGCTTGCACATTCCGCAGCCGTTCGGGTTGTACAATAGCGGCCGCGCCACCCCTAGCCTACTTTTTTTTACATCAACTTGTATATAATGCAAGTAATCATAATAAATGTTTATATTGACCTTGGTATGGAATACTATATTCCGCAATCCAATGTCGCCAATAAAAGCAAAGGATGCCATTGGTTTAACTGTGAGTGTACTGAGGCGGTTAGTATTAAGCGAGCAGCATACCGTTATTGGGGCCGCTACCTTGATGATCCGAATTTAATCCTGATCCTGAAAACAGCCTACATCGCTGCCACCAAAGCCTGTAAAAGGGCTTATGTAAGAGAAGACGCACAGCGCGTAGCTAAAGTGGGCAAGGAGCTAGTGTCACACCCTACTAGGTCGCGTAGTTACTGGCGACTGGCCAAAGCTGTGCAAGCTAACTTTTGCCAGCCATCGCAGCCCCCGCTAATTAACTTTGAAGGCTCACTGGTTTATTAAGCGCAGGAAAAAGCCAATCCTTTGGCCTAACTCTTCTCCAATAACTCCTGGATCGATGACTATAGTGCGCTCCCACCCACCATACCCTCATGTGGCTCCCAAATGCCTGATATCCACATTAGGCAGCGGAACGTGCGCTCTGAGCTACAGTCACTGGATGTCCAGAAAGCCAGTGGTCCTGATGGTATCCCGGCCATTGTCCTCAAGAAGTGCGCAGCCGAGCTGTCAGCACAGGGCTGACGCGCCGGTATCGCCTCTTATACTCGTCCGGTTTTATCCCGGTAGCTTGGAAGCCAATGTGCAACCGATCCCTTAAAAGGGAGATCGATCAGATCCTTCCAACTACCGTCCAATTGCCGCAAACAGTGCTGTACAAAATCATGGAACGGATCATCAATAACCAGTTGATCCACTACCTAGAAGATCACTCCATAATCAATGACGCGCCTCTGGGGGGAAGCAATTAATAAGCATGCGAATCTATGGCGAACAGCTTGGACATCTCCAAAGCGTTTGATCGGGTGTGGCACAAAGCTCTTCTCTCCAAACTTTCGGTATATGGACTGCCCAATCGGCTGTGTCACTGGATTGCTGGCTTTTTGCATGAGCGAAAAATCACATCATGCCAGTCAATGCCGGTGTTCCATAGGGATCCTGCATTGCTATACAGACGACAGCACGGTTCATGGGCGATATCTCGGTCGACCCAACACCGATAGGGCAGTAATCGCCAAAAAGCGTGAGCACCTTGTTGCTGAGCTCGGCAGAGTTTTGGATCTCTGACTGGGGTTCCAGAAACCTGGTCGAGTTCAATGCTAAGAAAACTCAAGTGTGTGCCTTCATGGCTAAGACATCCCCATGCCTTCCCCCCCCCTTCTCTCCAGAGCACTTCCCTTAGTCTACGTACTAGCCTAAGCATGCTGGAATGGAAATTCGCTGTAATCTCAACCAAAGCCAAGACTCAATTCCGGGCATGCGTGGAGTACTGCTCGCATCTCTGGGATGGCTCCGCTAAATACCTCATGGATGCTCTCGATAGATTGCAGCGACGCGCTGTACCTACATAGGCGACGAAGGGGTCACCAATTCCCTCGAACCCCATCAACTACGCAGAGACATCGGGTCGCTTAGCGTGAAGACGCCGTGATATAGACGGTAGAAGTACCGTCTATATCACGGTGAATGCTCTGAAGAGCTTTTCTCCCTCATCCCACCTGCCCTATTCCGTCACAGAACTACACGCGCCGGACAACGCTGTCACCGCTTCACAGTGGAAAACATCCCATCACGGACTAAAATATTTGACAGTTCTTATTTTTGTCACACCATCAAGAAATGGAACTCGTTGCCGGCGCATGTATTTCCATTTTCCTACAATATGGATTCCTTCAAACAAAGCGTGAAGAAGCATCTCGCGGGCCAGTATAGCGGGGCCAACGGAGGCCCCTGCCCTGACATCGCTTCCGTTGTGATTGCAACTTGGGCTCTTCTCTTGCTAGCTATCAGGCTGAGGAGAGCCAATATACTGTGCCTATATAAAAACAAATTACAGCAATCCCTTATTTATATTTATTAAAGTTTATATTTTCGGACCCTTGTACGGGATAATATTTGAATTAAAAGTGATTTTTATAAATGGTGACATGAGGCCACTTGCCTATTGATATTGAACCGAATTTGTTTTACATTAAGGTGAGAACCAACTCATGAAATTTGACAGCTTCGTTTACTTCGATGTGTAGCTGTATGAACAGACAGCCACAAATTCCACAATCTGTCACATTTCCTCAATTGATAATGAAGATAAAGCCACACATCAAAGTAAACAAAACTGTAAAATTTTTCTAATTTATTTTCACCTTAAGTGTTCGTCGAGAGGTTGTAACCCTGATTTTTTTTAAATAGATCCAGTTTCGTAGTTAAAAATTAAGATCGATTGGCGTCTTTAGTGTACCTTACCCGTCACCTTAATGTCAAACACGTTCATTTCACGAGAGGACGGATTGTAGTAACCTAACATTAGAGATTACCGCGTTCTACTTCTACTACTTCAAATGCGTTTGAACCCCTCCACCCACACACACGTTATAAATACTGACACACTCTCCTGCGCCAATAGTTGATGATCGTTGAGGTTTGCTGCAAAATTAATATCCAGTTAGGGGGATACTATAAATATAAATCGAATTGTTTTTGTTGATTATGACTTAATGCTGTATTGATTCACATCACTATACATGATTTGTGTTCGGTTCCAAATCAAATACATAGCAAGCTTGATTTTAAATTATTATATTATAATAAAAAAACAGTGACAGTTATTTAAAAAAATCTAAAAATATTGTGGTTCATTTTTGATTTTTTTTTAAATTAAAAGTTTCAACTATTTTCACTTTATTTGAATTGATATGATATCCAAACGTAAAATCTGATTTCCTTTAAGTTGACAGACTTTTAATATACAAATAATTATTTAAATAGTAAAAATAACAGAAAATGAAAAATATAAGGAATTTTATTTATACTTTCTATTTGTAGTGACAGTGATGAGTAGTATTGTTGTTTTTATTTAAAAGTAATGGAATCGATGACTATCTAGAACTTATTTTGCAAACATGGCTCCCTCTAGTAGTTGAACTGTCAACTAAACGCGTGTCGTCCATGTTCCGAATGTGGTGTGACTTATTTTTGTTTTGTGTTAATTTTCAATACAATATAATAAATGTGAAATGTAACAGTATGTGTTATCCCATATAGTGGAACCTTGCTCCGGCTGAATGGATCCCGCCGTCGCGTGGTATCAGCCCGAGCAGGAAGGACCCGCGAAGCGCCTGTGGCTTCGTATCTGGGAAACTCAAAGTGAAATAGATAAAATGAACCTAAAAAACTTAGAAAACGCTAACCCTAATGTGAATAAAGCTCAAGACTTTATACCAATAAATGAAGTGAATGGTGAAAGTAGGAATAATAATTATTTTAACCCCGCGCGGAGGAAAATGAACGATAACCGCGCATCTACTTTTAACCTGAATAAAAACCACGATGCTCTCATAGGTGAATACGGAGGTTGTCCGTGGAGGATACCTAATTATAATTACAAGCCTGGGATTCTCGGGTGAGTACAGTGTGGTTGATGTTGGTTATGGTTGTGAAGTGTCAACGTGTTGGTTAGGGCCGCGATCGTTGTGTCGAGCGAAGCAGGAGCTGGCCGGCGAAGGCGCAAAGTGCGCGGTGCTCGCCAAAGCGCTGCTCTGCGCTACTGGCCGAGCGGCCGTCGGCTCGTGCGCTTCTCACGCGTTACTTCCCCATTCCTTTATCGGCCAGCTCTCTCGCCGAAACATCCGCTCATGCTGTCATTCATTAGCCCACTCATGAACATGGATCCTACACATATTAAGCGACAGGACATGGTGCTCGAGAAACATGTGCTACTTGTGACCTAGATTCATTAAAATGTTAAATTTATGTATATCCTGCTTAATTAACTCCAACTGATTTCCAAAATTATTTTTCTGTTCAAATAATACTCAGTTGAAATAATTTACTTAGCTGTCGGTTTACACAAGCATTAATATTTTTTTCAAATTCAATATTTTTCAACCAGGGTGGTGTTGTTTTTTAAAGTATGGGGTGGTTTTTAACTGTTTTAAAATTACCTAATTTTACTGTTGCACACTTTTCCTTTAAACTCTTCGCAGTACCTAGATCAAGCTCAATTGGCTCTAAAATAAGTTTGTTATCGAAAAGTCCTTGCTATTTGTAGGTATAGATTAAGAATTAATAATTGATGTAGTGTTTTTGTATTTAAAATGTTAATTGTTTTTATACTCAAAGTAACACTTCCTTGCAAGTTTCTTACAATTTTTACCATTAATGATAGCAGTATCTACTTTGTTTTTTTTTTTCATAAAATAAAGTGAATGCCAGTATTTCTTCCTAATTTATTTGTCACGTAATTTTGAATATATTTCAATTAGTAAAATTCAGATCTGGTTTCTCATAGACATTCATGATTTTGATATTAGCACATACTTTTTATTTATCATATTCATAACCCCATTTGTCATGCTTAAAATTACTCTTATTGGCTCTTGATATTAACAAACAATAATAAGGCATGTCAGTGACATAATTACAAAATGCACCATAATTCACTAACTGGCACATATTGTTGGCGGACAGTTGTCGATACCATTCACACTGTGCGCTGTGATCTGGCCACAGGCCAACTCGCCCACTGGTTTCAAAATATCCGATAGTTCAATGTTTTGAAGCTCTGTTAGGGATAGTCACTATCTAACTATGAGTTTTGGAGATTTGTATTGTTTTCATTTCTGTGCAGGCTATCTTATCATGTTTCTAAAATTTAAGGAACTATAGATTAAAAGGCATTTAGGTTATTTAGGTAGCTGTATGTTTATTCACAAATTAACAGCCTGTGCATGTTTAATTGTGATATCTGAACTATGACTATGACTTTGAACATCCCCCAAAGTTCACTTCTACTCATGAAAGATTCTATGATTGTTTTTCATGAATTTTAATTTACCTATTTATTAAAGCCTATACAAAAGGCTTTAATAAATAGGTAATTAAAAATAGGTAATAGGTTTTGATTTAATTTAACAATTTTACTGTGCCTTCATGCAAAGGCCCTTTTTCTTCTATATTCCTCCTTATCATACACCCATCTGGTCCACATCTTGATCTTTCTTTGATTGTAATAGATAGGAAAATCTGGTGTCTAAACATTTTACACCTCTTTACCATGTTCTTGTAACGTAGGTCAAATACCTACATGCATAGTAATAATTATAAATTTTTTCCAATGTTTGGTGATCTCCAAAATGAAATTAAAATGACACACACTACCATGGTTAAAAATTGAACTAACACAGGAAACATTTGTTTACCCAGTCTACCTACTAGCCCAGTTGTTTGTCAGCAAATCATGAGTCACTCTACCATGGTCCTTGCCTGTGTAATAAAATTTGCACATTGTCATTTAATTTTGAACACCTGATAATCATATTAGTTATGATATCATATTATGCTTAATGATAATTTGAGAACATAATTTGGAAATCAAGTTTGTTTTAAAATGAGAAAGATACTTCAAGTGTTTGTTTATATTATTCTTTAATGCATCTGTATGTGGAATACATCTAAATTCTGAATTACTTGATTTTCGGATTTATGAAGTGAAAAAGTTTAAGAAACTGCTGTAGAATATAGTATACCTTTTTATTTCACCAACCACTTACCTTAAACCTATTGACATTAATTATGTTTTTTTGCTACAGACCTAAAGATTGAAAATTCTGTTATTGATATAATTACAAAATTCACTGTACAAATAGTTAATTTATATTTTAGAGTTGAAGCTCCATACAATAAGTGACTGAGTAATTTGCAATAGATTTGGAATAAATAACCACCCATCTTCCATACACATAGATGAACTATTGAATGTGTTGAAACACAGTGCCTATGATTGAGTTGATTGTAAATGGTCCCAACTACCTTACTTAACTATCTACCTAAATAAGACCGCCGAAATTGTTCAATTAAGTTTCTGTAATGCCTAGTTTTTTTAAGTTGTGTTTTTTTTGTGCAATAAAGTATATCTATATAGCTGAGGATAGTCAGAGGCGTTGGCCAGAACACCCAGACCAAAGTTGTCTAGAAAAGTTGGTTTTTAAATTGACTGGACTGGGATTCCTAACTGGGACCCTCTGTCCAGGACACATAGCCGCTATGCCATTGAGGTCGTAAAACCAATTTTATAAGATGCCTTTTCCATGAACATAGAAAATTCAAAAATCTCTTAAAGTCCAATTGTATTGGTTTTCAGAGAAAATCTTTTGGTAAAACCATTTGTGTATTAATTTATTTAATATGAGAATTTGGTCTGTGTTCACAGGTGTGTGTTATCAAATGATTTTATAATTATTACAATGTTAAGCATCTGTAAACATTGGGTGACATAATTTCTTTCACTTTTTTCAATTAAGGGTGGATTCAACCAATCTTTATCCAACGATAAATCTATGGTATAGCATAGCATAGCTATAGTTATGTGCAGGGTAAAAAAGGCTACCAACTACTCATCTAACAGTCAACGCACAATTATAATGGCAAATCATTAGATCGCCAATTTTGACAGAATTAGTAATATCCTAAGTAATTCGAAATGGCGTCGTCATTGTAACAGCTGTTATTGACTTTTGATATTACATGTATAACCCTACTTAAGGCGACGGGTAGCCCTAACTAGCGACACCATTCGTTTTTAATTGTTAGCTACTAAACCGGCTCTATTTTAAACAATTTCGGGGTTACAACCTCTTGGCAAACACTTATACTATTTATTAAATAACCATGCACAAATGTTGGGTCCGTTCTTGTACGCGAAAACTTTATTACTGCCAAAAGCGGCCATTTTTAGCGTGAATCAATTTTTCGCGTACAAATGTTGGGCCCGCTTTTGTGCATGGTTATTTAATAAATAGTATAAGTGTTTGCCGAGAGGTTGTAACCCCGAAATTATTCAAAAAAGGTCCGGTTTAGTAGCTAAAAATTAAAATCGATTGCTAGCGTCGCTAGTGTGCCCTACCCGTCACCTTAACAAAAATATCCCGGTGGCATATCATAAATCCCAAAACAATAAAATTGTTTTTTGTCAGTTTATAATGTCTTTAATTTATTCAATCGTTAAACAAGGTATACACACCGACCAAGATCAGAAGTTACTTCGGTTACATTGACAGGGGGCGACAATGTCGCACATTGTAACTTTAATCTGTCTCTGCAATTTGTGCCGAACCATACTGAGATCACTGTATGTGCGCATGTTTGTGTGCGTACCCTGTTTAGCTCGCGAGATGTCATAGAAAACCAGCGTGAAGCAGTGTCTCTGCTGTGTTTCGCTGCGTGAATGCTGGAGGTCCAATCCGGGGGAAAGGTGGGTTGAAAGGTTAGTGGCGCACTTGTGACTCCACTGGTGTTGCGGGTGTGCATGGGCGGCGGCAATCGCTTACCATAAGGTGATCCGTCTGCTCGTCTGCCACCTATCACATAAAAAAAATGTAGCCATTCCTACGCATTGAAAAGATTGAGTTACGTTTCCAAAGAAATGTGTGTTGTCATATTTTCCTCCTCCTAGGTTCGCCAATGAGTATAAATTGTTGTACTTTGGAGTTTTTGAGCCAATGGAATTTGATTGAACACTAGCCTTGACCATGTGAGTGAACGGCCTCGCGCAGGCGCGTTATGTCATCGCACGCGTCGCAGAGGCATCGTCGCCTCATCAGACATTGTGTCTCTTCGCATCCTATGAGCCTGCGATACTAATTCAAGGGGTCAATTAGTAATGCCAGGTTTTAGAACCAAAGAGCCAGACATTAAGATTGAAAAGCAGGACAATAGGTCGAAAAGCCGGAAATTAAGATAGAAATGCAGGCCAAATGTCGAAAAGCCGAACATTAAGGTCGAAAAGCCGGACAATAAGGTAGATAAGCCGGACATTAAGGTAGAAAAGCCGGACATTGAGGTTGAATAGCTGAACATGCTTGGGGCCTACAACGAAACGACAGAATACTTGTTGCCTTTCCTTGCGTTGTGCGTGTTTGGATCCGTGTCTTGTTCAGATGCGACAGGAATATTCTCTTTCGTGACGGGACTTCGGTTTCGGTTGTAGGCTCCATTGCATTGGGCAAATTGGTCGCGTCCCTGCCTTACGCTCCAAACGCAAAGTAACATTGTAAAAAAAAGTCGAATAATGGGCGAACAATCCAGGCTCAACGCCCTGATGGTCTAGTGGGTTAAGTACCGGGTCGTGATCTCGGGGTCCTGGGTTCAATTCCCAGGTCGAGCGAAAAGTATGTTCGAACATAGCTCGGTTTTGTCATCACCAATTCGCATTTGCAAGCGTGGTGATTAAGCCTAATCCCATAATAGTAGCGATGACTTGATTTCTATGATGGAGGCCGTTGCCCTGCAGTAGGACAGTTTATAGGCTGATACTTTTGGCTCTGCCTAGTTAAGCCATCACGTAACCCAAAAAAAAGCCTAAGTCCGGATTTATTCGGATACACCTTACCCAGTAGTAATCTAAGACGACCCGTTTGGTTCAGTGGTAGTGAACGCTGTCTCTGGTGCAAGGGTTGCAGGTTCGATACCTGCACAGTACAAACATTTGTGTGCATGAACATGTTTGTTTGTGTTGTTCCCAGAACAACAAAAATGTTTTCTATGTATTAGAAGTGTGTATTTACAAAAGAAAAGTATTAAATATATATTTTTTTAATTCCGCTATTGGTTTTGATATCCGTGTCACAAGTGCTTGTGCTACCTATCTCGGAGCCAGAAAAAAGACAAAAACATATCAATCTGTTTACAAAATGTGGAGTATAAGACATCCCTGTCAATCATCTTTGCGAATCTTCCCGTTTGCGTCCAAAACTGTCGCTTTTGAATCCAAGGTCCACCTACGAAGCTACACCTCTTCGCACGGTATTTGACATCCATGGCGAGGTTAAAGACAGTTGCGAAGTGGAGGGGGCACTCATCGACCAAAGTATCGGAGTCATAATACCTCACTGGGGTCATTGAACTCGCAAAATAGCTTCGTCCGAATTGTGCGAGCCTCTGCTTGGCCTTGATAGTATCTGCTGATATTATTGTCATTCTCGACGCACGCGCATTCTCGAGTTACCGCCATAAAAATGAGCGCGAAAAAGTTGTCGAAACAAAAATTCTAACTGTGGGAGCCACGCTGTGGCATGAATGGGCCGGCTGGACCGGCTCGAGCAGTGCTTGCGTACCCGGCTAAGCAAGCAATCGGGGAGGAAGGAATTATAATAAAAACCGGCCAAGTGCGAGTGAAGGGTTCCGAAGCAGCAAGTAAGATATTACTTAATTGTAAAACAATTGAGTTGACTAAATGGAAGGTAAATTGTTGATGACGAATTAAAAAAATTACGTACTAGATCTAGTTCAAAAAAAATAAGTTTAGAAAAAATATATATTAAAAACCTCAAAGTCATTTTTAAAGACCTATTCATAGTTAGGTACCCCACAAGTATGGGTTTGATGAAAAAACATTTGAGTTTCAGTTCTAAGTATGGGGACTCTCAACATTTTTTTTTCTATTTATATATAAAAATCGTAATGCGCTTAACAAAATACACCTATTTTACCAAGTTTCAATAGTATAGTTCATATAGTCACGGAAAAAAATGGTTGTGATATACGGACGGACGGAACGACATGACGAATCTATAAGGGTTCCATTTTTTCCATTTGACTACGGAACCCTAAAAAGTTGGCAACGTACCATGTCCCATCACTTCAAGTTCCTATCTGTTAATTTGTAAAATTTTGAACTGTCTAGCTATCGTGGTTCTTGAGGTACAGCTTGTTGACAGAGAGGGACAGACAGCGAAGTGTTAGGGACGATTTTTTGATCCGTAGTTACCTTTTCGTTAAATTAACTATTGTTAACTGTCTAACCAATAGTCAAAAAAGTAAAGCATCAGCCTGTATACTCTCCCACTGCAGGGCAAACGCCTCCATCATAGAAATCAAGTCATCGCTACTATGATGGGATTAGGCTTAATCACCACGCTTGCCTAATGCGGATTGGTAATCACAAACCCGAGCTATGTTCGAAAAATCCTAAACATATCTTTGATCGAGCCGGAAACCCGGGACCCCAGGACCCCGAGATCACGGTCTGGTACTTAAACCACTAGACCAACACGACGATTTATTTATGTAATAGTCAATGTGATGCCTGTTCCTTGTAATATATAACCATTAGTTAAGTTAACTGTTGATCAAAATACACATTTTACCTATATTTGACCATTGGAGTCCATGAGCGACGGCGATCGCTCACCATCAGGTGATCCGTGCGCTCGTCTATCTGCAACCTATCACATAAAAAATATGGTTACTTTTCTAAACCGTTAGTTCAGTTTAACTACGGATCAAAAACCGACCTTTAGTAAATAGGGCCCCGTTTTTACCTTTTGAGTACGGAGCCGTAAAATAGTTTTGTTTGTGTTCTGCAAGAAAAATAGCGTAATTAAATAAGGAAAGTTTAGGTGCGGCAAAAAGTAGGTATTTACTGTTGCGCCCGCGCCGCTTTCGAATCGGGGTCGTCCGGCGTGTCTGGCTAGATCTGCTAGCCTTTTGTTAACGGCCTAGAGTACAAAATGCACTCGGCTAGCTTTAAACAAGCCAAGTTTACAGACAGACACTTGATTTATTAAGTTAATTGCACCTAATGGAATAAATAAATTAGATACATTGTCCAAGTTCCAACTTAAGGTTTTCCTTTATAGGTAACTAGGAACTAAGAGGGTACCTCAATCATCCAGACCCAACACAAATAGGTATCTATTTTATTAAGGTGACGGGTAGGGCACACTAGCGACGCCAATCGATTTTAATTTTTAGCTACTAAACCGGATCTATTTTAAACACTTTCGGGGTTACAACCTCTCGGCAAACACTTATACTATTTATTAAATAACCATGCACAAATTTCGGGTCTGTTTTTGTACGCGAAAAATTGATTCACGCTAAAAGTGTCCGCTTTTAGCGTGAATATTTTTTTCGCAAATGCGTTGGACTCGACATTTATGCATGGTCATTAAATAAATAGTATTAGTGTTTGCCGAGAGCTTATAACCCGGAAATTGCTTAAAATAGATCCGGTTTAGTAGCCAAAAAATAAAATCGATTGGCGTGGCTAGTGTGCCCTACCCGTCACCTTGACAAACATTTGTGTTGGTGCGTGAATCAACCGGAGTTCAAACTGTAAGGTTTCAAGTTATGGAGTATGATTATGATAATTATTGTAGGTTAATTAGCAGTCTTTCCTACTATAATTTAGTAAATTGAATACATACCTTATTGCTTTAAAATAATTTACCAAGAATATTATAATCTATTCCTTGCATTAATGTACTATAAATTAGGGTTATCTGTAGAATGTCAGCAATCGCGCGTGAACTGATAGTTTTGTTATGATTTGTATTAATTATCTATAGTTAATAAGGAATCCCAGATGATGTCAATGTGAAATTAGATACTTGTACAAATAAACCATTAGAAAAGAGTTATGTATCCTGGTTTGCTGTTTCTTAAAAACATTGGCTATGCGCTAATCAAGGCGTCAATAAAAATGTCCGAGTTAAGTAAGCGCTATGAGCATAAAGTTAGTTTTCTAAGGGCACCGATTCGACCAATCTTTTTCCGATACTAAATCAATGGTATATTTCTATCTTTGTATCCAAATCTGACGTAATACGAAAGATTGGTCGAATCTGGTCTAAAGCTACTGTTACACGTGCTAATTTGTAGCATGCTTATTTTTAAAAAAACATACCAAATATGAGCGTGCTTAGTGATCTCCCCCATCAATAAGGATGCTATTAGCCATGCTTAATAAGCGATCCTGTTTACACGTGCTAAACTCCGCCACACTCCCGCCCTACAGTTAGTATGCTCAAAAATCGGCCGGCGTGCGATTTTTGAGCATATTCAAAATTAGCATCCTTATTAGTAGCACGTCCTTTCACACATGCCACTAAGTAGCACGGTTTAATCATGTGTATCAGTGCCTTACTCGATGAAAGTCTGCCGCCCCCTGCGCTTGCGCAGAGCCTTCGCATTCCGGACATTTGGGAGCAATCACGCGCAGCCTGCCTGTCAGTAGCCAACCTTTCACTGTGCCTAGTCGCCAATAAAAAAACAACGCAAAGTTTAGTTCAGTTTTATTTGGTAGAAAACGAGTGGAAGAAATTTATGTCTCACCAAAAGGAAAAATAATTGAAAATCTTTTTTTTTCTTGATACCAGTAATTGGCCTTTCCAAGTACAGTGGCGGACACATCAAGCTATACAAAACTGTCAAATTTCTTCATTCGATTATAAACCTTATATTGTTACACATTGAGTTCGAAATCGATTGAGGAAATTTGTCAGCTTTGTATAGCTTGATCTGTCCGCCACTGTATATCTAGTGAGATTTCTATACATTCATCATTAGACCTGGCAAAAACGTATCTTTCAAAATATTGGAAGATTTGCATCTTTAATTTGGTACTTCAACTCTCAGATAGATCTTTGATTAATTCCTTATTCGGATCATTCGGCTCACTGGGATGATTCAGCTCATTCGGATCATTCGGCTCATCGGATCATTAAGCTCAATCGGATCATCCATTTGAGTCGAATGATACATTCGTAGCGAACATTAGAGATTCGGAACAGTGTATCATTTGGCTGAGATGGATCACTGAGGCGTTTGAGTAAAGAGTTACTTCATCGTTCCTATTTCTGTCACACCATCAAGAAATGGAACTCGTTGCTGAAGCATTTATTTCCTTCTTCCTAAAAATATGGATTCCTTTAAAAGAAGCGTCTCGCGGGCCAGTATGGCAGTCCCAAACGGAAGTGATTTTGCCTTTACCTTGATATTGCTTCTATTGTAGGCCCTTCTCTTGCTTACCATCAGACTGAGAGCCAATACTGTGTCACTATTAAAAAACGTCTATATCACGTCCCGAGATACAGCCCCAGTATTGTGTTTTATCTGTTTCTCACGAAACTTCTAGCTACCTTCAAGAGGTACTGTTTTCCAAAAGGCCGGCAACGCATCAGCGGCTTATCGACGGTTCATAGACTTTTCTGAAACGTGTAACCGTGATACAGTTGGTCTGGTTTTCCTGTTAAAGTGTTGCGAAGGCCAGACGGCAGTCGCTTCATTTTGATTATCAGGCTCTCCAAATTCTGAATCATGTTCTAAGCGTATCCCGGACTCCAGCGCAACCGGAAATTACACGCAATGAAGAAAAAGTGGGGAAGGAGGATGACGACGACGACTATTTGAACAAGTTTCTTGTAGCAGTTGTCTACAGTCTGTATTTCAAGGTCGCGTGACGTCACGGACGTGGCGCTATCTCGGAGAGCTGATATAAAGTCTAGATTCGCAACCGGGAATTACACGCTAAAATGAGGTGGATAGTATCTACATTCTATGGTACTTACGGCACTACGGTAATATCTTGCATTTATTATTGGGTTATTCCCAAATGCATCCGTTACGCGGATGTTCGACGAGTTTGATTCATAATTGTTTACTGTTAATGAGGGCACGATAAGCTTCATTACATCACGCTGATATCGCAAGTGAGGAATGAGTCTTCTTATCGGAACAGAAAAAGACAGTTGATTTAATTAAAGTCAGGATTATTGTACTGCTCTTGCGCTGTGTGCCAGCCGAGTGCGTGAGAGTACTGGAATTGGAAAAGGTTGGCGGCACACTTTTGACTCCATTTATCTTTGGGCAGCGGCAATCGCTCACCATGAGGTGGTCCGTTCGCTCGTCTATTAAATGGGATTCATAGAACGATTTCAATGGCGTAGTGGCTAAGCTTCCGGCTATAATTTCTGACCGGATGTTTGGGACTGATGAGAAGTACCCACCTTCATCAAGTTATCAAGTTGGCGCCCGATTGCTAGACTAAGGCTTCCCCTTAGGTTTTCCAAACTGTTCGGTGCTATGCTGCTGGCATGGATATGATTCCCTCTTCTTCGCTAAGTCATCAGTAATGTAACTGCTTATTATGTACCTTAATTTATATCTACAATAAATTTCATTCATTCATTCATTCATCAGTCCACCCTGTGCGAGAACTACCACGGATACTCTTTTTACGCGGCCTCCGCTCGAGGACCTTTCCGTTCCAACGGGCCGTCAGTCATGCGCCCTGCTTACTGCCACTTTAGGCTTGCAATTCTTCTGGTCTTCTGTCAATCTTTGACCTTGATTCTCCTGCGGATATCATCATTCCTGATATGATCACGCAAGGAAATCTCAAGCACAGTCCTCTCCATTTCTCTTTGTGTGACTGTAAAAGCTTCGAGCGACCCATTTAGCCTCCTTAACTCGCTTTGCTTCTTATTGTTAGAGGCCTAGTCAGTCCTAAGCCCTAGACAAAAAGGTAGACTCTAGGGCCTAAACATTGCATAATGCGCGTGCGCAGCGTAAACAAACTTAGCGGCTCGTGACGCATCGTCGCCAAGGCGTTACTACGCGTCGCGACAGCCGTAGAGAAATGTCAGTGAGGCATCCTTATACAATTACTAGCGGTCGCCTGCAGCTTGCGTGGAATTCGGTTTGCCATAAAGTAGTCTATGACACTCCATGCCATCAAATATCTGCGCACTGTCAATTGTCGCTTCGTTTTACCGTGACAGACAGATAAACAGACAGACACACACTTTTCCATTTATAATAAATATATATTTAATAAAGATATTTTTTTTGTTATACTAGACCGCTTGACGACAGTATCACACTTGTCCTGTGAAGCACCTGATGAGGTGTAGGAAGATACACGTTTGCCTAGAAGACGCCTGTTAACTCTTGCCGTAAAGATGTCCTCAAAAATAGATTAAAAATAAAGGCATACTCTACTGTTATCGCTTACACTATGCCATAGATGGGTTGATTCAGTTACGCAGATTGTATTAATAGTTTATTGCACGTAAAATGGTTAGCTACTCTTACAAGGTCACTTTTGGTAATACATATTACCATGACGCACATCTCTAAAAAATTGTCTTAACCATCATAACACATTAAACACCTCACATTGCATAAATGCCTTATTTTAAATTCTGAAAACAAGTTTATTAAATTCGTCGTTAGTTAAATATTAGGAATACCTACTTTAAAATCAGCATTATTAAATAAATGAATAAAAATAATAATTAAATATTTCACAACATTACATAGGTACATTGATCTGACTCCGAGATGGGTAGCTCAAGCACCTGTGTATCGGATATCAGAACCAACAGCCGAAAATTACAAATATATCATTAAATTTATTTTCCTTCATGGTCTGGTTCTCCTGTAATAATAATATCCTCCAAGCGATTTCGGGTAAATCGGCCAATCTCAACGAGCAGCCACTTACGTAGGATATATTTTAGTGCTCAAGTGTGAGCGCAAACACAATTGCACTCTCTATTCCCTTTCCCTCATTATTCGATGGAACACCAGTGTGACACGACACAGACTTTCTTAACAGAAAAACTCAGTTACAAATTTTTGACCGACCCTCCAAGCACAGCCATCGCTTTACGTCGTAGGTCACTGTGGGACACAATGGGTAGTGACCCGCTGTGCCAACGAGGCAGTCGAGGTTGCCCTGTTAAAGGGTTACGAAGATCAGACGGTTCGCTTCATTGTAATTACCATACTCCTCAAATCCTGAATCATGGTCCAGGTGTAACCCGGGCTCCAAAGCGGCAGCTTTGGACGCAACCGGGCATCACACGCTAAGATTCACTGTAGAATAAATATATCGGAATCAACGAAGATATAATAAGTAGATATTACAACACCTAGACACTGAAAAAATACAAGTGTTATCACGAATGTTTATCCAGAGTGGAAATCGAACCACAACTTTTGACGAATGTAGCAGGGTATACCAAAGCGGGTCAGTGTTACATCAAACAGGGACCGCGCCTGATTGTCTACAAGGCCGCATGAAATACTGGTCGCATGCGCCGGAGTTGATGATCTTGGGCGGCAATTTCAAGTTGACATTTTCAATTGCCACTCCTTTGTGAAGGTATCTAGTTCTTAAAAATGTTGATGGATGAAAATCACGAGTGCTCATGGCACAAAATAAAGAGACGCAGAAGTTAAGCTGTAGCTGACATAGAGGGCCTATTCTTGACCACTCGACATTTCACTCGACTTTCATACAATGGTCCGTACAAATCTCAAGTTCCAGTGAGAGATTTGAATGGACGAATGTATGAAATCGCTAAATTCGATGTCAATTTCTAGTAGTCGAGAATAGGCCCTCTGGAGTTCTTTGATCTACGCTATGCGCTAGGCAGTATATCTATCATACACGTTGCGTATAATCTGATTCCACCGGCCCCCTTTCATCATCGGGACATACGACGAAGAAGGGGTTACCACCCTTATGTCGTAGAAATACAATTCATAATGATGCATAAGGAGTTTCAAAAATAGTGTCAAATGGAAGGCCATCGATAGATAGACCCCCAAGATATTACAAGCTACTGTCCATGATAAAGATAACTTTTTTTTTGCATGCATCGTAGTTTCAAGCGTAAAGTCGGTACTTGCACGCTTACATATAAGAAACGAATACGCTTTTATGCTTAGCAGCATTTATTATTGTATACAAATTGATTTACACATTCAGTATTGATTAATATTAAATGATGGCTGACACCTATGTCATACTTGTGAACAAGTGCCACCTTTGGGGATTGGTCTGCTTCGGTTTACCTCATAATATTTATTTAATTATTTCATCAAAAGAGTAACGTGTTACTTACTTGTCGAGTTTCTTGCCGGATCTTCTCGATCAGAAACAATTTTCCGAGCCGGTGGTAGAATCCCATAATGTTTTTTTTTAGTACCTATATTTTATGCATCAGCATATATATGCATTAATTAACAAGTAAATTATACATAAGTAGTTTTAAAATACTCAAATGTATTATGACGATTTGTATGTGCTGTGTACAAGCCTATGCAAATAAAGTTTTTTTTTTATTTCGAAGCTACGCTCCGTAGACAGTGGCTCAGGGCCACCACCACTTATTCGACTGTTATTTAAGATAATTTAGCCTACCTTTTAATAATTTGTGTAGGTATTGTGCAATAAGCAGTATCTATCTATTGATAGTCGCTATTCAGCATTATAATAGTAGCCTTGTGTTCCCAGGCTGCACGAGGAAATCGAGCACTTCTACATGTACATGTCGCCGACGGAGACTGAGCACCTGGTGCGGTCCACGGTGGTGAACCGGATCCGCGGCGCGATCCTCACGCTGTGGCCCCAGGCCCGCGTCGAGGTGTTCGGCTCCTTCCGCACCGGGCTGTACCTGCCCACCAGCGACATCGACCTGGTCGTCATCGGTGAGTGCACAGACAGCATCCTGACGCTGCGGCCTCAGGCCAGGGTTGAGGTGCTCTGCTCCAGCCCCGGGCTGTACCTGCCCACCAGCGACATCGACCTGGTCGTCATCGGTGAGTGCATAGACAGCATTCTGACGCTGCGGCCTCAGACCAGGGTTGAGGTGCTCGGCTTCGGCCCCGAGCTGTACCTGCCCACCAGCGACATCGATCAGGTCGTCACCTGTGAGTACACAGACAGCACCCTGACGCTGTGGCCTTAAGCCAGCGTCGAGGTGCTCAGCTCCAGCACCGCCCATGGACCCAAATACCAGTGGAGTTACAAGTGGACTGCCAACCTTTCCCCTGGATCGGGTCTCGAATACTCCTTAAGCATACTCATCAAATACGGCGCAGGCACTGCTTTTTTAATGCCCACTTGGGTCGAATCGGCCCATGCATGCTGAAGTGTGCAGCTCTCACACAGAGTTAAGTTTTTATTTGTTTGTTGCAATTTTCGAGTGTAAAAAGAAACAGAAATCCGTACATTGAACTCGGCAACGGGTGCCCAGTGAACCGAATCTAGATTTTATCAGCTCGCTAAGAGAGCGCCACGTGGTGACGTCATGCGACCTTGAAGACAGTGATAAAGACAGTGTAGACAACGGCTACTAAAAACTTGTTCTAATAGTGTCCCCCCCACACCCCCTTCCCATCATTGAGGATTTTGGATTTTGAGGAGTCTGTTAATTACAAAATTGACAAGCGATTGCCGACTGACCTTCACAACCCTTTAACAGGGGAACCCTCCCAGTATGGAGGGCGCCTTCCATACGGGTAGTATTGGCTCGAATCCGAGCATGCACCTCTAGATTTTTTCAAATCTAAGTGCATATTTCTACCATTAGCTGGGCTGTGAGGGAAAGCATCATGAGGAAATTGCATGCTTCGGTTAGTTTCTGAAACGTGTAACAATAATTAAGTTGGTCTCGTCTGGTTCCCCTGTCCCATTCATTTAGTTTCCACCAAGTTGATGGAGATACGGGCAATGTATTACCCTTACCGGGACACGCGAGTGGACTAAGCTAGTTTTGCGAAGTACGGGGACGGCGATGACGTCACTTTACTACTTGTTTATTTTTAAATAAAATAACTCGGAAACTACATGACGTATCGTATTATTTTTTTCAATCATATTTTTTATTATTAACCGTGTTTAGGGAGAGCTAAAAATTTAATTAGTGAACAGAACATTACCATATCGAATATTACATCATGGTCCAAGTTACCCCTTGCTCAGAACGCAACCGGATAAGACACGCTAAAATGGAATCAAACATGTTATAGACTTATTCTTCGTATGAGCTATACTAAATGCCTATATTTTAGTATCGTTTACTTTTCAAGTTTTTGATAGCTGTGGAATGTAGACGACATTCAGTCCGACAGGAAGTCGTACAAGTTTACGTAATCCGACTGGCCTGTGCACGGTAGAGAATGGGTCAAGTTCTTTCGTTTCCATGTGCATACTTCTCCCATTAGCTCAACGGTGAAGGAAAACATCGTGAACAACAAACATGCACGTCTCGGATCATCATCATCAATATCATTTCAGCCAATAGACGTCCACTGCGGGACAGTCCTCCCCCAATGTTCTCCACAAAGATCGGTCCTGTGCCGCCTGCATTCAATGGATTCCCGCGACCATCACCAGATCGTTGGTCCATCTTGTGGGGGGGCCTGTCACGTCGGGGACTGTTCGTGGCCTCTACTCGACCTTTCCGCCCCAACGGCCGTCTGTTCTCCTCGCTATGTGCCCTGCCCATTGCCACTTGAGGCATGCAATCCTTTGGGCTATGTCTGTGACCTTAGTTCTCTTGCGGATCTCCTCATTTCTGATACGATCACGGAAGAAGACTCCGAGCATAGCCCTCTCCTTTTGCTCTCTGGGTGACTTTGAACCTCCTTAATCGGCACATTGTGAGCGGCAGTTCCATATGTCATCACCGGTAACACACACGCATTGAAGACTTTCGTCTTAAGACACTGCGGTAGATGGGTCAAAAATATGTTCCGTAGCTTCCCGAAAGCTGCCCAGCCGGGTTAGATTCGTCGATCGACCTCTTTCTGGAAGTTGCACTAACCAAGTAGCGGCCTACCTCGATTGTGCTGAGATTGACACCCCAGTGGTTTGGGTAAGTTTAAGTCCCACACGCCGCCTTGTTTCCCAATCTAACAAGGTGACGGCCATGATTCCGTCTTGATGTCCGTCATGACATACGGAGCCGAAACCTGGACTCTTACGGTACGGCTGGTCCACAAGTTAAAGGTCGCTCAGCGGGCTATGGAACGAGCAATGCTCGGCGTCTCTCCGAGATCGAATCCAAAATGAGGTGATCCGGCAGAGAACCAAAGTTATCGACATTGCTCACCGGATTAGCAAGCTTAAGTGGCAGTGGGCTGGCCATATTAGCCGCAGAACCGACAACCGATGGGGTAAACGAGTTCTGGAGTGGAGACCGCGTCTTGGCAAACGTAATGTAGGGCGCCCTCTGGCTAGGTGGGAGGACGATCTGCGCAGGATGGCTGGCAAGAGCTGGATGCGAGAAGCCATGGATAGATCACAGTGGCGAACAATTGGAGAGGCCTACGTCCAGCAGTGGACTGCGATAGGCTGATGATGACGGCCATGATGGTTTTCTCTGAAAAAAAAAAGTGTATCTTCCATCTGTACCTGTACAGTCGTTCACAGAGTTACGCTTATTAAAGATAGGTATGGTATATATCCGTGTTGGTTCAGTAATTGGTTCAGTAGGTTTTTCTTAATGCTACCGCATAGTTTCAGCCGGTTCAATTACCTACAACAATATTTTTAGTTATTCATATCGCGCCTCGACAGGAAAAATTCGGTGTATAATGCGTTCCCTGAAATTTCTACAAAAGCAAATTCCCAATATAATAGGATGTTATCTGACGATTTGAAAGTTAGGGCTTTAATAATAATAATATCCTCCAACCGATTACGGCTACGGCCAATCTCAACGCAGGATATATTATAGTGCTCAAGGGTGTGCGCAAACACAAGTGCACTCTCTATTCCCGCACCCTCATATTCCGATGGGACACTACTGTGACACGACCGGAGAGGGATCGGGTGAAGGACCAACAGCTTAACGTGCTTTCCGAGGCACGGGGGTACAAGACTGCCAACTTCCAGACTGCCACTAAGAATTTCTTACCGAACACTTAGGTACACATTTTTGGCCACGAGGCCACGGAGGCCGATTTTTGGTTTTGCTTGATGACCGATTTTTGGTTTTGGTTGACCCGAATGTCAGGGTTCAATATCAATTGAGGAAATTCGACCAGATTGCAGTAACCTGATGTGTGGCCGTCTGTACATTGTTATTTAAGATGTGACCTTGTACAATAGCAAATTGTCATACGAGGTACGAGTTATCTAATCACATTGTAAACAGGAAAACAGTCGAAATTTTCGCTTTCCGTAAAACTGTTACACGCTCGTCAGACACATGTGTGTACTATCTTCTGTCCCTCTCTTTTATATGCACTTGCTTCGATCGTTCTCATTCGCACTCGACATTTTCTCAAGCTTTGGATGACATTAATTTGCATTTCAAATATTATTGTGGTACTTACTAAAATGTTTTATATATGTATGTATATATGATTGAACTGAGCACGTTTATGTGAAAATTACGCGGTGGGTCTATTTTTGTGACACCGGTCGGTGTTCTTCTCTTATTCCAAAATTTGGTTTAAAATATTAGAAATAATTGAAGAACTAAAATAAACATTACAAAATCAAGTTTAACGTTAGTTAAGTATATCAACTATAATACTAAAGTTAAACCACCCGGACCTAGTTTAAACCTCTTTTTTTTATGGCATTGCGACTTGGACACAACTTGCTAATGTCAAGTGGTTAAAGAGACACGTTTCTTTTCTTGTATATCAATTCAGTGACAATGACAGTTTATCCATGTGACAGTTCATTCCGTTTTACAGTAAGTTATTTGCGAGAAAGTAGTCAACTTATTTTTTTCGATTTAATCCCAAAAATAGAAGCAATTCCTAATCATATTACAACCCGTGCGGATAAAGAATGGGATCAGAAATGGCGGCCCACTATTTGCGTCTATAATCGCACCCCACGAGTGCGAGTATAGACGCAAATAGTGTGCGAGCGAAAAGTGAATAGATGCGCCGCCATTTCTGATCCCATTCTTTATCCGCACAGGTAGTACTTGGACACCTTACCTACTTAATACAATTTTATAATTTATTGTTACCTAAAAACATTTCTAAAATATTTTTACTTCAGACAACAAAACAAGGTTATGTAAAACGAAACGTCACTGAACGAATGATTGAACGATTCGATCAATTTTGATACTATCCAGAGAGCCTAATTTAAAGCTCACTTTACGACCGAATATTAGTTTCTCTCTCTTTCATACGCGCTGCGTGTCTCCTTTGTTTAGATGCGACAGGTATATTCTCGTTCGTTACGAGACGGCTTTAAATTAAACCACCTGGTTAGTCGAGGATTTGTAATAAAAAATTAAGAACTAACGTTATTCCGTAATAATTATGAACTTGCTAGTTTATGGATTAAAGTCGTTTTTTTTTGTAATAAGAGGACTAGTGTATTTTGCGAGTTTGCACTAGATTCCACGCCAAAAATTAAGTCCCGTGGCAAAACACGGAACTAAAATTTTAGATTCCTATTATTAACTATTCCTTATTTACTCCACACTTTTCACCATAAAACACACGAAACGGGGTGGTTAAAACTCTTTTTACACTAATCAAACTTTTCGCCATGTTTTTTCAGATTGCCAGCTTTCCGAATCGCGCGGCAAAACCCGCGCTCTTACCACAGATATTGTCACCCGATATTATTTTTAAACCTGTACGTTTTGTTAAATGATATCGATTTTATGTAAAATAAAACATTGCTACCTCTTTAATGAGTATAATGAACGTAAAATAATATTTTCTAACAGAATAGGGTGGCTTGTGTCTATAAACATATATCTCAAATCGGAATGTTGATGGGTCGCCATTATTATAAATCCGAATGATGAAGCTCGTTTTTCACGGTACCTCTGTGGTGGCGCCGAATCTACCTGTCTGTCTGTGCCGTTCTGTACAGTTCGCATTAGAGAGACAGTTGACTCTTATGGCTTTATGAATAAGGTCCACAGTCGAATTCATCCGCCTGTAGGTAGGTACGGCGTCTAGTCACATATGTGTGTGTATGTGTGTTCGCGTCCGGCGCAAGATTGTTTCCGCGCCGTTACTAGACGCGGATGTCCCATGTCTGTATGTGTATGAATGAATGTTGTTAAATCAAAGTTTCTACCTGAGCTAAACGTCAAACACTCTTCAGTGTGTTGGCAACAGGCGTTTTTTGCTAGATAATCTGTGACCATTTTGAGAAGAATCTGTGATTACGTATTATTTTGATTTAATCTGTGATGTGTCAACTTGACTTAAGTTGACACTTGAAGAAAGAAAAAAGGAGAAGTTTTTTGAAAACTTTACTTTAAATAGTTAATTTAGCTCCGTGTTCTAAGAATAATATTATTGTTTTGTGAATTGGATAATTACGCACCTATCTACTGATTATACTGAACAGTTTGTGATTGTATTCGGACGTTTGATTTTACCTGTCGCTAGGAATTGGAAAGAAAAGTTTACAAGTGACAAGAGGGCGTTTTACAACGGTTTTTTTTATGCGAAAGTGGCAAAACATAAGCCACCTTATTATAAATCGCGATTTAAAGTTATTACCGTACTAAAGTTCGTGTCATCCCGTTCCAACAAGCAATGTAAAAAAAAAATCTGCGAAAAAAAAACCGTCTTCAAAAACCACGACATTCAATTATTGAGCAGGGATTAGGCGTCGACTTCGGCAAAACCTTTTCTCGAGTGTACTGTTATAAAATGTTATTTGAAGTGTATTAAGCGTTAAAAATATTATTTTATACTTTTTTGTTCGTGCTTTTGAAAGCGGTTTTTTTTGGTAGATTTTTTTTTCTTTTTCAAGCTTTTTGGATACCCCTCCCCTTCGATTGAGAACCTCCTTTTTTCCAGTCGGTTAAAAAGGGGCTGGCACAAATTTTGTCCAAGGACGATTTGTAATAGGGAGGCATTAGTTCCGACTTTTGCCACGTGCCAAATAATCGTGATCGGACTATAAGTCGTGAAATGTATTCTTGATGTTACCATGCTCTATGACGTAAGCAGCAGTGGCGCCATCATTTTATCTTCATGACTTTATTGACAGAGCGATGATAGCTCAGTGGATAAGAACGTATGCCTTCCGGATGGGAGGTCGTAGGTTTTAATCTGAGCATGCACGTCGAGATTTTACAAATTTATGTATCTAATATCTACCGTTGGCTCGGCAGTGAGGGAAACCATCACGAGGAAACCGTCATCATCATCATCATCAGCCCATTTAAGTCCCCACTGCTGGGGCACGGGCCTCCTTCAATCACATGAGGGGTAATAGCCATACTCACCACGCTTGGCAGACGGGTTGGCGAGGGTTTTGATATTTTTTTCTTCAGAGTTTTCCTTCTCTGGGTGGTGATGATCATGCCAGCAGCTTTACCTTAGTCGCCTTTTACGACACCTCGGTAAGAGTGAGGGTGGCCTATTCTATTCTGCCGGGGAGCCTCGGATTGGGATGATTATTCTGGACGTGTTCAGTTGGTCTGGCTCCCTTGTTTGATAGGGTTGCGAAGATTAACTTTGCAACTCCTGTGTTAAACAGGGAAGAAAGGGAGAATTTGACGACCCGTTTGGAGCAGTGATAGTGATCGTTGCCTCCAAGGGTTGCGGGTTCGATCCTCGCACAGTACAAACATTTATGTGCAAAAACATGTCAGTTTGTATTGGCCTGGGTGTTTTCTATATATTATAAGTATGTTTTGAAGTAAAAGTATTATATGTATATGTGACCGGAAAATAACAAGATCCGTAAGTTTATCAATTTACTAGGAAGTTTATAAACTTTCGTACGATTCTAAACGGGAGATAAATTGTATTATTATACGTTAAATTGATAAACTTACGGATCTTGTTATTTTCCGGTGACATATATATTTGTAATCCCGCTGGTGATCGTCATATTCGTAACACAGCTGATTGAGCTACCTATCTCGGAGTCCGATCAATGTATGTAATGTTGTGATTTTTACAAGCTTGTATTTAGTTTCACCTGTCCCGTTGTCTGTCGTTCTGTAATCAACACTACACAACATTTTCCTCAAGCTATCACAATGTAACACGCTTTCATTTATAAATGGGGACTATGATAAAGAGGGGGGACGAGATGGAATAATTATGTATGGTGAAAAGTTTTAGTGTTAAAATTAAATAAATTTGTACAATATGGAATTATTTTGTCCTAGACGAAGACGCTTATTTGTCGTTAAAGGTTACAATCAAGTTACAAAGTGTTATATTTCTTTTTATAGTTAATTTATTTTTAACTTTTTAGTTCATTTTATAAACAAATAATAATAGCTTGTTTTTAAAAAGGTTTTTTTTTATATTAATACTCAGGACTTGGTTGGTTGCTTGGTGGGTGTTTTTTGGGGGAAGCCTACGTTCAGCAGTGATGAATTGGTGATTTCATTATTGATTGATCGACACGAATGTTAAACTATCGTATTCGACCTCATTATTGATTTATTGTTCGATTTCATGATTGTATGACAGTCATCGAAATAATGCAATTGCATAGTTCCACATTTAGCCGAGCGAGGGCGTTCGAGTCGAGAGTATAAATAACAACAGCGACTGCACTCCTGCGCCGGAGTGGAGAGTAGTGTAACCTAGCGCGTGCGCTGGTTTCCGCTTCGACTCCCGGTTGGGTTGTTACTCGTCTGTATATTATGATTGGGGACTGGTAACTCACTGGGAATGAGTAATAGTGATTAATGATACTAAGATGATTCTGGTGATGATGTTACATAATATATTTTACGATGTATCGTTGACCGTGGGAGAGCCACGCTTCGGCATGAATGGGATGGCTCAATCGGGCTGATACCACGGCCTCACAGAAAACCGGCGTGAAGCAGCACTGGGGGGGTTTGAAGGTTGGCAGCGCACTGGTGACTCCATTGGTGTCGCGGGTGTCTATGGGCGGCGGCAATCGCTCACCATAATGCCCTCGAGAAAAAATCGCAATGTAAATACCTATCTATGTATATAAGAATAAGAAATAATTTATTGTCCACAACACATGATTACATACAAATCTAAATAAGGACAAAACTTAATAAAGTTGCGGCGAACAAGGTTCAGCCTCAGCATGTGCTACAACAACCGCTAAGCAGCCGCTGTAGCGCTGATTTTCAGCCTGTACCTTCGAGCGACGACTCATAATAAAACATACAAACATTAAAAAAAATATTAATAGAAAACGAAATGATACAAAGTAAATCTATAACGTGAACATGAATAACAAAACGCATACATACAGAACCAACAAAAAAAAATTCAACATTAATATAAATACATTAATATGTGTGTGTATAATACGGCATATTTATTATCTAGGTCTGTCTCTCTGTCAGTCTATGTCTGAAGCTCCCGCCCACACGTTGGCTATTCTGGCCCAAAGTATTTTTATAAATAGATTTTACTATCATCAACCATCATAATTAGCGTGGGAGATCCATGCTTCGATATGAATGGGCCGGCTCAAACGGAGTGATACCACCCATGGCCTCATAGAAAACCAAACACAGCTGTTTCGCTAATTTAAGGTTCCGGGTAAGAAGGGGAGTTTAAGGCAACATCGCGACGATACTGGCGCCGCCAAGTGATTTATGTCGATTGTGGCGACTAGTAGACATTTTTTTAAATTCAGCAACAAATATTTTAAGTAAATTATTAACATTTTTTTGCGACCCGCATATGTAATAATTTCTTCCTAAAAGTAACAATAATCTCCATAATTTGCTCAAAGAGGCCACTTTTAGCATTTATTAAGATTACTCTTACTTACAGGAAGAAATTATTACCTAAGTTTGTCTCATAAAATGTAAAAAAAATGTCTTTTATTAGTTACAATTCGATTTGGATGTCGATTCGGCGTGAAGCAGCTATGTGCTGTGTTTCGCTGCGTGAGTGAGGGTACCGGAAGGCCCAATCCAGGGAAAGGAAATTAAAGGGAAATTAAAGGTTGGCAGCGCACTTGTGGCTCCACTGGTGTTTAGGTGATCCGTCTGCTCGTCTGCCACCTATCACATAAAAAAAACACTTGGCGGCGCTAGTATCACCGCGGTGTCACCTTAAAGATGATCCGTCTTTTTGTTTGCCACATATCACATAAAGAATAAAAGTCAATATCAATAATTCGGCCAAAGTCAATATCAATAATTCGGCCACCTACTCATCTAATGCGCATTTAAAAATATTTCTTTTATCAACAGCGAATTCAGAGTAAATCGATTATACTCTGATTTTTAATTATGCGAACTAAACTGAACGTCAAGTGCCCATACATCTTGACTTATTATAATTAAAAATCATAGTTTAGTAATTTATCAATCGCTTAAATATTTCCACAATACGAATGATTAAGTGCATTATACCGTATTTAGATTCAAAAAGAAAAAGTCATATTCGTTCAGTTGCTGTCTCATTTTAAAGTTAACGACCTGCTTCATAATAAACAACTTGGGTTCACTAAAGGTAAGTCAACAACTGATGCAGGAGTTGCACTTATCAAGCATATTTTTGATGCATGGGAAAACAAGCAGGATGCTGTTGGAGTATTTTGTGACCTATCGAAAGCATTTGATTGCGTTACGCACCAAACGTTGTTGTTAAAATTATCTCATTATGGTGTGTCCAAGATTTCACTAAGTTTGATAAATTCTTACTTGTCTGATAGAATCCAGAAAGTAAACATTAATGGGACATATTCTTCAGGCACTCCTCTATTGATGGGAGTGCCCCAAGGATCGATATTGGGGCCTCTGCTTTTCCTGATATATATATAAATGACCTTCCTTACTTTACACAAGACCTTTGTGAGGTAGTGCTATTTGCTGATGACACTTCGTTGATCTTTAATGTTGACCGAAGAAAAAGTACGTTTGACGATATAAATGACACTCTGTCACAAGTTCTCCATTGGTTTACCACTAACAACTTACTTCTTAATGCTAAGAAAACTAAAAGTGTAAAATTCACAATGCCCAATGTAAGACAGGTCAATACTAACATCACTATGAATAATGAACGTATTGAAGTCATTGATTCAACAGTTTTCCTTGGCATTACCATGGATGCCAAATTACAATGGGGACCCCACGTCGCAGCCTTGGCGGGAAGACTTAGTTCCGCCGCGTATGCGGTTAAGAAGATTAGACATCTGACCGATATTGAAACCGCGAGATTGGTTTATTTTAGTTATTTTCATAGTGTAATGTCTTATGGTCTCTTGTTGTGGGGGTCTGCTGCTGATATACAGACTATATTTGTATTGCAGAAGAGGGCCATCCGCTCCATATACAACCTTAGACCTCGCGATTCGCTAAAAGAATTATTTAAGAGCATTAACATCTTAACCGTAGCTTCTCAATACATTTTAGACTGTATTTTGTACGTGCGAAAGAACATGGATATTTTTTCGAAAAAATCTGATTGTCATGGTTTTAACACTAGAAATAAACACAAGCTCGCGATTCCAAATCTGAAACTTCAAAAAATTAATAATTCATTTGTTGGTCTAAGTATTAAAATGTACAATAAGTTGCCACAAAATGTTATTGAGTTACCAACGCATAAATTTAAATCTCACGTGAAAGCCTGTTTAATGAGTAAAGGATACTATAAAATTGTAGACTACTTAAATGATAAGGATTCATGGACATAATGACCTCCATGCCTGCACACTTGTAACATTTTCATATATATTAACAAAAATCATTAATATTATATAATTACTGAATTTTAATAAATTAGGCTTAGCAGCATTTTTTTACTGTATAAAATTGATTTATATTGATTATTCAATAATTGACAAGATGCTAACCACCTACTACTGTACACCTCGTCCTGCAGTTTATTAGTATTAGATTAAGTAACTACTACTCTTTGTGACCTATGAGGAGAACCTAAGTAGTCATGCTCACTCAAATGTCTCTGAGGTGGTGGCGTTATGTGGCGGGTCATTACATTCCCTCTAATATGGTTGAGTGAAATGATGGCTGACACATACGTCATACTTGTGAACAGGTGCCACCTTTGGGGACTGGTCCGCTTCGGTTTACCTCATATTTAGCTTTTAATTTGCTTCATTCTATTTTGTGTTGCATTAGACTGTATGACTTGGTATGAAGATAATAAACCATTGTAAAAAAGTTGGCGATTAAAAAGAGTAACTGGCGAGTTTCTTGCCGGATCTTCTCGACCAGAAACAACTTTCCGAGCCGGTGGTAGAATCGCATTATGTTTATTTATTTCTTTAGTATATTTTATGTATCAACATATATATGTATTAACATGTAAATTATACATAAGTACTTATAAATAGTTTTAAGTCATTCAAATGTATGACGATTTGTAAGTGCTGTGTACAAGCCTATGCAAATAAAGAATTATTTGAATTGAATTGAATTGAAGATTTGAGTGTATTAGCGACGCTGTGCGGACTGATTCGATATGCTCAATGCTGGAATGGACTTTATATTATTGACTATCTCGGTGGCGCAGTGTTCAGACCCCGGGTCGAGCCAAAAATTTGTTCCTAATTTTTCGGTAAGAAATTCTTAATGTCAGCCCGGAGTATGCAACTTCCATACTCCGGGCTGACATTAAAAATTTCTTCTTTACCCCCGAGCCTCGGAAAGCACGTTAAGACGCTGGTACTGCGCCCAATCCCTATCCGGTCGTGTCACGCTAGCGTCCCATCGGAATATGAGGGTAAGGGAATAGAGAGTACACTGACACTGAACTGAACTGAGTGTTTGACACTTGATCACTATAATATATCCTGTGTATGTGGCTGATCGTTGTGATTGGCCGCCGTAGCCCTAATCGGTTGGAAGATATTATTATTATATTATGGACTGTACCTGTAAATTACTTACTTACCCTCTTTTTGTATAATTATTTTTTACATTCTCCCTTTTAGTAATTTTTGCTCTTTGAATTTTTTATGCGATAGGTGGCAGAGGAATCGAGGTGATTCAATATCAATCGCTTACCGTCAGGTGATCCTGATCAGTCACAATAGCGCTGCCAATTTTTTCCCTTCCCCCGAATTGACCTGCTTACCGGCGTAAAACAGGATCGGGCATTAATATCAAAATATTTGGACTTAAGTATAATAAGTTTGGACTTAGACTTTCACTTAAAACCTGTTTGGATGTGGTAATAAGTAGGGCCTAAATTTTTTCAAATTTATTAAGTAATATTAAATAAATAAATATTTCATTAATACATACATTGATCTGACTCCGAGATAGGTAGCTCAAGCACCTGTGTTACGGATATCGGAAACAATAGTGGGATTACAAATATATACATTTGATACTTTTCTATAATACATAGAAAACAACTAGACCAATACAAACAGACATGTTCATGCACACAAATGTTTGTACTGTGCGGGGATCGAACCCGTAACCCTTGGACCAATGGCAGCGTTCACTACCACTGTTCCAAATGGGTCGCAAATATTGATATTAAATCCAATTTAAATAATATACTTGTATACGTACAATGGGCGCGCGTCAAAAATACAATATGTAGGTACCTACATGATACACTTTTAAAATTACAATTTATACTACTAATCTATTGATCTTAGCTGCATTTTTTCTCTATCGCTCTCTAAAATTTAAATGCTATTTTATTCTGCAAAAGGAGACTGCGAGATAACAACTATATTAAACCTCTCGCACATATTTTTCGCCCATACACGCTCGTGACACATTGGGCCTCCGGTACCCGTTGTTGGCTTACCCCTTATCCGCACGAAACTATTTGCTTCCACTTTCATAATGCGGACAGCTAAGTAATGGAACTCCTTGCCAAGGAGATTGTGGTCAAGCCTACAGTTCAATAGAAAAAAAAATAATAACTCACTTAAACACAGCACAATGGCGCTTCACGCCTTTTATCCGTGGTAGCACACCTTGGAAGCGTGGCTCTCCCACGGTCGAGTAATTTATATCATATCAATTCCCGTAGCCTTTAGTTAGTTTTCTGTGTATATCGCTCTCAGTCACTCTTATCATATATTACAATACATCGGGCGCCTTATTACTTCATCTATTGATATCAATGACCCGAACACAACAACACTTCGCTTCAAGGTGTGAGTGTGTGTGTATTGCACAACGTGTTGTATTATATTGTAACGTGCGCACACACAACAAATGACATCGTATTACTCTTAATGATGAGTTCATTACCTAAATGGTTATGTACATAGCGACACAATTATGCATGTTTATAGATATAGCAGTAATAAACTTTATAGAGCTACAAAATAATTATGTACTAGTAAACGCAAGGGCTCGTGGCAGACGGTAGAGTAAGTATATCATTCATTAATAATGAATGACAAATGATCAGCTACGTTGTTCAAATTTCATTCATAATGAATAAATTACACACACTCTGTTGGTTCTGATATCCGTAACACAGGTGCTTGAGCTACCTATCTCTGATCAATGTATTTGATGTTGTGAAATATTATATTATAATGAATTTGGGCAGGAAAGACACGATGCGATATACTGTCTAGCGCATAGGTCGACGAACTCTTCTTCTATATCAATGTCAGCTAGAGCCAGCATGTGGCTATATTTAATCAATTCTCTTTTTTTTTTAATATAGCTTTACCCGTAGATAATTTGCCAATGTCAAGTAACTTATTGAGAATAAGTAGGTAGGCAACAGTCAATGTCAGTTGAAGTCACAGTCACGCAATTAAACGCCGGTGTTTTAATGTTTTATCGACCTACGGATTCAGCGGATGTCACTCTAAAAGCAATCGCGGGTTTTAAGACTCTTTTAGGTCCAAGCAAGTTGTCACCAGACAACTCACTCGAGACACAAAAGCAGTGTTAAAAACAATACAATCCAACGATTCTTATTATTAGGATCGCTTTGCGGCACTTCACTGCACAAATAAACACCAAATTTGTATACTAAAAACCACTAGGCACTAATTTAAAACCTTTGAAGTGCATCAGCCCACGCGGCTTTTTTTAGGTCTACCCGCCGAATCCATTCTCATTTTAGATTTTTTGTTATTAACACATTCAATAGGTAATACCAGGCAGGTCGTGTCATTTATTTTTTGTCACACTATGTAGTGTAACTAAGTAGTTCCCGGCCGTCTGTCAACCATGTTGGTCAGGGTCCAGGGTTCGATTTCCGAATCGATTTTCAAGTCCCAAGTCAATTTCTACCGAGAAGAATCAGCAAGAAACTCAGTAGTTACTCTTTTCAAATAATATGGTAATTACAATTTTAATTCTTATACAAATTATGATTACAGTGACAGTATGACATACAATGCTTATAATGTGAACAAAAAGTATGTTTCGAGTTTTTCGAACATGGGAGCGTTAAAGTTTTACGTAACGTAATTTGGGGGGGGTGTCTCGTAAAACGTTACGATGCGTTACAGGGAGGGGGTCTTTCTCACAACACGTATGTATTACGTAACATTGTTTCTTTCTGTGAATAAAAAAAAGGGAATTAAAGCTCCCAAATTGGCAACCCTTTTCGTTTACGTTTTACGGGGAATCCCTCGATTGTATTAGTCTGGTCTTCATTTTTTATTTTTTCTGATCACTTTAGTGTTACGGGACGTTTAGGGGGGGGGGGAGGTTATAGAAAACCGTTACGGTGCGTTACTGGAGGGGAGGGGGGGTCAAAAAATCTTAAAAAATTTCGTTACGTAATACTTGAACGCTCTGTGAATAGCTCGGATTTGTGATCTCCAATCCGCATTAGGCAAGCGTGGGTATTAAGCCTAATCCCCGAAGTGAATGCTGGGCCACTCAACTTACACTTGTGTTCCAGGCCAATGGGAGAAGCTGCCCCTGTGGACCCTGGAGCGGGAGCTCGTGGTGCAGGACATTGCCGAGAAGGAGAGCATCAAGGTGCTGGAGAAGGCCACGGTGCCCATCGTCAAGATGACCGACAAATACTCGGACGTCAAGGTGAGGGAGCTTTTGTCCACTTGGTTTTTAGGTTCAGAATCGTGCGGCAGTGGGATTCCTTACGCCATTGTAGAAGTCCGCGCCATCAAAGAAGTCCCGTGAAAACCGCGCTTGAGTCGCCATCAAAATTGTAATTTGAGAAAAGTAAAAGATATAACAAAAGTAACAACTTGCTAAATTGTTCAGTTTTTGTAATATAATTTTCTAAGAACTTTCAGTGTCGCCCTCGTTGTAATATAATAAGTGGCAGATAAATGTTAATTCCTACAGTTTAGGTTGGTACATTACATATACAGTAAAACCTGGATAAGTGAAAAACCGAAAGAGCTAGTTGCGCGCGGATGGGAGGCGTTTCATGATACATTGCTGCGCCGCCAGCAGGTTTAAATTGATTATGGCCATTATGAGACATTATTTAAAAAAGTACAATCTTAAAGACTTGCAGAAATGTATTAACGGTTTTTTGAGAGAAACTTATGAAATTATTTCTTGTCGCGTGTAAAAAATATTGTTTTGCGTCTCAAAAAATTGATTATTCTTTCCTCTAAGTCTTTAGGATTGTACTTTTTTCACTCATAATCTCCATAATCAATTTAATCTACAGCGCAGCGCTAGTCGCCGATTGTAGCACCTTAACACGAAGTGTAGCTGCGTGAAACATTTACGCCAGTGTAACTGTAATCGCGATTAAATTCTGTGTATTCGCCGCTTCTGGTCAAGGTTATAGTCGTGGCATACAACTGCAAAAGACAAGCCTGATTAAAAAAAATCTATTTATAAATCCAAGATAAAGCTACATTTACAAAGAACGCAATAAGTAGTGATTAGGAGTTTTATAATACCAACAAAACAAAGATAATACAAGAAAGGTACTCAAGATAATAGTTATGTAAAAACGCAAATAGCTTGTATTGACGTGTGCGCAATTTTCAGGTGGACATATCATTCAACATGAGCAGCGGGGTCAAAAGCGCCGAGCTTATCAAGCAGTTCAAGGTCAGTGCTTACTACTGCCACAGTGCAAACATAGCAAGATAGGAGGACTTGTTTACGCGTTAGGTGGCAGACGAGCTGCTGGGACACCGCAACTTCAGTGGAGTCACAAAAGTGCGCTGCCTACTTTTAAACCGACCTTACTGCCGGACCCCGGTTCCATAAAGCGATACTTCCGCTTCTTCTGCCCACTATTTCATGAAAAAAAAAAAAACAATATACTCCCCTTTCCACTTCCGAACTACACGTGCTGGACAGCGTTGCCATCCGCATACCATCCAGACAATGGCGGCGCGCACCAAGAGGTATGGCTCCTGCCCCGAGCCATCAAGGCATGGAATGCCCTCCCAGCTCATGTGTTTCCTCCTTCATACAATCCGGGGTCTTTTAGGCGGGGCGTGAAACGGCATCTCAGCAGGCCATTAGAGAGAGGATGGCAGACACAATGGGTACTTTGTTTGTTAGTTCTTTTGTGCCTGTCTACCTCATATTTGGATTTCACGGCCGCTTACCATCAGGCGGAGTGAGGTCATCCTGATTGGCCTTTCTATAAAATAATAATAATAATATTTATATATTTCAAACATAATAATAATAATAGCCTTTATTTATATCTTTGACGACCCGTTTAGAACAGTGGTAGTGAACGCTGCCTTTGGTCCAAGGGTTGCGGGTTCGATCCCCGCACAGTGCAAACATTTGTGTGCATGAACATGTCTGTCTGTATTGGTCTGGGTGTTTCTATGTATTATAAGTATGTATTTACAAAAGAAAAATATTATGTGTATAGTGTATATATTTGTAATCCCACTTGGTTCTGATATCCGTAACACAGGTGCTTGAGCTACCTATCTCGGAGTCAGATCAGATCAGATAGGCCTCCCGTAAAGCTTGCCACAGAGCACGATCTTCGATCATGTGTTAGCCTTCTCCACAATATGCCTGCAGTCAGTCCCTCTTATGTCTTGTACCCTTACGCTCGGCAAAACACAGCGCAGGGGTTGCTTCTCGCCGATTTTCTATGAGGCCGTGGTTATAACTCCTGTCAAGCCGGCCTATTTATGCCGAAGGGTGGCTCTCTCACGGTCCATGAGGAGGATCTCCCGTGACCACGTGAAGATGAATGATGATGATGATGATCACAATGAAGCGTGGGAGAGCCACGCTTCGACTCGACCGGAGTGATACCACGGCCTCATAAAAAACCGGCGTGAAGCAGCACTGTGCTGTTTCGCTGCGTGAGAAAGGGTACCGGAGTCCCTATCAGGGGAAAAGCGGGGTTTAAGGTTCGCAGCGAACTTGTGATTTCACTGGTATCGGAGGTGTCCATGGGCGGCGGTAATCGCTTACCATCAGGTGATCTGTCTGCTCGTGTGCCACTAATAACAAAAACAAATTTATCCTTTCAAGGCTTATTCATTATTTCTTTAAATGTCTAATTTTCACCTCTATCTCTCTCTCTTTAATCAATTTACATCCCTGATCATTTACTGTAAGCTCCCCACATATTATGGATGCTCCTATAGAAGAAAATAGTACACTAGATTGAATCAAAAAACCAAAACTTTTCCATAGAGCAAATATTATTTAACTTGTTTTACATGCAATATAGTAACAATACAATTATGTAAATAGTATATGCACAGCTGTCAGAACTCTGATAGGAGCCGTGGCCTTGTATGTATGTAGTTATGTATGTAACACACACACGCGGCCTTGTATGTAATAGTATGTGGGAAATGCGTACACATGCACAAAAATTCAAAGTTTAACATATTTTTGCACACGTGAAATGTGTCGTAAGGATAATATACATATGTGAAATTCCTTTTTTTATTTGTATATATTTAATGGGTTTTTTAGTTTAAATATTTGTCTTAAATATATAAACAACAGAGAAACCACATAGAATAATGTTCTGTCATACAAACGGTTCGTTTTGCTATACCATACATTAGGCCTAGAACGCACTAACGGTAGGCCGCGATGCGGCGTGCCGCACATTAACTCCAGGACAATCGGAGCGGTTGATGGCTAGCCGCAAATGGTGCGTTGTTATCAAGCGGTTTCATGTAAACATTGATGTGCGGCCTGCCGCAACGGCACGCCGTATCGCGGCCTACCGCTAGTGCGTTCTGGGCCTAATCTTGGATAAAGATTTGTCGATTCAGGCTTTATGACTCTCTATGGTTTTTGGCACTCGGCAAAAGTCGCAACTAACAACTAACGCTCCTTTACAAGTGTCAGTGTTTTTGACATTTTCCCATAAAAAAATGTTCTACAAAATCCTCTTGTCAATGTCACTGAGGTGCCTTCTGATCGTAGTCTCACTGTAGTCGGTAAAATGTAGCTTGATTAAACTGACAGCCATTGGTGTTACAGGAAAATTATCTTTTAAGTGACGGGTAGGGCACACTAGCGACGCCAATCGATTTTAACTTTTAGCTACTAAACCGGATCTATTTTAAACAATTCCGGGGTTACAACCTCTCGGTAAACACTTATACTATTTATTAAATAACAATGCACAAATGTTGAGTCCGTTTTTGTACGCGAAAAATTGATTCACGCCAAAAGCGGTCACTTTTGGCGGTAATCCAAAATTCCCCTAACAATCTACATACACAATACATTGCATACCATTTGATAAGTCTTCTATTTCGCTTCCAGGACAAGTACCCAGTGCTCTCCCGCTTGGTGATGGTCCTGAAGCAGTTCCTGCTCCAGCGCGACCTGAACGAGGTGTTCACTGGAGGCATCTCCTCCTACTCGCTGATCCTCATGTGCATCAGCTTCCTGCAGCTGCACCCTCGCCCGGAGCGGCTGAGGACGCCCCACAACCTGGGCGTGCTGCTCATAGAGTTCTTCGAGTTGTATGGAAGGAAGTTCAACTATGTGAAGACGGCTATAAGAGTAAAGAGCGGTGGGGCGTATGTCTCCAAGGATGAGATCCAGAAGGTGAGTAATAAGATTGTTTACTACACTACACTATATCCATGGATTGATGCATAGAGTTTCACTGTGACCAAGGCGCTTGCAAAAGCTGGGAGGAGGAGTGGGGGAGCTGTGGGTCAGTTATGCCAAGAAATCTCTGGATACCCTGGGAATCCAGTATAATAATGTTTTTAGGATGATGTTGGGTCTGCCACGCTTCTGCAGTGCATCGGGGATGTTTGCGGAATACCAAACAGATGGGTTTGAAGCCCTCGTCCGCAAAAAAACAAAATCCCTGATCACTCGATTAAGAGACAGTCCCAGCAGCATCCTCAAAACATGAGCCGTTCTCATGATCGTCATTCTTTGCAGAAGGAAATGAAAACGTATTTTATTTTATTAATTATTTTTATATAACAATAGATTTACCATAAGTAATTGTAATACTAACATAATATGGATGTAATATCTGAAATAAAATTATTTGAATTTTTGAATTTTTGAAAAGCGCCTATATACCTAACATGGGCGGCGGTGATCGCTTACCATGAACTCAAAAATAAGGTACATGGTAGGAATCCTATTAATATTAGTAAGTATTCTAGTGATAAGATTGTCCTTTGCTAAGTTTATGAGACTGAGGAGGATCCACCAATTGGATGGACTCCTCCCTCATAGAGATCTGAAAGCTATATGGAAGGATGTTCAACTATGTGTGACGCTAACTACGATCTGGGCGTGCTCTTCATAGAACTCCATCGTAGGCTTCATCCCAACTCTAGTATTCAGCGTGAAGCCAAGTACACGCCTTAAAAAATAAATCGAAATAGAAATTGTTTTTACAACATGTGCGGATAAAGAATGGGATCAGAAGTGGCGGCGCATCTATTCACTTCTCGCTCGCACACTATTTGCGTCTATACTCGCACTCGTGGGTGTGCGAGCGAGAAGTGAATAGATGCGCCGCCATTTCTGATCCCATTCTTTATCCGCACAGGTTGTACATATAATATTACATTTACATTATAGCACACAAAAAATATTACAAAATACTTAAAACTAGACTTATATGTACAACTTAAATGTGCTAAAAAAGTTCCCACTCAGCATAATGCCGTGGTTACCGGAGCAGGCAACCTCGACGCTAATTTTCAGTGGTCACCAAGGTTGGCAGCGCACTTGTGACTCCACTGGTGTTGCGGGTGTCCATGGGCGGCGGAATTGCTTACCATCAGGTGATCCGTCTGCTCATCTGCCACCTCTCATACAAAAAAGAAACTAAACAAAACCGAACTATAAAGTAACAATCATACATTTAGCTCACAAAACCTCAGGCATTCCACCAATATTCACGCCGGTTTTCTGTGAGGCCGTGGTATCACGATGGTGGTTTTTTTGTGAATGTCTGTATTTGTATTTTATATTGTTTTAATTAATGTAATTGGTAAGCAAACTACCGTGTTAATTAAAGTAAATAAATAAAATAAATATATAAAAAAATCGCGCACCGAAACAATCTACAATACAACAGGACAAAGCAAGATTGTTTCAATTCAATCAAATGTTGTAGACTGGTAGATAAGCTATCTCATAAGGTCAGCCATGTCAGGTTGACAGCGGTGGTGTGGCGCGCGTAACATTCCACTGACGTATATATTTACACCTCGAGTTATTCAACATTTTACACAGAGTTTATGAATGGTCACATGAACTTGAAGGTCTTTTTAAACTTGATATTTGAATTGAAATGACGGCCCCATTTGACACCCGCAACATCAGTGGAATCACACGTTCGCTGCGAAACTTTTCTCCTTTCCCCCGAAATAGGCCTTCGGTACCATGATTTTTGATTGACTCGTTCGACAACACAGCGCCAGCCCGTGGTCCAGTCAGCTTGTAAAATATCTTAGCGTTAAAACATAGCTTAAATATCACACTTTTAGCACAATAACTGAAGGTGTACTTTCATTTGTTGTCATCAGTTACTAGATTTGTAATTGCATATAATGAGTGGCACAGACTGCTCGAACTTGACATTTTTCATGACCAAGCCAAATTATTAAAAAGAAAAAATTAAAAATATAATGTACCTACCTATTATTTTTGTTAAGCTTACCCTTTAAGTAAATTATTGTAACCTCTAAAATGTCATGACGTGATCACGGCAGACGAGATCAAAAGCTCCCCCATCAGCTCCATCCTCGGGTTTATCCTGGAGCTGGAGCTACATGAGGTGCTGTGATAAGTTCTGGGGCTGCCACAATAGATCTACTGGTCGCAGTGGCTATGAGATGCAATGCTCACCCCATTTCATTCAAATAATAATAATAAAGAGCGCTTTTTAAGGCCTATTTTTCCGAATGTGGCTTTGGTACTAAACGGCATTATATCTAGAGGGGCGGCAGAACGGTAGGATTGTGCATTAGTTATGGCAAACTAAGAGTCTAGCTGATATAATTTATAAAAATTAATAATAATAATAAATATTTTACAACATCACATTCATTGATCTGACTCCGAGATAGGTAGCTCAAGCGCCTGTGTTACGGATATCAGAATCAACAGTGGGATTACAAATATTTACATATAATACTTTTTTTTTGTAAATATATACTTATAATAGATAGAAAACACCCAGACCAATACAAACCGACATGTTCATGCACATAAATGTTTGTACTGTGCGGGGATCGAACCTGCAACCCTTGCACCAAAGGCAGCGTTCACTACCACTGTTCTAAATGGGTCGTCAATACATTTGATGTAATTGATGTAAACACAAGCATAGTCCCTCGTCTTGTTTATGTAAAATGCATATGTTTATATTGTTGATGTGCCAAATAAATAAATAATATAAAAATAAAAAAAATCTTCTCGAACAACAAATGAAATTGCACCTTGGCGTATACTACCATACAGTCGTCTTTTGTCGAATGCTATGATATTAATGGTAGGATTGAACTCAAAGATATTTTTGAAGCTGACACTAGCACTGCGGCTAAGTCGACCCATTAATTGGCACATCAACAATATAAACTTAAAATTGTTCCCTAAAGTTTAAGTAGATTATAAGTCTTCATGTTATCACTGTAAGTTATGTTGTTAACTGCCTCGTTGGCGCAGTGGGTAGTGCGTCGCACATGCGACGGCTGCGATTGGGGTCCCGGGTTCGATCCCCGGGTCGAGTCAAAATTTGTATCCGAGTTTTTCTGTTAAGAAATGTTCAGTGTTAGCCCGGAGTCTGGAAGTTGGCGGTCTTGTACCCCCGTGCCTCGGAAAGCTCTTTAATTGTTGGTCCTGCGCCCAATCCTTCTCCAGTCGTGTCACACTAGTGTCCCATCGGATTACGAGAGTAAGGGAAAAGAGACTTGTGTTTGCGCACATACTTGAGCACTATAATATATCCTGCGCAAGTGGCTGATCGTTGAAATTGGCCGCCTTAGCTGTAATAGGTTGAAAGATATTATATTATTATGTTGTTCGCAGGAGATGAACGACGGCCACCGCCCGTCGCTGCTGTGCATAGAGGACCCGCTCACGGCCGGCAATGACATCGGTCGCTCGAGCTACGGAGCCATCCAAGTCAAACAGGTCACTAATATGTTATTTACTTACTTCACTTACTTAAGGCTCTGCGCCAACTATAGTTGAGCCAAACTGTTATGTATGTACTCTTTTATATATAAGTACATCGATAGCAATAGATGATCGTGAGTGTGTGGCTGCGTCCACACTTGCTTCATTGCTTGTTTGTTTGACAGTTTCCATGGTGACAGAAAATAAACAATCTGTTTAAAAGTGGTGTCTATATTATTTTATCCCTAATTTAAATATGTAACACAAACTAATGAGCCACATTTGAAGTTTCTAAATTTTAGTTTTATAGAGAGGTGCCCTACTATAATAATAATTCTCACAACATCTCATACGTTGACCTGATTCCGTACTAAGTAGCTTAAGCACTTGTGTTACAGATATCAGACAACAGAGGAACACAAATATATAATTAAATACTTATATTACACCCAGACACTGAACAAACACAAGTGTTCATCGCACTAATGTTTGTCCAGGGTGGGGATCGAACCCACAACCTTTGGCGCAAGAGGCAGGGTCACTACCAATTGCGCCATCCGGTCAGTCTAAATACTATAAAACTTCGATCTCCCCCCCAGGCGTTCGACTACGGCTACATAATCCTGCAACAGGCGGTGGGGCCGCACAATGCGCTGCTGGCGCGCCACAGCGTGCTCGGGCGCATCGTGCGCGTCACCGACCACGTGCTGCAGTACCGCCGCTGGGTGCGAGACACATTCGCGCCGTACTTCTTCCCGCGCCGCGCGCCGCCCGACAGCGACCCCGACCCCGACCCCGACAGCGACCCGGTGAGTGGCGCGAGAGACCCAGGCGTCGACAGCGGCCCGGTGAGTGGTGCGAGAGACCCAGCCTCCATAGCGACCCGGTGAGTGGCCCAAGAGACTCAGCTTCCACTACAATCCAGACCCCGATAGCGACTCGGTGAGTGGCGTGAGAGACCCAGCCTTCATAGCGACCCGGAGAGCAATCTAACTACAATCCAGACCCCGATAGCGACTCGGTGAGTGGCGTGAGAGACGTCGTCGATAGCGACCCGACTCCGACCCTGGCAGCGACCTGGTGAGTGACCCAACGAGACCCAAGCGTCGATAGCGACCCGGTGAGTGGCCCAAGAGACCCAGCTTCCATAGCGACCCGGAGAGCAACCTAACTACAGTGACTCGGTGAGTGGCCTGGCGAGAGCCAGTCTCGATAGCGACCCTGTGAGTGGCGCAAGAGACCCAGCCTCGGTAGAGACCCGGAGAGCAACCTAACTACGACCCAGACCCCGGCAGCGACCCGGTGAGTGGCCGGGCGAGAGCCAGTCTCGATAGCGACCCTGTGAGTGGCGCAAGAGACCCAGCCTTGGTACCTGGAGAGCAACTCACAAGCGACAGGAATCGCTCCCTTTCGGGCGGCGCATTATGCATACCTATGTCGGGGGCTTCTCCTAACGAGAAGCCGGCCAGAGGCATACCGACTAATTCCCAGCGGTTTCCCTCATCGACCTTCAATGGGGAGGAACTACGACCCAGGCCATGATAGCCACCCGGTGAGTGACGCAACTACGATCCCAACCTCGACACTGACTTGCGTAATCATCATCAACGTCAGCCCGATTAAGTCCCCACTGCTGAGGCACGGGCCTCCCTCAATCACATGAGGAGTAATTGCCATACTCACCACGCTTGGCAGACGGGTTGGCGAGGGTTTTTATATAAATGCAGAGTTTTCTCTGGGTGCTGATGATCATGCCAGCAGCTTTACCTTAGTCGCCTTTTACGACACCTCGGTAAGAGTGAGGGTGGCTTATTCTACTCTGCCGGGACCACACGGCTGGATTTCATCAAATTCACGTATTTGTTGCAGGAGTGGTCGGACAGCGGGCTGGGCGCGGCGGGCTCGCCCCCGGGGGGCGGGTGCGGGGGTGGGGGCGGTGGGGGCGGCGGGGGCGCGCGCACGTCGCCGCCGCCGCTGTCGGCGCTGCAGTGCTCGTCGCCCACGCCGCGACGCGTGTCCGCGCACCAGAGCCTCATCATACACCACATCACCAGCAACTCCGACTTCAACAACATACCCTCAGGTACACACACTCACCGCCCGTATCACTCCATAGCTTTTTATTGTTCCGTAGCCAAATGGCATAAAATGGAACCCTTACAGATTCGTCATGACTGTCCGTCCGTCCGTATGTCACAGCCACTTTTCTTCGAAACTATAAGAACTATTGACGACCCGATTGGAACAGTGGTAGTGAACGCTGCCTCTGATACAAGGGTTGCGGGTTCGATCCCCGCACAGTACAAACATTTGTGTGCATGAACATGTTTGTTTGTATTGGTCTGGGTGTTTGCTATGTATTGTCAGTATGTATTTACAAAAGAAAAGTATTATATGCATATATTTGTAATCCCACTGTTGATTCTGATATCCGTAACACAGGTGCTTGAGCTACCTATCTCGGAGTCAGATCAATGTATGTGATGTTGTGAAATATTTATTTATTTTATTTATAACTATACTATTGAAACTTGGTAAATATTAGGATCTCGCTTACCATCAGGTAGGATCACCTGATGGTAAGCGATTACCTCCGCCCATGAACACCTGCAACACCAGAGGAGTCACAAGTGCGCTGCCGACCTTTTAAAAAGGAATACGCTCTTTTCTTGAAGGTTTGCATCTTCTTCAGAAAGGGAATCTTTCCAACTTCGGCTTCATAGGTCCTCCTCATATTAGAGTGGAAATCCCAGTCGCGTCCAAATCTGTCGCTCTGGGTACGCTTTAACCATGATTCTTGTTTTGGGGAGTTTCGTAATTACAATGAAGCGACTTCGTCTGACCTTCGCCATCCTTTAACAGGGGAACCACACCAACTGAATCATGGTTACACGTTTCAGAATCTATCTGAGACGTGTAGGTTCCCTTACGATGTTTTCCCTTTCCGCCGAGCTATTGGCGATGGTGGAAAATACGAACAAAGATATGGCTCGACCGGAGTGATACCACGACCTCACAGAAAATAGGCGTGAAGCAGCACTGTGCTGTGTTTCGTTGCTTGAGTATGAGTACTGGAGGCCCAATCCGGGGGAAATTGGGGTTTAAAGGTTGGAAGCGCACTTGTGACTCCACTGGTGCCGCGGGTGTCCCATGGGCGGCGGGCGGCGGCTATTGCTTACTATGGGCTGATCCGTTTACTCGTCTGCCACTTATCACATAAAGAAAAAAATAGATTTGAAAAATCTAGACGTGCATGATCGGATTCGAACCCGGTCCCTCCATATGGAAAGCGCGTTCCGAAACATTGAGCTACTATGTTTTTTTGTTAAAATTGATAAGCTCCTTTTGTCCTTTTCTTTCTTTCGTTTTTGCCTGAGATACAGGATATTCCTAGTTCAGGCAACAAACTTAAAATTAGTTACCTTAGTATATGTAGATTATAGGTATTTATATTGTTCTCGTGGTTTTTCAATAAAAACTTATTCATCATCATCATCATCAGCACATTTAAGTCCCCACTGCTGGGGCACGGGCCTCCCTCAATCACATGAGGGGTAATTGCCATACTCACCACGCTTGGCAGACGGGTTGGCGAGGGTTTTGATATAAAAGCAGAGTTTTCCTTCTCTGGGTGCTGATGATCATGCCAGCAGCTTTACCTTAGTCGCCTTTTACGACACCTCGGTAAGAGTGAGGGTGGCCTCTTCTACTCTGCCGGGGACCACACGGCTAACTTATTACTATTATTATTACTATTACTATCGCTTCATAGGTGTTCAATTAAAAGAAAATCGAATGAATATGCTCTGTATCTCCCCTAGGCGTTATTCAGCGCTATGGCGGCGAGGGCGGCAAGCCGCGCAACCCGCGCGCGTTCGCGCACAAGCCGCGCCGCGCGCCCGCGCCCGCCTCGCCGCCGCGCCGCGCGCCGCACGCGCACGCGCACAACGCGCCCAAGAAGCGCAAGCAGTACCCGCACCCGCAGCGATGACCCAAGCATCATTAGCCTACTAACCTACTGTAAGTGATTCTAATGCGACTAATGTTGGGCGTGGCCTTTTGTTTTTGATGCGCGACTGAGTTAAATAACGCCTCACAAACCTGACGACGCCCAACAGTACACATTTATGCAACGATGACCCAAGCATCATTACCCTAGCAACTTGCTGTAAAGTGATTCTAGTGCGACAAATGTTGGGCGTGTCTGAATAGAATAACGCCTCACAAACCCGGCAACACTCAACAGTAGACATTTCTGCAACGATGACCTAAGCATCATTAGCCTAGTGTCAACTAATGTTAACTGTGATTCTAATGTTGGGCGTGGCCTTATGTTTGTGGGGCGTGACTGAGTTAAATAACGCCTCACAAACCTGACGACGCCCAAAATGACACATTTCTGCAACGATGACCCAAGCATCATTAGCCTAGTATCAACTAATGTTAACTGTGATTCAAATGTTGGGCGTGGCCTTATGTTTGTGGGGCGTGACTGAGTTAAATAACGCCTCACAAACCCGAAGACGCCCTACAGTACACATTTCTGCAAGTATGACTCAAGCATCATTAGCCTAGTAACTTACTGTAAGTGATTCTAACGCGACAAATGTTGGGCGTGGCCTTATGTTTGTGGAGCGTGACTGAGTTAAAAAAAAACGCCTCACAATCACGACCACGCTCAACAGGACACATTTCTGCAACGATGACCCAAGCAACATTATCCTAGTGTCAACTAATGTTAACTGTAAGTGATTCTAATGTTGGGCGTGGCCTATGTTTTTGATGCGTGACTGAGTAAAATAACGCCTCACAAACCCGACGACGCCCAACAGTACACATGACTTGCTGTAAGTGAGCCTTAGCTCGACGTGTAAGGCGTGACCTTATGTCTATGAAAAGTACGTGCCCGCAGCGATGACCGCGAGCATCATTGTATCAACTAATGTTAACTGTAAATTATTCTAATGTTAGACGGCCTTATGCTTGTGGGGCGTGACTGAGTAAAATAACGCCTCACAAACCCGACCACGCCCAACAGTTGACATTTCTGCAACGATGACCCGAGCATCGCTAGTCTAGTAATCTTACTGTAAGTGATCTTAGTGAGGCGTGATCTAAGGTCGATGAGGATTACGTATCCGCAGCGATGACCCATCATCAGCATAAACAATAAGTGACTGTGAAATGTGAGGCGTGGCCTTATGTCGATGATGGGCCTTTGCCCAACAATTTCGCTACGATGACTCAACATCATTAGCCTAGGAACTTACTGTAAATAATTCTAATGCGACGTCTGAGAGGCGTGGCCTTACATGTGTGAGGCGTGGCCTTACATGTGTGAGGCGTGGCCGAGTAAGGCGTGACCAACCTCATAAACTTAGGTTGACACTAGCCTGGAAATAAGTAAACTTACTGTGACTAGAATCTAAGGCGTGACCTTATGTCGATCAAGGGAACCCAATACCAGACGTATCCGCAGCGATGTCCCAAGCATCAACACTAGCCTAGTATGTAATGTATTACTATAAGTGACTGCGATGTCTGAGAGGCATAACCTTCTCTCTGAAGCGTGACCTTATGTCGATGGAAGGGCCTGTACCCATCAGTAAAAGTATCGCTTTTAATTCAAGGCTGTCGATAGTGTTAAGGTCATCCGGAAAAGCGCTTATGCCACGCCTATAATATTCTTGTGTAGAATGTTTAGAACTTGCGAATCACGTCTTCTTTTTAGTCGTAACACTATTGGTCGTGGTCATCATTTTAGGTCCGGATAACATAAATGATGTTGAAATTCGGCGCCTTTCGTTGCTGATTGCAGTTTTAAGTACACTCGTTAACAGATCACTTAGTTCGGCTCGTCTTTGGTCTGTTCTGATGATCGCGTAGTCGCCTTTTATCTGAATCATCGAAAGATAAGTAAGATACGGTTCTTAGGGGCGGTGTGCTGTTTTTAACTTTTGTGATCACTATAGAATAGTTGTAGGAGATTTCTACCATGAATTTATTTTCGAGGATATTTCGGCGCTGTTGCAAGCGCCATGGTCACGGGGTAACTGAAGTTTTTCTAGACACATGGTAACCATCTCGTATACACTGTGACTCTTTGAATACTCGGAAAACTTCTCAAGGGCATTACACTAATGAAAACAAACATTTTTCTCCAAGGAACATGAGTCTAATCGCAAAAAAAAAAAAACACACCATCTTACACAAAAGTGATCAGCTGATTGATGCTGTTATATAGGAAGGCATTTTTTTTTGTGATTAGACTTTTAACTTTATGTTTCTTTGGAAAAAAATATATATTTTCATTAGTATAATGAACGATAATTCTCACAACATCTCATTCATTGACCTGATTCCGTACTAAATAGCTTAAGCACTTGTGTTACAGATATCAGACAACAGAGGAACACAAACATATACTTAAATACATATATTACACCCAGACGCTGAACAAACACAAGTGCTCATCGCACGAATGTTTGTCCAGGGTGGGGATCGAACCCACGACCTTTGGCGTAAGAGGCAGGGTCACTACCAATTGCGCCATCCGATCAGCCGCTAATAATGACCTCGAGAAGTTTCTCGTGTATTCAAAAAGTCACAGTAAATAACTTTTCTGATCGAGGTAGTTGTTGAGTCGGCGCGAACACCCGCGAAAGTGCATGATCGAGGATCTCCTGGCGCCGGAGCATGATGCACTGGTTTATATTTACTATAAACAATAATCTTATTGGCTTTTGAACATGACATACTCTTTGAGGGCTTAAAAAACAAGCTAGATGTTGGGATATAGAATGTAGATGTTCGTCATGAGGTGTGTGAATAATCCGCCAGATGGCGTGGATACTATAGGGGACATGCAGTAACTTTAGGTGGCGCCATTTTGTATTGACTTAAGGTCAGATTTATCTTAATGGATGGCGCCAATTGACACCACTGTTTATGTGGACTGACAGGACTTTGTATTGACTACTAAGTTCAAATAAATGGCTCCAGTTGGGTCCACCGTCGATGCGCTTTTATCTAGGTACGTTGCTATCTAGGTACAACGTGATTGTTATTATGGAATATGAGAATATGTCAAAATGACAATTTGACCGAACCAACCATTGCTGTTGAAGTAGGTCCGCAGTTCAACAAAACGCCACCTAGCGGATTTTTCACACTTCCACGTAAAAAGAACTCCCATTTCTCAAGCCCAGATCTAAATCCCTTCGACTTCAAGTTATCTTCATACAGCCAATAAGAGTTCATCAAATAATCCAGTGAAATTGACTAGTCAGTTAGAACTAAATACTCATGTGAATTCGGACATTCCACACGTATTCAGCTTATACCACAGCGGGTACATAAATACCAAAAAAAGAAAGAAAACACCCTGTAAACATTTTGTACTTGTCGTGATATATGCGTGCTATAGAGCAAATACTGACTTGAGAAAATTATTCACTCCTCGTCTATATAAGATACATGGGGTGCTTTAAAATTTTTTAAAAATACAAAATTTTAAATTAGGAATACATTAACTAAAATAGATAATTTTAGTTATTTATTATTACATAAAAAGGAAATATGCATTTGTACGAAAATTTAGAAAAAAAAAACGCTATCGTTATAATAAGTGGTCGTTTTAGTATTGAAAAGTAAACGTACAAAAATGTTAAAACTCGCAATTTATTTAATAAAATACTGAAAAAAAAACTACATTTATAAAATATGGTAATCCGCAGTAGATGGGAAACAAAAGCAATATAATATCTAATATATTAGTATGATCAAAACTGAAATGTTTAATTATACTACACTAACATTTATTATAACCAAAGGCAAAGAAAACAAAACAGACTAGGATGATAAAGCCTTTAACATTAGTGAACGTTTTTACAGATTTTCGTTTCACTGTGGGACAGATTGTAACTGATTTCTTTTTTTCCAAATAAATCGATCGAATCGATTTCTATATCCGCCCTAGTGTTTGCGAAAAATTATGATCCAATGGGGACTATCGTTTGTTAGAAATCGGCTAGATGGCGATCTGTAAGACTGAGTTCCAAGGACTAATTGGTTAGTTTTGACGTCACATGTCAAAGTTTTCAAACTTTGACATGTGACGTCAAAACTAACCAATTTACATGAACTAAACGACGAATGCTGTCAAAGTTGAACTCAGGCCGACAGTACGCCATTTAGCGGCTTTTTAAACACGTTTAACGCTTGGGATGAGGGTTTTGTTACACGAGCAAAAACTTTTAGCCATAAACCGACCCTAATAGTTAATATGAGAAACTGCTCTAAAATATTAAATAAAGAAATTAGTTACAAAATTGATATACCACCTTGTATTATATTTTTTTAAGGACTACATTATATGAAATAGAATTATCAAGAGGATACTTAGCATTACGCCCGTTTTAAGTATACAATTAAGAGAAAAAATATGCACACAGAATTGAAATGAAATAAAAAAAAGCCTTATATTTTGTGTTAGCTTGCCGAGTGTATTGTACATAGAAAAGGTGTCACGTACCGTATTATAACCATAAAAGTAATAGCTATACTGTCACCCAATCGACGACATAGGACAATATAATATTTGACGCTGTGTATGTCTTTCTTGGCCGTAGGTATCGCATAACACGTAAGGGCACGCCGGATTTTAAAACGTGACTGTAATGCAATATTTTTTTTTTTTACTTTTTTCATCACAAAGTAGGAAACATGCGTACTAAAATACAAGTCTTATACTAGTAGTCTTAGCCTTATTCCTATCACTTGTGAGAGACTGGTGCCTGAAGTAGGTTTCAAAGAAACACAAAGAAACCACATTGTTAGTGACAGATGAACACCTGTCACTAACAAATCATGAATTGCAGAAAACGACTCTATTGCGCATCAACATGTGACTTAATAAATGACAAACCCTGTGTGTTAGCGGTCTTATTTACCAAGTAATACTAACTTCAAGTGTTTCAATTCATTATAATGCTTAAAGTTACTTATAATATTGCAAAGTCTTTACAAATACAGAACCCAAAAAATGAGCAATCATTTTATTCGATTTTGGCATTATTTTTCGCTTGGGTTATTAGGGTGTCTACACACTGAAAGCTCCGGGCCAGCCCTATTTTGACAGAAATCCTTTCAAAACCAACACTTGATGCATGTAATTTAACTTGGCAATAATAGTTAAGCATTATAAATAATAATTAATTTCGCTTACCATCAGGCTGAGGTGAGCCAATAAACTGTGTCACAAAAGAAATAAAAAGGTTGGTGACTCAGGAAATGGTATAAATCACAAGATCTTTGTCCTTTATTTAGTGCCTTCGATTCCAATACAAATATTAATTAAGTGCGCGCTTTTTTGAATAATTATAGCAAAGATAGTGATAATCTGTGACATCACGTCTATGTGAACATCGCTGTACAGTCAGCATCAAAGGCAAGTTATGAAAGACAGGTCGTATTACTTACGACATAGGAGTGACTTACTTTGATGCTGATATTAAAGCGTGTAGTCGTGATAGTAACTAAGTTTCTACAATGAAATACCAATGTGGGTAAGCAAAGTTCGAAAGGATATGCCCCAATAGGAGATTAGTATTTTTGCTCTGACAGCTGTCATTCTCGCTGACAGTTTAATTTATGTAAGAATGAGAAGGTTGTCGCTGGGGCCAGCAGGATAATTAACTGAAAAATAGCGTAGATTACTTAGCTATATTTTAAGCTAGGTTTATCCACAATATCAATATGGGTATATATAGGAACAGTCTTAACTTAATGATGTGCAAAATAAACTTCTGGGCTTTGTATAGAAATAGTGTGGTTGCTTCTAAAATGTCATTAATGTATAGCAAACTAACTAAAGACGCTGTGAATGCTGTCCAAAAACATAGTTGACTGTGGTGAAGCGATGTCTTCAAAATAAATACGACGTATGGCTAAATTGGAAAATAGTAGCAAATGCATTTAAATTTGTACGCATCCACAAAAGTTAACATACAGTAGGTATAAAATGTTGGAACTTATCTCAAGGGCATCAGGTTCAAAGTGTGATCAATCGACAGTAATAAGACGTTAAATTCGTGGCTACATTTATCTAAATTCACTTGCATAAGAATAATATAACCCTTATAGCTGTAGGATATATTCCTAAGTCATGTGGTGCTGAGTTTAGCTGTTGACAGATAATTTAGGCAATCATTTATACCATTACTTGATTAGGAAAAAGAGTTAAATCATTGGACGATCTGTCGTGGACAATTTATTGATGTGACCAGAAGGGCACGAACATTTCGAAGAATCGTAGCGTATGCGTATCGTGAGAAATTTGTATGAAAACTGTAGAGCTCCCTCTATCGTTCGCAAGCATAACCATCTTCTCTCTCACTTGGAATGAAGGTTTTCGCATGTGAAAAATCCGCTAGATGGCGTACTGTTAGACTGAGGTCCAACATCAATCGCATTGGTTGTTTAGTTTGTCACATTGACATTTTGACAGATCACGTTTAAAAATAACCAATCACATTGTATATGAACCTCACTCCTATAGTACTCCATCTAGCGGATTTTTCACACGCAAAAACCCTCATAAAAAGGTGACAAAAGTATGGCGTGGGCACGCTACGAATGCGTTACGAATTCCTATAATATTCGTGCTAGCCACTCAGTACAGCCGCGTAAAGCAAGTAACAGGCATGTGATTTATACTTTATAGATTCGTATTTGACGCAAGCCATAATTTACCGCCAGATGGCACTATGCTGATGTCTTTGTGAAGCTCATGTGATTGGTCGTTTTAGGCTTGACATTGACATTTTGACGTTAGATGACGTGTTGTCTGGACCTAACGCCTACCCAGCGCCATCTAGTAGCTATTATAGCTAAACTGCGTCATTTTAATTAATTTATTGTTGTATTAGATAGATGGCATTTTTGTATATGACTCTTGGGGAAAGAATTTTCTAAATGTGGACCTTAATGTTATGACTTTAAGGCCTTTAAATTATTTTTTTGTGCGTAAATTGAGTTGAAGGGCGTACTACTAAATACTAAATGTAAATAAAATAATGATATATAGCGCTGTGACTGTTATCTATTTAGATTTAATATAGTTTAGGGTAAATAAATAGCTAGTGTTTTTTACGTGGTTTTGTTTGGGCGAAGACGGCGATCCGACCAAGCGAAGGATAAAATGTAGCTAAAAAAGATAAAAATTGTAATTTTAAATTTCTAAAATGCAACTTAAATAATTTAGAAATAACTTCGTCTTCGTGTTCATAACAAATAAATGATATTATCTTAAGAACCGGTTTGTGAACTATATAAAATAGAGTGAGTGCTCGAAGTAAAATACAAAAAAAAATAAACTCGTAAGTTAAAATTTGAATGCGAATTTATTATAAGTCTAGTTTCAGTGATGAGGATTTTTTGGCCTGACCGTTCACTGTCTGAAGCTAGTCAGTCACATTAATGTTCGTAATAAAAATATACCATATTTCAAATTTCACATAATTCTTTACCTTTTGCGTAGTATTAAATAATTATTCCACGTTTGAACGTGTTAAGAAACGTGTTTGTACCTAGACCTATTGATCGATCGGATAAGCAACTCATAACACTTGCGCAATGTAATCGACTCCCAGCGCCATCGCTAATGGTCTTAGTTAAGTCCCGAAAGTAAGTGAGGGCACGCTATTAGTTCACGTTTAGATGAATCTACTTTGACAAATCCGTTCCACCAAAAATAATGCATGCTATTTATCGATCGATCAGTGTGGTAGTAACTAAAAGACCGAAGTTATCAAGTCTACAATTAATCGATGACCGAACGAGGGTTCTATCATCATTATCTAAGCGTTTTGTCCCGGTTGCGTCCCAAACTGTCACTTCGGAGTCCATGATCCGCTTTCCTACTTCAACTCCTCCACTTCACACGTTCTTCTGAATCCCTAGTGGTCAGCTAATTAGCATCCTCACGATACTTAGGATGTCGAGCCACACCGTGGCATGCCCAGACATTTGTTTTCCAAGAGCTGTCCAGTTTTCGCAGGACATGACTGTTCCAATGTAGGCCACTCTCCAACGGTTTCTCTGCTATGTCACGGACATTTTCTCTGTTGTTGTGGCTAATATAAAAATATCGGTGAGCCCCAAAAAAGTGACCAGAATAAAATATTATTTGATTTTGATGCTCGACTGAGTGCACTAATTTTCTTGCAGTAAATTAAAAAATATTTATTTAGAGTCTGTCGCCAGAACAGGCGAATTTGTTTCCTTTTCTCTGATTGCTGTGGATCAAATTGATTTACACTCAGCCATATTCACAATTATCTAGAAGAATTATACTATCAGACTAGACTTTCATATCTCTTCATCTGGATCGTGGCCATGCGTTGGGCTCAACGGGAATGCTGAGACTTGAGCTTCAATGTGTCCTTTTCGAATCAGATTTAGTTTAGTTGTAGTTTAACACTCATGATAACTGGCTAGTCTTCGTTGTTAGGTGATAATTAGTTTATAATCTCTCCGATCCATTAGTGCTTTTTACATAATATAAAGAATGAAAAAAAAAATACACTTGAAGTACAAGATATGCTCTCGGGTACAGACTAAAATGACTACACTTAATATAAGCCTGAATTGGAAAGAATAATTCTCGTGCACTCTGGATTAAAGTCAAATTAGAGAAGTCATACACTCGTCCACATTAATACAAAAGGCTGGCAGCACAAATGTGATGTGGGTTGTGGCGCCTCTGGTGTTGCAGATGTCCATGGGCGGAAATAGAGATAAATCTCTCGTTAACTTATTTTATGTGATAGTTGGTAGACGATCAGACGGATCACCAGATGGAAAGCGATTGCCGGCGCTAATACACACTCTTTACACCAGTGAGTCACAAGTGCGCTGCCAATCTTTAAACCTCCCTTTCCCCCTGATTGGGCTTCTGGTAGGTAATCTTACTCACGCAGCGAAACAGCACAGACCCTGCTTCACGGCGATTTTCTGTGAGGCCGTGGTATCACTCCGGTCGAGAAATGACGAACTGCTATGAGACCGATAGGTTTAGTAGATTCTTGTGGCCCACGAGTCCACACCAAGGGGGTCCGTCAAAATGAAGTTGGTAACACTGAACGAGATTGACAGATAAGCGTGCCCTCTGAAACAGAACCATCTTCGGACAATCAGGTGAATCTGTAATGGCCAACCGAACTGATAGCCCCATACACAAATTGATATTATTTCTCGATAGATTTGTGCACAAAATTTCAGTGTTACAGTTTTAACCCATAGACCACGGAGATCGTTTGAAAGTGTTTTTTATTGTCTGTGCCCGATTCGATCACGACAACATGACAGCCAAATTGAAGAGAAGAAGAAATTAAAAATTAAAATGCATTTAGTCTTAAGACTGCGTTCGGCTTCATAATATAATACAGAAATAGTAATTAGGTACTTAAAATATTCACATGTTAAGGCTCCGTCACAATAATAAATGTCATGTCACATCGGATTCAATTCAAGAGTGCATTAGAATCGGAGTGATCACTGAAACATCATTGGGCTTTCGCAAATGGTAAATCCGATAGATGGCGACATGTATGTTAGGTCTAACTACAAGTGGATTGGTTACATTTTGACGTGTCATGTCAAACATACAAAACAACGAATGCCGTTAATGTTCGGTTCTCACGCCTACATAACACTTTCTATCAGATTTTCATTTGTATAAATCCTCAATGCATAATTTTGTTCTGAAGTCATAATTATTGGATGTATCGTAGTTGCAATGAATGTGATAACTTCTTCTTTTGTGATCGAATTGTGATTGTGGGCTTCATTTTGATCTGCCTTTTGAAAAAATATTTCTTTTAATAAATAACTTATGCACGAAACCATACGTTATTATGTTTGTACATGCCCTGTGCCAACAGGACGGCTGACATGGTTGTAATTTTTATTACATATTTCTTGTGAGATCAAAGCCTCTGTCGCAGATTAAGAAAATTTTAAATTGAAATTGACTAATTACTATACACATTGTCACACCCATGAAATGTTTACATAGATCTCTAAAACCTCTGTTATTTTTATTTATTTGTGGAACTTTTTAAATTTTAAGTCTGTGCGATGCGCCACACACGAGTTTGTAGCAAACTGTAAAAATATGTATATCATTTTGTATCCTAATGCGACTTGCGGTTTCGAAAAAATTGCGGTACATATTTTTTATAATCAAAACTATTGTGCACCGTGTGTGCGCGCCCTATTAATAAATGTTGTATCTACATAGTTTGACGTGCAAGCCGTTTTGAAGTGTATCGCAAGGGAACACGGCTCACAGCCGTGTTTCGTTAGCGATGGATGGCTTTATCTAAAGTTGGGTTTACACAGATAGTTATAAAGTGTAAAATAATAAGTCAGTCAAGTGATAATCCCACTTTAGGCATGTCGGGCGTCGACTTGTTGTTACTATAAATATTTTGTTACGCAAGTGTGTACAGTGGACTTATTTATTTAGGCATAATTATGTTGTATGATATTGTATATTACGATGATTTATAGGTGTTTATCTTGTAAAGAGCATGTGTATAATTATTAACAAAAATATCCTAGCATTTTTAGTCTTTCTGATAAAAAAAGGGTAATTGCGCTGTCGTACCAGTCGAACATCATATCTGCAGTTATGCCTAGTCCTTGAGGTGCTGAGACGAACTCGCCCGGTAGCGCAGTTGTTAGAGACCCTGCCTCATACGTCAAAGCTCGTGGGTACGACTCAGGACATACATTCATGTAATGAAGATGTGTTTATTCAGCATCTGGTTGTAATATGTATAGTTATTAATTCCTTTGCTGTCCGATTTCCCTAACTCAAATGTTTAAGCTAATTATTACGGAATCTGGTCAATGTATTGGTATGTGGGTTTTAAAAGATATTAATTTCATTTAATTCACTATACCTGACACTAATGAAGTTTCACCATTTTAATGGGAATTTGTTATTTTAAAATGGTAGAATATTCCACGTCTGTAATGCTTGGCCGATCCTTATGCGCAATTAGTAATTACACAGATACCATCAAACGAGGCGATCACATGTAATTAGTCATATAAACCGACACTTGCTAGGGTTGACAATCTTTCAAATGAATAAATGCGTGAGACGATTCTTAACACAAACCAGGATATTCCCTGTATCGCTACAAAGTCGACCTTCCCATGGTCCGCAGAAGGCGGGGGGCGGAGCGCGCTTGACCAATCGAAGCATTTTTTTTCTCTTTGGGCCATTCAGCAGGTGCAGTATGTTTGACCAATCGAAAGCTGTGACCGTACGACTGCGCGAGCTCTATAGCTCTTCTTTTCTTTGGACCAATCCCAAAGAGAAAATAGTAAAGCGACTTCAAAGGCCTGATCCAAGACCATATTTTGGTGAAGTTCGTTTTCTAAAATGTCCTCAGAAACCACTAGATGTCGTTCTATAGAACTGAAGTCCATCTACAAATTGATTGGTTATTTTAGAAATGTTAAAATATCAATTTTAACGAATGAAACAACCAATGCTGTTGAAGTTGGACCTCAGTTCAACAGTACACGCGATAGCCAACCATAGCTGATTCATTTACCAATCATGCAAGCATGTTTCGAACAAAAGGTTTTCCCCTGCTCACCGAATAATGTGTGTCGGTAAAAATGTTCAATGAACATGTTATACCGGAACCGATTGCAATTCACGGTGCCGTCCTCGAAGCTGTTCAAAAATACGTATACCTCGGGCAGACTTTGCAATTGGGTAAAAACAACTTCGAGGATGAGGTGAATAGGAGAATCCAGTTAGGTTGGGCAGCATTTGGAAAACTACGTCGTGTCTTCGTATCGTCGATACCACACTGCCTAAAGACGAAAGTCTTCAATCAGTGCGTCCTACCCGTCATGACATACGGAGCCGACACGTGGACACTTACGGTACGGCTGGTCCACAAGTTAAAGGTCGCTCAGCGGGCTATGGAACAAGCAATGCTCGGCGTCTCTCTCCGAGATCGAATCCGAAATGAGGTGATCCGGCAGAGAACCAAAGTCATCGACATTGCTCACCGGATTAGCAAGCTTTAAGTGGCAGTGGGCTGGCCATATTAGCCGCAGAACCGACAACCGATGGGGTAAACGAGTTCTAGAGTGGAGACCGCGTCTTTGCAAACGTAATGTAGGGCGCCCTCTGGCTAGGTGGGGGGACGATCTGCGCAGGAAGGCTGGTAAGAGCTGGATGCGAGAAGCCATGGATAGATCACAGTGGCGAACAATTGGAGAGGCCTACGCCCAGCAGTGGAATGCGATAGGCTGATGATGATGATGAAAATTGTTTTCGGAATCGCTAACTTACACCGTTACAGACTCACCACCGCGACCGAACTTATAATTGAGATTATTCTTTAATACCCCCTATACGTCATTAGGCCGAGAAAACAATGGGACGAACGCGATGCCCACCTAAAGGATTGGACGACTGTGGCTCGTGACCGAAAACGTTGTAAAGAGGGTAGGGAGGCCTTTTCCCTGCAGTGGGAACTGTCCCACTGTTACTGTACTGACAGGCTAACAATAATAATAAAAATAATACGTCATATAGGGGGACCATTATTCGTTAACAAACGTCTTAATCGTATTAATTGTTGTGGTTATTACGCTTAGCCTTTTTGATTGATAACTTCATTTTAATGGATTTTAGGGCCATACAATTTACAAAAATTATGTTTCGAATTTTTCGAACATCGCTCGGGTTTGTAATCACCAATCCGCATAAGACAAGCGTGGCTATTAGGCCTAATCCGATCATAGTAGCGATAACTTGATTTCTACGATGAAGGCCTTTGCCCTGCAGTGGGACAGTATATAGGCTGATACATTACTTTACAATTTACACCAATCAAGCTAGGGAATTCCCGTACAACAAGTACTAGACGAAGACAGGGGGCTTATCGCAGACACACAGACCTGGGATAATTTAAAAAAGATCGCTTTCTAAATTGATCCAAGAACCGGGGACATTCCATGCTTGGACGCAAAGCCATAGCCATTGCCCTTTTGTCATCGTATCTTATACCTCTCCCATTTATGGAGATTTTCCCTTCCAAGTTGGTTAATTTGTTTACATACCTACGTAAAATACATTTGTCTGATAGTAAAAAAAAACACTTTTCATGCCATATGTCAGTTAATAAAACGATGTTTTTTTATACTTCAATTAGAACGCACTTGAATTTAATCATTTAATAGAAAATTACCATAAAGCCAAGGGATAATTCAATTCATCATTGATTGAAAATCCATTTGGTCAGCCCTGCACCTGCCGACGTCATCAGACACCGTATGTCAGTGTCACGCGGCCGTGACACAGGACATTAGCGTGGCCGTCTCCATCCAGAAATTGTGGTCACCCTGTGGGTTGACTAGACGTCTTCATGAATAGGGGTCATCTATAAATTACGTCGCACGAATGGACAATACGACAAAATCATTTTCTGAAATTAAAAATACTATTTCTAGATTAGACACATAGACATTTAAGAAAAGTAATTTCGGAATTTTGAAACATAACATAATGAGTAATGACGTCACAGGAGGATGACAAATTAATAACGTTTTTGCTCACTTTGATTAAAAAAAAAAGTAAAATATCTGATCATACAAAATAATGACAGTGACAGTAAGTAACTTAAAGTGACCTAAACTTTTTTTACCGACCTATACCACCGACATCACAATACGTTGAGCCTCAGGTCACGTCACTTCCGGTATATTAATTAATAATTAAAAAATGTTTTTTAATAAAAACACACATTTAATGATAACTGTGGGTAAAAATTTGGGTAATCTTTTTTCTCTTTCTCGATTCGAAAAGCTTTTTTAAACGAGGTTTGAAAAGAGTTCTTCTTTCACGGTAGGCAGCGGCATGACTGCTCCGGCATTGTTGATGTCTATGAGCGGCGGTTATTGCCATCAGATGGGCCGCAAGCTGGTCTGCCTATTTTAAGCTATAAAAAAGGGTATAAAATGCTTTTTTTTGTCGTATTGTCCATTTTGTGATTTTAAAACCGAAATTGTTTTTTATCTATTATAATATTTTTAAAAAAAAATTAAGATCAAATCAATCATTTATAAAAATTAACTACTGCCGCCATTTCTGGTTTTCACGCTTTCTTTTACGTTAAAAAATATAAAGGTTGACCTACAAGGTTACATAGTATGTACAGGGAATGGCCTAGTTTCAGACTAGATGGTTGAAATTTGTGAACGTACACATAAATAAATTACCCTGTGTCTGTACTGCACTGTGACGTCACTGCCAATGGCGGCGACACGTGGGTAGTATCATTAATAATATCCCGACGGAAATTCGTCTTCGTATTCTGTGGCTGAGCCTTGTTACGGGTTGGTAGGGCAGAGGGACAATAGCATTTTGGGATTATAAAGTGTCCAAATATACTGGTTTTGTAGGATAGTACCATTTTGTTTACGGGTTAAAAAATATTTTAATGGTTATGCTTTTTAAACTTATCAGAACCGAACCGAGAAAAAAAGTAAGGATCCTAAGTAATATACGTTAATATAATTGTTTTTTTTTTATTATTTTATTCTCCCATTGTGTCGCCGTGATAATATGTATGTTTATGCCAAACTAAATCTTTCTAGTGCAATTTATGTTTATTTAATTTAACAATAACATAGGCCGAATGACGTAGTCGTGAAAACTTCAACCCTGTAGGGCGGTTCTTGAGATAGAGCCTGGAGACAGACATACGGAAAGCAAAGTCTTACTAATAGATAGGGTCCCGTTTTGACTCTTTGGCTAAGGGACCCTAAAAAAGAACATCAGCTGATGAACTTTATGATTAAGACTCAGACATACAATACATTATACATTTTGCAAATTTAACCCTTTCTACACCTTTGTCCGGTCTGAAATAATACAATACAATCTGCTTATAAATATTCCGTTTATTTGCATTTCGCCATTAGTCAAGCGTCGGGCGTGAGGAAGGGGGGGGGGGGGGGGGAGGTGACGAGGGTAGACAATGGACGGACAGCGCATTCACGGAGACCGTTCAATTTGTCCCATCCGATATAGCGACAGTGGTTGCCATCCTATTATTTATGAGAATAGCTTTGAAGTTCTTTGGCTTAGGTGTGAAATGAAATACCAATTAAATGAAAAGGACTCCTTTTTGCGCACTTAGACTTTCTTTTGGTCAAAAGGTTTGTTCGCATTCTGTGTGACAGACTCCTCGGTGCCAAAACACCCACTGCACAGAGGACTGTCGGTTGTACTTAAAGCCACTCATCGATGTCTAAAAAACTCTCAAATTTATTCGATTCTCATCTTAATGTCAAACACATTCAATTCTATATTCATTGAAGAATTTTGTATTAACCTGGTGTTCGGATGTCTGTACCTATTGAGAATAACTGTTTATTTAAGGGGCAGTGGCTTAAATGTGAATAGAATACAATAATTAAGTAGTCGTATATAAATTTACAATATGCGATTCTGTTCCAAGTATTAGCCTATTGGACTTGTCGTATTACGGATATCGGACGACAAAGGAAGCAAATATAATACTATATACATAATATTACACCCAGATACAAACCACATATAAATGTTCATAATCAAAACTAACCTACAAGGCTGTATGGATACATTTAAGTTCATATTTTTATTGTATTTTATAAATGTTTCAATTTGTATTTTATCATGTGCGTTTAAGATGTTCTGATGAACTGAATATTTGTAGTAACAGCAAAACGCCCAGATGTGTTGGTAAAGAGAAAATGTAGTTATAAAATGTAACAAAAATAATTAAAAATGATATTACGTAAAGAGTGCAACTAAACTAAAAGTTACTGTACGAATCTAGTTACTAAGTGAGGTGAGGCCGGTGGCCCAAGGCTGGCAATGTTGGTGTCCATGGTAGAATAAGGCGGTGTTGAAACTGGTGTGGTCTGTGTTGGAGATGGTCAAGTAAATCGGTATATATCACCCTTACTTATTGTTACAGACCACTCCTTTTTAGATCTAAAATGATATAAAAATCCCAAGGTTCGATAAATTTAAAAATACATTTTATTTTGTATAAAAACTTCGTGAATCTGTATGCGAGTATATTTTATATCATTAATCATATGCAACAGTGTTATCGTTAAATCACTGTAAAGTAATATGTAAAACACTTAACTTTTAAAAACTATATGCATAGATTTACAATGTTATAAAATTGAATTAGTATAAGAATATAATAAAATATATCAAAAATAAAACTATAGCAACTTAATTCAAAGTGGCTGTACAAAAATATGCATTTAAAAATATTTTCCTCTTTAGTCTTGGGAGTCACCGGCGTCTCAAATGTTTTGTATATCAGCATAGCAAACGTATGGTTCGCAATAGTATGTTGTTAGGTATATAACCTTGTACATATGACAGCTAAGACGTGTACATACCACACCTGTACATAGCTTGTAAATACACTCGAGATATATTATATATTTAATATTAATATAAATTTGATTTAAAGAGAAGTTTTAAAATAAAATAAATTGATTAAAAAATACAAAAAAATAAAATAAACACATACAGTCAGTATGAAGCGGAAAAGCAATTTTGTCTTTTATTTGTTTTCCTCGTCAACCTTATTACTCGCTTCTGTGGGCACTGGCTGAGCGGAGTCCCCCAACCAGTGCTGCCGACAATCACGACCTGGTGCTGGGTGCCAGACACGGGATAAGGTGCTATATTGTCAAGAGTACATAAACATAGTGCTGTTTGCCAATATCCTTATATTTAATATCAATATGCAGAAACCGGCGTGAAGCAGCATTGTACTGTGTTTCGCTGCGTTGAGTGAGGGTACCGGAGGCCGAATCCGGGGGGAAAGGAGGGTTTTAAGGTTGGCAGCGAACTTGTGACTCCACTGGTGTCGCAGGTGTCAATAGGCAGCGGCAATCGCTTACCATCAGGTGATCCGTCTGCTCGGCTGCCACCTATCACATAAAAGAGTAGAAAACTCTACAGATATAATTTAAAGCGTAACTTTTGTTATGTGATTGATGGCAGATGATTGTTGTCATGATCTTGACTTTCAAAACGCATTATATTTTTCATCTCATTAGTAGTAGGACAAGGACACAAGCTGAGTCCTTGTTTTGACATTAACCTTCATGATGCAAAAAAAATTAATAGGTGCTAAATTTAAAGGGTAAACAACAATGAAAATAGTGCCAGATCTGGCACCGAAAGTGCAAAGTTCGCAACACTGCTTCCAAGTTTATTAGTCGCTCTGTACCAGCGGTTCCTCGCGAGTTTATTGCGCACCCGCCATCTTGGAAATTAAAAAAAATATTTTGTGGTGAATTTTAGCTCAACACGTAGTTTACTTGCTGTCTGAGAAAAGGAATCGCCGTTTTTATGGACTGTTCATGTTCATGACCACCAACTGGAAGTTATGTCTACTTAACGCTGTCCTTAGTGATCTGTTTGTTATTTAATATAAATAATATAATAAGTTAGTAACCTAATCCTGCAATATTTGTAAGTATGGTTTTTCTTAATAAAATCGTAGGCATTTCCTCTACTCACTCAACTCACTACACAGTAGGGTGGTGGACGGGGCATCGATACGGTGATGTCATCAAACCCGATTTTCCGTCGGGAGCAGACGACAAGCTTCAGCTGTGGCACGGTGATCTGTGAGCTGTGGTTACGGTATGAGCGGAGCGAGCAGAGCGATACAGTAGGCAGCGAAGAGGTCACGTAGCAAGGGAAAATGGATGTCAAGCAGGTAAGTAATCAATGTAGGTATTTTTTATGAGTTCATGTTCGTTTGCCGGAAATACTAACTTGTAAAAAATAAGGAGGCTCAAAGGGCTCTTTCCCCAGTCTTGTACAATCTCAATGTCTCTTCCGCTCAGACGGGACTCGCTCGGGTATTTCCTCGTCAATCCAACCAAAGATTAAATGTTTGTTTTTTTATGTGGTCGGTGGAAGACGAGCTGACGGATCATATAGTAAATAAAACGAATTAATCATAAATTGAGACAACATCACATTACATTGTCCTGGTCCCAAACTAAGATTTTCCCTTTTACTATGGAAACCAGAAACAACGACCGTACCACAAACACCAAGATCCAACACAAATATCCTTTTCATCAACAAACATTTGTGCTGGTCTAGGAATCGAACCCGCGACCCTTGCGTCTCAACAGGCGCTCTAAACCACTGCGCTAATCGGGTCGTCAATCGTTACCTGATAGTAAGCAAGGAGCGAGGAGTGAGGAGGTTACGGTGTGCCGCTTTTGGTCCGCGCCGGCCGAAGCCGGTACCTCCCATATCTGGGAGGCGTTCCCCTATCCGCCACCGGGGGACGCGTCCGATAGCTGAGCGGAATCGGCCGACTCGAAGTGCAATGAGCCGACCAACAGCCACGGAAACCTAACCTAACCTAACCTAACCACAGCGCCACCGAGGCAGTCACCTTTACCCAGTTCCTTAAGAGTATAATCAACCTACGCACACTTCCTCCAGACCTAGCTGCGTGTGGGCGTCTTCATTAGAGTGATTGATCCACGCGTACACATACATAATGCATGAGTCGCGTAATCAAGATCTATCAGCGTCCGCGTCCCTCGAGTTTGGCTGCAGCTGGGAACGAAAATGGCTTCTTACAATCAACAGTTCTTTTGGGTAATAAGTATGTGGCGGACGTGCGATGAAGGGTGAAGGCAGCTTAGTTGATATGACCGCAGCTTACATACGGGGCGACGTGGTTTAGAATTCATGCTCAGATATTTTTTAATCTATGTCCATTTTTCTATCTTTAGCTTATTGAAATTTTAAAATATCATTATTCAGTTTAAGTAAAAGGACTAAAAATTTGGCAGTTCTTATTTCTGCCGCACCATCAAGAAATGGAACTCGTTGCCGCCGCATGTATTTCCCCCTTCCTACAATATGGATTCCTTCAAAACGAAGCGTGAAGAAGCATCTCGCGGGCTAGTATGGCGGTGACAACGGAGGTGTTGCCTTAACATCGCTTCCGTTGTAATTGCAACTTGGGCTCTTCTCTTGCTTACCATCAGGCTGAGGAGAGCCAATATACTGTGCCACTATAAAAAAAAAGTCCATATAGAACATTTAAGAATGTCAAATATTATGTAATCTACCGCTGATTCGGAATGTCAATTTCTACCGAGAAGAATCAGCAAGAAACTCAGTAATTACTCTTTTCAAATAATACGTTAAGTAATTACAAGGTGTTTATTTGTGCAGTGAAGTGCCGCAAAGTGATCCTAATAATGAGAATCGTTGGATTGTATCGTTTTTAACTTTGCTATTGTGTGTCGAGTGAGTTTTCTCGTGACAACTTGCTTGGACGTAATAGTCTTAAAACCTGCGATTGCTTTTAGAGTGATATCCGCTGAATCAGTAGGTCGATAAAACGTAAAACACCGACGTTTTATTGAGTGATTGTGACTTTGACTGACTTCGACCGTTGACTACCTACTTATTCTCAATAAGTTACTTGACATTGGCGAATGGACAACATTTCATATTTTTAACATGTCCATATTGTTTTTTTATATGAAAATAGACATAAAATGAACAGACCCATATTTTTTCTTTTTTCAAAATTTGGCCATTTTCATGCATAAAATAATTATTGAAATTCTTTATATTCTAAATAGACGTAAGCGCCAAATGACGTCATCGGACGGCTGAATACAGCGATATTCCTTTGCTTATTATTGTTTTAATAAAAAAAAGGTACTACTGTCAAAGGTAATAATACTAGTGTCAACATTGTCAACGTCATTCATACATTCAACGTTGACAAGTTGTCATTTTTTTTAACAGTTACATGTCATGGGTTTGGCATTTCGTAAATTTAAAACTATAATGTGCTAAGCAAAGAAATATTTTACATTCTGCCGTCCGATGACGTCATCTTACGTTTTTTTAGTTTTTAATTTTTTTCTCAGTAAATAATCAATATAAAAAATTTATAAATATATATTCGAGCAGCGGAAAAGTAAACAAAGAATTGGTATTTTTTGTTTCAGAGCTTAGCAATTTTGAAATGTTGTCCATTATCTCCGAGTAGAGCCATAATAAAAAAAAAAGAAAAAAGTCCTTAGCCAGTATCATTTAGATAAATCGTCAAAGGACAGGTGAACTTTTAATAATACTTATCATTAAAATAATCGTCTACTTTATAGAAGCCTTTCTGCATTCGTCAGTTTTTTACATGCAACTTAAACTTTTATACCTGTAAAGGCTGTAAATCTTCTGTGTGTCTTTTGAGGAACTTATTAAACATGCTTATGATCAATCCCATAAATGTCTGTCTAGGGGTTGCAAAGGTCGGAGAGCAGTCGCTTACCGAAACTTCCCGAATCCTGGATCATGGTCCAGGTGTGCCCCAGGTTCCGAAGATATAGCTTTGAACATAACTGGGAATTTAACGCTAAGATGAGGAGGATGATGATCACTTGATAGTGGGTAAGCAAAGCCGCCGCCCATAGACACCTGGAACCCAATGTAGTCAAGTGCGCTGTCCACGATTTAATTCCTACTTCCACTCCTTGAAATACCATCATTTTATTGGTTAGCTGTGGCACGCATTCGATTGTCATGTCATCTTTATCATCTCGATGATGGCGGTCTAGTATTGTGCGTTTCTCGCGGAACTTTCTTTCACGGAACGGTCTGGCTGCGGGACTATTTCCCGACGGCTACGACGGGACCTTCAAGAGAAGAGCGTACTGCTTTTTAAAAAAGGCCGGCAACGCATTACCGATCTCTTTGATTTCGGTGATGTTCATGGACAGCGTTGATTACCTACTGATGTAACCCGCTTGCTGGTCTCTAGCAGAAATTTTTTTTTTACAATTATTAACCTAGCAATGATGGTATTCTTTGATATGTAAAAGAGAAGAGATAACAAGGCGAGTCTAATCTTATCCTAACTACGTAAACGAGCTAAAACGAACGGCGGCCAATTTCAACGATCTGCCACGTAAGCAGGATATATTATAGTGCTCAAGTGTGTGCGCGAATACAATAACAAGGCGACTCTAACCTTATCCTAACGGCGTAAACGAGCTAAAACGAACGGCGGCCAATCTCAACGACCAGCCACGTACGCAGGATATATTATAGTGCTCAAGTGTGTGCGCAAACACTATAAGACGACTCTATCCACTAAGAATTTCTTACCGAAAACTTAGGTACACATTTATGGCACGACCCGGAAATCGAACCCGGGCCCCCTTGCGCGGCCGTTGCTTTAAAGTGCTAACTATCTGCGCCACATACATCTGCGCCAACGAGCCAGTCACTTGACGACGACTTGAAACGAACTTTAATAAGTGTATAAAGGCCTTAATATTTGTTATAAATACGAATTTCTCGGGGGACTCGAGTCTCTGTGTTCCGGGAATCATTTCATGTTTCCAAGTGGATGCGTAAAGAAATTGCTTTCTTGTACCTTTGTATCTGGGTTCATATGTCCGCGTCGGGTTCGCGATAAAGAAGCTTTTATGCGGAAAATAGGCCGGCTGTCTGTCTTCATGTCGGAAATCCTAACGACCTGTTGTGAAGGTAATTTAGCCGATGACTGAAACCTCTGCCATATAATAGAAGCAGAATGCTAGCCGCCTACATCGGCATTGCTTGCTAAGCGGAGGCTCTTATTTGAACCAGAGGGCCTAACTTAAAACAGACGTTACGACCGAATCGGAGATTCTCTTCTCTTTCACACGCGCTGTGTGTCTTCTTCGTAGGTATATTCTCGTTCGTTACGGGACGGCTTCTAATTAAGCCACCTGGAGCCCAATTCTCGTGCTTGTGATATTTTGAGAACATGGCGGATATCACTTGAAAACCATACAAAAAAACTAAGTTTTAGTGATAGTATGTCGTATGAAAATAAATCTCACAAGCATGAGAATTGGGCTCCAGGCTACGCAACACATTCATGCACGTGTTACCACGTGTCTGCGCAGGTGCACTTTAAAGCGATGGCTGCGCAAGAGGTCCCGACCAGAGGGCCAAAAATGCACCTAAGTTTTCGGTAAGAATTTTTAAGTGGCAGCCCGGAGTCTGGAAGTTGGCGGTCTTGTACCCCCGTGCCTCGGAAAGCATGTAAAGGCGTTGATCCTGTACCCGATCCTTCTTCGGTCGTGTCACGCTTGAGTCCCATCGGAATAGAGTTCTTCAACTATATTCCGATGGGAGAGTGCACTTGTGTTTGCTCATGCACTTGAGCCTATAATGCGTACGTGACTGATCACTATCTCGGGTAGGTTCGGCGTGAGACAGAGACATAAGTAGGTAGTATACGAAACCTGTTCGAGATACAAGACACGATAAAACAGCGCTTAGGTAATTAACTCTTGGGCTGATCTTCGGCATTCCCCTACCTCTAAAAAGGTATCTAAATCACAAAATATATAATATTGGTTATATTGGATGATAGGTGGACTATAAAGCTTAGGTACCAAATGGCAGCCAAGAATGGGACCACCACCTGCACGATGGTCCGACGATATTGTGACGGCAGTGGGGAAACAACGGATAAGGCTGGCAAGGGACCGAAGGGAATGGCGTGATAAAGAAGAGGCTATACTCAGCAGTGGGTGGATGTGGGCTGATATGATGATGATGATAATATTGGGTAGGCAGATTACCTTCTAACTAATACAATCTGGACATCTTTAAGGTGACGGGTAGGGCACACTAGCGACGCCAATTATTTAATTTTTTAGCAACTAAACCGGATATCAGCTCTTAAATCTTTATAAAACCCAGGTTCGCTCCTGCTTAGAGTACTGCTGTCACCTTTGGGATGGATCTGCCCGGTATCAGCTGGGTGCTTTGGACACGATAGAGTACTGTGCGAAGAGACTTGTCGGTGATGACGTACTCTCAGGGGCTGGCTTGTAGAGCCTTGACCACCGCAGACGTGTGGCAAGTCTCTCAGTCTTCTACCGGTTTTATTTCGGAGAGTGTGCAGAGGCTCTGCATAATTTGATCCCCCTAGCCCATTCCACCACCGGACAACAAGGTGCGGCGAGGGGTTTCATCTATACGTTTTTGGCTTGCCCCTTATCCGCACGAAGCGATTTGCTTCCACGTTCATAATGCGGACAGCTAATGAATGGAACTCCTTCCCAAGGTCTGTTTTTCCGGACCACTACAATCTGGACATCTTTAAGGCAAGAGTGAACAGGCATCTTCTAGGAAAACGCGTTACATCCTAGACCTCATCGTCGCTTTCCATCAGGTGAGATTGTGGTCAAGCGGTAGCCTACAAAAAATATTTTTAATATTTTCAAAGCTCCAGTTTCTAAGAAAGCACTTATAATATTTATTTAATACTTATAATATACTTAACTTTTTAGTCTGCCTATGTACTCGAAATTTAAATTACCGCCAAAAACGCTTACTTATGGCGATATCTAAATTTAGACTGCAAAAACAGATCAAAAAGTAGTGCACAATTATTAAACAAATAGTATAAATGTTTGTTTAGAGACTGCATCTCCAAAATTGTTAATCGATTGGCGTCGCTAGTTATGGGTACCCGTCGCCTTAAGGCACAAGTGAACAGGCATCTTTTAGGGGAACGCGTTACATCCTAGACTTCATCGTCACTTTCCACCAGGTGAGATTGTGGTCAAGGGTTTGGCTTATAGTTCATAAAAAAACCGGCCAAGTGCGAGTCGGACTCGTCCATGAAGGGTTCCGTAACAGCAAGTAACATATATGGAAGGTAAAGTGCGGTTTACGGTTTATAACGTATCAAAAAAAACTACTCACTATATCTAGTTCAAATCAATTTTCGTTGTTAGTTTTCATGATTATGTACATCATATATTTTTTTAGTTTAATAATTCTTTTATCATAGAAGTTATTGGGGGGGGGGGGGGGGGGAGGGGCGACACACACACACACACACACAATTTACCACTTTGGAAGCGTCTCTTGCGCAAAGTATTGTGTTAAGAAATAAATGATGTTAAAAGCCTCAACATCATTTTAAAGACCCATCCTTAGATACCCCACACGTATAGTTTTGATTAAGAAAAAATTTGAGTTTCATTTTCAAGTGTGAGACCCCTCAATTTTTTGATTTTTTCCAAATTGTGTTTATTCCAAATTTTTTGTGTAAAAATGGTAATGCGGTTAACATGATACATCTATTTACCAAGTTTCAATAGTATAGTTCTTATAGTTTCGGAGAAAAGTGGCTGTGACATACGGACGGACGGATAGACGGACAGACATGACAAATCTATAAGGGTTCCGTTTTTTTCCATTTGCCTAAAAACCTATCAGCTAGGTATACATATTACATACTTGTATAAACCATTGTAAATATTATTTGAGTAAAATGGCGCCTAACAAAAATGTAAAGGACACGGTAGTTCCATGCGGCCACCAACAGATGGCGCTAGTCAAAATAACGTCTGCTAAATATTGTAAACTGCGATGACGAGATTTTTATTTGGTTATACTTATAGGCTCACGTACTTGGTAAATAAACTCTTTTATTCGTCACTTAAATTGGCTTTTATTCTTTGCTTATATTAGCCCCAAATTGCGCTGAGGTCCGTGGTTTGTTCATGGTCCTTACTGAGTCGGATGTGTCAGTGAATCTGATACATATTTAGGCACTGATATCAGTGCAGGTACTGCGGTACTTAGTGCGTTTTTGGAGGAGGTGACGTCCCGGGCAGTGGATCGCTGTCGCGAACGGGACGGGTCAGCTGTTCAGCAAGGAGTGCTGAACATCTGGACAGCTGTTGGCTGTCAGGGCAACCAACCGGTTGAGGATACTGCGGCGCGGAGGTGGCGCCACCTGGTGGAGTTTTGGCGAACTACGGCGTGCGAGTACGAGAGGTCGTGCTGCTCCGTACCAGACGAGGAGTCGAGGTCATCGACCAGCGTGCAATAGTGTGTGTGAGTGATTCGGGAAAACCGTGAGTAATTTGACTTTTTATTGATAGGAAGAAAAATGCTGAGGTGAAGAAATTTGAACTTTATTTACATAGATAGTTTAACTTAGAAATAATTTGTTTGTTTATATTAAGATAGAAAATTTTCGATAGGTAATTTTAGGACTTAGAATAGTTTTCAAAAAACTGTTGCTACGGGGAACCTATGCCCAAATTTTGATTTTTGTATTGGTAAAAACACTTAGAAAATTTTCATCATGGAATTGCTAGTGAACTATCAGTTGGATCTTCATGCTCGTATAGAAAAGGCTAAGGTTAATTTTAAAAAGAGCCCCAAAGATAGATTAACTAAGGAGTATTTGGAGGGCAAATTGGAGCTCTTGGAACAGCTATGGTTCGAGTTCTCAGCCGGCCATAAAGAATTAATGCGGACGGTGCTCGGTGAAGGGAAGTTACAAGATAGCAGCTACGTCAAAAAAGATATCCATAGCCAGACTGAAGAAACATATTTTGAATACAAACTTTTAATCAAATCATTGTTAAGTAAATTTATCGAAGTCACATCTGTTCCAAAGGCTACCACGGGTGCTACAGGGTCATCACATCAATCAGCTGATGTTAAGTTGCCGAAAGTAAATATTCCGATTTTTACTGGTAAGTACTCTGAATGGAGTACGTTCAGAGACTTATTTCAGTCACTAATTCATTCCAATAAGAATTTAGGTAATGCGCAAAAGTTATTGTATTTGAAGGGATATTTACAGGGCGAGGCAGAGCAACTTTTATGTAATATTCCAATTACTGATAGTAATTATACTCGGTGTTGGGATTTACTGGAGGAGAGATATAACAACAAAAGGTATATCTGTCATCACCTTTTAACTCGATTATTAAGCCAGAAAAATCTTACGTGTGAATCGGCTACAGGTTTAAAAGGGTTGTTAGATACGACCAATGATTGTATATCTGCTCTCGCTAATATAGGCATAGAAACCAGTTCCTGGGATGTTCTGGTAATACACCTTGTTACTTTAAAGTTGGACCCGGAATCTAGGCGTCAGTGGGAATTCAGTGTAATGGATTGCAAATCTAATGAGTTGCCTACATACAAACAATTTGAAGAGTTTCTGAAAAATCGTTATCGCGCCATTGAGTTCTTAGATTCCGGCTCTAAACCGATGCCTAGTAAAAATGTAAATAGTAAATCACCTATCAATAAAATGAAATCGATGCACATCACTTCTTTGAGCTGTCCATTTTGTAAAGAGGAGCATAAGCTCAGCAATTGCAAGGAGTTCAGAGACAGTTCAGTTGAGTCACGGCGCGAATTCGTTGCATCTAAAAACATTTGTTATTGTTGTCTCGGAAATAATCACTCTGCCAAATACTGCCACAGTAATTACAAGTGTCGCATTTGTAGAAGAAAGCACCACGCTCTTTTACATCCAAATAAGGTAGTTGAACAGGAACCACAAAATGGTGAGGTTGCGGCTGATCACGCGGAGGTAAGTAAAGTAGTTTCTTGTACATCAACGAGGAACAACGTGAAATATAGCCAGGTTTTACTTGCAACCGCTCTTGTAAATACGGTTTCTAAATGTGGTCAGGCCTATATACTGCGTGCCTTGCTGGATCAGGGGTCCCAGTCTTCGTTTGTTACAGAGGCTATGGTTCAATTATTGGGCTTAAAGAAGACACCAGTCACAGGGCAGATAATAGACATAGGTGGTACAAATGGGCTTATATCTAAAGCTATGGTGGAAATAAAAATATCGTCAAGGATTGATCCAAACGTTGTTATCACTGTGAAGGCACACGTTTTAGGCTCCATTACTGCGCTTTTACCTACCCACAGGGTAACAGCCGAGGAATGGAAGGAGCTTGATGATATAGTTCTTGCGGATCCGGGCTATTATACTTCCAACACGATTAATTTGTTGTTAGGTTCAGAAGTATATAGCCAGATAATTCAGAGCGGAGTTATGAAGGGACCACATGGTTCACCACTTGCACAATGCACATCGTTGGGATGGATTCTATCTGGGGTTGTTCATACATCCACCCAACCATCTGAAAAGATAAAGGTTATGCATTGCAATGTGGAGGAAAATCTGCTTCTGAAGAAGTTTTGGGAGCTTGAAGATGACATCCCTCTTCCTAAGGAGAAAATGTTCACAGAAGATGAGAAGGCTTGTGAAGATTTCTTTGCTGCAACTACTGGTAGAGATGAGACTGGTAGGTATATTGTCCGTCTCCCGTTGAAAGGTGAAGTTCCTGATGTGAAGAATTCCTTGCCGATAGCTGAGAAAAGATTATATTCATTAGAGCGAAGACTGAAGAACTGCAACCTGAAACAGAAATACACAGAGGTTATTAATGAATATATTGAAATGGAACACATGGAACGGGTGCCTGCGGATGAAGTTAAAAATGAAAAGGCAATATACTTTCCACAACATGTAGTGATACGCAACGACAAAGATACTTCCAAAGTGAGAGTAGTATTCGACGCATCCTGCAAGGGTAGTAATAACAAATCGTTGAATGACAACTTACTAGTAGGTCCAACTTTGCAATCTGATCTGCGTCATATAGTCATGCGGTGGAGAAACCATCCTATTTGTCTCTCGGCCGACATTGTTAAAATGTACCGGCAGGTTAAGATTCATCCTGATGATGCGGACTTCCAAAGAATACTATGGAGAGACGAGGTAAGCTCTGAAGTTGATCACTACAGGCTTTTGAGAGTTACTTTTGGAGTTGCGTCGGCGCCCTACCTGGCTGTGAAGAGCTTGCAGCAAGTAGCTGTGGATCACGCTGAAGAGTTTCCCATGGCAGCTGAAAAGGTATTGTCTGACTTCTACATGGATGATCTAATTACTGGTTGCGAAACTATAGATCAAGGAGTACAGCTTTACAGAGAAATGAATGAAGCATTAGCCAAGGGCGGGTTTCAGTTGCAAAAGTGGACTACTAATAATGGAGATTTGTTACAAGCAATAAAAGAAGATAGCAAGAATATAGGAGAAGAGGGAGGAAATGATGAAAGCTTAAAAATAAAGACTGTTGAAATAATTAAAATTGTTGGAATTACCTGGGACCGACGTGAAGATGTGTTCCGCTACAAGGTTGATGTGCCAAGCGTCGAAGAACCTGTAACAAAAAGGAAAATAATTTCGGACATATCTAGATTCTACGACCCGTTAGGTTGGGCTGGGCCAAGCATTATAAAAGCAAAAATGATGATTCAAAAGCTATGGCTTACAGGTATAGACTGGGATGAAACGGTGCCAAATACATTATTAAAGGAATGGTTAACTTACCGTCAGGAGCTGGTGAATTTACAGGATATTGTCATACCACGATGGACTGGTATGAAGATTGGAGACTCGGTGGAGCTGCATGGGTTTTGCGACGCCTCGAAGGATGCATACGCAGCTTCTCAGGTGTCAGGCGTCAAGTCTGTCAAGTACCACCTCAAAAGGGGCATTGGAGACTCCACGCTATCGTTTGAGGATATGGCAACAGTGCTGGTCCAAATAGAGGCGTGCCTGAATTCACGCCCTGTGTCAACCATTACGTGTAACGATGACGATGGGTACAATGTGTTGACTCCTGGGCATTTCCTCGTAGGTGAACCTCTTGTCGCTCCACCTGAAAGAAGCTACGAGTCCTCTAACGTACGGGCTTTGCGTAGATGGCAATACGTGCAAAGAATGGTCCAGGATTTTGGCGTCAGTGGTCACACCAATATTTGCAGCGCTTTTACCACCGTTATAAGTGGTCGTCGCAAAACAATCAACCTAAAATTGGTGATGTAGTGGTTGTGAAAGAGGACAACTTGTCTACCGGTCGTTGGCTTTATGGCAGAGTGATTAACGTCCATCCCGGCAACGATGGCATTGTTATAGTTGTCACTCTAAAGGTTAAAGGCGGTGTTGCAAAAAGGCCTGTGTCCAAAATTTGTCTCCTTCCCATTGCTGAATGAGTTATATAATTAGTATTGTTAATTTGTTTTGTGTTACATATATCTTAGCCTATAAATTGTATGTAAATATACGTTGTTTTATGTGTTACTGCGTTAGGCGCATAGTTTGTAAATTTAATATGTTAGGAATAGGAATACAGAATTGTAAATGGTTGGTTATTATTGGTTCACGGTGGGCGATTTGTTTGCATTTATTTTAATTCGGTAAAAATGTTCCTATTGTTAAGGACCTAGGTAGGTCCTTGGTGGGCGATATGTATAAACCATTGTAAATATTATTTGAGTAAAATGGCGCCTAACAAAAATGTAAAGGACACGGTAGTTCCATGCGGCCACCAACAGATGGCGCTAGTCAAAATAACGTCTGCTAAATATTGTAAACTGCGATGACGAGATTTTTATTTGGTTATACTTATAGGCTCACGTACTTGGTAAATAAACTCTTTTATTCGTCACTTAAATTGGCTTTTATTCTTTGCTTATATTAGCCCCAAATTGCGCTGAGGTCCGTGGTTTGTTCAATACTATAGCGGTAAATCAGAAATACCTATACGCGTTATTGTTTAATAGGTAGATATGTAATTATACCTAGGTACATAATTCTTAATCCAAATAGCTAGTCATTAATTACAAACCGCAAGCCAATTAATAATAGTCGGTGAATAGCGCCTATTTCTCAGCACGAAGCCTGCTCATTAACTTGCCAAAATCATGTGCAGAGGTGTACGCCTGTACGCTTTGTAGGCCCTTTGTACGTCGTGTATCCGAGGACAGTGGTGTATATGTCACCGGAAAATATCAAGATCCGTAAGTTTATCAATTTCCTAGGAACATTATAAACTTTCGTAGGATTCTAAACGGGAGATAAATTGTATTATTTTACGTCCACACTTTCGTAAATTTATCAATTTCCGACACATGTTTTACCACGAACAAGTATACAAATATCATATTACTTGACTAATAATATGTTATTAATCGTATTAAATTTCTATTAAAAAAGTCATAGAATTTTTCAGAATATTTTGTAGAAAAGAAAAAAAGAAAAAATATTTATTTGGAACCAATAATAGGCTTGTGTACTAAGGTCAGAGATTGGCAGATTTTTTAAATATCATTGAGAAATAACGGTCAAAAGGAGCTATGTACAAAATTTCAGCTTGAAACCTTATGTATTATTTTTATTATGAGCCCTCAAAGGTAAAGATAGGCAAGTAAATTTTAAGTCTTAAATTTACGAAATATTTATATAGCAATCGATATCTATCAATTTAAAGCAACTTTTGTTAAGAAACCATTTTCATAAACGCACTATTTCATATAGCTATCGAACAAAGCTTTAGCACACTAACTAGCGAGAGCTGACGTCACGTCTCGCGTCGCTGTTTGTATAGAGCGTTTTGGGGCAGTCTATTTTAAATGATTTTCAAATCGTCCTATCTCGAAGAGTTTCCAAGCTAACAAATCTATTCTTTCACCGATGTTTTCACTTTTGAGGGGTTCTTATATTACCAAAAAGAGAAAAAAATAGGACACAAGCCTATTACAAAATCGTATCAAACATTGGTTTCCACGAGTTGGTTAAAGTGATGAAAATGTTAACCGGTGCGCCCTGTTTGTATAAACAATAAATATCCACAAAGTGTCCACAGCTAAAATGCTGACTAAACACAGCTGCGACTGAATATTGATCAGTTGATGGAACTGAGCTCGGGTCACTGAATCCGATTCACAGCTCGACGCAAAGCCGCTATTACTTCCATTCCAATGGCGAATTTAGCAATTACGATGCTCACTGCACATAATGATTAGGATATTCAGGACTTTGTCTGTTTATTTGCTTTGTGATTCATCATCAACTCTGCTTATATCTGGAAACTGTTATTAGCAACTTCTGTTTTGTCGCATTTTCATGGCTGTCATCTGCCAACCTCATCCACAGCACCCCAGCCACGTTTCGACCCAAATTCTTGGCATACTATTAGGTAGGTATGTCTATATGCATGAAACTTGTATGGAACATTGGCGCCCAACGTGGGGCTGGCGACGAGGCGAATAGGGACCGAGGAAAACCTGCAGCTGATATTGCGAGAGCGGGAAAGCACTTAATAATGCCTTATCATAGCATCCCATGTACTCATTGCTGATTGAAGACCTCATTATCATTTCGCCTCGCCATACATTCATGCAATATCATCGAACCCACCCATGTGAATGGGTAACATCTAGATACCGAATTAACACAACTAAGTGCACAAGAACCTACGACCTTCACAACGTGAGGCAAGGACATTAACAAATGCATCATTGGCCCAAATCAAAATGTTTTAACATTAACTATAAAACATCATTCCTAATATTTTCTTATTATTTTAATTCAATTAGGTGCCAGGATTAAAATGTAAAATAAATTCATAAATCCTTCAATGTCTTTATTATTCTGTAACCTCCAAAGCGTAGGGAGATCAGCATTCCCTACAACGAGGTTATCTTACACTGACCCCGCAATGTGTGCGTCATTACATGTTGCTTTTAATGTATGTATGGAACATTGGCGCCCAACGTGGTGTCGGCGACGAGGCGGATGGGGACCGAGTGTTAAAACCGTCAGCTGATATTGCGAAGCGAGGAGGCACTTAATCAAGCCTTTTTACCTACCTTGTCAAAAAGCTGTCTACCTGTAGATATTCCACCCCATTCGAGCGTATTTTTATCGCTAAATTGGAGGCGAGGAAAATTTTCACGAGAAAACCTACACAACCTAAATAGTCTCTAAAATTTGCATAGCCATAATCTCATTAGTGTGGATTAAATATTATGATAATGAAATTCATAATTGTTGTGTATGGACCTCAATCGAATAAAGAAATTTTCATTTTCATTGTCTAGAGATTATGATTCAAAACGTGCAACCCTGAATCATTTGATCTGGATCCACCTGTCTAATGGTTGAAATTGCGAAGGTCGGAAGGCAATCGATTCTATGCAGGTATTTATTTTCCAGACTAGACAATCTTATGCCCTGGGTAGAGAAACTGAATTAGGAGAAAAACAAGATTTATTTCTTTTTAGATTTTCGCGTTGCATTATAACTATAATGTATCAATACGGGGATTAACACGAGTGGTCAGGCTCGTGACCACGGCTGCTGTAACGTAGCCGAAACGTCGAGCCAAATATGTGAGTACACAATGTTGTTTCACATAATAAATATCGTGTTAATCCCCGTATTGATAAATTATAAGATTTATTTCGATAAGAACTATTATTCATATAAGTAATCCATAAAAGTCGCTTTTATGATGTTTGCTATCACTCTTTCTAAGAACTAGCATAGGACTAATCCTAACACCTACCAATATTTTTTCTAGAAGTGTAACGGTTACAGGTTCCAATGGACAACATTTCAAAATTGCTAAGCTCTGAAACAAAAAATACCAATTCTTTGTTTACTTTTCCGCTGCTCGAATATATATTTATTAATTTTTTATATTGCTTATTTACTGAGAAAAAAATTAAAAACTAAAAAACGTAAGATGACGTCATTGAACGGCAGAATGTAAAATATTTCTTTGCTTAGCACATTATAGTTTTAAATTTACGTAATGGCAAACCCATGACATGTAACTGTCAAAAAAAAAGACAACTTGTCAACGTTGAATGTATGAATGACGTTGACAATGTTGACACTAGTATTATTTACCTTTGACAGTAGTACCTTTTTTTTATTAAAACAATGATAAGCAAAGGAATATCGCTGTATTCAGCCGTCCGATGACGTCATTTGGCACTTACGTCTATTTAGAATAAAAAGAATTTCAATAATTATTTTATGCATGAAAATGGGCAAATTTTGAAAAAAGAAAAAATATGGGTCTGTTCATTTTATGTCTACTTTCATATAAAAAAACAATATGGACATGTTAAAAATATGAAATGTTGTCCATTGACGCAACAACCTGCATTACATTGAATAACCCATTGGTTATTAAAATGTCGCTTAGTAGAAAAAAAAACCCTTGCACCAACGAGTCCCGCTTCACGCAGCCGCCGCACGCACTGCCACCGGTCATCGTCCCGCCTGTCTTAATGCAATGCAATATTTCCAACACCCTCAAACCACACACCAATACCCAAACCTTACCACCAAGCAATAGAGCATACTTTCCCACACTCGTTTGCTTTCTTAATTTTGTCACCGCTCGTCCTGAGGGTAGTCTTAACTCGCATGCGCGGAGCGACGTAAACACCGCGGTTCAGTCGTACGCCGACCGTCGCCGCGCTCGCCCGTGCCGTCGCGATGTGCACCGCCCGCGCCGCGTGTTTTGTGCAGTGAAAATCCATTTGTTCGTTTCTAAAAAACCTTTTAGTGTACAGTGCTCGGGCTTTGGAGTGTATTCAACGGTAAGCGCAATTTCGCGACTATTATGCGGCAGTATTGAGGTATTGTTTTTGGTTTGACCCGGTTTTTTATGAATTGTCCCTTTTGCGGTGAGCCGGGTATGTGCGGGTCGTTTTTTAACCGTTTTATCCGTTATTTGCATGTATTTACGTAACAAAGGCGCCGTATTTCCATATCGGCGGCGTGGCATCCCGTGCGTCAAGTGTGTGCCTCGTCACCGCGTGTGGACCCGATCCACGGTGAATACTTGATTCTCTTCGCTAGGAAATTGGAGATATGTAGTCACCTACCTACTTAGCAAAGTACTCGTATACGAAGACGTTTTACGCTCGGTTTTCTGAAGACAGATATTTCAGACTCGTTACGCATGACGCATCTGTTTGTTGTGGCGACGTCATCGGCTCATTGGGAGCGCTCGAGAAGTGCTTACTAATTGAGAAAGATATTGGATTCACGCCCAACTGGGTTAATCTAGATAAAAAGATGATAAATTACGAATGTGAATGTGTGTGGGGTCTGTTTTGGGAAAGCCCTGCACAGACGTTTTCTTTAGAGAAATAACTTTACAAATAGTAAGATCTGTAGATTTATAAAGTCTAAGTAAGGATTTTTTTATCATCTTCAAACGAATATTTATTATGTACCTATTATAATATATCTTATTTTATACTACCTTCAGTATCTAGGAGGTCTTTTTAAGTCTTAGGTGGCAGACGAGCAGACAGATCACCTGATGGTAACCTATCACCGATTGATTGATTGTTAATGTTTCCCGAATATGTGATTCTGTAGGTACTGAAACATTTTTTATAATAGATGAAATAAATAGTTTCGACAACCCGTTTGGGTCAGTACCTAGTGAACGCTGCCTCTAGTGTAAGGGTTGCGGGTTCGATCCCCGCACAGTACAAACATTTGTGTGCATGAACGTGTCTGTTTGTAATGGTCTGAGTGTTTTCTATGTATTTTAAACGCATTTATTTACAAAAGAAAAGTATTATATGATTATATTTGTAATTCCGCTGTTGATTCTGATATCCGTAACACAGGTGCTTGAGCTACCTATCTCGGCGTCAAATCATTGTATGAGATGTTGTGAAATATTTAGATTTAGATTCTTTATCTTTAAAAATAGTATTCAAAGAACCCTAAATTTAAATATTGATAGGCCTCTCACTCGGTAATAATAGATTCTATGAGAACTCAATCTTTTTTCTAGATTATAAACATAAGCTGCGATGCTTTGAATGCAGGGCCCCACAGACAACCGGCGTGAAGCTGCGTTTGTGATGTGTTTCGTCGAGTTAGGGTACCGGAGGCCTAATTCGAGGGCAAGATGTACAGGGTAGGCAGATGTAAAAGAACATTTCATTAAAAAAGATTTTCCTTCATTTTTTAAACAAAATAAGACTGCATTCAAAGTTTCTTTGAAAGAGGGTTTTCGGGTGTGATAATTCCGCTAGATGGATTATAGGAGTGAGGACTATATACAAAATTTATTGGTTATTTTTAACTGTGATCTGTCAAAATGTCAATTTGATAAACTAAACTATCAATGCGATTGATGTTGGACCAAAGTCCAAAAGTACGCCATCTAGCGGATTTTTCACGCGCTAATACCCTCATTTCGCTTGTATTATCCAGGAATCGAATGAGAAAAAATTAAGATTGGCCATTTTATTTAGATCCGATTCGATCAATCTTTATCCGTCGATAAATCTATGGTATAAATTCAGATTTGTGTACTTTGACAGCGTTATACCATAGATTTTTTATTGGATTTAGTATAAATGGTCGATAGAATGACAGCGCTATACCATACGTATATAGTACAGGGCGTAACACTGTCAATCTATACCAATCTGACGTTATACCATGGATTTGTCCACGGATAATGATTGATCGAATCAGGCCAGAAACTCATTTCCAAGGTATAAACTATACGGACAAGTAGGTGCGTTTTATATGGCTGGTTTGACTAGTTCAGACATGAGGCCAATAATGTACCGACACGTTTTCTGATTTATAACTATTGTTACTTTATCAACTTGTTAAATTGCTCACGAAAACGCGAGTAGAAGGGTGACCAGGCACTATTTCATTTGCGGGTGATACTCACTGACTCGCAAGTAGAAGGGTGACCAGGCACTATTTCATTTGCGGGTGATACTCACTGACTCGCAAGTAGAAGGGTGACCAGGCACTATTTCATTTGCGGGTGACACTCACTGACTCGCAAGTAGAAGGCTGACCAGGCACTATTTCATTTGCGGGTGACACTCACTGACTCGCAAGTAGAAGGGTGACCAGGCACTATTTCATTTGCGGGTGATACTCACTGACTCGCAAGTAGAAGGCTGACCAGGCACTATTTCATTTGCGGGTGACACTCACTGACTCGCAAGTAGAAGGGTGACCAGGCACTATTTCATTTGCGGGTCACTCGCTCACACGCTCATCTATGCGTGCGTCTTATTCCCAGCTGTGTCCAAACCTGTTGTTTCGACGCGTGTATACGCTTTGATGATTCAGTATTTGGGGGGCCTGGTATTTAAGTAGGTATGTTGAAGCAACTGCCGTCTGACCTTCGCAACTCTTTAACAAGGGAACTAGTCCAACTGAATCATAGTTACAGATACACGTTTCCGAAACGTGCTTTCCTCACGCAATGTTCCTTCAACGCCGAGCTAATGGTAGGTACAAATACGCAAATAGATTTGAAAAATCTATTCGCACATACTTGGATATCCGAGAATAAATCTATGCCTACGATTCGTAGCTTTACTTAGGTATACCATAGATGAGCCAATACCATAGATATACCAATGTTATAGGCAGTAAATAACCTATTCGACGTTGCTATAAGTTTGACGTGTCTGTGTATGTGTGTGTGTTTGTCCGTGGCATCGTAATGAACCGATTTTGTTCTTATCTTTTTTTGTTTTGAAAGGTGAATTGATCAGGAGTGTTCTTTGCTATGTTAGATGGAAATTGATCCAAGATGGCCGCCGCCACAAAGTGTAATGTAATGTCTCGATATAGGTATCAAATAAAAGGGTTTGAATAGTAGAATACAATACGCTATGAAAAAATTCAAATCCAAGATGGCCGCCCCCATAAAATGGCGAAATAATAAGTTATGATAAATAAACTTGATTGGGGTGCCTATTGAAAGCGGGAACTGATTTGACTTAAGTAAAATAAAATTTGACTCTTTAAATAGCGAGAAATAAATTAAAAAATCAAAAACCTCCTACAAAAATTTAAAAAATCCAACAATAAATTAAAACTGATGTTGACTGTCCTACGCATATTTTTTTTGGTTTTTATTGTCACATCGTGGGACTGCTCCTTACCTACCTATAAAAATATATGCTTTAACAAAACCTTATGCTAATATGTTATGTACAGCGGACCCCACGCGACAATATTTAATTTAAAATGTTCATACGTAGGACAGTCAACAGCAGTTTTTATTATTTTTAGACTTTTTGTCGAGGGGTTTTAAATTTTAAATTTTAGACTAAGTAAATGGGATATCTGGTCACTCTACTGAACAAGCTTAACTGTTAACTTCAAAAGTAGATTCCAATCTTTCTGCTATGTTTTATAAGTTCATTAATTTTTCTAAACCAACATTTTAACGTGTAACCGCTTTGTTATCTGAGCCTAACGTCACGCATTTGTATCGGTTTAAATTGCTTAACTTTCATCATTTAGGTAATCTTAGATTTTGGATAAGACTTTGTAATTTATAACTCCCCTAGTAGACATGCCAAAAACGTATCATTCAAAAGATTGGAACATTTGCATCTGGATCAGTGTAGAGATGCGGAACAGTGAAACGCTTCATTTGGAACATCGATTCTCAGATAGATCCGTGATTCATTCTGCTCATTCGTGTCATTCAGCTCATTCGGATCATTCGGCTCACTCGGATCATTCATATCATTCGGCTCATCGGTTCACTCAGCTCATTCGGATCATTCGGTTCACTCGGACTCGAGATCCATTTAACTTGAATGAGACTCGTACATTTAAAGCGAACATTAGAGATTCGGAACAGTGTATCATTTGGCTGAGTCGGATCACTGAGTCCCCCCATCCCCTAGATATTATCGAATGGGTTGAATGAAAAATATATTTAGCAATATTTTCTGACGTATACACCGTTATATTTTCATCGTTTACAAATAGAATCCACCCAGAAATGAAATATGGAACAGCTGTTTTTTTTTTCGCTTATATTGTTGATCTTACATGCTAAATGGACTTTATTCACGATACCTACTTTGAGGTTTTTTGTAATGGATGAAATAATATCGGTGTGTACGGTGTGGAGTTACCTTTGTTGGACTTGGACCGGCCTTATGTCTGAGACAGAAGTGCTAATTTTGCATAGCGATGGGGTAATTTCTCCTGACGCCATCTGTACATTAAGGTTCTGATTAGAAAAATACGAAAAGTGATGTTGTGCTTTGAAGGCATATGTAACAGTCAATAGCCTTTATTAGATAGTATTTTCATATGTAAAGCTCACTTCACGGTTTCATAAATTAAAAAGGAAATCGTTTTATTGCAACGTTTTTACGTAACACGACCCTTATATCGCATATCCCTAAGACAGGGGAACCAGACCAACTGGATCAGGGTAACACGTTCAGAATAATTAAATAATAAATAAATATTTCACAACATCACATACATTGATCTGACTCCGAGATAGGTAGCTCAAGCACCTGTGTAACGGATATCAGAATCAACAGTGGCATTTCTTTTGTAAATACATACTTATAATACATAGAAAACACCCAGACAAATACAAACATGACATGTTCATGCACGCAAATGTTTGTACTGTGCGGGGATCGAACGCGCAACCCTTGGACCAAAGGCAGCGTTCACTACCACTGTTCCAAACGGGTAGTCAAATTATCTCAAATATTGTAGGTTTCCACTGGTTTGAAAAGCTATTTCTTTCTTTGCTCTTCGACTGACCGGATGGCACAATTGGTAGTGACCCTGCCTCTTACGCCAAAGGTCGTGGGTTCGATCCCCACCCTGGACAAACATTCGTGCGATGAACACTTGTGTTTGTTCGGTGTCTGGGTGTAATATGTGTATTTAAGTATATATTTGTGTTCCTCTGTTGTCTGATATCTGTAACACAAGTGCTTAAGCTACTTAGTACGGAATCAGGTCAACGTATGAGATGTTGTGAGAATTATTATTATTATTTGAGGCGCGACGATGTTTTCCCTCACCGCCGAACTAATGGTAGAAATATCCACATAGATTTCACATCTATGTAGATATTTCTACCATTAGTTCGGAGGTCGTGGTTCGAATCTATTCGAACCACGACCTCCGTATCGAAGGCGCATTCTTATCCATTGAGCTACCATCGCTCTAACTGTCTGGTGACTTTTTGTTTAAATTTTAACTGGTCGATATTTACTGCTGTCATAAAATACATGTTTATTTACTTAAGTATACAAACAGGTGCTATGTTATTGCCAATAAACATATTTGTCGTTTGCACGAAGGGTAGCTATGTAGGTACAGAGGTATAGGTTAGTTTAGGTAAGGTAGTGATGTCCAAGGCTCGAAACCTAAGACACAAAATAGACGTGTAGGGCACACTAGCGACGCCAATCGATTTTAATTTTTAGCTACTAAACCGGATCTATTGTAAACAATTTCGGGGTTACAACCTCTCGGTAAACACTTATACTATTTATTAAATAACCATGCACAAATGCGGACCCAACATGTGTACGCGAAAAATTGATTCACGCTAAAAGTGGCCACTTTTGGCGGTAATCAATTCTTCTGCAAAAACGGACCCAACTATTTATTAAAAAAGTTTTTTTAATAAATAGTATAAGTGTTTCCCGAGAGGTTGTAACCCCGATATAGTTTAAAATAGATCTGGTTTAGTAGCTAACAATTAAAAACGAATGGTGTCGCTAGTTAGGACTACCCGTCGCCTTAATTAGAATCCAAGTACACTATTCTGAAAAGATCTCGGGAAGATCTATATTAATATCATGATTTCGATGCAAGTACCGAAATGACATAAACACATAGCTTCCCTCAGCATTCTATACCGCATTTATCATGGGGAGTGCTCTGAGGAACTGTTTGATCTACTCCCTGCAGCTGAATTCTTACATCGAACCACTCGCAAGCGATTGTCATTCCATCTTCATCATATCTATGGATGGCGGTCTTATACTGTGCGTTTCTCGCGGAACTTTCTACCACGTACCTTAGTTCTGTGGAACGGTTTCGCTGCAGGAGTATTTCCGGACGGCTACGACTTAGGGACCTTCAAGAGAAGAGCGTACTCTTTTTTAAAAAGGCCGGCAAGACATTAGCGATCTCTCTGATTTCGCAGATGTTCATGGGCGGCGTTGATTACTTTCCATCAGGTAATACCATCGTTTGTTCGCCTCTAGCATAAAAAAATTACTACCTAAAGGGGGCTATCGCGTGTGAAATATCCGCTAGATGGAGTGTCTGTGAACCGAGGTCCAAGTTCAACATCATTGGCCGATTTATTCGTTAATTGACAATTTGACATATCACGTCTAAAAATACGCAATCATCTTGTAATTCCACTCCACTCCACACACTCTCAATCCTTCACTGTCCAATCCGATTCCGCAACCGTTCGCCTACAGTCGTTTCTCCTTTGAACTAAGCGCCAACAGAACATTTCGTTTCAGAGACATTCGCCGGCGAAACCTTTCGCCAATGGACGTTTCGTCAACAGAATGATTCGCATATGAATTTTCGGTCAACAGGACTATTCACTGAAATGTCGTTCCATTTTCTTTGACTTTACCTTTCCCTTACTTAACAGCCAATATAAAACTAGAAATAAATGAAGACCAATTAATTAAGAAGAAAGGAATATTAGACATAAGACCGCCATTTTAGTGACTTTAATGACTACATTGTACTCGTAAATACTTCTAAAAACATTTTGATGATTTATGTTGTTTTTTAATGTTTCATTATCTCCTATTAATTTTCTTTGTCTCCTATTCCCCGGTTACGTATCTATCAATCCAATAAACTGTTCGTATGTATGTTTATTTGTTTTGTAATATACTAGTATGTATTTGTATTTATAGTTAGTATATATTTATATAAAATGTATTGTATACGTATACCATATTTTTACACAGTAATTTTTTTCTGACTTGCACTGCTTTACCCTTTTTTAATTCCCCATACTTTTCCTCTACCCTGAGGTTGTCTGGAAGAGATAGCTATTAGCCATAAGACCGCCTACATTGTACTAGTATAATACCATAGACTAAGATCTGTAAATTTTGTGCAATAAAGTGTATCTATCTATCTATCTTGTAGATGGACCTCAGGCATATAGTACAGTATCTTGCGGATTTTTCGCACGCGATAGCCCTCATTCCTACCTCTGCTCATTAGTCCTGCCAATCTGCATCGAGGATTCAAAATATAAAATTAGAACTCAACGCCTCTAGGTTTGCACATCACTATGAAAGAGCGCCACCCCACCAGGTGGCGCCACTCGAGGGCTGCAATGTGCCATGAAATGGGACCAATCGAAACTCTTTATAGTTCAGTTTATCGTTTTTCAATATAAGTTGACGTGGCGTCTGGTCTTCGCGGAAACTGCCGGCATCAAATGGATTTTAATGATTTTGATGAATGATATACCAACCTACATTGTGATGATTGTGATTTAAACCGTCTTAGAAACGTCTCTAGTGCAATATACTTACTGATGATTTTTTTCGCCACGAAGCACGGGTCTAATCTCATAAAAAAAACACCTCCCCATTAGGCGCGGTTCCACTGTGTTGGGGGCATGGCCACTTTCTTGGTGTAATAAAATATCAATCAATTATTCAACAGCCTTTGTCCGCTCTCTGCTGTCTCCCAAACTGTTCTCATCCACTATGCCACTGGCCCGTGAACAGCCTATTCAGTCTTGCCTTTTAGAGGTCTAGGTATAGCATTGTCTACTTCGTTTAATAATACTTCCAATCGACAACATTTCATATTTTTAACATGTCCATATTGTTTTTTTATATGAAAATAGACATAAACTGAACAGACCCATATTTTTTCTTTTTTCAAAATTTGTCCATTTTCATGCATAAAATAATTATTGAAATTCTTTATATTCTAAATAGACGTAAGCGAAACATCACGACATCGGACGGCTGAATACAGCGATATTCCTTTGCTTATCATTGTTTTAATAAAAAATAGGTACTACTGTCAAAGGTAAATAATACTAGTGTCAACATTGTCAACGTCATTCATTCATTCAACGTTGACAAGTTGTCTTTTTTTTGACAGTTGCATGTCATGGGTTTGGCATTTCGTAAATTTAAAACTATAATGTGCTAAGCAAAGAAATATTTTACATTCTGCCGTCCGATGACGTCATCTTACGTTTTTTAGTTTTTATTTTATTTCTCAGTAAATAAGCAATATAAAAAATGAATAAATATACATTCGAGCAGCGGAAAAGTAAATAAAGAATTGTTATTTTTTGTTTCAGAGCTTAACAATTTTGAAATGTTGTCCATTACTTTAGCCCCTCATAATTAGCTTACTGGTTTCACTCAAAATCACCATTAGCGGCTCCTACTTTAGTCGCTAACACAAGATGAGTGGGCACTATTGGTCACATATATTTCTTTGTACACCTGTTTAAATTTGTCTACTGTAATGTTAGTTAATATGCACCTGTAAATTTTAAATGTGTCCAAAGAAATAATAATTTTTCTTTCTTTCTTTACATCGGCGAGTAATGAGTTCTACTTGTAGTTCGCTTAGAGGAATTCGTTCAAAATAAGGGCGTCAGTTAAGGTGACGAGTAGGGCACTCTAGCGAAGCCAATCGATTTTAATTTGTAGCTATTTAACCTCATCTATTTTAAAGGATTTCAGGGTTACAATCTCTCGGCAAATACATATACTATTTATTAAATAACCATGCACAAATGTTGGGTCCGTTTTTGTACGCGAAAAATTGATTCACGCCAAAAGCGGCCACTTTTTAAAATAGATGAGGTTAAGTAGCTACAAATTAAAATCGATTGGCTTCGCTAGTGCCCTACCCGTCACCTTAACATAAGTTAGAGCAACTTTGGGATCAGGAGAATATTTATAATGGTTTTTGATACATATAAATAAATAAATAAATAAATATACAAATAAATAAATAAATATGACTATTTACTTAAGGCTGAGCTGCTTATGTATCTATCTTATTTAAATCAAAACGTGGTTCTGAATTTGAAAACCTATTTAAAACAGAATTTCTCGAACTGTCTCGAATTTAACATGGAATAACAGAAAAAAAGGAAAACGAACGCAGATTTGTTAAAATTCTACACTTTTAACCTTTTACCAGTCCAGCGTAATGCTCACATTGAATTTAGACCTTAAACTCGGCTTGTTAGAGTAGAAAAGCGTATGGAACCGTGGAGTTTTCCCGTTTTTTGCCACAGCCGGTGATTTGTGCTAACGGCACAGGGTGTTCCGGGAAATCGAACAACGCTGACGGTTGCTGAGCACCCATGCTTGGTCTTTTTAGGGTTCCGTTTTTGATACTGAAAATATTGAGGTTTTTACGAGATCGGCGACGTCCGGCTTTTTTGTGGGTGTCCAAATTTTTTGGGGCATAGCGAATTTTCTAATTTTACTTTATGTCTCGCTTTGCTTGTGTTTTGTTGTGTCGTGCTTAGATGTTCTTTTATACATGGCTTCTGTACCGCCCCGAGTGATAAGTTCTTACAGCAAACTGGCATGAAGCTGCACTACGTTGTGTTTCGAGGAGTGAGTGATACCCGAGTCGATCAGTTTCGATCGACGTCTTTCCAGCGATGTCATTACGGCTTTGCCTGAAAAGATAAAGTGTTTGATAAATAGGTATATACACGTCGGAGCGTCAGCACAGTGGCGCCCTCTATTATGTTTGGAAACGTCAAGGAACTTCCTTCGGTAGAGTCAGCATAGTGATGATTGATACTTTTTGGTTATTCCATTGCATTTTACTTTGATTTTAGCGAGCTGTCAACAACAACAACAAATAATTCTTTATTTGCATAGGCTTGTACACAGCACTTACAAATCGTCATACATTTGAATGACTTAAAACTATTTATAAGTACTTATGTATAATTTACATGTTAATACATATATATGTTGATACATAAAATATACTAAAGAAATAAATAAACATAATGCGATTCTACCACCGGCTCGGAAAGTTGTTTCTGGTCGAGAAGATCCGGCAAGAAACTCGCCAGTTACTCTTTTTAATCGCCAAACTTTCATACAATGTTGTGTCATCATCATACCAAGCCATACAGTTTAATTGTTACACAAAATAAAATAAAGGAAATAATAATAAAATAAATATTATGAGGTAAACCGAAGCAGACCAGTCCCCAAAGGTGGCACCTGTTCACAAGTATGACGTACGTGCCAGCCATCATTTCACTCAACCATATTAGAGGGAATGTAATGACCCGCCACATAGCGCCACCACCTCAGAGACATTTGAGTGAGCATGACTACTTAGGTTCCCCTCATAGGTCACAAAGAATAGTAGTTACTTAATCCAGACTAATAAACTGCAGGACGAGGTGTACAATAGTAGGTGGTTAGCATCTTGTCAATTATTGAATAATTAATATAAATCAATGTTTATACAGTCAAAATCTAAAATGTCTTTATTCAATAAAGAACATTTATGAATGTCAAATATTATGTAATCTACCGCTGATTCGGAACGTCAATTTCTACCGAGAAGAATCAGCAAGAAACTCAGTAGTTACTCTTTCCAAATAATATGGTAATTACAACTTTCATTCTTATACAAATTATGATTACAGTGACAGTATGATATACATTGCTTATAATCAATATCGTTTAGATAAATCGTCAATGAAAAATTATGAAATGAATTATACATTAGAGGACAGGCGAAGAGATCAACATGTCCAGGAATCCTTATCATTCAAATAATCCTCTACTTTATAGTAGCCTTTCTGCATTAGGCAGTTTTTTACATGCAACTTAAACTTATGTACCGGTAAATCAATAATATTTTGAGGTAACTTATTAAACATTCTAATGCTCAATCCTACAAATGAACTTCCAATTTTATGAAGTCTTAGATTTGGGACAGCAAGCCTATGTTTATTTCGCGTGTTAAAGCTATGAAAATCTGATTTTTGCGAGTAAAGGTGCAAGTTCTTGCGTACAAACATAATACAATCAAAAATGTATTGAGATGATACGGTTAAAATATTGATTTCCTTGAATACTTCTCTGAGTGAGTCACGTGATCTAAGACCGTAGATGGCACGGATGGCCCTCTTCTGCAAAATGAAGATGGCTTGTAAGTCAGCACCGGATCCCCACAGTAGTAGACCATATGACATCAGACTATGAAAATAGCTAAAATAAACCAGTCTCGCTGTCCCGATATCAGTCAGATTCCTTATCTTTCTAACTGCATATGCAGCTGAACTAAGTCTTCCTGCCAAGACCGCAATATGAGGGCTCCATTGCAATTTTGTATCCAGAGTGATACCTAGAAAAACTGTGGAGTTTATGACTTCGATAGGTTCGTTATTCATGACAATATTCATTTTGACCTGCCTTACATTAGGCATTGTGAACTTAACACATTTTGTTTTCTTTGAATTAAGAACTAAGTTATTATAAGTAAACCACTGTAGTACTTGAGAGAGTGTGTTATTTACTTCGTCAACATTTTTCTTTTGCCTATCAACCTCAAAAATCAAGGATGTATCGTCAGCAAATAACACTATCTCACATAGATCATTGGTATAGTAAGGAAGGTCATTTATATAGATTAAAAAGAGCAAGGGCCCCAATATAGAGCCCTGGGGCACACCCATGGTTAGAGGGGCGCCAGAAGAGTTAGTTCCATTGACATTGACCTTGACCGTCAGTTTGGCGTTTGGACTGGAGACACGCGGGAATCGCTAGAAGTATTTGGTGTGTGTTATTTTTAGTAAATGTTGGTGTTTGCTTTGCTTTTATAATGGGATTTGATCAAAGAGTAGTATTTGGATTTGATGGTGGTGGTACCAAAACGGACTGTGGGATCGTGCAATGAAAAAATGCAGACGAATCTAGAATAACCATCGCTATGCTGAACCTGCCGCGTTTCCTTTGTGTTCTTTCGCGTAGCATGTTGATAGTTTGTTCAATGGACGCTTGAAACTTCCGAATTAACTTGTGATTTGTGGACTCTAATTTCAATATTGCTATCTTGCACAACCTATCTGATAACGAAGAGCTCGACCAGCCTCCGTGATACATATATTTTTAATGATTTAATTACATAGCATAGACTCTGGGTCCGTGCCTGTTTTGCTAGTTATATAAGTAGTTTGTTTGCTGATTTCAAATTATAAAAAATAATTTTGCTCCACGCACAAATAACAGTTTATTTACATACATTTTTATGAGATATGGGACAGACGAGCAGACGAATCACATTTAACGATATACCGTCATTAGTCTAAGCTTATGTGCTAGTTTTGTTCTTTGTATATATATATTTTTATGTTTCTAGATAGGTAACTGTGTACTTATATAATATTTTTATGCTACTTACTTAATTTTTTTATTATTTGAAAGAAATGGGGTGAGCCTTGCGACCCATAGCCACTGCGACCAGTAGATGATCTATTGTGGCAGCCCCAGAACTTATTACAGCACCTCATGTAGCTCCAGCTCCAGGATAAACCCGAGAATGGAGCTCCATTCTCATCAGCTTGATGGGGGAGATCTCATTTGCCGAGATCATATGTGCTCCCAGGTGCCGTGCAGTGGTGCAGCGCTATGCACTCGCCGGACGTGGATATACGTTTCCTTGTCCTCGCGACAGAACCTGCAGATTTTGGTATCTGAAAGGCCCTTGTTGGATAAGTGCTTGTTTAATTTGCCCCGTGACATGTGACATGACTCACTCGGACCCTCCGAGTGAGTCATGTCACATGTCCTCTACTCAGTTCTTATTATTTCTACAGCTCGAACGCTCAACAACGCCTTAGATCAACGCTTTGGACTGTTCTAGTCGAGGTAGTCTTTTTCAAAATTCAGTGCTTTTCTTATGCTCTCATGCTTTTAACTCAAACTTGACCATGCAGGCTGGAACGCCCTTATTCGTTCCGGTCCGAGTAGTGGGCTCTCTGCCCCGGCCTTTGCTAGCTCGTCAGCGACTTCGTTGCCTCTGATATTGCAGTGTCCTTACATTACTTACATTATTTAGTTCTAAATATACTCAATGTTACTTAAAATAAGTGTTGTGTTTGTCTCGCCAATCCTCATTAGCACGAGGAGAAGGAGGCATTGCTGGCTCTCTAGGACCCATTTCAGCGTCCTGCCCCACCTCTGTTAACTCCCCTGGAGGGGAGAATAGGGTGGTGGTGGTTTGATAAGCAGAGTCATTGTGTTGGTAGTTCATAATTTGGTGCTCATTACATTATTTAGTGCCAGTTACATTAATTTAGTTTTTTTTTATGCTAGAGGCGACAAATGAGCAAGCGAGTCACCTGATAGAAAGTAATCTTCGCCGCCCATAAACATCCACTAAATCAGAGAGATCCATCCATCCACTAAATGTGTTGCCGGCCTTTTTAAAAAGGAGTACGCTCTTCTCTTGAAGGTCCCTAAGTCGTAGCCGTCGGGAAAACCGTTCCACAGAACTGAGGTACGTTGTAGAAAGTACACAGTAGCTATTAGACCGCCATCAATCGAGATGATGGGGATGGAATGACAGTAGCTTGCGTGTGGTTCGATTTAGTAATTTAGTTTGATAAATATTGCTGGACACAGCTCACGCTTTGCCAGTTTTCTGTTTCTCCCAATCTAAATGCGTCCGTAAATTCCCGCGAGCAACTCACGGGCGCGTGCGACGCGAAAATTGCGCAGTCCCGGACGAAATGGAAATACACGGCGATCTGGCGGTTTACCCTTTTTCGCTAAATGAACGAGGAGGGCCTTCAGGATACAATGTTGGTTAAACATGGTCGTAGGTACAGCCGCACATCAAAGTGAACAAAACTGTGAAATTTCTCCAGTCGGTTCTCACATTAATTGTACTTATAGTTAGTATTTATTTAATATAATGTATAAATAATATTTATACAATGTCATTTTATCTTTTCTGAATTGCACTGCCTTAATCTTTTTCAATTCGCCATAATTTTCCTCTACCCTGAGATCTGGATGAGATAGATAGATATTTCTTTATTGCACAAAAAGAAAATACAAGCATGATACAACAGCAACAGACAGTACAATAAGGCGGTCTTATCGCTTTGTAGCGATTTCTTCCAGACAACCTTTGGGTAGAGGAAAGAAATATCGTATTCTCTCTCAGGGGCTCACATAAAACCAGCGCCATGGCCTGAAGGTACTCTTACCTAAAGCCATGGCCGAAGCTGAGTGAGCTACTTTTCACTGACTATCGCGACATACCATACACACACACACCTGTACGCAAATACTTATTGCACGGCTTGAGAAGCCGTATTATTACTTTTTTTTTTCTCTTTTAATTTTTTTTGTTTGTCTCCTTTTATATTTGTAATGTTGTGTTTGCTGTTTTAGTTAGTATTTGTTTCTTTTTCTCTTTGTTTAAATATTATATAATTATACTTGTTGCGTCCTTTCTTATCTGTAAAATGTGGTGTGTCGTATTTTCAGTAAATAAATGTTTCTATCTTCTATCTATTCGTAATAGGATCGTAGGATGAGATCGCTATTAGCGATAAGATTACCATAGACTAAGATCTGTAAATTTTGTGTAATATAGTGTATCTATCTAGCTTAATTTCCAACTCGTTCGGTTCAATATCAAGTAGCAATGGCTTACCATTAGGTGATCCGTGATCTTCTGCCATTTATCACATTAAACAAATTTAGGAACTTTGACATATTGTACTAACCTGATGTGCGGCTGTCTATACCTACTATTTCGGTTATGGTGGTCAACCTTAACGATCTGAGAGAGAAGGAGGACATTGCCAAGATTTGTGCGCAAAAGGAACTGCAGATGTGGGGAATCTTCATTTCCGGTCCGGCTATAGGACCTATAGTTAAGTTAGGGTTTAAATTTTTAGCTACTAAACCGGATCTATTTTAAACAATTTCGGGGTTACAACCTCTCGATATACACTTATACTATTTATTAAATAACCATGCAATGTTGGGTCCGGCTTTTGTACGCGATTGATTCACGCAAAAAGCGGCCACTTTTAGCGTGAATCAATTTTTCGCGTACAAATTTTGTGTCCGCATTTGTGCATGGTTATTCAAAAAATAGAATAAGGTGTTTGCCAAGAGGTTGTAACCCCGAAATTGTTTAAAATAGTTCCAGTTAAGAAGCTAAAAATTTAAATCGATTTGTGTCGCTAGTGTGCCCTACCCTTCACCTTAATAATATTCTTCAACCGATTACGGCTAGTTGGACCAAGGAAAGAACAACTCACTCGGGTTGAACCATTGGTAAAGATATTTCCCCATAGGACAGACAACAAGTTGAACCATGGCATGGGTAACTATACTTCTTCGTTGTACAACCAGTTGGACATCGCAGTTGTACCACGGGTCGGTAGGGGGTTCCGGCGGCCAATCTCAATGATCAGCCACGTACGCAGGATATATTATAGTGCTCAAAGTGGGTGCACAAACACAAGTGTACTCTGTATTCACTTACCCTCATATTCAGATGAGACACTACTGTGACCGACCGGAGAGGGATCGGGCGCAGGACCAACAGCTTACAAGACCGCCAACTTCCAGACTCCGGGCTGCCACTAAGAATCACTTACCGAAAACTTAGGTACAAATTTTGGCCCGACCCGGGGATCGAACCCGGGACCACTTGCGCAGCCGTCGCTTTAAAGTGCGACCCAAAAACCACTGCGCCACCGACGCAAGCAAAAATAGCAAATAGATAGAAAGATCAAATATTGTTTAGAAAGGTTGGTAGAACACGTGGCTAAAGGGATGTAAATGTTCACAGATACACCCCGCATGTGTGTAGACAATTGTTATACTGTGGAGGTCAATAAATCTGTTACTTACTTACTTACATACTTACTTACTTATAGCTAGTCATAATCGCCTCATCAGCAAGCTCCATCATCGCCAGAAGCCGAGTCAGGGTAACAGATTAATGTTAATCCCCGATTCCAATCCGGCTAAGTGCGAAAGTGTGTCGGCGAAGTGCGGCGCCAGGGGCCAGGTGTCCCACTGCAATGTCCCATTACAAACTTTGTGCTGGAGGCGACGAACAAATAAGTGGGTCATCTAATGCCAAATAAACTCTGCCATTCATGAATATTGCAGCAATGGTAGCTGAGTGGATAAAAACGTGCCTCCCGGGGTCGGAGTTCGAATCCGGGTGTGCATTTCTGGATTTTTCAAATCTATGTGCATTTTTTTTTATGAGAAAGGGAGGCAAACGAGCAATCGAGTCACCTGATGGTTAGCGATCACCGCCGCCCATGGACATCAGCCACACCAGAGGGAGTGGAGATGCGTTGCCGGCCTTTTAGGAAGGTATAGGATCGTTTCTTGAAGATCTCAATGTCGTACCGGTTCGGAAATTCCGCTGCGGGAAGTTGATTCCACAATGACGGAGGTGCGTTGCAAAAAATGACGTGTAAAGCGCACGGTGGTGGACCTCCACCCATCCAGATGGTACGGGTGGAATCCTAGTTTACGGCGTGTAGTACGATGGTGAAATTCAGCAGCGGGTATTAACTTAAACAACTCCTCGGATTACTCACCATGGTAAAGGCGGTATAAGACAAATAGAGATGCGGCTTCTCTCCGCAGGGCCTGAGGAAACATGCACGTTTCGGATAGATTCTGGAAAGTGTAACCATGTGTCTTAATTTAAATCCGTCACGTAACGAACGAGAATATACCTGTCGGACACAAACAAAGGAGACACACAGCGCGTGTGAATGAGAGGGAAACTCCGATTCGGTCGTAACGTCTGCTTTAAATTAGGCCCTCACGATTCAGCTAGTCTGGTTCTCTTGTTAAAGAGTTGCGAAGGTCAGACGGACTCCGGGCTCTTTTCATATGTTCATAACTCGGAACTAGTTCGAGGTTGGTCGGTTCAACCGGATGATACCACGGCCTCACAGAAAACCGGCGTGAAGCAACGTCTCTGCATGAAAGCAACATTTTTTTTGAGATCAGACCTTTTATTACTTAGGGAGTTGCCACACTGGCGGATTGCGAGCATTTTGACGACGCAGCGAACACGTCGCGGCTAGCGCAACAGATGCGCGACGAATTCGCCGCGGAGATAAGTCTGAACGCCATTGTTTTTTTGTGGCGGTCACGCAGAAAGACGCTGGCGAATCCGTTGCTGCGCAACCGCGACGCGTCGACGCTCCCCTTTGAAAACGCTTGCAATCCGCCAGTGTGGCAACTCCCTTAGAGAAAAATGTTGGTTTGCATTAGTAAGTATAATTTCCTCGAAGAGTTTTCCTTAGGGTATTCAAAAAATCACAACTTCCACTCAGAAAGGCAAATTTTTCTTTTAATCTGTCATTTTTTGGTCGCTTTGCCAAAATTATGCCAAGTCATCTTTGCCTGCGTTTTTACCATTAAATCGGTCTAAAGCTTGGCATAAAACCCAAAAGCGTAGACAATGAGACAAAGCACCATACATTTCTTTGTTATCCCATAATGGAGTCTTTAATAACAGGTAGAAAGTATAATGAATAACCTGTGGGGGAGATGGAAGGTCATTGAATAGGATCTTAAGGTTTTTTTTATATCACCTGATGGTAAGCCATTGCCACCGCCCATGGACACCCGCGACAACAGTGAAGTCACAAGTGCGCTGCCAACCTTTAAACCCCCCTTTCCCCCGGATTAGGCTTCCGGTACCCTCACTCACACAGCAAAACACAGCACAGTGCTGCTTTACGCCGGTTTTCTGTGAGGCCGTGGTATTACTCCCATTCATGTCGAAACGTGACTCCCCCACGTGGTACGAATCCGAGCATGCACCTCTGCATTTATATCTATGTGCATATTTCTAACATTAGCTCGGCGGTGAAGGAAAACGTGAGGAAACATACACAATTCGGATAGCTTCTGAAATGTGTATCCATGATTCAGTTGGTCTGGTTCCCCTGTTCAAGGGTTGCGAAGGTTAGACGGCAGTCGCTTCATTGTAAGATTACCAGTCTCCCCAAATCCTGAATAGCGAGGCTCCAAAGCGACGGCTTTGGACGCAACCAGGTATAACACGCTGAGATTAGAGATTTAATCCTAAATATCAATTAATTTACGTTTTCTCAATAAAAGTATCGCCTATAAACTGTCCCACTGCAGGGCAAAGGTCTGCATCATAGAAATGAAGTTATCGCTACTTATGATCGGATTTGGCTTTGGCCACGTCATCACTAACCATCATGTGAGATTGTGGCCAAATGTCTGGCTATTCTAATAAAAAAAAAACATCACGCTTGCCCAATGTGCATTAGTGATCACAAATCCGAGCTACGATCGAAATATTAGTTTAAAATAATAGTTTTTTTCAATAGTCATACTTAATAATAACACAGAAGTTGTTCAAAGTTCTTTATTTGCAGTAAATGTGGTAACAAATGATCTTATAACGTAAACTATAACTAACACACTTAACTGTATAACAGCATGCAATTTTTTTTTACTTGTTATTGAATTTCAGAATTATCAGCAAAATTAGTAACTGTAAGGATAAAATAAGTAGTTAAAGATAATGGTGATTGCTTACTTTAGGGTAAGTCGCTTGCCAGATGGGTATATATCCCATGAAAATATCAGAAAATAGCAATTAATCAATCTCACATTGTCAACGGAACTCACTAACTTCGCTTTGTTTAGAAGTGGGACAATGGAGTTCAGAACTGTGACGTCACTAGCTCGTAACCCTAATGAAACAGAGCCATCAAAGCCACGTCCGGGGGTCGAACCTTGTTAAACGGACTGACCAATAACGATTGCCATTACAGCTATATGTTTACGAAGGTACACCGTCAAGTGGAGTTACCATTGTTGGACCGTCCTTATGTTTGGGACACAAGGGCTATTTTTGCGGGGTACCCCCCGACTTGACTTGACGCCGTCTGTACCTATTTAAAAGTGAAACGTTGAGGGAATTCTTTGATGTTTACCAAAACTTATCGTTGCATGAAAAAAGAGAGTCAATAAAGCGGTCTTCACGACCGAATCCTTTACCTTTGTCCTTTTTACACGCGCTATTCGACTCTTTTACTTGGATGCGACAGGTATATTCTCGTTTGTTACGGGAGATGGTTTCGTTGTGTGGAGGGTTCTAAGGCTTAGATAATAACCAGTGATCGGATTGCACACCTAAGTGTGCAATTTTTGACGAAATCTTAACATGGACACGATAAAGGCGCTTACAATTAGATGAACATTTCGATAAGAGATGTATTTTTTTTATGTTAAGACTAAAAGTAAAGTTTTACATTCTATACATTACTTACACTTTACACTTTCGCGTTGCATTTTACAAATAATTAATATACATGGGACAAAACGCGATTATATTTTACCCGACTACGGCGAAGCAAAAAGGAGGGTTATGATTTTGACCTGTATGTATGGATGGTTGTTCATCAGTTCCCTCATAACTTATAAACTATAACAAATGAAGCGTCTTGATTGTCTTTTGGTTATAGGCAATATGACGTCACGTTAAATTGGCTACAACGCCCTCTAGGGGACTAAGGATATAAAAAATAAGGAACTAAAAAAAAATTGCTTGACCGTGTGGGGTATAAAATTAAAGAGCATTTTTTCAAGCACATTACAAATATGTAATTTTATTTACATAACTAAAAATATGTTAAATAAAAATAAAGTTTAAAAACTAAAAACCCGACTACCAAAAAAACACGCTCTAAAAAATACGAAACAAGAAAATGGTCTCTGCTGAAATTATTATGCCGTGTTGCCGTGGTCGTATGCCACATTGGTTTTATTTTATTATTATAATGAATCTGTTTTGCTACAGTAGGAGACAATTTTCTTGTTTCGTTCTTTTTAAAGCGTGTTTTTTTGGTAGTCGGGTTTAAACTATATTTTGACTAAACATATTTTTAGTTATGTAAATAAAATAAAATATTTGAAATATGCTTAAAAAGCTCTTTAATTACCCCACACGGTACCGTTAAGCAAAATTTTTATTTTTAGTTCCTTACTCTAAGTCCCCTAGAGGGTACTGTAGTTAACGTGCCTTCATGTCACCTATAACCAGAAGACAATCAAGACGCTTCTAACGACACCTCATTTGTTCAATTATGATAACTAGTTTAGAAGTTATGAGGGAACAGATGAACAACCATACATACATATCTACATACAGGTCAAAATCATAACCCTCCTTTTTGTTTCGCCTTAGTCGGGTAAAAATAACCGCGTTTGGTCTCGTGTACATTATCTTTTTGTATAAATTACTTGTTTATTTTTTTATTTCTGATAAGGGAAACCGTATTTTATACGTAGGTACCTGCGCCGCCAAGTAATTTATATTGATTATGGCGAAACGCCCTGATGGTCTAGTGGGTTAAGTACCGGGCCGTGATCTCGGGGTCCTGGGTTCGATTCCCGGGTCGAGCGAAAAGTATGTATCGAATTTTTCGAACATAGCTCGGGTTTGTGATCACAAATCCTTATCCCATCATAGTAGCGATGACTTGATTTCTATGATGGAGGCCTTTGCCCTGCAGTGGGACAGTTTATAGGCTGATACTTTACTTTTTATGCGTATAAGGGGCAGAACACTTTTATATTAGGTTCGCAACACATAGCTTAAGGAGAGTATTAAGAATATTTTGAAACGAAGTTATGTTATGTAAAATGGCCACTTTTAGCTAAATAACGCGAATAAATTAGAAATTTGATAGATTGAAATATCCGATCACGGTTTTTTGGCACGTGGCAAAAGTCGGAACTAACGCTATTTCCTTTACACATGTCAGTGTATTAGACATTTTCCCATAGAAAAAATATTGTACGGCGCCCCCATGTCAATGTCACTGAAGTGCCTTCTGATCGTGGTCGGTCTGATGTGTGCCTGTCCGTACCACGGTTGAGGCGGATACTTAAAGCATAGATAGCAGACCAGATAAATCGTTAAGCTAATTCTGCACGAAGCTACTAGATCGTAGATAATCACCCTATTTCGTAGTCTACGTAGTTTCGGTGCTGGGAACACACCCATCAGTATCGATGAAATGAAATCTTGAAGGTCATTACAAGCAGTGGCAGGGCCGTAGCTAGGGCGGGCATTGCCCCGACAGGGACGGATTAGTCCCTATCCGCTCTCCCGGCACGGCCGGGGGAGGAACCGCCTAGCCCGCCGTAAAGGCAGGCATCCCGCCCGCTTAATATCGTGGAGGTAGGCTTCGGCTGTATCACCATGATCATCATCATCATTATCAGCCCATTTAAGTCCCCACTGCTGGGGCACGGGCCTCCCTCAATCACATGAGGGGTAATTGCCATACTCACCACGCTTGACAGACGGGTTGGCGAGGGTTTTGATATAAATGCAGAGTTTTCCTTCTCTGGGTGCTGATGATCATGCAAGCAGCTTTACCTTAGTCGCCTTTTACGACACCTCGGTAAGAGTGAGGGTGGCTTATTCTACTCTGCCGGGGACCACACGGCGTGATCACCATGATATTATTAAGTAAATAACACACTTAAAAATTTCATCTCGTGTTCAGGCGGGACTCAAACCCACACCTCCCACAATCCGGGTTACCAATTAGACCACTGAACGCGTTATTAAGCCGACGAAATTCGTAAGTGCTTGATTCGACATGAGCTGTCGATATTCTCATCAATATTGTAGGTATATTTACAATATCCAGTGGAAATATTGTTACAAATATTTGACCACCAAAGAAGTGGAAGGTTCGAGTCCCGCCTGAACACGAGATGAAATTTTTAACTTAAGAATAAATTGCAAAAATTGCTATAAAAAGTATCACCATGATATTCCCCACTATGAGCGAGGAGGGAGAACCGCAGGGGGTTTAGTGGGTATGCCTTGCCTATCTTCTCTTTAGGAGAAGCTCCCGCCAAAGCCTCACATAACCCGGCCGCCCTGGTGGGCTGGTATGCATCATAGTACTCTATGGTATGCATAAGGTAGTCGGCTCATCTCTTGCGCCGGCGGCATTCAGCCTGCGTAAAAAAAGGGGAGGGGGGGGGGGAGGCTTAAAATTACAATCCTCCTCTTCATATTCTTGGCGATTAATTCCCGGTTTCGTCCAAAGCTGTCAATTTAGAGCCCGGAAGCAATGAAAACGATCGCCGAGCTATCATCATCATCAGCCTATCGCAGTCTACTGCTGGACGTAGGCCTCTCCAATTGTTCACCACTATGATCAATCCATGGCTTCTCGCATCCAGCTCTTGCCAGAGCCATCCTGCGCAGATCGTCCTCCCACCTAGCCAGAGGGCGCCCTACATTACGTTTGCCAAGACGCGGTCTCCACTCCAGAACTCGTTACAGAATATTAGCCGCAGAACCGACAACCGATCGCCGAGCTAATGGTAGACATATTCGCAGATATTTGAAAAATCCAGCGGTGCATGCTTGGATTCGAACCAAACCACGACATTCCCTATCACCACGCTTGCCAAATGCGGATTGGTGATCACAAACCCGAGCTATGTTCGAATAATTCGAAACATACTTTTAGCTCGAAATCGAACCCAGGACCCCGCGATTACGGCCCGGTACTTAAACCACTAGACCAACAGGGCGTTAGTGACTACGTATGTGTAACTAAATAACGCGAATCAATAAGAAAATTCACCCATGGTTTGAACGTCTCTATTACAGTGTTCCCTAACTAGACAAAAGATTTTCGGATATCTAACTATAAATCACGGTAAGGTATAATCAATTTATTGCTTTCAACAATGGAAGGCTCACTTTGACCCCGTATATGTTACTAATCGTCGGTTCACGTTCAGCGAAGCACGGCAGGGTAATCCCGGCAGATACGGTGAACGGAGACGGCGGCTAAACCACTGCCTAACTTCGTTGAGGGGTCGGTGGTGAGGCTAGGGTTAGCAAAAATAGAAAAGACAACTTAAAAAAGTTTGAAGAACGGAAAAATTAACAAACAATTCGCGCGTTCGTCAACTTCGCGGGGTAAGAAGCGGGGGCCGGGACGAGGCACGCCATTCAAGCGAACCGCTACCACACGATATATCGTTATATGCGTTTTCAAATTCCAAAAATGATGAATGAAACTCGATTATATTTTGATTTTCTTTAAGACGTTGTGTAAATAGACAATACAAACTGTGTCTTTGTTAAATTTTCATAATCAATAATATGCCTCAAAAGTGAAAACATCGGTGAAAGAATGGATTTGTTAGCTTGGAAACTCTTCGAGATAGGAAAATTTGAAATTCACTTAAAATAGACTTGCCCAAAACGCTACAAACAGCGACGCGAGGCGTGACGTCAGCCCTCACTAGTTTGTGCGCATCGCGAGATAGCTTTGTTCGATGAAATAATGCGTTTATGAAAATGCTTTATGAACCAAAGTTGCTATAAAACGATTACTAAATAAATATTTCGTAAATTTAAGATTTAAAATTTCCTTACCTATCTTTGCCTTTGAGGGCTCATAACAAAAATAATACATATTCTTTGAAGCTAAAATTTTGTACAGTCAGCGTCAGATCAAGTTACCCTTCTGCAGTGGGAAAATAGCACTTGTGCCCCAGACATAAGGACGGTCCAAAGGTCAACAAGGGTATCTCGACGTGACGCCATGTGTACATAGCTCTTTTTGACCGTTATTTCTCAATGCTATTTAAAAAATCTGGCAATCTCTGACCTAGTACAGAAGCCTATCGAGTATTTAATATAAAACAAATAGAAAGCAGAAAATAGGTCGTTAACATGGAAAAATTGACGAAATGTAATCGCTTATATTTTTAAGTAAGTAAATATTTTTAAATAACAGGTGTTAACCGAGATATAGATACTTCCTTAATCGAATAACATGTCAAATTGTAAATTATTTTGGTATTACGTTTGTATGGGAAATACGTTGTTTGCCGACCCCTTAACTTTTTGCGGCAAACCGAATTTCGCTATAACACTGCTGGATCCACATGAAAACGCAGATTCCTCCATAACAGTAAAAAATTCTGCGCACACAGCAATATTCCGATCGCGTGGGCCGCAAACCCTAGCGTAATCCTCAGATGATACGATCAAGACCCTTCTGTGACCGGACACGATGCTAAACTACTTAGATAAACGGCCGTTTTGTACGAACCGGGCGCTTACAGTAAACAAGGGAATATATTGGATACCTAACTTGTAAATGAGTTTCAGATTTTCTCTAATTTCACTTGAAAGACAATGTTTCGAAGTTTCTAATTAGTCTTTACGAGGATATAAATAAATAATATTTATTTAATTACACAGGTCCTTAAACCTAATTACGTAATTAAAGACGGTAACAAAAGTAAAAAAAATAGTAAAACAATATCAAAAAACAGGCAAACACGTGAATTATCTGATATACCTACAAAGAAAACTAGGCTTATATAATACTACGGAGATCTATGCGCAGTGTTCTTCGCAGAAGGACTGGCATGTGGACACTATACTGTGCCACGGATCTGCAAATAGATCACAATGGGGTTGGTGACCCAAGAGTGCATTGAGGGCAGTGTGCATGCGACACAAGGGAGACTCCGCACGTCTATAATAATATAATAATGTCCTGTCCTATTTCGGTCATGACGGCCAATCTCAGCGATCAGCCATCGACGCAGGACATTATAGTGCACAAGTATTTGCGCAGACACAAGTGCACTCTCTTTTCCCGTACCCTCTTATTTAGATGGGACACTAGAGTGACACGACCGAAGAGGGATTAGGCGCAGGGCCAACGGCTTAACGTGCTTTCCGAGGCACGTGGGTACAAGACCGCCAACTTCAAGACTCCGGGCTAACACTGAGATTTTTTTAACAGAAAAACTCAGGTACAAATTTTGGGCCGACCCGGGGATCGGACCCCGGACCCCGTCGCTTTAAAGTGTCGACCCACTAACCATCGCGCCACCGAGGCAGTCAGGAAAATAATATTATAATAGTGTATTTAATGTATGTATTTAATTATTGAGTCGGGACGGTGAGGTGGAGTAAGGCGCCATCAAGCTCTGCTTATTGAAATATTTTTTCCTGAGCGTGTAGCTCAGAAAAAATATGTCAATATGTACTTAAAAATTACTCGACACATCATTCGGATGGGACTCGAAACCACGTCCTTTTCCAAAACTTGGAGATCTGCTCTGAAACCACTGAGCTACTGAGGATGATAGTAAGCCGACGAATTTTTATGTGCCAATTCATCGTGAGTAAACTAATGGTAGATTTTTTTTATTGCGAATAATAGGCAGACGAGCATGCGGCCCATCTGATGGTAAATGGTAACCGCCGCTCATAGACAACAACAATGCCGGAGCACAGCTGCCTACCGTGAAAGAAGAACTCTTTTCAAACCTCGTTTATAAAAGGACATGTCGTAGCAAACAGGGAACACCGCGGCTGGAAGCTCATTCCAGAGTTTGCACGAGCGTGGGAAAAATGAGCGCTGGAAACGGAGCGTTCTAGAAGGGGTTGGTTCCAGATAGTATACGCACATATATTATAATAGATTTTATTTAAAAAAGAAGAAATAATAGGAAAATGTAATAATAATCAGAAACGAAAAGTAAATAATGCCTTCAGCTTTAGCCCGGTAAAGCTTAGCAAATAAGCTGACAGCTTTTGGACTAATCGCTTATTTAAAACACTGCCGAGCTAATGATAGAAATGGACACATAGATTTCCACCACCAAAAAGCCAGTGGTCCATGCTCGTATTCGAACCTACGACGTATGGAAGACATTCTTATCCACTGACCTACCACCGCTCTCCTCAGCATAGAGTAACTTATATGTATATGAATGAGATAGAGGCATCAGTAGCCCACTGATCGGTGCTAGCGCCATCTAGAGGAATACGACCAATACTCAACGGCTATTTAGAACGGCCACGTTCAAGAATCAGTTAGACGATTTATAACGATTAACAGAATAAATAAATAAAATATCAAAAAACATTTTATTTGCTATTATAAAATTCCCAATACTCTCTGGACCTATGGTTTATTTTCCGTACTTTTTTAAATTTACTAAGGCGGCCAGGCGGTTTGAGGTCATTGTTTCGGAAACACGCTTTAGTTGCGTGATGTAAAAATGCATAGTGACATCTACCGAAACAACGTCGAACCATCTGGTTGATTGGTACATCTACTTTTTACAAGCCCCATCTAACGAAAACCGCTGAACTATTTTCCCATTAAATGACCCTGCTCCTCAGTTTCGATGTTGTTTAGTTAGGTATCGTATGTCGGTGTAAGAGCTAGACAAAACAGCTGGAGACTCGTGAAATATGACGTCATTACTCGCAGCTTCGCACACTAGTGTTGCAGAACTATCGATAGTTTCAATTCGAAAACGGCAATTCTATTGATAGGAGTATCGATAGCTCAAAACCAGGCAGTAAAACAATAATACCTAGGTATCTATTGTTGTTATATATATCGTTGTAAATATCTCTTAATTTACTGTTCATACGTCTGTTTTTACTATATTTTAACCTTCTTTACAAAACTACTCATCTAAATACAAAAACACATTTTACATTTGCGAACTGTCGATAGTCTAAAACAATTATTATCGAGATGATGGGGATGGAATGACAATGGCTTGCGTGTGGTTCAATGTAAGAGTTTAGCTGCAGGGAGTAGATCAAACAGTTCCTCAGAGCACTCCCCATGATAGATGCGATATAGAATGCTGAGGGAAGCTATATCCCGCCGCAGTGCTAGAGGATCAAGTCGACTAGAGAGTTAAGTCGCCGACAATACGAGCAGTCCTACATTGTATGCGGTCAAACGGAAGAAGTTGGTACAGAGGTGCACAGCCCAGAGATGGGAGCAGTATTCCATATGGGGCCGAACTTGTGCCTTATAGAGTTGTACCCGATGATCTGGTGTGAAATCCCGCCCTGCTTTATTAAGTACACCAAGTTTCTTTGTAGATTATATAGATTATTTTCGATACTAAATATTAATAACTATAACGTGAACTGTTGATAGGCTATCGATAATCGATAAAGCAACACTAGCGCACACTCGATGTGGTTTTACCACGGCTTTCCCGACTTGGAGGAAGCCTTAGCTTTGTTACTATAGTAACGGAAAACCGTAGGTATTGTACCTATGAGCACGAGTCTTTACATACGAGTATAGGAGTTGTTTATGTTATGTACCTAGATATTCAGATATTTTGTAAAGGAGACGTCTCAAAACCAGCCAACATATTCTACTATATCATACCTAATTGAAAAAAAATCAGGAGAAATCTACCGATTTGGCGAAAATTATAAAACAATCCCATCATGCATCTTGGGTATAATTGCATGGTACAAATCCGAAAACAATTGAAATAATTTTAACCCCAACCAAGCATTCAAAATAAATGTAAAATAAAATAAATGGGCGGCGGCAATCGCTTACCATCAGGTGATTCGTCTGATCGTCTACAACGTATCACATAAAAAAAGTTCTTATCCACTGAGCTACCACCCACTCTCAACACTCCCTCAATCATTAAAATTCAAAAGTACAGTCAACCCTACTATTGCCTATATCCTTATCAACGTCACAAGCGAAGGCCTTTGCGTGCAAATGACTGAATGAAGTTTTTTCGCGGCAAGTGTACATTGCAATGGAGTCAATACAGTCGGATTTATTAGTGGAAAAGAGTTCTTTTATATAATTCAGAGGTGTAGTATTAAAGGCGAATATTCGTGTGACGAAAACTTGTATTTTTTATGCGACTGCGTCCTGTAATGTTGTATACTTTGTGACAACACAAACAAAGTGTACTAAAACGAGATGATGTACCTATGCGTTTATTTATTTATTTTTATAATGTACTGGAAAGTGCTGGGTAATAGCTTATAAGACGGTTATTAAGCTATGGTTTTCCGCCACTTACCCCTGCCGACGCCAGCTAAGTACATTTATTTCCATGCCTCTAGCATGCAGGTTCCCAAACTATTTCATTTAAGACTTAATTAATTAGATCATTCGACTTCCCATTTGGATTAGTGGTAGTGAACGCTGCTTCTGGTACAAGGGTTGCGGATTGCGGCATAGTACTTAACATCTGTGTGCATGAACATGTCTATTTGTATTGGTCTGGGTGTTTTCTATGTATTATAAGTATGTATTTGATTCTGATATCCGTAAGACATGTGCTTGAGCTACCTATCTCAGAGTCAGATGATGTTGTGAAATATTTATTTATTTAGCATTCCAGCTCATTTTCCCTAGGCTCGTGCAAACTCTGGAATGAGCTTCCAGCCGCGGTGTTCCCTGATCGCTATGACATGTCCTTGTTTAAACGAGGTTTGAAAAGAGTTCTTCTTTCCCGGTAGGCAGCGGCATGACTGTGCTCCGGCATTGTTGATGTCTATGAGCGGCGGTTACCATTTACCATCAGACAGGCCGTATGCTTGTCTGCCTATTTCTTGCGATAATAAAAAACCTTTACTTCGCCGAGACGCATTCAATCAGAACATTTATATCGTACGTGCGAGGGGGCTTTGTCCATCCAAAGGTGTCTCGGATCGGACTACGACCTGTTCACAGCGATCTAATAGAGAACAAAGGCTAATAAATCAAGTAAGTTCAGTTTACTTCCTCTCCCCTGGGGGTGTGACCACTTTGGCTACCGGTGCGGTAGCATATGGTTCTTGCTTCGAGTTCATATAAGCATTATAAATTCGATTTAGGGAGCGAGACCTCAGTGCTTACCTTAAACATAGTTGAGGAAATAATAAGGTAAAACATATTTTGTAGCGTGAACAATGTGTTGATTTGCATCTGAACCACTGGAGTAGGTAAGTAAGTAGGTACACATTTGGAAATTGAACGCTTTAGCAAGAGCTCAATGTCGTGGAGACACACATCAATAGCATAGAGCATATATATTGCCACTATGCTATCGATGTGTGGAGTTACGCGGATAGACTGTATGAGAAACTCTTTATACGAAGCCAAAGCGTATTGCCTACGCTGGAACGGCCATGACAATGATCTACAAGACTTGGACAGCTTAGTTGGAAACAAATGTCTGGCCATGCCATCACGTCAGATCCCGGTAGAAGAAGATAGAGTAGATCTCTAAAAGCCCTGTGGCTAGGGGTGTTTAAGAATACTGCCAAGGTTTTCCCGGCCTGTCGTAAGAGGCGACTAAACGGGCTTTCGGAGTACGTGAGCGTATCCACCGCTGGGGAGTGGCTTTCTCAGCATACGACTCCGTGGGGGACGACATTACTGCGTGTCCTGGTGTCCTGGTAGGTCATACAGCGTTGAAGGGCTGTATTGCGCCAGATAGGCGTGAAGTGGCGAGCGCGATTAGCGGTACGGTCTAGTCCCGGCTGTGGGGTTTCCGACCGCGATTGCGCGGATATGGAAACCCCAGGGGTTTTAGTTAGGGCTTGAGTCCCACACACCACCTTGTTCCCTACATGTAGCAAAGTGACGGCCATGATGGTTTCCCCTGGGGAAATAAAAGATTCTAAAAGATTGGCAATTTTCTGTAAGAGACTACTGGCGTGTCAATAACCTCCTATGAATGTAAAAATCTGTGAGAAGTGGAGGAGAGGTGAAAACAGGAAAGTGGGTCCCAGCTCCGAAGAGTCAGCTTGGGATGCATACGGAATTTAACTGGAAAGGAATTGGACAAAGAGAGATAGGATCACTATGATGTTTCACTGGCGTACCGCTACCTTGTGGAATAGGGTAGCTAATTATCACAGTCTGGAGATTCTCAATACCTCATTGTAGGCTTCAGGTAATCATAGGGTTACCCACAGGGTACTGGTATATCCTCTAGATGAATTCCGGCTACCGCGAATTTATAGCTAGTGCTTATATGCTTGACACTCCATATGTTATGCACTCGACATTGAAGTCCAATTAGACATTTCAATACATTCGTCCATTGTCTCTTTTTACTATCATATAAATAGGTTAATAAATAGGCTTTTTACGAGCAAGTATGGCTCACCTTAGACCTCATCTTCACGTAAAAACAGATGGGATTGAGGTATAATGCTTGTCTGTCGTGACATAAAAAAACTCTGCACGAGAAAGAGCGCCCCCAGGACTCCAATTACAAAAAGTAAAAGCACACCACACACTTGTGCGGTTTACCCGACATTTCCACAACGGTATTTCCGAAACATTGAAACCCTTAAGTTACGCCTTACCCCTTCAAAGGCTGGCAACACCTACACTCTGGTATTCAGCATGAGGTTCTTTAAAAAAGGAGTGTTACGCATATGCAGGTACTGCGGAGTTGCAGACGTCCATAGGCGGCAGTAATAGCTAACCATCTGGCGAGCTGCACGCTTGTATAACATCGAAGTAGAATAAAGGTATCGAGGTAGGTCTGACGACCCGTTTGGATCAGTGGCAGTGAACGCTGCCTTTGGTGCAAGGGTTGCGGGTTCGATCTCGCACAGTACAAACATTTTGTGTGCATGAACATGTGTTTGTATTGGTCTGTTTATTTTTTAAGCGGGCGGCTATGCAGATCCTTACCAGACCAGTATCACTTCGACCAGTTTGAACTATTGTGATCGCCACTACATATCAGTGCCAAACCCTACACTTTTCAGAAAGTGTATTAGTTGTTTGGGACTGAGATCCCTAGCTTCGTTGGGGCTCAAATCGTTATTTCCCAGATGTATGCTACGTTTGCGTCTGACATCCGTAACACAGGTGCTTGAGCTACCTATCTCAGAGTCAGATCGATGTATGTGATGTTGGGAAATATTTATTATTATTTTATTATTATAAAAAAAAGATTTCAACTGTACTATTACTATAATGGTACCCTTCACAAGGCACCCTACACCTTTTCGGGACAGTGTAGTAGTAATAACACTGGTGTTAGCCGAACACGCAGTATATCACAAGTCCTTGTATCGCGACGGCGCGTAAGGAGAGGATTTGGAGGGAGGTCACGTCACAGGCTCTTTGGACTAGTGCTGGAATATCTGTAACTTGAATATCGATGTTTTTTTGTTAATTTTTTCGGCTGCAAAACCGTTATTATAGTACAGTACTGATTTTATAAGGAAATGACTTATTGATAAACTGAAAACAAAGTGACAGCTTTTATTGGACGCAACCAGCTGAGGTAATGATAAGTATTTGCTTTGTTGGCTAAGTGACCCGTAATGGATCTTGGTGTCCGACGTAACAAGCCGCCAAAGTGACTAGGCAGTCTAACAAGTAATATCTTTTAGATAGGTATTTGGCTGGTCCCGCCAGAAGGGGTAGATCCAAAAAGGTGTGGCTTGACGCCAAAGGGTGACATGCGTGTCAATAAACTGACAACTAAGGATGTACAAGACCCTGAGAAGTGGAGGAGTCGAAGCCGGTATGCGGACACCGGGGTCCGAAGCGACAGCTAGGGACGCAACCGGGACCAAATGTCCGGATACGACATTCTCGTAGTTGTACTGCGTTAGTTGGTTGCTGGCTGAAATTCGTCTAGAAGAAATACTTAATCAATTAATCTAATGAATAATCGTCGAACTATTTAATGAATTAATCTAATGAATAACTGTCGAACTACTTAATCAATTAATCATATGAATATTTGTAAGAAACGTCGTTTCCAACGTCTACGATAGGCCGGTTGATAAGAGCAGTCATCCAGTTAGAAAGGAAAACGCGTGAGAGAATTTTTAAGAGGACTATTAACCTTAAAATAAATGCAAACTTTCTATAAATACAAATTTAGACCGTGGGGGAGCCATGCTTTGGCATGAATGGGCCGGCTCGGCCCGGTGTGATACCACGACCTCACAGAAAACCAGCGTAGAGCAGCACTGTGCTGTGTTTCGGTACGTGAGTGAGGGTACCGGAGGCCCAATCCGATGGAAAGGGGGGTTAAAAAGTTGGCAGCGCAATTGTGACTTCACTAGTGTCGCGGGTGTCCATGGGCGGCGGCAATTGCTTACCATCAGGTGATCATAAAAAAACAAAGAATTATGAATCTATCGATATGTTCAAGTTCCCATCCCTACTTTGGGCCTCTTCGGCCTAAGAATGGCACATTTTATAGTTTGTTCTGCGGATTATTATGGACCTCACGGATAATATTCCCCTTTTACAGCATTTCAAAATCTTTAAACTGAACTAAATGGATTTTTTGTGGCGAGTGTTTTGCAAATAAAGGTACGAGCCGCGCATGACCGGAATTAATATGAAAGATTGGTTTTACAAATGCTTTTAGAATTTTTACTAACTGCTGATCATATATTTAAATAATTTAAAATAAAAGGTAAATATTGAAATAATTTTGTCGATTTTAGCGTTGCATTGTCCCTCCTGAACGGGAAGTCATCATCATCACTATCATTTCAGCCAATAGACGTCCACTGCTGGACATTGGCCTCCCCCAATGTTCTCCACACAGTATGGTCCTGTGCCGCCAGCATCCAATGGATTCCCGCGATCTTCACCAGATCGTCGGTCCACCTTGTGGGGGGCGCCACGGCTGCGACTTCCTGTACGTGGCCTCCACTCGAGGACATTTCCGCCCCAACGGCGGTCTATTCTCCTCGCTATGTGCCCTGCCCATTGCCACTTGAGGCATGCAATCCTTTGGGATAGCCCAACATCCCAAAGGATTGCATGCCTCAAGTGGATGTGGATGTGGATGCCCACAGACATAGGTCTGTTCTCCTGCGGATCTCATCATTTCTACTACGATCACGCAGGGAGACTCAGAGCATAGCCCTCTCCATTGCTCTCTGGGTGACTTTGAGCCTCGTTAATCGAAAGTGAACGGGAAGTGATAGGTTCTAATCTGCGCATGCTGCTCTGAAATTTTCTAATCTATGTCCGGTTTTCTAAGAATGAATAAATAGTAAAATACTAATAGATGGCGGTATGAACTTTATTCGGTCAGATTTTTATCGTACTGGGTTTTAGGCATAGACTTAGGATGCCGTACTGACTATGGTATATATCTACTGTTCCTTCCTGGGTCCTGCCGGTCTTGTGCGGTGCACGCCTGCTTACGGCGGGATGGTGTCTCAAATTGCGGATACTTATAGATAATTATGCTGAACTGGTAACCATGATCTGGTTAATAGTTTTTTAGATTTTCGCGTCGCATTATAACTATAATGTATTCAGTAATTAACAAGTGCAAACCCCGTGCTAGGCCGTTACTAACGCAAACAAACACCGATACTGTTAGTGTAGTGTGTCGGAGTAGCTTCACTGACAATTCATCTAGTGGCGAAATAATATCAAAAAATGTGAGGGTGTCCGACGTTTCACAGCCCGGCCCCAGCAGACGACGCCGAGCTCCGCCAGTCCGCTCGTGACCACGGCTGCTGTAACGTAGCCGAAACGTCGAGACGTTTCGGTTACCTCTCATAAAAATAATGTGAGTACACAAAGTTGTATAATATAATAAATGTCGTGTTAATTCCCGTCTTGATACATGATCTGGTTCCCTTGTAGTTAAATAGATCTCTAAAATCAAAGAGTACGGTCTAGATACCGGCATCAAGTGACAGCTTTGATCGCAACAAGCTGAGGTGATGATAAGCATTTGCTTTGTTTACTCAGTGACTCGTAATGGATCTTGGTGTCCGACGCAACCAGCCGCCATTCCCCCCTATTTTGGGCCATGACAGACCTCGTCAGTCTGCAGCCCAACCTGGTGGATCCTTCGTGCACCCTGGGAACAGGGCAGGAAGATGATGTTGGGTTCAGAAAAGGCCAAAAAAACGCCAAAAACGAAAGTGCATCAACGTTTAGAGTACAAAAACCATATAGGTAATAGTTATTTACGAGATTTCAACCATGTACCGTAAATACGTACCGTATGGCCGTGTGGTCCCCGGCAGAGTAGAATAGGCCACCCTCACTCTTACCGAGGTGTCGTAAAAGGCGACTAAGGTAAAGCTGCTGGCATGATCATCAGCACCCAGAGAAGGAAAACTCTGCATTTATATCAAAACCCTCGCCAACCCGTCTGCCAAGCGTGGTGAGTATGGCAATTACCCCTCATGTGATTGAGGGTGGCCCGTGCCCGAGCAGTGGGGACTTAAATGGGCTGATGATGATGATGATGACCGTAAATAACTAACTATAATGTGACCATGAAATTTTAAACAATAAATAAAATAGTTTTTTAGATTTTTGCGTTGCATTATAACTATAATGTATCAAGACGGGAACTAACACGATATTTATTATGTGATACAACATTGTGTACTCACATATTTGGCTCGATGTTTCGGCTACGTTGCAGCAGCCGTGGTCATGAGCGGAGTCTGCTCGTGACCACGGCGATATAATAAATATTGTGTTAATTCCCGTCTTGATACATTATAGTAATAAATAAAATAGACTTACGATGCCAATTTAATTTTTTATAACTTTGGATGCCGCTTACTATATCACGATTAAATATATCCTTTGCCGAGTCTCCGCGGTCCGCAATTGTTAGAAATAGCTGCAGTTCAATATGTAGTTAAACAATTAAATAAAATTAGCAGCGCTGGCTACGGCCCTTCGCCTTATAAGAACAGTATTTCGACTTTAAATGCGTTCGCATAATGACATAATAAACGTTCATAATATGCGAAGTCGCCTACTACCAAGCGTTTACAGGTCATCTCTATCACATTGAAACAAGGTTCGTATTGGAATAAAACTGGCTACATAGTTCCTCACGTGACTGTACAGTAGACGATTCTTAATATCAAGCCCGATAAATATTTGCTCGTGCAAATTACGACAACGCTCTTATGAAATTGTTTTGCCGCGAAATTAGGTAAGCATGTTACTGTTTATTTATTCAATTTATTGTTATTAAAGCCAAGGTAGCTTAGTGAATAAGAATGCGTATTCCATACGTCATAGATTAACTTATATATACTGAGATAGAGGCATCAGTCAGCTAACCTGTGCTAGCGCCATCTAGAGGAAAATGGCTAAGGCTGCGTTTTCACAAAAGTGGATCTGCGCGGAGTTGAGCGGAGACTTATAAAGTTTGACAAATCACGTTGCTCAAAATGCCCATCTCATCTATTTTGAGCTTGAGCAATGTGATGGGTCAATTTTTATAAGTCTCCGCTCAATTCCGCGCAGTTCCACTTCTGTGGAAACGCAGCCTCAAACTCTACGGCTAAATAGTACGGCCATCTTCGAGATTCAGTCAGGGTGATGATTAAATAAAATATAAAATATCAGAAAAAAAAAATTCCAATACCTTCTAGATATCTGGTTTATTTCCACACTTTTTAAAATTGCAAATGTGGGCAGGCGGCTCGAGCTCATTGTTTCGGAAACACGCTTTACTAGCGCGATGTAAAAATGCATAGTGACATCTACCAAAACAACGCCGAACCATCTGCTTGATTGCTTTTTAAAGCTACATCTGCTTTTTACAAGCTCCATCTAACGGAAAACCGCTGAACTATTTTTCCAATAGGAAAAAGGTACTAAGTGAAATGACTCTGCCATACGTTGTCGAGACTGTCGACGAGCCCTGGTCAATAAATGACAAGAAGTAACGCAGGATCGACTGAAGTGGCGATCTCTTGCTTCGGAGGCCAAGAGTCTATTTGGGTCGCTGAGTCAGCGGAGTAAGTAAGTAAATATTACATAACGGGTGGTAGCTTCAAATCCGAGCACATCATCATCGTCAGCCCATTTAAGTCCCCACTGCTGGGGCACGGGCCTCCCTCAATCACATGAGGGGTAATTGCCATACTCACCACGCTTGGCAGACGGGTTGGCGAGGGTTTTGATATAAATGCAGAGTTTTCCTTCTCTGGTGCTGATGATCATGCCAGCAACTTTACCTTAGTCGCCTTTTACGACACCTCGGTAAGAGTGAGGGTGGCCTATTCTACTCTGCCGGGGACCACACGGCAATCCGAGCACAAACCTCAGGATTTATCATGTATGATGGTCTGGTTCCCGTGTAAAGGGTTGCGAGGGTCAGACGTCAGTCGCTTCATTTTAATTACCAGACTTCCTAAATCCTGGATCATCATCATCATCATCCACATCACAAGCCTACCAAGAGACAGATAGATAGACACTTATTATTGCACAACAAACAAAACTTAAAAGCTAGCTAAGCTAGCTAGAGTTTTCCTTCTCTGGGTGCTGATGATCATGCCAGCAGCTTTACCTTAGTCGCCTTTTACGACACCTCGGTAAAAGTGAGGGTGGCCTATTCTACTCTGCCGGAGACCACACGGCTGAACGAATTACATGAGATGAGATTAGGTGACCTCTGGATTTTACATAACTACCTTTTGACTGCCTCGGTGGCGCAGTGGTTAGTGGGTCGCACTTTAAAGCGACGGCTGCGCAAGAGGTCCCGGGTCCGATCCCCAGGTCTGGCAATTTTTTCACCTAAGTTATCGGTTAGAAATTCTAAGTAGCAGCCCGGAGTCTGGGAGTTGGCGGTCTTGTACCCCCGTGCCTCGGAAAGCACGTTAAGCTATTGGTCCTGCGCCTGATCCCTCTCCCGTAGTGTCACAGTAGTGTCCCATCGAAATTTGAGGGTAAGTCAATAGAGAGTTGACCTGTGTTTTATTTGCACTATAAATATCCTGTGTACTTTACTGAACGTTGAGATCGGCCGCTGTAGCCGTAATATTTTTATATCGGAGGTGAGGAAAAACACTGTCAGGAAACTGCTGAAAGTTTTGGTTACAGTTTTTCTTATTGTCAATACCCACGTTGCTTGACCGTGGGAAAGCCGCGTTTCTGCATGAACTTGATGGCTTGACCGGAGTGATACGGAGTGACGTGCTGGTCCCTGCCTAGGGTACATGCTAAAGTTCTAGGTAATTACATTCGGATGTCCCCCTCTAGGCATGCAATGTGCATAACGAAACTTTAGAAAGAAAACTTTACGTTAATTAATCAGGGTTAAACCTGTTTAAAAAAAAAGATCTTTCTTGTCTAATAAAAAGGTAGAACCAAACTAACAAATAAATCTAAGGCTACAAAATAATATAAACAAAAACTATAAACTAAGTATGGCTGTAGTACAATTATTGACAAAAGGTACTAGTCTCAGCATTTGCTCGGCTAAATGGCCAAGCGCTGGTTTTTTCAGACTAGCCCCTTACTGCGAGCCTCGGCCATCAGAATTAACAAAGGGTGTGTAAAAAGGAGAGGAAGAAAGAAAGATAAAAAAAGAAGTATGTAAAGCATGTATGTGTATGAGTGTTATTATGTGTAAGTGTGTTTATGAGTAGGTATGTTTTGTGCTTGTAAACGAGTGTGTGTTATAATATTTTGCTAGGTTGAGCAGTCCGTACTCCTGGTCACTGTCATCTGTTTGAGAGGAATGCGAGGAGGCTTCGTGTGTTGCTTCTTAAAGGCTTCCGCTTCATTTCGCCTCTGTGTCTCAAGAAAATGCAATTTTACTTGCCGCTTAAACCTTAAAGGATGCATGGGCTGTCGTGTTGGTGGTGGTAGGTCGTTCCACACTTTAGTATCGGCAAATTTAAAGCCTCCTCTATAAAAACTAATCTTGTGTTTAGGGATTGCAAGGTATGTTTCTCTGTGAGTTCGAAGGGATTTCGTACAATTTTGTTTAACCCATTGGAATTTTTCATAGAGGTAATCGGGCTTTCCACTTCCAACGATTTTTTGAAAAGTTGTAGCCAAATGCAAGCATCTCCTATTCTCCATAATAAGTATACCTCTTTGGTTTAAATATGGGGTTATATGAGCTGTTCTCGGTATGTTAAAACGGAATCGCATTGCATTTTGCACCCGTTGTATTGACCTCTGTGTTTGCTGCAATAATTAGGGTCCATATACTATGTCACAGTAATTAAAATGTGATAGTACCAGGGATTCTGTGACAATTTCCCTGACTTTATCAGATAGCTGCTTTCTTATAGAGTACAAGGTTTTCAAACGATAGAAAGCATTCCTAATCTTCATGTTGGAGTGTTCTATGTACCTCATTTCGCCATCTAAAATTAAGCCAAGGTTTGACTAACTATCAACCGAAGCTAAGTAATAACTCCCCCTTAAGGTGACGGGTAGGGCACATTAGCTACTAAACCGGATCTATTTTAAACAATGTCGGGATTACAATCTCTTGGCAAACACTTATACTATTTATTAAATAACTACTATACCATAGATTTATCCACGAATGGTCGAATAGGGCGTAATCTCTGCAGTCAACATTTTAAACTGCCCAAAGGCTTTGTAACTTAATAATGTAACGGCCATTATTGCGAGGCTTTCGGGATGAAATCTCTCGGACGATCAAGATATTTCCGACACCCTGAATAAACTATAGCTTCACAAGGTAACGCGGAGGTGGGTTTCATGGATATTTTTTTTAAATCCCGGCAGTATTATTGAAACAGTGATAATATGAAAGAGCGATGGATACGAAATAGCTCAGTGGATATAAACGCGAATTAATTGTGGGTAGTTGTTTTTTTGTATGTGATAGGTGGCAGACGAGCACAGGGATTAACTGATAGTTAGCGGTTGCCGCTGCTAATGGAGCAGTGGAGTCACAAGTGCGCTGCCAATCTTTGAACCCCCCTTTCCCCCAGATTGGGCCTCGGTACCCTCACTCACGCAGCGAAACACAGCACTGTGCTGCTTCACGCCAGGTTTCTGTGAGGCCGTGTTATCCCTCCGGTCGAGCCGGCTCATTCTTGCCGAAGCGTGGCTCTCCCACTCAATGAATTTAATATTTCATACGTACGAGTGGACTCCGTCGTTGTTTCAAGTGCCTCATTTATGTTGCGCACACACGGTCTAAAATCTATTGTAAAATGAATCTATCGAAATTTTGAAGCAGCACAAAAAGTAAAACAAATTCAAAATTTGGAAATCTATCCTTGAAGACTAGTTATTTATTTATCGAAATGTTAGGAAAAATCACTGGATTTCCGATGAAACCAATTGAAGTATTTACTAACCGTTTGATCGTTCACGCACGTAATGGACGCGATTTCCGCCAGGGGGCGCTGTCTAGGGCTGCCTGCGTATGTTTTTTGAAGAGTATTTTTATTTAACAATTAGCTATTTTCCTCAGTAACGCGATTTTTTCCATATTGCATTATGTAGGATATGTATTTTCGACGACGGATGAATGAAAACTGTACCAACATACTTAGTAGGTACATTTTTCATTTATGGAAACTTGAACTGTTAAGAGGGCAAAAATGTAGGTGTCATCTATTGTAATCTTTGTATTTTTTGTGAAATTGCGGTGGACAATTAGTGCGAAAGAGAGGGCACACTAGTGACGCCTAATTGATTAAAATGTTTAGCTACAAAACCAGATCTAATTCTAACAATTTTCAGTCCTCCAGCTACTCGGCAACACTTATAACTACTATTTATTGAATAATTGTGCACAAATGTTTGGTCTATTCATGTGTATGAAAAATTGATTCACGGCAAAAGTAAGCACTTTTGGCGGTAAAACAAATTTCGAGCGCAAACGCAAATCAAAAAGCTAACTGTTTGTCGAGAAGCTGGAGCTCCGAAATTATTAATAATAGATAGGTACAATTTACTAGCTAGTGCGCCTTACCTTTCTCCATAAGTATCTACTGCATGCAACACATAAATACGTACATATAGATGCATCTGCATAGATACGGTTTATTGGACAATATACAAAACTTAAAAGCTAGTTATTCAGAGATACAATGTACAATTTAGGTGGCCTTATCGCTGGGAGCGATCTCTACCAGATACTGTAGGTATATTTTCATTATATCGATATGTATAATTTTATCGTATTGAGTTCAGATTCAGGTATAAGGCAAACAGACACCTTTCGAAATTCGTTGCTATCATAATTTAATTACATAGTATATGTATAACTAAGTTCATTAATTTTGTTCCATTAACGTCACATCACGGAAGGGTTCGGAACTTTTCGGGCCCATTCAGGGTTTCTATTTTGCATGAGGAACGATAAACAATAGTGTCGGTTTTCAAATAACTAACCATAATACAGGGTGCATCGGTAAACATTTACGTCCCTTGAACTTCCTCTCTTACTAACCATTCCAAACAACATTTTTGTTCTATGACTTTTAGAAATACGCATAAAAAACTACTTTTTATATTATATTTTTATTTTGTATGGAGAATCGAAAAATTGTTTGACTGATTTCGTAGAATAAAATGTTTATCGATACATCCTGTATTAGGTACAACGTATATTAAGCGGTTGTCATTAGAGAGTTAATTTGTGTGGTCATACAAAGGTTCAATTCTGTTTTTTTATTAGATGTGGTTTAGTTTGTTCAAAAAATATTAATCGCGCAAACGCAAGCTTTGCAAGCAAACACAAAATATGTGGACAGAGAAGGTCGGCTCGAGTAGACGTTGATATCGAAGACGCGCTAGTTGGTACATCGTATCTCGTCTCTCCCACACACGTACCATAAAGTCTGTGTTGGCGTAACGTAGGACTGTACGCTGAACCTCACCGAGATCACTGTACATGCGCATGTTTGTGTATTTTTTTATTCTTCCTCTCCCATTTCTTTTATACATTAATGCCATTATTATTTATTATACGTAATCATTTAAAATATTTTAAAGTAATATTAAAGTTTCTAGGACCTATTTTAGCCTGAAACACATGTCACCCTAGTTCAGGCAAAATGGTTATATTAGACAAATGTTATTTTGAAATATTTTTTTTTATTTCCATTTTTTTCTTTATGTATGCGTAGCCTGTTTAGTACTCGATATAGACAATTAGCCAGTTTTCTGTGTCTATATATTTTATGAGACAATCAAAAATCACAAGGTGACGTAGGTAGGGCACACTTGCTACGCCAATCGATTTTAATTGTTAGCTACTAACCGGATCTATTTTAAACAATTTCGGGAATACAACCTCTTGGCAAACACTTATACCTACTATTTATTAAAATAACCATGCAAAAATGTTATGTCCAACGCGTAAGCGAAAAATTGATTCACGCCAAATGCTCAAACGGACCCAAAAATTGTGCATGGTTATTTAATAAATAGTATAAGTGTTTTCCGAGAGGTTGTAACCCCGAAATTGTTTAAAATAGATCCGGTTTAGTAGCTAAAAATTGAAATCCATTGGCGTCGCTAGTGTGCCCTACCCGCACCTTAAATGATGACGGATTAAACTTTGAAGCTGCCAGCCCTACGTAAGTGTCTACGTTACTGTTAGCCATCTTGAATTTATTTGTATTTGGCGCGAAAACGTTCCGAGATCAATCTTTTTAATCAGCCGGCTTCGAGGACTCAACTAATTTCGGCGAGTCGTACCTTCTTCGATATCAAGGTGAATTGGGCACGAGAATTGAATTTTGTCGTCCCGTAAATTATTTCCTTTTACTGAAATTTTCCATTTCTTACGTTGATTTTTTTATTTGTTTCCTTATTTGATTAGGCGGTTTCATAATTCTTAACTGCTTTGATAAATCGATACAATGTAAATTATTTTCTATAAGTAGGTTTGTAATCTGTTGTCAGTATAGTCACAGATTATATAATAGTTGGAATGACTGCCTCGTTGACGCAGTGGGTAGTGCGTCGCAATTAAAAGTTACGACTGCGCTTATGGTCCCGGCTTCGATCCCCGGGTCAGGCCAGTATTTGTACCTGAGTTTTTCTGTTAAGAAATTCTCAGTGTCAGCCCGGAGTCTGGAAGTTGGCGGTCTTGTACTCCCGTGCCTCTGGTCCTGCGCCCGATCCCTCTCCAGTCGTATCACACTGGTGTCCCATCGGAATATGAGGGCAAGGAAATACGAGTGCACTTGTGTTTGCGCACACACTTGATCCTGCGTAGATTGAGATTTTTTTTATGCTAGAGGCAGACAAACAAGCAAGCGAGTCACCTGATGGAAAGTAATCATCGCCGCCCATGAACATCCGCGAAATCAGAGAGATCGCTAATGTGTTGCCGGCCTTTTTAAAAAGGTGTACGCGCTTCTCTCGAAGGATTGATTTTTATTTTATATTTATCTGACTTCTTTATATAACATTTTATTGATCAATACTAGTTATAATAATTTCATGAGCCTGTGACTTAAGAAAATCTAGGCTTTGGCCTGTGCTCTCGTAATTCACCAAATCATGACGCTGTGAGGCTCCCAAAGTTCCTTGGTAGTCCACTGTGTTAGTCCTTTGGCAGCTTACAACCATTACATCTACACTTATGACTGTTGGTTTGTCTACTCACGTTAACGTTACGTTGGGTATTAAGTTGGACCAAGTTGGGTACAAAAACAAAAAGACAAGATTTAACAAAACTATGAAAGTAGAACGGAACGGAACTGAAAGGAAGACCTGTATTACTTTTAAGATTCTGAGCGTTAAAATTTAGATATATACTTATATTTTTAAGAGCACATACCTACCTACTATATAATATCATCATCATCGTCAGCCCATTTAAGTCCCCACTGCTGGGGCACGGGCCTCCCTCAATCACATGAGGGGTAATTGCCATACTCACCACGCTTGGCAGACGGGTTGGCGAGGGTTTAGACATAAATGCAGAGTTTTCCTTCTCTAGGTGCTGATGATCATGCCAGCAGCTTTACCTTAGTCGCCTGTTACGACACCTCGGTAAGAGGCACACGGCCACACGGCCTTTCGGCGGTAATCAATTTTTCGCAAACAAAAACGGACCCAACATTTGTGCATTGTTATTTAATAAATAGTATAAGTGTTCGCCAAGAGGTTGTAGTCCCGACATTGTTTAAAATAGATCCGGTTTAGTAGCTAAAAATTAAAATCGATTGGCGTCGCTAGTGTGCCCTACCCGTCACCTTAATTAAAAACATAACAAAGTCTTTAGAAGTAGTTTAGACGACGTTTTAATTTAGCTATTTCTACTTACTTAACCTACTTAATTATAATTTCTTTCGAAACGTAATAAAAAGCTCGTTTACAACAACCTTCGACGCGTAAAATTGTTGAGGGGAAAATTACAGAATTTCTGAGAACACATCAAAAGAACCACCTCTCTGCTCGCTACGGTGCTAGCAATTGCGAGTAATTTCAAAACGATATTTACTGATCAAAGCTGGAACGTTTTGGTGATAAGTACCTATGATTGTGTGAAAAAGTTGTGTTAGTATTAGTTTTGGACATTGTTTGTCATTGGCCGCCAATAGATGGCGTTGTACTGTAGAACTATTTGAAGGCAAACTGAATACCACCGACGGGATTATATACCCATATGTAGGCCCGATAAAAATCCCGTCGTCGTCGAGTCGAGTGTCTTGAATAATTATATCTTTCCCAGATTTGGAATGTTTGGTACCTCGTTTATAGACTTACTAACTTATCTATTAGTAATTAATTACAGGTCGCCGTGTGGTCGAAACGAATATGATGAGCGATAACTCAAATTGAGTGCCATGAAGATAGTGTTATTGTTAAGTTAACTAATTTAAATAGCCGTGTGGTCCCCGGCAGAGTAGAATAGGCCACCCTCACTCTTACCGAGGTGTCGTAAAAGGCGACTAAGGTAAAGCTGCTGGTATGATCATCAGCGCCCAGAGAATGAAAACTCTGCATTTATATCAAAACCCTCGCCAACCCGTTTGCCAAGCTTGGTGAGTATGGCAATTACCCCTCATGTGATTGAGGGAGGCTCGTGCCCTAGCAGTGGGGACTCAAATGGGCGGATGATGATGATGATGAAATTACAGGTAGAGTTTAAATAAAAAACCGGCCAAGTGCGAGTGGGACTCGCCCATGAAGGGTTCAGTAGCAGCAAGTAAGATATATGGAAGGTAAATTGCGGTTTACGGTCAATTTTCGTTGTTAGTTTTCATGATTATGTACATCATATATTTTTTTCAATTTTATAATTCATTTATTATAGAAGTTAGAGGGGGAGAGGGGGGGGGGGATTTATTTACCACTTTGGGATCGTCTCTTGCGCAAAGTATTGTGTTTAAAAAAAAATGTTAAAAACCTCAACATCATTTTTAAAGACCTATACCCCGAACGTATAGGTTTAATGAAATAAATTTTTTTGAGTTTCAGTTTCAAGTATCCCCCATTTTTTTTTACCAACTTTCAATAGTATAGTTCTTATAGTTTCGGAGAAAAGTGGCTGTGATAAACGGACGGACGGACAGACTTGACGAATCTATAAGGGTTCCGTTTTTTGCCATTTGGCTACGGAACCCTTAAAACAGGTTCTTTTGATTATAATTATTAATAAAATGTAGCCCCCTCAAAACTGCCTTGGGTGGCCAGACCATATATGCATACCCTACCGGCGATAATAATAATAAAAGGCGAGGCTACTCTGGCAAATAAAAATAAAGGGGAGTCTAGTACTCAACACCCCCCTTAGCTTATCCTTAGCTCTACTGCTACCAGTAGAAAGTCCAGAGGGCTACAACGAATCCGTTCCGTAGCAAACGAGAATATACCCGTCGCATTCAAACATAAAAGACGCTGCACGGTGCGTGTGAAAGGGAAAAAGTTCAGTAGGTATTCTAAACGCCTGAAGTCACAAGGCTCATAAAGGCTACTTTTGATTGCATAGTAGACCTGGCAAAACGTATCTTTCAAAAGATTGGAACTTTTGCATATGGATCAGTGCAAAGATGCGGAACAGTGAAACGCTTCATTTAAATCATTTGGAACATTAATTGTCAGATAGATCCGTGACTAATTGATTTTTTTACGAAAAGAATAATCGAGCGCCTCAGGGAGCCCAATTCTCGTGCTCGTGATATTTTGAAAACATGGCGGATAACACCTGGACCCCAATTCTCGTGCTCGTGATATTTTCTTTCATACGACATATATCACAAAAAAACTATGTTTTAGTGATAAATAAATATCACGAGCACGAGAATTGGGGCCCTGAAAACCATACAAAAAAACGGTGTTTTAGTGATATATGTCGTTTGAAAATAAATATCACGAGCACGAGAATTGGGCTCCTGCTGTGTTATATATCCCTTTTCCCTGCGTAATGTGAGAATGACACATGGAAAGACGGTTGCCGATTTATCCTGAACAACCAACGGCTTACACTTTCGCTCTGAATTCAGATCATTCCGCTCACTTGGAACAATCCGCTCAATCGGATCATTCGGCTCACTTGGATCATTCAACTCATTCAGATCATTCGGATCATTCGTATCAGTGAGTGAGATAACCACCGCGTACCGATTGACCACAAGATCCATTTGAGTCGAATGATACATTCGAGATTAGAGATTTGGAACAATGTATCATTTGGCTGAGCCGGATCTCTTAGTCATTTCAGTATAGAGTCCTACTCTACACACGTCTATTGTATAGAACCACAATGACACGGAAGATTAGAGTGACAAATTCGTGGGTCAGCTAAATCTTTTCTTTTAGAAAATACGAGACGTTACCAAAGCGACGAGTTAAATTTTTTAGCGTTGTAGAAAATAAATCCCTTTTTTTATTGGGTTAAGTTACATACTCTGGGCATTTGCTTAAATAAAACAATATTTCACAACATCACATACATTGATCTAACTCCGAGATAGATATCTGTTGCTGGGACTATACTCACTTTTTTATTTTATGTGATAGGTAGTGGACGAGTAGATGGATCGCCTGATGGTAAGTGATTGCCGCCGTCCATTGACACTCGCGAAACCACAAGGGCGCTGCCAACCTTAAAGTCCCCTTATCCACGGATTGGGCCTCTAGTTCCTGAGTTTTTCTGTTAAGAAATTCTTAGTGTCACCCCGGAGTCTTGGCGGTCTTGTATCCCCGTGGCTCGGAATGCACGCACATCAAGCCGTTGGTCCTGCGCCTAATCCTTCTCCGGCCTTGTCACACTGGTGTCCCATCGGAATATAAAGGCAAGGGAATAGAGAGAGCACTTGTGTTTGCGCACACAGTTGAGCACTATTATTATATCCTGCGTAAGTTACTGATCGTTGAGACTGGCCGCCTTAGTCGAAATCGGATGGAGGATATTATTATTATAGTATAAAGAAAGAAAAGCATTGGATAGACGGATGGTACCTTAGTAGATAAAGTCGTCCACCATTTACCATCAGAATGGCCGTATGCTCGTCTGTCTTCTTTTCGCAATAAAAAAAACCCTACCAAACGCACCACTGGATTTTTCAGAATTCAAATGTATGTGCGTATTTCTACCATTAGCTCACTAGTGAGGAAACCTGTTGAGGAAAACTACATTACAGTTGAAATATTTAATTTAAGTGGCATAATGCGCAAAACAACCAAACAATACTATAGTATTTATAATTTGTGATTATTTTGTTTCAGGTAATACATTGGATTTATTAAAAAAATATATGTTCCTCACCATTCGCGTGTACTGTGCACGTAAGTAGTTTTTTGTGATAGATGGCAGACGAGCAGACGGATCACCTGATGTAATGAATTAAATCACCGCTACATGTTGCAAAAACTATCCGAAACGTGCAGGTTTCCTCTCGATGTTTTCCCTCACCGCCGATCTAATGGTAGATGTAAGCACATATTTATGAAAAATCCAAAGGTTATACTCGGATTCGAACCCACGATTTCCTGTATGGAAGGCGCGTTCTTATCCGCCGAGCTACCATAGCGCAAACTTTTGATTCGAGTTATTTTTATGTGATAAGGGGCTGACGAGCAAACGGTTCACCTGATGGTAAGCGATTGCCTCCGCCCACAGATCACTATATTTATAGCCGCCGCCCAACACCAGTTTAAAAAAATCTGTGGGTTTGTGTGTCAAGAAATTTCAAAGATTTGGATTTTATTTTTTAACACAACTTTCACAATATGGGTATCATATAAAAGGGCTTCAGTAGCAGAATATATTAATTGTTAAAATTTTTAAATTCAAGATGGCCGCCGTCAGAAAATGACGAATAACCTATTTGTTGTTCCAACTGCCTCAATATAGGTATCAAATGAAGGAGCTTTAGTTGTGCCGGGGTTTTTTAAATTTTAAATTATTTTTTTTTTGAAATTCAGTGTCAGAACGAGTGTAGGTATTCATGAGTGTCACAAGTTAAATCCATGAAACTAGAAAACGAGCGTTTTAAACGGAATGTGCCATTTTTGTGAAAATGTTTTGAGAAAAAAGTCACCGAGTAAGAGATCCAACCGGCCCTGACGCAGATTCTATACGGATGCTGTAGAGAAAGAACGTCGCCCAGCATCGTCATCGTCAGCCCATTTAGGTCCCCACTGCTGGGGCACGGGCCTCCCTAAATCACATGAGGGGTAATTGCCATACTCACCACGCTTGGCGGACGGGTTGGCGAGGGTTATGATATAAATGCAGAGTTTTCCTTCTCTGTGTGCTGATGATCATGCCAGCAGCTTTACCTTAGTCGCCTTTTACGACACCTCGGTAAGAGTGAGGGTGGCCTATTCTGCTCTGCCGGGGACCACACGGCGTAGCATGTCACCCCAGTACTAACGGCTTCGTGCGGTTTTTCATGTATTTTTTATGTAATAGGTGGCAGGCGAGCAGACGAATCACCTGATAGTAAGCGATTGCCGCCGCCCATGGACAACTGCGACACCAATGGAGTCACCTTTAAATCCCCCTTTCCCCTGGATTGGGCCTCCGGTACCCTACTCCTGCAGCGAAACAGCACTGTGCTGCTTCACGTCGGTTTTCTGTGAGGCCGTGGTATCACTCCGGTCGAGCCGGCTCAATCATGCCGAAGCGTGGCTCTCCCACGGTGCATGTATAGCTTCCTATGAAAAGGCACAGTCAGTTTAGGGTGCATGTCTATGGTTAAATCACAGTGTAACAAGTTCTTGTTATCATCATCAGCCCATTTAACTCCCCACTGCTGGGGCACGGGCCTCCCTCAATCACATGAGGGGTAATTGCCATACTCACCACGCTTGGCGGACGGGTTGGCGAGGGTTTTGATATAAATGCAGAGTTTTCCTTCTCTGTGTGCTGATGATCATGCCAGCAGCTTTACCTTAGTCGCCTTTTACGACACCTCGGCAAGAGTGAGGGTGGCCTATTCTGCTCTGCCGGGGACCACACGGCGTAGCATGTCACCCCAGTACTAACGGCTTCGTGCGGTTTTTCATGTATTTTTTTATGTAATAGGTGGCAGGCGAGCAGACGAATCACCTGATGGCAAGCAATTGCCGCCGCCCATTATACTGTGGTTATATTATTTTGATTCTGATACGTAGGTATCACTATTTGAAACGATATGACACATCATTATAGTTTCTTTTAGAGCGCTTTATCATGTAAGAAAAGTCTCTACCAAAAGTATCCACTTCCCAAAGCTTTAGCATCCGCGCCAGGCATCTAAGGTTTCCCTTTGTAGTCATTCCTGGCTGCAGCTGCAGTTGACTGCATACAGCAATATAGGGACGACGACGGTATCCATCCTCCTCAAAGTTATTGGCATCGCAAAGAGCCGGGCGTGTACAGAGCTGCCTTCAAGGGTGAACCTTAGGGTCTCCACAGGGGCGGCTCTAGCCGCCCGGGTGCCATCAATAACCTGGCGCCCTCTTGTTTCTTGCTCATGATTCCGAGCATCAACCACACGAGATTGAGTCCATAAAAAAGACTATGATTCTTAATACAAAGGCACAAAGATTCAGGAATCATTGGCGTCAATTAATGTCCTGATTATAGTGGTCAGGAAAAGGTAGACCTCGGCAGCTAAAATATTAGGAGCGTAATTGTGAATCCAATGGTGTTTCATGGGCAGCGGCAGGCGGTAACCATCTGATGGTCTGAGGTGATCCGTCTGCTCGTCTGCCACATATATCACTTAAAAATAGACGTATGTAACTCTTTACTGAAACGACTCAGTGATCCGACTCAGCCAAATGATAGACTGTTCCGAATCTCTAATGTTCGCTGTGAATGTATTCATTTGAGTCAAATGACTCATTCAGAGTCATTTGACTCAAATGGATCTCGAGTCCGATTGAGCCGAATGAGCGGAATGATTCAAATTCAGAGCGAAAGAGTAAGCTGCGGGCTGCCCAGGGTGAATAGGTAACCGTCTTTTCATGTATTACGCGGGGAAGAGATAAGGTATTATTACATGGCATAGCAGGAGGGGATCGATTATTCATTCGTAACTAAATCAATTAAACACGGATCTATCTGAGAGTTGATGTTCCAAATGATCCAAATGAAGCATCTGGAGCAGTGCAACACTGCTCCAGATGCAAATGTTTCAATCTTTTGAAAGATACTTTTACCAGGTCTTCTGAAAAGAGGGGTTGGCGCAACCCTAGCAGCGGGCGATTCGAGGGCGTTATTTAATAATGCTCTTTTGATATCGCGCCGCCGTCACCGAGTATCGGGAGCACTGACTTTCTTTGAAATCAAAGGCCACTCAGGCACACGCGCCTGCAATAAAGTGTACGACTCTTATTGCTAGAACATTTTGGTTTATAGTTGTATGACGCTTTATACGTATACCTATATTTGTACTTTGACAAGCGACATTATACATATATAATAAATGTTATTTTCTATCGAACCCGATGTGTGTTTCTGATTTGTATTGGTGGTGAAAACATATTTTCATTTGAAAGAAAGAAAGAAAAATATTTATTCAGTGTATAACAATAACATTAAAGAGTGAGATAGACGACGAATGGCCGGCGACTGTGAAAGGCGAAAGACGTAGTAAAGAGGATTATATTATAGAAGTAGAACTATTCCCGAAACCAGTGGTGTATTATTTTTTCTGTCCTTACTGCTGACACCTCAAATTTGAAGCACAAATTTGGTTTTTCAAATTGGTACTGCGTCGTCGTCGTCGTCAGCCCATTTAAGTCCCCACTGCTGGGGCACGGGCCTCCCTCAATCACTCACCACGCTTGGCAGACGGGTTGGCGAGGGTTTTGATATAAATGCAGAGTTTTCCTGCTCTAGGTGCTGATGATCATGCCAGCAGTTTTACCTTAGTCGCCTTTTACGACACCTCGGTAAGAGTGAGGGTGGCCTATTCTACTCTGCCGGGGAACACACGGCTAACGGTACGTAGTATCAACATATAATTAACCTCATGACTCCCCCTGGATCGGCCCTTGCTTCATTTTAAGGAATATCTCGAAACTTCCCACCACCGCAGCCTCCATAATAAGCTTTCAGCCCACAAACACTAGCAACGCGGCGCATAATTACTGGAAGATAACTCCGAGTGCAATTTGCCTTAAGCCCGTAATCCGGACCTGCCTCAACACTTGCAATTCAAATTCTACTGAACCCTGGCTCAAATAGAGTTGAGTAGGGTTGCATGAAACTATTTAGTGGAAGTGGCTATAGAAACAATAGGAGTTGAAGAATATCAGACTAAATCAGATCAGAATTAACCGAGGGAGGGCCACGCTTCAGCATAAATGGGCCGGCTCGTCCGGAGTGTCTCCGCTTTGTTTTGTAGCGTGAGTTAGGGTACCGGAGGCCCAATTCAGGGGGAAGGGGGGTTTAAAGTTCGGTAGTGCACTTGTAACTTCACTGTTGTTGCAAGTATTCATGGGGGTGGCAATCGCTTACCACCAGGTGATCCGTCTGCTCGTCTGCCACCTATGACATAAAAAGTTCTTATCCACGGAGCCATAACCCACTCTCAACACTCCCTCAATCATTAAAATTCAAAGTACAGTCAGCCCTGTTGCCATCCTTATCAACGTCACAAGCGAAGGCCTTTGCGAGCAAATGACGTTTTTTCGCGGCAAGTGTACATTTCAATGGCCGGAGTCAATACAATCGGATTTATTAGTCGAAAAGAGGTCTTTTATATAATTCAGAGGTGTATTAAAGAAATTCGTTTTATATTGAAACTAGAAGACGCGGTGGCGCTTAAATAGAATGCGGTATTTCAAGAACAAACACTTATTTTTATGTAATAGGTGTTAGACGAGCAGACGGATCACCTGATGGTAAGCCGTCACCGTCGCCCATGGACACCCGCGACACCAATAGAGTCACAAGTGCGCTGTCAACCTTTAAACCTCTTTCCACCGGGTTGGGCCTCCGGTACCTTCACTCACGCAGCGAACACAGCACAGTCTCACAGTATTTTTTTTTATATGAGAGGTGGCAGACGAGCAGACGGTTCACATGATGGTAAGCAATTCCGCCGCCCATGGACACCCGCAACACCAGTGGAGTCACTAGTGCGCTGCCAACCTTTTCCCCTTCCCCCCCCCATTGGGCCTCCGGTAACCTCACTCACACGGCGAAACACAGCGCAGGCGCTATTTCACGCCGGTCTTCTGTGAGGCAGTGGTATCACTCCGGTCGAGCCGGCCCATTTATGCCTAAGCGTGGCACTCCCACATTTAAAATTATGCTGATAAAAATTGTATTTTCCACCCAAAAACTTCAAATTGACTATACTTCCTCGGGAGCTAAAAGTATTATCTGGTCGTCTTTTTTTACTAGCCATTATCAAATTATTAGGGAAGCCATTTTGGAGAATTTCCCATTATCTGCCGGTTCCTTGTGAGTTTATGAAAATTAGTTAAGCGGCAGAGTGCATACTTTAATCTTAGAGACTGAAACGTTGTGGAGCTGAAAACGACGGCATTATAAATAGTATCTTTATCTTATACTTACATCTACATCCATACTAATACCTATTCATAATAATGTAGGTTAACCAAGATACAGGCTAAGGCTTGTGTAAGAAGAAATAAAATCGGTTTCTTCATTGTATTCTTCTTCATTCGACGCACATATTTGACTAAAGCGAGTTCATCATCATCGTCAGCAACCCACACTCGTCCACAGCTGGACGAGAGGACTGGAGGTCTCCCCTAATGCACGCCACTGCTCCCGATTTTCGGCCACTCTCATCCAGCCCACACCAGTCAGCCTTCGAATGTCATCATCCCATCTTGTCGCAGGGCGTCCTACACTACGCTTACCGAGTCGCGGTCTCCACTCAAGGACTTTACGGCTCCAACGGCTGTCAGTTCTGCGGCTAATATGACCTGCCCACTGCCACTTCAGTTTGCTAATTCGGTGGACTATGTCGGTGACTCTGGTTCTCTGTCGGATTACATCATTTCTGATGCGGTCCTTCAGAGATACTCCGAGCATAGCCCTTTCCATAGCTCTTTGAGCGACTTTGAACCGGTGGACTAGTCCAGCCGTGAGTGTCCACGTCTCGGCGCTGTAAGTCATGACCGAAAGGACGCACAGGTCGAAGACTTTCGACTTAAGACTTTGAGGGATGGGTGAGGAGAAGACTTGTTACCACTCCAAAAACCTACATAATTGATATGATGAAACCGAGTTACAACTCCAAAAACCTACATAATTGATATGATTTTCGATTTTTATATAAAAATTAAAATATTAATAAAATGGTGATGCTTAATTTCGTGAAAAATTTGATAAATTACTTACTAGTGTTTTTGGCTGTTTTTGTTAAGTATGTTTTTTTTGTTGAACATTGGGTAGGCAGATCTACTAACATTTATTTTCCTGTTCAACTATTGTTGGCACTTCATCTACCATAATTTCTGTTTTTTTGGTTGACAACACTATTTACAGGGAATGCCATCGTATCACGCATTTCGTTGCCACCAAAAGGTACTAAAATACTAGCTTTTTAGGGTTCCGTAGCCAAATGGCAAAAAAAGGAACCCTTATAGATTCGTCATGTCTGTCTGTCCGTCTGTCCGTATGTCGCAGCCACAAATTTGATAAATAGATGTATAATTTTAACCGCATTTCGATTTTTACACATAAATTGGAAAAAATAAAAAAATTGTGGGGTCTCCATACTTGAAACTGAAACTCATTTTTTTTCTTCAAACCTATACGTGTGGGGTATCGATGGATACCTAGGTCTTTAAAAATGATGTTGAGGTTTTTAACATATTTCTTTTCTAAACACAATACTTTGCGCAAGAGACGCTCCCAAAGTGGTAAATTGTGTGTGTGTGTGTCCCCCCTCCCCCCTCTGGGTATAATAAATGAATTATAAAATTAAAAAAAATATATTATGTACATAATCATGAAAACTAACAACGAAAATTGGTTTGGACTAGATATATTGAGTAGTTTTATTTGATACGTTATAAACCGTAAACCGCAATTTACCTTCTATATATCTTACTTGAGCCGTGTGGTCCCGGCAGAGTAGAATAGGCCACCCTCACTCTTACCGAGGTGTCGTAAAAGGCGACTAAGGTAAAGCTGCTGGCATGATCATCAGCACCCAGAGAAGGAAAACTCTGCATTTATATCAAAACCCTCGCCAACCCGTCTGCCAAGCGTGGTGAGTATGGCAATTACCCCTCATGTGATGGAGGGAGGCCCGTGCCCCAGCAGTGGGGACTTAAATGGGCTGATGATGATGATGATGATGATATCTTACTTGATTTACCTTCCATATACCTTCATGGGCGAGTCCGGTTTTTAACATTGTGTTTAAGGTACAATCAGTGGAGCGACGAATTGACGGTATTTTTTAAATGTAGGTAGTTGAAGGGATGGATGACATAGGCATAGGTAATATATACTTCTAATCTAATCTGCGGGCGACCTCTAGTTTAGATGTAATATAGGGTATAATTTATTTAAAGAAAACTTTTTAGTCACAAACCGAATTCTGCAAGCAGAGCTGCGGGCGTCCACTAGTTATAGAACAAAAGTAATTATTATGTTTTATGCACGGTAGAACTAAGAATAAATCCTGTTTGAACACGACCATGATGTAATTATGTATAATAAATAATAATGCATAAGACAATTATACATTAGTCGTGTAATTGTGTAGGCTGGGCAGTGGGTAGTGTAATAGTTGTAATTTATGTATTGTGGTTAGTTTTGCTCCATAATTAACAAAGTTTACAAAGTTAGTTTTACAAAGTCAAAGTCAAATAATTCTTTATTTGCATAGGCTTGTACACAGCACTTACAAATCGTCATACATTTGAATGACCTAAAACTATTTATAAGTACTTATGTATAATTTACATGTTAATACATATATATGTTGATACATAAAATATACTAAAGAAATAAATAAACATAATGCGATTCTACCACCGGCTCGGAAAGTTGTTTCTGGTCGAGAAGATCCGGCAAGAAACTCGCCAGTTACTCTTTTTAATCGCCAAACTTTCATACAATGTTGTGTCATCATCATACAAAGCCATACAGTTCAATTGTTACACAAAATAAAATAAAGGAAATAATAATATAATAAATATTATGAGGTAAACCGAAGCGGACCAGTCCCCAAAGGTGGCACCTGTTCACAAGTATGACGTATGTGTCAGCCATCATTTCACTCAACCATATTAGAGGGAATGTAATGACCCGCCACATAGCGCCACCACCTCAGAGACATTTGAGTGAGCATGACTACTTAGGTTCCCCTCATACAAGGTGTAATGGTGAACATCCTTCTCAAAACTCTCTAGGGACCGTATATCAATCACGTGATATCAATAAATGCGAGTGTATCAGCTTTACACGCAAACCTAAACCTATAATATTTCCATATAATTTTGATGGCAAAGCGATACGCAGATCAACTGTGGTTAGAGACCTATGAGAGATGCTGTTATCTGACCACATTGATAGAATTATAAATAAAGCCTACCAAAAATCTAGGTTTTCTCATTTGATCATGTAAGTCAAATTAGTCATTAAGTTAAAATTTAGTGATCCATTTGCTCGTCTGCCACCTTTCACATAATCACGCAATTTTACAGGTTTCCTTTTTATTAAGTTCAACGAACTAAAGCGTTATAGAGCAGGTTACATTACCTATAAACTCAATACTTGTTAACACAATTTAGGGATCCGCACCCTGTATTCGATTATTTTACTCTGACAAATTTTATTTATTTATTTTATTTATTTATTATTAACATACGATTGCATAACATTACAGTTTAATACCAAAGCGTTATACAATTCAATAATATTCATACATACATCAAGTTTTCGGTAAATTAATATTCAAGAACAGAGTCTAGGTACTTACATGCGAACAGCATGTAAGTACCAGTAAATAGTCAAACGCCTAACGAAAATGGACAGTCAAATAAATAAAGTATCAAAAAAGTCAATAATACAATACGAATACAATGTAAAATATTATCTGTCTAACAAAATTAAATTACATAGTGTTAATAAATGTCAAAATATATTTTTAGCAAAAATTATAATAATTACTTAATATTAAAGTGAGAAGCACAGTCGAAGTACGAGTATATCTAAAGGCAACTCTCATTGTAATATATAAATGAGCTTTGTAACATAATTGACCAAAACTGTCTGCAAATAAATCAATACTCCAGTCGTGAGCGAGCATATCCCCTATAAGACGCAATGCATGAGTGGTCGGTGCATGCGCAGCGTTTACTATAAGTTTAAACTATAAGTTTACTATAGTTCAAATTACTATAAGTTGTGCTCCAGCTTTCATCACGTGCATCCGCTTGTGACCACGGCTGCCGTAACGTAGTCAAAACGACAGGCAAAAGTAATTATCTAAAAAAATAGACTTAATAACTACAACCCAACTACCAAGATTGAAAGTCCACGGAAAAGACGAAAACAAGTTTATGTGACTATCTCTTCCTACACCTACTCCCTTCCTCCTTTCCCTTTTTTATCCTTTCTTACGCCAAAACGTGTTCCTCGGTTAAACATAACCTCGTAAAAGAGTGTCTATTATAGTGCAGAAATCAAGCTCACCCTTTGTTTTTAATAGGGTCCCGTTTTCATTGTTTCGGTTCCGTACCTAAACAAGAGCAGAGTAGAATAGGCCATCCTCACTCTTACCGAGGTGTCGTAAAAGGCGACTAAGGTAAAGCTGCTGGCATGATCATCAGCACCCAGAGAAGGAAAACTCTGCATTTATATCAAAACCCTCGCCAACCCGTCTGCCAAGCGTGGTGAGTATGGCAATTATCCCTCATGTGGTTGAGGGAGGCCCGTGCCCCAGCAGTGGGGACTTAAATGAGCTGACGATGATGATGACGATGACCTAAACAATGTAAATGATTTAGGATTCTATTACTGAGACTTCCCCGTCCTTCGTCTGTCCGTCTGTTTATCAACAGTCCAGTATCAATAGCTAGTCAGTTGAAATTTTCACAAAATACTTCTGTGGCGAATTGCTTAGTGGGTCGCTCTTTAAAGGGATGGCTGCGCAAGAGGTCCCGGACTTGATCCCTGGGATCCGAGGATCGGGTCGGGTCAAAAAATTGTACCTAAGTTTTCGGTAAGAAATTCTTAGTGGCAGCCCGGAGTCTGGAAGTTGGCGCTCTTGTACCCCCGTGCCTCGGAAAGCACGTTAAGCTGTCGGTCCTGCGGTTGATCCCACTCCGGTCGTGTCACAGTAGAGTCCCATCACAATATAAGGGTAAGGGTAAGAGTGCACTTGTGTTTGCGCACACACTTGAGCACTATAATACATACGATGCTGATCTTTGAGATTGGCCGCCGAAGTTGGATCATATTACAAATACAGAAAACAAAAAAAAACCTCAATTTATAATTTGCTACAAAACCCAACGTGCATACATCCGACTCGGACGGCGGTTTTTTGCCATAATTTCTTTACTGTCATTCCAGGACCTATTGAGGCGTGAGATGTGTTATTTGAGAGGCTCTCGGCAAAAATATATCTGGCAAGATTTTAGTCGCAGTTGAGTGGAGTGTGAGAGCTCTCTCCACGCGACGTTATTGAAAACCTTCGAGTGTGTGAGACGGTAGAAGAGTTCTGAAGTGTCGCATTCATTAAATTAAATAGGTACTTAGTTCTTTACTTCAAAGGTCAATCGTGAACCTCCATATAACATTTTGTTAGTTTATTTTTTGCGTCTTGGTATGAAAAATATGTAATAATATACAGCTTGAGTTCTTCAATAGATTGACGTTAGATACACGATTGGCGTAAGTCTGGAAATAAAGATATTTTACTGTGAAGTTTTTGAGGTTTTGTCTGTACAAATAATATGTAATTGAACTAAAAAAAATTTTATACTACGTCGGTGCAAACAAGCACGCAAAACTAAATATTTACAGTATTTTTATGTCCAAAAATTCACTGGTAGGTACTTTAAGCTAAGTTCCAAGAAGACAGGGGTTTATTTTGTTGATATCACTTGTGAAACTCCAAAAGCCCGCTCCACACTTAGTCGCGTATTGCGCGCGAAGAAGCAGCGAGATAACACGATATGTGGAGCGGATTTGCAAGTCGAAGCTACGATAAAAAATCAGTCATTTATGTCTAATAAAATATGTATTCCTTCGCTCTCGTGGAAATTGGAATTCGCTTAGCCACTAAATGTATTATTTTCCCGATAAAAGTTTTCTAATGAAATGATATGAGAAAACGGATATGATATGTAAAAAAAAGGGGTGAAAATACTTGTGGCAAACCGAATTCCCCGTCGACCGCTACTTTATAACAGGATATTCTTAAGTAAATAATACACCTAAAAATTTCATCTCATGTTCAGGAGGGACACGAATCCACATCTTCCACGTAATAATTAGTTGGTTTTCTTAGCTAGTGATGGTAGCTATATACGGGTAATTGAGTAGAATTCGAGAAAGGCGTAAGGACAACCCCTATAAATTCACCCGACGCAATAGTTAAAATTGCCAATCCTATAATTACTCCCATAATTATTGGAGAACATTAGCGGTGATTTATCGAAATTTTCAATTACTTTCGCCAACGGATCTTGGCCGCGGTAATGGAACCCCGTTGCGGTAGTCGCGGTGAAAATAAAGCCCGTTAAATCGATATTACCTGTGCACATTTTATGCGTGGTAATGTATTGAGACCTCATTGCGGTAGTCGCAGTGAAAATTTTATTTATTTATTTTTATTTATTTAATTGAAACGACTTGACTATCCTTACAAGCATGCGCTTAATGCGATAGTACAGCTTCATAAAAATCCTATCATCCAGAAATTCATTAATTGTATAATACATTTAGGAAATTAGAAAGTTATGTAATGTCTTTTTAAATTTATGGTCTGGTAACAATTTGAATAGGTCAGGTATTTTATTATATATTTTTACCTTTCCATGTGCTTAAACATTGTGTGTGATGATTGTCTCAATTTATTTATTTAATTGTCTGTTTGTCTGGACTTATACGTCGTTGGTCCAAACCCCACGGGGACTATAACTCTTTCTGTAAATGACTCCGGTGCGATAATATTGCAGGGTTGTTGGTCTGGGCGGTCACTGCACGTCTAGGTACTTAGCTCATCGAGCTTATGGAAAATACCACTAGGTAGGTATACACATAGACCTAAATAGAATGGATAAGAACGTAACTTTCAATGGGGGTTATTTTTTTTTAAGTGATAGGTGGAAGACGAGCAGACGCATCACTTTATCTTTATCTTTTTATCTGATGGTAAGCGACCGCCGCCAATGGACACCCGCGACCCCAGTGGAGTCACAAGTGCGTCGCCAATCTTTAAACACTAAAATCACGCAGCGAACACAGCATACAACAATAGGCAAAATAAGTATTGCATAATGCTCTTATGTCAATCTGTGTATATTGTTTGTGGCTAATAAATGCATTTTTTTCTTTCGTTCCTCTATTCATTCATTTATTCTAGTACCTATAAAAAAAAGTACTCCTTTTTAAAAAGGCCGGCAACACATTAGCGATCTCTCTGATTTCGCGGATGTTCATGGGCGGCGTTGATTACTTACCATCAGGTGACTCGCTTGCTCGTTAGTCCGCTTCTAGCATAAAAAAATACACCCCTTGATATGAAGTAAAGGTTCATGCTTGAAAACAATGTCTTAGGTTAGCCGCTGAAAACCAGCGTCGGCGCTGGCTATATTCTGCCAGTGTCGACAAAAGCTGAGCGGTCACCTATTTGACACTTTATTTTTTTCATTTAAATTTTGTTTGTTGTATTACATATTATCTGTATGTTCTTTTTACTGACGGTGTCAAATAAAGATTTATTCATTCATTCATTTATTCTTGAATAAAAATCTATTAAGGTAGATGAATAGAAAATTAGAAACCAAAATTCAACTGGTTCGATTCACGTAGCAAGACGAACGTATTAACTTTTTCACTAAGAAATCCTTTTCAGCTTTTCAATATTAAAAGTAGTACCGTTGGTTTCTCTCCTTTACAAATCCATTCGCCTGAATTCTGAAATATATTTCTACACCATCTTTCCGAGGATTTCGCCAAACACCCGCTCATATGAAGTGTTTTTAAGTTACTGTTGAGACGATCAGACAGATCACCTAAAAATGAAAATAGTGTATTCAATTTAGGTCCATACAGAACACTTATGAATGTCAACATGTTTACCACTGGTTCTGAATGTAGTTTTCTGCCAAGAAGACACCAGCAAGAAACTTAGCAGTTAGGTACTCTTTTATATAAAAAAAGTTGTTTTACAAAATGACACTCTGTACTCGTAAGCGATTGCCTCCGCCCATGGACACCAGTGGAGTCATAAGTGCGATACCAACCTTGAATCCCTTCTTTCCCCGGATTGGCCCTCCAGTACCCTCACTCACGCAGCCCAGTAGTGGCCCACCCTCACTTCGATTCTTAGCATTATTTTCACTTTATACCAATAGATGGCGCTAAATAAATAAATAAATCACAACATCACATACATTGATCTGACTCCGAGATAGATAGCTCAAACACCTGTGTTACGGATTACAGAATCAATAGTGGGATTACAAATATATACATAAATTACTTTTTTTTTGTAAACGTATAATACATAGAAAACACCCAGGCCAATCAATCAAATGATTGATTGATAAGTATCGATTACATCGCGCAAGCGTTATGTGTTTTCGGATTACCTGTAAGCGCTACCAGACTGTGTCTTTAAATTGAAAGCCATACTATATATTTATTCTATTACCATACTTGAAAAACCGTGTGAAGCCGTAAGTACTGGGACGACATGCTGGGTGACATTCTTTCTCTACCGCACCCGTATAGAGAAGCATTAAAGCTGCGTCAGGGCCGGTTATATCTCTTTCACACTCTTTGGCGTTTTTTTTCCGAAACTGGCGCGCGTTCTCTAGTACCATGCTTTATTTACGAAGTATATATAGGTATCTACTAGGTACCTAATCTGTGCTCTTTATATAGTAGGTATATTATAGATGAAATTATTAGGGCGACGGGTAACCCTATCTAGGGACACCAATCGATTTAAATTGTTAGTTACTAAACCGGATCTATTTTAAACAATTTCGTAGCGGGGGTCTCTAAGCAAATATTTATATTATTTATTTAATAATTGTGCTTTTTGATCGATTTTTGCACTCGAAATTTGGATTAACGCCATAAGTGGCCGTTTTTGGCTGCAGCTTCGAAATTGTTAAAAAGATTTCCTGTTTAGTTGCTGACAATTTAAATCAATTGCCGTCGCTAGTGTGCTCTACCCGTCACCTTATCAGTCTTTACGTTTACTTTATTGTAGTTTACGCTCCATACCTCATCCCTGGGTATGCCTTAAAGATATTTTATTACCCAAGTTAAATCTTTCTATAAAGTAAACTTTGCTAACTAATTATGACAAATTCATGAAACTCTGCTAATAAACCTTTTGTGTGGAACAAAAGTTGGAGTCTTCGAAATATTATGGAAACCTTGAAAGAAATTCTATGTTTTTCAAGTAGAATTGAGATTAAATTTAAATATATGAAAATGGATAGAGATAAAAACCCATTTAATTGTTCAGACACGACACAACATTGCAAAAACATTCAGGCCAAAACCAACGTAAAAAAAAATGGAAAAAAATTTAAAGGCCGGCAACACATTAGCGATCTCTCTGGATTCGCGGATGTTCATGGACGGCGCTGATTACTTTCCATCAGTTGACACGCTTGCACGTTTGTCCGCCTCTAGCAAAAAAAGGCACTGCAGACTAACAGAGTAAGTAAATAAATAATATCTATCACAATGATCTTAATAAATATTTCACAACATCACATACATTGATCTGGCTCCGAGATAGGTAGCTCAAGCACCTGTGTTACGGATATCAGAACCAACAGTGGGATTACAAATATATACAAATAATACTTTTCTTTTGTAAATACATACTTATAATACATAGAAAACACCCAGACCAATACAAACAGATATGTTCATGCACACAAATGTTTGTACTGTGCGGGGATCGAACCCGCAACCCTTGGACCAAAGGCAGCGTTCACTACCACTGTTCCAAACGGGTCGTCGAACGTAAGTATAGCACAGATAATTAGATTTATAATTTTTACAAAAAAAAACGTTATAAAATATGCAATTGAGGATTTTTTTTCCGGTGGCGAACGGCCAATAGTGATGATCAGGATTTTTTGGAAGATTGAGGGCTTTGTAAAGTCCGCACCACGACAAAAATCTCGCGACAAAAACGGAACTAACATATTAGATAAATGTGTAATTTTAGTATAATGTGTCTGCATGTAATACTATATAGCAGTGAAATGCGCAATAATGATAAAATTATTCTACCCGGCGCGCTAAGAATGTGTTATTTCGCACAAATACCCAAAAGTCTGCTCCACACTCTACTCTTGCGCCAAAAGGTCGTGGGTCCGATCCCCACCCTGGACAAACATTCGTGCGATGAACACTTGTGTTTGTTCAGTGTCTGGGTGTAATATATGTATTTAAGTATATATTTGTGTTCCTCTGTTGTCTGATATCTGTAACACAAGTGCTTAAGCTACTTAGTACGGAATCAGGTCAACGTATGAGATGTTGTGAGAATTATTATTATTATTATTATTTCGGAGAAACGTGCACTTCATGGGTATAAAAGGATATACAATCACTTGCCAAATTCTATATGTCCTATCAGTGGCGAAGGGTAAATATTTTCAAAAGGGAAGCCGGAATATGAAATTAACTTACCAAAATGCTCAGCATGCCCATGGATACCCGTGACATCATTGGAGTCACAAGTGCGCTGCCAACCTTTAAACCCCACTTTCCCCCGACTTGGACCTCCGGTACCCCCACTCACGCAGCGAAACACAGTACAGTGCTGCTTCACGCCGGTTTTCTGTGAGGTCGTGGTACCACTACGATCGAACCGGCCCATTCATGCCGATGCGTGGCTATCCCAGGGTCATATGTTAAAGTCGAAAAAAATATATTTTGATTGGCCCGGCCTAATTTTACTACATGTTTTTTGTTTTCAAAACTTAGAGAACGAAGTCTTGTTCGATAGCAAATAATCTGTGCGACAACAATATATCAGTATCTATTAATGTCATTTTTAACCGACCACCGACATTAAGATGACTTCAGCACAACACACAATACAAAAATTAATCCAATTCACCACAATTCAACACCAAAACAAATAAAATTCGACAAAACGAAAGCAACAAGTTGTTTACAATTAGCATTATCCGCCATTAAATAAAAACTAAAAAGCAAGGGAAATAAAAATATAGTACGCTCCTGTCATGATTTAATACCGTGCTACATTCATTCTTAATTCGGAATCATTACAATTTTCCTTCTTTCTCGCTTGCACCTGTGCGTTGCTAATTAACCTATCTCTATAAAAAGCCGATAGGCATCGAGTTATTTCTTAGTAAATTTGCACGTGCTAAAACGAGACGGAACATGACGATCTATACACATAAATGAAAAGGACAGATGCTCAGTATGAGAATTTGTAGTATGAAGAAGTAACTCGGTATTTTACCGGCTTGCCACCTGCATTATTTGCGTTGCTCATCAAATTTTGTAGGCGTTAAGTCTATAATTCAAACTATTTGAACTATGTAAGTGTGACACTAAGTGAATTTAACAGTTATAAAAATATCGTTGGCCCATAGATTCGATTTTTCGTAAGGGAAGCCGACGGGAATCGGGTTGTATGGACTCTTCGCCACTGTGTCCTATATATATGAACACTTCAACAAAATATGGTAAAATTAAAAAAATTGCTGATTGATGGCTGTTTTTATGATTTGTAAGGGAAAATAAACACTAATATTTATGTTCTTACTGGCATATTGCAATACCTATTAATTATTTCTATTAGTATTATTATTTTTACCATTTGACATTAAAATAAATTGACATTATCTTGACCATAATATGGTTTAACTTTGACATTGCTGTTTGTATACGTTTTATTATTTTGTTTTAGGTGGTGTAACCCTCAATTAAAAAATAAAAATCAGAATGAGTAAAATATCCTTACACCGGTCAATTTCTCATTAAAACGTGTCTCTTTAAACGCTCGACATTGGCAGAGTTATATAAGTGTTCGCCGTGGGCAACACAGTAGCAGCCATAATTTAAAAAAACAACTTTGACATTAAATTATTTCAATTCAAATACAATCCATTTCCTTATAGGTACTATTAAATTAATTAGTATTAAAATCTATGTCAAATGACTTTTATTAAAATCAATTTCATAAATTATGTATGAGTATTGTATGCCAAAACAGGTATTTGTGCGAACTATCCTATTTGTAAGATCTGTATTTTTTGTACCACAACAATTTTACTAAAATGTTTACTTACTTACGGACATAAAGCTCTGAAAGTTAATGGCGGCTGAAGCGCGCTTTTCAAGGAACTTCTTTCGTGGCGAGGACTCTAGAGGTAAAAATATACTATAGTGTAGATATGGATGAGTAATTGAGTAATCAAGACTAGTTCAAGTAATCTAGCAGAATCATGAGGTTTCGATGATTAAGAACGGTGACTGCAGGTCGATGATAATATAATTATTTATTTATTTCTCTTTTAAAATATAGCCTTAAATCAATAAAATTATAACTATAACTATAATAACAATAATACTTATTCCAGTAACTGTATTGTGGATGACTAAGTACGGTCAGCGAACGAAGCGGTGTTCCAGTTAGTCGGCAAAATCGATTGCACTGCGCTATGCGTGAGCGCAAGTATTAGCTTCGCCAGGTTCGCCTACCCCGCTGCGTGAGCGATTATAGCCCAGTGTTGTTTCACTAGAAATCTGTCGACTACTTATTTGGCCCGATCTGGAGGGATCATTTATCATCATCATTTCAGCCAAAACGTCCACTGCTGGACATAGGCCTCACCCGATGTACTCCACACAGATCGGTCCTGTGTCGGCCGCATTCAACAGATTCCCGCGACCTTCACCAAATCGTCGGTCCAACTTGTGAGGGCCACGGCTGCGACTTCTTGTACGTGGCCTCCACTCGAGGACCTTTCCGCCCCAACGGTCGTCTGTTCTTCACCCTATGTACCCTGCCAATTGCCACTAGAGGTATGCAATCCTTTGGGCTATGTCTGTGACCTTAGTTCTCCTGCGGATCTCATCATTTCTGATACGAGAATCTGGAGGGAAGGGAAGTTTATAGCTAGGCAGCACACTCATAATATTAATTGTATTATTTCGTTCATTTTATTTTGTCACAATTAAACTGTATGTGACTTGCTGCCACACTCAGAGTCGTTGATTAACTTAGTTGGCTACTTAAGAAAAAATATTGATTCTTATTTTGATTCGCATAAAGACTACCGATACTGAAGTTAATGAACATATTAGCTTAAATGACGTCTCTGAGTGCGGCCGATGATACAACATTGTATGAAAATTTTGCAACCAAAAAGAGTAACTGGCGAGTTTCTTGCCGAATCTTCTAGCCGGACCAGAAACAACTTTTCGAGCCGGTGGTAGAATCGCATTATGTTTATTTTTTTTTTAAATTTTATATATCAACATATTTAATAAGTACTTTTATATAGTATCAGCCTATAAACTGTCCCACTGCAGGGCAAAGGCCTCCATCATAGAAATCAAGTCATCGCTACTATGATGGGATTAGGCTTAATCACCACGCTTGCCAAATGCGGATTGGTGATCATAAACCCGAGCTATGTTCGATAACTTCGAAAAAAATAGTAGGAAAAGTACTTATAAATAGTTTTGAATTACTTAAATGTACAAGCCTATGCAAATAAAGATTTTTTTTATTGATTGACTGTGATTCCACTGGGGTGGGCGGCGGCAATCCTTCTGCTCGTGTGTCAATTGCATAGAAAATAAATAATCATTTATTAGTTTTTTAGATTTTTGTGTTGCATTATAACTATAATGTATCAATACGGGGATTAACACGATATTTATTATGTGAAACAACATTGTGTACTCACATATTTGGCTCGACGTTTCGGCTACGTTACAGCAGCCGTGGTCACGAGCGGACTGGCGGAGCACGGCGTCGTCTGCTGGGGCCGGGCTGTGAATCTTCGGACACCCTCACATTTTTTGATATTAATTCGCCACTAGATAAATTATCAGTGAAGCTACTCCGACACACTACTAACAGTATCGGTGTTTGTTTGCGTTAGTAACGGCCTAGCACGGGGTTAATTACTGGATTCCTTGTCAATGATATTTTAAATCCATCCTCCCGATTGAAAGTCTTATACTTCTTGATCTCAATCGCTTCACGTACTATCCTGGTGTGATAATGACGATCGGTGGAGAGGATTTAATAATGTGAGTACACAATGTTGTTTCACGTAATAAATATCGTGTTAATCCCCGTATTGATACATTATAGTTACTTATTACCTGGAAGTGGAAATGGAATTCCGTCCTGAGAATGTGTGAGAGTGTAAGCCGATATCCCCGAATCAACCGCAACTCGATACAGTCACACTATAGTACACAGATACCCAGCAGCAAACAAACAACGATTTGGCACTGTATTTAGTAGGCATGTTAATATATCCTCCAACCGATTACGGCTACGGCGGCCAATCTCAACGATCAGCCACGTACGCAGGATATATTATAGTGCTCAAGTGTGTGGGCAACACAAGTGCACTCTCTATTCCCTTACCCTCATATTCCGATGGGACACTACTGTGACACGACCAGAGAGAGGATTGGGCGCAGGACCAACGGCTTAACGTGCTTTCCGAGGCACGGGGGTACAAGACCGCCAACTTCCAGACTCCGGGCTGCCACTAAGAATGGGGGGATCGAACCCGGGACCTCTTGCACAGCCGTCGCTTTAAAGTGCGACCCATTAACCACTGCGCCACCGAGGCAGTCACAAGGAATTGAACTCTCTGACGGAAGATGTGTTTCCTGAACGATATGATCTGAACGTATTTTTTTATGTGATAGGTGGCAGACGAGCAGACGGATCACCTGATGGTAAGCGATTGCCGCCGTCTATGGACACCCGCGACACCAATGAAGATACGTGCGCTGCCGACTTTTCCCTTGGATTGGGCCTCGGGTACCCTCACTCACACAGCGATACACAGCACAGTGCTGCTTCACGCCAGTTTTGTGTGGTATCACTCCGATCGAGCCAGCCCATTCATGCTCATACCTCGGAAAGCACGTTAAGCCGTTGGACCTGCGCCCAATACCTTTCCGGTCGTGTCACGCTGGTGTCCCATCGGAATATGAGGGTTAGGAAATTAAGAGTGCTTGTGTTTGCGCACATACTTGAGCATGCAATAGTGCTAATTGAATGTTGTATCAGTCAAGCGTACATACTGGTGTAGTTTTGAAAAAAGATACAAAAACATTACGAGTCCCTATAAAATTGGAGAGTTCCCCTCATTTTTTCCACGATACCATCATCTGATCCTGATAACCTGATCATGGTACCAATCCGGGACTATCTACTTTTTAACTAAAAAAGAATCATCTAAATCGGTTCATAAATGGCAAAATTATCGGTTATCGAACAAACATATCGGATTGGTGATCACAAACCCGAGCTATGTTCGAAAAACTCGAAACATACCTTTGCTCGACCCAGGAATCTAACCCAGGTCCCCGAGATCACGGCCTAGTACATAAACCACTAGACCAACGAGGTTATCATATTCACATAAAAAAAGTCGCTGGTTATCTGTAGGGTGTGGTCACACACTGTAAGAGCCAATCTACATCGTGAAGTGGAAGTAACTCGATCCCTCCAGTAGACAAATAGGATTTGTCGCTTCATCTCATTTGGGGGGGAGCTCGTGAGCGAGACAGACGCAATCCAATTCACGCCGTTTCCACATTTCTGTACGATGCGATACAATACGATATTTATAGTAATATGTTGTAAGGCATATGATAATCTTGGCCTACAATGAAACGGAATTAAGAAAAATAAATAAATAAATATTTCACAACTTCACATGCATTGATCTGACTCCGAGGTAGGTAGCTCAAGCACCTGTGTTAGGGATATTAGAACCAACAGCGGAATTACAAATATATACATATTATACTTTTCTTTTATAAATACATACTTATAATATATAGAAAATACCTAGACTAATACAAACAGTTCACGCACACTAATGTTTGTACTGTGCGGGTATCGAATCTGCAACCCTTGCACCAGAGGCAGCGCTCACTACCACTGGTCCAAACGGGTCTTCACGAAGAATCAAGATAGAATGTTTATCCCTGTCCTTTTCGCACGCGCTGTGCGTCTCTTTTTTAAGTCAAAGGTGGCAGACAAGCAGACGGATCACCTCTAGGTACGCGATTGCTGTCGTCTTGAGAAGGGCGTCTATAGGCGGCGGCAATCGTAACACCAATGGAGACTCTGCCAAACTATTGACCCCTATTGGGCCTACGGTACCCTCACTCACTCAACTATGTACAGCGCAGGCGTGGCTTCTTTTTTTAAATCTTGCTAGAGATGTTTGTGACATTAATGGTGTGCGCAAAATGAACTTGAAAATCACAAATCCTTTGCTGCTTGAAATGTTTTGATCAATTTATCATTTACTGTCTTAATGTCCATTTATTCTCTTAATTACCATCAGAAAAATCTGATGGTAGCGCCACAAAACCGTAAAAAGGCTCTTAAAGTGACGGCTAGGGCACACTAGTGACTCTAATCGATTTTTTAGCTACTAAACCGGATCTATTTTAAACAGTTTTGATTAAATAACCATGCACAAATGTTGGGTCCGTTTTGGGACCAACGCGTACGTGAAAAATTGATCTATTTTAAACAATTCCGGGGTTACAACCTCTCGGCAAACACTTATACTATTTATTAAATAACCATGCACAAATGTTGGGTCCGTTTTTTTACGCGAACAATTGATCATCAATTTCATCAATAATTTTTTCGCGTACGGGTTGTGCCCGACATTTGTGCATGGTTATTTAATAAATAGTGTATGTGTTTGCCGAGAGGTTGTAACCCTGAAATTGTTTAGAATAGTTCCTAAAATAGATCCAGTTTAGTAGCTACAAAATTAAATCTATTGGCGTCGTTAGTGTGCACTACCCATCACCTTAATCGTTTAATGCGTATACTCTTAAATAAAATGTCGCCTATTAGTATTATCCCACTGAGATCGAATTCGATTGCAACAGCTATCTTGATTATAACGATACGCAAAAAGATGACTAAGTAGGTAATTTAACTGGCTTATCTATCATTGATGATGCAACAGCGAACACGACACTTGAGTCACATAGACTCAAGGAAATCTTGTGTGTCATCATGATCTCAGCGCGTTATTTATTCCCAGTGGTGTTCAAACCTGTCGTTTTGGAGATGACGATCAGTGGAGAGAACTTAAGGGGCGTGGAACTCCATCATGATTAACACCGCTGTCCAGCGACCATCTGCTGCTGCCGCCGACTTGTTAATTTGTTTGTTTTTTACCGCTGTGACCGTTTTTTACGAGTAAGTATGTACTCTCATATAAAAATAGCCGCGTTTAATTTAATTATTATTTGTAGTAACGCGAAAAGTTAAGTTTATCTATTATCGGCGTTGATTACTTACCATCAGATAACACGTTTGCTCGTTAGTCGCCTCTAGCATAAAATAAGTTTATTTCGAATTGCCGGGCTCTTTCATTTTTTTTACATTATAGCGGACAAACGAGTAGACGACACACCTGATGGTGAGCGATTCTCTTCGCCTATGTACATCTGCAACACCCGATGTATCACATAATGCAATGCCGGCTCTTAAGGAAGAAATGAGCTCTTTTCTTGAAGGTCGTATCTGTTTGGAAACACCACCGACTAAAATATATGAAAGCCCAAGGATCTTCTTTAATATATTGCAGTCACTTGATGAATGGCTGTTGGACCTATGATGACATTGGAGAGCGGCGCTCATTGAAACGGCCTATGCTGCTGTCTATATTTGTACTGTGGCGAAGTAAATGAGACCACGGCTGTGGGCATTCGTTTTTATTTACATAATATTTACATATTGTAATTTTGCGGTCCATTTACATATACCGTCATACTTCAGGAAGAAATATACATGTAACAATGTAGAGCTAAGAAATATTCACATACTTAACAATCTAATTAAGTAGCACAAAAATTATTGTACAACCCGTGCGGATAAAGAATGGGATCAGAAATGGCGGCGCATCATTGAATAGATGCGCCGCCATTTCTGATCCCATTCTTTATCCGCACAGGTTGTATAAGCACATTAGTTAGTACTATTACTTACCTAAATATTTTAGAAATATGTATACAAAGAGGGCCGTGTGGTCCCGGCAGAGTAGAATAGGCCACCCTCACTCTTACCGAGGTGTCGTAAAAGGCGACTAAGGTAAAGCTGCTGGCATGATCATCATCACCCAGAGAAGGAAAGCTCTGCATTTATATCAGAACCCTCGCCAACCCGTCTGCCAAGCGTGGTGAGTATGGCAATTACCCCTCATGTGATTGAGGGAGGCCCGTGCCCCAGCAGTGGGGACTTAAATGGGCTGATGATGATGATGATGATACAAAGAGGGAGGTCGTTTAAGTTTCTCCTCAAACAAACTAAACTAGCACTGAAGGCGACGGGTAGCCCTAACTAGCGACACCATTAGTTTTTAATTGTTAGCTACTAAACCGAATCCATTTGAAAACCATTTCAGGGTAACAACCTCTCGGCAAACACTTATAGGTACTATTTATTAAATAACCATGCACAAATGTTGGGTGCGTTTTTGTACGCGAAAAATTGACGCCAAAAGCGGCCACTTTTGGCGGTAATCCAAAATTCGAGTGCAAAAGCAGACCAAACAGTTATAGTATAGGTGTTTGCCGAGAGGTTGTAACCCCGAAATTGTTTAAAATAGATCGGTTTAGTAGCTACAAATTAAATTCGATTGGCGTCGCTAGAGTGCCCTACCCGTCACCTAAAGCTTAGATTTGTGGCTGTATTGTTAAGTTAGTAATGTAAGAAAATTAATTTTTGTGCGCAGAGAAAGATAATTAATGTCCTCCAAACCGATATTTCGGTCATGGCGGCCAATCTCAGCGATCAGCCATCGACGCAGGACATATTATAGTGCACAAGTATTTGCGCAGACACAAGTGCACTCTCTATTCCCGTACCCTCTTATTTCGATGGGACACTGGTGTGACACGATCGAAGAGGGATTAGGCGCAGGGCCACCGGCTTAACGTGCTTTCCGAGCACGGGGGTACAAGACCGCCAACTTCAAGACTCCGGGCTAACACTGAGAATTTCTTAACAGAAAAATTTTGACCCGACCCAGGGAGCGAGCCCGGGACCCCAGGCGCAACCGTCGCGCTTTATAGTGCGACCCACTAACCATTGCGCCACCGAGGCAATGAAAACTAAACTATTGAGATAATTATTAAGCAAGCAAACAAACTCTACCAGCAAACAAAGGCATGGAACTGAAGTCTGTGGTATGTAATTAAACAAAAAAAAAACAATGTCGACCTATTAATTATTAATAAGTCGTTTTGTACAAGGGTTTTTGGGCTAAGAGTTTTTTGCTGTTTCATAAAATATTTGTTCTTTATGTTGAATGATAAGTGTACTAAGTATATGAGCATATTATGTAAATTATTTGGATTGTAAGCCCTATTATTATGACAAAACATGAATCATATTTTTATGTGTACCTACTGGTGACCTAAAAGGGGGAAGACGTGCAGACGGGTCACCTGATGGCAAGCAATGGAGAACATTTCAAAATTGCTGAGCTATGAAACAAAAAAATACCAATGCTTCATTTACTTTTCCGCTTCTCGAATATATATTTATTTATTTTTTATTTTGCTTATTTACTGAGAAAAAAAAAACAAACGTAAGATGTTGCATCAGGACGGCAGAATGTAAAATATTTCTTTGCTTAGAACATTATAGTTTTAAATTTACGAAATACCAAACCCATGACATGCAACTGTCAGAAAAAGACAACTTGTCAACTCTCTCGATGCTCATTTATAGATAGATAGATATACTTTATTGCACAAAAAAACACAACTTAAAAAAAACTAGGCATTACATAAACTTAATTGTACAATTTCGGCGGTCTTATCGGTTTTTATCATTGTGTTCAAACGTTTTAAAATTGAAAAAATATTAAATAATGTATGTAGGTAGCGAGTTCGTTCCACAGAAACGGAAAAATGAAAACACGAATGACGTTGACAAAGTTTACACTAATATTCTTTACCTTTGACAGCAGTACCTTTTTTACTAAAGCAAAGGAATATCGCTATTTTGAATATAAAGAATTTCAATAATTATTTTAAGTGTGATAAAGGCAAAATTTTGAAAAAATAAAAAATAAGGGTCTGTTCATTTTATGTCTTTTTTCATTAAAAAAAACAATATGAAGTTAAAAATATGAAATGTTGTCTATTGCGCCGCCATCCGTCTTCACCTTTTACGTAAAAAAATGTTTGGTTTTATGATATCTTAAAATGATCATATATTTCTCTAATTTCAATGTTTCTTAATGACTAAGTAACAGAAACTTACGTGTTACCTTACCTGGCTTTAGGCAAAGGACCGGAGATTGACATTGAATGAACAATGGTTTTCCAGAAATGTTTTAACAGGAAATAGAAAAGATGAACCGTCTTTGAAATGTAGGCAAAGCAGCAGTATTTAGATATAGTGGTACCGGGCCCGAGAAGCTTGACATCAGCTTTTACTGTTCCTCTAGCCAAATAAATTCCACACACTTGTTTTTGTGTGTTATAAGTTTGACGTGCTTGTGCCTGTGTGTGTGTGTCTGTCCGTGGCATCGTAGCTCCCGAACGCATGAACCGATTATGATTTTGTTTTTTTTCTTTGAAATGTTAATTGATCGAAACTGTTTAACTATGTTAGATGGAAAATTGATAATGGCCGCCGCCACTAAATGTGGGATAAATATATTGTATGACAACCCTCTTCGATATAGGTATCAAATAAAAAGGTTTGAGTAGTATAATACAATATAATATACTTACAATATGAAAAATTTCAAATCCAAGATGGCCGTCGCCATAAAATTTTGAGATAATATAATATAATTGTACTTAATTGGGGTTCCTATTGAATGCTGGAACTGATTTGTACTTAAGTAAAATAAAAATTAGAGTCTCTAAAAAAGCGAAAAATAAAAAATAAATTTTAAATTTATTTTTTATTTTATTTTTTGGACTTCATAATATGGAACTAACATTGTATATTCATTGTGTCTCTTGACTTAAAGCTGAAATTGTAATGATCATGGCGAACTCTATGTAGAAAATTTGCAGAACGGGACCCTCTGTCATTATATTTTTTGGCCCAAAATAGCTTTGTTGCACTATAATTTTTGCCAACATATCTTTCGAGGAATGCGGGGAAACTGAAACTACAAAATATATATTTAAACTCAATAGTTATATTTCTGAACTTGCATATGAAGAGAGCAGGGACGATGTATATGTAAAATTCGGCTGCAGTTGCATCGACCAGATCAATCAATCATTTATTGATTCATTTAGGTACATGGTCATGAGGTATCTTAAGGCATGACAAGATAAAACAAATAAAGTAGGTAATAAACAAAAATGCATCTTTCAGTCTTTTGCTGAAAATTCCGAGAAATAGACAAATACATAGACAAAATTACAATTTGTATTTGCATCCGCAACACAATACTTAAGTAACAATTTATAAACTATATCGCTCATAAACACGGATATTTTTTTATCGTTTTCATACCGAAAACAACATATCTAATAGGTCATAAAAATCAATGTTTGTACATGTATAGCTTCACGTTCATCTCATAATTTATTAGAGAATTAGGTTAGGTACTCTGCGTTTTCGTTATTGTAGTGTTTTTTTTACATTATAGCGAATAAACGAGCAGACAGCACACCTGATGGTAAGTGATCACCGCCGCCCATGGACATCTGCAACACTGAGGTATCAGGTATGCGTTGCCGGTTCTTAAGAAAGGAATAAACCCTTTTCTTGAATGTCACCAGGTCGTATCTGTTCGGAAACACCACGCATGACAGCTGGTTCCACAGTTGTTATTGTTAAAAAGTCCTTTTTTATTTTCGTTTTTGCCTGAGATACAGGATTTTCCTAGCTCAGGCAGTAAACTTAATATTGATTTCTTAGTATAAGTAGATTATAAGTATCATGTTGTTCTAATGATTTTGCAATAAAGTTTTATTTTACTTTTATTTATTTATTTAGCTGTCTCTTAATCTGGGTCCACATCGACGCACGTCATTCCAACTTTGATCTTCCCCGTAGGACACGAACTGCCATCAAAATCGCCCCTGCTATCAAAATCAGGTGTCGTTTACATCCCAAAAACCTTTGTCGTTGAATTGTATCGTTTTTAACACTGCTATTGTGTGTCGAGTGAGTTGTCACGGACAACTTGTTTGGACTTAATAGTCTTAAAAACCCGCGATTGTGTTTAGAGTGACGGCAGAATACGTAGGTCAATAAAACGCAAAACACCGGCGTTTTATTGAGTGACTGTGACGTTGACTGACTTCGACTGTTGATTACCCAATGACTAAGAAATTTTACCTACTTATTCTCCATAAGTTATTTGACATTGTCAAGATATCTCTGGCTAGAGCTATAATTAAAAAAAAATAGTATGAATAAAACCACAGATTTGGATAAAACAAGTCTGCGTAACAGCTGTGCTGATTTCAATAATCTTTGGTTTATTGCATTTAATCTATTAGGAAAGGCAAATTCGTTTTATTAATATTAACCCTCCCTCAACGTTGCGTGTGATTTCCAGCTTCGACCAAAGATGTCATTTCAGAGCCCGGGATACGCTTGGACTATGATCTAGGATTCGGACAGCCTGATAATTAAAGTTTTATTAATTAACGTATCAAAAAAAGCATAACTTAAGCATGTAAGTAAATCCTTTTTATTTTTGTAATTCTAACTTCTAACGATATTGTTTTTAAATCGTTATTACGATAAACACACTGAGTCCATTTTATAAATTTCATTTCTTTTGATTCATTATTTGAATCAAATTTCACATTTAAATTACCTATACAGGGTGTATCTGTGAACATTTAGATACCACTTATTTCGCATTAAAAAAAATTAAACTTTTCACACAAAGTCGGTCACGTGACTTGATCATTTTGTATGGGATGACGAAAAAATTTTCGACGTATTTCGAAAAGTCATAGGACCAATGTTGTTCAGAATGGTTGATACAACGTGTGGTTAAAGGGATGTAAATGTTCACAGATACACCCTGTATAATACAATTACATTATTATTAGTCATTTCAAAAAATAAAAGTGAACATTTACTTGCAAATTCTTAATAGTTTCTTAATTGTCTTTTACTAACTAGACCTAATTACAACTAAATTAAAACTAAGCATTTACAATTAGTATTTACAAATCACTGGGACAGTTCATTTGGAAACAAGATATTTTCTAATTTAGTCTCTTGTAGGGACTGCGATGAAATTGTTCATTAACTTACGTGACCTTTTATAAATATTAGCCTTTAGCCTGATAGGTAAAATTTTTGCTTCATTATAAATCCAACAAGATTGAATACCTACTACATTATTTAGAATCTGTTTACAACATCATCTGTTGACATATCTTTTTGTAAAAAAAAAGTGGTTGATCAGGTATGCATGAATGGATTTTAAATAAAAAATGTCGTTAGAACAAAAAAAAATATAGGCAACTAATTAATGTTTCGAAAACCATATTCGTTTCACTATAATTTTAACTACTCACAATATTTTTCGATTTTTTTTATTGAATGACAGTTCTCTATACATTACGTCCCGAGGATTGTGCTCCTATACTTAACAATTTTATTTAGTTCATCATCAAAATATTTTTCCATGATAAATAAACTAAATACAATGAAAATGAGATTTGTTGAGATGTGAATCGCATGTCGTGGCAACCTATTATAGTGTAGAACTAAGTACGTATATTAGATATAAGTATATTATATGCATCGTTTCACTATAATTAAGTCACCACTAAGAATTTAGTTATCTACTGCGTTAGTCTTAAGAATCTTGTAGGGAATGCTGTGTTGGTTTTCCAAATAAATAAATAAATTAGTAATGGAAACTAATTGATCAAAGGTATATGAAGTTATCAATACACTATGACCTTCACAAAGATCCCAGTCTCAATTTTTAAATGTCATAATATACATAAAAAAATTCAGATAATGATCAGAACTAGATACCCAAATATTTATAGTCTCTAATTTCAGACCTTTTACCATGAGTATATTTGAATTAAGTTTTTTTTAGATGAACGGAAAATAACTGATCTAAAACTATTCATAACAAGCTACTGATACACTTTGACCTTGGCAAACATTGTTTGCAACAGGCATTCTGTAGATTATTTTGCAGGTGATATGATCACTTAATTGTACTTTGTATAACTTCACGTTTATCGGTGTCTTAATCTGGGTCCACATCGACGCATGTCATCCCAACTTTGACCTTCCCCGTAGGACACGAACTGCCATCAAAATTGGCCCTGTTATCTAAATCAGGTGTCGTAGCCTCCATCGATCCCCCATATCCACCTATCCTCATCTTCTCCCATATTATCATCACCTGCCCTCTTTTCAGGTCTTTGTAAAACAGTAGGTTGAGGTAGATGCGCATCTAAGACAGGCTTGCTATGAAGACTACTGTTATCTGACCTCGTATTAGAAGCATCTCTATTTGCAGTAACGGGTCTTGTGTTTTGGTCAGTATTGTTGGCACTTGACCTATATACTGTCTGATCTGAGTTATCAGAATGTTTTGTAATACTTTTGTTATTTGTTCTTCCATATGTTTCATTGAAAACTGGCGTATTTTCGTTTCTGTGTACATTTGTTTCCTTATCATTGATATTGGTTCTGGTTGGGTAATGTCCTTGTGTGCTACTAGCATTAAGGCTTAAGTTAGTGTAATTATTTTGTCGCATTTCCTTGTAAGTCGTATTTATTTCGCTGTTTTGTCTTGTTCTGTTTAAGAGTGGATCTTGAATATGTTTTTGAACTGTACTGTTATTTTGAAGCACGTTCATTTTAACTTGATTATTTTGTTGATTCCTATTGAAATTCGTTTTTTGATTATTTAGGTTAGTTTTAACTGCAGTATTGTGAAGATTTTCTCTTTCGTAGTTCTCTTGATTAGATACATGACTTTGTACCATTGGTCTGTTTTCTACATATTCTTGTATTGCTTCTGAACGTCTTGTGTTCAAATTAAGTGGAGTTCCTCTTCTTTCTGCATTTAAAAACTGACTGTTTTGCTGAGGCTGTACTATAATGATTCGTTCAATTACGCTTCCATCGAAATTCGGTACATAAGTCTGCTGTGTTTCGATGAGTGTTGGTTCGTAGGGATTCCGAAGCTGAGGCCTGCTGTCAACACAGGTAGCTAAGGCTAAGATGATAATTTTGAGGCACATATTACACTGACTTGTGCCCTATGTTTGAGGCACAACTTCACTATAAACTTCACTGTCCTTACTTATGATTAATATAGTTACCCCTCACGTTCACATGGCACATCTTATCTGTCACTTTTGTATTATCAGTCCAAAGGTTAAGTCAATGAATTTGACAATTTCCGCGCTGGATAACAAATTCGAATACCGAAATATCGAAACAATTTTAATGACGTCACTTTACTGTGAGACAGTAGAGACAAGCGCTTGCGCAGGCGACCGGCGGGAAACTGATGCGTCCGCGACGATTTCGCGTTCTGTTTATTTCCACAATCTAATTAACCGATTAACATAGAATAAAATTGGCAGATGTGAAACTTGTTACCGAGGCTATTAACACAGCTAAATGTCACTTAAGTCTTGTGCAATAAGAAACAACATTGTGTAGTTAAGCATAGAGTTGTAGACTATAATGTAAGAAACGGGAAGTTTGGTAGAAGGACGACGAGATTGCATTGACCTTTGGATGTAAACAGATGACTTATCGTCGTCGAAGTTCGAACACCACGTAAGTCATTTTTAGGCGGTTTGACATTTTGATGCCATTCGCTAGAGAATCGATAGACGCGTCATTTCGCCCAATCAGAATCAAGATACGACCAATAAAAACCTTTAAAATTACGAAAAAGTAACTGCACGGAAAGTCATAAAATGACCTATGCTTTGAGGTGACTACGTAAGTCACAATTAATTTTTTTTATAGTTTTATTAATTGGTGGCGGTTATGACATTTTGTTGCCATTCGTTAGAGACATGGAAGACGGGTCCTTTTTTTAATCAGAATTCAGTTGCGGTCATAATAACCTCTTAAATGTTGAAAAAGTAACAGAACGGAAGTCAAGTCAAATTGAATACTAGCGGAAATAATACGTAAGTTTCGGTTCAGTTTTTTAACTTTCCTGTAAAGTTGCTTATAATGAGTTACGTGGTGTTTGAACTTCAACGACGTTATTGTACTACCAATTATCTGTTCTGGTTTATGTTACTTTTATCTCGTTAATCTTTGGATTGAATTTTTTTTATGTGATAGGTGGCAGACGAGCAGACGGATCACCTGATGGTAAGCGATTGCCGCCGCCCATGGGCACTCGTGACACCAGTGGAGTCACAAAGGCGCTGCCGACCTTAAAACTCCCATTTCCCGCGGATTGGGCGTCCGGTACCCACACTCACGCAGCTAAATATTGGTTTTTCATTATCACGTCATTATTTTCAGATTAGTGGTCGAATCTAAGTACTTTAGATTTTACAAATCTATTCAATTCAAAGCATTTATTGCGTATCACATACAAAAATAAAGATGGTACATTTAAAATTAAATATAGATACTACATGCATGCATACTTTGATCTAGATGCATCTTTAAGGCAAAGGTAAAGTAAAGTAAAAGCTATGTCGGTGGGCCCCAAACTAGGCTAAACCTGTATCTTGGAGGCCCCTGCAAAGTACAATTTGTTGAGGAGTTTGGCTGACAACACACGGTAATACAAATTATATTTTTACTCTTGCAGTATATGATGTACGTTTATAAAAATGGGTGATTTCACCCTGTTAGATTTTGAATGATAATGAAAGTTTTAAAAATTAATAAGTTATTAATAGTTAATTTTAAAATAATTAGTAAGTAAGTAATATAAAATGCCCATGAAAAGTTTATCGCGAGTGTTGGTTATGGCTATGGAAATGTTATAATGAGTGAGTTGAGTGTGAGGGTATGTGTGTGTGAGTATTAGAGTGTGCTTGTGTAGGTATGATTATGTATGTGTTTATTTATATGCAGTCTTATTATGGAATGTATAAAGTTATCCTATTGGAGTTATTCGTTTTTCAGTACTTGAACCATTAACTGGGCGATCAGGGGAAAACATGTTGTAAGGTACCATATCGTACAGCAGGTTACCTTTGTACGTTTTTATTAATCGCGTAACTGAAGCAATAAATGTTTGATTTTGATTGATTGAAGCAAAGGGTTCGTGCAACTGGATGTTTCCAATAGTTTCCCACATTGGAATACCATAATATTTAATAGGTACTTTGCACGAAAAACTAGGCATTACAGAAATTTTATGTACAATTCTAGCCGTGTGGTCCCCGGCAGAGTAGAATAGGCCACCCTCACTCTTACCCAGGTGTCGTAAAAGGCGACTAAGGTAAAGCTGCTGGCATGATCATCAGCACCCAGAGAAGGAAAACTCTGCATTTATATCAAATCTCGCCAACCCGTCTGCCAAGCGTGGTGAGTAGGTATGGCAATTACCCCTCATGTGATTGAGGGAGGCCCGTACCCCAGCAGTGGGGACTTAAATGGGCTGATGATGATGATGATGATGTACAATTCTATTATGAGATAATTCCATAATTTAGTTGATCTGTTTCCGCTGTCTATGAGTAGCGAAGACCGAAATCGCTTCAATGTAATTGTGAGACTTGCCAAATCCTATCTTGCTGCTAACTAGGTACTTTTTTTTCTTTTCTCTGTATAATATTTTCTATTGTGTGTGGTTTCTACTTTTGATTTCATTTCGCCAGTTTCGTCTTTTTATTTGTAATGTTACGTGTCGTGTCGTTAAGCAAATAAATGTTTTTATCTTATCTCATAAAAAAGTCCTGGGTCATGGTACAAGGTCTATATTAGGTACCTTTATCTACGCTAGAACTATTATCCAGCTCTTTAAGCTAACGAGATTGAGCGTTAGGAAGGAGTATAGTGAATAGAGCAGGGAAAAAAACGAATAAGTGACCTGTGTTAAATTGTATTTTTTTTTATGTAATAGCCTTAGCTTACCTTAGCTGATTCATTTACCAATCATGCAAGCATGTTTAGAACAAAAGGTTCTCCCCTGTTCACTGAAGATTGTGTGTCGGTAAAATTGTTTCCGCAATCGCTAACTTACACCGTTACAGACTCACCACCGCGAGCGAACTTATAATTGAGATTAATCTTTAATCAGCCCCCTTCCCCTACGTGCATGACGTCATCGCCCGTATACGTCATATAGGGGAAACATTAATCGTTAACAAACGTCTTAATCTTATTACTTGTTGTGGTTATTATGCTTTTTTTATGTGATAGATGGCAGACGAGCAGACGGATCACTCGATGGTAAGCGGTTGCCGCCGCCCATAGACACCCACCCACCCGCAAAACCAATCGAGTCACAAGTGCGCTGCCATTCTTTAAACCACACTTTTCGCCGGATTTGGCCTCCGGTACCCTCACTCACGCAGCGAAACACAGCACAGTACTGCTTCACGCCAGTTTTCTGTGTGGTATCACTCCGGTTGAGCCGGCCCATTCATGCCAAAGCGTGGCACGGTAATCCTAAGCGAATCAAAACCTCTCGTTATTTTACATATGACGTCACACACCACTCTCCAATTAACGGGTTTGCACGACATAATAAACACTCCGGTAGGGGTGTCGACACGGGGATTATGGAAATGGAAATACTGGATTTAAATGGCGGTATTTTCGTTACCGGATTTGACGTAATCCGAATTTACAAAGAATATACATTTTTTTGAAACGTTAAATTACAATGAGGAGAGTTCTGCCCAAAATCCTGGAATTAATTCTGTTTTGCAAGATTAAGGGCCGATTCCACCAATCTTATACCGATACTAGATCTATTATATAGCGCTGTCATTTTATACAAATCTGAGATTATATCAAAGTTTTATCCACGAATTTTGAACGTGGGAGAGTCAAGCTTTGGCATGAATGGGCCGGTTTGTCCGGAATGATACGCAGATTACAGAATGTGACTTCGACATTTAAAAGTTTTTTTTTATGCTAGAGGAGACGAACGAGCAAGCGGGTCAAGATCTTTTAGAATAAGCGGGTCACCTGATAGGAAGTAATCAAAGCCCTTACAGGATGTCACGTAATCAATGTTCTGTTACCTATTATACCATCTAATAACCATGTAACTACCATAAATAAATAAATAAAGATAGCTAATGTGTGGCCGGCCTTTTTTAAAAAGAGTACGCTTTTCTCTTGAAGGTCCTTAAGTCGTAGCCGTCAGGAAATACTGCAGCCAAACCACAGAACTGTTGTACGTGGTATAAGATCTCAATGTCGCATGTAATGTTGTGTGGTTGGCAACCCTAGACGCGAACACAAGTGTTTTCACGGTGCTGCTGTTCGAAGGTTGTTTGTTTGCTTCGGGCAATGTTGTTTCTGGTTGAAAATTGTTGCACACCCATCAACTTTTGCGCCCGTACCTTTTCCATATTAGACAAGGTAATAATACAAAGTTATTTTCTGTCGCTGGGACCGTCGAAGTATTTAGCTGCTTTTTGACTGAATTCATGAAGGCTACTTTGTTTGTTGTTTGCTTTAGTGCCAAATCAATCAAGCTAAGTAAGTAATCTACACTATGGCATTGAGTAACCTGTAATGTTAAAAGTACGATTTATTGAAAAATAAATATTTTTATTTATCGTTTAAATCGCGAAAACTTCATGGGCATTGTGGATAAATTCAATTTAGCATCATCATCACCCCATTTAAATCCCCACTGCCGGCCTCCCTCAATCACATGATAATTGCCATACTCACCACGCTTGGCAGACGGGTTGGCGAGGGTTTTGAAATGCAGAGTTTTCTATCTCTGGGTGTTGATGATCATGCCAGCAGCTTTACCTTAGTCGCCTTTAACGACACCCCGATAAGAGTGAGGGTGGCCTATTCTACTCTGCCGGGGACCACACGGCTTCAATTTAGCATGTTAGATAACAATATAAGTGAAGAATATGAGTTGTTCCATACAAAATTTAATATCTACCTAGCAATAATGTAAAAAAAAAAACAACGTAGTATAAAAACCACAGGTATGTGATAAAAATGTATTAGCATGTGAGATCTACGTTTCGGCATAAATGGGCCGGCTCGAGTGATGATACCACGGCTTCATAGAAACCACCTGCGCTGTTTCGCCGAATGAATGAGGGTACCAGCCTGATTTGGGGGAAATTGGAAAAGTTTGGCAACGCACTTGTGACTTAACTGGAGTTGAGGACACTGGAGTTGTCCATGATCCAATCGCCTCCCGTCAGGCGATCCGGCTGCTCATGACATGAATTATTATGTCAAAACATTTATACATAATAGATAAATTATCTCTAGGTTAGTACTAGTAATCGTTTGAATGCATGTTGTACTGTAATTAATTTAGAATTTAACAATAATCGAAATACATATTAATATACGATATTGCAAACCTTGTTAGGCAAAATGTAGCTGAACTTATGACAAATCTTCAGTGAAGTTCTAACACCACGTAAGTCATTTGAAGCAACTTTTCAGGAAAGTAAAAAAACTGATCGGAGACTTACGTGCTATTTCCATTAGAATTCAATTGTTGACTTCCGTTCTGTTACCTTTTCAACATTTAAAAGGTTTTTGATAGCCGCAACTGAATACTGATTGATAAAAACGTCTTCCAAGTCTCTAACGAATGGTATCAAAATGTCATAACCGTCACCAGCAATTTAGTAAAAAACTAAATTGTGACACGTGATCATCTCAAAGCGTAAGTCATTTTATGACTTCCGTGCTGTTTCTTTTTCATAATTTTAAAGGTTTTTAATGGTCGTATCTCGATTCTCGACGAAATGAGGCGTCAATCGATTCTCTAGCGAATGGCATCAAAATTTCAAAACCGCCAAAAAATTACTTACGTGGTGTTAGAACTTCACCGACGAAATGTAACATCTCTTGTACCTACAATCGCAATAAAATACATTTGAATTTGCTCGCCTGCCACCTATGATATAGAAAAAACGGTTAATATAGACACCTTCCACAATCCGGGTGAATGTTCGACCAATTAGATCACTAAACGCGTTATTAAGCCGACGAATTTTGTAAGTGCTTTATTTGACATGAGCTGTCGATAATCTCATCAATATTGTAGGTATATTCTTAACCTTTATTTCTTAACTGTCTTTGAAATCTTTCGACTGCATAACTCATACTGAGAAAAACGATCATTTTTTACCAAAGAATATTATCTAAAACCCTCCTACCTCCTACATCAATCAAACAGGTAGGTATGGTGCTAAAGGGCACCATACCTACCTGTTTGATTGATGTTTTGCAACCCATAATTATCTTCATAATTTGTTTATAAAATATTATGTTATCTCAAAATACGAGCCTGAAACTGCATACTAAACTTCTTATCCTTGAGCACTGCCTCGGTGGCTCAGTGTTTAGTGGGTCGCACTTTAAAGCGACGGCTGCGCAAGAAGTCCCGGGTAAGACCCCAGGAAGGGCCAAAAATTTGTACCTAAGTTTTCGGTAAGAAATTCTTAGTGGCAGCCCGGAGTCTGGAAGTCGGCGGTCATGTACCCCCGTACCTCGGAAAGCACGTTAAGCCGTTGTTCCTGCTCCCAAATACCTCTCCGGGTCGTGTCAGGCTGGTGTCCCATCAGAATCTTCAAAAAATAGTACAGGGTACCTCATTGTACTTGTCACTTCCCTTTGATCCTACCATACAGTCACGAAGAAGAAGAGCAGTAAAAATTGAAGTAACTAAATGTAGAACCCAATTCGCGCACATGCAGTACAGGATAAAATCCTCAGTCTTATATAATAAAGTAAATAAAGGAATATATATATACGACAAAAACTTATATGAGTGTAAAAAATTGATTACTGTTTGGCTTAAAACTAAAAATTATATAGAGACGGAGGAGCTGCTAAAGTAGAAAAAAAAAATCTACAACATATACGAAGACGAGCACACACGCTCACTTGCACGCACAAACACACATACACACACACACACACACACACACACACTTTCATACAATCATATATTAGCATTACCATCGTCTCATTTACAGACATTACTATAATTTCGTTTAAATGTTAAAATACTAGCTTATATGGAAGTGCGGAGACTTCTAACACAGGCTCTTGCTTAAAAGAAGTCTCCAATCACAAATCATTGTATCCAAGTTTTTTGATGAATAAAAACTATTTTTTTTTTAAACTATTTTATTGTGTCCTAGAATACTAAATCGAATTCAAATTTTTGTCCCCCAGCTAAGTAGTCGACGTAAACCTAATCATTTTTTCAAAATCCCCCATCGTAGAACCAATCTGGGTTTGCATGCGCCAGTTACTAGATTTGTGATTGCATATAGTGAGTGGCACAGACTGCTCGAACTTGACATTTTTCATGACCAAGCCAATTTATTAAAAAGAAAAAAATTAAAAATATAATGTACCTACCTATAATTTTTGTTACTCTTATTATTATTTGATAGAAATGGGGTGAGCCCTGCTCTCATAGCCACTGCGACCAGTTGATGATCTATTGTGGCAGCCTCGTAATCTATTACAGCACCTCATGTAGCTCCAGTTCCAGGATAAACCCGAGAATGGAGCTGATGGGGGAGCTCTTGATCTCGTCAGTTGTTTGTTACTCTTACCCTTTAAGTAAATTACTGTAACCTCTAAAATGTCATGAAGTGCATGTCTGTAATTGATGTAAACACTAGAATAGTCCCTTGCCTTGTATATGTAAAATGCTTGTGTTTATATTGTTGGTGTGCCTAATAAATAAATAAAAATAAATAAATAAATGAGGGCAAGGGAATAGAAAGTGCACTTGTGTTTGTGCACACATTTGATCACTATAGTATATCCTGCGTACGTAGCTGATCGTTGAGATTGGCCGCCGTAGCCGTAATCGGTTGGAGGAGGATATGCATAAAAAGTATGGGGTTATTTAAACCATTTATTTTTGTGTGAAGGAATTGTCTTCTTATAGTTCCAAACAGACATTAGCGTAATTGTGTTAGGGGGAAACTGGTCTGAATGGACAATACGACAAAAATCACTTTCTGAAATAAAAAAAAAATCTATTTCTATGAGTCTGCCTACACATAGAAATTTAAGAAAAAAATTTCTGATATTTTAAACATATGTTTATGGAGAAAAAAAATTAAATGTATAAATCCACCTGTGACGTCATCACTTGGCATGATAAATTAATAACGCTTTTGCTCAAGTTGATTTAAAAAAAAGTAAAATCTCTATCATAAAATAACATTGACAGTAAGTAATTTAAAGTAACCTAAAGTTTAGGTTTGTATGTCAGTATTTGTTTTAGGTGGTGTTTAAAATAATAACCCTAACTTAATTAATTAAAGAGAACCAGTTCATTAATCCAATTCCAAAGGAACGTGTATCTGTGAAATGCAAATAAAATATTGAGTATTGAGTATTGAGTATCTTAATTACTTGACATTTGGTGAGTTGTCTCATAAGAGCAACACCAAGCCATAAAAAATAAACTTGTCTTCAACTTTCATGGTCACTAACATAAGAATAACATGCAAGCGATTGTCATTCCATCCTCATCATCTCGATGGATGGCGGTCTAATACTGTGCGTTTTTCGCGGAACTTTCTACCACGTACCTCAGTTCTGTGGAACGGTTTACTCGTACCTATGGGAGTATTTCCCGACGACTACGACTTAGGGACCTTCAAGAGAAGAGCGTACTCCTTTTTAAAAAGGCCGGCAACGCATTAGCGATCTCTCTGATTTCGCGGATGTTAATGGGCGATGATAATTGCTTTCCATCAGGTGACTCGCTTGCTCGTTTGTACGCCTCTAGCGTAACGAAAATTATAGGTAGGAAAGTTATAGGAAAATTATGTAGCTAAAAATCGTGGGTTTGAATCCCACCGACTGTCGGTGTCGATAAATTTTAAGTGCCTTATTTACATAATCTGTAAACATTTTCAATCATTAGCTCACGGATTAACTCTGCTAGAGCTAAGCTATCCGGACTCTGGTGCCAGAAAAACATACGAAAAAAACCTTTCCGACAGTACAGTAGAGTCATAGTAATGGGCCGGCTCGGCCAGAGTGATACCACGGCCTCACAGAAAACCGGCGTGAAGCAGCACTGTGCTGTGTTTGGCTGCGTGAGTGAGGGTACCAGAGGCCCTATCCGGGGGTTTAAAGGTTGGCAGCGCACTTGTGACTCCACTGGTGTCACAGGTGTCCATGGGTAGCGGCAATCGCTTACCATCAGGATCACCAGACGACGACCTGACCACGAGCAGAGGGATCATCGTACGTAAAAAAAAGGTCCCGTCTCTTCTCTTTGGGTACGGAACCTTAAAATTCGAAACAAGCGTGCGACGTCGAACAGCCGTATTTTCCCGGCTTCACAACGCCCCCTGCCGCCATTCACCCCGGGCTCCCCTGCCTATTGTTTAAAGTTGCATGTTCTTGCTAGATTTTTCGTGCGGTTTTCCTCGGTCGTCTGTCATTTTGTGAGCATGAATTGGGTTTGTTTTTGTGGTCATTCGTCACTCAGCATTCAAGTGTTGAGTTGACGCTATTTTAAATATTGTGAAGCAAAGAAGCAAATAAAGCATTTATGTAACTCTTGGGTAAAGTAAATACTGATTCAAATAGGCTCAGGTACTACCTACTATCTTAAACAGTATACAATTATAGCATTTTATGTGATAGGTGGCAGACGAGCAGACGGATCACCTGATGGTAAGCAATTGCCGTCACCCATGGACACCCGCGACACCAGTGGAGTCACAAGTGCGCTGCCAACATTTAAACCCCCTTTGCCCGGATTGGGCCTCCGGTATCCTCACTCACGCAGCGAAACACAGCACAGTGCTGCTTCACGCTGGTGTTCTGTGAGACCGTGGTATCACTCCAGTCGTGCTTCGGCATGAACGTGCCGGCTCAACTCTCCTACGGTCTAAAGATTATCATAAGCAGCGTACTATTTAGCATTTATAATCTCAGTGACCAAAACATCTCATCCTTCATGATCCAATAATCTTCGCCTAACCAACTGGTTTAACGATATCACTGTTTTACGATTAAGTCCTCAGTTTAATAAACAGGTCTGCGCTATCAATTTTCAACTTAATCGGACAAACTTTAAAGTCCATTACTGCGCTAGTTTCATTTTGAATAAATTCTAGCGTAGCATTATGAAGGTGGGTACAATGCTGATCGAATTTACACTCTACTGCGTCAGGTTTGGGTTGGAGATGAAGTGGGGGTCTGGTGCATGACGTCGACACGTATAGTGTTTAAAATATACGAGTATGATGGGAAGGCGGCGGCTAGGGTTGGCGATGTTTGGAATAAATTAGATAAATACTAGTAAGTAAGTAAATGTTCTTTATTGTATACGGAAAACCTCAGAAAACCGGCGTGAAGCAGCGCTGTCTGCTTCACGCCGGAATCTACTGGAGGCCCAATCCGGGGGAAGGGGGGTTTAAAGATTGGCAGCGCACATGTGACTCTATTGCACGTCTGCCACCTATCACATAAAAAAACAAGGTTACTAAAATGATCTTATAATAATTATGCACATATTATGTAACTATTTTAACCATATCACTTGATTCTACCTTTTTTAGGCTTATACCTACACAATACATTATGGTTATAAACTAAAAATAATGGTTTTCTATATTTTATAATCTAAATATTCCTGAACACTTTAAAATGATTAGAATAGATATATACGATTATAATAGTTATTTTCCGCTATTTCGGCACTGTTCAAACTCAAAAATAATGTACATGGTAGAAATCTCGTAAATAACTGTTCTAATTTAAGTGACCATGAAAGTTTAAAACAATATACTTTAAAAGCAATTACAAGTTAAACATTTTTTATTTCTATTTTAAGTTTTGAAAACATCACATAATCTGCTGGCTCCACGACCCGAAGTGAGTCTTGGCCTCCGATTTAGTCGATCCTGCCCTGCAATACTTTTTGGCACACTGACACAAACATGAGAGATGAGATCGATATCCACATCCACCCTACATTGTACTGGGCTGCACAGCCCTGCACAATGTACAAGCGTCCAAGCTTCTCAGCAGAAATGAGAGTACAAGACCGCCATCTTCCAGACTCCATTATTTTTGCTTGATACACAGATGCATACCCACCTAGATGTCATAGAAAATATCATAGAAAGGTACGGTATACAAGATGGCTCTCATGCCAGCACAGATAAATTCACCTGTAAATTTAATTCGACCCGAAATCTGAGAGCGGACCCCAAGCCATTACATAAAAACATTTAATTTTTTCATGTTCATTTTTATTGTTTGTACTTTGACCGTGGGACAGCCTCGATTCGGCATGAATACATCGGCCTCACAGAAGACCGGCGTGAAGCAGCACTGTGCTGTGTTTCGCTGCGTGAGTGAGGCTACCGGAAGCCCAATCCGAGGAAAGGGGAGTTTAAAGGTGTCTATGGGCGGCAATAGATTACCAACAGGCGATCCGTCTGCTCGTCTGCCACCTATCACTTAAAAAGAATTTGTATAATTTTATGAGACTCTTGTTTGTATCGTGTTGTTATATCCAAAATGATAAACTATGATTATTTTTAAGAAGATTATATTTTAAAAGCGAACAGACGGCTCTCCTGATGGACGGTCAGCAGCACATCACGGTATACACTTGCAGTACGATAATAAAGCTTATGCCCCGGACATAAGAGCGGTCTCAAGGTCAAAGTGTATAGTCTGATGTGCTTATGACTGGTATTCAAAGGTAGTCAAAAGTTTCTATTAAACATGAACCAGCTCTGCCAACCCTAGCCTATAGTACCACGCGTATTTCCACATTAAAAGCACTTAAAGCTGATCTGATTAAATCTTGTTCGTGCGCTAGTTTGGGTACTATCTACGTGTGTACTTGCGTGTGGGGTTTCCCCTAGTGTGGAAAATTTTATAGGATAGGCCATTAATTAAGAGCCAAAAAAGACTAGGACATTTTTAGTTGGCATTTTCTGATTCAGAAGCTGTATTTCCTGAAATTAGGGGTATATTTTACACCCACGTCATCTCAATGGATGGCGGTCTAATACAGTGCGTTTCTCGCGGAACTTTCTGCCATGTAACTGAGTTCTGTGGACGGTTTGGCTGCGGGAGTATTTCCGGACGGCTACGACTTGATGAAAACCAGCGCGGCAGCGGCGGCAAACCGCTGCAGCACATGCTGAGCTTGGACCTTGTTGACCACTTCACTTCGTTCCTTTTCTTCTTCCTTGGTCACTGGTTTATATATTAACTTATTATTATTCTTTTTTTTTTTTTTGTCTTTGTTTAATATATGTATTACTGTGCAATCTCCATATGCTTATGTTTTGTGTCCTGTGTATGTAAATCTTTTATGTGGTCAATAAATGTTTACTTACTTACTTACTTACTTACTTACTTACTTACTTAGGGATCTACACGAGAAGAGCGTACCTACTCTTTTTTAAAAAGGCCGGCACACATTAATGATTCTCTGATTGCGGATGTTCATGACGGCGTTAATTACTTTCCATCAGGTGACTCGCCTGCTCGTTTGTCGCCTCTAGCATAAAACAATGATTCGTAGAAATAAAAGTGGACATTTAAATACACATGGAAAGCGATGCTTCTAAATATAACAAACTCTTCGGTTTACTTCATATTTCGCTTCTAATTTGCTTCATTCTAATTTGTGTTGCATTAGACTGTATGACTTGGTATGAGGATAATAAACCATTGTATAAAAAGTTGGCGATTAAAAAGATTAACTGGCGAGTTTCTTGCCGGATCTTCTCGACCAGAAACAACTTTCCGAGCCGGTGGTAGAATCGCATTATATTTATTTATTTCTAGACAGTTATTCTTGTATCTTCTAAGTATCACTAGATTATTAAAGCTATTGTACGGAGAGCGGGGTTTCTCTAACACAAGTATTAATTTACTTAAAAGAGATCCTCGATCATAAAACAGAAATGTAAAAACCTGATACTGAATAAATTATTTGTTTGTTTATTTGTTTTGTTATTTATTTCTCAGTATATTTTATGTATCGGCATACAGTGTAGTCGAATTTTAAAATGAAAAAACAATAAGAAATGCCTAATTTAATATATTTAATCTAATACTTAATAATAATTGTTGAATAAATAACATGATATATCTAATTATAATTATAATAATAATAATAATACTGCTATCTTCATTGACTTTAATAAAAAATATAGTTTATTCTATTTTGTACTTAATTAATTAAATTACTTTAAAAATTGCATGTCCTTGCTATACATATACTATAGTGCAACACGTTTAATTTTAATACCTGTATGTACTTACCAATATTATGCAAATTCATCATTCATCATCAGCCCATTTAAGTCCCCACTGCTTGGGCACGAGCCTCCCTCAATCACATGAGGGGTAATTGCCATACTCACCACGCTTGGCAGACGGGTTGGCGAGGGTTTTGATATAAATGCAGAGTTTTCCTTCTCTGGGTGCTGATGATCATGCCAGCAGCTTTACCTTAGTCGCCTTTTACGACACCTCGGTAAGAGTGAGGGTGGCCTATTCTACTCTGCCGGGGACCACACGGCCAATTCAATTCATTTATTATGCAAATAAATGAATTGAATTGAAAACCTTTGTTTTTTTTTTAATGCTAGAGACGGACAAACGAGCAAGCGAGTCACCTGATGGAAAGTAATCATCGCCGCCAATGAAGATCCGCGAATTCAGAGAGATCACTAATGTTGCCGGCCTTTTTAAAAAGAAGTACGCTCTTCTCTTGAAGCTCCCTAAGTCGTAGCCGTCCGGAAATACTCCGGAATTGTTAGCTAAAACGGAGTTATAGAACAGTTTTGACATTTGAAACAAAAAAAGCATACAACATTTTTCGAATTTTACAAAATAATGGAAACTGCTTTTATAACACTGTTTTAGTCAGCAAAGGTTTAACAAACATTTATGAATAAGACCCACACTCCCTTATTTACAAATCACGGACTAAGGATAGTCCTGGAACAAAATTTGTGCCAGCCCTTTTTAAGGTTTTGAGCGCCATGCCATGGGGGACACCGGTGACCGACAAACAATAAATGTTTATTTGTGTCTGGTTTGATGGCAGTCATTGTGTTAACATTGCGTGTTGGGACGAGATGATATAAGCTTATTAAAGCTAATATAATATAATACGGTAATAATTTTAGATCGCGATTTATAATAAGGTTGACAGAGTTCAGGCTGTGTAATATTAGTGTGATCCTTATCTGCTCATAGCAATAAGGTTTTCTTTGTATCAGATAATTCTTGTAGCTTTACGTTTTTTACCTTGTATGTTTGTGTGCAGCAAAAGTATATTCATTCATTCATCTGATATAATGAATACGTTGTAAGCGATCGCATTCCACGTCCGCTCACCGACCGTAATCCCCGCTTAATCCGGTCCATCCGGGCACCCGGACATCCGGACTTGGCCACCGTTTGCCGTGCGCTTAATGGCTACGGTTAGATTGGAGCAAACACCCTGGTTAGGAATTTTAGTGAACTGATGCGCAGCGCTCACACAACAAACTGATATCAATCAATTAATCAGTATCGCATAACACATCCACATTGATAATAAAATATCCTTCAACCGATTACGGCTACGGCGGCCAATCTCAACGATCAGCCACGTACGCAGGATATATTATAGTGCCAAGTGTGTGGACAAACACAAGTGCACTCTCTACTCCCTTACCCTCATATTCCGATGGGACACTACTGTGACACGACCGGAGAGGGATCGGACGCAGAACTAACGTCTTAACGTGCTTTCCGAGGCACGGGGGTACAAGACCGCCAACTTTCAGACTTAAGTGTTTGCCGAGATGTTGTAACCCCGAAATGGTTTAAAATAGATCCGGTTTAGAAGCTAAGAATTAAAATTGATTGGCGTCACTAGTGTGCCCTACCCGTCACCTTAAAGGGTTACGATGTGAAGGTCAAAGGAAGAGTGCAGTCGCTACATTGTAATTATCATACTCTCCAAATCACAAATCATGGTCAAAGCGTACCCTGGGCTCCAGTGCGACATCTTTGGACGCGACTGGGAATTAAACACTAAGATGAGCATGATGTTGGTTTTCATATTAGTATTTTGGTATTACCTCGAGATGTTTCTCGTAGTAACTTATTTATACCGAGATAAAGGTATCAGTCGGCTAGCCAGAGGAAAACGACCAATACTCATCGGCTATGTAGAACGGCTACCTTCGAGAATCAGTCAGGGAGACAAATAATTGAAATAAATAAATATCAGAAATCATTTTATTTGCTATAATACTATAACAAAATTCTCAATACCTTCTAGATCTCCGAAACTACGCCGCACCATCTGCTTGATTGCTTTTTAAAGCTACATCTGCTTTTTACAAGCTCCATCTAACGAAAACCGCTGAACTATTTTTCCCATAGTAAGGAAAAAAGTACTAATTGAAATGACCCTGGTTTCTCGCTCGATAATAAAATCATGGTGTATAAAATCTTATCCAAGCCCTATTATATACCTTTGGTCTGCAATCCTGTGACCTATATTAATTTTATCGCATCTCCCCTGCTCATTGGTCCGTAAGCGTCACGGGAGGGCCTGTGGAGAGGGTTGGATAGTCGGAGCTCGGACTGACATTGACACCAATGGCTAGTCATCTATACTAGTTGTAGTGTATGGACATTCCACAGATCAGACAATGTATCTGATCTGTGGTTTAATCATTCCCTCTCACTCACACATACAATAACTGTCTCGTTCGCACCACGTCAGATTACGAGAGCCACGCGGGTGAGAGTAGACGTGTTGGAAGTTTGGCCATTGAGTGCGTGTACGAGCCTGTTATATCTATATAAATAATAATCCGGCCTAATGGATTTTACACTAGTTGAAGGACTAATGAACCTCACCTATGTATCTATCTTCCTCTTCTTCATCATAATCATCATTTCAGCCAACAGACATCCACTGCTGGACATAGGCCTCCCCCATTGTTTTTCACACAGATCGGTCTTGCGCCGCCCGCACCCAATGGATTCCCGCGACCTTCACCAGATCGTCGGTCCACGGCCTGCCACGGCTGCGACTTTCTGTACGTGCCCTAAATGGGCAATTGTTGATACCCACTATGTACCAACATATAACACCAAAATCGTAACACAGATTTTGACAAAAAAATAATCTTATCCACTCGAGGACCTTTCCGCCCCAACGGCCGTCTGTTCTCTCGCTATGTACCCTGCCCACGTTCTTCTTCAACTGTACATAGTATATACTTTGTGTAAACTATTATACATATATTGGTGACGTGATGACGTCACTAGCAACAGGTCTTACCAGAATACCAGCGCTTCCGCGGGGTTGCAAAGAATGCCGTAGCAGTAAACGCTAAGGGACCTGATTGTTATGTCATTCTGTTGTGTTATCTGTGTATTGTTTGTGGCCAATAAATGTGTTTTCTTTTTTGCTTTCTTCCTGACCCTATCTTTTATTCTGTGTCTTTGGGCAGGATCCCCTTAATATTAGGGGTTAAAGTATGATTGATGTGGAGATTTTTTGAAAAGATGTGTTTTCCATACTAACTTTTTTTTTAATTTTCATAGTATTAATAATGATACTGTTTTATATTTAACTTTGATTTAAAGGACAACGTTTAGGTACCTACATTTGGGATAGGTTTTCTGAAAAAAGCATAATTTATTTAAAAAGTTATGAATGCTGAAAGCGTCAATTCTGCCTAACAAAAAAAGAGTCACTTTCAAGATTTTTTATCTGCCTCAAGAATTCAATTTTATCTGATCGGCTCATTAAACAACTATGGTCTTTTATCAAAATAAAAATATACCACTTACTTACTTTTTGGGTTTTAGAGGAATCTTGTTGTGTCAAGAAAAATAAACAGCAAATTCATACTTTAACCCCTATTATCAGCTAGACCCATTTGGCGGCTTGTAGAGACGAGCTGTCCAGGTTGTTGGGGATCCCGATCTCACCGACAAATTAGATTTGTTGGAGGCGCGAAGAAACTTGGGCTCTCATTGCCTCTTCTATAGGCTCTTGCATGGAGAGTGCTCTGATGAGCCGTTTATATCATACCAGGGTCACCCTTTTATAATCGCTCGACTAGATGACGCGGTTAACTCCGCCCGTACTACCTGGAACCAATCTCTTCCAGAACGCTTCGTTTCCAGCGCTCATTTTTCCCACGCTCGTGCAAACTCTGGAATAAGCTTCCAGCCGCGGTGTTCCCTGATCGCTACAACATGTCTTTTTTAAACGAGGTTTGAAAAGAGTTCTTCTCTCACGGTAGGAAGTGGCATGACTGTGCTCCGGCATTGTTGATGTCTATGAGCGGCGGTTACCATTTAGCATCAGATGGGCCGCATGCTCGTCTGCCTATTTTTCGCTGTAAAAAAAAAGGTAAATCCTATAAACAGCGGCAGTGTCTATAGGTAATCCGGAAACACGAAACGCTTGCGCAAGGTAATCGACACCTAGCGCCATCTATTGGTATAAGCGATCTGTTGAAGAAAGTTGAACTAATGTCCCGAAACGAAGTGAGAGCGGGCTACATACTAGTTTGTTAAAACTGTTGTCATTATTTATTAGTGACGTGGTATCACACAAAACAGGCGTAAAACCGCGTCTTTTCTGTTTATATGTGAGTGTACGAGTACAAAGTAACAAGCAGGCGGTTCGTTGTTGTTCCAGTAGATGGCGCTATGCATTATTGCATCGCGCTAGCAAAGCGTGTCACCGGGACAATGACCCTAGGCGCCTGCCTAGGTTAGTCAGTTCTAAAATAAAACTCAAGCATTCAAGACGGAACTGATACTTATTAGTTATTTCTACCGTCTCCCTGTCTGAGCTCCGAGGGCGCCCTACAGTGAATGAGTGTACCGGAGGACCGATTCGGGGGACAGGGGGGTTCAAATTTCCATGGGCGGCGGTATTCACTTACCATCAGGTGATCCGTCTGCTCGTCTGCCACCTATCACGTAAAAATAAATAATCCAGATTGGAATAGAGATTCCTGGGCAATAACATAATGTTTTCTAATAGTGTAGAGTGGCTCTGAAGTTCAGAGGGAAAAAATTAAGTTAAATCAAGTTGAAAACTTAGAACATAAGTGCTAGTATTAGCACTATTTTCATTTAGTCTAACACTCGGTTGCAGAAACGATCGTTAAGATTCAAAAACGACTTTGATAACTGCTCAAACATTTATTAATCTCTGTCCAGTAGAGTAGGTACCATTAAATGAATACTTATTAAGTGACTCTTTTTTATGTGATTAGGGATAGGTGGCAAATTAGCTGACGGATGGTATGTGACTACCGCTGCTTATACCAACACCGCAAAGTCACAAATACGCTGCCATTTTTTTTCCTTTCTCTGGACCCCCGGTACAGCCACTCACTTGGCGAACCAGGCGCAAGAAAAACTGCTTGCACATCTGTGAGTTTACTTCGAAATGACATACAAGTTATTTTTAGTTAATTATAGTAAGGTGCATTTTGATTTATTGTTCGAGAACTAATGACAACAAATGAAAGTACGGTAAACAAAGAATAAAGGGTGATTCTACGAAATTTGCTTTTCCGGTTTCTTTGCGTCTGATTTCCATGGGCTCAAAAATATTGTTCAAATTAGAATTTGAAATTGAAATAAGAACACGTAAAGATACCTACCCTTCTTTCAATTTTAACTTCCTCTGATTTCAATATGAACTTCTTATTTGAACAATATTTTTGATCCCATGGAAATCAGACGCGAAGAAACCGGAAGGGCAAAATTTTGAAGAATCACCCTTAAAAGGTTTGTCACCTTAAGGTAAATTTTCGCTTGCACGGCAAGAATCAGTTATACCAAAATACCGTTTTGAAAAGATCTGCCAACCTTCTTTAAATTTTCATTACATTAAAAGGAATCAATGTTGCTACAAGCAAATCTGAACAGTTAAGCGTAATTTTACTGTGCAACAGGTATTACTCTGACAAATGTACGAAAGGTAACAAGTGCTCATAGCTATAAGTGGCCACCAAACTAAGAAGAGGACATGTTAGGGCACTCAGACCCTCACAGGGCACTGCAAATTAAACAAGCACCTGCACAACATGGGCCTTTAAAATATAAAAATCTGCAGGTTCCGTCGCGAGGACGAGGAAACGATTATCCACGTCCTCGGCGAGTGCATAGCGCTGCACCACTGCAGAAGCCGGCACCTGCGAGCACACATGATCTCGGCAGACGAGATCAAAAGCTCCCCCATCAGCTCCATCCTCGGGTTTATTCTGGAGCTGGAGCTACATGAGTACACTTTGTATGTTACATTTATTTTATAAACCTATGTTTACGAATAAATAAATTGATTGATTAATTGATTTATGAGGTGCTGTAATAAGTTCTGGGGCTGCCACAATAGATCTTCTACTGGTCGCAGTGGCTATGAGATGCAATGCTCACCCCATTTCATTCAAATAATAATAAAGTGCTCATAGCATATCAAACGAATCAATTTGAAAACTGACCATAGAATATTTTTTTTTTTTAGTTATTAAGTTAATAATATTATTATTCTATGAAACTGACGAACCTTTTCGTTCTTTGACTGAACATCTTAAAGTATTTTGACAAAAGTGATTTTTGGCAAGTACTCAGATATTTTAATAGGTTTTTACACTAAGATTATTTGGAAGCTCACTGTACTAGTCTATTTGTGTTATTCTCATTCTAAAATCAGCCTGATTGACCTTTTGTTCGATTCTCTTAGCTCATACCTACTTGTGTTTTCTTGTTTTATAAATATTTGTATTGTATAAATATTGTGCCTATTATGATTAATAAGTACAAAATTTTTATTTCATTTAGTACAGGATCCCAATACTCGTGCTCGTGATATTTTGAAAATATGGCGGATATCACCTTAAAACCATACACAAAAACTATGTTTTAGTAATATATCTATGTCGTATGAAAAATGTCACGGGTACGAGAATTGGCCAGATCTTAATATTATAGATTGTAACAATGTGATAGGTACCCTGTAAGGATGTAGAATAAACTTAAATAATTAATAAATAAATATTTCACAACATCACATACATTGATCTGACTCCGAGATAGGTAGCTCAGGCACCTGTGTTACGGATATCAGAATCAACAGTGGGACTACAGATATATACATATAATACTTTTCTTTTGTAAATACATACTTATAATACATAGGAAACACCCAGACCAATACAAACAGACATGTTCATGCACACAAATGTTTGTACTGTGCGGGGATCGAATCCGCAACCCTTGGACCAAAGGCAGCGTTTACTACCACTGTTCCAAACGAGTCGGGAAACTTAAGTATAATTGTTATCTAATATCACATTAAAAAAATCAATTCAATATAATATTAATTCTAGATAGACCTAGCAAACGTATCTTTCAAAAGATTGGGACATTTGCATCTATGATTCATTCAGCTCATTCGGATCATACGGCTCATCAGATCATTCCTGCTCAATCAGATCATTCAGTTCATTCGGATCATTCAGCTCACTCGGACTCGTGATCCATTTGAGGCGAATGATACATTCGGAGCGAACATTAGAGATTCGGAACAGTGTATCTTTTGGCTGAGTCGGATCACTGAGTCGTTTCAGTAAAGAGTTAAGTACACACGTTAATTAAATTAATTTATTATTAATTTATTAAATGTATTACCTAACATTGATTTCGATTTATGTTAAAGATAAATTTTATTCGTAAGGATTTTTACTTAATGTGCAATCTGAAGCAATTTCTGTTATTGATTTGTTACCTGTCAATATCAGTGATCTCAATTTGTTAGGTGTCCGCAGAAGACCAGCGTCGAGACAGACTGTGTCCCGACAAATAGCTGAGCGGGGACCTTTTTGACGCCTCTTACATTTATATTATTTATAACTTAGACTAGATTAATTATAATATAAGATTCTCGAAATTGTAAAATGTATCTATTGTTGTTTTGGTGCCAAATAAACGTTATTCTATTTTATAAGAGTTAAATAGTTTTAAAGATATAATACCGGACAGTCACAGAAAACCGCGTGACGCAGCACTGTGCTGTGTTTCGCTGTGTAAGTGAGGCTGCCGGGGGAAAGGGGGAAAGGGTGCCGGAGGCCCAATCCAGGGGAAGGGGGGGTTTAAAAGTTGGCAGCGCACTTGTGACTCCGCTGGTGTCGCGGGTGTTAATGGGCGGCGGCAATCGCTTACCATCAGGTGATCCGTCTGCTCGTCTGCCACCTATTACATAAAAAAAAATGATAATGTATTACTATAACTTTAGCACTATTTGTGAAAATTCAATTTAGCAAAATCAAAATCAAAATCAAATAATTCTTTATTTGCATAGGCTTGTACACAGCACTTACAAATCGTCATACATTTGAATGATTTAAAACTATTTATAAGTACTTATGTAATAATTTACATGTTAATACATACATATGTTGATACATAAAATATACTAAAAAAAAGTAAATAAACATAATGCGATTCTACCACCGGCTCGGAAAGTTGTTTCTGGTCGAGAAGATCCGGCAAGAAACTCGCCAGTTACTCTTTTTAATCGCCAACTTTTTTACAATGGTTTATTATCCTCATACCAAGTCATACAGTCTAATGCAACACAAAATAGAATGAAGCAAATTAAAACCTAAATATGAGGTAAACCGAAGCACTTTCAACGATCACTTAGTACTCAATAGAGTTACAGAGTAACTTTGGTTATGTCCAAACATGTTCGTGATATTTTGATGGAATTAGGACGAAAAGCTTTATTGGATTTTAGGCCCTTCGCAACGGTTTTGGGCCATTAGGGTTTGGGCACACGTGGCAATTATGGCTTTGGCTAATGACGCGTTTTATTTTTAATTCTCGAACTTGTTAAATTCGTTGGAAAGAATATTTCAAACGATTAGACCACGATTCACAATGAAATTGTAGTACTTAAGCGATTTTTTGACTTTAACTTCATCACATGATTTATGTATGTCTTATTATCCGGTTAAACCAAATTTAGGTATGTTTTATCACCTGGACTTATAACACGATTCATTTTTTATTTATTTTTGACCGTGGGAGAGCCACCCCGCGAATGGGCCGGCTCGACCGGAGTGATACCAGGGCCTCACAGAAAACTGGCGTGAAGCATCATTATGCTATGTTTCGCTGCGTGAGTGAGGGTACTGGAGGCCTAATCCGGGGGAAAGGGTTGTTTAAAGGTCGGCAGCGCACTTGTGACTTCACTGTGTCGCGGGTGTCCGTGGGCGGCGGCAATCGCTTGCCATCAGGTGATCCGTCTGCTCGTCTGCCACCTATCACATAAAAAAAATATCCGGATCTGAAACATGACTCATAATCTGGCCTTGAAGTTGGACTTTCGATCAACACCCGGACTTAAAGCAAGTCAAAGTCAAAGTCAAATAATTCTTTGTTTGCATAGGCTTGTACACAGCACTTACAGATCGTCATATATTTAAATGATTTAAAACTATTTATAAGCACTTATGTATGTATAATTTACATGTTAATACACACATATTACGTTAATACATAAAATATACAAAAAAAAAATAAACAAAATGCAATTCGACATATGTGATAAGTAGTTAGATATTCTTTATTGCACAGCATACAAAACTTAAAAGCTAGGTATTGAAACAAGAGTCTTGTCTCCTCATCCGTAGGAACTTTTTGGTGGACTGAACAGACACGTCCATGACATCGTATCTATATATATTCTATATTTAAAAATAGAAAGGTAAATATACAACATAGGTAATCTGAAAATACGAAAAACATGCGCGATGCAATCGATACACAGCGCCAGCTATTGGCTGTTTGGAGTAGTTAGGGCGGGTCACTAGTCAATGAATAAATAAAACGGTATACGACAACTTTTTTTTAAATTTTGCAATCAAAAGACCTCTCAATGATAGAAACATCGTTGAAAGAATCACTTGATTCTCATTTAAACTACCTGAGATATCACAACTTTAAAATCACATTATTTTGGGCAAACCCAAAACGCTCCATACAAATGGCTACTTAGATGTGACGTCACACTTAAGTATTTTGTATGCATTTCATTTGAATTTTGTATGGTAGCTATTACAAATGTTTCGTTTATGTCAATGGTTCTATTATAATAACTGGTGCAAATTGTATGGGTTATTCAATGGTACAATTATTTTTTAATAATTTCATACTTTTAAAATGGACTTGCCCATGAATCTTTGAATGACCATAAAACCGGCTAGACGTTATATTTTTAATTGAGAATTTTTGCCTTTGGCACATATTGACCTATATTTTGACAAAATATTTATATTTTGTAAAATCTTGAACTTAGTCGTATACCCTAATGTATTGTTTGTTTGTCACCAGATGCCCGGCCACTAGCGCGATCACGGACGGGCTGCTGAGCGCGCTGGCCCGCCTGCGCCGCCCCCCTCCCCCCATCCACACCACTCACGCGCCTCGCTCTGTAAGTACCTTATACTAGTCACTAATATAAGCAAGGACCACTCTAGCGCGACCACGATTCGTACACATTCATCATCATAGATAGATAGATAGATAGCAATTTTTCGCCACTGTGATCTATCCATGGCTTCTCGCATCCAGCTCTTGCCAGCCATTTGGCGCAGATCGTCCCCCCACCTAGCCAGAGGGAGGGCGCCCTCTGGCTAGGTGCCGAAGGCCCAATCCAGAGGAAGGGGGGCTTAAAAGTTGGCAGCGCACTTGTGACTCCGCTGGTGTCGCGGGTGTCCTTGGGCGGCGGCAATCACTTACCATCAGGTGATCCGTCTGCTCGTCTGCCACCTATGACATAAAAAAAAATATGAATTCGTACACATTCATCATCATCATCATCATCAGCCTATCGCAGTCCACTGCTGGACGTAGGCCTCTCCAATTGTTCGCCACTGTGATCTATCCATGGCTTCTCGCATCCAGCTCTTGCCAGCCATCCTGCGCAGATCGTCCCCCCCCACCTAGCCAGAGGGCGCCCTACATTACGTTTGCCAAGACACAGAGAACCAAAGTCATCGACATTGCTCACCGGATTAGCAAGCTTAAGTGGCAGTGGGCTGGCCATATTAGCCGCAGAGCCGACAACCGATGGGGTAAACGAGTTCTAGAGTGGAGACCGTACACATTACATGTATGGAATTAGAAAAAATAATCTTCCATTGTAACTATAACCTTTGTATAGGTATAAACTTTATGATGACGTGATAATTATGTTATCCTTTTATCACAAGAGCTGCTTATACTTGTATGTCCTCTTTCGTCGTTTTCCATTCGTATTTTGTCTCAATCTCGCATGTTCCTGCCTTGCATCTCATCGTCAGCCCATTTAAGTCCCCACTGCTGGGGCACGGGCCTCCCTCAATCACATGAGGGGTAATTGCCATACTCACCTCGCTTGGCAGACGGGTTGGCGAGGGTTTTGATATAAATGCAGAGTTTTCCTTCTCTGAGTGCTGATGATCATGCCAGCAGCTTTACCTTAGTCGCCTTTTACGACACCTCGGTAAGAGTGAGGGTGGCCTATTCTACTCTGCCGGGGACCACACGGCTGCCTTGCATCTACTGACTACATTAATACCACAACCGGCCACAGTAAAGAAGTAAATGACAGTCTCATTGATTTCTCATTGCCTACATTTATTATTTTTTAGGACAACCAACAAGGCACACACTACAAGTCTTAAGTCGAGCCCAATAGCTAAATCTAAGTGCTGTCTTAATACAGGTTACCACACATACACGGATACACGGAAGTTATCAGATTAGTGTGGCCAATAAATCGTTGCTCATTGCCTAATTAATCACCAAGGAATCCGCTAACAATTGAATCGGTAAATCACAATGAGATCGACTGAATCGCCATTGTTCGTGGCTATTGTCTCCCTCCATCGCCCTACATAATTATTTATACAAACAAGAGGTAGGGGAGCGAGATAACCTTTCAAAATGGTTTGCGACGTCATTATAATAATAATAAATAAATAAAAACTTTATTAATCAAAACATACAAAATCATCAAATTTGTTTTGCCTGGCTTCTCTTTGGGAGAAGCCCCCCGCCAAAGGAGAGCCCCACATAACCCGGCCACCCCCCGGTGGTCTGGTATGCATAAGGTAGTCGGCTCATCTCTTGAGCCGGCGGCATTCCCCCTGCGAAACCAAAAAATTAAAAAAAAAGGTAGATTACTATTACATCATTAAATAAATAAACAAAAACTTTTTATTTGCCAGAAACACAGTTTACACAGTTCTTCACAAGTTTTCAAGTATCATTATATTGGAGATCGTGTGAAATTAAGACTGGATGGATATACATCTTTGGTTAGTATATAATGTATAAGTTTATTTGCTTTGCCAGCTAGATAGCTATTCGTTAGTATTTTTTTAAATAAGCAGAAATGTTTGTGTAATAATAATAATTCTTCAATGTTAAATTAACTACTGCAATAAGCAGTAGTTAATTTAACATTGAAGAATTATATTAAATCTAGAGACATCAACGCACGACACGATTTTAGTGCAATTTTTTCTAGGTATTTATACTTTAGTGCGAACACGCTGTACCGCGAATGCATTCTAAGCGCTCCTGCGCTCTAACGCATAAACACTCTAGGCGTATCCACAATCTAGTGCCAGAGCACTATCTTGTAATTTAATACAACATTCAATTATTCAACAGGGATTAGGCATCGACTTCGGTAAAACTTTTCTCGAGTGTAGGTACTTATTTATTTGATAGAAATGGGGTGAGCCCTGCGTCTCATTCCACTGTAAGTGTTGTGTGTCGAGAACAGGTGCGAGGAAATAGTAAGTTAGTGAACAGTGGTACCGCAGGTGCGCGTAGTAAAAGACTGCGAAGGAGGTTAAACCGATTTGTCTGCCAGTAACAACTTACCCACAAAAACTTCAGTTACTCCGTGACCATGGCGCTTGCAACAGTGCCGAAATATCGGCAACTCAAAAATAAGGTACATGGTAGAAATCCCGTAAATAACTATTCTAATGTAAGTGACCAAGAAAGTTTAAAACAATACATTGTTCAGAATGGTTGGTAGAACACGTGGTTAAAGGGATGAAAATGTTCACAGATACATCCCGTATTTTGTGGCTAGGCTGTCAAGCTTAAAAACCCCTGTTTGCTATCTCGGCAATAAAAGATAGATCCAATGGCGCGGCAGTAACTCGATTTCACGGCCGAGTGGCCGCGGGTTCGGTGTCTTGTCGAGGCATTGCTTCGCGTCATTGGTCTGGTAAAGGTTTCATAGTGTCGATTATAACAGGGAATAATAATTGACAAGAGAAAAAAGGGGCTAAGTGAGAGTCGAGTTCGCGCACGAAGAGTTCCATACCAAATAGGCAATAATTGTGTTTTTCAATGGGAGCTGCACCTAAGTTTTTTTTAAAGTAGATAGATCGATTAAATGTTTCTTCGCGTCAAAAAGTACACATTCAAAGCAGTTTACGATAGTACAAAAAACTCCGGCTAATAATGAGGCATGTATACCTTTTCAAATAAAGATGATGTTACAGAGTTTCAATTGAGAATAGAAGAAAATACAAGTAAGAAAGTTAATAGACTACTATGAATAACAACTCAAAAGACTAATCGATTAACATGACCAAGAATCCTATATTATCATTTATATAGTCTTGTACACTATAGTAACATTTCTTCATTAGGCAGGTTTTAATATGAGACTTAAACTTAGCCATTGATAGGTTAATGACATTATAATTAAGCCAACAAATGAATTACCGATTTTATGAAGTCTGAGGACCGGGACGGCAAGGCTATGTTTATTTCTGGTGTTAAGATTTCTTACGTACAACCTGTGCGGAAAAAGAATGTCACTTCTGGCTCGCACACTCGAGCTCGCACAAATAGTGTGCGAGCGAGAAGTGAATAGATGCGCCGCCATTTCTGATCCCATTCTTTATCCGCACAGGTAGTACATACATAATGAAGTCGAGGTAAGTATTCAGCAACAGAATACATACCTACCTAGATAATGGACAATACGACAAAAAAATATTTTACCATTTTTATATGCTTTTCGAATAAAGAAAGAAAAATGACCCGTATTTTTTAGTTTTCATTAAATGTGTGTTTTTATTGAATAAAAAAATAATAAAAGATGGATAAAAATGCAGGAAGTGACGTAATCCTGAGGCTCTACGTAGGTGATGTCTTTGCTATACAATAAAAAAAGTTGACTTTCTGTCATTATTCACTACTGTCATTATCAGCCATTTTTTTTCTTAAGTCAATGTAAGCGTCATTAATTTGTCATGCCGAGCTGTGACGTCATTCGGGGGTTTTTACATTTTATTTAATTTCTCCTTAAATATCTTTAAAAAAAATCTAAAACAATTTTTCTTACAATCCTATAAGGCTAATCTGGAAAACGGTAACGGTTTAATTTTTAAGTTAGTTTAATTGGGCCTCCGGTACCCTCACTCTAACGAAACCGGTACAAACCTTTAAACCCCAATTACCCCCGGGTTATGCCTCCGGTACCCTCAACAACGCAGCGAAACACAGCACAGTGCTGCTTCACGCCGGATTTCTGTGAGGCCGTGGTATCACTCCGGTCAAGCCGGCACATTCATGCTGAAACCTGGCTCTACCCACGGTAGCAGCTGCCTTAACTATCGCGGTTTTTGAGATAAAACCTAGTGACAAACGGAAGGGCGGGCAGACGGAGAGGCAGCATGTGCGGAGCCATTGTGATTCCCATGGTGCTGTGTCTATTAGGTGATCCGTCTACTCACCTGCCAAGTATGACATGAAAAAAATATTGATAAGTGTTCGTCTTGTACGTGGAAGAGCCACGTTTCGGCAGCGAGCTCGACTGGAGTGATACCACGGCCTCACAGAAAACCGGCGTGAAGCACTGGTGTTGCTTCACGCCGGTTACCATAAACCGGTGGCAATCGCTTACCATCAGGTGATCCGTATGCTCGTCTGCCACCTATGTCATAAAAAAAAGCAGCGTTGACTCTGTATTTCGCTGATCCAGTGAGGGTACCGCGAGCGGAACTGGGGGAAAGGAGATTTAAACGTTCGCAGCACATTTGTGACTGGTATTGTGGGTGTACACGGGCGGCGCGGCAATAGCTTACCGGTGATCCTTCTAACCGTCTGCCACGTATCACATAAAAGATTGCCTAACATTGCCAAGGCCTGCCAAAAACATCCTTCGTAAACAAATCAGAAATATTTTAACTGTTTTACGGCCCCATTATACTTTTCCCCAGAGTTTCCTACATCGTCGCTTTTAATTCGGACAGCCGCTCAACTTTGTAATGAATAAAGAGTTTTATTAAGCGAAAATGATTATTTGAAACAAGGCGTAGTGATGCGCTTTGAGTTGGGAGCTTTGTCTACCGTGGGAGAGCCACGCTTCGGCATGAAGGGGCTGACTCGATCGGAGTGACGACACGGTCTCACAGAAAACCGGCGTGAAGCAACATTGTGTTGCGTAAGGGAGGGTACCGGAGGCTCAATCCGAAGGAAAGGGGGATTTGAAGGTCGGCAGCGCACTTGTGACTTCACTGGTGCCGCGGGTGTATATTGGCGGCGGCAATCGCTTACCATCAGGTGATCCGTCTGCTCGTCTGCCCCCTATCACATTAAAAAAAAAAACATCGTGAGGAAACTGCACGTTTCGAATAGTTTCTGAAACATGTAATTCAGTTGGTCTGGTTTTCCTCCTGCGGAAACCAAAAAAAAAGGTTGGTCTGGTTCCCTTAAAAAGTCCCCTGGTTTCAAAGGTCTAACGACTCGCTTCATTATTACCAGACTCCCCAAATCCAGAATCATGGACTAGCGTACATTTGGTTCCAAAGCGATTGCTTTGGACGCAAGCGAGAATTACACGCTAAGGTGAAAGAGAATAGGTCCTTTGAATTTACTCTCAAAATTTGATTCGCCTCCCTACTTGGAGCGAAGCGAGCCGAGCGAGCGACGTCCCAGGGGGGGCTTTTAACCTTTCGACCGTGTTTAACGTGAGCGCAACTAGGGGCGCTAGTTTCAATGGCTATGTTTTAATGTGAAATTATTAAGTACCAACGAACTTTGTGACTTTATCGCTCGCTGGCGTGGTGTTTAAATAAACAAGTGGAAAGTAATTTCAAACACTTGTCTTTTGAATACTTACTTACTTACGTTTATTATATGAGTATAGTGCGACTCACTAAAATAGTCAACCATTTAGCCCTGGCAAAAACGTATCTTTCAAAAGATTGTAACATTTGCATCTGGATCAGTGCAGAGATGCGAAACAGTGAAACGCTTCATTTGGAACATCGACTCTCAGATAGATCCGTGATTCATTCCGCTCATTCGGATCATTCGGCTCACTCGGATCATTCAGCTCATTCGGACTATTTGGCTCATCGGATCATTCGGTTCACTCGAACTCGAGATCCATTTGAGGCGAATGATAAATTCGGAGCAAACATTAGAGATTCGGAACAGTGTATCATTTAGCTGAGTCGGATCACTGAGTCGTTTCAGTTCACGTCTACAACCATTTTTCCTTAGGGACCAGTGACTTAATTTATTTCTAGTTGACTAAATGAATAGTGCAGTGACTCTCATTGATCATTAGGCTAACTCTAAAAAGACGTTTGCTGTTAGATTAAATTCCACGTCCAAGTCATTTTTGACTGAGTTTTTAATAAAAAAGCAATCCTATTTCGAATTAAGTATTTCACGTTTCATTAAGAGAACGTTTGTTCGCAACAGACGTGGTAGATGTGTGAAATTCAACCAAAAGAATACTGTAGGTATATTACGCGAGAAATATTATAGCCATTTTCCCGAGCTTTTAAAGACGAAATTCCATTACAAATTATATTGTTTCCCATTAACGTATGCGAAAAGAATTTCTCCGGCGCGTCTGAGTAGATTTTTTTCTACAGACCACTTACATGTGCTCATTTTCAAAGGCTTTGAGGCGCAGGGAGGTAATCAGGGGAGGGGCTTTTCCGTTTCTTTCGGGTTTTTCATTAGAGGCTTGTTTCGGCGAGTTTTTTTTTTGAAGTGATAGCTAGTGCGACACCTCGACATGTTGTTTTGATTTTTCACATACATAATATCATACGCGGCTATCCTTAACACTTTTTAATAATTTTATTATCATGATTCTAATACCACTTGATACCACGGCCTCATAGAAAACCGGCGTAAAGCAGCACTGTGCTGTGTTTCGCTGCGTGAGTGAGGGTACCGGAGGCCCAATCCGGGGAATGGGGGCTTAAAGGTTGGCAGCGCACTTGTGACTCTACTGGCGTCGCGGGTGTTCATCAGGTAATTCGTCTGCTCGTTTGCAGTATCTATCACATAAAAAAAAACTCAACTATCAGTCATCAACGCTAGACTTGTCTTAATAAAGTGCTCAAGAAACAAATATAATCAGTTTGGCATATACAGGGATAATATATTTCCTACTTTTCGTTTATTATTTATGTCTAGGTTGTGTTTTTTATTTAATTTCTAAATAAAGTAAATTCCTTGTTTTGTATTTTGTCAAAAAAGTTACCATTCATTCATTGATTCCACGTAGTAATACCTGAACTCTCATACCAGGAGCCCAATTCTCGTGCTCGTGACATTTATTTTCATACGACATCTATCACTAAAACATAGTTTTTTTGTATGGTTTTCAGGTGATATCCGCCATATTTTCGAATTGGGCTCCTGGGAATACCCATATCATCATATCTCGATGGAACGCCGTGTGGTCCCCGGCAGAGTAGAATAGGCCACCCTCACTCTTACCGAGGTGTCGTAAAAGGCGACTAAGGTAAAGCTGCTGGCATGATCATCAGCACCTAGAGAAGGAAAACTCTGCATTTATATCAAAACCCTCGCCAACCTGTCTGCCAAGCGTGGTGAGTATGGCAACAGTATGACACGATCGCAGTATAAAACGGCCTTTTAGTGATATGACGGTAGTAAATTTGTCTTTTATCTAGGACAACGCTTTTTTTTCTGTTGCTGGCAAGGAGGCATTCTTCTTATGCATAATCTCCCGCCGGGAGCGCCGTTTTTTTTTTCATCCTACGTCGGTGGCAAAGAAGCGCGCGCCTCGCCTGATGGTAAGCGATTACCGTAGCCTACAGAGGTTTGCAACTGAGGATGGAGGAGGACCTGTATACCTACGCGCTGCCGACCCCTTGAAAACCTTTTTTTGAACAGGTGGTTCTGTGTTGTCTGAAAAGTGATTCTTCGAAATGTAACTTTCGATCAAATCTAATATTGTTTCAAAATTGACATCAAAATCTTAAAATACCCGAAAAAGAATTTTAATTTCTTTTTTTTTAGAATATTTTTTGACAAAATCACATACGACCTGACTCCGAGATAGGTAGCTCATGCACATGTTTCTGTATGTGATAGGTGGCAGACGAGCAGACGGATCTCCTGATAGAAAGCGATTGCCGCCGCCCATGGACACCCGCGACACCAGTGGAGTCACAAGTGCGCACACACTTTAAACAATCATCTCCCTTACTCACACACAGCACAGACCTGTGTTATATTCTTCATAAAAGATGCCTTTATTTACTCAGAATATTTTAAGATTCTGATGTCATTTTCGGTGCAATATTAGGTGTCCACGAAAATCGAAGAATTACCCTGTTACATCCTGGCCCGAGTCCTACCCTGCCGAAATAACCTCACAGATGTAATATTACATTTCGTCGTTTGTGGCGCTATCTGGTGGCTTCAGTGTGAAACGGCTTCAATTGGATTTTATTCAGACAAGCTTTTATCTCTTAGGCTTAGCATTGGTAGAAAAAAAAAGAGAAATGAGAATTTTTATTTAGTTCCCAATAAAACAGAGTTGAAATATGGGAGATCAAATGTATATTCAAATGTGGGAGAGCCACGCTTAGGCATGAATGGGCCGGCTCGACCGGAGTGATACCACTGCCTCACAGAAGACCGGCTGTGTTTCGCCGAGTGAGTGAGGCTACCGGAGGCCCAATGGGGGGAAGGGGAAAAGGTTGGCAGCGCACTTGTGACTCCACTGGTGTAGCGGGTGTCCATGGGCGGCTTAATTGCTTACCATCAGGTGATCCGTCTGCTCGTCTGCCACCTCTCATATAAAAAAAAAAAAATACGATTTTAAACTTTCACGTTGCATTATACTAAAATTCTAAAATCCTCCAACCGATGTCGGCTAAGGCGGCTAATCTCAACGATCAGCCACTTACGCAGGATATGTAATAGCGCTCAAGTGTGTGCGTAAACACAAGTGCGCTCTCTATTCCCTTGCCCTCATATTCCGATGGGACACCAGTGTGACACGAACGGAGAGGGATCGGGCGAAGGAACAACGGCTTAACGTGCTTTCCGAGTCACAGGGGTACAAGCCCGCCAATTTCCAGACTCCGGGCTGACACTGAGAATTTCTTAACAGAAAACCACAGGACCAAATTTCAGCCCGACCCGGGCATCAAACCCGGCACTTCAAGCGCAGCCGTCGCTTTAAAGTGCGATGCACTACCCACTGCGCCAATGAGGGAGTCTGAGTCGGAGACCCAATCCGGATGAAAGAGGGGTTTTAACTGTTGGCAGCGCACTTGTCAATAGCAATCGCTTAACTTCATAAAAAAAAATTTAGCTAAAAATGTAAGTCAATGGGTGTCGCTAGTGCGGATACCAAAGACTTAGAGGATGTCGCCCTGCTGTACTTCTGATCTGATATTCACCTAGCTACATAATGGTTTTCCATAAATTAATTATTATATTTGACCCTTCCATTTAGTACACCTGGTTATAGGCTCACCTTAAAAACAATTTCCCTGAACTAGACCTGGCAAAAATGTATCTTTCTAAAGTTTGAATCATTTGAATCTGGATCAGTGAAAAGAGTCGTTTCAGTGATACGCTTCATTTGAAACATCGACTCTCAGATAGATTCAGAACAGAGAGCGACTTGATTATGACCCCCTAATGACCCCATAATTAAATTATTTTACCAAGTGTCTTATCATACACCTATCTAAACATGCTCGGAGTATCTCTGAAGGACCGCATCAGAAATGATGTCATCCGACAGAGAACCAGAGTCACCGACATAGCCCACCGAATTAGCAAACTGAAGTGGCAGTGGGCTGGTCATATTAGCCGCAGAACTGACAGCCGTTGGAGCCGTAAAGTCCTTGAGTGGAGACCGCGACTCGGTAAGCGTAGTGTAGGACGCCCTGCGACAAGATGGGATGATGACATTCGAAGGCTGGCTGGTGTGGGCTGGATGAGAGTGACCGAAAATCGGGAGCAGTGGCGTGCATTAGGGGAGACCTATGTCCAGCAGTGGACGAGTGTGGGTTGCTGATGATGATGATGATGATGATCTAAACATACTTACCATAGATTTTTATTACTATTGGCCTTTCTGTGACCAGCGTGATGGGACATGGTCCAATACCCTCCAAAATACTACTCTCAAATTATGCCAGGCAAGTAAGGGCATTGGACAGGGATCAATGGAAGAATTTGGGGGACGCTATAGGCTAACTTAAAAAAATTGCCTTTCTGTGACTTCAATCAATGTTATGAGGTATTATGTCTACCTATCTCCTTCCTCGCGTGACACGTTCGTTGTGTTCCCGACGGAACCGACTCACTCGTTCTCTTGCTATCAGTGATCTTCTATAGTTCGTCGCTCTTCGAGTCAGTGGAACACAGAGAGTCAGTGAGCGAGTAAGCCAATTGAATAAATCTTGAGATCGGAATGAGCCGAATGATACATTCAGGGCGAGGATTCGTGATTAGGATCAGTGTATCATCTATCTGAAGCGGATCACTGATTGGTTTCAGTAAAGAGTTACACACGTCTTCCCTGAACATTCACCGATGAATTCCACTGGAGCTATCACCAAACACCTGGCACTAGGTCACTACAGGTCACGATAGGTCACAACTCACAGGTCGCAGGGTAGCCCTGACCCCGATGCCGGCCCATTTGGCTGGGCCATTCATTCCAAAGGGTTTCCGTCGGCCTCCAACCGATGATAAGGTGGTTTGACACACTTAGCGAATTCTATAGACATTTATTTCTGACTAGTGGCTCGCCCTGACTTCGCTTCGGGACATTAGTTCCACTTTAAACCAATAGACGGCACCAGGTGTCGATTACATCGCGCAAGCGTTACGTGCTTTAAAATTGCCTAAGCGCTGCCGCTGTAGTTTTTTATAGTGACACAGTATATTAGCTCTCCTCAGCCTGATGGTAAGCAAGAGAAGAGCCCACGTTGCAATTACAACGGAAGCGATGTCAAGGCATCAACTCCGTTGGTACCGTCATACTGGCCCGCGAGATGCTTCTTCACGCTTCGAGCGAAGGAATCCATATTGTAGGAAGGAGGAAATACATGCGCCGGCAACGAGTTCCATTTTTTGATGGTTCGGTAGAAATAGAAATTGCTAAATTTTATCATTTACCTCTTTATAAATAGTATAAATGGTATTGTCCAGTAGTGTATGTATTAAAAGATAAAAGTGGTCAAGTGCGAGTCCTACTGGCCCATGAAAGGTTCCATAGCAGCAGCAATATGTTTTTTTTTATTTGAGTTGATTTACACAACATCGGTAAAAAATAAGCTTACGGCTCGCCTGATGGTAAGCGACTACCGCAGCATATGACTTAGTTTTAATTTCACATTATAGCGGACAAACGAGCAGACGGCACACCTAATGATAATAAGTAACTAGATGGTAGGTAAGTTTACTAGATCTCGTTCAAACTAAGTCTCGGTGGAAGTTTGCATACAACATATTTTTTTTTAGAATTTTCATTTTTTTGAAAGGCCTAAATTTTACCCGTTTGTTAAAAAAATCCTGTTTTTTTTTCTATGAGAAAACCTTAATGCGGCTCACAGAATCTTCTAACTACGAAATTTCAACTGTATTAAAGAGGCTATGACATACGTATAGACAGAGGGACAGACAGACATGACGAATCCATAAGAAATGTTTTATGAGGTACAATATTTTATTGGCCACAAGCGGACTGGCGGTACACGGCGTCGTCTTCTGTGGCCGGACGGTGTATCGTCTTAATTAATTATAGTTATAATGCAACGCGAAAATCTAAACAACAATGAATCAGTATGAGTTCCGTTATTTGCAATTTGGATACCGAACCCTAAAATGCTAGCTTTTCACGGAGATGCACATGCTTATGTTTTGAAATAAAAGATATTGGTTCTTTTTTAAATAGGTACCCAAAGATACCTGCAACACCCAGGTACACAGCGTAGACGCTGCTTCATGCCATTTTTCTGTGAGGCCGTGGTATCACTTAGGTGGATCCGTTCCGATCGACGCCTAAGCGTTGTTCTTCCATTCATTTAAGTAAAGGTATTATCGTACCAGTGTGTGCAATTTGATGCACGTTTTTTTATAGACACTGTGTATCAATTTTGATACACTATTTGTTAAATCGACGATCGAGCAAAAACTAGTATTTCTAGAAAGACTAATTTTCCAATTTAGCTTTGCTTTGTACGGGGCGCGAGCAAGCGTTATCGGTGAAATGGAACGTTTCCTAGGTAACTTAACTACTGAGCTCAGAAAGTTAGTGTTAAGAGACTTAGTCTTGCATGGTCTAATATTGGTCTTGTTGGTATTGCAAATTCGGTTCCTGGTCTTGCAATTTTTGGTCTAGTGTGTTTTTTTTTTTATGATATAGGTGGCAGATGAGCAGACGGATCACCTGATGGTAAGCGATTACCGCCGCCCATGGACGCCTGCAACACCAGTTTTTTTTCAGTTTCGGCCTTCAAATGTTGGTTCTGCTCTTGGTGTTGATTTTACTTTTGCTGATCTGCACTTTGTTCCTAATGAAGCACGCAATAAAGTTATTGAGATTGATTTTAGTTTAGAAATATTTTAGTCTTAGTTTTTGGATTTGGATTTCCAACTTTAGTTTAATTAAGTGCGTTATTTTCTTAAGATATATACTTTATGTTGAGCAATAATATACACAACTTAAGAAACTAAGCAAAATATTAAATTGTAAAAATATGCTAAATAATAAAATAAGGTTAAATTTTTGGTCTTTCATTGTCGTATCATAGATAAGTTATTGGTTTTCATATTCATTTATTCACATCAATTTATAACATCATTGACACATAATATAATAGGAATAGTTGATTAGGAAGATGACAGATGACGTTTTCCGTTACTCAATCTTCGTTTTGAACCTGATTTTTGTATTCAATGTTTGTGATTTTATCTCAATTTGTGGATTCTTCATTGTGGGCGTTTATTTCCCTATTACTTACACTCTAGATGACACTTGCATCGAAATAAATTATAAATTGTTTATTCAGTAAATAAGGGCACATTACATTACATTAAAACTTAATAAATTACAATAGCAGGGTTATTCATTCAAAATGTATCATTACGGGTGACATCTCTTTATGTGATGTGAGCTACTCTTTGTCATACCTCTTGCATTGCTGGATTTTCTTAGTTTGTCTTGTATTTATGGAATTATTGCAGTCTTGATCTTAGGAATTAAAGTTTCTATGGTCTTGTATTTGCAAGACCGTTTTTAACAACACTAGTTAGGAGAAACGTAACGATAGGGGCTAACTTTGATCGACAAAGCTTTAAAGTTGACCTTATGCTAACACTGAAAATTGGTTGAGTCAACACAAAATTGGTTGAGTTTTCTGTTATGATTGCCTATGCGCTGAACATCTCGGAATAATAATATTTGCTTTGTGTTTAAAACTAGTTAAACTGTGGTCTTTAAGAGCGATGGTAGATGAGTGGATAAGAACGCGCCTTTTATACTCCCTACCTACGTATGGAAGGCGCGTTCTTAGGCGACGGGTAGCCCTAACTGGCGACACCATTCGTTTTTAATTGTTAGCTACTAAACTGTATCTATTTTAAACAATTTCGGGGTTACAATCTCACGGTAAACACTTATACTATTTTTTTATAAATAACCATGCACAAATGCGGACCCAACATTTGTACGCGAAAGTTGATTCACGCTAAAAGTGGCCGCTTTTGGCGGTAATCAATTTTTCGCGTACAAAAACGGACCCAACATTTGTGCATGGTTATTTAATAAATAGTATAAGTGTTTGCCGAGAGGTTATAACCGATTGGAACCGAAATGGTCTTTTTTAAGGGAGTACGCTCTTTTCTTGAAGGTTTGCAGGTCGTATCTGTCCGAAAACACCGCAAGCGATAGTTCATTCCACAGTTTTGTCGTTCGAGGTAGAAAGTTTCTTGAGAAACGCACAGTTGAAGACTGCCAACCATCTTGATGATGGCATGGAACTGTTGACGAGTGGAACGATGACTGTATGAAGCAGGAATCCTCAGAGCATTCCCCATAGTATAATTACTAGACTTTCCGAATCCTGAATCATGGTTCAAGCGTAAGCGACAGCTTTCGATGCAACTAGGAATTACACACTATTGACTGTGCGAGGCATGCTTCGTCATGATAGGCCCGACTCGACTGGAGTAATACCACGGCCTCACAGAAAACTGGCATGAAGCAGCACTGTGCTTTGTCTTGCTGCGTGAGTATGGGTACCGGAGGACCAAACCGGGGGTTTATAGGGAGTTTTAAAGGTTAGCAGCGCACTTGTGATTCCACTGATGTCACGGGTGTCCATGGACGGCGGATAGACATTGTCCCTGACTCTACAATATTTCATTAAATCGTCTACAGTTTATACTCAGTTAAATCACAGGTAAATATGACCGAAAAGTCGTAATGTTAGTTAGAAATAGTTGCAGGGGCCTTAGTGCAAACCGGACGTCATGACCGAATTGTTTCCTCCCCTTTCACACTTGCTGTGTATCTCCTTTGTTTGGATGCGACAGGTATATTTTCGTTCGTTACGAGACGTTTTCGCGGTGAGGCCACCGGTTTGTCGCTCCGAAGCATAAAACCTACATTGTATCGAGTCATAACTTTGGCTATCCCGTGCAGAATGCAACTAAATATTCCTGCCGCGTTACACATGCAGTCTAGTAGGAGTCAGTGAGGTGAGTCCATTCGAAATGCGCATAAGAAGTTCCTGCTACCTACTTTGACGCTAGTTGTGTACGGTCCTCGTTTTAAGGTACACCAATTGTTTTTAATTTTTAGCTACTAAACGGGATCTATTTAAAACAATTTGGGGGTTACACACTCTCCGCAAACACTTATACAGCCCTGCGACAAGATGGGATGATGACATTCGAAGGCTGGCTGGTGTAGGCTGGATGAGAGTGGCCGAAAATCGGGAGCAGTGGCGTGCATTAGGGGAGACCTATGTCCAGCAGTGGACGAATGTGGGTTGCTGATGTACTGTAACTGTGTCTGTAGAACTTTTAGAGTCTAATCTTAGCCTTTTCCTTTGTTTGTTTCCTATGGGTATATCGTCAGATGAATCCGAGTCACTATGTTTATCTTGGGCTATGTATACAATTTAATGACCATCATCATGACGGCCTCACAGAAAACCGGTTGCGCTGAGTTTCGCTGAGTGAGTGTTGGTGATGGAAGACCAAAACGTGGCGAAGGCGAAAAGTTTGGCAGCGAACTTATGTTTCCGCTGGTGTTGCAGGTGTCCATGGGCCGCGGCAATCGCTCGCCATCAGGTGATTTGTCTGCTGGTCTGCCGTTAGAAACAAAATACGGTTAAAAAATGAGCTTCACTGTCATTTTCTATGCTCATCATCAGCCTATCGCAGTCCACTGCTGGACGTAGGCCTCTCCGATTGTTCGCCACTGTGATCTATCCATGGCTTCTCGCATCCAGCTCTTGCCAGGGCGCCCTACATTACGTCTGCCAAGACGCGGTCTCCACACCAGAACTCGTTTACCCCATCGGTTGTCGGTTCTGCGGCTAATATGGCCCGCCCACTGCCACTTAAGCTTGCTAATCCGGTGAGCAATGTCGATAACTTTGGTTCTCTGCCATTTTCTATGCTATGTCCGTGAAATGAATACCAGCGCCAGACAAAAAGCGGCAAGTTTCCGGTTGAGTTGGTGCTTCGTCGGGAATTCGCGTAACCAGGTCGGGAGCTGTCGCCAGATTACTAAACTTCTTTCTGGGTTGATAGATGAAACTGGGATTAGACTTGGTTACTCTTTACTGAAACGACTCAGTAATCCGACTCTGTCGAATGATACACTGTTCCGAATCTCTAATGTTCGCTCTGAATGTATCATTCGACTCAAATGGATCTCGTGTTCGAGTGAACCGAATGATCCGAATGAGCTGAATGATCCGATGAGCCGAATGATTCGAATAAGATAAATGATCCGAGTGAGCCGAGTGAGCAGAAAGAATCACGAATCTATCTGAGAGTCGATGTTCCAAATGAACCGTTTCACTGTTTCGCATCTCTGCACTGATTCAGATGCAAATGTTCCAATCAATATGTATGGAATAAATATATACTATTTATATAGAAGTAACGCTTATACGTAATCCGAAATCACGAAACCCTTGCTCGATGTAATCGACACCTAGCGCCATCTGTTGGTAAAAAGTAAAACTAATGTCCCGAAACGAGGTGACGGCGGGTCGCTGGCAAATAAATAAATCAGTTCGGTTGGCTGGAAGATATCTGTATTAGCGATAAGACCGCTGAGATTGTATTTACCAGAGACCGTAGCATTAAGTGCTGTGTAATGTTAAGTACAGTGTAACAAGCTCTTGTTATACTGTGATAAAAGGTAGCTAAAGCTTGTAGAACAACAACACCTGGAGTCACAAGCGCGCTGCCAACATCTTAACCCCCTTCACTCTCGCTTGGGCTTTCGGTCCCTTACTCACGCAGCGAAAAACAGCACAGCCGCTGCTTCACGCCGGTTTTCTGTGGACCCTTAACTAAGGGAGTTGCCACACTGACATTGTTATTTTATGGCCACCACGCAAAAAAAAGAAAGAAAGAAAGAAAGAAAATATTTATTATTATAGACATCACAACACAGAACATATAGCAATTATAAACAGAACACAATTTGGCACAAACAGAAAACAAAACATAAAACAATTAAAAATACATAAAAATAAAACAAAAGGAAAAAAAACAAAACTATATTCAATCATGTCTAGACAGTACCAAATGAATATTATGATGTGTTATGACGTCTAGTATAAATGGCTCTCACTCAGCTTATGTCACAGCCCAGACAAAGGCCATGACACTGGTTTTCAGTGAGACCAGCTGAATGAGTGCCACGGACGCTTGTCTAGTGTATTTTGTGTACCTAACGTGTATGTGTAATGTGGGTATATATATCTACTAAGAAGAAAATATCAAATAATAATGAGATACATACTATTAAATTATTATAATGAATAAAAACGCCGGCGAAACCGTTGCGCATCCGCGGCAATAACGCTGCGACGTCGCTCCGCTTTGAAAACGCTCACAATCCGTCAGTGTGGCAACTCCCTAAGCATATTTGACGTCTAATAGCATTTATTCTTAGTAATTAACAGTCTGAAGCTCTATTTACTCGAATATCAACTCCCGCGATTCCTCCACTCAGCCTGTACACTAGAGCATCTTAAGGTGACGGGTAGGGCACACTAGCGACGCCAATCGATTTTAATTTTTAGCTACTAAACTGGATCTATTTTAAACAGTTTCGGAGTTACAATCTCTCAGCAAACGCAAAAAGTGGTCGCTTTTTGCGTGAATCAATTTTTCGCGTTATTTATTGGTATTTAGCGTTATATATGGTTGTTAATAAATAGTATAAGAGTTTACCGAGAGATTGTAGCCCCGAATTTTTTTAAAATAGATCCGGTTTAGTAGCTAAAAATTAAAATTGATTGGCGTCGCTAGTGTGCCCTACCCGTCACCTTGACATGAAGAGCGACTCTACATACTCGTGACGGAATCGTGTTTATTCGCTAAATTATGTGTCAATACAATTATCTTTGAGGAAGCGAATCTGGCTGAACAAATAAGGCCTCTCTTGGTAATATTATTTTGGTAGCTTGCATCGATCATTTTAGTATTTATTTTAGTGGTTAGTGGGTTGCACTTTAAAACGACGTTTGCATTTAGCCAAATGGCAAAAACCGGAACTAAGGGTTCCGGTTTTTAGATTCGTCATGTCTGTCTGTTTGTCAGTCCGTCTGTCCGTATGTCACAGCCACTTTTTTTCGAAGCTATAAGAACTATACTATTGAAACTTGGTAAATAAATGTATTTTGTTAACCGCATTAGGATTTTTACACAAAAATAGGATATAAAAGTTTTAGGGGAGATCCCTATACTTAGAACTGAAACTCTTATTTTTTTTTCATCAAACCGATACGTGTGGGGTTTCTATGAACAGGTCTTTAAAAACATATATTAAGGTTTCAATTTTTTTTTCTAAACTTAATACTTAGCGCAAGAGACGCTCCCAAAGTGGTAAAATGTCCTCCCCCCCCCCCCCCCCCTAATAAAAGAATTATAAAACTAAAAAAATATATGATATACATACACACATACACCCACCACACAAAACACACCCACATATTATTAAACCTTGCCCTCTGTAATGAACAGATCTCTTGTATTTTTGTTAGATGTTTTGTTTCTCGCGTATTATGTTAATCACCTTACCTTGAGTTCCTAATATATATATATATATATATACAGGACAGGCTTGCCTAGTGTGGGGACCAGCAAAAATTTATATGTATGTGCAATTTTTGGTTAATAAATACTTATTACTATTACTTACTACATTACCATGAAAACTAACAACGAAAATTGGTCATGGGCGAGTCCAACTCGCTCTTGGCCGGTTTTTACCTGAGTTTTCGGTAAGAAATTCTAAGTGGCAGCTCGGAGTCTGGATAGTCGCGGTCTTGTATCCCCGTGCCTCGGAAAGCACATTAAGCTTTTGGTCCTCGATCCCTCTCCGGTCGTGTCACAGTAGTGTTCCGTCGGAATATGAGGGTAAGGGGAATATAGAGTGCACTTGAGTTTGCTTTGGCTGTTCGTTGAGATTGGCCGCCGTAGCCGTAATTGGTTGGAGGACTATTATTTTTTTTATGCGAAAGGCGGTAGAGCGATCACCTGATGGTAAGCGATTGCGCTGCTCATAGAAACCCAGTAAGTACGATGCCAAATTTTAAATTTCCCTTTTACCGGATTGATTGAGCCTCTGTTACGGATTTCTACCATTAGCTCGGCGGCAAGGAATAACATCGTGAGATCACCTGAACTGAGGAAACCTGCACGTTTCGGATAGTTTCTGAAACGTGTACCTAATCATGATTCAGTGGGTCTGATTCGCCTGTAATAGGGTTGCGAAGGACAGACGGCAGTCGCTTCATTGTAATTACCAGTCTCCACAAATCCTGAATCATGGTGCAAGCTTACCCCGGGCTTCAATTAAAAAAAAATCAAATTCAAAAGTACTTTATTTGCATAGGCTTATATACAGCTCTTACAAATCGTCATACATGAAAAAAATATAAATTATAGCTATGTATATAGTACATGTAATTAAACATATATGTCGATACAAAAAATATACTAAGAAATTAATAAATATAATGTGATTCTACCACCGGAATCGGAAAGTTGATTCTGACGAGAAGATCCGGCAAGAAACTCGCCAGTTACTCTTTTTAATCACCAACATTTTTTAAGTACAGTATCATGGGTATAGGCGAACAGTTTATCATTTCCACAAATTCTTGTCATTTAAGTAATCATTAACTGTATAATATGGCTGGCTTTTGCCATTAAATAATTTTTAACATGTGTTTTAAATTTAGGCATTGGTAAATCAACAAGCTTTTGTGGTAACTTATTAAATATTTTAATACTTATTCCTACGAATGAATTACCAATCTTATGAAGTCTGAATCATCTGTTCTGCTGCATACAATCTGCTTTCTGCTGCATAGCTCGACCGGATTGACACTACGGTCTCAGGAAACCAGCGTGAAGCAGCACTGTGCTGTGTTACGCTGCGTTACTTTAAAGATTGGCAGCACACTTGTAACTCCACTGGTGTCGTGGGTGTCAATGGGCGGTGGCAATTGCTTACCATCAGGTGATCCTTCTGCTCGTCTGCCACCTATCACATGAAAAAAGTTTCCTGTGAGGCTGTGGCATCACTGGTAAAACTGGCCCATTCATGCTTGGTTCTTCCACGGTTATATCATCATCTATCACCCAAGAGACGCTCATTGCTGAATAAAGGGCTCCCCAAGGATTTCCAAACTGATTAAGTAATAAATAAATAAATATTTCATAACATCTCATACTGATCTGACTCCGAGATAGGTAGCTCAAGCACCTGTGTTACGGATATCAGAACCAACAGCGGGATACTTTTCTTTTGTAAATACATACTCATAATACATAGAAAACACCCAGACCAATACAAACAGACATGTCCATGCATGCAAATGTTTGTGCTGTGCGGGGATTGAATCCGCAACTTTTGCACCATAGGCAGCGTTCACTGCCACTGATCCAAACGATTCGTCATCTTGGTCGGATTAGTTTTGTGTCACTTTACTGCACCTCTCGACTATAGCATTTGGCAAGGCGCACTGGTAACCAGCCCCGGCCTTGGCACTTGGCACCCCGCCGGGGGTGCGCGCCAAACGAGCTTCAAAAACTGCGCTGGAAGGAGGTGAGGCTTCAACTTGAATTAAAATATATTTCATACCTACTAATAATATTCGACTGATTCTGCCGATATGGTGACCGATTTCCATATACGCAGGTTCTGTGTGTGCTTGGTAAGTCCAACTTGCAGAAAGAGGTCGATCGACGAATCCAACTCGGCTGCCGAACCGAGCTACGCAGCATATTTTCGGCCCATCTACCGCAGTGTCTCAAGACGAAAGTCTTCAATGCGTGTGTATTGCCAGTGATGACATACGGAACAGAAACGTGGCCGCTTACAATGTGCCGATTAAGGAGGCTCAAAGTCACCCAGAGAGCAATGGAGAGGGCTATGCTCGGAGTCTCCCTGCGTGATCGTATCAGAAATGATGAAAACCGCAGGAGAACTAAGGTCACAGACATAGCTTAAAGGATTGCATGCCTCAAGTGGCAATGGGTAGGGCACATAGTGAGGAGAACAGACGTCCGTTGGGGCAGAAAGGGCCTCGAGTAGAGGCCACGTACAGGAAGTTGCAGCCGTGGCAGGCCCCCCACAAGGTGGACCGACGATCTGGTGAAGATCGCGAGAATCCATTGGATGCGGGCGGCACAGGACCGATCTATGTGGAGAACATTGGGTTAGGGCTATGTTCAGCAGTGGAAGTTTATGGGCAGAAATGATGAGGATGATGACGATTCAAATTAGTTACTTAAAATAGTAAAAGGTATTGAAAAAAATATCACATACCCCCCTACAATTTCGCTACAATTTCCATTCCGCTCTTGTAGTTCAACCTTTGTCTGGTATTTACTATTCAGGCTTTGCAAACAAATAGACGCCTGTCCAATTTACATCAAATACCATGTTCTAGGCCAACACACAATCAATCGCGCTATTTCAGCTGTAACAATTCAATTAATTCGCATACACGTACATATTCAACAGGAGTTCACTCATCAGTTAAATTAGTTTTTCATTGAATCCTGTGTACGGCTGAATCAATTCTGACACTCTATTAAAAGTTAACCATGCCTTTTAAGGCGCAAATTAAAATACAGCGTAACATAAATGCAGTAAGAATACAGAATACATACGTGTGTAGGCCGCGCGGGGCTAAGACTGTTTTCTTCCTCTACTACTCTCAGGATGAAACCTACATAGTATTTGCGGCCCGTTAAACCTAAAATGGCCGCCACCCGCCCCGATTACGCTACGCTACTGTGAGTGGCGGAGCGGTGTTGTTGGCGCTCTCTTTTCTTCGTCGACCGGGCTTTATCCCAGAGAGGGCAGGGAGCCTTTCTAGGATAAAGCCCGCGGCGGCATTTGTATGATGTCACCCACTACGCTACTGTATTTACCGCAGGTATATTTTCCAATCAAAAAAGTCCGTCGGTCGATTTGACATCCATTAGTAGTTTTTTAGTGATGAGTCGCAGACGAGCAGACTGATCACCTGATGGTAAGCGACACCCGCAACATCAGTGGAGTTACCAGTATGCTACCAACCTTTGAACCCCCCCTTCCCCGAATTAAGCCTCCGGTACCCTCACTCACGCATCGAAACTCAGCATAGTCGCTGATTCACGTCGGTTTTCAGTGATGCCGAAGCATGGCTCTCCCACAGAAAGGATCGAAGGATAAACACTTGTGTTTGTCTAGTATCATCTTTATCTTAGCATTGACGTTCCCAGCAATTAATTGTACTACCGAGTCCAGGGTACGCATACCATCAGGTGATCCGCTTGCTCATTTGTCACTTATAGCATTAACAAAATCAGGCATTGTGTCCTGGCTGGGAGTGGTGCCCAAAGTCAAAAGAAATTGCCTTACTGTGTTCACTCCAACGCAGCCCGCACACGGCGCGGCGGAACCTCTTTTGAGACGCACGGCAATCACGCCGACAAAACCTTCGCTCACATCGGACTACAGGCGTTGAGCTCATAAGAATGCTTTGAAATTTTCTAATACGATTTGCAAACCAATAAATTAATTATTAAGAATGTACTTTGACAGATGATTACAGTGATAGTTAAAGCTGAAAGAAGAAGTTAAAGGTTTTACTGTCGGTACGTTCGAAACACATCATCATCCTCCTGCCACTGCACTTGGGAAAAGCCCAAGTTATCTGGGGTCGGCGCTGTAGGGTTTCCGACCGCGATGGCGCTGAGATTCACCCCAGGGATTTTGGTTATATGTAGAGGCCCAAATGATAATGTTTACTCGAAAAATATACAACTCGATTTAACCTGGGCTGCCCGCATACTGTTTTGTCCCTACGTGGCAAGGAGACGGCCATGATGGTTTCCCTAAAAAACCTGCAATTCCGTTCAGAGTGGCTCTAGCAGAACCCATTCTTCTTCGAAGGATCATCATTTCAGCTAATATGAATTCCAGTGATGAGCTTTTTAGGGGAGGAACAAAGTATTACTAAAATGGCCCCAAAGATAAGGTACATCAGATAAAAATTTGGTCAAAGCCATTTAGGACTAGTAAAAATACCCTCAAAACAATTCTCACGCACTCGCTATTGAATCGAACTTATATAACGGAGGCTGGTCCGAGCTCTTCGTTATCAGATAGGTTGTGCAAGATGATGAATTAGAGTCCACAAATCACAAAGCGAAGTTACTTCCGAAGTCTCAAGCGTCCATTCAACAAACTATCAATATTCAATGCGGAAGCACACAAGGATTAAAGCGAAACGCGGCAGGTTCGACATAGCGATGATTCGTCTACAATTGTTCACTGCGATCCCACAGTCCGTTCTGGTATAACTAATAAATAATATAACATTCATCCAACGGTTCCCGCGTGTCTCCCCGGTATATAATACTACTCTTTGGTGTCTCCTGGTCCTAACGTCAAATTGACAGCTCGCTAAATTCAAAATACATGACAATGGAAAATAATCAAAAAGTATCAACATCATCGGTTTATCGACTCTCCCGGCTGCGCAAGGAAAGTTCCTTGACTTATCCAAACATGACAGAGTGCGCCACTATGTTGACGCTCCGACATACGCATAAAAAACTTTTTTAGGACTGATATCCGTCAGCCAGCCGGCAGCTAACTCTGCCGGCTCTGAATCCTCTTGAAAAGAAATTAGTCACGTTGTCTATGCTATCATCTTTCAGATAGATGTTCAGAATCTCGAATGAATGTATGAAAGCCATCATCTCATTCGTTCATTTAATGATTGATGAGTTTTTTGACTTGTCACTAGGGGTATCAAAACCTCGGCATCTATTCAATGTATCGCATTGTAAACATCGATGTTTTCAATACGTCGATGTATATGGAATATCCCTACTGGTCACCACCATTCATTCACTCAGAAAAACAAAATGGCAGTTATGTCAAGAAGAAAAATTAAAGAATTTTGTTAAAAAATTAAGTGCAATTATACGTTGTGGACATTTGTTATTACGTTAAAGAAAACTAAACAATGTGCAGAAGCGTAAAGATATTTATAATATGTTCTAAGTTCGCTCAATGAAATTTCTGGTAGGTAACAATATTTTTCACCTATCGAAGATTGTGGACCCAAGAAGATGTTACAAGTATTACCACGTAGTATCTTATACTTAAGTAAGTAAGTTAGTATTTATTGTGTAAGAACAAAGGTTACATAGGCTGTTACAATTATATTTCAGGCATATAGTTTGTGCATATATCAAAGGTACATTCCTCTGTACAAATCTTTTACTTGACTTCAATGTAAAGTGTTTGAGAAGAGGCCCCCTGTTACGTTAAACTATATCTTCCTATCCCTTCTGGAACGAACTAAGTGAGACTACTCCAGGATATTTGACTTGCAAAAGAAATCGATCTCGGCAGTCCCTATTGTTTTATAATTCACGTGGATCGACAGGGTGTAGGCAGGGAGGATAAATAAACAATCAGTATTGTGTAGCAGAAAGTTTCTGATATATTCTGGGATCGCAACATGAAAACTTTTGTGTGAGGGAAGCTCCCGTGAAAGACGAGTGAAGTATATTCATTTATGTTACTTCGGCGTCGGCTACTTGAATAAAGATTTTTTTATCTTTATCTTATCTTTAAAAAGAAAGAAAGAAACTACTTATTGACGACAATACACAGTGACCGTGGGAGCCGTGAGGGCCGGCTCGACTGGAGTGTTACCACGACCTCACAGAAAACTGGCGTGAAGCAGCACTGTGAGGTTAAATTAAAGGTTGGCAGCGCACTTGTCAGTCCACTGGTGTCGCGAGTGTCCATGGGCAGCGGCAATCGCTTACCATCAGGTGATCCGTCTGCTCTTCTGCCACCTATCACATAAAGAAAACAAAAACATCCTATACGTAATAGGTAAAACATGGAAACGTAAAATGATATAATATAATAAAAAAAAACAAAACAAAGATAACATTAAAAGAACTCCTAAAAAACATGGTACCAACAATCTAATATGTTGGAGTCTTTACTAAGTAATTAAAATTTTCAAACACATGTGCATACGCACAAATAGAAAGTACAAAAGCACAAACAGATAGTAGAAATAATTCTACCATTAGCTCGGCAGTAAGGGATGCCATCCTAAGGAAATCTGTACGATTCGGAGAGTTTTTGAATCGTGTTACCATGATGCAGTTGACCTGGTGCCCCTGTTAAACCCCTGTAAACTCTCCAAATCCAGAATCATGGTCCAAGCGTACCCTGGGCTCCAGAGTGGGGCTGGGCGAATTCCGGAATTACACGCTAGGATGAGATGGGAGATGGCAGTGGAGCAGACTGATCAGTTGATGGTAAGCAATTGCCGACTCCTAATGGACACCTTCATTGGCACACATCAAAAGACAGAGATGAATGGAAATCTTTAGAAGAGGCCTTTGTCAGAAAAAAGGTAAAAAAAAAAACCGTTAAAATAAAGTAAAATTTTACTTTATTTTTAACCCCCGACGCAAAAACGACGGGGTGTTATAAGTTTGACGTGTCTGTGTGTGTGTCTGTGGCATCGTAGCTCCCGAAAAAATAAACCGATGTTGATTTTGTTTGAAAGGGTGAATAAGGAGGGAGTGTTCTTAGCTATGTTGGATAAAAATCGATCCAAGATGGCCGCCGTCACAAAGATTTGGATTTTATGTTTTTACACAACTCCCACAATATGGGTATTATATAAAAGGGCTTAAGTAGCAGAATATATTAATTGTGAAAAATTTCGAATCCAAGATGGCCGCCGTCAGAAAATGAGGAATAACCTATTTTTTGTTCCAACTGCCTCAATATAGGTATCAAATGAAAGAGCTTTAGTTGTGTTTTATTTGTTTATTTAATGGACACCTACAAAATCAGTGGAAACACAAGTGCGGTGTCAACCTTTAAAACACCCATTTACCCGGATTGGGCCACCGACTCACACGAAGAAATACACCACAGACGCTGATTCACGCGGATGGTCAGCATCAAAAGTAGCTTTACACTTTAGTACCATGTCAAAGTAACTGTTCTATTATATTAAATTAAATTAATTTTCATTTATTTGCAGTAAACATGGTACATTTTATAGTTCCTTTCTTAAATATGGCTCATACATGTTTAATCGATAAGTTATTAAAATAGTGCATTCGAAAGCGAAATCGAGACAATAATCATTTTAACTTGGAAAACATAATAGTCAAAACTTTAATTCAGATGTCAGTGAGGTCAAGTGCTTAACAATAAAATTATTAACCGATAATGTCAAATATTATGAAATATATTTAATTGTCAGTTGAAATTAATTAAAATAAAACTGTTTAATGAAGAAAGGCTATTATAAAATAGACGATTTTTTGAATGACAATAATTTAGGGACATATTAGTAACACAAAAATTGTACTTATATTTTTAAGTTAATGGTGACATTTCGTAAAACATTTTTTTTTTAAAAGAGTAACTGCTGAGTTTCTTGCTGGTGTCTTCTTGGCAGAAAACGACATTCCGAACCAGCGGTAAACATGTTGACATTCATAAGTGTTCTGTATGGACCTAAATTGAATAAACAATTTTCATTTCATTTCATTTCATAAATAATAACATACCCACAAATCAAACACTTCAGTCAATAGTCAGTTTCTAAGTGGTACGTAAAAAAACTTGTGTAATAAAGTGTTAAGCTATTTTTGATGCTGACCGTACCTCATACCTGTGAATTTAAGGTGCCGGGTAGGGCACACCAGCGACGCCTATCGATTTTAATTTTTAGCCTTTTAAACCGGATCTATTTTAAATAATTTCGGGGCTACAACCTCTCGGCAAACACTAATGCTATTTATTAAATAACCATGCACGAATGTTGGGTCCGTTTTTGTACGCGAAAAATTTATTCACGCCAAAAGTGGCCGCTTTTGGCGGTAATTCAAATTTCGAGTACAAAAGCAGACCCAAAAGTGTTTGCCGAGAGATTGTAACCCCAAAATTGTTTAAAATAGATCCGTTTAGTAGCTAAAAATTAAAATCGATTGGCGTCGCTAGTGTACCCTACCCGTCACCTTAATAACCCTTTTGTCTTTACCGTTCAAAATGCGCCCATTTTTTAATATTCTTTCCAAGCTACAAAAGCTGTTCCACCGCAGCTATGAACAATTTAGCTTAATAAAAACAGCTTAAAAATTCATTACTTCTCACCGTCATGAAGAATGGCTGAAAATCGCGAGAGACCCCGAGTAGCTGGGTTGCCATATTCATAAATAACAGCACAGTATGAGGGAGCTTTTATTTGAAGAACGATGGTAGATCAGTGTATCAGAACGAGCCTTCCATACAGGGGGACCGGTTTTGAATCCCAGCAACCTTTGGATTTTTCAAATCTATGTAATTTCTAAAAAAAATCGGAAACATCGCAAGAAACCTGGACGTTTCGGATAGTTTCAGAAACGTGTAACCATAATTCAGTTGGTCTGGTTCCCCTGTTAAAGGGTTGCCAAGGTCAACCGGCAGTACAAATACAATTTTTTTATTTGTAAAACATAGGTGGAATGATACAGAGCAGTACAGATCAGTGCAGTCGCTTAATTATCAGACTCCCCAAATTAAGAATCATGGTACAAGCCTACCCCGGGCACCAGAGCGACAGCTTTGGACGAAATTGGGAATTACACGCTAAGATGAGGAGTATAAGGGAGCTTTTATAAAGTCTGCGGCACCAAAGAAGCACCTTGAAAAGCGCGCTTCAGTCGCCATCAACATTCAATTTGAGCTTTATGCCGACAGACATAAAGAATATACAATTTTAGTTCCATGTTTGACCGCGTCACTTCTTTCGTGGACTCTAACCTCAGGCGATCTGTCGATCGTCTATCGCCTCACATAAAAAATATATCATTGTACATACCGAATGCGACATATATGTTTCTTTAGTTCTAAAATATGGAATTCTCGTAAACAAGGTATGGCATTTAGTTGTTGGATTTTTCGAGGCGATTTCCAAATATAATAGGCTTGAATCCAAGTGCCACGGTTTTACTAATTTAGAAAGAAAAAAAGAAAGAAAGAAAAATTTATTATTTTGGACATCACAATACTACATTCGAGTACAACATTAGTTACAAAAGAACAAACAAACAAAAAGAAAAACAAAATAGACACAGAAAATAAAAACAGAACAAAACAAAGGAAAAACAAAATAATGAGTACTAATAACCAGGCAGTGCAAATAATATATTGTGTGTTGTGACCTCCAACATAAATGGCCTCCACTCAGCCTATGTCATAACCCTGAAAAAGGAAATTTAGTTTTTTTAGGTAATAGGTCTTAAGACCAAGAAGAAATTACGTCCAACAACTTAAAAAAAGAAAATTTCATGTCGTACGAGGAATTAAAGGTCCCGACAGAGTCGAGAGAGAAATGGAGACTACTCCACCGACAAGAGCGTCGCTCTTAAATTAGAGAGAGAGGCAATAGGTACGTCGGGTATCAAGTTCCACTACTTAGTTTGCCCTTAAAATGTATTTATTAATTTTATAAAAAACTAGTGGCCCGCCCTCGCTTCATTTCGTAACATTAGTTCCACTTTATACCAATAGATGGCGCCAGGTGTTGATAACATCGCGCAAGCGTTTCTTGTTTTCGGATTACCTATAAGCGATGCCGCTGTCTGTAGGGTTTACCTCTTTATAAATAGAATAAAAAATAGATAGATAGATTGTAATTTATTTTGAATTTCTTTCATTTTAATAAATTTAAAAATATCTCATAAATTATTATTTTTTATTAAAATTGTGTAGAAAAAAGAAATAGTCCGCATTAATTACAATATTTACTTTTAACACTTCGATGTAACATGTGCAATTTAATGAATAAATATTTAAATTGTACAAAATCCTTCCTTATTGTGGCAACACTGGGTGTGAGCGGCTAAACTCTGCGGCTCATCAAAAGAAACTTCCTAATTAATTTGGTATTATAGGGCGCAATTCGCTCCGAGGGCTGGAGGGACATTTCACCCTTAGCTTCCCTTACCTTGAAGACATAATGATACTGATTATATTAAAAAAGTGCGAGTCGGACTAGCGCATTTAAGGTTCCGTACTTTTGTTTGATATGAAACGTGAGGAAACCGGCATATTTCGGATAATTTCTGAAACGTGTAACCATGATTCAGTTGGTGTGGTTCCCCTGTTAAAGGGTTGCGAGGGTTCGCTTCATTGTAATTACTAGATTCCTCAATTCCACGTACGACAAACCTGTGGAATGAACTATCGCCTGCGGTGTTTCCGGACCGATACGATCTGGAAACCTTCAAGAAAAGAGCGTACTCCCTTTAAAAAGGCCGGCAGTGCACCTGTGACTCCTTTGACGTGGCATGGCAAAGGCCAATCAGGATGACCTCACTCCGCCTGATGGTAAGCGGCCGTGAAATCCAAAAATGAGGCTGACAGGCACAGAAGAACCAACAAAGTACCCATTGTGTCTGCCATCCTCACCCTAATGGCCTGCTGAGATGCCGTTTCACGCCCCGCCTAAAAGACCCCGGATTGTATGAAGGAGGAAACATATGAGCTTGGAGGGCATTCCATGCCTTGATGGCTCGGGGCAGGAACGAGGAGCAAAACCTCTTGGTGCGCGCCGCCATTGTCTGGATGGTATGCGGATGGCAACGATGTCCAGCACGTGTTGTTCGGAAGTGGAAAGGGGAGGATGGGATAAGTTGAAATAACTCATCAGAACATTCCCCGTTATAGAGGCGGTAGAGAACACTTAGACTGGCAATGTCTCTACGTAGCTGAAGAGGTTCTAGGGACTTAGTCACCTCATAATCTCCAACAATACGGATAGCACGTCCTCGTCTGCTCGTCTGTCCCCTATATCATAAAAAAAATATCCTGAAGCATGGTCCAAGTGTACCCTGGGATGACAGCTATAGATGCAATCGGGAATTACACGCTAAGATGAAGAAGAATACATTTGTTTGGTATTAACTATAAATTTAAATTCTTTTGAGGTTCGGAACCCAAAAATAAATGATTCACACTGGATCTCCCACAACACCAAATCCCAAGAAAATTAAGAAAAGTTTTTTTAATAAATTGATTACAAACGGGAATCGAACTTGGACCCACCGCGTAATACCTTAGCCACTGTGTTATCGAGGTTATAACTTCGTAAGCCGTGGATTTTGTAAAAAAAAAATTATCCTTTATTCTTCTTTCGCCAACTTTATTAAACTTTGTTCCATGTTTTAAAAATGTTATCTTTCACGCAAGGATACCCTTTTTAAAGCCAGTTAAATGCCCCATTGTTGAGAGAGTCCTACCAATTTACTGGTTTAATCAACTTTCAACTTCGAATCGATAAATCCTGAAATCTCTGAAAAGGCAATTACTTATTTTCGTTTAAAATCATTTCGAGAGTAATTGCCAATTCTCGGATCTAGGGGTCTAGAGAATTGTATTAATAACTTAATAAAAATTAACCTTTTAAATATTCCGACAACAACAGGTACAATCAGCGTCAGGCCAAGTTACTCCCCTCAGTGCAAAAATAACACTTGTGTCACTCTCTCTCTCAGACATGAGGACGGCAATGGTCAAAGGACAAAGTTAAACAAGGGTAATTCGATTCGAGGGTAGGTACTAAAAGTACATCGACCCTAAAAATAAGTACTTGGGTATCAGATTCAATGAAAATTACCTTACATGCGAGTATAATAAATATGATAAATATGATAACATTTAAATAGATGTCATGACGTGTGGTCCCCGGCAGAGTAGAATAAGCCACTCTCACTCTTTCCGAGGTGTCGTAAAAGGTGACTAAGGTAAAGCTGCTGGCATGATCATCAGCACCCAGAGAAGGAAAACTCTGCATTTATATCAAAACCCTCGCCAACCCGTCTGCCAAGCGTGGTGAGTATGGAAATTACCCCTCATGTGATTGAGGGAGGCTCGTGCCCCAGCAGTGGGGACTTAAATGGGCTGACGATGACGATGACGATGATGATGTCATGATGTTAGTAACAGACCAAACACAAGTGTTTATCATATAATGACGTGTTTAGATTGTTCTGAAAGTTACCTTTTTATTTATTGAAAAATATAAATGATGTTTCCAGAACAAAAAGTATATTTCAGAATTTCCTTAATCAATAGTTTCAACAACTAAATAATACAATGTATTACAAACAGTTACATCGCGTTAGGGTACTGCGAAACAAAAAGAACCTTTTGTACTTAAATCGGTTGGAGGATATTATAGACAAATGAATAATAGACAAGTATGTAGAAAACATTACTTTTGTACTTATTTTATCAAATTATATCCTCCAACCTGATTACTGCAGCCAAGCTCAACGATCAGCCACGTACTCAGGATATAGGTATTATTAGTGCTCACGTGTGTGCGCAAACACAAGTGCACTCTCTATTCCCTTACCCTCATATTCTGATGGGACACCAGCGTGACACGACCGGAGAGGGATTGGGCGCACGCAGAAACCAACAGCTTAACTGTGCTTTCCGAGGCACGGGGGTACAAGACCGCCGACTTCCAGACTTCAGGCTGACATAAGAATTTCTTACCGAAAATTTCGTACCTAAGGTACAAAATTTAAGCATTACACTCGCGAGCAACTAATCGACTCAGGATCAAATTTTCATACAAACATGCTCAGATCAGAGGCCTACAAATACAAAAGTATTAGTGCTTTAGAAATAATATAATGTAAATCGATATCAAATGTTTTACGTTTACAATCAATCATTTTAACAAAGTTTTGAAAAGAAAGGAAATTGAAGTTGATTTTCCCACCCCTCAAAAGCATGTATGGAGGAAATTTTCAAAAGTTTGGCATGTTCATGGAGTTTGTTAAATTGATTAATTTAAAATAGAATGCTTTTGACATCAATTTTCGTTAAAATGATTGTTAACAGACACATTTATATTTTGTAGGCACAAAAACTGAGCATGTTTATTTGAAAAAAGGACCTGAGCACCTAATTTAATTTATCAAGACGGGAATGAATGATGTCCTCCAAACCGATATTTCGGTCATGGCAGCCAATATCAGCGATCAGCCATCGACGCAGGACATATTATAGTGCACAAGTATTTGCGCAGACACAAGTGCACTTTCTATTCCCCTACCCTCTTATTTCGATGGTACACTAGTGTGACACGACCGAAGAGGGATTAGGCGCAGGTTTAACGGTTTAACGTGCTTTCCGAGGCACGGGGGTACAAGACCGCCAACTTCCAGACTCCGGGCTAACACTGAGAATTTCTTAACAGAAAAACTCAGGTACAAATTTTGACCCGACCCGGGAATCGAATCCGGGACCCCAACCGCAACCGTCGCTTTAAAGTGCGACCCACTAACCATTGCGCCACCGAGGCGGTCGGGACGGGAAGACAGGAATTAACACGATATTTATTATGTGATACAACATTGTGTACTCACATATTTCCCTCGACGTTTTGGCAACTTACAGCAGCCGTGGTCACGTATCACATAATAAATATCGTGTTAATTCCCGTCTTAATAAATTATAGTTATAATAATGCAACACAAAAAGCTAAAAAACTATTTAAAGCAGGTGTAACGACCGAATCGGAGATTCCCTTTCTTTCACGCGCTCTGTGTGTCTCCTTTGTTTGGATGCGACAAGTATATTTTCGTTCTTTACGGGACGGCTTCAAATTAAGCCACCTGAATCACTTTGGTTGCTCGCGTGTGTAATATGTGCACCAGAATGCTACGGCCTTAGACAATTCAATTGTCTAGCTAGAGCTACGGCGCATTCTACGAGGCTTGCTACTAATTTAAATGCTACGGTGGACAAATTTGATGCTACAGTTTTCTACGATTGGGCTACACTGTGCTACGATTAGGAGAAAATAGAAATTTGATAAGGTAGGGGTTAAATTCGCTAAAATTGATTTTTAATTAAAATCAAACAATTTAAATCAGCTTGCTATAGACGCGGGGACGAAGTTTACTTTAAAAGTATTCAATTATTCTACCAAAAATAACTTGAATAAAGTTTTGAAGGACCGTTTAGTGTAGCGGAATGAGTGCCGGTTCAGACGCCATGGTCGCGGGTTCGATTCCAACAAAAATTTTTGCTGATAAAAAATATATTTTTGATGGGTCTAGGTGTTTGTGGTGACTTCGTATAATGACTAAAACATAGCATATACTCTTGGCACAGGTATTTTGTAACACTACTTAAAATTTCGGTTACAGTGGAGGCCACGTACAGGAAGTCGCAACCGTGGCAGGCCCTCCACAAGGTGGACCGACGATCTGGTGAAGGACGCGGGAATCCATTGGATGCGGGCGGCACATGACTGATCTATGTGGCAATCATTGGGGGATATGTCCAGCAAGCGGCGTCTATTGGCTGAAATGAAGATGACTTAAAGTTTAATCCAATTTTATGATACAACAATTTATCATTATTTAAAAGTTTATAGGTACAATTAAACGAAGCCATTATAAAGAAATTCTTCTTTTTCTTTGAGTGCTCCTTCAGTTCTGAAGGTTCGCCGTCAGTTTTCCAAAATCCTCTCTGTTCGAGATGACACAGTCTTTCCACAGATGTGATACCAGTCCACTCCTTTATACTACGTCTTTTTCTTCTTCCAACGCGTCGTCGCCTCCCCTCTAAATTACCCATCATGATCTCTGTTTGTATTGGTCTGGGTGTTTTCTATGTATTATAAGTATGTATTTACAAAGGAAAAGTATTATATGTAATATCACGTCATTTCCTACCACGCACAGTAAAACTGTGGAACCAGCTGTCATCCGTGGTGTTTCCGAACAGATACGACCTGGTGACCTTCAAGAAAAGGGTGTACTCCTTTCTTAAGAGCCGGCAACGCATATGTGATACCTCAGGTGTTGCAGATGTCCATGGGCGGCGGTGATCACTTTCCATCAGGTGTGCCGTCTGCTCGTTTGTCCGCTATAATGTAAAAAAAAAAACATTTGTAATCCCACTGTTGATTCTGATATTCGTAACACAGGTGCTGGGGCTACCTATCTCGGAGTCAGATCAATGTATGTGATGTTGTGAAATATTTATTTATTTATTAATATTAGTTGAAGCAACCTAAAAACACAATTGGATATTGACAAAGTGTTTTAGATATAATATGGTATCTTTTCAAACAACTGTACAAAAACTTAGCCTTTTTTTTTTTTTTTTCCTTTTCGCTGGGGAATGCCGCCGGCCCGAAGTGCAATGGCCGACGTCGCCGCCTAGTGGCGGCGCCTTATGCATACCCTCCTGCTGGGGAGCAGGAGGGTTATGTCGGGCTCTCCTCTGGCGGGGGCTTCTCCTAACGAGAAGCCGGCCAGAGGCATACCGACTAAACCCCAGCGGTTTTCCCTCATCGCCCTTAAATGGGAAGGCGTCGTGGGCTGTAGGACGAACCTATTACCCATACGGGCGCCACGACCCTCCCCGGGCGGTGCCCGCCTACACGGCGGGCCAGGCGGTTCCTCCCCCGGCTTGCTGGCCGGGAGAGGGGGTAGGGACGGCCGGGAAAACTGAGCCGTCCCTACCGGGCTGCTGAGGGAGCCCGTGCAATGCCGGCGCTGGTGACCCCCCACCATGCGCCAGCGGGTTCCCTCTGCGGAGAGGAGCGAGACGCGCATCTGTTCGGCGTCTCCTACCCCTCCTTGCCCTTCGGAGCGCGGGAGCGAGAGGATTTGCTTCGCGCTCGCGCTCCGCCGCCTCCTTCGCTGCCATTACGTGCTCGCAATAGTCAGCGAAGGCGTTCCAGGCCACCTCGCTCACTAGCATAGCTCTCACTATGCTAGGGAGTGAGAGGTCCTGGCCGACCTTCGCGACCAGCGCATCGCGCTGCCGAGACCACGACACACACTCCGCCAGGGTGTGGTGTGCCGTGTCCTCGACAGCGCCGCACGCATGGCAGGAAGGCGTCTCCTCCCGTTTGATTAGGTGCAGGTAGTGACCGAAACAACCGTGCCCGGTCATTACCTGCGCCATTCGGAAGGAGACGTTGCCGTGGTGACGCTCAAGACACAGGTCCAGGACCGGGGCGAGCGCGTCGAGGGTCCTACGGCCGTACGGAGCGGTGGTGAGATGCTCGGACCACCGCCTCAGGAGGCTCTTCTGAGCCCTCCTCCGTACGGCTTCCCTCTCGACGGGGCAGAGCCGTTCCCCCTCTGCCCTACTGACCACCATTTTCTTGTAAACGGTGGTCAGCACCACGGCTTCTAACTCCCATGGAGGGGTCCCAGCGAGCAAGCAGGCCGCGTCAAAGCCTACCGTCCGGTAGGTTCGAGCGACCCGCTGCGCCATCGCCCGCTGAGGCCCCCGCAGGAGGGGAGTGTTGTCCCGTCCTGCCAGGGAGTCGGCCCAGACTGGCGCTCCGTAGAGCGCCATGGAACGCAGGATGCCGGCGTTAAGACGCCGGCACTTCGAGCCTGGGCCTCCAGGTTGGGCAGCATCCACGTCAGCGTGTCTGCTGCCTTTAGGAGTCGCGGTTGTAGCCCGCGAAAATGCGGGCCAAACTTCCACCGCGAGTCCAAGGTGAGGCCGAGATAGCGCATCTCGGCCTTCACCTCAACCTGGTGTCCCCCCACAGTGATAAGCGCACCGTGGGGGAACGGTTCCCGAGGCCCTTTAGGAAAGTAAAGGGCCTCGGTTTTCTCCAGCGCCACCTCGAGCCCAAGGAGGCGCATTCGGGATACGACACAAAAAAAAAAAAAAAAAAAAAACTTAGCCTCCACAATACATCTTAATCTCTTAGAGAGGTTCAAGACTATTCCGGTCTAAACCCGGTCTTTTTTTTTTATATTAGAGGTGGCAGTGGAGCAGACGGATCACCTGATGGTAAGCAATACCGCCGCCCATGGACACCCGCAACACCAGTGGAGTCACAAGTGCGCTGCCAACCTTTTCCCCTTCCCCCCTATTGGACCTCCGGTAACCTCACTCACACGAACTCACTCACTCATTTGGAGAAAAAAGTCAGTAATACCTATCCATTGTTGTCTTAACAAAACATTACAAAATGATCTAATGACCACAATGGACAACATTTCATATTTTTAACATGTCCATATTGTTTTTTTATATGAAAATAGACATAAAATGAACAGACCCATATTTTTTCTTTTTTCAAAATTTTTCCATTTTCATGCATAAAATAATTATTGAAATTCTTTTTATTCTAAATAGACGTAAGCGCCAAATGACGTCATCGGACGGCTGAATACAGCGATATTCCTTAGCTTATCATTGTTTTAATAAAAAAAAGGTACTACTGTCAAAGGTAAATAATACTAGTGTCAACATTGTCAACGTCATTCATACATTCAACGTTGACAAGTTGTCTTTTTTTTTGACAGTTACATGTCATGGGTTTGGCATTTCGTAAATTTAAAACTATAATGTGCTAAGCAAAGAAATATTTTACATTCTGCCGTCCGATGACGTCATTTTACGTTTTTTAGTTTTTAATTTTTTTCTCAGTAAATAAGCAATATAAAAAATGAATAAATATATATTCGAGCAGCGGAAAAGTAAACAAAGAATTGGTATTTTTTGTTTCAGAGCTTAGCAATTTTGAAATGTTGTCCATTATTTGTTCCAGCTCTGTAAAGGGTTTCCGCTCTTATCTATAGGGTTCTGTATAAAAGTTAAAATAGGACCTTTAATGCCGCAATGAAAATTAATGATTATTAACTTAATTATGTCTTTAACTTTGTTTATTAACTTTATTACCTAATTACCGGTTGCGTCCAAAGCTGTAGCTCTTAACAAAACTTAGGGAAACGTAGGTAACATTTGGACCAGGATTCAGGATTTGGGGGCCCTTGTAATTACAATGAAGCGTCTGACCGTCTTACGCCGTGTGGTCCCGGCAGAGTAGAATAGGCCACCCTCACTCTTACCGAGGTGTCGTAAAAGGCGACTAAGGTAAAGCTGCTGGCATGATCATTAGCACCCAGAGAAGGAAAACTCTGCATTTATATCAAAACCCTCGCCAACCCGTCTGCCTAGCGTGGTCAGTATGGCAATTACCCCTTATGTGATTGAGGGAGGCCCGTGCCCCAGCAGTGGGGACTTAAATGGGCTGATGATGATTTATTTATTTATTTATTTATTTATAAACGGTAGACCAGGATTTACATTTCTTATGTATGTTTACATCAGTATGGTTACAGAGAAATCACTTATAGGTCTACACAGATAGAAATTAAGTAGAAGTATAACAGATATAAACTTAGAATATAAATGTGGATATTCAGCAAAACGAAACATTCCTTAACATCAATTCCAACTTATAGCTAGTTTCATAAATCTTTATATTTTACTATGTATAATATATGTTTTACATATTTTGCGGTTCGAAGAACCGCTCGCTCAGAAGCCGTCTCACCGTTGGTATGCTGGTGTTGAAAAGGTCTAAGTCTAGTTCCTTACTAAGTTTGTTAAACTTATTGCACACACGCCATAAGTAGCTGTTCTGCCTATAGTTGGTTGTCGCCCTCGGAAGGGAAATTGGCGGGTTGAATCTTATAGGCTTTTTAGGTGTCCTAAGGGATAGGCTGGCAAGAAGCTGGGGGCAATCTATTTTAGCTGTGGCAATTTTTAACAGATATGAAATATCGGCTATCTCACGCCTCAGTTCGAGGGGGAGGATATGATGTTTCCTACACCAGTAAAGATATTCGGACGATTTATACGGATCTCTCAAACGAAAACATAAAAACTTAATAAATTTCCGCTGGATGTTCTCCAGACGAGACATGTATGTCTGGTACATAGGATTCCAGATCTGCGACGCGTATTCCAGGTGACTACGGACTAGGGTACAATAAAGTATCTTTAGTGTTTTGGCTTTTTTAAAATCTAAGGAGCTACGCATCACAAATCCAAGGGCTTGACAGGCTTTGCTTGCAATAGCATCTGTGTGGATGTCAAACAGTAGCTTAGAGTCGTGTATGACACCGAGGTCTCTAACCGTGTTTTTTCGGTCGACCGTAGTGCCTCTGAGTGTGTAAGCAGATGGTTGTAGGTTTTGTTTTCGACCAAAAGTGACAGTAAAACATTTGGATGGATTCAGGTCGAGCTGGTTAGAGTAACAGTAATAATCCAATCGCTGCAGATCTGCCTGTAGGGCGTCTATATCCTCTTGAGAGGATATTGTGGAGAAGATTTTCATGTCATCAGCAAAGCATAAAAGTTGAGAGGAATGTAGACATGAGCTTATGTCATTGACAAAAATTAGAAATAAAAGTGGCCCCAATAGCGAGCCCTGAGGTACACCACTTGGGATTGGTATCCAGCTAGACATATAGTTACTGACTACTACTGCCTGAGACCGGTTAGATATATATGAGGATAACCATCTAAGCAGATCGCCTCTTATGCCAATATTGTAAAGCTTCTGCAAAAGTAGACTATGATTAATTCGATCAAAACACTTGCTGTAGTCTGTATAGACAACGTCAACCTGTTTACCATTATCCATCGCGGTAGTGAGATACTCATGATGAATGATGTCTGACTTTCGCAACCCTTTAAGGTGACGGGTAGGGCACACTAGCGACGCCAATCGATTTTAATTGTTAGCTACTAAACCGGATGTATTTCAAACAATTTCGGGGTTACTCCTCTCGGCAAACACAAATTCTATTTATTAATAACCATGTACAAATGTTGGGTCCGTTTTTGTACGCGAAAAATTTATTGATTGATTGATTGACGCTTTTAGCGTGAATCCCACTGACGTGACCCAACATTTGTGCATGGTTATTAATAAATAGTAGTGTTTGCCGACAGGTTGTAACCCCGAAATTGTTTAAAATAGATCCGGTTTAGTAGCTAAAAATTAAATTCGATTGGCGTCGCTAGTGTGCCCTTACACGTTCAGAATCATTATCTCAAATATTGTAGGTATCCACAATTTTGAGAAACTATCCGACACGTGCAGGTTTCGTCACGATGTTTTCCCTCTCCACCGAGCTAATGGTAGAAATGTACACATAAATTTGGAAGTTCCAGAAGTGCATGTTTGGATTCGAACCACGACCCACCGTATAGAAGGTGTGTTCTTATCTACAGCGCTAAATGAAACGATTCTATTGGTTCATTGCAAACACATCCACCACCATTCACAGCAAATATGTGAAATAATGAAAATCTTTTTATTAAGGAAAAACGGATTCATCCCCAATTGTATTTTTCTGAAATCCTGAAAGGGTTTTTATTAAAAGGTTTGAATTTTAGGAAAACAATCTCGTTGATATAGGATTGTTTAGACTTCCTTTTACCAGTGTTAACTTTTCCTCAGTTTGATTAATTAAATTTTGATATCATATTATCATAGGATCAACGGACGTAAGTCTTAAAACGCCAGCCCATCATCTAGTTACCTACTGATTACCTTCCAGCGGTAGATATTATGTACCTATTTTGACATTCATAAGTGTTCTGTGTGGACCTAAATTGAATAAAGAATCTTGTATCTTTTATCTGATTTATCCTTGACTAGTGGCCCACCCTCACTTAGTGTCGACATTAGCGTCACTTTACACCAATAGATGGCGTTAGGTGTCGATTAAACCGCGCAAGCGTTTCGTGTTTTCAGATTACCTATAGGTATGCGTTGCTGCCGTCTGTAGGAATTACCTCTATCAGGTTAGCACAACCTGTCAAATTTCCTCAACTGATACTCAACCTAATTTGTTCGACAGTAAGATGAGAGTCGATTGAAGAGATTTGACAGTTTTGTATACTTTGATGTGTGGCACCATCCCGTCGCCTTAAATAATTCGAAACGTGCAGGTTCGTTTCGAATTATTTAAGGCGATGGGTAGCCCATCAGCGCACCCTTCCCAGTTACGCCCAAAACTGTCGCTTCGGTGCTTTGGGTACCATTGCTTTGTACCATGACCCAGGATTCGGGGAGTCTGGGAATTACCTTCTACTTTTAGACGAGGAAACAGACTGATTCGATTATAGTAACGTAGCGTAGCGGCGCATAATTAAACATCAACTTATTATCTTTTTATGTTTACTATGTATTTCTTTATAAATCATCATTATCATCATTAGCCCATTTAAGTCCCCACTGCTGGGGCACGGGCCTCCCTCAATCACATGAAGGGTAATTGCCATACTCACCACGCTTGGCAGACGGGTTGGCGAGGGTTTTGATATAAATGCAGAGTTTTCCTTCTCTGGGTGCTGATGATCTTGCCAGCAGCTTTACCTTAGTCGCCTTTTACGACACCTCGGTACGAGTGAGGGTGGCCAATTCTACTCTGCCGGTACCAGTAGTGACACCATTCGTTTATAATTGTTAGCTACTAAACCGGATCTATTTTAAACAATTTAGGGGTTACAACTTCTCGGCAAACACTTATACTATTTATTAAATAACCATGCACAAATGTTGGGTCCGTTTTTGCACTCGAAATTTGAATTACCGCCAAAAGCGGCCGCTTTCGGCGTGAATCAATTTTTCGCGTACGCGAAAAGAAGTACAAGTGTTTGCCGAGAGGTTGTAACCCCGATATTGTTTAAAATAGATCCGGTTTAGTACCTAAAATTCAAATCGATTGGCGTCGCTAGTGTGCCCTACCCGTCACCTTAATGAAACAGACAATAGCACACTCCATCTCCCGCTGAGCTACCTTAGCTCAGCGGGCGATTGGAGCGAACGTAACGAAAGTTATTCGTCAGAGAACTAAAAGTCATGGGCATTGATTGCACGCAGGATCAACACGCTGAAGTGGAGATGGGCCGGTCATGTCTCTAGATGTTCTGATGAAAGATTAAGTCGACACGTACTGGAGTGGAGTGGTCGCCACGTGGGGAAACGCAGTGTTGGACGCCCTGCGGCGCGATGGACTGACGATTTGAGAAAGATGGTTGGTGTGAGCTGGATGCAGACTGACTCAGGACCGGGTTGGTTGGCGCTTTTTGGGGGAGGCCTACGTTCAGCAGTGGACACCGATAGGCTGATTGATTGATTGATTGAATGAAACAGAAATAGAAAAACGTTTATTTGGCTCCAAAATACAATAGATACATTTTACAATTTTGAGAATCATATATTATAATCACTCTAGTCTAAGTTATAAATAATATAAATCTAAGAGGCGCCAAAAAGGTCCCCGCTCAGCTATTTGTCGGGACACAGTCTGTCTCGACGCTGGCCATCTGCGGACACCTAACAAATTGAGATCACTGGTATTGACAGGTAACAAATCAAAACCAGAGATTACTTCAGTTTGCATAAGTCAAAATTCTTTCGAATAAAAATGTTCTTTGACAATGATAAAGATAAAGTTTTCTTTATTGGGCACAGAAAAATAAATTAAACACGAGTGACATAAATACACAAATAGGACAAATTCTGTAGCCAACAAGGCCCAACCGCAGCATTTGATGCAGTGGCCGAAGCCGCTGCGGCGCTGGTTTTACAGGCGGCGCCTTGCGCGACGTACGTGCACACATGCATACAACTGGAAGAATAAAAGAGAAAAAAAGTAAAATAAAATAATAATACTAAAGACGAATAATATTTCTACACGGGAAACCTATGAGTCTCGTACGCCAAAAGGTCGCTAGACGTGCTACGCGTCCAATACAATACCGTCTTCAGAATGCTGTTGGGATTGCGACGCTATTGCAGTGCATCGGAGATGTTTGCTGTGCGCCATTACTGATGGTTTCCATGCAGTGATGCGCAAAAAAAAACGGTATCTCTGATTGGCAGGTTGCGTGGCAGTCAAAATAGCATTCTGAAGACAGTTACTGACAGATACACTGCACCTATTTGGCGGTGTTTGATAGAGAGAGTGATCAAATATTTTTTTGGTCACTCTCATAATTATTGTATCCCCAACCTCAACTTATTATTGTTTTATTATTATTACTATACTAATGTGCTTCTAAGATCTTTGTAATACTAACCCCTACATATGAGCCACTCGTTTGCTCGAAATAAACAATTTTTATTTTATTTATTTATATATAAAGACGCCGTGTAGTCCCGGCAGAGTAGAATAGGCAACCCTCACTCTTACCAAGGTGTCGTAAAAGGCGACTAAGGTAAAGCTGCTGGCATGATCATCAGCACCCAGAGAAGGAAAACTCTGCATTTACATCAAAACCCTCGCCAACCCGTCTGCCAAACGTGGTGAGTATGGCAATTACTACCCCTCATGTGATTGAGGGAGGCCCGTGCCCCAGCAGTGGGGACTTAAATGGGCTGATGATAATGATGATGATAATGATGATGATTTATAAAGAAATACATAGTAAACATAACAAAGATAATAAATTGATGTTTAATTATGCGCCGCTACGTTACGTTACTATAATCGAATCAGTATGTTTCCTTGTTTAAAAGTAGAAGATAATTTCCAGACTTCCCGAATCCCGGGTCATGATACAAAGCAATGGTACCCAAAGCACCTAAGCGACAGTTTTGGGCGTAACTGGGAAGGGTACGCTGGGTAAAGCTACAAATGTTAACCACTGACAACAAACAACGTTCTTCACACACGGTCTTTTCTGTAAACTTTCCTGTAGTAATTTTCCTTTACCGAGTACAGAACAAGTAGGTAATTTTCCTTTATCGAGTACAGAACAAGTAGGTGCTGTAACGATTTCCTAACAAAATGTAACACTACTAACAATGGCTGCCTTGTGTCCTCTTCAATAACCATTATTACAGTTGAAATAACAACAGTAAGGCAGTAAGGTTGACCGATGGGGTAAACGAGTTCTAGAGTGGAGACCGCGTCTTGGCAAACGTAATGTAGGGCGCCCTCTGGCTAGGTGGGGGGACGATCTGCGCAGGATTGCTGGCAAGAGGATAGATCACGGTGGCGAACAATTGGAGAGGCCTACGTCCAGCAGTGGACTGCGATGAAGGCAGTAAGGCTACGCTACCTACTGCAAATGAGCGCATGCACATCTAACAAACAAAAAATTCTACCTCAACGCGAATGACATAAAGGAAGCCAATTTCTGTAAATAACGCAGTTAAAAATTTCATCTCTTGTTCAAGCGTAAATCGAACTCCTCAACCTTCGCAACCTTTAAACAGGGGAACCCGACCAACTGAATCATGGTTAAACGTTTCAATCCGAAACTTGCAGATTTTCTCGCGATGCTTTCCATTGACGCACGTAGATTTGAAAAATCCTCACCTCGTAATTTGAATCATGGCCTCGGTGGACCCCACATGGACGATAGTTCTAATCCACTGGACACATGTAGATATATCACTGGGCTGCCATATATCGCATCTGCCAGCTATAAAAAAAAACTCAACCTGGCTGGAGGTGCTTCAAAAAAAGTCCGATAGTCATAGTCTTAACACCATGAAATAAACATAGGCTTGCTGTCCCGGTCCTCATTTGTTGGCTTAAGTATTTAGATATTTAATAAGCTACCACAAAACGTCATTAACCTATCACTGAATAAGTTTAAGTCTCATATTAAAACTTGCCTAATGAAGAAAGGTTACCATAGTGGACAAGATCATATAAATGAAAAGGATTCTTGGTCATGTTAATCTTGTGAGTTGTCATTCATAGTAGTCTGTTAACTTTGACAATTGTATTTTTTTTTCTTCTCAATTGAAACTCTGTAACATCATCAATATTTGAAAAGAGTAACAACTGAGTTTCTTGCTGGTGTCTTCTCAGTAGAAATCGACATTCCGAACCAGCGGTAGATATTATGTACCTATTTTGACATTCATAAGTGTTCTGTGTGGACCTAAATTGAATAAAGATTTTTTTATCTTTATCTTATCTTCACTGCTAGTCGTCTCACTGTGCAACGATAGGACTCACAAACAGTTATTATATTTTCCCTCAAACTACTAGAACTTTGTAACGAGAAAACGGTTTCCATTAAAACATTAAGCGACGGACCCGGGACAACTAGGGCCAAGTTCAATTCTCTGCGCAAATAATTTGTTCAACTATAATATTGTTTTAAACTGAGAAGAAATAGTTGGAACTTGGGAAAACCAATCAGAATTCTTTCAAGTTATACGTAGGTACCTACCTGGGGCGTTAGCGCTAAGACGAGCTGTAACAAACGAAAATATACCTATCGTATTCAAATAAAGGAGAAACACACCGTGTGTTAAATAAGTTTCGGTCCTAACGTCCTTAATTCAAAAATCACGCTAAGTTTGAAAAATTCAGGGCTAGAGAATTTTCCGAACATACTCGTAGCTCAGGTTTTGATCATCACCAATCCGCATTAGGCTAGCGTGGTGATCAAGCTGAATCCCATCTTGATTTCTATGATGGAGGCCTTTACCCTGCAGCTGCAGTAATACTATCCGTATTAGACGACCCGTTCGGATCAGTGGTAGTGAACGCTGCCTCTGGTTCCAAAAAAAAAAAAAGGTAGTCTACCCACAGGATCCGGTTTTTAACCGACTCCAAAAAAGCATTAGGTTCTATGTTCGACTATATGCTGTATGTATGTTATTTTTATTAATGTTTACCGATTTTTCCTTCAATTATTTTGTGATTTGCTGAATTCTTTCTTTCTTCGGGGGCTGCTCCCGTAAAATGAGACACTTCACTAAAAAGCACAAAAAAAATTTACACTTTTTATTTCGTGGTTTTTATTTTGTTTTTTCGTTTAGCACCCACTGTGCCATTATTTACAGATAAAATATAAGCCTGGGTCACCTGGACAGTTATAAGGAGTCGATTGATACCTCTTTTATCAAAATCGGCTGTATCATACTTACATATTAGACTACCCGTTTGGATCATTGGTTGTTGCCTCTGGTGCAAGGTTTGCGGGTTCGATCCCCGCACAGTACAAACATTTGTGTGCATGAACATGATTTTTTTATTAACTATCGGCTAAGGATAGGATTTAACGCGTTCGCGTAGAAGCTGTTCCCTCTTGCCTTAAAGATGTCCAGATTGTAGTTGGCCGGAAAAACAGACCTCGGCAAGGAGTTCCATTCCTTAGCTGTCCGCAATATGAACGTGGAAGCAATCGCTTCGTGCGCTTATCCTTATAAGGGGTTTTGTATTGGTCTGGGTGTTTTCTATGTATTATAAGTATGTGTTTACAAAAGAAAAGTATTAAATGTATTCCGCTGTTGGTTCTGATGTCTGTAACACAGGTGCTTGAGCTACCTATCTCGGAGTCAGATCAATGTCTGTGATGTTGTGAATTATATAATTAGGCATACATCAACTTATTAAATATTTATTATTCCTTCCTTTTTGTTCTATTGTTTTAACAATTAACAAGAAAGGGATTATTTATAGTCCCTTAATGTATATTGTAGGATATACCTACCACTTGTTGTAATTGTATTAGTAAGTATACGTGTTAAATCGCCGCGAGTAGAATAGGCCACCCTCACTCTTACCGAGGTGTTGTAAAAGGCGACTAAGGTAAAGTTGCTGGCATGATCATCAGCACCCAGAGAAGGAAAACTCTGCATTTATACCAAAACCGTCGCCAACCCGTCTGCCAAGCGTGGTGAGTATGACAATCACCCCTCATGTGATTGATGGAGGCCCGTGCCCCAGCAGCGGGGACTTAAATGGGCTGATGATGACGTGTTAAATAAATGTTTGACTAAATGACTGCCTCAGTGGCGCAATGGGTCCCGAGTTCGATCACCAAAATTTGTTGTCGGGCCAAAATTTGTACCTGAGTTTTTCTGTTAAGAAATTCTCAGTGTTAGCCCGGAATCTTTAAGTTGGCGGTCTTTTACCCCCGTGCCCCGGAAAGCACGTTAAGCCGTTGGTCCTGCGCCTAATCCCTCTTCGGTCGTGTCTCACTATTATCCCATCGAAATAAGAGGGTACGGGAATAGAGAGTGAACTTGTGTCTGCGCAAATACTTGTGCACTATAATATGTCTTACGTCGATGGCTGTTCGCTGAGATTGTCCGCCATGATCGAAAGATCGGTTTGGAGGACATTATAAATAAATGTTTACTGAGATACTTTATATCTGGCCCGATGGCGCAATGATATTTGTTTTTGTGACTGAAAGTTTCACACAAAAGTAAAACCTTAGAATTACATTACGAGCTGTACGGTAGGTAATTGCAATTTTATGCAAATTTTGATGACTTAGCTGATTGCTAAAAGCCAAGATATTGTAAAGAAAATTTACATGGGAATTCAATCTATTCAAAAGGTAGGGTTTCTTTTATACGCAAAATCGTACGGGAATGATTCAGCAAAAGTTATTCCCGTATTATCACAAGTTTAATAATTATGTGCGTCCTGTGAAAAGTGGTACAAGTCGACTCAAACTCATCACAAAAATACCTCTATTTTTCTGTCTGATCAGACATGCAAAGAAATCCTCCATTTTGATCAAACAGAATAATAGAGGTTTTTTTTGTGATGAAGTAGCACGAAGAAAATCAAATTGGATATAAGTCGACTTGTACCACTTTTCACAGGACGCACAGAATTCTGCCGTGGGAGAGCTATTCGGCATGAAAGCTCTTAATTAATAAATATTTCACAACATCACATACATTGATCTGACTCCGAGATAGGTGGCTCAAGCACCTGTGTTACAGCTATCAGAACCAACAGAGGAATTACAAATATATGCATTTAATTCAGAGCTAAAGAGTACCTAGGCAGTCCTGGGCGAATATGTAACTGTCTTTCCATTTATTGCGCGGTGAAAAGAGATAGGTATATTACATGGAACAGCATGAGGGAATCGATTCTTCATTCGTTACAAAATCAATTAATCACGGATCTATTTGAGAGTTGTTATTCCAAATGATTCAAATGAAGTGTTTTACTGTACATCTTTGCACTGATCTAGATGCAAATGTGCCAATCTTTTGAAAGATGCGTTTTTGCTAGATCTATCATCAACATCGTGAGGACTATTCTCTTTGCAGTTTAGGACCGGGTACATTGTCGTAAAGAAAGTGATGCCTATGCTCAGCAGTGATTATGATGATACTCATACGCTTGTATCGATCGATCAAACAAATTGGCTGGTTCCTACGTCATTCTATAGCCAGCTTTCGGTAAGGCTACGCCATTGCCCAGTGAATATTACCTGGGCCCGTTTGTTCTACTTGCAATTCTAATCAATTTCCCGTTATCATAATAGCTCTTAGCGTTCACGTTGTTATAAATTATTAATATTCAATCGGTTAATAATAATTTTAGAAGCCTTCATGGAAATAAGCTATAGCTAAATGAATAAGTTATAGTAAGTAATTTATTCAAATAACTAATGGTCCGCCTTCACTTTGTTCCGGAACTTAATTAGTTTCAAACTGAACCATTAGATGGCGTTGGGTGTCAGGTACATCACGCAAGCGTTTTTTTCGTGATTTTTTTTTTTATGTAAGGACACAGCAATCTCTGTGACAATGCTCTCCTCAACCTGATGATAAGCAAGAGGACTTTTGCAATTACAATGGACGCGATGTCAAGGCTTCACTTCAGTGCGAAACGTAAAGGGAACATTCGTATTATATTCAGTAGATATTAATGCCTCGGAGAGTCTTAATATTCAGTAAGACCCAGCTTTAGTCGGAATTGGGCATAATACCGGCATTACTAATTCATAACCACTCTAAAACTAATATATCAAAAGACTCTCAAATTTAGGTAACAATAGTCCATTCAGTAACTGAAGGTGAATTGGACAGTTCTATTTTTAACCCCCGACGCAAAAACGACGGGGTGTTATAAGTTTGACGTGTCTGTGTGTGTGTGTGTCTGTGTGTCTGTCTATGGCATCGTAGCTCCCGAACAAATGAACCGATTTTGACATTGTTTTTTTTTTTTTGTTTGAAAGATGAATAGGGAGGGAGTGTTCTTAGCTATATTGGATAAAAATCGATCCAAGATGGCCAAGGGGTATCACATATCCTCTCGTATGTGGAATACTGCCAACTGTCAAATTTCATTTTTTGACGTGCCGTGGGTCCCGCTCAGGGACGCTCCACAGACAGGGGTAATTTTGTGGCAGAGGTTTAGAAAAACCCAATTTTCGCCGAATCTGCTTGATTATATGTATTATTAACAATATTTTTGTTGATAAAACATATTTCTTCAAGTAATTACTCACACTTCACCTGATTTTGAATTGAATTGGAACTGTACTCTGAGAAAAGATATGGGTTACTTACAAGTTCGACTTATATTTGCTGATTAATAAAAAAATAAAAGACTGATGTTTCATTTATTGATTTATTTTCATAATCAAACATTACTTACGGTTCTATGTCTTGAATGCCACAAAATCGCCAAAACACACAAATTATCTTAAAATCGGCCGCTCTAAATAGCAGATACAGGCAGAAAAATTCGTAGAATCAGTCACAGATTCTCTAACAGATTTTTCGTTTTTTTTGTACCACAGATGTCCTAAATAGTTGTCGAAAAAGCTCATTGTAAACCCCTTACCCGTTTTCAAACGTCAAAACATGAAACGTTAAAATAAAAACCGTAAAATAAGGCATATTTTAGAACCGCAATCGTCAGCATTTTTTGCGTCCCTGAGCGGGACTTCCACAGTATAGCGATATTTGTTATTAACTGTCAACGTCCCGCTCCGGGACATCCACAGTTGAGAGGATAAAAGGGCTTGAGTAGCAGAATGTATTAATCGTGAAAAATTTCAAATCCAAGATGGCCGCCGTCAGAAAATGACGAATAACCTATTTGTTGTTCCATACCGATTACTGATTACCGATTACTGAATTATTGCGATTGTTTGAATCAATCCCTATGAGCAAAAATTCCGATTAGCGCAGTATGCAATTCTTAAGCTATTTTTTTTACAAATTTTATTGGTAAATTTCTATTTTAAGCTTGACTATAGGTGTGACGCTTCTAAAGGGGCCCATATAATTATGATCGTTTTTTTATGTAGGTTTTAGTGTAGGTGGCAAACGGGTGATAAAGCGACGGTAGGCTAGTGGTTCGGAGCGCGTTCCCTTACATATACGGGAGGTTGTGGTTCGAAGAGAATTCAACTTTGTTTTCAAATCTATATGCATATTTCTACCATTAACTTTTTATTCAATTCAATTCAATTCAAATAATTCTTTATTTGCATAGGCTTGTACACAGCACTTACAAATCGTCATACATTTGAATGACTTAAAACTATTTATAAGTACTTATGTATAATTTACATGTTAATACATATATATGTTGATACATAAAATATACTAAAGAAATAAATAAACATAATGCGATTCTACCACCGGCTCGGAAAGTTGTTTCTGGTCGAGAAGATCCGGCAAGAAACTCGCCAGTTACTCTTTTTAATCGCCAACTTTTTTACAATGGTTTATTATCTTCATACCAAGTCATACAGTCTAATGCAACACAAAATAGAATGAAGTAAATTAAAAGCTAAATATGAGGTAAACCGAAGCGGACCAGTCTCCAAAGGTGGCACCTGTTCACAAGTATGACGTATGTGTCAGCCATCATTTCACTCAACCATATTAGAGGGAATGTAATGACCCGCCACATAACGCCACCACCTCAGAGACATTTGAGTGAGCATGACTACTTAGGTTCTCCTACTCGGCGGTGAGGGAAGAAACCTGTAAGTTTGTGATAGCTTCTGTACCGCCTAACCATTTTTCAGTTGGTCTGGTTTCTTTGTAAAGAGTTGCGAAGGTCAGACAGCAGTCCCTTCATTGTAATCGCCTGCGCGAAGCAGAACCGTGCTGTGTTTCGTTGCGTGAGTGAGGGTACCGGCCCAAATCGGGGAAAAGGAGGGTTTTAAGATTGTAGCGCACTTGTAACTCCACTGGTGTCGCGAGTGTCTATGGGCGGTGGCAATCGCTTTACCAACAGGCGATCCGTCTGCTCGTCTGCCACTTATCACATTAAAAAAAATACCAGAGTGCCCAAATCCTGAATGATTGTCCAAGCGTACCATTTACTTGAATAAATTATTATTCATTTTAGTTGAATTTTATTGTAATAATCATTTATCTGGATTGTTATTTTTTGTTTTATTGTCAATTAATCATAATTTTTTGTTTACGTATTAAAGATTACCTCTATTGTAACCATATTTTGTGGACATTAATCTGGTCCTAACTATAATTGGTCATTTTTGTTTGTATTTTTTTTTATTTATTATTATAAATTGTAGGCTAACTGAAATAAATACACACACTTCTCTGATAGTCTGCTCGTTCGGTGTTAGGTTGAGTGTGATTTAGATAAACATGGTTTACTGTTTGATGTCCGTTTATTGAATGCCACCAAAAATACATTAAAATATTATGCTAAAATGTTATTAATAATGCTTTCTTGCAATTACTTACACTACGAGACTACGTACATAGGTTCTATTGCGACATGACCTCATTGCATTTCCGTTGGTACACACGCTACACTTCCTTGGAGAACTATTCATTACACAATGAATATGTTGACAACGTGTGAGCTGTCATAGACCAGCTGACCATTAAGAGCCTGCAAAAAGGCGCGATACATCTCATCAAAGTGACGATGAGTGATGAATCTGTCATTGATTATTGTCTGTTGAATAGCCTAAATAAATAAATGAGTACTCTGGGTTTCAAAGCGACAGCTCTGGAACTCAGGGTACTCATGCAACCAGGAAATGTCATGCAACAGGGAAATAGAGGAGTAGGGACGCACCGTTGCAAATGGCGTTTATTGTAACGCCAGCTTCCCTGTGAGAGGGCGCAGTCGCGGCCTAATTTGCAAAGAGCCTGCAGCAGCCCCCGGCCAACAGAGTGCCAATGGTGACAATAATTAAATTCTTCCACCTTTTATCCAATAAGTATTCAGTTCATGGAAGACGGTTAGGGGCATCCTCTTTTGGTCCAAGTACCGACCACAAAAAATGTTTGCTGTATTCTGTATGACTTGTCCCCTGACTATTTATTAATAATAATATCCTCCAACATATCTATCAGCCACTAACGCTGGTTATTCAAAGTGCTCAAGTGTGTGCGCAAACACAAATGCAATCTCTATTCCCTTGCCTTCATATTCCGATGGGACACGTGTGACACGACCGGAGAGGGATCAGTAACAGGACCAACGGCTTAATGTGCTTTCCGAGGCACGGGGGTACAAGACAGCCATCTTCCAGACTCCGGGCTGACACTGAGAATTTCTTGACAGAAAACTCAGGTACAAATTTTGGCCCGACAAGGGGATCAAATCCGGGACCCACTGCGCTAACGAGGTCTGTATGTAAAGGGCCATCAGTATAAGCACATGAATGAATGTATGAGGGCAAGGGAAAAGAGAGTGCACTTGTATTTGCGCACACACTTGAGCACTATAATATTTTCTGCGTAAGTGGCTGATCGTTGAAGTTGGCCGCTTTAGCCGAAATCGGTTGGAGGATATTATTATTACATACATGCTGCTTCAAATAAGTCTAATGGTGACCTTAAGTGCGCAGAAATAAATCATTGATAATCAGACCGTGGAAGAGCCACGCTTCGGCATGATTGGGCCGGCTCGACCGGAGTGATACCACGGCCTCACAGAAAACTGGCCTGAAGAAGCACTGTGCTGTGTTTCGCTGCGTGAGTGAGGGTACCGGAGGCCCAGTCCGGGGGAAGGGGGGTTTAAAGGTTGGCAGCACACTTGTGACTCCACTGGTCTCCACTGGGATCAGGTGATCTGTCTGCTCGTCCGCCACCTATAACCTAAAAAAAAAAAATAGTATAGTGAGCTATTTCACAAGTGCGCAAATTAATGGCCAGCGCTCCAGTTATGTGGCATATACGAATTCTGTAAGTGTTCCATTTGACTACGGCAAAGCCAAAAATGAAGGGTTATGATTTTAGCAGTCTATGTAAAACAATAAATATTATGCGGGGGAAAGGGGGCTTTATAGGTTGGTAGCGCACTTCTGACTCCAATGGTGTCGCGGGTGTCCATGGGCGGCGGCAATCGCTTACCATCAGGTGATCCGTCTGCTTGTCTGCCATCTATGACACAAAAAAATCACAACATCACATACATTGATCTGACTCCAAAATCCCTAACACAGGTGCCTAAGCTACCTAAGCTTAGGTACCTGTGTTAGGGATATCAGAATCAACAGTGGGATTACAAGTATATACATTACTTACTTATAATACATAGAAAACACCCAGACCAATACAACCAGATATGTTCATGCACACAAATGTTTGTACTGTGCGGGGATCGAACCCGCAACCCTTGCACCAGAGGCAACATTCGCTACCAATGATCCAAACGGGTAGTCTAATATGTAAGTATGATACAGCCGATTTTGATAAAAGAGGTATCAATCGTCTCCTTATTACTGTCCAGGTGACCCAGGCTTATATTTTATCTGAAAATAATGGCATAGTGGGTGCTATACGAAAAAACAAAATAAAAACCACGAAATAAAAAGTGTATCTAAATAATTTTTTTTTGTGCTTTTTAGTGAAGTGTCTCATTTTACGGGAGCAGCCCCCGAAGAAAGAAAGAATTCAGTAAATCACAAAATAATTGAAGGAAAAATCGGTGAACATTAATAAAAATAACATACATACGAGGGCGACACTGAAAGTTCTTAGAAAAACAAAAACTGAACAATTTAGCAAGTTGTTACTTTTATTATATCTTTTCAAAATAGTGTCCCTTCACATCAATACATCGCTGCATTCGATGAAACCACTGAGAAAAGCACTTGGCCCACTCTTCTTTAGGGGTCTCTTCGACGGCCTTTTGATACGCAGCCACTGCTTCTTGGCCGTTCCTCACGCAAATCATCGGTGAGATTAGTGCGACCACGTTAAAACTCATTGAATCAGTTGTAAACAGTGGCACGAGATGGAGCTTCATCGTGAAAGGCCAATCGAAGTCTATCATAACTTTCTTGTTGACTTATTTGATATCGAAAGTCATAGAAAATCATTGCACGGTAATTATCTCGCGTTAAATTCATGCTCACTTTTTAAAGATTATTTTCAATTTGCCGCCAAATCGGAAAAAAATGAGAATCGAATTAAATGCATAGACAATAATATTGGCAAAGAGTTCGATTTTCAAAATTTTTACTTATTTTTTTAATCATCGTCTTATAAGTGGCCAGTTCTAAAAACTTTCAGTGTCGCCCTCGTACAGCATACAGTCGAACATAGAACCTACTGCTTTTTTGGAGTCGGTTAAAACCCGGATCCTGTGGGTAGACTACCTTTTTTTTTTGACGCTGGGGAATGCCTCCTTATGCATACCCTCCTGCCGGGGGGCCGGCGAGTTATGTCGGACTCTCCTCTGGCGGGGGCTTCTCCTAGCGAGAAGCCGGCCAGAGGCATACCGACTAAGCCCCAGCGACGCTCCCTCATCGCCAGAGTGGGGAGGGGACATGAGTACGGGTTAAAAACCCTTACTTCAAGTCCCACCTGCCCGATGGTCCGACGATATTGTGACGGCAGCGGGGAAGCAATGGATAAGGCTGACAAGAGACCGAAGGGAATGACGTGATAAAGAAGAGACCTGTACTCAGCAGTGGGTGGATGTGGGCTGATATGATGATGAAAAACCGAAAGATTTTTTTTCCTTTCTATTATATATTTTCCAATTCTCCTTTGGCAACCCTACGCTAATTCCGTCGAGAACTTTTTAATTGCCGACGCTATCCTTTTTATCCCCAATTACATTTAAAAGGTTCTCGTGAGGTTTCGCTTGTCCATTTTTCTTTTCCTGACCTTCCTTGCGTTACCTATAGATTTATTGAGTTCGCTGGAAGTTGTCTTTGGTGCGTGGTCTGAGATGGCGGCAATGGGTAACTGTAAAAACCTTTAATACGATCTATAGCCGCCCTGTTGGTCTAATGGTTTAAGTACCGGGCCATGATCTCGGGATCCTAGGTTCATAATTTATTTATTTATTTAATTTATTTAATTTAAGGCATACACAACAGCCATCCCTCAAAGTCTTAAGTCGAAAGTCTTCGACCAGTGCGTCCTTCCGGTCATGACTTACGGTGCCGAGACGTGGACACTCACGGCTGGACTAGTCCACCGGTTCAAAGTCGCTCAAAGAGCTATGGAAAGGGCTATGCTCGGAGTATCTCTGAAGGACCGCATCAGAAATGATGTAATCCGACAGAGAACCAGAGTCACCGACATAGCCCACCGAATTAGCAAACTGAAGTGGCAGTGGGCTGGTCATATTAGCCGCAGAACTGACAGCCGTTGGAGCCGTAAAGTCCTTGAGTGGAGACCGCGACTCGGTAAGCGTAGTGTAGGACGCCCTGCGACAAGATGGGATGCTGACATTCGAAGGCTGGCTGGTGTGGGCTGGATGAGAGTGGCCGAAAATCGGGAGCAGTGGCGTGCATTAGGGGAGACCTATGTCCAGCAGTGGACGAGTGTGGGTTGCTGATGATGATGATGATGATACACAACAGGTGACAATCGATAAAAATACAAACTTAAGAACAATATACTTAGAGCTAGATTGAAACCTAAGAACGTGTACACACAGCAATACCAACAACATCGCCTACAGAAATAAATGATTTAGTAGTTCAAGCGTTTATCAATTAGCAGTACTTAACAAAAATGGTGCATTTATATATATTCTGAAAATTAGATTATATTTACCACTAGGAAGCTCAGTGGAGAATCCGTTTGACATTCAAACGGAATGTAACATGTCTGGGCCCAAAAAGGTCCAGGTCATGGCTACACAGCAAGTCATTATAAAGGCGGCACATGCGAACAATGGGGTTGTAAAAGGATGTGTTATTCTTGAAAGTCTGCAACACGAACGTCCTCTTGCGGTTTCGGGAAAGCATTCTAGCGTTAAACATGAGCAAAGCAAGCAAGTTAGCCGAATCAAAGATGGAATGTACAACTTTATGCAGATGAAAGAGATCCTGTTGTTTACGGCGCATTTCCAACGTACTCAGTTCAAATCCATTGTTATTATTTTAGTTGCTATATTTATCTATTATTAATCATATATATATTATATATATTGTATGTATATTCATATTTAATTTATGTATTTGTATTTAAACTTTCTGCGTAAGTATATAAATATTTAAGATTGCACCGCCCTACACCTTCATCAAGTTACACCATCATCCTTTACCCAAAGGTTGCCTGGAAGAGATCGCTCATAGTGATAGCCGCCTTCGTTGTACACTTCCTGTAATACCTAGTTTTTAAGTCTTCATACTTTATTTTGAGTGCAATAAAAGTATATTCATTCATTCATTCATTCAATCCGCTTTTGGCAAGCGTGGTGATTAAGCCTAATCCCATCATAGTAGCGATGACTTGATTTCTATAATGGAGGCCTTTCTCCTGCAGTGGGACAGTTTTTAGGCTACTATACTTTAATTTTCTTACTTTACGTTTTATCAAACTTTTCATAATTTATTTTATGTTATAGGTGGAAGACGATCAGACGGATCACCTGATGGTAAGCGATTCCCGCGGCCTATGGGTGTCCATCAACACCTGTGGAGTCACAGTCACAAGTGCACTGCCTAACCTTTAAACACTTTACCCCGGATTGGGCCTCCGATACCCTCACACATGCAGCAAAACACAGTGCTGCTTCACGCTGGCTTTCTGTGAGGCTGTGGTATCACTCCATTCATGCCGTGGCTTTCCCATAGTAAAATTGAAAAAATATTTCAGGTTTTGACGGAGTTCGAATTCATGATATAGGTACCTACCTATATTTGAGTGACCCTGTCTTAGGGTGGTACAATACTAAAGAAGGCATCGATCATTGACGATCGAATAGTATTTTTTTATGTGATAGGTGGCAGACGAGCAGGCGGATCATCTGATGGTAAGCGATTGCCGCCGCCCATAGACACCCACGACATCAGTGGAGTCACAAGTGCACTGCCAACCTTTAAACCCCCCTTTCCCTTTGGATTGGACCTCCGGTACCCTCACTCACACATAGCACAATGCTGCTTCACGCCGGTTTTCTGTGAGGCCCTGGTATCACTCCGGTCGAGTCGGCCCATTCATGCCGAAGCTTAGCTCTCCAACGTTGAGAAAGTCTGGAAGTCAGGTAGGCTCTTTTTATGACCAGGAGGTTAGATCATAAACCCGCTTGAGCTCATCACTTAAGTCCTCAGATCCCTTTCAACGCCTAATCAGGGCCACGGGTCGTCGGACCCACGTGGTAGGGTCACTGGGGCGCCGAACCCTTACAAGGGGCTAGGCTCTATTGGAAATACCAAGAACATTACTCAAAGGGTATGTCACGGTAGGTGCCTCGCTGAGTATACAAGAACTTTCCCGTGACTTTACGTGACAGTATTTTTTTCCGACTACGGCAAAATCAAAAAGTGGCAAACTGCGAGTCGGACTCGCCCATGAAGTAGTAAAAGTCATCATCATCATCAGCCTATCGCAGTCCACTGCTGGACGTAGGCCTCTCCAATTGTTCGCCACCGTGATCTATCCATGGCTTCTCGCATCCAGCTCTTGCCAGCCATCTTGCGCAGATCGTCCAATCCACCTAGCCAGAGGGCGCCCTACATTACGTTTGCCAAGACGCGGTCTCCACTCTAGAACTCGTTTACCCCATCGGTTGTCGGTTCTGCGGCTAATATGGCCAGCCCACTGCCACTTAAGCTTGCTAATCCTGTGAGCAATGTCGATGATTTTGCTTCTCTGCCGGATCACTTCATTTCGGATTCTATCTCGGAGAGAGCCATAAAAGTATCAGCTTATAATATATATACTGTCCCACTGCAGGACATCAAGTCTGCAAGACTCCATCATAGAAATCAAGTCATCGCCACTATGATGGGATTAGGTTTAATCACCACGCTTGCCAAATAGTGGATTGGTAGATCACAAACCCGAGCTACTATAAGCTAAGCTACTAATTCGAAACATACTTTTTGCTGGACCCGGGAATTGAATCTGTCGAGATCACGGCTGAGTACTTAAGGCGACGGGTAGCCCTAACTAGCGACACCAATCGATTTAAATTGTTAGCTACTATTTATTAAATAACCATGCACAAATGTTGGGTCCAAAATGGTGTCGCTAGTTAGAGCTATCCGTCGCCTTAATAATTGTGCACTGACTTTTGATCTGTTTTTGCACTCGAAATTTGGATTAACGGAGCCTAATTCAAATTTCGAGTACAAAAGCAGACCCAAAAGTTAAGTATAAGTATTAAATAAATAGATAGTGTTTTCCGAGAGGCTGCAGCTTCGAAATTGTTAAAAAGATATCCGGTTTAGTTGCTAACATTTTAAATCGAATCGTCTAGGCGTCGCTAGTGTGCCCTAGCCGTCGCCTTAGTCTGAATTTGTATAAACATTTTAGTCCCAAAATTTGTGTTGTAACAAAATTCTTGAGAGCCTGTTTTTATTTGGGCACGTTGTAAACATGCAAATGAGGTAAATACTGTAGGAACAAGTGCGTATTCCATTTATTTCGCCCAATTAAAACTTAATTTGAAAAACTCACATAAATTATAAAGTTCCTTGAATTTATTCTTCTTTCAAGTTGTTTTTACCTTCTTCTTTACGTTAAAGTTCTTAACTTTCCTGTAGGCAATTAATAGATGCATTTAAAAAAAGTCGACGGTCTTCAAAATAGACTCGACAATTTAAGTAGCTAATGTTCGCGATTGGTCAATCGATCAGCAGACGGAAGAATTTTCGAGTGCATACTTAAGTACATATTTGAGAAAGTAAAGACTAAAGTGAAGATTTGAAAATAATCGTTTAATTTATGCCTTTACTTATCTACCAAACTCTTTTTAAAACAGGTCTTAGTAAAAATAGAGTTGCCAAGAATGGAGTTTGGCCGAATCCCGAATTTTCGGCTCGAATTTCGGCCGGAGCCCCGGCTATTTAGCCGCAGAATGTCTCTGATAATTCGAGCAGTTTCGCACTACGTCCGCTTCGTAAAAATACGGTTTTGGGTAATTTGTCATAGAACACTATTATAGGTAGTATACTAGTATCAGCCTATATAATGTCCCACTGCAGGGCGAAAGCCTCCATCATAGAAATCAAGTCATCGCTACTATGATGGGATTAGGCTTAATCACCACGCTTGCCTAAATGCGGATTGGTGATCACAAACCCGAGCTATGTTCGAAAAATTCGAAGCATAGGTACTTTTTGCACGACCCGGTAATCGAACCCAGGACCCCGAGATCACGGACCAGTACTTATATTGACGGGTAAGGCACACTAGCGATGCCAAGCGATTTTAAATTTTTGCTACTAAACCGGATCTATTTTAAACAATTTCGGGTTCACAAATCTCTTGGCAAACACTTATACTATTTATGTAATAACCATGTTGGGTCCAACGCGTACGCGAAAATTTGATTCACGCCTAAAGTGGCCGCTTTTGGCGTGAATCAAATTTTCGCGTACAAAAACGGACCCAACATTTATGCATGGCTATTTAATAAACAGCCTAAGTTTGCCAAGAGATTGTTACCTTGTTTAAAATAGATCCAGTTCAGTAGTAAAAAATTAAAATCGATTGGCGTCGCCAATGTGCCCTACCTGTCACCTTAAACCACAACAACAGGGCGTTTATAATTAGGTGGAAATAGATAAAATACTTTTATTCTATTCTATTCTATTAAGATTCAAGACGAGTGATGACAGCTTACTAGAACACACCTCTAGATACACCTCTAGATTTTTCAAATCTAGCATGTGTGTATTTTTACCATTAGCTCGGAGACCTCTACGTTTCGGATAGTGAACGTGTCGAAACGTGTCACCATGACTCATAAATTCACCATGATTCATTCATTCATTCAGTTGGTCTTAGCGTACCTTGGGCTCCAAAGCAACTTTGGACACAACCGAGAATTACATGTTAAGATGAGATGAAGAATAGATGTATTTACCTATTTATTTTTTTGACATCAAAGCACGATAAAACATCATTTACATACACTTACCTACACTAAGCAGAACACATTTATAGCCACTAAAATCCCCCGCTTTCTCGTGGTCCCATTTATTTATTCCATTAAGGTAAAGGGTAGGGCACACTAGCGAAGCCAATCGATTTTAATTTTTAACTACTAAACCGAATCTATTTTGAACAATTTGAGTCCGTTTTTGTACGCGAAAAATTTATTCACGCCAGAAGTGGCCGCTTTTGGCGTGAATCTATTATTCGCGTACGCGTTGGACCCAAAATTTGTGCATGGTTATTTAATAAATAGTATAAGTGTTTGCCAAGAGATTGTAATACCGAAATTGTTTAAAATAGATCCGGTTTAGTAGCCAAAAATTAAAAACGAATGGTGTCGCTAGTTAGGGCTACCCGTCGCCTTAAATAATTCGAAACGTGCAGGTTTCCTTACGCCGAGCGAATGATATACCTAAATGCGAACATGGATTTCAAAAATAGAGGTCCATGCTTGGATTTGACCTCAGGACATCGCTTGGCGTGGTATTGGCGTCGCTAGTGTGCCGTACCCGTCACCTTAATGGGACGACGAGGGAGAGTTACCTCTCGTAGTCCTATTCATTCATGGGGACTGGTCCGCTTCGGTTTACCTCATATTTAGCTTTTAATTTGCTTCATTCTATTTTGTGTTGCATTAGACTGTATGACTTGGTATGAGGATAATAAACCATTGTAAAAAAGTTGGCGATTAAAAAGAGTAACTGGCGAGTTTCTTGCCGGATCTTCTCGACCAGAAACAACTTTCCGAGCCGGTGGTAGAATCGCATTATGTTTATTTATTTCTTTAGTATATTTTATGTATCAACATATATATGTATTAACATGTAAATTATACATAAGTACTTATAAATAGTTTTAAGTCATTCAAATGTATGACGATTTGTAAGTGCTGTGTACAAGCCTATGCAAATAAAGAATTATTTGAATTTGAATTAAATTGACAGTATCTTGAACCTCCTGTATAAAATGTATGAATAATATTATTCGAAAATTAATTTCACACGATGTAGATATTACATCCCGTGCTTCTCATTGTGTGTGACATCCAACAACAAATGGTTCTCACCATAAGTAGAGTATATTGAATAATTAGGAAAGTTCTCACTCAGCTTGTCAGGTCCCTCCGTCATGCGCTCATTTCTATTCCAGAGAAGTAACAGTATCCCCAAAGCTGCCGCCTAAATTGCTAGGATTTGAGTCAGATATCGAACTAATGGCTAAACAAAATTCAGTTCTATTTTATTTCTGCCGACACACCTTGAACACTCGCGAATAATGTTTGAAAGGAACCTCACAAAAAAAACCGGCGTGAAGCTGCACTGTCCTGTGTTTCGCTGCGTGAGTGAGGGTACCGGATGCCCAATCCGGAGGAAAGGGGGGTTAAAAGGTAAGCAGCGCACGTGTGACACCATACTGTATGTGGCTGGTGTTTCAGGTGTCTATGGGCGGCGGTAATCGCATACCATCAGGTGATCCGTCAGCTCGTCTGCTACTTATATCATAAAAAAAAACACTTTGCGGTGGATCGATTATGGTCATTTCCCATTTCCCAGCCCGGGGTATAACAAAATTCAGCTTCGCAGATTCAACAAATATTGACGTATTCGGATCATTAATTTATACACACAAATGTCTACACTCTAAGTGTGAACTAGTGTCTATGGACGGCGGCGATAGCTTGCCATCGGGCGATCCGTCTGCTCATCTGCCGTCTATCATATAAGAAAAAGAAGAAACGTACGTGCACCCGCCTTCCAGAACTTTTTTCATGCTGTAGTTACTCATTGTTCTACTATGGCATGGTGTCACTACTTTACACTACAGAACGATTTCAATCTCATTGATGTTAGATTAACAGCTATACTAAGACATTCATTTTATTCTGGTCTTAATTATCTCATGATTAATTGAAAGTTCTAACACCTTTATTTTATCTGTTAAGACTTTGTTTGTCCTTTAAGGTGACGGGTAGGGCACACTAGCGACGCTAATCGATTTTTATTGTTAGCTACTAAACTGGATCTATTTTAAACAATTTCAGAGTTACAACCTCTCGGCAAACACTTATTCTAGTTATTAAATAACCATGCAAAAATGTTGGGTCCAACGCATACGCGAAAAATTGATTCACGTCAATTTTTCGCGTACAAAAACTTACCCAACATTTGTGCATGGTTATTTAATAAATAGCATAAGTGTTTACCGAGAGGTTGTATCCCCGAAATGGTTTAAAATAGATTCGGTTTAGTAGCTAAAATTAAAATCGAGTGGCGTCGCTAGTGTGTCCTACCCTTCACCTTAAAGATTACGGGCCACAAAATACAAAACGAAACTCTTATAGATTATTTTATCGTTCGCCTGTTCTCAATTCGTTCTTTTTACCTTCTTCCATATTTTAAGAGTAACTAGCGACCTGCTCCGGCTTTGCGCAGTTGCAATAATGTCGTTAGGTATTACATGAAACAAAGAAGAAGAAAGAAAATACATTTATTGACCATCACAACATAGAAATAATAAAAACAGAAGGCATAACACGACACGACACAAATATAAAGAGGAGAGGCGATACGAGAGAGATGGTGTGGTTGTGTGTGGTCAATCAGGTCCCGACCTCAGCATTTGCTGCTCCGGTATTATCTGCGATGCCGCAGCAGAGCTGGTATTCTGGTGATACAAATAAACTTTCCCTTTTGGATCCTATAGTGTAAAAAACCACATCATAATTCGTTGCGTAGTTTGAAAGATTAAAGCATACATAGCGGGACAAATAGCGAAAGAGACTTTGTTTTCCTAATTTTTTTTTTGGATATGGGCTTATGTAGTGAAGTGAAGTCTCCACTTTTCAATGCCTAGAGGTGAATCCAACAGATTTAAGATCAATCAAGTAGACTAGCCGTTCTTAAGTGGTAAATCATATTCATTATTGTGAATCGCAGAAATAGGTACGGATAGCCACTTGTCTTTAATGCCAAACACGTTTGGGTCTAGTTGTGTACCTTTTTTTTTGTCACAGGGGAAATGCTGCCGGCCCCAGGTGCAATAAGCTGACGTCTTTATGCATACCCGTCTACCGGAAGGCGGACGGGTTATGTGGAACTCTCCGTCTGGCAGAACTTCTCCTGACGAGAAGCTGTCCAGAGACATACCCACCAAAACCACCTGCGACGCTCCCTCAATTTTTCCGCGTGTTTATTTCGGCGTGTCTTGATATTTCCGCGTCATAATTTCTGCGCGTCTTGATTTTACCACGTCATTATTTCTGCGCGTCTTGATTTTTAAGTTTCTACATTTCTGCGAGTCTTGATTTTTCCGTGTCTTGATTTTACCACGTCATTATTTCTGCGCGTCTTGATTTTACCACGTCATTATTTCTGCGCGTCTTGATTTTTAAGTTTCTACATTTCTGCGAGTCTTGATTTTTCCGTGTCTTGATTTTACCACGTCATTATTTCTGCGCGTCTTGATTTTACCACGTCATTATTTCTGCGCGTCTTGATTTTTAAGTTTCTACATTTCTGCGAGTCTTGATTTTTCCGTGTCTTGATTTTACCACGTCATTATTTCTGCGCGTCTTGATTTTTAAGTTTCTACATTTCTGCGAGTCTTGATTTTTCCGTGTCTTGATTTTACCACGTCATTATTTCTGCGCGTCTTGATTTTTAAGTTTCTACATTTCTGCGAGTCTTGATTTTTCCGTGTCTTGATTTTACCACGTCATTATTTCTGCGCGTCTTGATTTTTAAGTTTCTACATTTCTGCGAGTCTTGATTTTTCCGTGTCTTGATTTTACCACGTCATTATTTCTGCGCGTCTTGATTTTACCACGTCATTATTTCTGCGCGTCTTGATTTTACCACGTCATTATTTCTGCGCGTCTTGATTTTTAAGTTTCTACATTTCTGCGAGTCTTGATTTTTCCGTGTCATTATTTCAGCGCGTCTTAATTTTTCCGCGTGTTTATTTCGGCGTGTCTTGATATTTCCGCGTCATAATTTCTGCGCGTCTTGATTTTACCACGTCATTATTTCTGCGCGTCTTGATTTTTAAGTTTCTACATTTCTGCGAGTCTTGATTTTTCCGTGTCTTGATTTTACCACGTCATTATTTCTGCGCGTCTTGATTTTTAAGTTTCTACATTTCTGCGAGTCTTGATTTTTCCGTGTCTTGATTTTACCACGTCATTATTTCTGCGCGTCTTGATTTTACCACGTCATTATTTCTGCGCGTCTTGATTTTTAAGTTTCTACATTTCTGCGAGTCTTGATTTTTCCGTGTCTTGATTTTACCACGTCATTATTTCTGCGCGTCTTGATTTTACCACGTCATTATTTCTGCGCGTCTTGATTTTACCACGTCATTATTTCTGCGCGTCTTGATTTTTAAGTTTCTACATTTCTGCGAGTCTTGATTTTTCCGTGTCATTATTTCAGCGCGTCTTAATTTTTCCGCGTGTTTATTTCGGCGTGTCTTGATATTTCCGCGTCATAATTTCTGCGCGTCTTGATTTTTAAGTTTCTACATTTCTGCGAGTCTTGATTTTTCCGTGTCTTGATTTTACCACGTCATTATTTCTGCGCGTCTTGATTTTTCTGCGCATTCTTTCTGCGCGTTTTGATTTTTCCGCGTCTTAATTTTTCCGCGTGTTTATTTCGGCGTGTCTTGATATTTCCGCGTCTTTTCCTTGTTTTCATTTTCTCGCGTCTTAATTTTTCCGTGTCATTATTTCAGCGAGTCTTGATTTTTTCGCGTCTTCATTTCTGCGAGTCTTGATTTTTCCGTGTCTTGATTTTTACCGCCTTGATTTTTCCGCGTCGTTCTGCGCGTCTTGATTTTTAAGTTTCTACATTTCTGCGAGTCTTGATTTTTCCGTGTCTTGATTTTTACCGCCTTGATTTTTCCGAGTCTTGCGTCTTATTTTTTCCGTGTCATTATTTGTGTCATTATTTTTGAGCTTCTTTATTTTTGCGCGTCTTTATTTTCTGCGTCAATATTTCTGCGTTTTGATTTTTCTGCGTATTGATCTTTCCGTGTCTTTGTTTCCGCGCGTCTTAATTTTTCCGCGTGTTTATTTCGGCGTGTCTTGATATTTCCGCGTCATAATTTCTGCGCGTCTTGATTTTGCGGCTTCGGCCACTGCTGCAAATGCTGAGGGCCTTGTTGGCTACAGAATTTGTCAACTGTCAAACATGAGTGACATAAATACACATATTTATGTCACTCATGTTTGATTCGTGTTCTGTGGCCTATAAAGAAATCTTTATCTTTATTTTTTCACGTTTTAAGTTCTGCGCGTCTTGATTTTACCACGTCATTATTTCTGCGCGTCTTGATTTTTCTGCGTCATTCTTTCTGCGCGTTTTGATTTTTCCGCGTCTTAATTTTTCTGCATCTATATTTCTGCGCGTCTTGATTTTACCGCGTTATTATTTCTGCACGTCTTGACTTTTCGTGTCGTTATTTCTGCGCGTCTTGATTTTTCCGTGTCTTTATTTTTGCATCTTAATTTTCTTCGCAGTATCACTCTTGGCCCAGATATTGGTCTTACCACATTACATTTAGTCTTGATATTGGTCTTGCAAGTCAAAAACTTTATTGAAAGATCATTATTCGAATTAGTTCTGTCCCTTCACTGACTATACACTAATAAACTTGTATTTCTATCTGCCACGTTAGGAAATCTGTTTAAAGTAACACGATACCGTTGAAACTTGGAGGTGTCCCTCGAGGGATCCTCGCCTTGAGTGAGGGTTTACTCGTGTCAAGATTATTTGAAGGCTGCTCTGAGGAAACGGCTGATAATTTGCGTTTCTGTTGCTAATTTGAAAAGATTACTGGAAGCCCATTCCGGCGAATCTATCTTGAATTTCTACTGGTAAGAATTGGTCTTGATACCTACCTCTGGGGATACCCCTAGTTTAGAGGAAGAAAAGAGACCGGATGGCGAAATTGGTAGTGACTCTGCCTCTTACGCCAAAGGTCGTGGATTCGATCCCCACCCTGGACAAACATTCGTGCGATGAACACTTGTGTTTGTTCAGTGTCTGGGTGTAATATATGTATTTAAGTATATATTTGTGTTCCTCTGTTGTCTGATATCTGTAACACAAGTGCTTAAGCTACTTAGTACGGAATCAGGTAAACCTATGAGTTGTTGTGAGAATTATTATAATTTGATAATATTACTGGAAGCTCGTTCCGGCCGTATCTATCTTGAATTTCTACTGGTAGCAATTGGTCTTGATACCTACTTCTGGGGAAACTAGTTAGAGTTTAGAGGAAGAAAAGAGGCAGACAAAATAGTTTTCCATGGAAATAGCCATGCCACGCCAAAGTTCGTGTTGCACTGTTAATAAGAATAGAATAGAAAATATTTATTCAGCAACAACTTAAAACTAGTTACATTTATCTTAGAACTAAAAGAAACTTTTGTGCCGAAAAGGTGACCCTCAGCATAATGCCAAGACATAATAATGCCGAGGCGCTGGTTTTCAGGGGCACCTACGGTGGGATGACAGAGGCACTATGCATAAAATTATTGAAATAAAATGTAGGAGGTATGTACAATACACTCAAAACAGTTACAAATAAATAAAGATCAAGCCCAAGAGAAATTTAATATTACTATCGTAGAATGAATTTTAAGTAATTATACTACACATTTTTGCACTTCTAAATTATTTTAAAATATGAAATAGAATAACTTGCCACTTTGTTCTTACTTATCAATGTATTTTTTTTTGTTGCAGGCGGATGGGCGTCACCAAAACCCCAAAATCCAGTCGTCTCGACCCTCCCCTGAACTCGCTGCAGGTAACGTGTTCTGTCATCATAATTAATCACAATGTTATCATCATCATCATTGTCATCATCCCAGTGTGTCATTCTTGGTTGCATCCAAATGTATCGCTTTGGAGTCAGAAGGGAGCGAAAATAGTAGTACGAACATTTTAAAAGATTCGTAGCGTAATGCAATTTGTATGAAAATTGAGTGAGCTCCCTCTATAGTACGTAAGCATAACTAAAATTGACAGCACGAATGTCTGACAGGGTGCGACCATGATCAGAAGGCACTTCAGTGACATTGACAGGGGGGCGTTGTAAAACATTTTTCTATGCGAAAATGTCAAAAAAGCATTAGTTCCGAATTTCGCCACGCGAGCGTGTATGACGCTAGCACCTGTCAACGCTGCACTGAAGGGTGCGAGCGCCATTCACGCTGACGCCAATACATTTGACTTTTGGTTCCATAGCCAACTATTGTCGATAAAGGTGCTTCATACTACCATTATATGAAAATACATCTTTAAGTAAAACATTCCTCTACATAAAATACCAAACAATGATAAAACCCAAAAACAAAATGGTAAATACTTTTAACCGTAACAATACAAGGAAACAACTACTAAATACAACTCACTTAAAAACAATAACTCTTAATGAATAGTACAATCATAAGCTTACAGGAAATAGACCAGATTGAAACAGCAAAATCAATAAAATGTGACTTAAACGAAATATCTAAAGTTTAGATATTTCGTATTACATGACACACACATGATTAAAAATAAATCTGATCTAACTATAATAACACAAAATATTAGAAGTGTTTACAACAACTTAGATGACCTCCAACTAACTCTGTCTCAGCTTGACTTTGATATCGACATACAAATTCTAACGGATTGCAGACTTAATGCCAACAAACCTGTACCAATTATTCCACATCATAACTCATTCTATTCAAGTAACCACTTAAACCAAGCCGATGGAGTTGTAGTGTATGTAAAAAAACATCACAAAGCACAAGTTAAAGAAACTATTCTCCAACATGCCTCCTGCTTACAGATTCTGCTAAACGACCTAGCAGTCTGAACTACGGCCTGATTATGTCGGGAAACTCAGTAGATGTTGAGAGAGCATTCATTCTTCAAAAAAAATGTATCAGGTCAATCTGTAACGCAGGTTTTATAGACAGTTGCAAGCCACTTTTTAAAAAACTTAACATTCTTCCTTTGCCCTGTCAGTACATCAAAGAAGTATGCTGCTTTGTAAAATCATACCCACATTATTACAAAAAATATACAGAAGTCACAAAAAGAAATGTTCGAGATAAATATCATCATTTATTACATAAACCACCATCACACACCTACATATACAAACAGAACATATATAACATGTCAATAGCAATTTATAACAAACTACCACTACACATTAGAATACTAGAAGGTAAGTCCTTCAAAACTAAACTTACATCATGGTTAGCTCTAAAATGTTTCTATAGTATTAAGGAATACTTTGAAAATGAGAATTCTTGAGAAACATACATAATGACAATGTTACTTTTAATGTGACTCTATTCTTTTATTTTGTTAAATATTAGGTATTCTTGTTGATGTGGTAAAGTTGTTTCTATTGAAAATTGTTAATTAGTCTTTGTAAAGAAAGTATATTAAAATTTGTAATCCTTGTTTAGTTCACTAGAAAAATATGTTAATATTATACTTATTATTATTATTTGCACGCCTGCTGGCAGGCTGGATACCATGACTACGTTACCATTTGTAAGACCATGTATCAATGTGTATTTTGGCAAATAAATAAATGTTTATGTTTATGTTTAAGTCATATGCATATATCGCTCTCCATCTAATGTAAAAGCGGATACTTTTATAGAGTCGTTAAATGAACATCTCAATACATTGAAAAATCACAAAAATATCGTAATAACGGGGGACATATACATAAATCTTATACAAGGCACTACTTACTACTTACTTTAGGCATACTTGGCCGTGTGGTCCCCGGCAGAGTAGAATAGACCACCCTCACTCTTACCGAGGTGTCGTAAAAGGCGACTAAGGTAAAGCTGCTGGCATGATCATCAGCACCCAGAGAAGGAAAACTCTGCGTTTATATCAAAACCCTCGCCAACCCGTCTGCCAAGCGTGGTGAGTATGGCAATTACCCCTCATGTGATTGAGGGAGGCCCGTGACCCAGCAGTGGGGACTTAAATGGGCTGACGACGATACAAGGCACACAGGAAAAATCGCAAGATCGTAAAAATCGAGTCAACTACTTAGATATGCTGTCCTATCATGGAGTCTCAACTGGACATACCCTACCCACAAGGGAATCCACTTGTTTAGATCACTGCATGTTGAGACTTAAGGCTCACAAAAAAGGTGCTTTTGTTTCTGTTCTTGAAACAACCGTTACAGATCACTTTCTTGTACTAATTAACTTCACTAATATTATAAACTCAAATAATTACAATAGAACTAAAACAGTGATAAATTATGAAGGCGCTTTACGTACACTAGAAGAAAAAGACATAAAATCACTAACGCAAAAAACATATCCCAATATCATAGTAGATAAACTTATTAATGTAATTAAGGAATCAATAGAGACTAACACAAAATGTATTAAGGTAAGCAGGAGTGGGCCGTGTGGCCCCGGCAAAGTAGAATAGGCCACCCTCACTCTTACCGAGGTGTCGTAAAAGGTAAGTAAGCGACTAAGGTAAAGCTGCTGGCATGATAATCAGCCCCAGAGAAGGAAAACTCTGCATTTATATCAAAACCCTCGCTAACCCGTCTGCCAAGCGTGGTGAGTATGGCAATTACCCCTCATGTGATTGAGGGAGGCCCGTGCCCCAGCAGTGGGGACTTAAATGGGCTGACGATGACGATGAAGATGAAGCAGGAGTAAGAGAACTTGCAAACCATGGATCACAACAGGTATCTTGAGGTGTATAAGGAACAGAAACAAAATGCTGAAAAATTTACGTGATAATCCTGAAAATGAAATCTTAAAAATAAGTTACAGGAGGTACAGAAACTATATAAATAACCTAATAAAAAAGCTTAAACGTGCATACAAAAGAGAAGAACTCATAAAAAATAACCCTAAAGCTTTATGGAATACCATAAATAGCCTTGCAAATTTTAAACCAAATAAATCCAGGAACACTGATTTACTATACATAAAATCAACCGTACGAGTCACTAAATGAAGTCAACACTTACTTTGCATCGATCGGAAGTAATCTTGCAAATGAGCTAAATACTGTACACAGGTTTAACAAACAAATTTCTCCTAACCTTTCACAATCTCATACTAAAGAAGACACCATACCGAATACCACAACAAGTTTTAACAATTACTGTACAGAACCCCAAAGTTCATCTTTTGGTCTAATAGACACTGACATTGAAGAAGTAAATAGAGTACTCATGAATCTTAAATCCGATAGTGCACCTGGGTGGGATGGGATAACTACTAAGTTCCTAAAACTAACACTTAACAGTCACAATTATTTGTCATTTAGCAAATATTTGTTTTAGGTAAATTCCCTTCAGCGCTAAAACAAGCAATAATAACACCTGTGTACAAGGGTGGTGACAGGAGCTGTGTCAGTAACTGTCGCCCAATCTCAGTCATAACGTCCATCTCAAAAATACTAAAAAACTTATAAAGAGTAGATTGGTAGAATTCTTAAATAAGTTTAACATCCTGTCCAACTCGCAATATGGTTTTAGACAGAAACTCTCCACTGAAGATGCTATACTAAAATTGACCTCAGAAATAGTTCAACATGTAGATAAAGATGATAAATGTCTTGCTGTATTTTTAGACCTTAAAAAAGCTTTTGACACGGTATCGGTCCCCACCCTTGTGCTTCGGCTGGAAAAATATGGCATAAGGGGAGTCCCTTTGGCTCTTATTACTAATTACTTACAAAACAGAAAACAACAAGTAAAGATAGCAGAGTGCGTGAGTGATTTGGTGGAAATCTCGTCCTTTGGTGGACACCAAACCACCACACAGCGGAGCGTCTTGGGGCCCACATTATTTTTACTGTACATTAATGAACTTTGTAACATGAACATCCCTAATTCAAAAATAATAACATATGCTGATGATACAGCCATCATATTCTCTGGTAAATCATGGGACGATGTGCAAAAAACAGCAGTAGAGGGACATAGTATTGTAAAAAATTGGTTAGATACAAACTTATTTACATTGAATGTCAAAAAAAGTAACTTTATATGTTTCACCCCTAACAAACGTACACAAACTGATGAAAGCTACCAAATCAAATTACACAGCTGTGATACCTTCCAACAAAATACATGCACATGTCTTTGTTTAGAGCGCGTCTTTACTAGTCGCTACCTTGGTGTTATTATAGATTCACATTTGTCGTGGCATTCGATATGCTAATAAATAGAATCCGAAAAATTACTTGGGTATTTAAAAAACTCAGGTGTGTTACTACTAAAGACCTCGTAAATAAAATATACATAGCCCTAGCTCAATCAGTTATCTGCTACGGCATTACAGTATGGGGTGGCTCTACTAAAATAAAATTTCTGGAAGTAGAACACAAAGACGTTTACTAAAAGTGATGTATTCCCTACCTTTCAGATATCCTACTAAAGAACTTTATGAACATGGTGATCTTCTTCCTGTGAGCCAACTTTACATATTATTTACCATATTAAAAATACACAAACAATTTTAATACGACCCGAAAATCTGTGACAAAAGAAGAAAGCACAAGGTTGCTCCTACTATACCGACTAAAACATTCTTCGCGGGTAGGCAATATGCTGGACAATCTAGCCTTTTGTATAACAAAATAAACAAACTATTAAACATATATCTGCTCACAATTTACTCTTGTAAACGGAAACTTGTACACTGACTAAAGACGCTTAGCTACCTGGATACAGAAATTGTGTGTTGAAATACACTCACACACACACACAGACACGCACGCACGCACGCACACACATACACACACACACACACACACACACACACACACACACACAGAGAGAGAGAGAGAGAGAGGCGAATATACTATTTTTATTAAACAATAGTTACATTAAAGTATTTGCTAATCTTGCCTTACATTAAGACTGTCGGATTGGGCGGCGACTGCCTGATACAGGTATATATTTACTTAAAAGGTATGTCGCCACAAACTATGTGAACGATAGGGTTTGTTAACAAATAAACTTTTTTGATTTTGATTTTTTTTTTGATACTGAGTAATTGCTCACTATACGTGAACGTTACGAATTCTTTGAATGTTGGTGTTAGCCCTACTGACTCTGCACCATCATCTAGCCTTTGGATGAGTCTGGTAATTCGGATACTGGTGTTTCGGAAAGCATTATAAGCACATTACGAACGGAAACCCTGCAGCCGGTACTGGACTGTACCACTAAATGCTCTCGCTGTGTTAGTCCACCTCTCGTGTATTATGTACCAGGACACCCAGTAGCGCCCCCCCGCGGAGTCGTTTGCTGAGTAAGCCACTCCCCAGTAGTGGGTATACTCACGTAGGTACTCCGAAGATCCGATTAGTCGCCTCTTACGACAGGCCGGAAATACCTTGGCAGTATTCTAAACGCCTCCTGCCTAACCTTGGACTACACTTCTTCACTAACAATTCGGTTCTAAGTACAGAACTAGCCACGTCGGCTAACCCGCTCCAGCTTTAGCTTGCTGATGCTTATGGCCATGTTAAAGAGTTAAAACAATAATACTGACGCATCGGGACTGCCTCATCTTCTTTATGACTCACTCAGAACTCTGACTGACCGGAATTTGAGGGTAAGGGAGTAGAGAGTGCACTTGTGTTTGATTTTTCTGCGTCTTAATTATTCCGCATCTTTATTTCTGCGCGTCTTGATTTTACTGCGTCATTGTTTTTTGCACATTTTTACTTTTCCGCGTCTTTATTTCTGCGCGTCTTGACTTTTCCGCGTCTTTCTTTCTGCGCCTCTTGATATTTCCGCTTTGTTATTTCTGCGCGTCTTGATTTTACCGCGTCATCGTTTTTTCACGTCTTGACTTTTCCGCGTCTTTATTTCTGCGCGTTCTGACTTTTCCGCGTCTTTCTTTCTGCGCCTCTTGATATTTCCGCTTTGTTATTTCTGTGCGTCATGATTTTTCCGTGCCATTATATCTGCGCGTCTTGATTTTTTCGCGTCTTGATTTGTTTGCGCACACACCTGATTACTATAATGTATCCTGCGTATCGTTGAGATTGACTGTGGCCGTAATCAGTTGGAGGATATTATTATTATTATCAATGTCAAGTAGAGCCAAGCTTTTCATTTTGTGACCGAATCTGGTGACTTACAATTACAATCCGTACCGTAACTAACAAGAATATAGCTGTCGCATCCGAACGAAGAAGACACACAGCGCGTTTGAAAGGGTTCGTTGTAGGCTACCTGCGGTGTAATATGTACAACTTAACGACCGAGAAGGGCGAGCGTGAACCGGACGTTACCACCAAATCGGAGTTTCCCTCTCTTTCACACGCGGTGTGTTGCTCCCTTGTTTGGATGCGACAGCTATATTGTCGTCCGTTACGGGATGACTTCGGGCTATGGCCCCTGGAGTTGTCAACACGAAACACAATGTAACAGTGGTTAGCAACATTGTACAAGTGATAAACTTCTCTGCAAGCTGCCGAGATTTCCCTAGAGGGCGCACTTGGCGCGGATATTGTGTGTAAGGGTGTATGGGTGTAGACGTATGTAACTCTTTACTGAAACGACTCAGTGATCCGACTCAACCAAATGAAACACGGTTCCAAATCTCTAATGTTCGATCCGAGTGTATCATTCGACTCTAATGGATCATCTCGCTCTCTGATACGGATGAAGCGAATAATTCGAGTGAGCTGAATGAGTTGAATGATCCGAGTGAGCCGAATGATCCGAATGAGCTGAATGATCCGAATGAGCTGAATAATCCGAATTAGAAAGAGCCGTGAGCTTTTTGAGGCGAATCGATAACCGTCTTTCCATGTATTACGCGGGGGAAAGAGATAGGTATATGACATGACACCCAGGAGTGGATCGATTAGGTATTAATTCGTATCAAAATCAATTAATCATGGAGGTATGTGACCGTTTATGTTTTAAATGACTCAAATGAAGCATTTCACTGTTCCGCATCTTTGCACTGATCCAGATACAAAATGTTCTAATCATTTAATAGATATGTTTTTGCCAGGTCTATATATGGGTGTGCGTGAATGAGAGTTTGGTAGCAACAATGTTTTGATGGGGAACAAATTGGATTATGACAACCTTGTCCTTATGAAAGTTCTGATCGCAGAGGCATCGAAGTATTTAAAAGCGCCTTTTTTTTTAAAGGGGATAAATGAGCAGACATTTTATCACCTGATGATTATGTCACAAGTACACAAAATAAATAATAATAAATACTTAATAAATATTTCACAACATCACATACCTTCATTGATCTGACTCCTAGATAGGTAGCTCAAGCACTTGTGTTACGGATATCAGAATCAACAGTGGAATTACAAATTTATACATATAATACTTTTCATCTAACCGTTTGAAAATACAAACATGAAAACGCCGATCAATACAAACAGACATGATCATGCACACAAATGTTTGTACTGTGCGGGGTTCGAACCCGCTACCCTTAGACCAAAGGCAGCGTTCATTACCACTGTTCCAAACGGGTCTTCGAATATCACAATCATCTCTAGCAAGAGTTCAAAATAAATAGTCACTAAAAATTTGAATGTTGTTCGAGATTGTGACATGAATGGCGTGTGCAAAATATCAAATGTCTTAATCAATTTTTCATTTAATTTAAGTACTTAATTTCATTAAAATATTACACACAAAAATAATCAATAATAAACCCCTGATCCATAAAAGAGATTGACAATAAATTTCAAAGTAGTATTTAGATAAATAAATATTTACCTAATGAGCGCGGTGGTGCTCAGTGGATCACATGTGGTATTGGTGTTTAGTCTTGCAATATAACACTTGGTCTAGGTATTATTCTTGCAATAAGATACATTGTGTTGACATTGGTCTTGCTAATGACAGTCTTGAACGGTCTTTCAATATTACGCCTGTTCACACTTGGTCTTGATACTGGTGTTGCAATTTTTTTTGTCTTTAAAGGTTGTGCAATATTACATCTGTTCACAGTTGGTCTTGATACTAGTCTTGCAAATGATACTTTGTCTTGCAAGGTCTTGCAATATTACGCCTGTTCACACTCGGTCTTGATACTGGTCTCGCAAATGATACCTTGTATTAAAAAAAGTCTTGCAATATTACACCTGCTCTCACTTGGTCTTGATACTGGTATTGCAGTAGGTGTATACTTGGTAATCAGAAACCATTTATATGCTTGAAACGTAATGAATTGTCGGTTCTTAATGCTAGACTTGCTATTTATCTCGCTTGTATGGTATGGTATCAGGCTTTATACTGTCCCGCTGCAGGGCAAATGCCTCCATCATAGAAATCAAGTCATCGCTACTATGATGGGATTAGGCTTAATCACCACGCACGCGATCTATGTTCGAAAAATTTGAAACATACATTTTTATTTTTGGTGCTTAAATAAATAATTTCAATTTCAATTTTGGTCGACCCGGGAATTGAATCCACCAGACCAATAGGGCGTTCTCGCTTGTTCTTACATTATTACACTTGTTCTTTGCAATATCACTTGATATGGCATATATTTTCCCCCGCAGGCGGCGACAGCAACATGACAGTGGCCCGAGGCGAGAGTTCCCCCGAGCGGCTGGGCGGAGCACTGCGCCGGCTGCACTACAAAGCCACGCGCCGCGCGCACTCCGCCGCCGCCCGCCATCACGCAAACACCAACCCCCCTAAGGTTAGAGATAAATATATAGAAATTAATACCTTATATCCTATGTGAGTATATAGGCTATCTGTATGCAAAATTATAGAAAGATTGAATATACAGTTTAGAAGTTATTATGACACAAACAGACATGGTGTGATACGCGCACTACTCCACAATTCCTTTTTAAAGGACACAGTATATTGGCTCGCCTTAGCCTGATGGAAAGCAAAAGGAGAACCCACGTTTAAGGCATCGCTTTCGTTGGCACTGGCCATACCTACTGATCCCGGTTTATGTCCAACTGGCTACCATAGTACATGAATAAAACACATGAATAAAATAGCACATGAATAAAAATAAGGAATTACTTTATGGGGCCTATTATGGACCAATGAATCCCAATGCCATGCTTAAGTATCTCATTTTAAAAATAAAAAGATTGCAGTCACCCATAGACAAACGGCGTGGAATGAAAACTATGAAGTTTAATACCCGAGGTTGACAAGCTTGTCAACTGGCTGTGACAGCTAGCCTGTTGGACACTCGCCACACAAACTGACACATTTAAAGATTTTGGGCGGTTTGTCTAAGCTTATATTCTGTTCCATATTACCCGACTACAGCAAAGCCAAAGATAAAGATTTTTATTTGTCAAAAACATGTGTAAATTACAAAAGTTGGAAAAATATTTAGCTTAGATCTACATAGATTTTAGCAGTCTATGTATAAAGTATCAGCCTATAAACTGTCCCAATGCAAGGCAACGGCCTTCATCATAGAAATCAAGTTATCGCTACTATGAAGGGATTAGGCTTAATCACCACGCTTGCATGCGGATTGTGATCACAAACCCGAGCTACGTTCGAAAAATTCTAAACATACTTTTCGCTCGATCCGGGAATCGAACCCAGGACCTCAAGATCACGGCCCGGTACTTAAACCAATAGACCAGCAGTGCGTTAGTCTATGTATGTAAGTAATATGTTTGTATGTTCCAAGATTCATCCTAAACTACCCACACAATTTTGATGAATGAGGTATCAATCGATTCCTAATCTGTCCAGGTGACCTAGGCTTATATTTTATTTGAAAATAATATCACAGTGCTTTACGAAAAGAACCGAAAGATTTTTTGCCTGTTTTTATTCATATGTGACTATAGTCTCCAGCCTCTAACTAAAAGTTTGATAGCTCTCCCAAAAAGCCATTCAATCATTAATTAAACGAGAGGAGAAAACTCGGAGTATTTCTTGATTACTTGCGTGGTCGCTCAGCAATTATTGCGCTGATGGATGGCCCGAGTTTCGGGAGAGGCTATTCACTCCAGATAAACTTACCACTTTTCTGAAGTTGATTAAGTTTTCATTGATATACAGTGTGTATTGGTAAAAATGACATCCCATTAACCACATCTTCTGCTGACCATTCTGAACAACATTTGTTACATAGAGTGACTTATATATGTCACCGAAAAATAACAAGATCCGTAAGTTTATCATTTTACTAGGAAGTTTATAAACTTTCGTAGGAATCTAAACAAGAAAAATTGTATTATTTTACGTCCACACTTTTGTAAATTTATCAATTTCCGACGTCACACGGTAAATTTATAAACTAAAAGATATCTATTCGTAAAATTTTATATGGTTTGACCAATCACAGAAACTTTTTTAAATACACGAATCTTTGAAATACGTAACACACTGCTCTCTGATTGGTCAATGTTCATAGTGGCAATGCCAATCAGATCGCGCGTAGCGTTTGGGAATTCCTTACTTATTATTTTACGAGTGAATTCAGTAAGTTTATCAATGTACGGTCAACAGCACATCACGGTATACACTTGCAGTACGATAATAAAGCTTATGCCCCGGTGCTTTTGACTGTACGAAAATGTGGACGTAAAATAATACAATTTATCTCCCAGTTTAGAATCCTACGAAAGTTTATAAACTTCCTAGTAAATTGATAAACTTACGGAACTTGTTATTTTCCGGTGACATATATACTGAGATAGAGGCATCAGTCGGCTAGCTAGTGTGCAGTGCTAGCGCCATCTAGAGGTAAACGAATCAACAGATATGTAGTACGGCCACCAATCGAGAATCAGTCAGGGAGACGATTAAATAAAATATCAGAAATAATTATATTCTTTCTCTTCGTTGGCTTATTAATGATTAAAAACGAATTAAAAGAAGTACAGGTTATTAAAAACAAATCAAAAAACTTCCTGAAAGCTCGATATCACCACAACATCATTAGCATAAAAGCTTTCCTCGATTATTCCAGTCAATTAAGCTCTGTTTGTGAGCTTCTCACATTCCTTCAAAAAACTTCACAAAAGTTCATTAAAACGACTTTGTCTCGAAATATATATATTCCTTCAACCGATTACAGCTACGGCGGCCAATCTTAACGATCGACCACGTACGCAGGATGTACTATAGTGCTCAAGTGTGTGCGCAAACACTAGTGCACTCTCTATTCCCTTACCCTCATATTCCGATGGGACACTACTGAGCTGTGATACAACCGGAGAGGGATCCTGCGCAGGACCAACGGCTTAACGAAATGGTGATGGGACTGTGGCATTTTTTTGTCAAATAGATTGAGGTCTCGTACACTAATACGTATACAAGTACATTCAAATATTAACCTAATTATACGAGCATAAGAGTCTATGCCGTGTGGTCCCCGGCAGAGTAGAATAGGCCACCCTCATTCTTACCGAGGTGTCGTTAAAGGCGACTAAGGTAAAGCTGCTGGCATGATCATCAGCACCCAGAGAAGGAAAACTCTACATTTATATCAAAACCCTCGCCAACCCGTCTGCCAAGCGTGGTGAGTATGGCAATTACCCCTCATGTGATTGAGGGAGGCCCGTGCCCCAGTAGTGGGGACGTAAATGGGCTGATGATGAAGAGTTTAGATGTTTACATTTTACTGCAGGCGACTGTACGCTCTATATGGCTCTATTTAGAAATCGCCTTCTCATAAAAAATTATCAGTTGTTTGATGCAATTTATAAGTGTAGGCAAATAATTTTTGACTTATTTTGCCCATTTGTTACCAATTCAAGACTACGTCGACGTTCGCCGCTCGACGATGTTGTGTTCTTGCATTCTCGTCAATTTTTAAATTATTCTCGTAGTAAAAAGTGTTCGATTCTAATCCAAATTTATACCAAAATGTTCCTGAGGCTGTAATCTTTCCGACAACATCAATCGTTTGTGCATTACTATAAAACTGTGAGTGCTATTTTTAATATAAATAATCAGCTGTACCCGTCAACTTCCATAATAAATAAATTCAAACGGGTTTAAGGAAAATTATCAATTAAAACCTTAAAGTTTGCCTTGGTACTAAAGTAGCTGATGAATTCAGGGATTAATAAATGATGGCTCTGGAAAGTTCGGGACTTACAGAGGACTAAGATTAGGAGGTAAATCATCCATGATGTGGATTGGACTAAACATAACTTAATGAGACAATGACCGGGACCACTCGGCTTTTAGATTAGCTGTTAATAAGGCTTTATGGGGTAAAAATATGATAATAAATTATTACTTTTACGGATCACCTGATGGTAAGCGATTGCCTCCGCCCATGGACACCCGCGACAACAGTGGGGTCACCACTGCCAACCTTTTAACCCCACCGGAATGGATTTCCGGTACTCTCACTCACGCAGCGAAACAGCATAGTGTTGCTTGTGCAACTGTGTGGTATCACTCCGGCCGGCCCATTCATGCCGAAGCGTGGCTCAGACCACGATCAGAATCACGCTGATTATAAAAGAGGGCATACAGGCCGTGATGTTTAATCAAAATATTTTATAATCCGTTGATTCGAAATAAATAATGTATGAGCCATTATAAAGAAAATGTATAATGACAAAGTGTTATACTAGGTATAAAAATAAAGTTTAAAACTAAAACCCGACTACCAAAAACCACGCGCTAAAAACTACGACTCTTCTGAAATTATTTGATTGACTCTGCTGAAATTATTATGCCGTATCGCCGTGGTCGTATACAACTACTGTAGCAAAACAGATTCATTATAATAATAAAATAAAATCAATGTGGCATACGGCCACGGCGATACGGCATAATAATTTCAGCAGATACATTTTTCTTGTTTCGTAGTTTTTAGAGCGTGTTGTTTTGGTAGTCGGGTTTTAGATTTTTAACCAATATATAATATTGAAATGTGCTAAAAAAGCTCTTTCATTTGATACTCCACACTCTACCGGGCCGGGTGGTCCCCGGCAGAGTAGAATAGGCCACCCTCACTCTTACCGAGGTGTCGTAAAAGGCGACTAAGGTAAAGCTGCTGGCATGATCATCAGCACCCAGAGAAGGAAAACTCTGCATTTATATCAAAACCCTCGCCAACCCGTCTGCCAAGCGTGGTGAGTATGGCAATTACCCCTCATGTGATTGAGGGAGGCCTGTGCCCCAGCAGTGGGGACTTAAATGGGCTGATGATGATGATGATGATGACTCTACCGTCAAGCAATTTTTTTTAGTTTCTTACTCTAAGTCCTCTATTTAACGTGACGTCTTGTAGCCTGTAACCAGTAGACAATCAAGACGCTTCTAACGACACCTCATTTGTCAAATAAGATGAGGGAACATATGAACAACCAAGCATACATACATACAGTTCAAAATGGCTTATTCCCGCTGTCCACCCTCCACTTATCTACCCCGGGTGGACAGTGAAACAATTGTTTCAAAAAATCCCTTTGTCAACCCCCTCTTTCAACTGAGAAGGGGTGGACAACGGGATTTTCTTAAATACTTGTTTCGATGTCCACCCGGGGTGGACTAGCAAAGGGTGGACAGCGGGAATAAACCTTCAAAATCGTAACCCTCCTTTTTGCTTCGCCGTAGTCGGGTAAAAATTAAAATAAAAGCCACTTTTTCTATAATAAATTAAAGAAATATTTAGTGTCAAAAAGATTTTATAATCTTCACGAGTATTTTGGGCGGAACACTTGAATACTTGAGAAGCTTTAATTATAATTTAATTTAAAATAAGGTTTTTTCTTAAGGAATCCTAATTAAAAAATCATTACTTATTTGCGAAAAGAATGTTATATTGCACATTTCGTTAGTAAATTATAGTACATAATTTCAAGAGGGGGCAGGGACAGCCGGGAATACTGAGCCGTCCCTACGAGGCTGCGGAGGGAGCCAGTGCAATCCTAGTTGAGCCTCCCTACAATTTGGGCGAACTCCTTTGTATAAATTGCGTACCTCTATATGTTAATAAATATCTCTTTTGGTTCATATTTTATTGATTAAATTTGACTGTTACCAGGACCTTATATCTCCTCTCATTGCGGCCAAGACTCCTTTATAAAGCTGTCAGTGTTTGATCAGTATATTAGTTAAACAATCAAACACAACCTAAGAAATAGTTTCATTAAAACTATGTCCTACATACAAAACAGCTGCCCACTCATAAACTAATACCCGGCTTCCCACACCGGAAATGGCGGCGCGAGAGTGCTCATTAGTGACGTCACCTCCCGGATATTGGCTCACGCGGCGCGGGACGCGGGGCGCGCGGCTTTTTACAAAGAAACCGACGGGAAATAGAAATGGCTCGAGAACTATTTATTTTATTACATACGAGTAACTGTGCTGGGTGTACTTAGTGTATGAGTCGTATTGTGATGTCGCTGTTGTTTGAACTACCCACATAATTGCTTTTTTGTGCATGAACATGTCTGTTTGTATTGGTCTGGGTGTTTCCTATGTATTATAAGTATGTATTTACTAAAAAGTATTATCTTTCATCTATATATAAAGAGGTATCGTTAACGAGGGCGTATGGAAGAAGTAGCATTATTAATTTGGTTTGTCGTATATATCTGAAGTCGGTACAAAAATGTTGCATCGCGATGTAGGATCTTATGAGAATTTCGTTTTTGTACGGAACAGTCAGATTAGCGCCATCTGTTGCTGGACGGTAAATTTGTGAATATGAAGATGTGAGGATGTGAAAATATTTTTTGGTCTTTCCCAAATCAACGCACAGCCGAAACTACTGGACCGAAAATCATGAAATTTGGAACAAAGGTAGTATTTATTATGTAGATGCGCATTAAGAAGGCATTTTTAAAAATTCAACCCCGAAATGGGTCTAAGGGGCCATTAATGTTTGTATGAAAGTCGTTCAGTTTTGATGTTAAAGATTTAAAAATTAGGATTATGTTTATTTATTAAAAAATAAAATTAACCTGTTCCAGCTTTTCTTAAAATTTAACCCAAAAGGGATCAAAATGGGGTAAAACATTCTATGGAAAATTCGTCATTTTTAAAGCTAGTCATATTTTTTTTGTTCAACCCCTAAAAGGGTTAACAGGGGCAAAAACTTCGTATGCCAGAAAAATTTGTCATTTTGAAAGCTATGACGTCGTAAAGGTTGACATGCGTGCCAATAAATTGATCATAATGGATGCACAAGATCGCGCGAAGTAGAGGAGTCGAAGCAAACAACGGACTCCAGATCTTGGGACGCAACCGGGACAAAAAGCTATGATGATGATGCCGAGAGTTGCGAAAATTAGTATTTGGGTTTTTATACAAATGTCATTTAAAAACACTTATTTCAGAATTAGAAATCATTTATTGCGGTAAATGTGGTTACAGTAAGTTACATATAATTATCGTTTAGATTCTCACATTTAACCGAATAATATCGGCATGCAATAACAGACAGTTAGCGTTGTCTTATAATAAAATTATAATAAAATAATACATACTCAAAATAAAAATCAATACAAAGAATTATTAGTCACTCAAAAAATAATAAATATAATGTCAACACAAAAAATAATTAAATCTTACATTCCATAAATTCTTTAATACTGTAAAAACATCTATCACACAACCATTTATATAAACTACATATTTTCGATTTTTTTTATGGGTAAATCCTTTAATGCTTCTGGCAACTTATTGTATGATTTGACAGACATATAATGAAATTTTTTTGGTAGCTCGTTGTTGAGCAAGATGGCACCACCAAACGATTCGGATATCTGTTAGAGTAAGTTTCAATAGATAGAAAGAAGAAAAGACTATGTTTTGAAAAATTATGTCCCGTAACGAAGTAAGGGCGGGCCACTAGTATGTATATATTTGTAATCCCACTGTTGATTCTGATATCCGTAACACAGGTGCTTGAGCTACCTATCTCGGAGTCAGATCAATGTATGAGATGTTGTGAAATATATGTATATTATATTTTATGTGATAGCTGGTAAGCGATCAGACGGATCACCTAATGTTAACGAAGTGAAGGGAATGGATAGTCCATTGGCGGCGGCAATCGCTTATCGCAACACCAGTGGAGTCACAAGTACAATAGTGGGAGAGCCACGCTTCGGCTTGAATGGGCCGGCTCGAACGGAGTGATACCACGGCCTCACAGAAAACCGGCGTGAAGCAGCATTGTGCTGTGTTTCACTGTGTGAGTGAGGGTACCATAGGCCCAATCCGCGGAAATTAGGATTTAGAGGTTTGCACCGCACTTATGACTCCACTAATATCACGGGTGTCCATGGATGGCGGCAATCGCTTATCATCAGGGGATCCGTCTATTTGTCAGCCACCTATCACTTTAAAAAAGATGCGCTTTCCTCCAAATTGGGCCTGCGGTCACACTCACTCGGCGAAACACAGCACTGACGCTGTTTCACATCGAATGTTTGGTGATTAGTCCGCTCCATCCACGTCTGTAAAGTGTGAGGATATCTTTCCAAATATCTTCAATAACTTTCCTCTTTATTTCCGTCAAGGTACAAACTCTACTAGAGCGATTTACGAGCAATAGTATATCAGTGCATAAGAACGCGCATTCCATAGACGGTGGTGGTTCGAATCCGAGCATGCACCTCTGGATTTTTAAAAATCTATATGCACATTTCTACCATTAATTCGGCGGTGAGGGAAAACATCGTGAGGAAACCTACACGTCTCGGGTAGTTTCTCAGAATTGTGTATACCTAAAATATTTGAGATAATGATTCTGAAAGTGTAACCGTGATACAGTTGGTCTGATTCCCCTGTCTAAGAATTGCAAAGTTCAGACGGCAGTCGCTTAATTGTGATTAGCAGACTTTCCCAATTCTGGATCACGATCCAAGCCAGGTGGCTTATTAATATTATCTTGTAAATGCTATGTATAGGTACTAAACTACACTCCAGCTTACAAGAGATGTCAATCACTTCATCAGCCACACAATATGATATTTAACGTAGAATAGAACCAACGTGGGGTGCTGCCTGGTGACCTGTACTACGGGTTTTTTCCAAAACCTATCTCAGGCACCAGTCTCTCACACACAAGGACCAATAATAGTTGTGCGGCATGGGGCGATGGCGGTGACCTTGAGTGCGCAGAAACCAACTCCAGTAGAAAGACTTCTTTGTAACAAGTGCACAAACAAACGGTCATTGCTATTATTTTATGCCGCCAGCTACAGCTATACCTTCTGTTATCAGTTAATTATGTCTTATGTGAGAGAAAAATAAATAATATTTGATTTGATTTGAAGCCACTTTCTACCACTTTAGGTAGGTTATTTAATAAATAGTAAAAGTGTTCGACAAGTGGTTGTAACCTCGAAATTGTTTCAAATAGATCCGGTTTAGTAGCTAAAAATTAAAATCGATTGGCGTCGCTAGTGTGCCCTACCACCTCAACTGGCAGAGAATGCCTCTCGGCATTAAATTGGACTATTGTATAAACATTTGTGCAATTAAATTTTAAATAAATAAATAAAGGCGTTAAGCATGTAGTCATTAAAAAAATTACAACCCTCAATTTGAATTAATTTTTCAAAGGGTCCTAAACTTTTGGTACTTAGGCTTAAGCACTATTGATAAGCACAAAGCCTTACGCTCCCCCCTCCCCCTGTCCCGTGGCCTCATTGTGGGGGAGATAAGGCAGGGACCCAATTACGGCCGGAACCTGGAGGGCCCTCAGGGAAACCTTAAGGGCGGGATCCCTTTAGTTAAAGAGCTCAGCACTAGTACCTAGTACCGCAGGTAGTATCTATACTTATTATTATATTTTCGGGTTTCGTAAACAGATGAAATGTTGGGTTACTTTATTACTCTAGTGTAAGGTACTTGTTAAGTCTGCGGGTTGACACACACAGACACGTCAAACTTATAACACCCCGTAGTTTTTGCGTCGGGGGTAAAAAATAGGTTGCGTGCCTACATCAAAAGGAAACAAATAAAATCGATTGTTGGCGATTAATATATATATAGCAAAAGTTAAAATATCATGTATTATTAGAATATAATGAGGGCGGCCATTCGTAGAAACGTCATCGGACCGAGCGGTCGCTTTAAGGATTAACAATTAAACATTGTATCAGCAAGGCAATAAAAGGTATATTCCAGGAGCTGTGGTCTTTATTTTGGAGCTTGTTAATACGATATATGATCACTTTGAAAGAAAATAAAATACTTTATTGACCATCACTACACAGAAAACGTAAATACAGTAGGCATAACACGACACGACACAGATACAAACAGGAGAGGCGATACGAGAAGAGATGGTGTGGTTGCGTGGTCAATGACCTCAGCATTTACTGCTAAGGCATTATCTGCAATGCAGCAGCAGCGTGGGTATTCTTGCTGTGTATCCATTTTTTTTTTGTGATAGTTAGGAGCGAAACATGATTCAGTTAGACTGGTTCCCCTTTTAAAGGATTGCGGAGGTCAGATGGCAGTCGCTTTTTGAAATTACCAAAATTCTAGTAGTGGAAAATAATTAGGCTAGTGAGTTACTTATCACATTGACTACCATCAAACCAGACACATATAAACATTTATTGCTTGTCGGTCCCCGGTGTCCTCCATGGCGCTCAAAACCTTATACTTAATTACCCGACTACGGCGAAGCAAAAAGGAGGGTTATGATTTGACCTGTATGTATGTATGGTTGTTCATCTGTTCCCTCGTAACTTCTAAACTAGTTCTAGTAGTAGTCTAGTAGTAGTAAAGTAGTAGTAGTAGTATATTTGAATAAATGAGGTATCGTTAGAAGCGTTTTGATTGTCTTCTGGTTATAGCCCACATGACGTCACGTTAAATTGAATACAGCTCCCTCTAGGGGACTTAGAGTAGGGAACTAAAAAAAATTGCTTGACGGTACCGTGTGGGGAATCAAATGAGAGAGCTTTTTAGCACATTTCAAATATGTAACTTTATTTACATAACAAAAAATGTTTTAAATAAAAATAAAATATTTGAGCGTGTTTTTTTGGTAGTCGGGTTTTAGTTTTTAAACTTTATTTTTTAAGTCTTAATACATTAGTATTTAAGCTGTTTGTTTCCTCAATAAAGAAAAAAAGTCCTCAAATCCTGAATCATAGAATAAGCGTAACTAACTGTGCTTTAAAATGACTGTTTTAAACGCAGAATTACACACTAAGATGAAGAATATTGGTGGCATATAAGCAGACGGGTCACCTGATGATTAGCGATTGCCGCCGCAAGACTAGTGCAGTCACAACGCTTCCCCCGGTCTGTGCGTCTGATATCCTCACTCACTCGGCGAAACACAGCGCAGGCGTTGCTTCACACCGGTATCACAGGTGTCCTACCAGCAAGCGGGTCACCTTATGGTAAGAAGAAGAGAAAGGTTGACCGTGAGAGAGCCTCGCATCGGCATGAATGGGCCGGCTCGACCGGAGTAATACCACGGTCTATCGGAAAACCGGCGTAAATCAGCACTGTGCTGTGTTACGCTGCGTGAGTGAGGGTACAGTAGGCCCAATCCGAGGAAAGTGGAGCTTAAAGGTTTGCGGTACATTTGCGACTCCAATGTTGGCAATCGCTTACCATGAGGTGATCCGTCTGCTTGGCTGGCACCTATCACATTAAAATAAAAGAAATAAACGCCTCCCATGAACATCTGCGAAATCAGAGAGATCGCTAATGTGTTGCCGGCCGGCCGGAAAAGAGTTCGCTCTTCTCTTGAAGGTCCCTAAGTCGTAGCCGTCCGGAAATACTCTTGCAGCCAAACCGTTCCACAGAACCACAGTAGATAAATACGCTAAAGTATAATATCTATTACCGGCCAAATCCGATTTCAGGACAATCTAGTTTAGCCTAGGCTCAAGTAGTTCTTCCTTTACGCGATATGATTAACCAGTCTAAACTAATTTGTCCTAAGCCCCATAGGATAGACTAGTTTAGCCTAGGCCAAACTAGTTTGTCCTGAAATCGGGTTTGGCCGGTAACATACGAAACTGTGACAGAACTGAGGCACGTGGTAGAAAGTTTCGCGAGATACACACAGTACTAGACTGTCATAGTTTATGCTTTATTTTTATGGATGGATTAATTTACACGAAATTACATTGAGTTCATGCATAAGCAAAATTTATTAATTTTCACATTTAGTATGTAAAATATTATAAAATATATCTCTTTCGCTAAATCCAGAGGGCGCCGTGTTACTTGTCTGCTTAGGGTGACCAAGTACAATAAGTTGTAAGGATAAAAAAAGAATAAAGATTTTTTAACGTAGATTGAAAATTGACGTGATCGGCCGGTGGGCCGACGCCCAATTGGCCGACCTAGATATCGCTGGAAAGACGTCGTCAAGACTTATCTGCGAGAACTTCAGGAGCCCAATTCTCGTGCTCGTTACATTTTGAAAAAATGGCGGATGTCGCATACCATCACGGACTAAAAAAATGGCAGTTCTTATTTCTCCCGCACCATCTACCCCCCTTCCTACAATATGGATTCCTTCAAACGAAGCGTGAAAAAGCATCTCGCGGGCCAGTATGGCGGTGCCAATGGAGGTGATGCCTTGATATCGCTTCCGTTGTAATTGCAACTTGGGTTCTTCTCTTGCTTACCATCAGGCTGAGGAAACCCAATATACTGTGCCTCTATAAAAATACATACAAATAAAACTATGTTTTAGTGATAAATGGCGTATGATGATAAATGTCACGAGCACGAGAATTGGGCTCCAAGTCAATTGTGGGGATTGGCGGGGAGATGGGACAGTGTGCTGATGAGCCACTGGACCACAGCCCTTATATATTTCGAACGCGGAGCAGGTTTATTTTATTAATGAAATAGTCAATTAATAATATCTTCACTTACAATAATAATAAGAGCTATTTTTTACTAAGAAATGTTAAACTAGTTATCTGATTTTTTTTAAATTTATTATTTCAAAGGTCAAGACTTGTTACGGTTGTTAAACCAGCGGAGCAGCAGTAGTAGTAGGTTGAAACTTAGCCAAAACTTTTCCCATCTCCTCTCCTTATGTTTGATTGCTGACACTCGAAGGCTCACGCTTGACCACAATCTCACCTCACGGAAAGTGACGATGAGGTCTAGGATGTAACGCGTTTGCCTAGAAGATGCCTGTTCACTCTTGCCTTAAGGATATTCAGATTGTAGTGGTCCAGAAAAACAGACCATGGCAAGAAGTTCCACTCCTTAGCTGTCCGCATTATGAACGCGGAAGCAAATAGCTACGTGCGGATAAGGGCAAGCCAACAACGTATGGAGGAAACCCCTCGCCGCTCCTTGTTGTCCGGTAGTGGAATGGGCTAGGGGGGATCAAATTATGCAGAACCGCACACTCTCCGAAATGAATCCGGTAGAAGACTGAAAAACTTGACACACGTATGCGGTGGTCAAGGCTGTGCAAGCCAGACAGCCAGCCAGCCAGCAATTATAGGTACTATGGCTTTAAAGTATTGGATACGTCTATTCACAGGTATTCAGCATTCTGCAATACCTGCAAGCTTGACGATTGAATGAAGTGACACGTGCCTTTTCAAAAGGAATACGCTTTTTTCTCAGAGTATGTCCACGTCTGTCGAAAGCGCCGCGTATTTGCCACTTGCGAGCCGCTCACGAGCTGCTCGTCAGCCACTCACAAGCTGCTCGCGAGCTGCGCGCGTGCATTTTAGGTTCGTGTGCCACTCCAGTCCCGCCATCGCGCAGTTTGCGCGCATGTTACGCACCATATGCGAGCGACATTTGCGGCGCATTCGTCAGATGTGATGTGATGTGCGATCCTTAGAGATTATGATCTCATAGGTCCGGAAATATAGGCGATAGGTTCTTTTCTTTGGTAAGGAAAATCATACGAGAGCCACGCTAATGAATGTGCGGGCCCGACCAGAGTGCCTGACCGGAGACCCGGCCTCACAGAAAAAAGACGTGAAGCAGCACTATGCTGTGTTTCGCTTTCGGTACCGGAGGCCCAATCCGGGGGTTTAACGGTTGGCGGCGCACTTTGGACTCCATTGGTGTCGCGGGTGTCCATAGGCGGCGCCGGCAATTGCTGACCATGAGGAGATCCGTCTGCTCGTCTGCCACCTATCACATAAAAATAACACTAACAGGGTTTTAACATTTTGTAGTGCAAAAAGGGCACAGCCCACAAAGTGCGAGAGGTGTAGTCACCCTTCTCCAATTTGCACCCTTTGATGCGAAACACCTGTGTGATTCGCGTCGAATATGTTTTCAGGTGAATTTTTGAGCTAATATTTCAGCTAGAATTTGAATTATGAAGTTTTTTATGTGATAGTTGGGAGCAGACGGATCCCCTGATGGTAGAATATACTGTCCCACAGTCCTACTGCAGGGCAAAGACCTCCGTTATAGAAATCAAGTTATCTCTAAGTACAATGATGGGATAAGGCTTAGCGTGGTGAACGCTTGCCTAATGCGGATTGGTGATCACGAATTCGAGCTTTGTTCGAAAAGTTTGAACAATTTTCCCTCACCGCCGAGCTAATGGTAGAAATACCCACATAGAATTGAGAAATCTAGAGGTCCATGCTCGAATTGGACGACCCGTTTGGAACAGTGGTAGTGAACGCTGTCTTTGATGCAAGGGTTGCGGGTTCGATCCCCGCACAGTACAAAACATTTGTGTGCATGAACATGTCTATTTGTATTGGCCTGGGTGTTTTCTATATATTATAAGTATCATCATCGTCATCATCATCAACATTTCAGCCAGTAGATGTCCACAGCTGGACATAGCCCTCCCATGATGTTCTCCAAATATATCGGTCCTGTGCCGCCCGCATCCTGCTACCTACGCCAGATCGCGATTGAGGTCCAACTTGTGGGGGGCTATTATAGGTATGTGTTTTCGAAATAAACGTAGTAAATGTATATATTTGTAATTCCGCCGTTGGTTCTGATATCCGTAACACAGGCTCAAATAATTTTTGGGATGTCCATTAAAATTGTCGGGCATATCCATATTTCGACACATACATTTAAATTGTTTGTATCACACTGCGGTTTTCTTTTTTACACCTTTTGTCACACCATCACAATGCAAAAAATAACAAAAAATTTTTATCGAAATTTGTAGCACCTCGCCTGGCGCGGACACACTGAGGCCGCAGTCTGAAAATCAGCGTCATGGCTTTGCTGTGGCATAGGCTGAGACGGGGACCATTCTTGCTGCAACATTGTTCACTAATTCATCGTCATCGTCAGTTCATTTAAGTCCCCACTGCTGGGGCACGGGCCTCCCTCAATCACATGAGGGGTAATTGCCATACTCACCACGCTTGGCAGACGGGTTGGCGAGGGTTTTGATATAAATGCAAAGTTTTCTTTCTCTGGGTGCTGATGACCATGCCAGCAGTTTTACCTTAGTCGCCTTTTACGACACCTCGGTAAGAATGAGGGTGGCCTACTACTCTGCCGGGGACCACACGGTCTGGTTCACTAATTATTATTCTTATATTTTGTATCTCATTAATTGCTTCTACCTATCAGACTCTATGACTATTATTAGTGTTTACAACTTGATTATGTAACTGTATAATTTTGTGCAGTAGAATAAACGTATTATCTATCTATCTATCAAAATAGCTCTCACTAATTCCAACCTCTGGTGATTAGGCACATCATTGATCGATGAAATAACACCCTTGGATGACGATGGGACTTGTTATGTCACTTCGCCTAAAACTCAAGCCCAATTTTGAATATACCCGTAAAGAACTCCATGCCTTATCGTTGTGGGATAAAAACCCATTTGCAACAATATGCCGGGATTTACGGCTTCCGATATCAATTCCATAGGATTTTCCATTCCAATGAGATGAGAGGTGGATTTTTACATAGAATGAGATGTTTAAGGTATAAAGAATATTTGAGCTTAATTTACGTGTGATACACCTTTGTTAGCTAAAACTGTGTTATAGAGCACGTATGAAACTTAAAACAAAAAAAAACAGACAAGGTTTTGGAAATAAGAATGAAAACTACTTTCATCGTTTTAGTTAACAAAGGTTTAACAAACATCTATGAATAAGACCCAGCAAGTAAAGTAAAAGTTAAGTTGATAAACAACTTCTTTGATATGAGTGGGGTGGCTTAAGGCGACGCGTAGCCCTAACTAGCGACATGAATCAATTTAAATTGTTAGGTACAAAACCGGATCTATTTTTTATTAAACTCTTTTTTAGGGGATGTCTCTAAGCAAACATTAATACTATTTATTTAATAATTGGTCAGTACTTTTGATCTGTTTTTGCACTCGAAACTTGGATTAACGCTATAAGTGGCCGTTTTTGGTGCTCATTCGGATCATTCGGCTCACTCAGATCATTCAGCTCATTCGGATCATTCGGCTCATCGGATCAATCCGCTCATTCGGATCATTCGGCCAACCGATTACGGCTACGGCGGCCATTATAGCGCTCAATTGTGTACAGTCGCTTGAAATAAAATGTAAACACCTCGAATCTTAAGGCTGAACAATAAGGTTCATATTTGGATGAGTTCGGATACTTGTTAGTGAACGTGACTGTACGCAAACACAAGTGCACCCTCTATTAATGAAAATGAAAATAGTTTATTCAATTTAGGTCCATACAGAACACTTATGAATGTCTACATGTTTACCATTGCCAAGAAGACAATAATAATCTGAGGTAACTTATTAAACATTTTTATGCTCAATCTTATAAATGAACTGCCGACCTCATGGAGCCTGATATTTGGAATGGCAAGTCTGTGCTTATTTCTGGTGTTAAGGCTGTGACAGTCTTGGAGAACAGATTGAGATTCTTATGTACGTACATAAGGCAATCAAGGATGTATTGAGAAGCCACGGTAAGTATGTCGATATATCGCGATCTAAGGCCATAAATGGCGCGGATGGCTCTCTTCTGTAATATGAAAATAATCTGTATATAAGCAGCTGATCCCCATAGTAATAGACCATATGACATGATGTTATGATTATGTTAATTTACCCTCATATCCCGATGGGACATCGGTGTGGCATGACCGAAGAGGGACCGGGCGCAAGACGAACGGCTTGGCGTGCTTTTCATGGTGCGAGACCGCCAACTTTCAAACTTAGACAAGGCTGGCTAAGAATTTGACTGACCGGATGGCGCAATTGGTAGTGACCCTGCCTCGTACGCCAAAGGTCGTGGGTTCGATCCCCACCCTGGACAAACATTTGTGCGATGAACACTTGTGTTTGTTCAGTGTCTGGGTGTAATATTTGTATTTAAGTATATATTTGTGTTCCTCTGTTGTCTGATATCTGTAACACAAGTGCTTAAGCTACTTAGTACGGAATCAGGTTAACGTATGAGATGATGTGAGAATTATTATTATTATAATTTCTTACCAAAAACTTAGATACAAATTTTTGGCTCGATCCGGGGATTAAGCTCGGGACCTCTTGCGCAGCCGTCCCACTAACCACTGCGCCACCGAGGCAGGTAGGTTGCTATACAGGGTAAACATTACTATTTTTCTAACCACCTCTTCTACCAGTAATTCTGTACAACTTTAGAATTCCGACTTTTGCAAGTTAGTCGAACATTTCGACTCGCGAATCCCCATAAAAATAACAAGTTAGGTAACCTACTTTGTATGAAAATTTTTATGCGAATTTCTAAAAGTTATATTACTGAAACCGTACGACTTGGTATGACTATGTCAACAGTCAAATGTATGAAAAGTTTGGCGATTAAAAAAATTACAAAAAATCTTTTGGTTTTTTCAGTACAGCACCCACTGTGCTATTGTTTTAAATTAAAATAGAAACCTCGGTCACCTGGACAGTAATAACGAATCGATTGATCCTCATTCATCAAAATCGGCTGGGTAGTTTAGGCAGAATCTAGGAACGTATAGAAATATTTACATACATACTTTGGTTTTGCCGTAGTCGGGTAAAAAGAGTAACTGGCTGTATCTCTGCCACAATAGATCATCTACTGGGCGCAGTGGCTATGAGACGCAGGGCTCACCCCATTTCTATCAAATAATAATAATCTTATCAGATCTTCTCGACCAGAAACAACTTTTCGAGTGGTAGAATCGCATTATGTTTATTTATTTTTTTAAGCATATTTTATGTAAGTATCAACATATACCTACATGGTGTTTCATGTGGGGTGTCAAACGGAAGTCCATGGAGAGAGCATCTTTTGGAGTAACCGAAACATTCCTATGTATGATTTTTTTTAGTTCAGTAATTGACAACATTTTTTGAATTTTGGCAAATTCTCTAACCTCAACAGCTTAAACATTATCTTATAGTTTCACTTACATCACCAATGGAGTCAAAAGTGCGCTCGCAACCATTAACTGCCCCTCCGTGGGAAAGGCCTCCGGTATCACTCGGATGAAGCCTATGAATACCAAAGCGTGTCTCTCCACCGTAAAAATATTATTGTTATTTTATTCAGATGAACTCGTATTTTTAGGCAAGATGGCAAAAACAGGGAAGAAAGTAAGTCTACACACCTCAAACATTATATTTTATTAGACGAGACTGGCTAAAACAAACTTGCGAGAATAAAAACCAACTGCCATCGCTCAAATAAAACTCCGGTGTCTTTAAACAGACGGAAACAAACTCATTTTAATTTGGTTTATCGAAGAAGTTAGATTGGGGGGAAATTCCCTTGTTTAAAAGGTGACTGGAGCATCCGCAATGCTGCGTTTTACGCCGAAGAATGAGAGGAGAAATACCACCTTTTTTTTACTGTTGTTCTCTTGAATACTCGGTTAAGAGGTTTGGAGTAGCTATAAACTGCGTTTTATGCCAATTTTTGGAATGAAAGAAGAAAGAATAGAAGAAGATGTGTACCTTTTTTAGACTTGTTTACTTTATATTGCTATTTTACAACATGTCCTTATATAACTTCGACTGTAAACTGGAATTTATCAAGACGGGAATTAACACGATATTGATTATGTGGTACAACTATTGTGTACTCACATATTTTGCCCGACGTTTCGGCTACGTTACAGCAGCCGTGGTCACGAGCGAAAATATGTGAGTACACAATGTTGTATCACATAACAAATATCGTGTTAATTCCCGTCTTGATAAATTATAGTTATAATGCAACGCGAAAATCTAAAAACCATGTAAATTGGCGACGACGAGCTTGTGGGTAAGAGGCTACAAAGCCTTGAACACCGACGCAAGGTAGCAAGCTTGTCGATCTTCTATCGGATACATTTTGGAGAGTGCACCACGGAACTGTACAATGCCATTGGAGCATCTCCGTTCTTCCACTACTCCACCAGGCAGATCCTCAATCGACACCGGTACATGGTAGAAATACAAAAAGTCCGCACAAAGAGGTTTCAATCCTGTTTCCTTATTCGTACTACGAAACAGTGGAATCAGCTGCCTGAGGAGGTGTTCCCTAGAGGCTACAATTTAGGGGTTTTCAAAGCGCGAGTGAATAGGTATCTTCTAGGTAATCGTACTACATCTTAGACCATATTATCACTTACCATCAGGTGAAATATGGTCAAACGCTTACCTATCTACAGTAAAAAAAAAACTGAAAAAACCACAAATCAAGAATGAGGCCACGCAGTTAACTTATTTAGTTCATCATTCTTTTATGATTTTTAGCAAAAGTTTTTGATGAATTAATTGTTGTAATGAAACGATACAAAAAGGTGCGACTCAAATACCTTCGTTGAATTTCATTTTTATTGTCGAAATTGTTTTTTTATTAATTTTTGTCTTATAAATATTTAAATATTTTATCCCCTTGGGAGAGCCGCTTTGGCACAATTGGGCCGACTCGACCTGTTGTACCACGACCTCACACAAAAAAGCGCGAGGCAGCTCCTGCAATCTGATTCATGTGTGTGCGAGGGTACTGGAAGCCAAATCCAAGAGGTGGGAATTGTGCAGGTTGAAGAAGGAAAGTTTACAGGTTGACTTTTCTATTAGTGTCTACGGGCCATCGCCTACCAACGGGTGATCCGTCGGCTCGGTCATTTTTTTTTATGTGATTAGTGGCAGACGAGCAGACGGATCACCTGATGGAAAGCGATTGCCGCCGCCACTACACCCGTGACACCATTGGAGTCATAAGTGCGCTGCCAACTTTAAACCCCCCTTTCCCTCGGATGGGCCTCCAGTTCACTTACGCAGCGAAACACAGCACAGTGCTGCTTCACGCCGGTTTTCTGTGACGCCGTGGTGTCACTCCAGTCGAGCCGGCCCGTTCATGCCGAAGCGTGGCTCTACCACAGTCAAAAACTTATCACATAAGAAATGTGATATATTTCACTCAAATGTCTCTGAGGTGGTGGCGTTATGTGGCGGGTCATTACATTCCCTCTAATATGGTTGAGTGAAATGATGGCTGACACATACGTCATACTTGTGAACAGGTGCCACCTTTGGGGACTGGTCCGCTTCGGTTTACCTCATATTTAGCTTTTAATTTGCTTCATTCTATTTTGTGTTGCATTAGACTGTATGACTTGGTATGAGGATAATAAACCATTGTAAAAAAGTTGGCGATTAAAAAGAGTAACTGGCGAGTTTCTTGCCGGATCTTCTCGACCAGAAACAACTTTCCGAGCCAGTGGTAGAATCTCATTATGTTTATTTATTTCTTTAGTGTATTTTATGTATCAACATATATATGTATTAACATGTAAATTATACACAAGTACTTATAAATAGTTTGAAGTCATTCAAATGTATGACGATTTGTAAGTGCTGTGTACAAGTCTATGCAAATAAAGAATTATTTCTCTAAAGATTCTCTCTTATTTCTCTAACTAATAAAGAATTATTATTCTTCTCTCGAGAAGCAAGTAATCTACACAAGCTTGTTTTAAAGGAAAACTGAGGAACTCATACTTTTAAACACTTCAGGGGAGACTTAAATAAGAACTTTTTATTTCAATATTAATTTGTAAAAAAGATGAGTTTTGGGCGCGCAGTGGTTTATTCCGCATACTTATTATTTAAAGTAGGCGTTAAGTAGAATGACGGAAAATAATTTCACCTGAAAAATTATTGTGCGTCCGTCAGCGGCAAGTTGCTGAAGTTTTTTTCAGTGATTTACATCTGAGTCAAAATATTTGTGTGATACTCCATAATCATTATCGTTTATTGCATAATGTGGTTACATAAGGTTTTTTATTATTATAAAAAGTTCTCGTATAACCCTGCTAGGGCACAGTCATTTCTTTTATACTATTTATAATGGAAATGACTAAATTAAAAAGACAATTTGAACGAACGGTTTTAATTTGAATTTAATCATTTTTTTACAAAAACATCAAAATATGAGAAAACGTTTATAATTCCAACAAATATCATTTGAAACCACTGAAACTGCGATTGCACACTTGCTATGAATTTTACATTTTAGTAAAGATAATAATGGACTAAACAATAATCTGAACATAGCTTAGACAATGAATGACTCATCCAACAATGATTGAAACAATGACTGACTGAAATAATGTCTCGCATGACTGATTCCTAGATCCGTGCGCTCTGAGCGCCGACAAGCAAATGCGCTGCTGTCCGATCGGCTCGTCTATTTATGGGCTTCTTGCTGTCTGATCGGCTCGTCTATTTATTTATGGGCTTCTTGCTGTCCGTAGCGGCTCGGGTGGGGATTACTGATCACCATCACCAATCACACATAGATATTTCTGCATCGCCTAATGTTTGACTGGTAGAGAATGCTATATAGCAGTAAGTCAGCCAGAATAAATAAATAAAAGACGAGTATAGGTATATAGATTAATATACTTTTTTTATTTCTTTTTTTATGCTAGAGGCGGACAAACGAGCAAGCGAGTCACCTGATGAAAAGTAATCAACGCCGCCCACGAACAACCGCCAAATCACAGAATCGCTAATGTGTTGTCGGCCTTTTTAAAAAAAAGTACGCTCTTCTCTTGAAGGTCCCTAAGTCGTAGCCTTCGGGAAATACTCCTGCAGCCAAACCGTTCCTCAGAACTGAGGTACGTGGTAGAAAGTACCGCGAGAAACACACAAAGTCAAAGTCAAATAATTATTTATTTGCATAGGCTTCTATACAGCACTTACAAATCGTCATATATTTAAATGATTTAAAACTATTTATAAGCACTTATGTATGTATAATTTACATGTTAATACATACATATACAAATTTATTTCTTCGTCATCACAGGAGGTACAAAATTGACAAAGGTAAATGTAAGTGGTAACTCCATGATGCGCCTACAATAGCATACGAAATCATTAGATGCAAAAAAAAAAAACTTGTCATCATACACAATATTATTAGATAAATATGTTAATCCATAAAATATACTAAAAAAAAAAAATGCGATTCTACCACACCGGCTCGGAAAGTTGTTTCTGGTCGAGAAGAACAAGAAACTCGCCAGTCTCTTTTTTTCAGTACTCTTTTTAATCGCCAAACTTTCATACAATGTTGTGTCTTCATCATACCAAGCCATACAATTTAATTGTATCTAATACAAAATAAAATAAAGGAAATAATAAAATAAATATTATGAGGTAAACCGAAGCAGACCAGTCCACAAAGGTGGCACCTGTTCACAAGTATGACGTATGTGTCAGCCATCATTTCACTCAACCATATTAGAGGGAATGCAATGACCCGCCACATAGCGCTACCACCTCAGAGACATTTGAGTGAGCATGACTTCTTAGGTTCCCCTCATAGGTCACAGAGTATTAGACCGTCATCCATCGAGATGATGGGGATGGAATGACAATCGTATGCGAGTGGTTTGATGTAAGAATTCAGCTGCAGAGAGTAGATCTTATTGCATAAAATACACAACTTAAGTACTAGGCTTTACAGAAAATTTGTGTACAATTTCGGCGGTCTTATCGCTGAGAGTATATGTTATACTACAAAGTGCTGCATAAGGTATTCATCTCTATTAGATGTAAAGGCGACTCTACAAGGGATTTACACTAACAAGTTCCTTACCCGTTGCACAAACTCTACACTTCGCCTTCGGAGCGAGGCTTATGATAACTTACAGCAGTTTAAGTGGCTCTGCCGTAGAATAGTGTTGCCGGAAAATCGATTGTACGTCGATCAATAATCGATTATCCAAATGGGGCCCTAATATTCTAACAACTGTGTTATTGATAGCAGTATAATCGTTTAAACTGATGATTTAATGGAATTAAGCCAATAATAGTATTGGATAGTGATTATAATAAATGTATCGATTACTCTGCAATTATTTCTTGATATAATCGTCATTGATACAGAAGATTTCTAAGTAAATTACAATTATATCATTGCAGATTAATCGATTATAATTGATTTAACCGATAGTACAGGCTTAGTTCCAGTATCGATTTAATCGTCAATGTAAACGAATATAAATTAACGGAGTTCGCTAATACAAGCAAATCTGTCGCTTAAGAGGAAGCTCCAAGCACAATTTTCTGTATGACATGGTGTGTTATTGTATTCACGATTTTTTTTGTTAATAATTGTTTATAATCGATTGTATTGACCAAAAATGAAAATTGATTTATTAGATAGTATCGATAGTACCATCGATTGTAAGATTATTAAGGGTGAAAATAATCGATTAATCAATTGTCGATTATTCGGCAACACTACTAAGCTTATTGGCTCTATCGGAAGTTTAGTAGTTTGTCTCAATTAGGTTAAATATCTTCTGTTTTGTGATGGTTTCACAGACATGAAACATGGTAACTTAGCCGATAAGAACGTTGTTTCAAATCCGAGCATGCATCTCTGAATTTTTCAACTTTATAATATGCATACTAGTTGCCCACCCTCACTTCGTTTTGGGACATTAATTACACTTTATATCAATATTACTTCGCACAAGCAATCGCTGAAATTATGAACAACATCATTGTATAAGTATTAAAGATGGTGGGTGAAATTACTAATTGATAGTGCCTATCAGCGGCATCTGAGACAGGTACAGTCGAACTTTAATGATGACCCAATACAGCTTGAGGGTTACCAAGCAACATGTCGGCGGTCGGGTTGCTTCGACGGGCTATGTCAGCGGGATTGGTCGGTCGGCTGTGTCGGTGGGCTGTGTCGGTGGGCTCTGTTGGTGGGCTCTGTTGGTGGGCTCTGTCGGTGGGCTGTGTCGGTGGGCTCTGTCGGTGGGCTGTGTCGGTGGGCTGTGTCGGTGGGCTGTGTCGGTGGGCTGTGTCGGTGGGCTGTGTCGGTGGGCTGTGTCGGTGGGCTGTGTCGGTGGGCTGTGTCGGTGGGCTGTGTCGGTGGGCTGTGTCGGTTGGCTGTGTCGGTAGCTTGTTTCGGTGGGCTGTGTCGGTGAGCTTTGTCGGCGGGCTATGTCGGTGGGCTATTCTGGGAATACGTCAAAGACAAAAAGAAGGATAGGCGTCCTGTTGGCGTATATAAATCAGGCGAAGGGGAGGTAACGGCCTGGCAGCCGCAGACGCGTTCGCCCAATACTTCAGCTCTGTATTTCAGGATGAGGTACCGCGGCTGGATCCTGCTGAGGCTGCCCAGGCTGCCCACACCCATGCCAATGATAAGTACTCTGGTTGAGACAGATTTAGGAGTAGCGATCAGACGTATGAAAGCCCGAACGTCCTGCGGTCCAAATGGTATACCAGCATTCTTGGTGAAGGATTGTATATCTGCATTTCGGATCCCCCTTCTGTATCTGTTTAATCTATCCCTTAAGTACTCACACTATCCCACACGCTGGAAAACTTCATGAGTCACACCAGTTCCTAAAGGAGACTCAGAGGCGGTATGGGACGCAAGGCTCACCCCATTTCTTTCAAATAATAATAATGTCTATGCCAAAACACAATATCCATATTTTCCATCCATTGGTCCGTTTTTTAAACGAGTTTTGAAAAGAGTTCTTTCCCGGTAGGCAGGGGCATGACGGTGCTCCGGCATTGTTGTTGTCTATGAAGCGGCGGTTACCATTTACCGTATGGTGGACCGCATACTCGTCTGCCTATCTTTTGCAATTAAAAAACACGCCAGCACGGATAATGATGGTTCGAAAATCAATACCAGGAGTCGTAGGTCCAATTACCATCCTGGACAAACATTCGTGTGATGAACACGTGTACTCGTTCAGTATATGGGTGTGTACCCGGCTCCAACGCTCACAAAAAACCCGACACATATAGGTGGATAAACTATTGGATATAGTGTACCTTAACACCCACAAGTTTATATAAGTAGGCTTTAATGTTCACGCATGGCCGGGCTCCACATTGTGTCATAGGCTATAACAGGCCCTACGGGAGATCTGTGTCGGGTCAGTAAACATCTTTTTTATTATTATAGCCTTGGGTTGGTTTCACACGTGACGCCTCGTTCACAGATATGACTTATGTCCACCGACACAGCCAACCGACACAGCCCACCGACAAAGCCCACCGACATAGCCCACCAACAGAGCCCACCGACACAGCACACTGACACAGCCCACCGACAGAGCCCACCGACACAGCACACTGACACAGCCCACCGACACAGCACACTGACACAGCCCACCGACATAGCCCACCAACAGAGCCCACCGACAGAGCCCACCGACAGAGCCCACCGACAGAGCCCACCGACACAGCCCACCGAAACAAGCTACCGACACAGCCAACCGACACAGCCCACCAACAGAGCCCACCGACACAGCCCACCGACATAGCCCACCGACACAGCACACTGACACAGCCCACCGACATAGCCCACCGACACAGCCCACCGACAAAGCCCACCGACACAGCACACTGACACAGCCCACCGACATAGCCCACCAACAGAGCCCGCCGACACAGCCCACCGACATAGCCCACCGACACAGCCCACCGAAACAAGCTACCGACACAGCCAACCGACACAGCCCACGACACAGCCACCGACACAGCCCACCAACAGAGCCCGCCGACACAGCCCACCGACATAGCCCACCGACACAGCCACCGACACAGCCCACCGACATAGCCCACCAACAGAGCCCGCCGACACAGCCCACCAACAGAGCCCGCCGACACAGCCCACCGACAGAGCCCACCGACAGAGCCCACCGACAGAGCCCACCGACAGAGCCCACCGACAGAGCCCACCGACAGAGCCCACCGACAGAGCCCACCGACAGAGCCCACCGACAGAGCCCACCGACAGAGCCCACCGACACAGCACACTGACACAGCCCACCGACAAAGCCCACCGACAAAGCCCACCGACATAGCCCACCGACATAGCCCACCAACAGAGCCCACCGACAGAGCCCACCGACACAGCCCACCGACAGAGCCCACCGACACAGCCCACCAACAGAGCCCGCCGACACAGCCCACCAACAGAGCCCGCCGACACAGCCCACCGACACAGCCCACCGAAACAAGCTACCGACACAGCCAACCGACACAGCCCACCGACATAGCCCACCAACAGAGCCCGCCGACACAGCCCACCGACAAAGCCCACCGACACAGCACACTGACACAGCCCACCGACATAGCCCACCGACACAGCCCCCGACACAGCCCACCGACACAGCCCACCGACAAAGCCCACCGACACAGCCCACCAACAGAGCCCACCGACAGAGCCCACCGACACAGCCACCGACACAGCCCACCGAAACAAGCTACCGACACAGCCAACCGACACAGCCCACCGACATAGCCCACCGACACAGCCCACCGACAGAGCCCACCGACACAGCCCACCGACATAGCCCACCGACACAGCCCACCAACAGAGCCCGCCGACACAGCCCACCGAAACAAGCTACCGACACAGCCCGCCGACATAGCCCACCGACACAGCCCACCGACATAGCCCACCGACACAGCCAACCGACACAGCCCACCGACATAGCCCACCGACACTGTGTAGGGTCCAGTAAACATCTTTTTTATTATTATAGCCTTGGGTTGGTTTCACACGTGACGCCTCGTTCACAGATATGACTTATGTGTGAGCCATAATTAATTTTACCAATGGGTTAAATGAAAAGAAAGATTTAAGCTGAATATTTTAAAGAACAATACACACGCCATCGCCCAACGACACAGCCCGTCGAAGCAGCTCACCACCGATACAGCCAACGACACAGACTACCGACACAGCCCGCCGACATAGCCCACCGACATAGCCCACCGACACAGCCCACCGACAAAGCCCACCGACAAAGCCCACCGACATAGCCCGCCGACAAAGCCCACCGACACAGCCCACCGAAACAAGCTACCGACACAGCCCACCGACATGGTCCGCCGACAGAGCCACCGACACAGCCCACCGAAACAAGCTACCGACACAGCCAACCGACACAGCTCATTGACACAGCTCACCGACACAGCCCACCGACACAGCCCACCGACAGAGCCCACCGACACAGCCCACCGACACAGCCCACCAACAGAGCCCACCGACACAGCCCACCAACAGAGCCCACCGACATAGCCCACCAACAGAGCCCACCGACACAGCCCACCGACACAGCCCCTCGACACAGCCCACCGACACAGTTCACCGACACAGCCCACCGACACAGCCCACCGACAGAGCCCACCGACAGAGCCCAGTGACACAGCCCACCGACACAGCCCACCAACAGAGCCCACCGACACAGCCCACCGACACAGCCCACCGACACAGTCCACCAACAGAGCCCATCGACACAGCCCACCAACAGAGCCCACCGACACAGCCCACCAACAGAGCCCGCCGACACAGCCCAACGACACAGACCCTCGACACAGCCCACCGACACAGCTCACCGACACAGCCCACCGACACAGCCCACCGACACAGCCCACCGACACAGCCCACCGACACAGCCCACCGACACAGCCCACCAACAGAGCCCACCGACACAGCCCACCGACACAGCCCACCGACACAGCACACTGACACAGCCCACCGACACAGCCCACCGTAACAGCCCACCAACACAGCCGACCGACCAATCCCGCTGACACAGCCCGTCGAAGCAACCCGACCGCCAACATGTTGCTTGGTAACCCTCAAGCTGTAGTGGTGAGCTTGTAGGTATTTCTTTTACGCCATAAATCCATCAGGAGATCTCAAGCTGCCGACAAATTTTCCGACTTTTAATGAATGGATCCCATCATGGTAGCAATGACTTGGTTTCGATAATGGAGGCCTTTGTCCTGCAGTGGGATAGTATAGCTATATAGAAACCGTAAACTACACCCACATAGATCGGCTGCTAGGCGGATCTCTTCAGTGTTTTGACCGTGGGAGAGCGACGCTTCGGCATGAATGGGCCGGTTCGACCGGAGTGATACCACGGCGGCCTGACAGAAAACCGGCGTGAAGCAGCACTGTGCTGTGTTTCGCTGCTGGAGTGTGGGTACCCGAGGCCCAATCTGGGGGAATGAGGGGTTTGAAGGTTGGCAGCGCACTTGTGACTCAACTGGTGTCGCGGGTGTCTATGGGTGGCGGCAATCGCTTACCATCAGGCGATCCATCTGCTCATCTGCCACCTATTACATAACAAAAGAGTCCTGGGGAAGCCAGTTCCAATTCAATTTGAGGCAAGCTCAGCCGTTCCTCGGACATCTCGTTATTTCTGTCACGATATATACCGCAACCCTTCCGTGCAAGAAGAAACGGCAAGATGTCTGTTCGAAATTAGTAAGAAAATTTAGAGTATTTGCGAATACCAAAAATGATGAATGAAACTTGATTATATTATGATTTTCTTTAAATAATTGTGTAACTAGACAATACAAGCTGTGTCTCTGTTAAATTTTCATAATTAATAATTCAGTTTTTAATATAAAACAAATAGGCTTAAAATAGGTCGTTAATGTCGAAAAATTTACGAAATACAATCGCATATATTTTTATAGCATTGACTGACCGGATGGCGCAATTGGTAGTGACCCTGTCTCTTACGCCAAAGGTCGTGGGTTCGATCCCCACCCTGGACAAACATTCGTGCGATGAACACTTGTGTTTGTTCGGTGTCTGGGTGTAATATATGTATTTAAGTATATATTTGTGTTCCTCTGTTGTCTGATATCTGTAACACAAGTGCTTACGCTACTTAGTACGTATCAGGTCAACGTATGAGATGTGAGAATTATTATTATTATGATAAGTGACAAACGGGAAGATGGCACGCCTGATGATAAGCGGAATTATATTAGTACGGAATCAGGTCAATGTATGAGATGTTGTGAGAAATTATAAAAAAAAAAGAGGCATATATTTTTAAGTGGGAAAATGGGGAGTGTTCCGAGCTGTTCGGCCTTATTCCAGCTGCAAATTTTCACCATCGTACATCACGCCAGAATTCCAAATTTCACCCACATCACTTGGATGGATTTTACTCCACCACAGTGCGCTTCTCACGTCACTTCCTACCGCGCGTAGTAAAACTATGGAATCAGCTAAAAATGAATGGTGTTTCCGAACAGATACGACCTGGTGATCTTCAAGAAAAGCGCTTATTCCTCCCTTAAGAGCTGGCAACGCATCTGTGATGCCCCGTGTGTCGCAGATGTCTATGGGCGGCGGTAATTCACTAACCATCAGGTGAGCCGTCTGCTCGTTTGTCTTCCATAATGTAAAAAAAAAATGTTGTAACCAAGACATAGATAACTTCCTTAATCAGAATAACAGCAATGAAACGTCTAGATATCCTCAAATTGCAAATTATTTTGGTATTACGTTTGTATGGGAAATACGATATTCGCCGGCCCCTTTAAGACCTGCCACATAACGCCACCACCTCCCGGACTAAATTTCACCATCCATCAGTGTCGCAGGGCGCGTGCGGCGTTATCTTCGTCCGTCTTGAAATAACCAGCTGTCTTCCTAAAGCGAGTGAGCGAAATAGGGCTTAGAAAAATAGACCAAGAGCTGGATGATATTTTACAAGTAATAAGTTTTTATGCTAGATACGACAAACGAGCAAGCGGTTCACCTGATGGAAATAATATAATAATAGTAGAACTGTACTCTGGACACTTCAAAATGAAAGTTTTTTTTTTTATGTAATTGGTATGCAGACGAACAGACGGATTCACCTGATGGTAAGCAATTGCCGCCGCCCATGGACACCCGCGACACTAGTGGAGTCACAAGTGCGCTGCCAACCTTTAAACCATCCTATCCCCCGGATTGGGCCTCCGGTACCCTCACTCACGCAGCGAAACACAGAACAGTGCTGCTTCACGCTGGTTTTCTGTGAGGCCGTGGTATCACTCCGGTCGAGCCGGCCCATTCATGCCGAAGCTTGGCTCTCCCACGCTAAACAAGTATTTGATATTAAGGTTGAGCGATGGTTTTTTATGTAATAGTTGGCAGACGAGCAAACGGGTCACCTGATGGTAAACGATTATCGTCACCCATGGAAGGCCACCTGTAACACCAGTGGAGTATAAATACGTCCTCTGTCAACCTTTGAACTCCCTTTCGCCGTGCCCTCAGTCACTTGGTGAAATACAGAGCAGGCGAATCGGAATAGAAGCTTCGAAAATGAGCACCACTGCCGTCTGACCTTCGCAACCCTTAGACAGGGGACCTAAGTCAAATGATCACGATTACACGTTCAGAATCATTACCTCAAATATTGTAGGTAAGTAAGATAGATAGATAGATAGATATACTTTATTGCACAAAAAAACACAACTTTAAAAGGCATTACAGAAACTTAATTGTACAATTTCGGCGGTCTTATCGCTGGAAGCGATTTCTACCAGGCAACCTTCAGGCAAAGGACATTTGATAGTAGAGGAGGGGTAGGTGGTGCAATATTGAAAAAGGGAAATAAGAGTGAACTGTATATATATATATTAAAATATTTATAATGCTAATACATAAATAAACAAAATATTATATACTAATAAATAAATATGTTATGCTTGGATAAAATAATATAAAGTACTAGATATACATTCATATAAATTAGGATCTTAGACGGACCATCGACTACTACCGATGACTGGACCTGTAAAAACTTAAAGGGATTGCTATTTATTTATTTAAAGGTGAGTTTTGACTCGGGCTTTCAAAATGGTTAATGATGGAGACTGTCTTATTGATAGGGGTAGGGAGTTCCATAGACGGTATATAAGTATCCACAATTTTGAGGAACTATCCGAGCCGTGCAGGTTTCCTCACGATGTTTTCCTCCGCCGTCGTGCTAATGGTAGAAAGCACATAGATTTGAAAACATCTGACCCTTATCTTATAAAATATAACAATTATGGGTACTACCTGTTCAAACCTTGAGAACTCTGGAATGTTCATTTTGACATTTTCCTTCACCGTCGAGCTCAAACTAATCTACCCCCTCCTGTACTATCAAATGTCCTTTGCCGAAGGTTGTCTGGTAGAAATCGTTTTCAGCGATAAGACCGCCGAAATTGTACATAAAATTCTGCAATGTTTATCATTTTTGTGCAATAAAGTACCTATATCCTACCTATCTATCTTAAGGTACAAATGAAGTGAATGAAGAATGAGTTGCAAGAGTGTTGCCATCAAGTAAAAAGCACTTTTGTGCCGTTTTTATTTTCAATCCATTTCCCTGCTTCCTTTCAGCTGTTTTGTCATTGATATCGCTCGCACCTCGGCATGCGGGTCGCCGGGTCGTCGCCCCCCATCGATCCGCGGAACTAGGTCGCCCGATGTTTGGCTCAATGATATTAATCAAGTATCACAGACACTTTAGCTACTTATTAATTTGATAAAAGAAGACAGACCGAGAATTTAATTTATTAGTCTAAGACCCGAATTAGGAATACCTAGTAACACCGCAACAATACAGTTTTTTGAACGGAAATGGTTTTTGAAATGCTATTGTCCGATCACGGTATTAAAGTCGGAACTAACGCTGTTTTTCTTACAAGAGTGTCAAGTGCTTTTGACATCTCCCATAGAAAAAATATTGTACAGCACCCCCAGGACAATGTCACTAAAGTGCCTTCTGGGCCCTGTTTAATAAACATTACAAATTGTAAATTGTAATTGTAAATTACAGGCTACAATTCTACAAGTTTCTGTTCAATAAAGAATACAACTTACAATTTTACCATGGTGGAAAATCTACAAAATTGTAGAATTGTAACTACAATTTTACAAGTTTCTGTTCAATAAACATTTTTCTTCTACAGGTGACAATTTACATATTTGTAGGGAAAACGGTTTTATTGAACGCATAATTGTAGTTACAAGTTTACAAATTTTGTAAATTGTATTACAATTCCGACAGGTGGACTCGCCTTGGGTCAGAACTTTTACAATTTTGTGTCTCCACCTAACAAGTAAAGAAAATTGGAATTAACAGTAAAAACATGGTCCTAACAAGTAGTAGTGGAAGTAGTGACAAAAGTGATGATGGGTATATTATAAGTGAACGGCAGCGGCGAGTTTTTCTTAAACGGATAGACTTAACTTTTAATGTGACAGATTTTACGTTCAACGAAATATTTCGGGTCTGTAAAACTACCTTCGAATATTTGATTACAAAAATTGGACATGCTCTGAAATACGATCAGGCTCATGGATGATTCTGCCATAACACTATTTCGATACCTATAGTTACCCAGTTTTACATTAACTATTCCGATTAACTTAAAAATCTACTTACTATGGTCCGTTTTCTAAAGTTTTGCCACGTCGTTTATTTTATCACGTAGGTATTTCCAATCTTTGCTAAAGATGCTCGATTTTAATTGTTCAGCAATGTCCTTCCACTTTTTTATTTTTAAATCGTGATTAAGTATATCACTAAATCTACCAAATAAAATATCCATATTCTCGTATATTAAGGAAATAATCAATATTTTGTTAACATGCTCCATAACTTTCGTTACGAAATAAACAAATAAGAAACAAAATTTTTTTGAAATCTACCCTTGTTAATTGTCAACAAAAACTTACAATTTTATGTAAATTGTAACTTACAACTACAAATTTGTAACTACAATTTTGTCATCGAGTTCTACAGGCGTTTTCTACATATGTAAAGGTTTATTAAACAGCATTTGTAATTACAATATTTGTAAGGTTTTTACTTGTAGAATTTTTACAGAATTGTAAGGTTTATTAAACAGCACTTGTCATAAAAACTTAAAAATATGTAAGTTTTTTACAAAATTGTAGAATTGTAATGTTTATTAAACAGGGCCCTGATTGTGGTGTGTAAATGACAATGAGATAGCGCGGCCCACCCGCGACATGTTATTGGTTAGGAAGGTTAGGAAATAGATTTGTCAGCAGGCACACTTGCGCACTAAATCCATGCTTTATTAACAGTCTCACTGCCACACTCAGAGTCGTTGATTAACTTAGTTGGCTACTTAAGAAAAAATATTGACCCTTATTTTGATACGCATAAAGACTACCGATACTAAAGTTAATGAACATTAGCTTAAATGACGTCTCTGAGTGCGGCCGTTAGTTTAAAAATTATGACGATTTATCTAAATAGGATCTACAAGCTCATATTTGGGCAAAAGCAAATTTACTTTACCATTACCTTACCATAGGTGCAAATTGCATCAATCAGCTGATCACTTTTTTGTGGAAAGATGATTGTTTTTCTGAGATTAAAGCCTCCCCGAATGATCGCCACACAGACCGGTCCTGTGCCGCCCGCATCCAAGGTATTCCCGCGACCTTCACCAGAAAGTCGGTTCACCTTGTCGGAGGCCTGCCTTCGACCTCTTATACGCAGCCTTCACTCGTGGACCTTTCTACATCATCGGCCGTCTGATATCCTCGCAATGTGCCCTGCCCATTGCCACTTGAGGCATGCAATTCTTTGTTGGTCTATGTCTTTGACCTTGGTTCTCCTGCGGATCTTATCATTCCTGATACGATCACAAGGAGAGCAAAGACACTCCGAGCATAGCCCTTTCCATTGCTCTCCGCATGACTTTAAGCCTTCTTAAGCGGCACATTGTAAGCGGCCACGTTTCGGTTCCGTATGTCATCACTGGCAACACACACGCATTAAAGACTTTCGTCTTGAGGCACTTCGGTAGATGGGCCGAAAATATGCTGCGTAACTTCCCGAATACTTTTTTGTATGTATATAGTATCAGCCTACAAACTGTCCCACTGCGGGGCAAAGGCCTCCATCATATAAATCAAGTTATCGCTACTATGATGGGATTAGACTTAATCACTACGCTTGCCATATGCGGATTGGTGATCACAAACCCGAAAACTCGAAACATACTTTTTGCTCGACCCGGGAATCAAACCCAGAACCCCGTGATAACGGCCCAGTACTTAAACCACTGGACCAAGAGGGCGTCTCTTTTTGTATGTACTTACACCTAATTGTTTACCCTTTGCTGTTATTTAACTATTGAATTTAAATATTGATTATAACTTCCCTAATGAATAAATAAATAAACATTGTTTAATTTATTTTATTATTTTGGTCCAAGTATTCTACTTAATTAATTCAAAGGTTAGCTAAATGATAACAAACAGACTAATTTATAGTGTAAATGTGTATTTAAGTAAATATTTGTAATTCTTCTGTTATCAAATGGTGATAAGTGTTTAAGCTACCCTTCTCATCTTAGCGTGTAATTCCCAGTTGCGTCCAAAGCTGTCGCTTTGGAGCCCAGGGTACGGTTGGACCATGATTCTTGATTTGGGGAGTCTGGTAATTACAACACAACAATAGCAAGTGTTTACGCTAGTTTAGTATGAAATCAGGTCAATGTATGAGATGTTGTATGAATTTATTTAATACAAGCTTTAGCCCGCGGCTTCGCTCGCGTTATAAAGAGAGAAAAAGTAAATAGATAGATTTATTTATTTAACACTCACGACACACAAAATTACAAATACAAAGACAAATTGCCGAAATGAAAACAAAAGTAGGAACAGCACACAAAACAAAAAAATAAACAGATAAAAAAAAGGAAAAGGGACTTACAGATTTCAATCATTAGGCCGGGCAATACTTACATTGCGTGTAGGTGTGTCGCGGTGCGTAACAAAAAGGAGCTCACTCAGCTAAAGCCACGACTTAAGGAAGGTACCTTCATGTAGGCCATAGCGCCGTTATTATACGAGGCCTGGTTGATGTGACACACGTATAAATACAAGATACCCCACACTCTTGCCTTGATGACTGCCTCGGTGATGCAGTGGTTAGTGGGTTGCACTTTAAAGCGACGGCTGCGCAAGAGGTCCCGGGCTCGATCCTCGGGTTGAACAAAAAATTTGTACCTATATTTTCAATAAGAAATTCTTAGTGTCAGTCTGGAAGTTGGCAGTCTTGTAACCCCGTGGCTCGGAAAGCACGTTAAGCCGTTGGTACTGCGCCCAATCCCTCTCCGGTCGTGTCACGCTGGTGTCCCATTGGAATATGAGGGTAAGGGAATAGAGAGTGCACTTATTTTGCGCACACACTTGATCACTATAATATATCCTGCGTACGTGGCTGATCTTCGCCGTAGCTGTTGGCAACCAGCAACTAACCTCCTTTTGATATTTATGGTTTTTAATATTTGTATTTTTCTATTCTTCCTATGTCAAATTAAAACAGTTGCTTGGAAAACGGGTTTTCGTTTACAGTAGCCTTGATTGGTTGGAGGATATTATTATTATAAATACATATAGTAAGTGTGTACTTCTCTTTCCGGGTTCCAGAGTGATAGCTTAGAACTCGACTAAGAAATATACGCTAAGTTGAGAGGGGGACTTAATTAGTTTATTTCAAAATTAACACAATACCTAATTAATCATTCGCAGGCAAGCAAAGTGCAATATCATCCGGCCATTTTCTTCCTTCCAGCGATTTCGTTCTTATTAAAGATCCCCGCACGTTTCTGCGACCCACATTCTTTTCTAATTAATCCCGGACAGTGCCCGTTTCTTCTTTAATTGAGTTTTGACATCGGTCATCAAAATTACATAAGATGTGGGAGTGTGATAACGGACTTTATACTTAATTAAAAGTTTTAATACGATGAGATGAATAATGAGATATTAAAGTTACTATCATACACCTTTATTTTTTAGGGTTCCGTAGCCAAATGGCAAAAAACGGAACCCTTATAGATTCTTCATATCTGTCTGTCTGTCCGTCTGTACGTCCGTCCGTATGTCACATCCAGTTTTTTCCGAAACTATAAAAACTATACTATTGAAACTTAGTAAATAGATGTATTTTGTTGTAGAAGAACGCGAGTATGTGCCCTATATTGTGACATGACGCAAGCATTCGACTATGTTAATCATAAAACCAACCAATAAAACCTCCAAGGTAGTGAATTTGAGAGTAAGCTAAAAAAAGAACTTTTGCTCAAAAGTTATTATGACATGAAGGAATTTTTTGACGATAAATTTTAGTTAATGTTTATTTTATTTTTATTGACATAAATGAATTTATTTAATGTATATGAATGTAATCTTTAATGCTATTTTATCTATTTCAATCAATGTAATGTAATCGAACCTTTTTCACAAGTGCCTTGAAAAGGTAATTTGTAGCATGGCTCTGTCGAATTGGAATTGGCGAAACATGTGAAACGATCTTTAAGAATTTTACTGTAAACACCATTTTATGTACCGTGTTTCGAGTGAATAAATGAATTGAATTGAATTGAATTGAATTGTCATCTGCCTTTTTTTACTATGCTTATTGTATTATGTACAGTGATGTTATGAATTTTATGTGAATAAATGAATATGAATATTAATATGAATATGAAAACTCTCTTGAAAAAACTGGAAAAATACAGTATAAGAGGTAATATCTTGAATTTGTTACAATCGTATCTTAGCAACCGTCGACAAAAAACGGCCATTACTAGTCTTAATATGAAATCTAAAACAAGAAATTTACCTATCAGATGTGCGTCATGTACCATATGGTGATCCACAAGGAAGCGTCCTGGGCCCTCTCTTATTCTTAATCTATATAAATGACATGCCTGAGGCCACTAAGCGACCAATGACAATATTTGCCGACGATAGCACAATAATTGTGAATGTAATGATATAAATCACTATAAATTTGACATTAATGAAACCCTGACATCTATAATGTTATATCTTAACAATAATAACTTAAATATAAACCTAAAGAAAACTCATATAATCCATTTTAGCCAGAAGTTTACAAACCCTACTAACCTTGAAGTATCATATCAGGATAATACTATCAGCCAAGTTAATACTGCAAGGTTTCTAGGATTGCAAATTGATAAAAATCTAAATTGGAAATGTCATATAAATGAAGTTATTAAAAATAGTAGCTCGGCATTCGCACTATTTGGGTTATCAAAAACTGTCCGCGAAGGTACGTTGATAACTGCTTACTATGGATTGGTGGTTATCTGATGTTTCTAATATTTTTTTCTAAACTAAGCCCAAGAGATGCCCCCAAAGTGGTAAATGTGTCCTCCCCCCCCCCCCCCCCCCCCCTCTAACTTCTATAACAAAAGAATTGTAACACTAAAAAAAATCATATATGATATACATTATCATAAAAACTAACAACGAAAATTGGTTTAAACTAGACCTAGTAAGTAGTTTTTTCTTTTTTTTTTTATATGAGAGGTGGCAGACGAGCAGACGGATCACCTGATGGTAAGCAATTCCGCCGCCCATGGACACCCGCAATATCAGTGGAGTCACAAGTGCGCTGCCAACCTTTTCCCCTTCCCCCCCTTGGGCCTTCGGTAGCCTCACTCACACGGCGAAACACAGCGCAAGCGCTGCTTCACGCCGGTCATCTGTGAGGCAGTGGTATCACTCCGGTCGAGCCGGCCCATTCATGCTTAAGCGTGGCTCTCCCACATTTAGTCCCACATTATTTATTATACGTTAATACGTTATAAACATATTACATAATACGTTATAAACCGTAAACCGCAATTTACCTTCCATATATCTTACTTGCTACTACGGAACCCTTCATGGGCGAGTCCGACTCGCACTTGGCCAGTTTATTTTTATCGTTCACATCCCGAAAATGATAAGTTTATTATAGATAGATTGAATAAAGATTTTTTTATCTATTATCTTTATTATTCTAAGGATCTTATTTATTCCCCCTGGATCCCCCTATGATCGTGGGTTCGATATCCGCCCAGGACAAACATTCGTGAGATTAATATTTGTGTTTGTTTAGGTCTGAATGTTACGTAATATTTATTTTATTCTATGATTCTTATACTACCTATTAGGTATCAAAAGTACCTACATATGATACAGGGTGTATCTGTGAACATTTACATGCATTTAATCACCAACCATTCTGAATAACATTTGTTCTATGACTTTTGGAAATTTGCATACCTATAAAATCAAACTTTTTATAATAAAGTCGGTCACGTGACTTAATCATTTTATGGGGAGTTTGTGGAGTGTTGTTGTTTTTTTATGTGATAGGTGGCAGATGGGCAGACGGATCACCTAACGGTAAGCGATTGCCGCCGCCCATGGACACCGGCGACACCAGTGGAGTCACAAGAGTACTGCCGACCTTTCCCCCGGATTGGGCCTCCGGTACCCTCACTCACGCAGTGAAACAGCACAATTTTGCTTCACGCCAGTTTTCTGTGAGGACGTGGTATCACTCCGGTTGAGCCGGCCCATTCATGCCGATGCGTGGCTCTCCCACGCTTCAGAATAGTTGGTAGAACTCGTGGTTAAAGGGATGTAAACGTTCACAGAATACACCCTGTCACACATATACCCTATATAAGTATTTATGAGCAGCTACAGAGCAACAATAATAAAAATAAACATTCAAGATAAGATAAAAAACAATTTATTGACCACAACACATTATACATAGAACAAACAAAACAGAAAAAACAAGGTACACAGACAAAAAGTTTCAGGTTGGACGTTGGGTGACGCCTTTGCGTTGAAAGAAATAATAGTACAGATTGACATGCAATATATTATAGACTTGCACAAAAACGAGTAAAACAAAATGAAATTTAACATATATAAAACAAATACATAATAATATATATGTAACCAATTTTTAATCATTATAATTATGTTAAAAAAATACAAAACAAAAAAAAGAATACACCAAAAGATGGCATTCGCGGGTGCCAAACCAATATTTATCATTAGCGGCAGTGGCGCCATCAATCAGGTACTCCGTATATTAGTACCCAGTGGCTAAAAATAACGTATATTTTAAAATTTGAAAACAACAAAACAATTAACATTTTATTACCATAATGCCTAAAATAACCCAGTCCTTCTCTTTTGCTACAGGTAAGAGTGAGCGAGATGGGAGATGACCTGTTTTGGGTTTCGGCCGGGTAAACTAGGACGGGTAAAATCTTATAGAATGTTTTGTTACACATTTTACTAAAGTTTCGGTTGTGTGATTATCTTGTTATTATATTATTTCCTAGGTACCTAATTAAAATATGTTGTTGACTCATAGATTAGATATTTGTACCTCAGGAGTGGGACAAAAGATGTTATATCCTTGCAAAGACTTAATAACTCAGTAACTCCCTTCATTCTTGTATACATCTTTACATTTTTAACTCCCAAATGCTTAGATTAAAACAAAATAGCGAAAGATAGGTGAGAAACTTGGCGAGTCTGACAAGCGGTAGTGTCACACAAAAATATTCTTTAATTGTTTTAAGTGAACCAGAAAAATCGTCATCATCGTCAGCCCATTTAAGTCCCCACTTCTGGGGCACGGGCCTCCCTCAATCACATGAGGGGTAATTGCCATACTCACCACGCTTGGCAGACGGGTTGGCGAGGGTTTTTATATAAATGCAGAGTTTTCCTTCTCTGGGTGCTGATGCTCATGCCAGCAGCTTTACCTTAGTCGCCTTTTACGACACCTCGGTAAGAGTGAGGGTGGCCTATTCTACTATATCTGCCGGGGACCACATGGCGTGCGATAAAGGTTACCAAAATCCCTATGTGCGCTTTTACGCGTTGAACAAATTATTCAAAAAGAAAACATGGGGGGCGGGGCAATTGAGAACATGGGGGTGTTTTAGATGAGCAACGAGGCTCATCTAAAGACCCCCATGTATGTAAGGAATCTAAGAATAGTTTGGACCACTGATGGGACACCCTGTATATCGATGACATCTATTATAGATGATTATAGATGTAGTATATATTCTTAGTGGTAGCCCGAAGTCTGGAAGTTGGCGGTATTGTTCCACCATGCCTGGGAAAGCACGTTAAGCCTTTGGTCCTGCGCCCGATCCCTCGCCTGTTCGGTCGTGTCACGCTGGTGTAGCATCTAAATATGAGGGTAAGTGAATAGAGAGTGCACTTGTGTTTGCGCACACACTTGAGCACTATAATATATCCTGCGGCTGATCGATGAGATTGGCCGCCGTAGCCGTAATCGGTTGGAGGATATTAGTTATTATTAGATGTAGTATATTACTAATATGTTGATACTGAACACGTGTAGAGAACTGTCGCACGCGCATGCTTAATGGCCGGCGACTGTAAGGTCAAGGATAGTGGGTTCTATTTCGATCTTGAACTTGACTCAAAGTTTGTATATCAAGATGACTATAACTTCTAATACTGTTTTATCTACACTCACGTCATAATCTTCAACTTAAGAAATCAAAAGTAAACACATCTAGACAGGCATTATAATATTGATAGCCTTAAGGTGAAGGGCAGGGCACACTAGGGACGCCGTATTTAATAAATAACCGTGCACAAATGTTGGGTCCGTTTCTGTACGCAAAAAAATTAATTTGTGAATAAATGTTTCGCGTACGCGTTGGACCCAACATTTGTGCATGGTTATTTAATAAATAGCATAAGCGTTTACCGACAGGTTGTAACCCCGAAATTGTTAAAATTAGATGCGGTTTAGTAGCTAAAAATTTAAATCGATTATTAGTCGCTAGTATGCCCTATCCGTCACCTTAAAACAAAATTTTAACTGTGCGACTACTATTGCCACCTAGTGGTCTTCGTGTCACAACAAAACGTCTTTTTATCAACGCTCAAATTCTTTATTGCAAGTATACGTATATTCTTTTTTTTTATAAATATTTCACAACATCACATACATTGATCTGACTCTGAGATGGGTAGCTCAAGCACCTGTGTTACGAATATCAGAATCAACAGTGGGATTACAAACATATACATATAATACTTTTCTTTTGTAAATACATACTTATAATACATAGCAAACACCCAGACCATTACAAACAAACATGTTCATGCACACAAATGTTTGTTCTGTGCGGGGATCGAACCCGCAACCCTTGTATCAGAGGCAGCGTTCACTACCACTGTTCCAATCGGGTCGTCACTTATAATACATAGCAAACATCCAGACAAATACAAACAAACATGTTCATGCACACAAATGTTTGTACTGTACGGGGATCGAACCCGCAACCCTTGTATCAGAGGCAGCGTTCACTACCACTGTTCCAATCGGGTCGTCACTTATAATACATAGCAAACATCCAGACAAATACAAACAAACATGTTCATGCACACAAATGTTTGTACTGTACGGGGATCGAACCCGCAACCCTTGTATCAGAGGCAGCGTTCACTACCACTGTTCCAATCGGGTCGTCAGTATTCGTGGATAAATCTATGGTATAGCGTCAGATTTGTAATATAATGGCAGCGAAATTTAGTATCCGAATACGATTGGTCAAATCGGACTCAAAACTACTAGGTGGCGTTAGTTTCTATATTAAATGAAATGAAATGAAAATTGTTTATTCAATTTAGGTCCATACAGAACACTTATGAATGTCAACATGTTTACCACTGGTTCGGAATGTAGTTTTCTGCCAAGAAGACACCAGCAAGAAACTCAGCAGTTACTCTTTTAAAAAAGAAATGTTTTACAAAATGTCACCATTAACTTAAAATATAGTACAATTTTTGTGTTACTAATATGACCCTAAATTATTGTCATTAAAAAAATCGTCTATTTTATAATAGCCTTTGATTTCGATTCCCGGGTCGAGCCAAAAGTATGTTTCGAATTTTTCGAACATAGCTCAGGTTTGTGATCACCAATCCGCATTTGGCAAGCGTGGTGATTAAGCCTAACCCCATCATAGTAGCGATGACTTGATTTCTATGATGGAGGCCTTTGCCCTGCAGTAGGGCAGTATATAGGCTGATACTTTATTTTTTACTTTACCTCCTCATTGTGGAATCAACTTCCCGCAGCAGTATTTCCGAACCGGTACGACATTGAAATTTTCAAGAAACGAGCTTCCTTAAAGGCCGGCAACGCATCTCCACTCCCTCTTGTAAACTTATGCTTACAAATAACAGATGGTTTAAGTATTACAGAACGTTTATTACGATAAACACAATATCCACAGCCTTTTTCTCCAAAATTGTATTATTCACCCAGTCTTGTTACGCTCAAAATCACCCGAGAATTCCGTTCGGAAATCTGTCAAGTATCGATTACAAAAAAAAATATTCTTAACACTATCGATGAGTTGAATTAATTCAAATATGTAAATTTTAATTGTTGAATAATGCTAATAATAGTAATATCTATCACTCTGGTGTGGCTGATGTCTATGGGCGGCGGTGATCACATACATCAGGTCAATGTATTAATGTCAGAAAAGTAATTATTGTGTGCGGAGAAAACTAACTAGTATAAGCAAGCAAACAAACTCTGTAACAGCAAACAAAGGCACGGACCTAGAGTCTGTGGTATGTAATTAACCAAATAAAAAAAAGAACCCACTGCCTTTGTCTTGTGAGGCAGGGTAATACCTAATAACATTTCGATTTAGGTTAGATTATTAAAAGGTTACGGTTTCCTAACCGAACTGTTAAAACGTTTAAATGTTATTAGAAAAACCGTATTAAAATACAATCAGTAATATAGATAGATAGATAGATAGATAAAACATATATATATTTATATATGTAGGTATGTATATAGTATATAATGTAGTTATTTAATATTAGTATTTTTTTTTTTCTCCTTACTAGTAACTACAAATTTTCCTTTCGCCGCACCACTGCACTTTCTGCATGACCCAAAGGTTGACTGGTAGAGAATGCTTCTTGGCATTAAGTTCGCCTTATTGTATCAAAATTTGTGCAATAAAAGTTTAAATAAATAAATAAATAAATAAAACGTTTATTTGTACTGCTGCATATACACACATTAAAATAAAACAAATGACACACATGCAAGAACACAAGAACATTACATTATAATTAGGCATTAAATTAACAAAAAAATAGAAACAACAATAAGCTGTTCACCTGTTGTGATCCGTGTGTGCGCTGCAGCAGTTCAAAAAGGCCGTGGCTCAGTGTATAGCTTTGCCCGAGCAGACAAAACACTGGTATTCTGCCACTACCCCAAAATACAGTCTAAATCTAATCTAATTTTATCTACGTTTAGAAAATCTATATAAAATATAGGGACCGTGTAGAACTGTTTTATTGTAATGTGTGAGTGAAGTATAATATCAGATGAATGTATGATGACAGCAATCGGAAAGGGAAGTAATCGATAAGTGCATCAAAATACTTTGGTATACCCAACATGAGTATGCGTGTAAGTGTAAGTTTTGCATGCTTATATGTTTCTACACGGCAAAATCCGCTACCGATTGACCCCGTGGGATACCTAAGCGTTGTTTATCTAGAAGAGCAATTTTCATATGTTTCTTGAAAGTGTATTTAGATTTAAATTGTCGTAGCGGAGGTGGGATATTATTCCAACACTTGGTTGCGAAGTAGCGGAAGCTGCCAGTAAAGGCCACAGTTTTGTGCTGATAACCCATGAACTGCGGGCGTGAGGACCTGGTGCCATATCTCTGATGAAAGGACGATATCTTTAATTTTGAAAAGAGATACTCAGGTTTTTTATATTTAGTTATGTCAAACATCAGACAAGCAAGGTGCAAATGCCTTCGAGATGCCATATTTAACATTGAAGCGGCATTCAGAAATGGCGTGATGTGACTCCTGGGCGGTACAGTAAAACAAAAACGACAACATGCGTTTTGGACCCGTTGGACAAGGCGTCGGTCCTGTGATAATAGTCGAGGGCCATAAACCAAATCACCATAATTAAGCTTTGATAGAACTAGTGACTCACATAGTATCACACGCATTCTTTCAGTAAGATAATTACGGATTTTGTAAAGGACTTTAAGGCGATAAAAACAAGCACGCACCATGGTTTTTACATGGTTCCCAAAACGAAGTTGACTATCCATTATTATTCCCAAATTCCTAGCCTCAGTCACCCGTTCAACTTCCTGCCCACAAATATGAAGTTTCGGATCTGTATCCAGGATTTTCTCAATTTGATGCTTGGAGCCCAAAATCATGCATTTTGATTTACTAGGATTTACCAATAGACCATTTCTTTTCGCCCACATAGCCACACTATCAAGATCTTTGTCCATTTTTAATATGGCTTCAGTGAAGTCACAAGGGGGGGCAGATATATATAATTGAACATCATCTGCATAAAGATGAGAGTTACAAAAGCCAATAGAATTTACAATATCCGCACTAAATACAACAAAAAGCAACGGCCCAAGTATTGAGCCCTGAGGAACTCCACGATCAAGCATTCTATATCGTGACAGCAACACCTTACCATCCTCACCAGTCAACTTCACGCATTGTGTGCGATTGCTCAAGTAGTTTTCAAACCAACCAAGTGATTTTTGATCCAATCCATAATAAGACAGCTTTGACAGCAATAAGTTAGTCGGAATACAGTCAAAAGCACGAGAAAAATCTAGCAGGGCTATACACGTGCCCCTTCCAGTGTCCTGTTGAGATAGAATATTATCTACTACGTCGATCAAAGCCGTCACTGTGCCCATCCCTTTACGAAACCCCGATTGATTTGCCGGTAATATTTTTGCATCTTCCACAAACTGAGAAAACTGCAAATGAATTGCCTTCTCTAGTACCTTAGATAGAAAAGGGAGGATGCTTATTGGCCTAAGGTCTTTGATTTCAGATGGGTTGTTTATTTTAGGTATTGGTGTGACTATCGCTGATTTCCATATACTAGGCACCACACCGGTTAGAATGGAACTGTTTATGATTTTGGTTATCACAGATAATGTACGAGGTAGCGCAAGCAACACCATGTCCCTTGCGATACCATTTGCACCTATAGCGTTCGTAGTAATGCTCATAATATGCTTAGCAATTTCGCTCTCAATATGAGTTCGATCGATAAATAACGAACCTAGCTCATGAGAAATATATAAATTAATATACAATTATAATTAGTAGCCAGTCACTTCAAACACTACAAAATAAAAGTAATATCAATAGGAAAAAAAAAATAAGTTTAAAAACTAAAACCCGACTACCAAAATAACACGCTCTAAAAAGTACGAAACAAGAAAACTGTCTCTGCTGAAATTATTACGCCGTATTGCCGTGGTCGTATGGCATAATAATTTCAGCAGAGACAGTTTTCTTGTTTCGTACTTTTTAGAGCGTGTTTTTTGGTAGTCGGGTTTAAGTTTTTAAACATTATTTTTATTTAACATATTTTTAGTTATGTAAACAAAATTACATATTTGAAATGTGCTAAAAAGTTCTTTCATTTGATACCTGATATTTTTTTTTAGTTCCTTACTCTAAGTCCCCTAGAGGGCGCTGTAGTCATTTTAACGTTACGTCATGTAACCTATAACCAGTAGACAATCAAGACGCTTCTAACGACACCTCATTTGTTCAAATATGATTAATAGTTTAGAAGTTATAGGTATGGTTATAGATGAACATACATACATACATACATACAGGTGAAAATCATAACCCTCCTTTTTGCTTCGCCGTAGTCGGGTAACAAAATGGGGACGAATTTTCTCCAGAATAGCCTACATAATATTGTATTTGATTGGAAGATAAATAACTAAAATAAAGCTTTCTAGTTACCTTTTTGATCTTTTTTATTTCATTTCCGAACCCTGTATTTAAGTATCTTTTTAATAGAGTAGAAAAAAATATTTTTCTGTTTTTTTTTTTACTTTGTATGTATTTGGTTTACAAGCCTGATTTCGCATTTTGTAGAGTATTATGTGCCGTTTTGCCGTGAGCAGACGATAGTAGTCAATGTATTTGTTGTATTATAATGAAGTTTTAAGTGAATTATTTCTACTGTAGGAGAGTTCCGCTTTGGCATGAATGGCCCGGCTCGATCAGAGTGACGGTCCGTGTAGCCGTGTGGTCCCGGCAGAGTAGAATAGGCCACCCTCACTCTTACCGAGGTGTCGTAAAAGGCGACTAAGGTAAAGCTGCTGGCATGATCATCAGCGCCCAGAGAAGGAAAACTCTGCATTTATATCAAAACCCTCGCCAACCCGTCTGCCAAGCGTGGTGAGTATGGCAATTACCCCTCATGTGATTGAGGGAGGCCCTTGCCCCAGCAGTGGGGACTTAAATGGGCTGATGATGATCAGAGTGACACAACCAGGGAGTGAGCACACTGAAGGCTCAATCGGGGGAAAGGGAAGTTTTCACACATGTGACTCGCATGGACACCCATGGGCGGTGGCTATCGTTTACCATCAGTTTATCCGTCTGCTCGTCTGCCATTTATCACTTTTATTTATTTATGTTTTCACGTTCACTGCACCCACAACGATATCTAAGCCTCAAGGTTATTTTGCGTATTTTCCTTCCCTTCATTAACGCGGTTAGTGCAATCATTGGAATTATGCGCGGGCGCAATTATTGTCCTTGCGTTGATCAGTGAACTTTGATTTATTTCTATTTTGATTAATTCCATTGTTTACTGTTGATTGGACGCTCTCGCAACCCTATTCTGAAACACTTTCCGACGTACAGGGAAAGTTAAATCTTGACTTGAGCGAACCACTCCGATTAACTCTAAAGTGAAAGTTTTTTTGACTGACTGCCTGACTTTGAACTTTTCTTAACATAGCAGGGACATTAAAAAAATAAGAAAAACGATATAATAAAATATTTCCACTTAAAGTTAGATACAGATAAAATAATGTAAATGCAAACCTTGCATCTGTAATAAATAAATATTAGAAATTTGTTATTGTTTTTATGATATCGCTTTTATCATAATCATTCATTCCTATCATAATAAGTCTAGGTATCAACCAAAAATACCTATATTCTTATCTATTATCTGAGCGTAATATTCTATACACTTCCAATTCGATTACAGTTTCTACTTTCTAATATGCGTTGAAAATAAGTATATTAAAAAAGAATTGTACCTCTTTTTGCCTGTAGTTAGATTGATACTCGTTATTGCACAACATACAAAACTAACAAACTCGCTGGGAGCGATCTCTACCAGACAATCTTCAGTTAAAGGACATTAGATAGAATTGGGGAGGGTGGTGCAATCCTCCTGGTATTCAACATTGATTAAGGATATTTTTAGATTCCTTCAAACCTAGCGTGAAGAAGCATCTCGCGGGCCAGTATGGCAGTCCCAACGGAGGAGATGCCTGACATCGCTTCAAAAACAAGACGGTTATAAGAAGACAGTTATTTTCTTGATTTCTTCATTGTATAAATATTGGTTTTATGTTGTTTACTAACGTTTATTTTTAACGAACATTTAAATATAAACTTTGCGACTCAAAATACTAACCAGTTTCTTTAAAATTTCAAATACTAAGGAGCCTAATCAAAACCAGTATTGCTTTATTGGATCATAAATTTCAACGCACACTCAAAAAAATCGTCCCTAACACTCAAGCAAGTCGCTTAGGAATCCGCACGGAATACCGGCGTTGGTGACGTGCGCCAAGCTACGTATATTACACGCCACCGCGCGCGTTTCCGCTCCAGTCACCATGATGCCGTTGAAAGGAGTTCGCGGTGCACACATCATCTTCGCCATATCCATAGCTTCTCTAATCTACGCCCTAAGATTGCCAATCAAAACCGAAACTAAAAAATCCCTAGGATATCCAAAAGACTCTCTCCTCAACTTCACAGAGCTAGCAACGGAATACGGATACAACGCACAGGAGCATCAAGTCATCACGGAAGATGGATACATCCTCACAATGTTCCGCGTCATGGGAGGAAGAAACTGCAAACGGATGAAGAAATCCCCACCCGTCATTCTAATGCATGGTCTACTCCAGAGCTCTGATTCCTGGCTGGACGCTGGCCCAAGTGCTGGTTTAGCTTATCTTATATCTGACGCCTGCTTCGACTTATGGGTTGGCAACTGTCGAGGAAACTACTACTCCAGAAGACACGTCTCATTGGATCCTGACAAAGATCCTCAATTTTGGCACTTCTCCGTAGATGAAATCGGCTACTATGACATCCCTGCTACGATCGACTACGTTCTCGATTACACAAAGATGAAGAGAGTCAACTACATAGGATTTTCTCAAGGTGCTGGCACATTCTTCATCATGTGCTCGGAGAGACCAGGTTACTGTGAGAAGGCAAATATGTTGATAGCTTTGGCTCCTGCTGCGAGACAGAAATATACCAAATCCGCTGTGTACCGATTTTTGACAGAGTCGATATTTCAAGTAGAAAACATTTTGAAAAGATCTGGAGTTAATGAGCTGTTCTCTAAGGGTGCTCTAAGTCAAGAGTTCCTAGCGTTCTTCTGTCAGCTAAGTTCATTCACAGGTGATGTGTGTACTATTGGACAGAGTCTCCTAGATGCATTCCATCCAGGGTCTGTCTCGAATCGTACGACGAGTGTTTTGTTCGGGCATTTTCCGGCAGGGACATCGGTTCATAACATGGCCAGATATGGCCAGAGCATGAAGAGAGCGGACTTTGCGAAGTTTGACTATGGGAAAGAGAAGAACACACTGGTGTATGGCAGTGAAAGTGCGCCTAAGTACAATTTGAGTGCAGTGTCAGTGCCTGTAGTGACTTTATACGGGAGGAACGATGGACTGGTGGCAGTCAAAGATGTGAAGTGGCTGTTAAAGAGGTTGCCTAATGTGATCGACGAAGTTGAAGTGAAAAACCCATTGTGGAACCATTTGGACGTCTCCTACAGTCAGTATACAAGTGAACTTATTTTCCCGAAAATTTACGAGCATTTACAAAGATTTAGTCGAAGTTGATGGTTGTGTTAGTTTATAAGTAGTTGTTAAATAATTTATTTGAATGACATTTTTTGTACTATATAATTTAATTAATGTCTGCCGTCCACGATTACTTAATGTCGTTAAAATAAATCTGTTTATTTTAAGTTCCAGTAAAACATGTAGTTTTTTCTTTATATGATAAAGTATGCCAGAATACTTTTTACCTAAATAGCAGTAGGTATCAACATTTATTTATTTATAATTAATTAATAGGATACTTACACAGCTACATTAATCTTAAAAACTAAGAATACAATAAATGTTCTTGTGCACCTATAATACTGGAGATCACAGCTTGCTTTGAAACGCATCATTTCGTAATTGCCTGGTATACTACATTTTTTAATTGATTTTACTTCCAAATTAGCGATTGAAAAGTCAAGCCAATTTAGAAACTAGACTGAAGTTTAATTTGTAATTAATTAAAGGTACCTTACCTTTTTACCACCATAATCTTTCTTTAATTCACCTATAAATAATCATTAAATAAATACTTTACAACATCACATTCATTGATCTGACTCCGAGATAGGTAGCTCAAGCACCTGTGTTACGGATATCAGAACCAACAGCGGAATTACAAATATGTGCATTTAATACTTTTCTTTTGTAAACACCCAGACCAATACAAACAGACATGTTCATGCACACAAATGTTTGTACTGTACGGGGATCGAAACCGCAACCCTTGGACCAAAGGCAACATTCACTACCACTGATCCAAACGGGTCGTAATCAGGTAGTGAGATTGCGCCTAAAAGTATGACTATTTGATAAATAAAGAATAAGTTGGTAAGTTAGGTAACTTGCGGCCGCACTCAGAGACCTCATTTAAGCTAATGTTCACTATAGATAGATAGATAGATAAAAACGTTTATTTATAGTATCGGTAGTCTTTATGCGTATCAAAATAAGTGTCAATATTTTTTCTTAAGTAGCCAACTAAGTTAGTCAACGACTCTGAGTGTGGCAGTTAGCACTTTTCTGTCTTTCCAATCAGTGCATCGAACGTAATTGTATGCGCGTGAGCAAAGTGAAAACCGACGTCGGTGCTGCGTTGCTGCGCGATACGCTGAAGCTGAAGATAGCCAGGGTCGTCACTGAAAACACCCAGACCCACAGCCCAGACCCGAGACAATTTTTTTTTATAAATAAATATAAATATTTCACAACATCACATACATTGATCTGAATCCGAGATAGCTAGCTCAAGCACCTGTGTTATGGATATCAGAATCAACAGCGGAATTACAAATATATACGTATAAACTTTTCTTTTGAAAATACATTTGACAATACATACAAACACCCAGACCAATACAAACAGACATGTTCATACACACAAATATTTGTACTGTGCGGGGATCGAACCCGCAACCCTTGGACCAAAGGCAGCGTTCACTACCACTGTTCCAAACGGGTCGTCATCTAATAATTTAAAACTGTTACGTAAAATGACCCGACCGGGACACGAACCCAAATGCGGAAGGTCCCTTGCGCACTTGAGCTCAACACCTTAGCCACTGCGCTATCGAGATCGATCGAATTCTGTGACAATAGTAACCTTATATTAAAGTTAAGGCGACGCATCGAGGAAACTAGCGCCGCCAATAGATTCGTATTAATTGTGGTAATTATGAGACATTTTTTAAAAAAGTACAACGATGAATACATAAAGGAAAGTACTAACAATATTTTGATACAAAATTGTGTTATAATTTCTTTCTTACTTGTAACTATTTCTTTTGGATTGGCATCGCTAGTGTGCCCTACCCGTCACCTTAAGGTGACGCATCGACGTAACTAGCGCCGTCAATGAATTTGTATTAGGTAATTGCTCAAAGAGACCATCTCTTTTACCAAATACAAATTTATTATACAAAATACAAAGCAATTACCTAATACAAATTCATTGACGGCGCTAGTTACGTCGATGCGTCACCTTAAGGTGACGGGTAGGGCACACTAGCGATGCCAATCGATTTTAGTTTTTAGATACCAAACCGGATCTATTTTAAACAACTTCGGGGTTACAACCTCTCGGCAAACACTTACACATATAAAAAAGTAATAATAAGTAATTGTTACTTTCTAATACATAATGAATTATTTATAACATTGCAATGCCTTGTTAGGTGTTAAGTATTTAAGCTACATTGTCTTATTTTAATATCTTTTGTACCACTTAACATGCAATAAACGATTATGATTATGATGACTATTTATTAAATAATCTTGCACAAAGGTTGGGTTCGTTTTTGTACATACGCGAAAAATTGATTCACGCCAAAAGCGGCTACTTTTTCGGGTACAAAATCGGACCCAACATTAGTGCATGGTTGTTTAATAAATAGTATAAGTGTTTGCCGAGAGATTGTAACCCCGAAATTTTTTAGAATAGATCCGGTTTAGTAGCTAAAAATTAATATAAGAAAAAATGTTTTTTTTTTACAATAAAAAAATGAAAAAAACGATTGTCGTCGCTAGTGTGCCCTACCCGTCACCTTAATACAAAGTCTCTATCAAGTATTTTCCAGCAATTCCATCATATGATTCTCTTCCGGTGGACTATTATGTTTTCCCATAAACGTATCTAATGACAGTTTCGAACCGGTTTCAATAAATTTTCCATACAAGTAACATCCTTTGATATCGTTCTTGTGGACAAAACAAGATACTTAAATCTAGCTATGTAAAATATTAGGCCATTAAACAAGGCGTGGCAAAGGCTTCATCCTTACGTGGTGGACATACCTAAAATATGATATACCTAAGAAACGAAATTCATACGAATAAAACGAATAAAATCGTATGAAGCGATTCGTTTCTTCGTTTTTAAGGACAGCTAATGAATGAAATTTAATAGATGGCAGACGAGCAGACGGATCGCCTGCTGGTAAGCTTTTGCCTCCACCCATAGACACCCGCGACACCAGTGGAGGCACAAGTGCGCTGCCAACCTTTAAACCCCTCTTTCCTCCGTTTTCAGCCTCCGGTACCAGCACTCACGCAACGAAACACAGCACAGTGCTGCTTCACGTTGGTTTTCTGTGAGGCCGTGGTATCATGCCGAAGCGTGGCTCTCCTTCAAGGCAAGAGTGAAGGCATCTTCTACGCAAAGGCGTAACCTTTAGGGTCACATCGCTGTTCATCGTTCTATCAGGTCAAGCGGGTCACCTGTTGGTAAATAATCACCGCCGCCTACGAACGTCTGTGAAATCAGAGAGATTGCTAATGCGTTGCCGGCCCCCTAAAATTGACCGAAATGATACCAGAGCCTCCCAGAAACTGGGCGTGAAGCAGCGTCTGTGCTGTGTGAATGAGGGCACCATAGGCTCAATCCAGGGAAATGGAGGTTTAAGGTTGGCAGCTGGAGTTACAAGAGCTAACTCCACTGGTGTTGCGGGTATCCATAGACGGCGGCAATCGCTTACCATCAGGTGATCCGCCTGCTCGTCAAGCCATCTATAAAATAAATAAAAAATCTAAGAGTTGACAAAGACATCTGAATATCATTATTATCCAAGGTGCATTTCCATTTCTTGTTCGATAACAAAATGAAAATAACATATATTAACATGCTGACTGTACCTCTTAGAGTAAGGTTAATAGTCTGACTGTACCTATTCAGAATTCTAAGTTAAGCATAATTATGCTTATAACAGTAATTACTGTTTAGAGGCCTTTGTGTCACAATCGCACGTTGACACCTAAACCTAAACCAATTTGATGCCGTGAATGTACAATATTTATAAAATTGTACAATTGATGAGAGTTGATGATCTTCGCTTATGAAGAACATCAACTCTTATCAGTGAAGTCCGTCTCTGCCAGGCAGCTTGTGGCGAGCTGTTGGTGTAGGGAGTTGGTGGACCCGAGACGCCCGGGGGTTAACACCATCTGTCCCCCACCTCTGGCTTGCCTTTGTTGGCCGGATAGAGTGGAGCGCAAGAGGTATATGCTCGAAAGGGTGGAAGTGCTCAACCTGCGTAATAGCGAGGAACGGCTGATCGGATTATCAGGATCCAGAAATCGGTGGACACCTCTCTACACGTTTAGCTGACCGCGCCGATGTTGCCGTGGCTGAATTCGAATAGTTCCCGTGACTCCAGTCCATACTCACGGGTGGTTGAGCCCCGGGAGTTTTAGAGGGTATGCCCTCAGGCCCGGAGGGTGGGAGGCGAGTCACCGTCTGCCATGATTATAAAGATGAAACATTTTATGTGGCAGGCGCCTGTCGTCTCGTCAATATCCCGGCAACCAGTCCAGCAAGATCCTATCCATAGACCCGGCATAATTCCCTTCTTATCTGCAATAGTCCTTGCACCTATAGTCCTTGCTCCCTTAGCAAGTACCTGGTGAGCGTCTCCCAAGATTCGGTCCGTATGCCGAGACGGCAGGAAGGACCATGGGCTGGTGGAGTCCTTGAACCTGGCGGGTGCTGTCTTTGGCTGTATCCCTTTAATAGTACAGACAGAGACAGTAGGAGTTAGTGTAGGGCCCGCGATGTAAGCGGGAGACGGGATGGAACGTGTAGTTAAAGTTAGATAGATAGATAGATAATTAATTTATTGCATCAAAGGACACACATGTATATACAAAATTTTAAATATTGAAATAAAAATACCTTGTAAAATAAAGAGTGTGGAACCCTTTCCTAAGTTTTCTGCATGTGTGCCGCAGCAGTGCAAGTGGGCCAAAGCTCAGTGGAGTTTTTGTTCATTAACTAGTACTAGTATTAACTAGTACTATGTCTCCTTCCCAGTCTGGCGAAGAAGGGAGCGCCGTCGCGGGTTTAGTCGGTAGGCCTCCGGCTTCACCGGAGGAGAGCCCGACAGAACCCGTCCACCCCCCGGTGGACGGGTATGCATTAGGCCACGTCGGCCCACTTCACTACGGGCCGGCCGCATTCCCCCGACGCAAAAAAAGGTGTACAAATCCCCAATTACATTATTGTGTCTCCAAGGGGCATCTTCGTGTTGGATCTGTATCCCCACGTAGGTACGCCTTCCAAAAGGACCGGCCTTGTCCCGTGATTTCCCGCAGGAGAGATACAAAATAATAATAACGTTATAGACTCGAGAACAGATAGAGTACAAGGCGTGGCGAGGGGTTTCATCCATACGTTGTTGGCTTATCCGTACGAAGCGATTTGCCTCCACGTTCATAATGCGGACAGCTAGGGAATGGAACTCCTTGCCAAGGTCTGTTTTTCCGGACCACTACAATCTGGACATCTTTAAGGCAAGAGTGAACAGGCATCTCCTAGGCAAACGCGTTACATCCTAGACCTCATCGTCACTTTCCATCAGGTGAGATTGTGGTCAAGCGTTAGCCTACAGTTCATAATAAAAAATAAAAAAAAAGTCCGCGCCACGAAAGAAGTCGCGGAAAAACACGGAACTAAAATTTGAGATTCCTTGTGTCTATGAACATAATTCTCACAACATCTCATTCATTGACCTGTTTCCGTACTAAGTAGCTTAAGCACTTGTGTTACAGATATCAGACAACAGAGGAACACAAATATATACTTAAATACATATATTACACCCAGACACTGAACAAACACAAGTGTTCACCGCACGAATGTTTGTCCAGGGTAGGGATCGAACCCACAACCTTTAGCGCAAGAGGCAGGGTCACTACCAATTGCGCCATCCGGTCAGTCAAACAAAAAACGCATATTCAAATGTTGATGGCGACTCAAACGCTCTCTGGTGGCGCGGACTCTATGTTAAATTGGTTAAATGATAATATGTCCACATTTTTAACAGAATATATTTTATTAAATTTAAAACGAGTTATCAAACTTGTATAAAGGCGTAGTGAAATAAACTTGTTTTTTAGAATTTGGCGAAATAATAAATAAATAAATTATTTATTGGTAAAAACTTGTGTCAATTTACATAGTCAGTGACTTGTGTACTATGCTCACAGGCCTGTGTCCCAGAAGTCGATGAGTGAGCTAGTATCAGCATCATCATCATAATTTCAGCCAATAGACGTCCACTGCTGAACATAGGCCTCCTCCAATGATCTCCACACAAATCAGTCCTGTGCCGCCCGCATCCAATAGATTCCCGCGACCTTCACCAGATCGTCGGTCCACCTTGTGGGGGGCGCCACGATTATGTTGAGCTAGTATACCGTAATACAATTTTATTGTAGATTTTAACTTATAGTTCCAATTCTTTTGAACTGCCAAAAAACATAAAAGAAGTGAATAATGCACTTAAACATTTATCGACAGTCTTCGGGTGGAAACTAGAACCCACGATCTTTTGCTAACCGGGCAACTGCTTTACCGACTACGCTACCGGAGACCTCGGTAAGTCGATAGATTTTGTAAGTGTTTTTTTCTACGCCATGAGCCGACGATGTATTTTTAAATGCATTAAAGTGACGGGTAGGGCACACTAGCGACGCCAAACGTTTTTAATTTTTGGCTACTAAATCGGATCTATTTTAAACAATTTCGGGATTACAACCTCTCGGCAAACTCTTATCCTTTTTATTAAATAACAATGCACAAATGTCGGGTCCGTTTTGGTACGTGAAAAATTGATTACCGCCAAAAGTGGCCACTTTTAGCGGTAATCAATTTTTCATTTACGCGTCACCTTAAGAATAAATTGCAAAAAAATATCTGTAGGTACCCAAAAGTGCTAAAAAATTCGGCTTAATGTACAAAAATGGACAAGAAATCAGCTAGGAAACAAAATTTGTTTTTGATTTAAAAAAGTCTATAACTACACCATTTTGACGACTCGTTTGGAACAGTGGCAGTGAACGCTGCCTTTAGTCCAAGGGTTGCGGGTTCGATCCCCGCACTGTACAAACATTTATGAACATGTCTGTTTGTATTGGTCTAGCTGTTATCTATGTTATTATAAGTATGTATTTATAAAAGAAAAGTATTAAACGTATATATTTGTAATTCCGCTATTGGTTCTGATATCCTATACAAGGTGCTTGAGCTACCTATCTCCGAGTCAGATTAATGTATGTGATGTTGTGAAGTATTTATTTCTACCATTATATATCTACCATTAGTGTTGAATAACGTATGACCCTGAATACAATCCGGCCGCTTTTTATTCAGCCTAATCGTTGAACCGACGCATTTCAAAACGGCCCTGTTTTTGATAACAGCTAGCCGTAATATAATATGGCGGATTATTCAATCTGACTGCGACATGGATAAAAGTATTAGTAACTATTTACTTTCTCACGTCAAGTAAGTAAAGTTGAATTAAAATTAATGAATGGCCGCTTACCCAAAAGGCCGAGCGGCCGTTTACCTCCCGACTTTGGGTAAGGTCGCCAGTAAGTTGCTGATATGCCAAAATACTCACGTACAATATAATATTACTCATATGGACTGAAATTTTCGAAGAGCCCAAAATCATGTTCCTATTTCATTGGCCCATTGGCGCCAAGCTTGGTTGTGACGGTGCCTCGTACGCAAAATTGCTCTGGACAATACTACAATACTTACCACCTTTTTTTAGGGTTCCATAGACAAATGTATTTGTAATTATAAATTCGTCATGTCTGTCTGTCTGTCCGTCCGTCCGTATGTCACAGTCACTTTTTTCTAAAACTATAAGAACACTATTGAAACTTGGTAAATAGATGTATTTTTTAACTGCATTACAAATTTTACAAAAAATAGGAAAAAAAAATTGGTGGGTCACCATACGTAGAACTGGAACTGTAATTTTTTTTCATCAAACCTGTTGGGTACCTTTGGATATAGGTCTATAAAAATGATATTGAGGTTTCTTATATATATTTTGTTCTAAACTTAATAATACTTTGCGCAAGAGACGCTCCCAAAGTAGTAAAATGTGTACCTCCCCCCCCTCTCCCTCCCTCTAACTTCTATAGTAAAAAAAATACGTTTATTGCTTTGTCATACAACAAAACAGACATAAAAGACTTATAAAATTAAAAAAAATATATATATGATAAACATTACCATGAAAACTAACAACAAAAATTGGTCTGAGCTAGATCTTGTTAGATATTTTAATACTACATAAAAACCGTAAACCGCAATTCACCTTCCATATATCGTACTTCATCACCATCACCATCAGCCCATTTAAGTCCCCACTGCTGGGGCACGGGCCTCCCTCAATCACATGAGGGGTAATTGCCATACTCACTACGCTTGGCATACGGGTTGGCGAGGGTTTTGATATAAATGCAGAGTTTTCCTTCTCTGGGTGCTGATGATCATGCCAGCAGCTTTACCTTAGTCGCCTTTTACGACACCTCGGTAAGAGTGAGGGTGGCCTATTCTACTCTTCCGGGGACCACACGGCAGAGTAGAATAGGTATATCGTACTTGCTCCTACGGAACCCTTCATGGGCGAGTCGGATTCGCACTTGGCCGGTTATTATGTTAACACATGGGAAATGCATTACGCATACTTATAAGTTTGGGGCGGACGGGTTATGTCGGACTCCCTCCGGATGACGGCAGAGGTTTACCGACTAAACCCCTGGGGGGTGCCTCATTGTCCATAGTGGGGGCATCGTGTTTACGGGAACAAAGTTAGGTGCGCAACCATTACAATACATCCAACGTAAGTTTTTGTAATAAAAGTGTTAGCCCGTTCTGTCACCAAGATGACTCAATACGAACGTTTAAAATCTTCGTAATATTTTTTTTGGTCAATAGGCTAACGCTTGACCATCATCACACCTGATGGAAAGCGACGATGAGGTCTAGGATTTTGAAAGATGCCTGTTCACTCTTGCCTTAAAGATATCCAGATTATAGTGGTCAGGAAAAACAGACCTCTGCAGCGAGTTCCATTCCTTAGCCGTCCGGATTTTATAATTCACATTTAGTTGTGGAAGCGAATCGCTTCGTGCACATCAATTTTTAAATTTTCAATATCTGGTATTGATATCTGAATTATATTGGTATCTTTTCCTCATGTCTGGATATTTTGTACAAATAACTGACATTTATCTTCACCTACTAATTAGTATTTTAAAGAGAAGGGAACCAATTCCTCATCAGATAATGTTCGCAACGTGAGCTAAAATAAGCAGGTAATATGAAAAATAATAAGTTAATTCAAACATATTGCCGTCCGCTGACTTAAAGGTCGCTAAGCTACAGCGTCTCCCTATGGCTCTCGAAACTTGATTTCAAGACCAGAAAAGCTACGACAGAGATGTCACTGTCAAAGCTATCAATGTCACTTGAGTCATTGTCAAATCAAGTTTTCACGTTTTGCCAACCTTTTTGTCATATGATTCTTTTCTTAGTGTGGTGTGGTTAGGCTGTGTACCAGCCTAATTCATGATAAGGATTTTCTCAAAAAATAGAAACTCAATTACAAACTTTATTTTTAACTCAACTAACATAGACAAAATTTTATTGTAAAGAACTTAAACAAATTACATTACCCATGAACACCCACGAAAGTGTGGTATATTATTAAGACAGTATGGAATAGTCAAATAAAACCATTTTTAAATTAATTGTTTTTATCTAACTTCATCTTCACAATCACTGATGTCAGAATCTCTGACTACGAAATCTGAGTTGTTCACTTGTATATAAAGTTTTCCACCACTCCAGTAGATAATTCATTCGTCCAGTTTTAGGCGTATTAAGCGAAATAACTCTTAAGGAAAATTGTCAATTGATATTTTGACAAAGTGGGTAGTCAACAGTCGATGTCAGTCAAAGTTTCGGTCACTCAATAAAACGGGGGTGTTTAGCGTTTTATCGACTTACGGGTTCTGCCGAGAATACTCTTAACGAAATCGCAGGTTTTAAGATTCTCTTAATAGTAGACACAATAGCAGTGTTAAAAACGGTGTAATTCAAATATTCCTATATTAATATCACATTGTGGCACCTCCCTGCACGAAACAACAACATGTAAGTTATAATGTTGTACCAAATGTTATTAACACCTGAAGTGACACAAGCTCAATACCAGCTTTTCTACCAAATATTACGGATGATTAAGTTTTTATTAAAGCGTCTTGTATTTATGTAAAATAAGTCAGTAAAATTGCTTATAGAAGCAATTTTATTGACTTATTTTTATATAGAATTAAAATTACCAATAAATAAAATATGTCAGTGTATGTGTTTAGAAAATATGTATATACTAATGTACGTTCATTTTATTGCACTGGCGACATTGTAGTAGCATTTTTTGTCTTAAATTCCAGTTTCAGGAATAGTAAGCAAACAGCTGTATAATTGGAAAGCTGGAAAATTAATTTACATTGGTGAGAATAAATTATTGTCAAATATATTATTTGTGTAAAATAATAAGTCATTCGTGATTAATTTAAATTATGTTGAAATTTGTGTTCTGTGGCCAATTAAAGAAATCTTTATCTATATCTTTTAAATTATTGAAGATCTTAGGACATCTCAAATCAACTCTTTACTGGGGGAAAACCTGTGACGTAAGTAATGCCCTTTAGTAATGCAGAATGCACTTAAAACTTTGAAATACCCTGCGTGTGGTTACATTTCCCCCATTAGTGACTCTATATTTAGCTTACTTAATAAAAATAATACGAGATGAATGAAGGTAGATATTAAAAGATGCTATATTCTTGGACAAAACGACATTCTGACGCAAGCAACGTCCTTTAAAATTGCAGACTTGTAATCACTCGATAAATTATCGACACGTTAGGGTTGGCATGACTAATAATTTAATCAAATAACAAAAAAGGTGTAATCAGTGTTTGCTATAAACTTCAAGATTACAATTTAGACTACCTTAATAGGAGTTGCATCAAAAGTAATAAAAGTAAAGTATCAGCCTACATCCCATCCCACTGCTGGGCAAAGGCCTCCATCATAGAAATCAAGTCATCGCTACTATGTTGGGATTAGGCTTAATCACCATGCTTACCTAATACGGATTGGTGCTCACAAACCCGAGCAATGTTCGAAAAATTTGAAACGTACATTTTACTCTACCCGGGAATCGAATCCAGGACCCTGAAATCACGGCTTGGTACTTAAGCGAATAGACCAATAGGGCGTTAAAGTAATAATGATGTTTTTTTATGCTAGAGGCAACAAATGAGCAAACGGGTTACCTGAAGGTAAATAATCAACGCGAAGTCAGAAAGATCGCTAATGCATTGCTAACCTTTGAAAAGCAGTACGCTCTTCTCTTGAAGGTCCACAAGTCATAACTGTCGGGAAATATTTCAAAGAATAAGCATAAGAATAATATTTATTTGCGTAAAACATGAAAAAATTAGAAAATTTACAGATAATACATTACTTAACTTACGATGGATTAATATTTATTTGATCACACATTATTAATCTAATATAATATCATATAAAATACTTAACCAACTAAACCACATTCAATATTAATTCCTCAGTCATATTCAATTATGCTACGAGTATATCATGTCACAATAAAAAAGAAAATTGAAACGAGAAACACAATTAGAAAAAAAAATCTTCAGATAAGTAACATTCATAATATGATATGTGTTAGAAAATTGTTTCTAAAGTTGATTTTTTTTTTTATGATATAGGTGGCAGACGAGCAGACGGATCACCTGATGGTAAGCGATTACCGCCGCCCATGGACGCCTGCAACACCAGTGGTGTCACAAGTGCGCTGCTTACCTTTTAACCCCCCTTCCCCTGGATTGGGCCTCCAGTACCCTCACTCACGCAGCGAAACACAGCGCATGCACTGCTTCACGCCGGTTTTCTGTGAGGACGTGGTATTTCTCCGGTCGAGCCGGCCCATTCATGCCGAAGCGTGGCTTACCCACTGTTGCAACTTAAGGACTAAGGAATGTTAGTAATTTAATTTGAAATTATATTGAAATTAAAATTTAATTAAATTCAAATTAAAATAAATAAACTATGTACTACTACAACTAATTTAGTTTGCAGAGTCCCACTCCTGGGCAATGACCTCCCCCAAGTCTCTCCATTCCTCCCTATCCAATGCCTTTACTTGCCATTCTTGGACATACGTATTGAAATCGTCACACCATCTTTTTTGGGCCTGCGGCGTAGTCGACGTCCATCGGTCGGTTGCCATAGGGTGACGATTTTTGTCCATCTTTCAGGGTTCATTCTGCATGCATGGTCCGCCCACTCCCATTTTAGCTTCGCAGTTTTCCAACCCACATCCGTGATTCCCGTCTTGGAGCGTATGTCAGAGTTGCGCACTCTATCTGATCTTTTGATCCCTAGAATGCTACGCTCCGTAGCTCTTTGGCAAATCTTGAGTTTGGACTTCTGATTTTTTGACAACGACCAGAAAATAAATTAAACTAAATTAAAAAAGGGTCCTATATTTTTTAACATTAATCCTTAGGGAAAAATGCTTGGTTTTCATTATTATAATGCATTTGAGAAGATTCTTTTATATTCAAAAAGTCACGGTATACACCGTGCTCTTTTAACAGTTTTACTCCCTTATCGGGAGCATTATACTGATGAAAACAAACATTTTCATCCTAGAAACATTGGGTCTTAACTCAAAAAAAAAAAACCGGCCAAGTGCGAGTCGGACTTGCTAATGAAGGGTTCCGTAGGAGCAAGTAAGATATATGGAAGGTAAATTGCGATTTACTTTTTATAACGTATTAAAAAAAACTACTCACTATATCTAGTTCAAACCAATTTTTGTTGTTAGTTTTCATGATTATGTACATCATATATTTTTTTTAGTTTTATAGTTCATATATTACAGAGGTTAGAGGGGGACACACAATTTACCACTTTGGTAGCGTCTCTTGCGCAAACTATTGTGTTTAGAAAAAAAAAAGTTTAAAACTCCTATCCATAGATACCACACACGTATAGGTTTGATGAAAAAAAATATTTTTGAATTTCAGTTTCAAGTATGGAGACACCCCCCCCCCCCCCCATTTTTATTTTTTTCCAATTTTTGTGTAAAAATCGTATTGCAGTTAACAAAATACATCTATTTATATATAAAATATATCTATAAGTTTCAATAGTATAGTTCTTAAAGCTTCGGAGAAAAGTGGCTGTGACATACGGACGGACGGACAGACGGACAGACATGACGAATCTATAATGGTTCCGTTTTTTACAATTTGGCAACCCTAAAAATCACCTTCCCATACAAAAGTAATCAAGTGATTATTGCTGATTGGTGCAAATTGTATTGCGAGGCAATTTTTTTTTTCAGATTAGACCCTATAGATGTTCTTTGAGGAAAAATGATTGTTATCATCAGTATATTGCCCTCGATGGGAGGGAGTAACACGGTTAAAAAATCACGGTGATACATTTTGTATCGCGAATTTCTTTGAAAATATGCTGTTTGCCAACCCTGCCACGACATCAACGTTAAATTACAAACTGCAGTCTGCGCTAACGCATGCAGGCCGCGTGACGCAAGCGATCGCCGCCAATCGGACCGTGACGTACGCTGCGCATGCGCCGATACCTGCTCGAGTTGTCCGGTCAGCTGTTGCATTGTGTGAGTGGCCCGCGCCTCTGATTGGTATTGTTAAGCTATATAGTATTACTATCGAAAATACTGAATAGGCTACCTCGGTGGCGCAGTAGTAACTGGGTCGTTCTTTAAAGCGTCGGCTGCGCAAGAGGTACCGGGTTCGATCCCCGGGTCGGGCCATAAAATAGTACCTACGTAAGTTTTTAGGGTTCCGTAGCCAAATGGCAAAAAACGGAACCCTTACAGATTCGTCACGTCTGTCCGTCTGTCCATCCGTCCGTACGTCACAGCCACTTTTCTCCGAAACTATAAGAACTATACTATTGAAACTTGGTAAATAGATGTATTTTGTTAACCGCATTACGATTTTTACACAAAAATTGGAAAAAATAAAAAGATTGGGGGGTCTCCATACTTGAAACTGAAACTCAATTTTTTATTCATTAAACCTATTCACGTGGGGTATCTATGGATAGGTCTTCAAAAATGATGTTGAGATTTTAAGCATAATTTTTTTCTAAACACAATACTTTGCGCAACAGACGCTCCCAAAGTGATAAAAAATTGGTATGAACTAGATATAGTGAGTAGTTTTTTTTAATACGTTATAAACCGTAAACCGCAATTTACCTTCCATATATCTTACTTGCTGCTACAGAACCCTTCATGGGCGAGTCCGACTCGCACTTGGTCGGTTTTGATAATAAATTCTTAGTGTCAGTCCGAAGTCTGGAAGTTGGCGGTCTTGTACCCCCGTGCCTCCAAAAGCACGTTAAGCTGTTGGTCCTGTTCGCGGTCGCTCTCCGGTCATGTCACACTAGTGTCCCATCGGAATATGAGTTTGCGCAAACACTTGCGCATTATAATATACCCTGCGTAAGAAGCTGATCGTTACGATTGTCCGCCGTAGCCATAATCAGTCGGAGCATCTGAGGATATAATTCTCACAACATCTCATACGTTGACCTGATTCCGTACTAAGTAGCTTAAGCACTTGTGTTACAGATATCAGACAACAGAGGAACACAAATATATACTTAAATACATATATTACACCCAGACACCGAACAAACACAAGTGTTCATCGCACGAATGTTTGTGCAGGGTGGGAATCGAACCCACGACCTTTGGCGTAAGAGGCAGGGTCACTACCAATTGCGCCATCCGGTCAGTCAAAATATTATCGGAAATATCGTTTTTTATTGTTTTAAATAAACAAAGTAGCAAGCGGCCTATTTGACGGAATGGTCCACCGCTGATAGATATCGCCAAAGACGGGGCAGAGCCTGCCTTTCCCTTCCGTATAGAAATCAGTGTCTTTAAGGCGACGGGTAGCTCTAACTAGCGACACTAATCAATTTAAATTGTTAGCTACTAAACCAGATCTATTGCAAACAATTTCTGAACGGGAATCTCTAAGCAAACATTTACACTATTTCATTAATAATTGTTTAATCGTCATCGTCAGCCCATTTAAGTCCCCACTGCTGGGGCACGGGCCTCCCACAATCACATGAGGGGTAATTGCCATACTCACCACGCTTGGCAGACGTGTTGGCGAGGGTTTTGATATAAATGCAGAGTTTTCCTTCTCTTGGTGCTGATGATCATGCCAGCAGCTTTACCTTAGTCGCCATTTACGACACCTCGGTAAGAGTGAGGGTGGCCTATTCTACTCTGCCGGGGACCACACGGCTATAAAATAATTCGGCAATAATTGTTTACTACATTTTTATCTATTTTTGCACTCGAAATTTGGATTAACGCCATAAGTGGCCGTTTTTAGCAGTAATTCAAATATTGAGTACAAAAGCAGTCCCAAAAGTTAAGTATCTAGTAAATAAATGGTATAAGTATTTTCCGAAAGGCTGCAGATACGAAATTGTTAAAAAGATATCCGGTTTAGATGCTAAAAAATTTAATCAATTGGCGTCGCTAGTGTGCCATACCGTCACCTTAAACCTCGATTAAAAAGACAAGCCGTAGTGAGCACGATGTACTCGAAGAAACTTTCTGAGGAAAATAAAAAGTAATAAATGTTCACTTAATAAAATTATGGAATGAACTATAAGAGGTATTTCCGGACCGATACGACCTGCAAACCTTCAAGAAAAGAGCATACCTATTTTTAAAAGGCCAGCGGCGCACTTTTGACCCCTTTGATGTTGGTGGTGTGTATGGGTGACGGTCATCAGCTCCATTCTCGGGTTTATCCTGGAACTGGAGCTACATGACGTGTAATAGCACCTCATGTATAGGTTATGGGGCTGCCACAATAGATCATCTACTGGTCGCAGTGCCTATGAGGCGCAGGGCTCACCCCATTTCTATCAAATAATAATAATGGTTACCCATTATTATTATTTGATAATTATTTGATATCGGTAATCACTTACCATCAGGTGAACAGTCTGCTCATCTGCACTCGATCTCGAGAGAGCATGCATCTCTATACGGGTTACCCAGCATGTCGCCCCAGTACTAACGGCTTGTCGCGGCTTAGAGAGATATATGGAAATTACGGTTTACGGTTTATAACGTATTAAAAAAACTACTCACTATATCTAGTTCAAACCAATTTTTGCTGTTAGTTTTCTACACTATTTACCACTTTGGGAGCGTCTCTGGCGCAAATTTGCGTTTAGAAAAAAATGATGTTAACTTCGCAGTTTTTCGACTCATATCCGCGATCCCCGTCTTGGAGCGTATGTCAGAGTTGCGCACTCTATCTGATCTTTTGATCCCCAGAAGCCAGACTACCAGAGCCTGAAACCAGAGCTACGCTCCATAGCTCTTTGGCAAATCTTGAGTTTGGATTTCTGATTTTCTGTCAACGAACAGAAAATATATTAAACTAAATTAAAAAAGGGTCATATATTCTTAACATTAATCCTTAGGGAAAAATGCTTTGTTTTTATTATTAAAATGCATTTGAGAAAATTCTTTTATATTCAAAAAGTCACGGTGCTTTTTTAACCGTTTTAAGATACGACCACTTTCGGAGCATCTCTTGCGCAAAGTGCGCAAAGTGCGCAAACTTGCGTTTAAAAAAAATGATGTTAAAAACCTCAACATCAGTTTTAAAGACCTATCTTTCAGTTTCAAATATGGAGACCCCCATATATTTTTTTAATTTTCCAATTTTTGTGTAAAATTGTAATGCGGTTAAAAAAATATCTATTCTATCTATTTACCAAGTTTCAATAGTATAGTTCTTATAGTTTCGGAGAAAAGTATCTGTGACATACGGATGGACGGACAGACGGACAGACATGACGAATCTATAAGGCTTCCGTTTTTTGCCGTTTGGCTACGGAACCCTAATAAAAAGGCTCAATCTGGTTAGGGTGCTATGACTATGGTGTTTGCATGCTGTTTTTAATTACCGAATAGGCGGTAATTATACCTACGTATTATATCATTGTCAACTCCTGTAAACCATACTTGAAAAAAAAAAACCTAAATGATTTCAATTATGTTCTAACAAAATATATTTTCAGTAAATACTGTAAAACTGAAGCCACGTTTTAATCCGCAATTAAAACGTACGTGATCCGTCTGCCATTATTCACATAAAAAATCCTATTTATAAGGTCCAATCACGCTCAAATAAAGGGTATTTCGTTTTCAACAATAAAAAATTAACAAACCTCCCATTTATATCAACAAATAAAGAATATATATGAGCGAGACTGTAAATAAGTGGGGGTAAATCGCAGAGGCGTAGTTACCTAGGGGCTAGGCGGGACAAAGCCCCGGGGCCCTAGAGCTCTGGGGCTCTGGCCATTGAATCCTTACCAGAAAATCTAGATGCGACTACGGCGAAGCATATAGGAGGGTTATGATTTTGACCTAAATGTATGTATGGTTGTTCATCTGTTCCCTCATAACTTCTAAACTAGTTATCATATTTGAAAAAAATAGGTTTCGTTAGAAGCGTCTTGATTGTCTTCTGGTTATAGGCGGCATGACGTAACGTTAAATTGACTACTGCACCCTCTAAGGGACTTAGAGTAAAGAACTAAAAAATGCTCGACGGTACCGTATGGGATATCAAATGAAAGAGCTTTTTAGGACATCTCAAATATGAAATTTTATTTACGTAACTAAAAATATGTTAAATAAAATAAAGTTTAAAAACTAAAACCCGACTACCAAAAAAAACAAGACAATTTTCTTGTTTCGTACGTTTTATAGCGTAGTCGGGTTTTAGTATTTTAAACTTTATTTTTTAAGTTTTTATCAAAATAATGGAACGAGATCGATGCCTTGACATCGCGTGCGTTGTAGGTAATTAAAATGTTGGCTTTCAGACTGAGGTAAAAAATATACACTCCTTTGCAAAAAAAGGGCACCTAAACTAATAATCAATTTTGTAGTTATCAATACGTTATTTGGTGATTTTAGATCGGGATATCTTTATGGTTTCGTAAATTAATCACCAAGGCATCGTTTTGTGAAATCTAGCATAAATTTTTAACTGCTTTGATTTTTTTACATTTTTCTTACCAATCCAGTAAGAAAAATGTAAAAAAATCAAAGTAGGGGTAGTTGACCTGCCCCGTTAAAGAAAATAAAAAAAGAATTTAAATTGTAAAAAAAGTTTTTCGAAACCAAACGGACGGATTCCGACCTACCATGATGGAGGCCGTCAGTCAAAAATTAGGATTTCGAATGTACATTTTTGGCATCACGACACATTTACGACCGGCCAGTAATATATTAAGAAGAGTTTAATCCTTTTTCTTACGATATTGTCATCAGGAAAGAAAAAAATCAAGATAATATCGTACTAAATGTCATGTCATTCCGTTCCCGCACGCAATGTTGAAAAGGGCTCGCACGAATATTGTTCCGAGACTATCCTTAGTACGCGATTTGCAATAAGGGGGCACCAGTTTAGATAGAGTGGGGCCCATTTTATTTGCACCAGGGGCCCTTGTACTACCTAGATAAGTCACTGGTTGATCGCCACTTATCCAGTTAAGCCTCGTGTGGCCCTCCCGATGGAGGGATCAGGGGTATCTACAAACGTATAAAGGGATATAAAAACAGTAAATAATACAAAGTGATGGGACAAAGCTGTGGAGGCCATTTATCATAATCTCGAAGGTAGGTACGTTTGTTTTTAACCAAACGATACAAAACAATGGAGTTATGGCACTTGTAGCTCAGGGGATAAAGTTCCTTTCATATACTAGAGGCCCGATTTTTTATATTGTGGTAGGTGGCAGACGAGCAAACGGATCGCCTGACGGTAAGAGATGCCGCCGCCCATAGACACCCGCGCCACCAGTACAGTCACAAGAGCGCTGCCAATCTTGAAACCAACCTTTCCCTCGGATTGGGCTTCCGGTACCTTCACTCGCGCAGCGAAACAGCACAGACGGTGTTTCACGCCGGCTTTCTGTGAGGCCGTGGTATCACTCTGGTTGAGCCGGCAAATTCATGCGGAAGCGTGGCTCTCCCAAGGTCAAAGGTCCGTTTGAAAAGAACGTGGGAGAGCCACGGCAGAGCCAGGGGAAATGAGGGGTTTAAAGTTTGGCAGCACACTTGTGATACCGATGTCCATTCGCGGCGGTAATTGGCTTACCATCATGTGATGCCTGTGTTCGTCTACCGCCTTTCACATATGCTTTTCTTTTCTAAATACATACATATAATACATTGAAACACCCAAATTGGTCAAGTAAATCTTACTCAGTTTCAAACGGATGGCACCTCCGCCTATGTGGACTGACAGCACTTTGTATTGACTTCTTAGTTCAAATGAATAGCACCAGTTGGCACCACCGTCGATGCGTACATTCCACGCCCATGTATGTGTACGCAGCATACAATTTAGGCAGCCGCTCACAATGTGCCGATTATGGAGGCTCAAAGTCACCAGAACCCAGAGAGCAATGGAGAGAGTTATGCTCAGTCTCCTTGCGTGATCGTGTTAGAAATGATGAGATTCGCAGGAGAACTGAGGCCACAGACATTGCCCAAAGAATTGCATGCCTCAAGTGGCAATGGGCAGGGCACATAGCGAGGAGAACAGACGGCCGTAGGGGCGGAAAGGTCCTCGAGTGGAGGCCACGTACAGAAAGTCGCAGCCTTGGCACCCCCCACAAGGTGGACCGACGATCTGGTGAAGGTCGCGGGAATCTCAATAGATTCCTTAGATTAGTCCTGTGCCTTCCGCATCCAATGATGCGGGCGGCACAGGACTAATCTGTGCTCGAGAACATTGAGGGAGGCCAATGTCCAGCAGTGGACGTCTATCGGCTGAAATGATGATGATGGTAGCCAGCCGATTTGTGCACAAAAGCACAGCCATAAACGATTTGTATTACCCTTGTATTTCTTTCAAAGCCTCGACCTTGAATCACAGGATGTTAGGTTCATTCATACACATTTTGTATGACTCTTATATTCCTTTCAAAGCCCCGACCTTGTACAGTCGCATTTGGAAACGAACAAAACGATCCTATTATATTTCGTATCGATAAAGTATTCCCTGCAAAGGTGGTACCAACTTAGTAATAACAATATTTTGTGTGTCAACCCCTAATGCGTTTTTGCTTCGCCGATAAATAAAGACATTTGTCACTTCACTCGCCTGTTAAACAGACTAGGGATAGTGATGGGATGTGACCGTTTTTATCGAGTCGACAAAACTAGTTAACAAAACTAATTAATTAAAACGAGGATTAACGTTTATAATTATTTCATCAGTAGCGAATAACTATCGCTTACCATCGGGCGATCCGTTTGCTCGTCTGTCACCTATCACATTAAAAAAAAGAAAAAACATAAGGACCATGACACAATAATACGGGCTACATACGGGCCGATCAGTGGCGATATCGGGTCGATTATGGTGGGGATGAAATCGACTCCTAAATCGGCTGCTACTCTACACACATTCCTGCCAGTGAGTATGTGACTGACCGTGTAACAGACTGATCGTTGATCCGAGATGCCACCTGACTCTCAAAACATCAAAAATATTAGTTTAGCACGCGATGTAAGCAGCTTCCGTTCTATATCCTATATACCATTATTTTTTTATCGACAACATCCAGAAAACCTCATCTTAGATCATGGGTGGCGGTAATCGCTTACCATCAGGGGCATTAGGTGATCCGTCGGCTTGTCTGCCACCTATATCATAAAAAAACAAACAAAATAAGCTAAAAAAGAATCAGCTGTTCCATACAAAAGCTTTGAAAAGATCTATTAAGGTGACGGGTAGGGCACACTAGCGCCGCCAATCGATTTTAATTTTTAGCTACTAAACCGGATCTATTTTAAACAACTTCAGGGTACAACCTCTCGGCAAACACTTATACTAACTTATTCACGCCAGAAGCGGCCACTTTTGGTGTGAATCAAATTTTCGCGTACAATAACGGACCCAACATTTGTAAATATTTTAATAAATATTCACAGGGACGTATGGAAAAGGAAAACATTCTGGGGTCGGCGCAGTATGTTTTCCTTTTCCATACGTCCCTGTCATTCGTCATCGACGTCGTCATCATCATTCGACGACCCGTTTGGAACAATGGTAGTGAACGCTGCCTTTGGTCCTAGGGTTGTTGGTTCGATCCCCGCACAGTACAAACATTTGTGTGCATGAACATGTCTATTTGTATTGGTCTGGGTGTTTCCTATGTATAATAAGTATGTATTTACAAAAGAAAAGTATATTTGTAATCCCACTGTTGATTCTGATATCCGTAACACAGGTGCTTGAGCTACCTATCTCGGAGTCAGACCAACATTTGTGATGTTGTGAAATATTTACTTATTTATTTTATTTATTATCGAATCATCCACCCCTTTTTCTATTATGTCATCCTTCACACAATCCATCCATTTCTTTTTCGGCCGTCCTCTGTACCTCCTTCCACTTACATTTAAACTCATCACTTTTTTTGTTAAATGTTCTTCCCCTCTTCTCATTACATGGCCATACAGGAAAGATTTGCCTTCAATTTATCAATGATGGGGACCATTTTCATACTTCCTCTAATATACTCATTTCTTATCTTGTCCATTTTCGTCACTCCACACATCCATCTTAACATTCTCATCTCTGTCGCATGCAATCGTCTTCATCCGTCTTCTTAACGGCCCAGCATTCTGATCCATCCATTTATAGTTATCGATATCAAATCAAACCATTTTACCGAGTCGATAAAACTTCGCTGGTCACATCCCTAGAATGATCGACGATGCTCGTATAATTTACCCGAAATAAGGGTAATTCGCGCTTAAGTGTTACCGCCTGGAGACATTAAACTTTCCTTCTCGAGTTCCACAACAGAATGAATACGTGAAGTATTTTTAGTTGTGACTTTTGAAGGTTGGGTAGCATTTATTTTTGGTAGAGCATATTTGGAGTTTGATTAAATTAGAACTATATTTAAAAATACACATATATAGAAAGAGAGAGACGAAGAGTGAGAGAAAGAAAGAGAGAGAGAGAGAGATAAACATTACTTTAAGTGGGAGAGCCACTCTTTTGCACGGCCTAATAGATGTCGCTGTCTGTTACTACATTCCTCATCTTAGCTTGCAATTCCCAGTTGCGTCCAAAGCTGCCACTCTGTAGTCCGGGGTACGCTTAGACCATGATTCTTAATTTGGGGAGTCTGGTAATTACAATGAAGCGACTGCCGTCTGACCTTCGCAACCCTTTTACAGGGGAACCAGACCAACTGAATCATGGTTACACGTTTCAAAAACTATCTGAAACGTGCAGGTTTCCTCACGATGTTTTCCCTCACCACCGAGCTAATAGTAGAAATACACACATAGATTTGAAACTTGCAGAGGTGCAAGTTTCGAATCTGTCTGACTGACTCTCACTTTGTCTGTCTGTTACTACAACATTATGTATTAAAACTAGGTCTATGTACGAAATCTGCCAAGCGTGGTGAGTATGGCAATTACCCCTCATGTGATTGAGGGAGGCCCGTGCCCCAGCAGTGGGAACTTAAATGGGCTGACGATGATGATGACTATGTACGAATGGCCCGTGGTAGAGCCCCGCTTCGGCATGAATAGGCCGGCTCGATCGATTGATACCACGGCCTCACATAAAACCGGCGTGAAGCAGCATTGTGCTGTGTTTCGCTGGGTGAGTGAGGGTACCGGAGGCCCAATCCGGGGAAGGGGGTTTCGGTGTCGGCAGCGCGCTTGTGACTCCACTGGTGTCGTGGGTGTCTATGGGCGGCGGTAATCGCTTACCATCAGGTGATCTGTCTGCTCGTCTGCCACCTATCGCATATGTACAGAGAGTCATTCAACAGGTTACCAACAAAAATTTGTCAAAATTCCTTAATTGATATTAAACTGAACGTGTTTGACATTAAGGTGAGAATCGATTGACTAAATTTGAGCGTTTTCTATACATTGTTCTATGGCTTTACCAGAGTATTATTACCTTACTCTATGGCTTTTTAACGTCCCATTGGGCCATCTCAGGGTCTTGGGTTCGTAAACCAAATACCTAAGAACATTCGCATACTATTTTACATAGTTAAATAGGCCTTACGAACTTTTACCCATGTATTGTCACCTGCAAATAATGTAACCCTATTTTTTAAAAAGCGAATTAATTTAAAACCGAATAATTTAATTTGTATTTGGCAAGCATGGTGATTAAGCCTAATCCCATCATATTTAGTAGCGATGACTGAGGCCTTTGCCCTGCAGTGGGACAGTATGTAGGCGGATACTTCACTACGGGCTGTACGTACCTACAATTCCATCTATGAGGCATGAATGGGCATGCTCGTGAAGCTACGTCTGTGCTGTGTTTTATCGAGGGAGTGAGGGTACTGGAGGCCCAATCTGGGGAAAAGGAAGTTTAAAGGTTGGCACTTGTGACTTTACGGCAAACTCTTACCATCAGGACCTGGGACTCCTCCGAGACCCACACTCACGCAGCGAAACACAGCACAATGCTGCTTTACGCCGATTTCTGTGAGGCCCTGATATCCCAGGAGCCGGCCCATTCATGCCGAAGCGTGGAAGAAATCAAAGGATTCGTTTTTTCATCCGCATTTGTTGACCAAAATGGCCGCCGCCACCCGTACAGGACGCGAAATAACTTTCATCCTAAATCCTAGACGCAGCCCATCTAGTGCTATCTTTATTCTCGCCTGGCTTAAATAAAGGACAACTTTATTCACTGCCGCAGTGTTTCTCGAAGTTTCACAACCCTTTTGAGATATTTGTCCGTATTTCATTTCACATTTCGATTTCACATTGTTAACATGCCGTCTAGACCTGGCAAAAAAGTATTTATCAAAAGATTGGAACATTAGTATTTGGATCAGTGCAAAGATGCGGAACAGTGAAACGCTTCATTTGAATCATTTGGAACATAAACGGTCACATAGATCGGTGATTAACTGATTTTGTTACGAATGAATAATCGATCCACTCCTGCTGTGTCATGTCATATACCTATCTCTTTCCCACGCGTAATACTGACTGACCAGATGGCGCAATTGGTAGTGACCCTGCCTCTTACGCCAAAGGTCGTGGGTTCGATCCCCACCCTGGACAAACATTCGTGCGATGAGCACTTGTGTTTGTTCGGTGTCTGGGTGTAATATATGTTTTTAAGTATATATTTGTGTTCCTCTGTTTTCTGATATCTGTAACACAAGTGCTTAAGCTATTTAGTACGGAATCAGGTCAATGTATGAGATATTGTGAAAATTATTATAATAATAATAATTATTATTAATACATATAAAGACGGTTATCGATTCACCCCGAACAGCCCACGGCTTACTCTTTCGCTCTGATTTTGCTATTCGGATCATTCAGCTCATTCGAATCATTCGGCTCACCCGGATCATTCAGCTAGTTCGAACCATTCAGCCCATTCGGATCATTCGGGTCATTGGACTCACTCGGATCATTCGAATAATTCGGATAATTCGGCTCATTCAGCTCATTCGGATCATTCGTTTCATCCGTATCAGTGAGCGAGATGATCCATTTGAATCGAATGATACACTCGGAGCGAACATTAGAGGTTCGGAACAGTGTATCATTTGGCTGAGTCGGATCACTGAGTCGTTTCAGTAAAGTACTTGTTTTGGGCAACATAATTTTTATGTTTTTTATTTTACTATTTACTCTCTTAGAGATTAATCTCAATTAGATTTTTCCACGATCAACATTATGCAAATATATTTGAAAAATCAAAGAACCATTCTGGGATACTTTGGAACCATGGTCTAATCCACTGATCCTTTCTATGATGTATCTATCTATTGATCACTGTTATTTTTTATCGTTTATGTAAACCTCATAAGGTTGATTGATCGGGATTGTTCTTAGCTCAGTTAGTTGGAAATGGACCCAAGATGGCCGCCGCCATAAAATGTTGTATTAACATATTGTTAGACAATTCCCCTCGATATAGGTATCAAATAAAAGGGCTCGAGTAGTAGAATACAATACAGAAGATTGTTTTTAAATCCAAGATGGCTGCCACCATAAAATGGCGAAATAATACATTATAATATATTCTTGAGTGGGTTGCCTATTGATGGCGGGAACTGATTTGTACTTAAGTAAAATAAAACTTAGAGAGTATCTTTAAAAAGCGAAAAATGAATAAAAAATTTAAAACCCGCGACAAAAATTTAAAAAGTCCAAAAATAAATTGAAGCTGTTGTTGACTGTCCTACGAATGAACATTTTTGCTGAAAGTGACGGGTAGAGCTCACTTGCAACGCCAATTAATTTTAATTTCTTAGCTACTAAATCGGAAATATTTTAAACTATTTCGGGAATACAACCTCTCGGCAAATACTTATACTATTTATTAAATAACCATGCACAAATTTTGGGTCCGTTTCTGTACGCGAAAAAATTGATTCACGCCAAAAGTGGCCGCTTTTGGCGTGATTCAATTTTTCGTGTAAGCGTTGGACCCAACATTTTCGCATGGTTATTTAATAAATAGTATAAGTGTTTGCCGAGAGGTTGTAGCCCCGAAGTTGTTTAAAATAGATCCGATTTAGTAGCTAAAAAATTAAAATCAATTGGCGTCGCTAGTGTGCCCTACCCGTCACCTTAAATATTGTCGCGTCGGAGGACCGCTCCTTACCTACATAATATGTAATATGTAGTGCGGCAGTCGCTTCATTGTACCTAATTACCGGACTTCCCGAATCCAGGATCATAGTCCAAGCGTACCCGGGCTCCGAAGCGACAGCTTTGGACGCAACTGGGAATGACACGATAAGGTGAGGAGGACTTTGAAAAGGGCAGAAGCAACACCTTTTGCCGTGTGGCCCCCGGCAGAGTAGAATAGGCCACCCTCACTCTTACCGAGGTGTCGTAAAAGGCGACTAAGGTAAAGCTGCTGGCATGATCATCAGCACCCAGAGAAGGAAAACTCTGCATTTATATCAAAACCCTCGCCAACCCGTCTGCCAAGCGTGGTGAGTATGGCAATTACACCTCATGTGATTGAGGGAGGCCCGTGCCCCAGCAGTGGGGACTTAAATGGGCTGACGATGAACACCTTTTGGTGATGAAGTCTATGACCCCCGCATGCTTACACAGGAAATAACACGAATCTGTAATTTTATTGCTGCACTAAAGGTCATGTAATTTTTTTTGTATATTTAGGTCAACGAACTCTTAGATAGGTACTAATGTCAGCTGGATCCCACATATGTCTATTTTGTGGCGCAGGTTATGAAGACAAATCATCCTGGTATGGGTGACGGTGTCATCATCATCATCATCATCAGCCCATTTAAGTCCTCACTGCTGGGGCACGGGCCTCCCTCAATCACATGAGGGGTAATTGCCATACTCACCACGCTTGGCAGACGGGTTGGCGAGGGTTTTGATATGAATGCAGAGTTTTCCTTCTCTGGGTGCTGATGATCATGCCAAGTCAAGTGGCCGTGTGGTCCCCGGCAGAGTAGAATAGGCCACCCTCACTCTTACCGAGGTGTCGTAAAAGGCGACTAAGGTAAAGCTGCTGGGTGACGGTGTAGCGAAAGCTATATTATTCAGTGGTTGAAGTTAGGAATATTGTCTTAGTCAATACTACTTCTGCAGGAAAAGGCATGCCTACTTTTCTTATCCAGACGGGACGTGGACAAAGATAACTCAAGACGTTCATGCTAGCCTAGTGTTGTAGGTGGATACCTATAATTTATTTTTACTTTTATGCTTCGACTGCTGTTGTCACTACTTGAGCGGTACAAGGAGTTGCATGTCACGGAGGTAAATATGCTGCGGTGAATGTGTGGAGTTACGCAGGAAAGACCGCGTGAGAAACTCACGCGTACGTGGAAGCCGCCATGTCCGTGACATGTCCTTTTTTAAACGAGGTTTGAAAAGAGTTTTTCTTTCACGGTAGGCAGCGGCATGCCTGTGCTCCGGCATTGTTGTTGTCTATGAGCGGCGGTTACCATTTACCATCAGATGGGCCGCATGTTCGTCTGACTATTATTCGCAATATAAAAAAAAATAGCGGACAAACTGCTGGAGAGTCGCTTACGTTAGAACGGTTATGTCCGGCGAAAAATGGCGACAGCTATGTGGGAAACAAATTTCTGGCTATGCCGAACAGGACCCGGCAGAAGGGGTACACCTAAAAAGGTATGGCTTGACATTGTAAAAAGGTGTGGCTTGACATCGTAAAGGATGACATGCGTACTAATAAAGGGACAACTAGGGTTTACAAGACCATGCGTAGTGGAGGAGTCGAAGCCCGGGCTGCAAAGCGACAGCCTGAGACGCAACTGGTACAAAATGCTAAGATGATGATGATAGGCAGTGTAGGAAGAAAAATATTTGGTCCTTCGAGCCGAATATGAAAACTAAAATAAATTAACTTGTAGCTGAAGTATAAACATAACTTTTTCAGATTTTTCCTATCTATAACTATCACACTGCTGTAGTAGGATTATTATAACGACTGCCTCGTTAGCGCAGTGGGTACTGCGTCGCAGTTAAAAGCGACGGCTGCGGTAGGGGTCCCGGGTTCCATCCCAAAATTTGTACCTGAGTTTTTCTGTTAAGAAATTCTCAGTGTCAGCCCGGAGTCTGCAAGTAGGCGGTCTTGTACCACTGTGCCTCGGTAAGCACTTTAAGCCGTTGGTTCTGCACCTGAGCCCTCTCCGGTAGTGTCACACTGATGACCCATCTGAATATAAGGGTAAGGGAATAGTGAGTTCACATATGTTTGCGAACACACTTGAGCACTATATCCTGCGTAAGTGTCTGATCGTTGTGATTGGCCGCCTTGGTCGAAATTGGTTGGAGGATAATATTATAGTGGAATAATTTTTCTACCGTATAGTCAAACTTTGAAATATCGAGTGATGTATTTCCCCACACTAATATCATCGGGCACGCGACAAATGTCTGCGGCAATAATGCACTCCTGAGTTATTGCTGCTGACGTCACTGCTGCATCTTACACTGGGGACTAGTGTTGTTTAAGTATCGATAGTTTTGATACCGATAGTTTTCATCGACGTCTTTTTTTTTACATTAAGGCGAACAAACGAGCAGACGGCTCACATGATAGTAAGTGATTACCGCCGCCCATGGACATCTGCTCAATGAGACCTAAGGCTGCAAACGTCACTGCCCCATGTTACGCTGAGAGCTAGTGTAGTTGAGGTATCGATAATTTCGATATCGATAGTTCTCCTCGTCGCGAAGAATGTCAGCAATTTTGCTACCACAATGAGAGTTATTAACACTGACGTCACTGCTGCATCTTACACTGAAGGCTAGAGTTGTCACAGTATCGATAGTTCTCCTTCTTTCCATAAGTGTCTGCGATATTGCATTCCTGCTAACTGAGAGATATTGCCGCTGACGTAATTGCATTGCCGCATCTCACTTAAGGGCTAATGTAATTTTTAATTAATGAAATACTCAACCGTGGGAGAGCCACGCTTCGGTATGATACTCGACCGGAGTGATACCGTTAAGTGATAGGTGGCAGACAAGCAGACGGATCACATGCTAGTAAGCTATTGCAGCAATAGACACTCGCAATACCAGTGGAGTTATAAGTGCGTTGTCAATCTTAAAACCCCTCGGATTAGGATTTCAGTATCCTCACTCACTTAGCAAAGCACAACACAAAATTAGCGTAAAGGACACGCTGGTTTTCTGCAAGCGTGGCTTTTCCACGGTCAACTATCTAGCTTTGCTGTCGATGGTTTTCATTTGATTACGACATTTTTTTCAATAGGACAATCGATAGTATTGATGGCTTAGAATCACGTTATGCCCATTATCGTTAGCATCGATATTATCGTAGCTTGTTTCTCCTAAATTACGGCTGATAAGTCAATTTTACCCCCCTTTAGAATCATTTATCTAATTGTTGACAATATTGTTATAATTTAGGAACTATCGATAAAATCGGTGCCGTGTCGTCCCCGGCAGAGTAGAATAGGCCACCCTCACTCTTACCGAGGTGTCGTAAAAGGCGACTAAGATAAAGCTGCTGGCATGTAGCTTGTTTCTTCTAAATTACTGCTGATAAGTAAATTAACTCCCCTCTCATCTAATTGTTGACAACATTGTTGTAAATTAGGAACTATCGATAAAATCTTGTTTACGAGCAATGATATTATCGATCGTATCGATATAATTTATTTGGTTTGAAGCTAAATACAAATACAAATACAAATCATTTATTGCATGTCACATGAAAATAGGTTGTTACAAATATGGATAGATACAATGTGATGCCCTGACTATCGATACTACTAGCCGAATATCGGCAACGCTAGACCTGGCCGTAAATACAAATATTGAATTTCTTACGTTTTAAAGTAAATAATGCACTTAAAAATTTTGAACGAGCAATGCTCGGCGTCTCTCTCCGAGATCGAATCTGAAATGAGGTGATCCGGCAGAGAACCAAAGTCATCGACATTGCTCACCAGAAATGGCAAGCTTAAGTGGCAGCGGGCTGGCCATATTAGCCGCAGAACCGACAACCGATGGGGTAAACGGGTTCTGGAGTGGAGACCGCGTCTTGGCGAACGTAATGTAGGGCGCCCTCTGGCTAGGTGGGGGGACGATCTGCGCAGGATGGCTGGCAAGAGCTGGATGCGTGAAGCCATGGATAGATCACAGTGGCGAACGATTAGAGAGGCCTACGTCCAGCAGTGGACTGCGATAGGCTGATGATGATGATGATGAAAAATTTATCGACAGACTTCGAGTGGGACTTGAACCTAAGATCTTTTGCTAACCGGGCAACTGCTTTAGCGACTAAGCTACCGGAAACCTTGGTACGTCAACGAATTTTTTTCTGTTACAAAAAGCACTTACAAAATTCTTCGACGTCGGTAAACCTGCCCGGTTTGCAAAAGATCGTGGGTTCGAGTCCCACCCGAAGGCTGTTGATATTTTTTAAGTATTTACTTAAGAATAAATTTGTAAAACATTGCTATATCCACAAAATTCTTACTTTTTATTATTATTAGCAATTTGTTTGTAATCATTTTTCTTAAGTTAACAACGCACTTAAGGTGCACTAGCGACGCCAATCGATTATAATTTTAAGGTACTAAACCGTATCTATTTTATACAATTTCGGGGTAACAACCTCTCGGCACTTACACTATTAACACTTATACTATTTATTTAATACTTATATTTAACTGTTTGGTCCGCTTTTGCACTCGAATTTTGGATTACCGCCAAAAGTGGCCGCTTTTTGCGTGAATCAATTTTTCGGACCCATTTGTGCATGGTTATTTAATTAATAAATAGTATACGTTTTTGCCGAGAGATTGTAACCCCGAAATTGTTTAAAGTAGATCCGGTTTAGTAGTTAAAAATTAAAATCGATTGGCGTCGCTAGTGTGCCCTACCCGCCACCTTAACAATTCTTCGACAAATCATTTGAATAGGACTCGAACCCTCGGCCTTTCCTTAAGCCAGGAGAAATACTTTAAAATTACTAAAAAATTCGGCTTACTAGCATCCCTCGGTAGCTCAGTGGTTTCAGAGCCTTTCTCCCTGTTTGAGAAAAGTTCGTGGGTTTTGTTTGAAAGTGCATTTATTTGAGAAAGTTACGGGTCTATTTTAGGACAAGTAAACAAGGTTCTAGTCAAGTATCCATTTTATTTAGGGCAACACCTTTGAAGCGTCATTCGACTGAAAACTATGTATTACCTTCCCTTAGAGCTATCATTTCAAACAATCTGATAAACATGTCAAACATTGATTGATGAAAACTGTCATATTTACGTTTTCAAACCGGCGACCTTCCGTAACCGAGCAAACAAGGAGGTTCCGAACAAATAAACTGATCCATACTGGTTTTGTGTAAACAACTCAAAACTGCTCAGGGTTGCCAAATCATTATTTTGACGACCCGATTGGAACAGTGGTAGTGAACGCTGCTTCTGATACAAGGGTTGCGGGTTCGATCCCCGCACAGTACAAACATTTGTGTGCATGAACATGTTTGTTTGTATTGGCCTGGGTGTTTGCTATGTATTATAAGTATGTATTTACAAAAGAAAAGTATTATATGTATATATTTGTAATCCCACTGTTGATTCTGATATCCGTAACACAGGTGCTTGAGCTACCTATCTCGGAGTCAGATCAATGTATGTGATGTTGTGAAATATTTATTATTATTTATTATTATTATTATTATTATTATTATTAGCACTGTAAAAATATATACTTAACTAGTGGCCCACCCTTAATTTAGGATATTACGGCGAAGCAAAAAGGAGGGTTATGATTTTGACCTGTATGTATGTATGTAAGTATGGTTGTTCATCTGTCCCCTCATAACTTCTATCATATTTGAACAAATGAGGTGTCGTTAGAATCGTCTTGATTATCTTCTGGTTATAGGCGACATGACGTCCCGTAAAATTGACTACAGCGCCCTCTAGGGGACTTAGAGTAAGGAACTAAAAAAAATTGCTTGACGGTACCGTGTGAGGTATCAAGTGAAAGAGCTTTTTTAGCCACATTTCAAATATGTAATTTTATTTACAGAACTAAAAATCATCATCATCATCATCATCAGCAACCCACACTCGTCCACTGCTGGACATAGGTCTCCCCTAATGCACGCCACTGCTCCCGATTTTCGGCCACTCTCATCCAGCCCACACCAGCCAGCCTTCGAATGTCATCATCCCATCTTGTCGCAGGGCGTCCTACACTACGCTTACCGAGTCGCGGTCTCCACTCAAGGACTTTACGGCTCCAACGGCTGTCAGTTCTGCGGCTAATATGACCAGCCCACTGCCACTTCAGTTTGCTGATTCGGTGGGCTATGTCGGTGACTCTGGTTCTCTGTCGGATTACATCATTTCTGATGCGGTCCTTCAGAGATACTCCGAGCATAGCCCTTTCCATAGCTCTATAGAACTAAAAATAGGTTAAATAAAAATAAAGTTTAAAAACTAAAACCCGACTACCAAAAAAACAAGACAATTTTCTTGTTTCGTACTTTTAAAAGCGTGTTGATTTGGTAGTCGGGTTTTGAGTTTTTATCAAAATAATGGAACGGAAGCGATGCCTTGACATCGCGCGCATTGTTACAAAAAAATAGGCTTTTCTTTCAGGCTGAGGTCAAAAATATTCACTCCTTTGCCAAAAAAAATGGGCACCCACAATTTAATCAATTTTGTTAAAAAACCTTTATGGTTACTACTACTACTTTCTCCTTTTATAAAATTATTATTTCTTTCTTTTGACCGTTTGTAATGCGTTCGATGCAAGAAGGCTCTAGAGTAGAGTTTTTGGTAGTCGGGTTTTTCGTTTTTAAACTTAATTGTTATTATATTACTTTACTACCACTACCATAATACATAACTTATCATCATCATCATCATTCAGCCAATAGACGTCCACTGCTGGACATAGGCCTCCCCCAATGTTCTCCACACAGATCGGTCCTGTGCCTCCCGCATCCAATAGATTCCCGCGATCTTCACCAGATCGTCGGTCCACCTTGTAGGAGGCCTGCCACGGCTGCGACTTCCTGTACGTGGCCTCCAATCGAGGACCTTTCCGCCCCAACGGGCGTCTGTTCTCCTCGCTATATGCCCTGCCCATTGCCACTTGAGGCATGCAATACATAACTACTATTACCATTATACATAACTTAAATGTATGACGATTAGTAATTGCCCTGTACAAGCCTATGCAAATAAATAATTTTTGATCGATTAAATTTTCCCCTCGCCACCCCTACGTCGTAAATGCGAGCTCATTTTTCAGTCCAGTTGTACCTGTTGTGTTAAAAGCCACAAAAACAGCGCTGAAAAAACAAAATTGCACAATTTGTTTGTATATTCTGTTGTTTCTGTTTATATTGTGCTGTTTGTTTACCGTTCGTAAACAAAGTTCTTTGTGATGTGTTTTTCGGTTTAAATACCGTGATGCAGAAATTGAGTTAAGGTTACGGGCAGGGCACACTAGCGACGCCAATCGATTTTAATTTTAGCTACTAAATCGGATCTATTTTAAACAATTCCGGGGTCACAACCTCTCGGCAAACACTTATACTATTTATTAAATAACCACGCACGCCTAAAGTGACCGCTTTTGGCGTGAATAAATTTTTCGCGTACGCGTTGGATCCAGCATTTAAACATGGCTATTTGCCGAGAGGTTGCAACCCCGAAATTGTAAAAAATAGATCCGGTTTAGAAGCTAGAAATTAAAATCGTCGCTAGAGTGCCCTACCCGTCACCTTAAATATTTTGTTTTGTGTAATAATAGTAAGTAGGCGTGGAGTGAAGAGAATATAAGAATTTATTTTCTTAATTATTTTGACATTTAAGTATCATTTAAGTATTCCCATCTCTGTTTAACATTCATACGCCAACGAGGCAGAACACGGTGTGATTTTAATAATTTTAATTAAGACCTTAATACCTACCTGTGCTTCATGAATAAATGATTTGTATTTGTATTTGTATTAAAATATGAAACCGAATCGTGGCCGCTTACAGTATGTCGTTTAAGGAGGTTTAAAGTCACTCAGAAGGCAATGGAGAGGGCTATGCTCGGAATCTCCGCGTGATCGTATCAGAAATGATGAGATCCGCAGGAGAACTAAGGTCAAGACATAGCCCAAAGGATTGCATGCCTCAAGTGGCAATGGGCAGGGCACATAGCGAGGAGAACAGACGACCGTTGGGGCGGAAAGGTCCTCGAGTGGCGGCCGCGTTCAGGAGGTCGCAACTATGGCGCCTCCCCACCAGGTGGACCGACGATCTGGTGAAGGTCGCGGGAATCCTTTGAATGCGGGCGGCACAGGACCTGTGTGGAGAACATTAGGGGAGGCCTATGTCCGGCAGTAAGCGTCTTTTGGCTGAAATGATGATGATGAAGCGTGAAGCACTGCCTGCTGTTTTGACGAGTGAGTGAGGGTACCGGAGGCCTAATTCGGGAGGAAGGGTAGTTTAAAATTGGCAGCGCACATGTGACTCCACGTCGTCGGTACACAACCCTAAAAAAAGTAATGAATAGGCCTTAAAAGAATTCTCAAATGTTCTTTTTTTAAAGGCACCCCAATAAATAATGAAATAAAGATAAATAAACAGTGGCCCCTATTATTAAATGCCAAAGAGGGATGGAAAGAAACATGATGAGAATGAAACCTCTGCAAAAGATTAACCACTCTCTCATCAGAAAACGTACGGGGGCCATATATGCGCTAAGCCAGGCCAAGAAGTTAAAATGGAGATGGGCTGGTCATGTGGCCAGACTCCAGGATGCGAGGTGGAAAGCAAGAATCACGTCTTGGAAGGGCCCAGGAGGTGGACGAAAGAGATGTCGGCCACTGGCGCTGGTCCGATGATCGGGACCCAGCTGTGTCCCGCTAAGGTAACAAGATCATCATACACACATACACACACACACACACACACACACACACACACACACACACACACACACACACACACACACACACACACACACACACACACACAACTACAAACCCACTTACAATCACATTCTCTATATATATACTATTATGTAGTTATTATCATAAAAAAAAACTTTATTTACTATTGAAACTTAAATCTATTGTACATTTGTGGTGTTCTCATCTGCAAAAGTAAAACCTCTCCCAAACAATTATTGTAACAAAAGTAATGGAGAATATATGCTATCAAATTACATTTTCTATATATAATAATAATATATTATTAAATCTGTAATAGTTACACAGCGTCTGGGTTATTTCCGATGGGGTTAACGAGTTCTAGAGTGGAGACCGCGTCTTGGCAAACGTAATGTAGGGCGCCCTCTGGCTAGGTGGAGGGACGATCTGCGCAGGATTGCTGGCAAGAGCTGGATGCGAGAAGCCATGGATAGATCACAGTGGCGAACAATTGGAGAGGCCTACGTCCAGGCCTAGGCTGATGATGATGATGATGAACATATTTTTAGTTATGTAAATATTTTTTTTTAAATTACATATTTTAAATGTGCTAAAAAGCTCTTTCATTTGATACCGCACACGGTACCGTCATTCAAATTTTTTTAGCTCCTTACTCTAAGTCCCCTAGAGGGCGCTTTAGTCAATTTAACGTGACGTCATGTCACCTATAACCAGAAGACAATCAAGACGCTTCTAACGACACCTCATTTGTTCAAATATGATAACTAGTTTAGAAGTTATGAGTTAACAGATGAACAACCATACATACATACAGGTCAAAATCATAACCCTCCTTTTTGCTTCGCCGTAGTCGGGTAAAAATTTCTACCCTTCAGGCAAAGGACATTAATAGTGATAGTGGGTGAGGGAGCGCAATAGTTATAATAGAAAAGTACCGGGGAAAACCTTAATATGAAACCAGGACTATGTTTGTACTGTTGTGGTTATGTGATTGGAATCGATATCAAAACAATGAATCGTGTGATTTACTCATGGATACCAAGAGTCACACATGACGTCATGAGCTACGTCACGCCTGACAAGCCAATAGGACGAAGGACCGTCTCGTTTGTGACGTGGCGCCTGGCGCATCGGGCGAGGACACGATGGAGAAATGAGCGAGGGCGATTCATACACAAAGTTATATTGTATATATATTGACTGCCTCGGTGTCGCAATGGTTAGTGGGTCGCACTTTAAAGCGACGGTTGCGCTTGGGGTCCCGGGTTCGATCCCCGGGTCGGGCCGAAATTTGTACTTGAGTTTTTCTGTTAAGGTGACGGGTAGGGCACACTAGCGACGCCAATCGATTTTAATTTTTAGCCACTAAACCGGATCTATTTTAAACAATTTCGGAGTTACAACCTCTCGGCAAACACGCGTTGGACGCGTTGTACGCGTTGGACCCAACATTTTTGCATGGTTATTAAATAACCATGCAAAAATGTTGGGTCCAACGCGTACGCGAAAAATTATTCACACCAAAAGCGGCCACTTTTGGCGTGAATCGCGTACATAAACGGATTGGCGTCGCTAGTGTGCCCTACCCGTCACCTTAAGAAATTCTCAGTGTCAGCCCGGAGTCTGGAAGGTGTTCCATCAGGTGACTCGCTTGCTCGTTTGTCCGCCTCTAGCGTAAAAAAAGGCAAGCGTGGTGATTAAGCCTAATCCCATCATACTTAGTAGCGATGACTTGATTTCTATGATAGAGGCCTTTGCCCTGCAGTGGGACAGTATGCGATTACTTCACTGTGGGCTGTACTCATATGTAATGTATTCTTAGTGGCAGCCCGAAGTCTGGAAGTTGGCGGTCTTGTACCCCCGTGCCTCGAAAAGCACGTTAAGACGTTGATCCTGCGCGTAATCCCTCTTCGGTCGTGTAACCATCGAAATATGAGGGTACGGGAATAGAGAGTAAACTTGTGTCTGCGCAAACACTTGTCTACTATAATATGTCCTGAGTCGATGGCTGATCGCTGAGATTGGCCGCCATGATCGAAATAGGTATTTTCTTTACTCGCAAAAATCAGATTTTCATAGCTTTAACACGCGCAATAAACATAGGCTTGCTGTCCCAAATCTAAGACTTCATAAAATTGGAAGTTCATTTGTAGGATTGAGCATTAGAATGTTTAATAAGTTACCTCAAAATATTATTGATTTACCGGTACATAAGTTTAAGTTGCATGTAAAAAACTGCCTAATGCAGAAAGGCTACTATAAAGTAGAGGATTATTTGAATGATAAGGATTCCTGGACATGTTGATCTCTTCGCCTGTCCTCTAATGTATAATTCATTTCATGATTTTTCATTGACGATTTATCTAAACGATATTGATTATAAGCATTGTATATCATACTGTCACTGTAATCATAATCTGTATAAGAATGAAAATTGTAATTACCATAATATTTGACATTCATAAATGTTCTTTATTGAATAAAGACATTTTTGATTTTGAATGTATAAAAATTGATTTATATTGATTATTCAATAATTGACAAGATGCTAACCACCTACTATTGTACACCTCTTCCCGCAGTTTTTTAGTCTGGATTAAGTAACTGCTATTCTTTGTGACCTATGAGGGGAACCTATGTAGTCATGCTCACTCAAATGTCTCTGAGGTGGTGGCGCTATGTGGCGGGTCATTACATTCCCTCTAATATGGTTGAGTGAAATGATGGCTGGCACGTACGTCATACTTGTGAATAGGTGCCACCTTTGGGGACTGGTCTGCTTCGGTTTTCCTCATAATATTTATTTTATTATTATTTCCTTTATTTTATTTTGTGTAACAATTAAACTGTATGGCTCGGTATGATGATGACACAACATTGTATGAAAGTTTGGCGATTAAAAAGAGTAACTGGCGAGTTTCTTGCCGGATCTTCTCGACCAGAAACAACTTTCCGAGCCGGTGGTAGAATCGCATTATGTTTATTTATTTCTTTAGTATATTTTATGTATCAACATATATATGTTTTAACATGTAAATTATACATAAGTACTTATAAATAGTTTTAAGTCATTCAAATGTATGACGATTTGTAAGTGCTGTGTACAAGCCTATGCAAATAAAGAATTATTTGATTTTGTATCGGTTTGGAGGACATTATTATATTGTATAGATAAGGTAAACACTAAGTTTGGTTTTTATTAAAAAGGTACTATTTATTGAACAAATTAAGACAATAATTGAGAAACTAAATGTATTATTTGTGTTGCACGAGTGCAGTGGTTCAAGAGGAACCATTTTGAACTAGACAATGTTTCGATCTTGCTTTAGACCACCTAGAACTAGGTCCTAGATCATTCGTCAAACCGCGGCCCAAGATTGCATGAAATGTGTGGTAAACAAACAAATTGATAAAAATATATTTCAAGATGAATAATGTTTGCAGCTTCAGACTTTTTTTTGCGATTGATGTATATTTCGTAAAAAAATTAAATGGAACGTAATTTTATTAATCACTATTATAATATGGACATCCTCAACGCCAGGGTGAACAGACGGAGGGAGGCTTCGACTGTATCACCATGATATTCCCCAATATGGGCGATGAGGGAGAACCGCTAGGGATTAGTGGGTATTTATAACGCTTTGCTCGGCTTCTCTTTAGGAGAAACCCCCGCCAAAGGAGAGCCCCTCATACCCCGGTGGCCTGGTGTGCATAAGGCTCATCTCTTGAACCTGGTAATCTAGCTAGACAAACACGTAAGATCTTAGAACTCATCGTCACCCTCCATAAATCACACTCAAATCAAAATAAAAGAAAAAAATATTTGCATAGGCTTTATTTGCACACCCTTACAAATGTTACACTTGTGTTTGTTCGGTGTCTGGGTGTAATATATGTATTTAAGTATATATTTGTGTTCCTCTGTTGTCTGATATCTGTAACACAAGTGCTTAAGCTACTTAGTACGGAATCAGGTCAACGTATGAGATGTTGTGAGAATTATTATTAAATAAACATAATGCGATCCTACCACGGACTCGAAAAAGTTGTTTCCCTGGTCGGGAGGATCCGGCAAGAAACTCGCCAGTTACTCTTTTAAATTTAACTTTCATACAATCTTGTATCATCTATCAGGTGACATTGTGATTCAGCTTTAGTCTTTATAGGATCAGCCTATATAACTACTGTCCCACTGCAGGGCAAAGACCTCCATCATAGAAATCAACACCATCGCTACTATGACGGGATTAGGCTTAATCACCACGCTTGCCTAATGCGGATTGGTGATCAAACCCAAGCTTGTATGAAAAATTCGAAACATATCATCGCTCGACCCGGGAATCAAACCCAGGACCTCAAGATCACGGCCCGGCATCAAACCACTAGACCAACGGGGCTTTAGTCTTTAGTAAACTAAAAATGATGGAGTTTTCATTTTCAATATTATTTTATCGCTCTTCCTATTACTGCATACTCTCCCTCCATCCCTCCACAGGGAGGGCGGCCACCCGCGTGCCGGCCACAGTCGGCACCACCACTCCATTCAATGTGAAGGTTGTCTACATTCGATCTGACTATTTGTCTACAACTGTGAATTTAAAGTGACTCAAAATAATAACCCAAAACTGAGTGTTCTTGTATTGTCAGTGTCATCGCTTGAACTCTTATATTCTTTTGAAAGTGTTGTCAATTTAGTATCGATAATTCTTAATTCTGAAAAATAGGGCTATCGATTTATAATGTTTTTAAATGTGAATCTATGGCGTTGTAGCAAAATTGCAGCAGACAACGTCTCGAATATGGATAGATGTGGACGCAAATCTAGCCAGAATGAGTAGTTTATTTGGGTTTTCTAATATTTTAATCACAAATGTCTATTTATTAATAGGACAACCAACAAATCTTACACTAAAATAAACATTATTTATAAAATATAAAAGACATCTAAGTGCAGATTCACTTACAGGCTGCCACGGCTTTCAAATGTGAGGAAATTAATTAGATATAGGTTTATTACAAGTACTTACATTATTTATTTATAAATATGTTGACTCTCAAACCTTTAGTACTCGTAGTTTTAAAACAGAACATTTGTAAGCGAGTTATTAGTGCTTTTTAGATCCTCGTAGCCAAATGGCAAAAAACGGAACCCTTATTGATTCGTCATGTACTGTCTGTCTGTCCGTCCGTCCGTATGTCACAGCCACTTTTTCCCGAAGCTATAAGAACTATAATATTGAAATTTGGTAAATAGATGTATTTTGTAACCGCATTTGACATTTGGTTAATAGTGTAAGTGTTTTCCGAGAGGTTGTAACCCCGAAATTGTTTATATTAGATCCGGTTTAGTAGCTAAAAATTTAAAGCGATTGATGTCGCTAGTTAGGGCTACCCGTCGCCTTAAAACGTTGTTTTTGAAAAGTTGGGTTTTTTATGTGTTCATCATCATCATCATCAGCCCATTTAAGTCCCCACTGCTGGGGCACGGGCCTCCCTCAATCACATGAGGGGTAATTGCCATACTCACCACGCTTGGCAGACGGGTTGGCGAGGGTTTTGATATAAATGCAGAGTTTTCCTTCTCTGGGTGCTGATGATTATGCCAGCAGCTTTACCTTAGTCGCCTTTTACGACACCTCGGTAAGAGTGAGGGTGGCCTATTCTGCTCTGCCGGGGACCACACGGCGTTTATGTGCTAGGTGGCAGAAAAGCAGACGGATCACCTCTTCAACAACCTCCTCGGTCGTATAGCTCAGACCCCAGTGCTGAGGGTCGCGCGTGAGCGATCGTGACCGTGACGCTTTCTCAATGTTTTTCTCTGTTTTCTGTTCGGCGGCTAAAACATTGTGAAACTCACAAAATGGAGCCATTGGGGCGTAATCGTCTAATTCGCAACTAAGCGACAGTTACCGTATTTGTGGGACAAATTCTTGTCAAAGCTGTTGTTTGAGATTAACTAATTTACAAGTTTCTGACACGGAATAAGTATACATAGAACGAGCTGTCTAGAGGTATATTTACGACGAGATTTGACGAGAATTAACTCAACCATTTATTATTAACAGGGATCGGAATAGGTAGAGGCGACAGGGGAGAGCAACGCTTCGGCATGAATAGAGTGATACCACAGCTTCACAGGAAACCGGCGTGAAGCAGCACTGTGCTGTGTTTCGCTACGTGAGTGAAGTAACTGGAGGCCCAATCCGGGGGAAAGGGGGGTTTAAAGATTGGTAGAGAATTTGTGACTCCACTGGTGTCGTGAGTGTTCATGGGCGGCGCCACTCGCTTACCATCAGGTGATCCGTCTGCTCGTCTGCCCCCTATGCTATAAAAAGGAAGGTATATTTAGGCTACTATTCTCTTGCTGGTTCTTCTAAGTAGAAATTGACAATTAATACCAACACATGTTTTTAAATAAATATATTTTTGTCTTTATTTTTATCGTATCTTAAAATCCGAATCAACGGTAGATTACGTACATAATATTCTCACACTCATCAATGTTTTGTATGGACTTAAACTTATTAAAGAATATTTTATTTCATTTAATTTCTCGTTGGTAAATAAGGAGCTGTTACTTTAAAAACTGAAATTACTTTGGTTGCATATGATTAAATTAAAACTTGCAATGCAATAAAAAATAAAATATAAAAAAAATAAACTTAGGTCATAGACATAGCCCAAAGGATTACATGCCTCAAGTGGCAATGGGCAGGGCACATAGCGAGGACAACAGACGGCCGTTGGGGCGGAAAGGTCCTCGAGTGGAAGCTACGTACAGGAAGTTGCAGCCGTGGTAGGCACCCCACAAGGTGGACCGACTATCTGGTCAAGGTCGCGGGAATCCATTGCATGCGGGCAGCGCATGACCGATCTGTGTGGAGATCATTGGGGGAGGCCTATGTCCAGCAGTGGACGTCTATTGGCTGAAACGATGATGATGATGATGATGAACACATACATTGTCCTGGTTCCAAACTAAGGTTTTCTCACTGGAAACCAGGAACAACAAAGGTAACACACACACAGACAAATCAAACCTACTGCGCTACATGGTTAGGAATTTTTTGCAAATATTTTATCCCTTCTCCCGTTCTCCCCTAGCCATTTGGAATCAGATACCCCTCACACACTCAACAAAAGCTTTACGCCAGTTTTCTGTGAGTCTACCATGGTCTTCGGTCTTTCATCATGCCGATCGTGGCTCTCCCATGGTCTCCGTTCACATATTTTTTTTTTTAAATTAATTTTTTCTCTTTTTATATTTGTAATGTTTGGTTTGCTGTTTTAGTTTGTATTTGTTTCTTTTTCTCTTTGTTTAAATATTATATACTACCTATGCGGATAAAGAATGGGATCAGAATGGCGGCGCATGCTATTCACTTCTCGCTCGCACACTATTTGCGTCTATACTCGCACTCGTGGGGAGTATAGACGCAAATAGTGTGCGAGCGAAAAGTGAATAGATGCGCCGCCATTTCTGATTCCATTCTTTATCCGCAAGGGTTGTACTTATACTTGTTGCGTCCTTTCTTATCTGTAAAATGTGGTGTATCGTATTTTCAGTGAATAAATGTTTCTATCTATCTAATTAAAAATTTGTAGAAAATTTCAAGTAAACAACCCTCAAGCGCTTACTTTATCTGTGTCAAGAGTTTATGATGAACTGAAACTGAACAGCTGAAATACTGAAACTTTGGGGATCTGATTTTGCTTAATTAATGGTTTGTTTTAGTCGGTAACTATTGTTATACTTAGTTTTTGTTTATCCTGACGATCTGTTAGACAATTAATTATGTCTGTATTTGTATGTGTTATGTTGACTGCCTTCGGTGGTGTAGTGGTTAGTGGGTCGCATCATAAAGCGACGGCTGCGCAAGAGGCCTCGGGTTCGATCCCCGGGTCTGGCCAAAATTTTTTATCTAAGTTTTCGGTAAGAAATTCTTAGTGTCAGCCCGGAGTCTGAAAGTGGGCGGTCCTGTACCTACCCCCGTGCCTCGGAAAGCACGTTAAGCTGTTGCTCCTGCGCCTAGTCCCTCTCCGGTCGTGTTACCCTGGTATCCCATCGGAATACGAGGGTAAGGGAATAGAGAGTGCACTTGAGTTTGCGCACACACTTGAGCACTATAATATATCCTGCGTAAGTGGCTGATCATTGAGATTGGCCGCCTGTAGTCTTAATCGGTTGGAGGATATTATTATTATAAATACATGTAATAAATGTGTGTAATAAATACTTGTTTTTTCTGGGCTCCCACGAAATATGTATTACAATGCGACCCAGATCAGAAGGCACTCTATGATATTGACAGGGGGGCGTTGTTAAACGTTTTTTCTATGCGAAAATGTCAAAATAGCATTAGTTCCGAACTTTTGCCACGTGCCAAATAACCGTGGTCGGACTGCTAGTGCGGTTATCTTTGTAAAGCGTATTTCGACCAGCATGCGGCCATGTTTTACTCCTCCTTCTGATCTTAGCGTGTAATTCCCAGTTGCGTCCAATGCTGTCGCTCTGGAGCCCGGGGTACGCTTGGAACCACGATTCTTGTGTTTGGGGAATCTGAGACTACCGCCTGACCTTCGCCATCCTTCGACAGGGGAACCAGTCCAATAGGCTATTTGACAAAATTCTATCTTAGGGTATTCATTTGTTTATAAGGAGAAACTTCTCTTCAAGAGAAGAGCGTACTCTTTTTTAAAAGCCCAGCCACATCAGCGATCTCTCTGATTTCGCGGATGTTTATGGGCGGCGTTGATTACTTTCCATCAGGTGACTCACTTGCTCGTTTGCCCGCCTATAGCATAAAAAAAACCAAAGTGACAAACTGGAGACAAGTATGAGATAATACTGTGGACAGTGTACTTGTATTGAAAATATGTATAGTTACCTAGTGTTGTGAAATATAGGTCCTGGAACTAATAATGTGATCAGTGCTATTTTGGAGGATGGCCTTCAAATGGATCCCAACGAGAAGGTAAGTAATAATGTATCGAAAAGTTAATTATTTTTGGGTTACCGAAAAAAAAATTGTCAAACGTGAGCAAGTAACTGTTGTAAGTTGAAGACCCGTTTGGAACAGTGGTAGTGAACGCTGCCTTTGGTCCAAGGGTTGCAGGTTCGATCCCCGCACAGTACAAACATTTGTGTGTATGAACATGTCTGTTTGTATTGGTCTGGGTGTTTCCTATGTAATTATGAGTATGTATTTATAAAAGAAAAGTATTATATGTATCTATTTGTATTCCCACTGTTGATTCTGATATCAGTAACACAGGTGCTTGAACTACCTATCTTGGAGTCAGATCAATGTATGTGATATTGTGAAATATTAAAAAAAAACTCCTGGTTTAAATTCTTTCTACCTTATTACTAAACGCTATCTTGAGGTATTACCATAGTAAAGCTCATTTCACCCCGCTCCAGCTTGCAATAGCTGGTGCACAACTGCACTGCTTATATTCTATTTTATTTTGATAGCTTGTCGAAAAATAAGCGATACGTATTTTTTCTTTTTCGATTAATGCCTCCCCATGTTCTGATAATAATTATTTAAAAACTGTACATTCTTAAAGAGCGTAAGTCTAAATTAGAGGCAGTTAAAAATACTATCTTTGCATTATAAAGCCCAAAAAATCAAAAGGGATGTCTTTTACTGACTATCAAGTATCGATACAACCTATCTTACTTATTAGTACACAATTGCACTTTTTACAGATTGTAGTTAGTGAAATTGTGAACAAAGCTATCTAAATAATGTACTATCGGTGGGAGCACTTTGTATTGACTTACAGGACTAACTTAGTACAATGGGAGTAGTTGGTAGCACCGTCGATGTGCATGATCGAAGTACCGATAATAACCTCTCAACTGTGGATGTCCCGGAGCGGGACGTTGACAGTTAATAACAAATATCGCTATACTGTGGAAGTCCCGCTCAGGGACGCAAAAAATGCTGACGATTGCGGTTCTAAAATATGCCTTATTTTACGGTTTTTATTTTAACGTTTCATGTTTTGACGTTTGAAAACGGGTAAGGGGTTTACAATGAGCTTTTTCGACAACTATTTAGGACATCTGTGGTACAAAAAAAACGAAAAATCTGTTAGAGAATCTGTGACTGATTCTACGAATTTTTACGCAAAACACTAGTAGTATAAAAAATGTATTGAAACATCTTCTTTGTCGTATTTATTTTAAAATATATGTAATAAATTATGAAAATAAATCAATAAATGAAACATCAGTCTTTTATTTTTTTATTAATCAGCAAATATAAGTCGAACTTGTAAGTAACCCATATCTTTTCTCAGAGTACAGTTCCAATTCAATTCAAAATCAGGTGAAGTGTGAGTAATTACTTGAAGAAATATGTTTTATCAACAAAAATATTGTTAATAATACATATAATCAAGCAGATTCGGCGAAAATTGGGTTTTTCTAAACCTCTGCCACAAAATTACCCCTGTCTGTGGAGCGTCCCTGAGCGGGACCCACGGCACGTCAAAAAATGAAATTTGACAGTTGGCAGTATTCCACATACGAGAGGTTATGATTTACATTTGCACTAAGAGATCGTTATTTACTTATCAAGCAACGATTTTACTATGAGCTAATTGTAAAGTATAGGAAGAGTTGTTTTGTTTTTATTGTGTGTTTAAATACTTAAGAGACCCCTAAAATGGAAATTCTTTAAATGAATTTTAATTTCATTTGACACATGCATGTTTGGTTTATTTACTTCATCTTAGTTGTTCTAGTGGATTCGGAGCAAATACTTTTTCTCGGATTCATATTATATTTCTCTTAAATAGATTTTACGAGTGTGTTATGTATCCAGGGAATAGTGTGGCGGGAGCGACGTCAGTTAAACCAGCTAGTCAGTTGCACACTGTTTTATTTTAAAAAGATAACCTACCGTCGGATCGCAGACCGACTACCCCCACATATTCACAATAAGTTTGACATGCATAACATCCCTTCCCCTTAGGTTAAGGATTACCAAGACTAACACACGATTTCTAAATTACCTAATTAATTATTATTACACTGATTATTCTAACGCTTTAATCAAGCGAGTCCATCATCTGAGTCCGGTGTCGAGAAAATCGGACTTATTGCCTGTCGTCTTCGGCTCGCGGTGTCCCCTGGCGGAGTCGCCGGCGCCGGGCTGGCGGCTGCAGAACCATCCGCGTCGTCCTCGAGTCCTCCCTCCTCTGTACCATGCGAGTCCGCCAGGTTGGTGGACTGAGTGGGAACAGCGACGCAGGGGAGATCGGACACCGCGTCGGGATCCCAGTGGCTGTCTCTGCTCGCCGGTGGATCTGTCCTTAATCTGATCTGGTCAATGTGTCTATTTACTTCGCAGTTCAGTTCTGGCAAATATACTTTATACATGACGTGTCCGATTTTCTTTTTAATGACTCCCTTAATCCAACGAAAGTTCTTGATAGTCGTGTTTTTAGTGACCCACACTTTATCATTCTCCATTAGTTCTTTTCTTAATTTACCTTTATAATATTTAACCTGTAAGGACTGGTTGTGGTCGACGACTTGAGCGAGGACCGCGGACGATGGTGACGGTGCGGCTGGATTAATTAGATCCAGACGTGAGCGCAGCGGTCGCCCGTACACGAGCTCCGCGGGTGACTTATCAGTGGTACTATTTTTAGAGTTCCTATAGTCAAACAAAAATTTGGCAATTTTTTCGTTGATATTTTTTTTGTTACATCCCTCTAAAATTATGCCCTTTAACCCTTTTTTGACAATTTTTACGAAACTTTCCGCCTGCCCATTACTTGCTGGATGGTAAGCAGGAGACAGAATGTGTTTTATACCGTTAAGTTGACAAAAATCGTTAAATTCCGTTGATGTAAAAGATGTACCGTTGTCACTCACCAAGGTCTGTGGAATTCCGAATCGAGACATCATATCATATAATTTCTTAATTATTGCTTTTGAGTTATACGTTGTTGATACGTCATAACATTCCACCCACTTACTGTAGGCGTCGACGATAATTAAAAAGATGAAATTGTGAATCGGGCCTAATACATCTATATGTATTCGCAAAAAAGGTTGCGCAGGTAAAGGCCACGGCGAGAGCGGCGCGTGCGGGGGGGCGGGGCGCAGCGCTGCGCACACGGCGCACGCGCCGGCCAGCTGCTCCAGCGCTGCGTCCACGCCCGGGAACCACAGTCGCTTACGAGCTTCCGCCTTCATTTTTACCACTCCGAAATGTGAACTATGAAGTTCCTTACATATTATTTCCTGTAGTTTTGAAGGAATGACTACTTTATGCCCACGCATTAGGATACCATTTTCATAAGACACCTGTGATCGACAGTTGTAAAATGGTTTGATGTCGTTATCTACTTTTCTAGGCCAGCCATATAATACGTAACGCTTGACAATACTCAAAATCCTATCTTTAGAAGTCTCCCGGCGGATATCACTTAACTTCACCGGGAGGTCTCCGTCTACCACGAAGTTAACATAGGCTGTGCGCTCCTCGCACTCAGCGAGACTATTCGACTCCCCCGCCGACCCATTGTCCTCGCATGCCCGAGATAAATAATCCGCGCTGTTTTGCTTGCTGCTTATGTATTCTATACTATAATTATATGCTGCTAGAAATATGGCGTATCTTTGCAGACGGTTAGCAGATATCTCCGGAATACCTTTGTGCGGACCGAAAATAGCTAATAAGGGTTTGTGGTCTGTTCGTAATATGAAAGGTTCAGACCTGCCGTAGAGGTACTGGTGGAACCGTCTGACGCCAAAAACAATAGCTGTGGCCTCTTTTTGGATTTGGGCGTAGTTTTTTTCGGCCGAAGATAGTGTCCGGGAGGCGTAAGAAATAGGTCTCTCTAAGCCGTCATTGCTTACTTGAGAAAGTATAGCACCTAACCCTGTCGGTGACGCATCCACTGTTAATATTAACTTAGCGTTCGGGTCGAAATGCGCTAATGTTTTATCGGAAGCCAAAATATTTTTTACTTTAGCAAATGCATCGTCATGTATTTTAGTCCACTTCCATGCCGAATTTTTATTTAATAAATTATATAATGGGCTTAATACCGATGAAGCATCCGGAACAAAGTTACGATAGTAATTAGTGAGACCCAGAAACGATTGTAACTGTGATACGTTTGAAGGCTTATGTGCTTTTAAAATTGCTTTGACTTTATCTGGAGATTTTCTTATTCCATGCTTATCTATGACATGACCTAGATATGAGATCTCATCTTTAAAAAATTCGCATTTACTCATCTGTACAGTCAAATTGGCCTCATTTAGGCGTTGTAAAACTGCAATTAGTCTCTGTTCATGCTGATCTTTATTGACTCCCGATATCAAAATATCATCCAACAGAAAGATGATCCCGTCTATGCCCGCAAGCAAGCTATCCATCGCGCGCTGGAACACGGCTGGCGCGCTGGACAAACCAAACACTAAGCGCGTGAAATTAAAAAGGCCGCGATGGGTATTTATGCACGTTAGCTTTTGGGACTCTCCGCTTAAAAAATTGATTGTAAGCCATAGATAAGTCTATTTTACTAAATTGTACGCCCCCATGTAATTTGGCTAATAAATCATTAACAGTAGGCAAGGGGTATTGATCAACCAATAACTGTTTATTGATCGTAACCGAATAGTCGGCGCACAGTCGGATGTCCCCGTTCTTCTTCAACACGGGCACCACCGGTGAAGCATATTCGGAATGTTCTATGGGTTTTAAAATTCCTAATGACAATAACCGATCAAGCTCCTTATCAATTTTTTCTTTTAATGCGTAAGGGACTGGCCTTGCCTTAACAAAAATTGGCTTAGCATCGGGTTTTAGATGTAATTTAATTTTATACATGCTAAATGCACCGAGATTGCCAGAGAAAACCTTAGGAAACATATCACATAGCCGCTTGGTGATATCAGAATCGCGATCAAGCATGCGCAGCGCGCGCACGTGAGCGGGCGCAGGCGCCAGCTCCAGGCCGAACTCGCTGATGAAGTCGCGGCCCAGCAGCGGCGGCCCGCCCGCCCGTACTACAAACACGTTCAATTTGCGTGTACCCCCGTTATACGATATTGGTAACGAAACGACTCCTATCGATTCAATGTTTTCTCCTGTATAGCTAACTAATTTTTTGTTGGTGGCTGACAACGGCAATCGTTTAAAATTAGCGAGATAGGTTTTTTCGGAAATTACGCTTACTGCTGAACCGCTATCTATTTCGAAATCCAAAGCTAGACCACTGATCATCACGCGCTCAGTCATGGGTTTCCCTTTCAAACACCGAATATTATAAAAACACTCACCATCGTCACCGTCGTCCGTGGTACCCTCATCTAAAAATTTCACTCTGCCCTCGTTAGGACACATCTTACGCAAGTGACCCTTGCTATTACATTTTTTACACTTGTAATTTTTATAACGGCACTGATTAGATCTATGATTGGTAAAGCCGCACACACTGCACTTTCCCTTGTTGGAGATATTGAACACGCCGTCCAGGCTCGAGGCGCCGAGCCCGCTCGCGCCCGCGCCCGCCGTCGCCCTCGACGAGGCCTGGCGCGCGCAGCGCACGCTCTCCGCCAAGTCAATGGCCTTCGCGAGGGTCAGCTCCCGCTGATCCTGCGCGAACAGCTTGTCCCGCTCGTGTCCCGCTGACATGCCCATGATAAACTTATCCAGCAATGTCTCCTCCAAATTCTTGAATTCACAGTGAGCTGCCAATCCTCTAATCCTGGCCGCCCATTCAGTGTGACTTTCTCCTGGTCGCTGTGACGCGGAGTAAAAATTTGATTTCTCCGCAAACCCAAACCTTTTTGGTGTGAAGTGGTTGTCGAGGAGTTTGATGATGGCCTCGTAATCCAGTTCGTCCACTTTTTTGGGTAACGCCAGATCCTTTGCTAACTTGAACGTAGATTCGCTGAATGACGTCAACAAAATCGCTCGTTTTTTAATGGCCGCCTTGTCCGAACTAGAGGTTATATCGTTGGCGATAAACCATTGCTCCAGTCGCGATTTATAACTGCTCCACTCGTGTGATAGGTGATCAAACGTAGTTAGAACGCCAAAAGACACTCCCGAAGACATGTTGGTGGAATAATGAGTCCGAACGTCGCCAGATGTTATGTATCCAGGGAATAGTGTGGCGGGAGCGACGTCAGTTAAACCAGCTAGTCAGTTGCACACTGTTTTATTTTAAAAAGATAACCTACCGTCGGATCGCAGACCGACTACCCCCACATATTCACAATAAGTTTGACATGCATAACAGAGTGAAAAGTTTCTCTAACCTAAAATGACTACCTATAATAAGTATAACAATCACAATGGTTACGGATGCAACCCTTGTTTCTTAGTTTTTTTTTTTATCTGACATTAACTGTAATCACCATCTACCCTTACCATAAGTTTTAAAAACTGTTCTCGCTGTCGAAAACTATCTCTTTGTCCCTTTCATTGTGGTGCCTGTGAAAGAGACAGAGCAATAGTTTTGGATAGCGAGGATAGTATTTCAAACTAATGGTAAGGAAATAACCTCAATGAATGGCAACGACACTATTTATTTTGTTTGGTTTGGATTTTTGATTGTTACAGCAAGATATTTTATGTATCAATTTCATAATGGAAAATCGCCCATGTGTTCAACGAGACCCTTTGGCTTCTTGCTTTGTCGCAACATGTAAAAACCGTGAATTATTATGTCCAGATAAATATTTATTTTATGTCCCAAAATCTTCGCGGCTGGAATGTGTTCTGCTGGCTGTCTGCCATGGAAAAACTTTCTGAAACCTTCATTATGTCCAACGGCTATGGGGTGGGCAGAAAAAAGGCTTGGCTTGGCTTTTAAAATAGATAAACGAACGAAATTAACGAAAAGACGAAAACAATACTAGCAATAAACAATATTTGTGCTAGCTGTCAAACTGACACTTGTTTTTTTTCACCAAGTTATAACAACAAGACATACTAGGTGTAATGCCGCTCTCTTTGATACTTGGACATATTTCAAAATATCTTTTTTAAATACTGAACTAAAAAAATTGAAATATTTTATTTTATGCTAAGCTGCTTAAAATCTCTAAACAGTTTTCGAATTTTAGTACCTTATTAAAAACGAAATGTTGTCAATTGGACCAATCGTTGGAAGCGTCTTAATCTTCCGCTATTAGGTATAGGCTATTACATGACGTCACGTTATATTGACTACAGCGCTCTCTAGAGGACTGAAAGTGAAGAACAACAGATTTTTTTCCTTGATGATGCCGTGTGGGGTACCTATATATGAAAGGTAGGTAGCACAAATATGTAAACATCATTCACAGAATTCCTACAAAAGTTAACTTTAAAAGTAAAGTTAAGTAAACTGAAACCGGACACAGCAAACCGCTCACAGAAAACCGGCGTGAAGCAGCACTGTACTGTATTTCGCTGCGTGAGTGAGGGTACCGGAGGCCCAATCCGAGGGAAAGAGGGGGTTTAAAGGATAGCAGCGCACTTGTGTTTCTACTGGTGTCGCAGGTGTAATCGCTTACCATCAGGTGATCCGTCTGATCGTCTGCCTCCTATCATGAAATTATTAAACCGTATCTCCGCTGTATATGCATCTTATATTATTGTATTTGTTACTTTCATTCGAAAGTTCAAGACTTAAACTCCTCATGTAAGTAAGACCTAATCCTATTTCTAGACTTTATCTGTGCTTTAAAAGCTAGGTATAAAACTTTTATATTTATCTGGAGCAAATGTCAGGACACTCGTAGAGCACTTACTCACTAAGTGCTCTTAACTTGGTGCTCAAGGTGGATGTTAATTTTTAAGTTACCCTGCGATTTTGAAAGGAAAATACTTTTGAAATCATAAGTTTGTAATATGACCTTTTTGACTCCGAAGGTATGTTACTTACCCTATATCCATAAAAGGATTTTTTTTCTATGTGATAGGTGGCAGACGAGGAGACGCATCACCTGATAGTAAGCGATTGCCGTCGCCCATAGACACTCGCGACACCAGTGGAGTCAAAAGTGCACTGCCAACCTTAAAAACCTCCCTTCCCCCGGATTGGGCTTCCGATACCCTCACTCACGCAGCGAAACACAGCACAATGCTGTTTCACGCCGCGCGCGCCAGTTTTCTGTGAGGCCGTGCTATCACTCCGGTAGAGCCGGCCCATTCATGCTGAAGCGTAGCTCTCCCACCAGCGAGTTAATCTTATCTACAACCATTGCAAAACGTTTGTATCGTCTACGCACTGACTCGAACCATAGCCGTCTCCCATAATCAAATGTAGTGAAAGTAATTTCATTTGTCGACGAAATCTGAAAGCCACGCCACACACATGCGACGGCGAAATGTAAGCATCATCACATCATTTCAGCTATTAGACTCCCATTGCTAGACATGGGCCTCCTCTAATGTTCTTTTTCACCTTCACCCGATCGTTGGTGAGCGAGATTTGGATTTTTTGACAAGTTTTGTTTTTTATGGGATATCATTTCTTTTTGTAATCCACCTACTTTTTTTTGTCCCGGCACCTTCACCTTCAACTGCAAACGTAACTTTGTAATCCTATACATTTATATTAGATTACAAAGTTATTAATGCAGCTGATGTATTTAGAAAACTGGACTGAAAATAAAAAAAAAATCCATGATTAAGACACTAAATTCTATTTGTGTTCTAAATTTGAAGCTTCTATGTCTGCTAGAAGTGCCTTGGACTTATGATGATCGGTGAGTCAGTGAGTCAGTGACAAAATTCAGAAACTTTGACTAGTTGTCATTCTTAAACTGACTGAAATCCTTATCCTTACTAATATTATAAAGGCGAAAGTTTGTTTGGATGGATGTATGGATGGATGTTTGTTCCTCTTTCACGCAAAAACTACTAAACGGATTTTAATGAAACTTTACAGTAATGTAGCTTATAGATCAGAATAACACATAGGCTATAATTTATAAAGATATTGTGTGAACGCAGACGAAGTCGCGGGCAAAAGCTAGTTTAAAATATACCGTGATTATACAATGCCTGATTAGTTACTGAAAATTCAGGCTTCTTGTTTAATTATAGGGGGGTCGAAAATAGCCCGAATTGCTTCGAGAAAGGGATGCGGATGCCCGGATGGTACGGCCGTGCCGCTTTTTTTGCTCGACTTATTGAATATTGGCGGGGGCACTACCCGGGTGCCCCCAAAAGACATATCACGCTGTAAACAAATCAACTTGATTTGTCGCAGCCATTTGACTTCAGAGTCGTATCTCTGTGGCGTCCTTAACAATGTTAAAAGTTTAACAGTCCCCGAAAGCGGTTTAACGGCGTGAGATAAGTAGGTTTACGCGCCCCATGGCTGCGGGCCGTGAGTTCAGCTCCCGCTAGTTATGTCACCTTAACACGGGAAATCCCTGAAACATATAAGTTATATTTTTTTACAATGTTCAGTTATCATGCCTGCGTGAGTTATCTCGTTACGTGGCTAATAATAATTTAGTTTTGCTACCAAGCAAGCCGGGTGCCAATATGTATATTGGCAATTACTGATGCGAGCCGCCATTGTTGTCCCCTAGATCCCATCTAGATCGAAATCTCCTATATTTAATGAACGGTTTTGAACCCAGCTCCGTTTTAATCCAGACGAGAACCAATTAAAATCAGCATGCACTGATACACATGTAGAAAAAATACATCAAACATTTTTATTGCCTTCATTTCGTTTCGGAAAATGTATTAGTCCCAAACGGTACTAATAGATGGCGCTGGGTGTCAGTTACATCGTGCAAGCATGCATAATTTTTTTTATGTGATAGGTGGCAGACGAATCACATGATGGTAAGCGATTGCCGCCGCCCATGGACACCCGCGCACCAGTGGAGTCACAAGTGCGCTGCCAACCTTTAAACCCCCCTTTCCTCCGGATAGGGCCTCCGGTACCCTCACTCAAGCAGCGAAACATAGCACAGTGCTGCTTCACGCCAGTTTTCTGTGAGGGCGTGTTATCACTCCGGTCAAGCCGACCCATTCATGCCGAAGCGTGGCTCCCCCATGGTCAACTGTTCTGTTTACCTATCTAAGCATAAGCCTTGTCGTTATAAGGCCGATCAATCTTATTTCGATACTAAATCTAAGTATGGTATAGCGCTGTCATTCTATACAAATTTTATACCATAGATTTATCCACGGATAAAGATTGGTAGAAGTTAGCTCTTTATTAATAGTATATAACGGAGGCTGGTCGAGCTCTTCGTTATCAGATAGGTTGTGCAAGATGGCAATATTGACATTAGAGTCCACAAATCACAAAGCGCAGTCAATTCGGAAGTTTCAAGCGTCCATTGAACAAACTATCAACATGCAACGCGAAAGAACACAAAGGAAACGCGGCAGGTTCGGCATAGCGATGGTTATTCTACATTCGTCTGCATTTGTTCACTGCGCGATCCGGTATCACCACCATCAAATCCCATCATAAAATCAAAGCAAAAACCAACTTCCACTAAAAATAACACACACCGAATACCTCTAGCGATTCCCGTGTGTCTCAAGTCCAAAGATCAAACTGACAGCTCGCTAAAATCGAAGTAAATGGCAATGGAATAACCAAAAAGTATGAATCATCGCTATGCTGACTCTGCCCAAGGAAGTTTCTTGACGTTTCCAAACATAATAGAGGACGCCACTGTGCTGACGCTCCGACATATAGATATAGATTATGTAGGTTATACAAATACAAATACAAATAATTTATTCAGTATCAGGTTTTTACATTTCTGTTTTATGATCGAGGATCTCTTTTAAGTAAATTAATACTTGTGTTATAGAAACCCCGCTCTACGTACAATAGCTTTAATAATCTAGTGATACTTAGAAGATACAAGAATAACTGTCTTAGAATTTTAACTTAAAAGTAGGTAGTATGTAATAATAATTACATACTACCTACTTTTAATAATGTATGTAATAATAATGTAATAATAATGTATGTAATTCTTAGCCCTCAAGACCAAAATTTCTCGCTAAGACCTTAGAGAAGTGGAAATAACTGAAAACCAGCGCTGAATGGGTGCCAGCCGCTCATGCCAGCATAAGCTGAGTTATTTCCAATTGTCTCCACATATTGCTGTATAAACAGACTGTTAAAACTGTATGTTCCTAAACTGTGCAATAAGAGAGCAATAAACTATTTTTTATTTATTTATTTATAATAATAGTAAGTTCATCATTACAATTATGTATAGAAAGAAAAAAAAATGTGAGCGAGCGTACGCGCCGCCGTGAAAGTGTGTGCATGTGTGTGAGGGCGTGTGTGTGCACGGGTATGTGTGTGTGCGTGTAAGTCTGCGTGTGTGTGAGTTTAGCGAGAAGAATAAACCAATAGCGTGATAATGTTTATTATAAATACCTATTTATTAGCATTTGTAATTATAAGATTTATGAGCTTTTCTTTTTATTATATGTTTAAATATTATAGGTTAAGATTGTAACACTCGGTTGGGTAATCAGTTAACTTTGATAATTGTATTTTAATACTCAATACTTTATTTTCTCCACAATGTTACTCTTTTCAATTGAAACTTTGTAACATTGTCAATATATGAAAAGAGTAACTACTGAGTTTCTTGCGGGTGTCTTCTCAGTAGAAATCGACATTCCGAACCAGCGGTAGATGATAATATGTGTACCTATTTAGACATTCATAAATATTATGTATGGACCTAAATTGAATCATCATCATCATCATCATCAGCCCATTTAAGTCCCCACTGCTGGGGCACGGGTCTCCCTCAATCACATGAGGGGTAATTGCCATACTCACCACGCTTGGCAGACGGGTTTTTATAAAAATGCAGAGTTTTCCTTCTCTGGGTGCTGATGATCTTGCCAGCAGCTTTACCTTAGTCGCCTTTTACGACACCTCGACCACCGAAATTGAATAATGAATTTTAAATTTGGTCCTACCGCGGAGTTCTACTAGTTGATCCATAGGTTGTAGTGTGTGACTCACCTCGCCCTTAAGTTAGGTATATAAGATAGATTTAGTTTAGTTCGTAATAAAGACAGTTATAACGCATCACTTGTTTCTGTTACACGTCCCCAAAGCCCATCACTGCACGGTGACCCTGCCAGTGCTGCCTTTGGCGGCGCTGCGCACGGGTACAGTATAGAAAAAGAAAGTTTTATTTGTGTGCCGGACTAAGTTTCAATTATAATTGTGAAAAAAAAACAGACAATTTAAATAAAAGGACAGTTTAAAAAAACATCTAAATATAAATTAACAATACGGTGCGTGCGTGCTGAAGTGGTTTCCCGAGGAGAGCAGGGCGCAGGGCGCTGATGGCGCCCGAGGTCTGACGGATTGTTGCTGGCTGCCGGGCGTTGTTGGTGTCAGAAGTATGGAATTGCTGGTCAGCCGGGCGAAGATGGTGACAGATGTTTGAGTGGTATTGGTGGGCGCCGGGAGAGGTTTCCTGACTATGGACATCGCCAAGAGGAAAGGAAGGGAACACCATGGAAGAGCCGCCGCAGAGACCGATTTTTTTTGCCCGTGGTTCGATCAATCGATCCATAGGTTTTTAAATATTAAATTGTATTGCCGCTGGACCTATTTGAGTAGGGCCAATGTTTTTCCCATAGTATAACTTAATAGTTGTTCTTAAATCAGATCGGCCAATGCCGCAGTTGTGCCAACCCGCAATCAGTACAAAAAGGGTAACCAAAATAAAAAAGTAGGTCATTTATTTGCATGTATTTTTTTAATTATAAGTGTGAAACAACTGAACATCGAAAAAGCAAATGAACATTGTTATATTTTTTATCTTTATGTTTTACCGGGCTATGATTGCGGTGATTCGATTCCCGCGTTGAGAAAAAAGAATGTCTCGAACAAAGCTTTTTGACGACCCAATTGGAACAGTGGTAGTGAACGCTGCCTCTGATACAAGGGTTGCGGGTTCGATCCCCGTACAGTACGAACATTTGTGTGCATGACCATGTTTGTTTGTATTGGTCTGGGTGTTTGCTATGTATTATAAGTATGTATTTACAAGAGAAAAGTATGATATGTATATATTTGTAATCCCACTGTTGATTCTGATATCCGTAACACAGGTGCTTGAGCTACCTATCTCGGAGTCAGATCAATGCACAGAGTACTTTTAATATACTGATCAATGTATGTGATGTTGTGAAATATTTATTTATTTCAAAGCTCGGGTTTGTGATCGTGATCACCAATTCGCATTAGGCAAGCGTGTTTTTCACTTTATAGCGGATAAACGAGCATACGGCCTAGTTACCTGTTGTTCAGTGATCAGCACGGCCGCCCATTGAAATCAGCAACACCCGAGGTATCACACATTGCGGGCTCCTAAGGAAGGAATAGGTAAGCCCTTTTCTTGAAGGTCGCCAGTTCTATTTGTTCGGAAACACCACCGATGACAGCCGGTTCTACAGTTTTACTGTGTAGTGATTAACCTATATCATAAAAAAAAACATATGTATATTTATTTTCTTTGATGGAGGCCTTTGCCCTGCAGTGGGACAGATAATAAGCGGATTCTTTACGTTGAATAGATTGTACATGTTTCCACGTATTGTAATATGCGTGGAAGTGGTTTTCAAAGATAAGCCAATTCTTGGTATCATTATCAGCTTGTATTCGTATTGTATTTTATAACCGACATTATATTTTATAACCGACTTAAACATTTGAATTATTAATGAATGTAGACAAGAATACTGACATCACGGAAATGTATTATTTTATTACTTTTGATTACTTGACATTGCGTTATATACATTAATTAAATTCGATTAAAAATAACCAAATTCGTTACTAAGCATATATTATTAACATTGTCAATCAACTATATTACTTGATTTAGGTGATTTGAAATTATGTATTAAGGTTAATGGAATAAATTTTGTTAATAGTTAGAAATGTCTGAATTCTAATAATTAAAAAATATATTGGAAAATATAATGATGTAGTTACTAAGTCGAAATAGATTGTTAATTAAGTTTAAATAATGTGCATACACCTGTAAAGGTAGAAGTTAGAGAACTAATTGTTTCAAAAGATCTGTAAATATGTACCTGATTTCATGCACAATAACGTTTTATGAATTGTATAGTTCATTCCCACAACGAACGTACTATTCGCTCGCATAGTGAATACAAAAGAGATATGAACACTCATTACACAACTCTGTAAATCAATAGATTAATTATATTTGTTTGTATTTTACCTCTTAAGTTCCTTTATACCTCTTTTTTTATTCTTCTCTCCATTATCCTTTGTAAATAGGTACCTACTGTGTATCGCGGGAACAAAATGTATTTTAATATTGCCTACCTCTAAAAGTGAATTAAAATTAAAGATTATTCAAAATTTTGAACAATATTGATAAATCCTGAACTTTACGTCTAGATACCAAAGTACTAGTTTTAAAATAATCCAGTCTGGATTCATATGTAGATAATTTACGTCTCATGCCATATTTTGAACTCAAAGAATGTAGAAAACGTCTTTGTACGGCCTCTAATCTATCTGTATGAGTAGCATATTGAGGATACCAAATAACAGAATTGTATTTCAAGACACTACTTACCAGACCAAAATACAATATTAACATGCTTTCCGGTTTGCGAAACGGTTTTGCAGTTCTGAAAATGAAGCTAATAGTCTTATTGACTTTAGATACTATGCTTTCATAATGATGTGTGTAACTTATTTTAGAATCCAACCATACTCCAAGATCTTTGACCAGATTGTGGCGGTTTAAAATAATATTATTAATTTTGTTCAACAAAATTAATAATATTATTTAATATTTAATTGTCGATTTTTTCTTGGTGAAAGTTATGAGACAGCACTTTGCAACATTCAATGACATGCCAATGTTCATGCACCAATTATGAACTTTGTCAATATTACTTTGCAAAGATCTTGCATCATCAATACGTACTTCATTATATATTTTGATATCATCAGCATAGGCAATACATTTACACGTTATTGATTATATTAGGTCATTAATATACATTACAAATAGTAGAGGCCCTAAATTGGAGCCCTGCGGAATCCCAGATGTAGATTGATATGGAAACGAATCATAGCCATGTAACGCTACTAGTTGTGTTCGACGAGATAGATAGGAAGTCAGCCACCGCAATAGAACACCATGGATACCAAGATCCATTGAGTCTAAGCACTCTGTCATAAGAGATACTGTTGATCTCAGTTGTTCACATTCATTTTGCATATTTCTATATTCAATCATTATTGTGCTCGTGGATTTAATCAATTCATCGTATTGATTACTACTGTATTGTACAGAATTATGTAATTCCATGCAACTTTTCATTGATAGGAGACATTTCCGAACGAATGGCGGGTTTGATTACGGTTTTTATACACAGCCCGTTGCTGGATCGGCGATAGCACAAAATGTTTTCTTTGATTGTTGTAACCTTTTAAATAATAACACGCGGCGATAACAAGCGGCGATAACACATAATGTTTTCTTCGATTGTTGTTACCTTAAATTTCTATCAGACAACCTTCAGGCAAAGGACATTTGATAGTAGAGGTAGTGCAATATTGAAAAGGGAAATAAATGTGAACATACAACTTCCCGTTTTACACTGAGCTACCATCCATCATACCTAACCTATAAACAATATTGAGAAAATATTCGAAAATACCTTGTTTAATATAAATCAGGCCCAAATCTCATGCTTGTGTTTTTTTTATTTGATAAGTGGCAGACGAGAAGACGGATCACCTGGTGGTAAGCGATTGTCGCCGCCCATGGACACCCGCGACACCAGTGGAGTCACAAGCGCGCTGCCAACCTTTAAACCCCCCTATTTCCTGGGTTGGGCCTCCAGTAACCTCACTCACATTTTTAAAACGTGGCGGATATCACCTGAAAACCATACAAAAAAACTATGTTTTAGTGACATACTCGTATGTCGTATGATAATAAATGTCACGAGCACGAGAATTAGGCTCATCGTCATTTTTTATTCGACACAACAGCACCTATCGCACCAAGATCTACAGTCTAGGGTATGGAGAATGTTACTCTAATCAAGAAGCTAGTCCATTCTCATGCCGAAGTTTTTTTATATTTTTGTATATTTATTTAATAATTTACATGTCAGTTAACAGAATACGAAAATTCCAACACACCAACAAGTCATCATACATAATTACATATAGCACAGAATAATTCACATTAATAATAATAATACAAGATAAATTAAATTAGAAAAACATGTCCGCAATAGAGAAACAGGTAATTAAGTGAAAAAATATAAATTAAATGGCATAAATGCAATATTAGCTGCATAAATGCAATATGAGCTGTCACAAATACAAAAAAGTCAAAAATACAAAAATGTCAAAAAATAGAAATAAGCTGTCAAAATAGAAATTAATAATTATGAGATTCGAGGTATTTCAGAGCCTCTGCGCATATGTGTCTGACACTATCAGCAAATTATGTCACTGAGTGAGTATGTCCCCAATCAGACGAAGTGCGCGAACAGTCGGTGCGTTACCGGCCTGCACCGTGCGAGTGACGGGCTTGCGCAGGAGTCGCGGCCTGCGACGCGGGGCCACCGCTCCGCCCTCATCCTCATATTAATTCAAGCAGATGAGAAAACGTGATTGCCGCCGCCGATAGACACCCACGATACCAGTGACAACCTTTGGAGATTCTTATTTACGTATATAAGGCAATCAAGGATGTATTGAGACGCCACGGTGAGTAGATATGTCGATTTCTTTAAACAAATCTCTAAGGGAGTCGCGCGATCTAAGGCCATAAATGGCGCGGATGGCTCTCTTGAATAGTCCATTTATACCGAAGTGAGGTTCTCCTCTACCACAGTACAATGAATAACATGACACGGAACCCTAGTGTGACCCTGTGTCACACTGGCGTTATCTTTATCAGTCGGAACTTCCAGCTTCATTTTGAATTCATAGAAACAATTCACATTATTCGTTTTTAATTCATTAAATACAGACCACTAAGTGGTTTTTGGACTCCATAGTAATTTAATACGAAGATACCGGGAAGCGTTTAACAGACTCCAGTGAGGAATTCGAGTTGGAAGTTCTTTTGAACGAGAGAAAATAATCTTCACTCAAGATTCTAAAACTTGGATACAGACTATTAAGCTGATCTTCACTACTGCGTCAAGGACCTGAAATTGGTGTACAAGGATCTGTGACAAATTTTTAGTTGCGACTGTAATCTTATTAAAAACTTTAGCAGATCCTTTGGGTTAACAAGTGACATTTTACTCTAATAAAAAGTGTATTATGTGCCTTCTTCAAGAAGTAGACTTTTAAAATATTTTAATTTTGTTTTTTTGAAAGATTACAAAAATGAGTTTGTTTGAAATTACAATTCTCACAGCGCTATTTGCGTCAGCTTTCTGTTTATGGTCAGATGTAGCAGAAGAAGTTTATAATGACCTAAAAGTATGTCCTGAGGGATATGTTGAGCTATTCAATTCCTTTTGTTTACATTTTGGATTTATAGTGTTAGTCATCATAATTATAGTGATGGCGATTGTGGTGAAATTATGTTGTCGTTAAGTTATGGGGAAATCCTTTAAATGGCGTCTCATAGAACCTACGTCCTATAAGGTTGGTTCCTTTTAACTTGAAAATTAACGGACAAATTAAATATGTTGGACTGTAAACATAGCAATGCCTTTAAAATGGGACCTTCACTTTACGCCATCTAACAGACTTTTCATTCGCATCGTCATAGATTGAAAGCTTTCATTAAGAATTAAAAGATGAACATTTGAAGTTGTTTTACTTTTACCAATATTTATATTTATTATTCTTACTAGCGAACTGCCCCACCTTCGCAAGGGTGCATTAATAGTATGCATGTACAGGTGTACCAGGCTTATAAGTTACGGCAAAAAAAAAGAACTGATCGACCGTAGATTTCAAACATAACATGTCTTTAATTAAGTAAATTATTATTCCGTTTAACTTTTGACATTGATAATTATTATTTCTTTATCTGACATAGCTTAAAATGTATTTATACTATTAAAATTTTGTTTGTATTTTTTTTATTGATAACTCTTTGTTAAGATTTGCATGCCAATTGAATTGGCAAGACATGTGGACACTTTATTCTATGCACATCTGTATATACCATATACTTATGCAAATAAAGTTTATGATTATGATTATAATTTTTAAAATACCTATTTTTTCCGTCGATTAAATTGGATGTTGTTTCCCTGATTTTGATATGCTGCGCACTTTATGAAAGCTCATTCTGTTAGTTAATGGAGCATAAAAATAAGCAGTGACAATACATAGATAACAAAATATGTTTACAGTTAATAATCTATAACTTCCCTATCATAATGTAAGCGGATGCAAATATGTCAGGCGTGAGTTGGTTTTATTGGGCTTTGGTTCTGTAGATAAGCATCTCTTATACTCATCTTAGCGAGTAAAAAAGAAAATACATTTATTGACCATCACAACACAGAAAACATAAATACAGTTGGCATAACACGACACGACACAGATACAAACAGCGATACGAGAAGAGATGGTGTGGTTGTGTGTGGTCAATCAGCTCCCGACCTCAGCATTTGCTGCTACGGCATTAATATCCTCCAACTGATTGCGGCTACGGTGACCAATCTCAAAGATCAGCCACTTACGCAGGGTATATTATATTACTCAAGTGTGACACTCATAATCCGATGGGACACCAGCGTGACACGACCGAAGAGCGATTGAGCGCAGGACAACGGCTTAACGTGCTTTCCGAGGGGGTACAAGACCGCCTACTTCCAGACTCCGGGCTGCAAGAATTTCTTACCGAAAACATAGGTACAAATGTTTGGCCCGACCCGGAGATCGAACCCGGGACCTCTTGCGCAGCCGTCACTTTAAAGTGCGACCCACTAACCTGGCGCGCCTCAGGGATGAGTAATTCCCGGTTGCGCCCAAAACTGTCACTCTGGAGCCCGGGGTACGCATGGACCATAATGGACAATACGACAAAAAAACATTTTCCAAAATTGTCAGTATTTTTTTTTTCATGTTGTATGTTTTATTATGAGTCGTCGCTCGAAGGTACAGCCTGAAAATCAGCGCTGCAGCGGCTGCTTAGCGGTTGTTGTAGCACATGCTGAGGCTGAGCCTTGTTGGCCGCAACTTCATAATGTTTTGTCTCTATTCAGATTTGTATGTAATGTGTTGTGGTCAATAAAAAAAAAAAAAAAAAAAATACCATTTCTAGATTAGACGCATAGAAATTTAAGGAAAATAAATTCAGCATTTTTAAACAGATTTTTTTTTAATGGAGAAAGAAAATAAAATGTAAAAATCCTCCTGTGACGACATCATTCGGCATGACAAATTAATAACGCTTTTGCTCATATTTATTAAATCAAAAAAAAAAGTAAAATCTCTGATCATAAAATGACAAGGCAAAATGATGACAGTGACAGTAAGTAACTTAAAGTAACCTAATTTTTATATTGGACGTATAGCATCTCGACATCAAAATAAGTTGAGCCTCCGGACTACGTCACTTCCGGCCAGTTAATTAATAATTTAAAAAATAAATATTCCAATAAATAGACATATTTAATCATAACAAAAAAATATGGGTCATCTTTTTTCTCTTTCTTTATTCGAAAAGCGTATAAAAATGCTATTTTTTTTTATCGTATAGTCCATTTAGGATTTGCGGAGTCTGGTAATTACAATGAAACGACTACCGTCTAACCTTCGCAACACTTTAACAGGTGAACCAGACCAACGGAATAATGGTTACACGTTTCAAAAACTATACAGAACGTGCAGATTTCTCGATGTTTTCCCTCACCGTCAAGCTTCTATCATTAAAATACGCACATAGATTTTAAAAATCCATAGGTGCAGGCTCGGATTCAAACCAAGATCCCCCGCATCGAAGGCGCGTTACGAACCACTGAGCTACCATCGTTCTTCGAACCACGATCCCCGTGTATAAAAACCGACTTAAATTAAATAAATAAATAAATATTTCACAATATGACTCCAAAATAGGTAGCTCAAGCACCTGTGTTACGGATAGTTTTTTAGATTTTCGCGTTGCATTATAACTACAATGTATCATGTATGTACAATGTATGTCCGCTCGTGACCACGGCTGCTGTAACGTAGCCGAAACGTCGAGCCAAATATGTGAGTGCACATAATAAATATCGTGTTAATCCCCGTATTGATACCTGTGTTACGGATATCAGAATCAACAGTGGGATTACAAATAGATACATATAATACTTTTCTTTTGTAAATACATACTTATAATATATAGGAAACACCCAGACCCATACAAACAGACATGTTCATGCACACAAATGTTTGTACTGTTCGGGGATCGAACCCGCAACCCTTGGACCAAAGGCAGCGTTCACTACCACTGTTCCAAACGGTCGTCTAAAATTATAACTATAACACTAACCTCTTCAGTTATAACCTCTTCAACTACGTAGAGACATCGGATCGCGTCTTTTACCGTCTATATCACGGTGAATGCTCTGAAGAGCTCCACACAGATCGGTCCTGTGCCGCCAGCACGACATTCATAAGTGTTCCGTATGTACTTAAACTGAATAATTTTCATTTTTATTTTTCTTCTCACCTGATAGTTGTATTAATTTTGAACTGACGAACCTAGGCAGACGGCTGACTCATTGTTTCGTTTCCACCGAAACAAACCCGAACCGCCTGCTTGATTCCTTAATTCTCACTTTTATTTATTTATGGAATTGCACATTTTGAACTCAAGCTGTAGCGCGAAAAAGCTGACAACGCACTTGTGACTCCACTGGTATACTGGTTCCACTCCGCTTACCATGATGATCCGTCCCTATCCCATGAAAAAAGGATTCTTTTAGATATACTGCAGTTTCATCGATCCGCTAAAACAGATTTGTCGGACTCGAATTTGGAACTAAAAATACTCCATTATTGTTTTGTTTGATTGCTATATACACACTTTTAAACTTCCGTTTCTTTTGCCTGCAGGTGGTCGTCATGGGAAGCAGCACCACCTCAGACAAGACGATCAATACGAGCACCGACTCCGCCGCTACGGCGCTCACGTCCATCACTGGAACGGACGATTCCATGGAGGCGGAGCCCGAGCCACCTGAGCCTCCGCCCCAGCCGCCCAGCCTCATCGACACGCCGCACAACCCCCCGAGCACCGCTCCCCCCCACTACCATAGAGCACAGAACAGCTGCGAGCTAGACTCTCCAGCGTACACCAAGCCGCAGTCTGCTTCTGACGCTATTGATTCGCCAAGACCAGGTAGGTTTACTAGTAAATGATACATCAACCCAGGTAAGTTTTCACTTCCAATACAAGAAATAGGTGATTCTTCTACAGTGGCGTAACTGCGACGACGTTGAGCTTAAATCGCAATGATGGGCACATTGCAAGGACAACTGATGAGTAGGAAAGGGCCTCGAGTGGAACGGCTGCGACTTAGCCGGCACCCCACAATGTGCACCGACGATCTGGTAAAGGTCGCAGGAATTCCTTAGATGCGGATGGCACAGGACTGATTGGTATAAAGAACATTGAGAGAGGCCTTTCAGCCGAATGGTTGAAAGTATGATGACGTTGTTTATCTCGGACATGTCTTGTATTTAAGAATTTTTGAGGATCTTCCATCATCTATTGCTGGATCTGCATCACCGCAAATCAATATTTCCTTTCATTGCAGGTCCAGCCCGCTTCATCTTCGACGTCCCCCTACCAGACCCGAACCCAAAGAAAGTGGAGAAGAGAAACAAAACCCAAGTTCAAAACAGCAACCCTTCCACATCCATACAAATCCCTTACGACCCCAAATCTGAAACTCCAAAGAGCCCGAAGGCGAACCAGTCGAAGTATGAAACACATTTCAAGTTCGAGCCAGATCCTGTGAAGAGACGAGGTAGTGAACCGAGGATGAAGAATAAACAGAAGGTAGAGAAGCAGGAGTATTACAAGGATGAAATGGCGAAGCTGAGAAGGCAGCTGGAGGGGACTGAAGTGTTCACAACGAACAGGAGACGGTCGTCCGCGCATCAGCATTCGGTGCCGCCGCCGTCTTCGAGAAGACAGTCCACGGGTAAGTTCCATAAGTTAAGTAAAGATTGATCAGAGTAACGAAATTTTGGAAGGACCCTTGACCTTTGGACTGCAACAGGCAGTGATGATGATAGCTACAAGTTACAACAAAAGTGTTAAGAGTAAAAAGCACTTACAAAACTTACAAAAATTCGTTGTCACCAATGTCTTTTATGGCCGTGTGGTCCCCGGCAGAGTAGAATAGGCCACCCTCATTCTTACCGAGGTGTCGTAAAAGGCGACTAAGGTAAAGCTGCTGGCATGATCATCAGCACCCAGAGAAGGAAAACTCTGCATTTATATCAAAACCCTCGCCAACCCGTCTGTCAAGCGTGGTGAGTATGGCAATTACCCCTCATGTGATTGAGGGAGGCCCGTGCCCCAGCAGTGGGGACTTAAATGGGCTGATGATGATGATGATGAATGTCTTCTATAGATCAGTTAGCCGTGGTCACGTAACGTGGCTGCTGTAACGTAGGCGATACGTCGAGCCAAATATGTGAGTACACAATGTTGTTTCACATAATAAGTAGCGTGTTAATTCCCGTCTTGATACATTATAGTCTTAATCCATGGTGTCAATTTCTCAAAAGCTAAACTTCAATTGTTTTCCACAGCCGCCCAAGTCCACGTGACAGCCAATCCTTTGGACTCTGCAGCCACCACCATCCCAACAGGGAGAACCACCATAGTGGTCCAGCAGCCGTCCTTGTCCCTCGACTACGGGGGCTGCTCCACAATCCTGGTTCGGGACGAAGACGGTAGACGCAAGAGCAGGGTCTGCAGTGACCACATTCAGCAGTTGTTGGATGTGACGAGCCAGTTTACTTCGGAGGATCTGCATGACTTTGATAAGAGGTAAGGATAGTCAAATATGTGGTGTCTTCCAGTCTTCCAGATAGTTTAGCAACCATCGGAACCCATCGGCGTGACGACACTTTTTTGTGTTCCGTACCCAATGGGTACAAAAATTAAAAAAAAAAACGTATTTATTTATTTATTTATTTTATTTATTTCAGGAACAACTACAGCCAACTTACTTATAATATTTGCATAACATTTTAAATTTACACATATTGGGCCAAATAAGTTATCCACCAATAAATTACAACAACGAAAGCGAAAGAAGAAAGAAAGAAGTGTGTTGCTATATACATAGGAGTACTTGATATGACACGTTCACATACATACGCCAATTAGAAAAAGAGGGGCACTTATAATGCGCGCCTAACCTCTCCCACGAATTGTTTTTTACTATAAAAAAATGGATCAATTTTGCTAAATTCTTTATTATATTGATTGGCAATTCTAGTCAATACCGAGTTCTGTCCATAATTAGTATGACGCGCATTAACAGCAAAGAGTGACGTGTGACGCGTTCGCCGCGCGGGCGCACACAGCCTCACCAGCCGCTCCGCGAGCTCGGGACTATCCAGGCGACCACTCACTACGTCGTGCAGCAGCCCCATGTCTAATACTTTACGTCTCTGCTCTAAAGTTAACATACGGTGTTCGCGACAGCTGTCTATATATGATGATGGTCTATTGCAGAATTTATAATTAAGGTGACGAATGAATTTCTTTTGGAGTCTCTCTATTCTATTTTTATGCACAGTATAGATTGGATACCAAATTTGACAAGCATATTCCAGGATGCTCTGAACATATGCGTAATAAACTATTTTTAAACTGTGGATAACACTAAATGATTTACAAGTGCGCATTACGAAACCCAAGTTACGGTAGGCTCTATTTACGATTATATCAATATGATGCGAAAACGTCATTTTAGCGTCAAGCCAAACCCCCAGATCTCGGACTATCTCCACTCTATTTATCCTGACATTATCAAAATTGTATGGATATATTATTGGTTTTTTCCGGCGAGTGAAACTGATACATTGACATTTTGATATACTGACAGTTATTCCGTTTTTAACGTGTCAAAAAAAGGCATAAATACAATATATTTATTATACACATTTTATGTCAAAAATTATTACATTAAAATAAAATCCAATTTTATCAATTAAAACTCTGTAAGATCATCAATATTTGAAAAGAGTAACTTCTGAGTTTCTTGCTGGTGTCTTCACCGTATAAATCGACATTCCGAACCAGCGGTAGATGATAATATGTGTACCTATTTTGATATTCGTAAGTGTTCTGTATGGATCTAAATTGAATAAAGATGTTTTTTATCTTTTAGAAATAAAACCCTAAAAGTGACGAATCCTTGATGATAAAGGTTAAAGCTGAATTCATCAGCATAGATTCAACAAAAGCTTCACGTTGAAGTTATATATTCAGGACTAAAAGTAAACACGAAATCTACAAAAAATATTCCACAAAAATAGATATCATTTATGACCTGATTCTTATACAAATCCATTACAAGAACGTTTCATTTTATTTCAACTATTTCGGAGACTGAAATCCAAGTTATTGAGATTCGTCTTATCTAAATGTAATAAGATTTTTTAGACTTCATTTTTTTTATTCACTTTCATTTCACCTAGCTGAAGTAACCAATAAAATCGAAAGTGAAATTTCTAAATAAGTAGGGCTCTGTTTCGGTAAATGAAACTAATTGTCGTTTCGGGATTCTTTCAGAATACAATCACTACGTCTGCCGAGCGAGGTAAGCGATTGCCGCCGCCCACAGACACCCGCGACACCAGTAGAGTAACAAGTGCGCATCCAACCTTTAAACCCCCCATTTCCCCCGGATTGGGCCTCCTGTACCCTCACTAACGCAGCGAGACACAGCACAGCCACACATATCCACGCGGCAATAACGTATGGACCAGCTGATTTTTGTGTGCACAGTGCTGCTTCACGCTGGTTTTCTGTGAGGCTGTGGTATCACTCAGGTCGAGCCGGCCCTTTCATGCCGAAGCGTGGCTCTCCCATAGTCAATAATATGGACTGTACTCTTGCCTAGTGAGGGTAGTTTACTATGTCAAGTGTAAATATTGATAAATGTGCATGATAGTGAAGTTGTAAGCTGTTAAAGCTCGTTAAGGTGACGGGTACGGTACACTAGCGACGCCAATCGATTTTAATTTTTAGCTCCTCAACGGGATCTATTTTAAACAATTTCGGGATTACAACCTCTCGTCAAACACTTATACTATTTATTAAATAACCATGCAAAAATGTAGGGTCCAACGCGTACCTACGCGAAAAATTTATTCACGCCAAAAGCGGCCACGTTTGGCGTGAGTTAATTTTTCGCGTACAAACACGGACCCCGGTGCATGCTTATTTAATAAATAGTATAAGTGTTTTCCGAGAGGTTGTAACCTCGAAATTGTTTAAAATAGATCCGGTTAAGTAGCTAAAAATTAAAATCGATTGCCGTCGCTAGTGTGCCCTACCTGTCACCTTAAGTTTCAAACCCACCACCCAATATATCAAATAAATTGTGATATTTCTTTAATATTTTTCCAGAATAACTTTTTAAGGTGACACATCGACGAAACTAGCGCTGCCAATAGATTATTAGTATAAATTAAAAAAAGTACTATGGTGAATCCATAAACGAAAGTATTAAATTTTTTTGAGACTGCACGGGACTGCAAAAGTTAGGGAATGGACAACATTTCAAAATTGCTAAGCTATGAAACAAAAAATACTAATTCTTTATTTACTTTTCCGCTGCTCGAATATATATTTATTTATTTTTTATATTGCTTATTTACTGAGAAAAAAATTAAAAACTAAAAAACGTAAGATGACGTCATCGGACGGCAGAATCCATACTAATATTATAAATGCGAAAGTAACTCTGTCTGTCTGTCTGTCTGTCTGTCTGTCTGTCTGCTACTCTTTCACGCCAAAACTACTCAACGGATTTAAATGAAATTTGGTATACAGATAATCTAGACCCTGAGAAAGGACATAGGCTACTTTTTATTGCGAAAAGGGGGTTGTAAGGGGTTGAAAGGGGGGTAAAAAGTTACTTTTCCACGCGGACGGAGTCGCGGGCGGCCGCTAGTGTAAAATATTTCTTTGCTTAGCACATTTTAGTTTTAAATTTACGAAATGCCAAACCCATGACATGCAACTGTCAAAAAAAGGCAACTTTTCAACGTTGAATGAATGAATGACGTTGACAATGTTGACACTAGTATTATTTACCTTTAACAGTAGTACCTTTTTTTATTAAAACAATGATAAGCAAAGGAATATCGCTGTATTCAGCCGTCCGATGACGTCATTTGGCGCTTACGTCTATTTAGAATATAAAATTTCAATAATTATTTTATGCATGAAAAGGGCCAAATTTTGAAAAAAGAAAAATAAAGGTCTGTTTATTTTATGTCTATTTTCATATAAAAAACAATATGGACATGTTAAAAATTTGAAATGTTGTCCATTGTGGCTTCAGTCAATTTGCTTGAAATTTTTGATATGTTATAGACTGAAGTGCCCTGAACAAATGTCCCTATAGGTGCTATCACGGTTCCCGAATTCGTTTCCGAGGTACGATCGAGTTTATACCAACAGGCAGATCTATGTATTTACACGGTATTATTGTTATTTTAATCCTTGACCTCTTTTGTGATGAAAGCAATACATTTGACGGCGCCTGCCACCGATACTCTATCCCCCTTATTACAAATCGCAAACTAAGGATATTCCCGTAACAAAATTCGTCCCACCCTCTTTTAACATTGCGTGTTGGAACGGGGTGACATGAGCTTTCTTCTTCTTCTTATTTTATTTGTGGCAATCAACTTCTCGACTGAGAATTACTCCTGCCATTATCATGTTTTAGATTTTAGGCATTATTAAGCGGGACAACCGAAGATAATTCGCCAATGGCAAGTAACTTATTGAGAATAAGTAGGTAGTCAACAGTCGAAGTCAGTCAAAGTCACAGTCACTCAATAAAACGCAACGTTTTACGTTTTATCGACCTACGGATTCAGCGGATATCACTCTAAAAGCAATCGCGGGTTTTAAGACTCTATTAGGTCCAAGCAAGTTGTCACGAGACAACGCACTCGACACACAATAGCAGTGTTAAAAACGATACAATCTAACGATTCTTATTATTAGGATCACTTTGCGGCACTTCACTGCACAAATAAACACCAAACTTGCACACTAAAAACCACTAGACACTAATTTAAAACCTTTGAATTGCATCAGCCCACGCGGATTCTTTTAGCCCTACCCGCCGAATCGACATGAGCTTTAGTATGGTAACAAATTTGGATCACGATTTATAATAAAGTGGTATGGATTTACCGTTCAGAAACGTACATCACGTTTCAATGCACGTATATACGATTTATTGATTATTCCAATTTTTAGATGATCGAAAGGTATTAGCGATTCCTAAACGCAACACTGACAGCGTTTTGGTAAGCTGTCATTCTTGTCATTAAAAAAATAATCATTGAAAAGGCGGCTTCAAATTGTATGATATAAGATTATAGTAACAGTTTCTGTGAATCTCCCAATTAACAAAGTTTGTGTTGTCTAAATGTGTATGTCAGTGTACGTTCTGTTTGTTTTAGGTGATGTTTAATAATATCGCAAACTGAATCATCTGAAGAGAACCAGCTCATTTTTCAACAAATTTTCTAAGGAACGTGTCTCTTTAATCACTTGACATTGGCAGAGTTGTCTCGTAAGAGCAACAGCAAGCCATAAAAAAGAAAGAAAAAAAAAGAAAAGGCGGCTGAATTAATTTACGTTTCTGTGCACGGTGGAGCGTTGAATTTAGGAAATACGATTGTAATTCTTCAAGTAACTGTGATTAAAGGGGAATACTGATTATTGTGACTATCATTCGACGTCTCCTTGCCCGCAAACCCGCGCCTGCTATGGAAGTTCCACCTATCCAAAGTGAAGCTCCCCCTGATAAAGGACTAATGCCTTCACATTTTTAGTACAAACGAGCTTTTAAAGTTCGCTATGGTAAACAAACGTCAAATCGATCGTCAAAATCATAGAGAAGTGATACTAGAATCTCAGGAGCACTGTAATTATGGATTGTACAAAATCGATAATATCTCGCGAACGAATTCGGGAACCGTGATAATACCCATAGGAACTGTTCGGGGCACTTCAGTCTATAACATATCAAAATTTCAAGCAAATTGACTGAAGCTTTGAAGCCACATTACCCTAACAATTTTTGGAATGTCATAATTTCTTCCTACAAATAACCATTTTTTTTATTTCTAAAAGTAGCCACTTTAGGCAATAATAAGAAATCATGGTTCATCATCATCATCATCAGCCCATTTAAGTCCCCACTGCTGGGGCACGGGCCTCCCTCAATCACATGAGGGGTAATTGCCATACTCACCACGCTTGGCAGACGGGTTGGCGAGGGTTTTGATATAAATGCAGAGTTTTCCTTCTCTGGGTGCTGATGATCATGCCAGCAGCTTTACCTTAGTCGCCTTTTACGACACCTCGGTAAGCCGTGTGGGCCCCGGCAGAGTAGAATAGGCCACCCTCACTCTTACCGAGAAATCATGGTTACTTGTACGAAAATTACACAAGCACATCTCAAAAAAAACTTGAAATCTTAATGGATTCTCCGTTGTAATTTTTTAGAAGAATTCTTATAATCGCCACAATTAATACAAATCAATTGGCAGCGCTAACGAGTAGGTATCTACAATGCTCACAAATTGAAAATATTTAGAGAAATGAATATAAAATTCTACTAAGCTTTTCCTAAATAATATAAACGAATTTAACATCTTTTCTAAATAATTTAGTCCCAAAGGTTTTGCAAATGTTCATTTTCCTCACAATTCACAAACGGATTCAAATCATTTCCGATAAAATTTTCTCGACAAATGAGTTTCTAAATTATCATTTCTATTATTTATTGACGTATTCTGATTTGCAAATTTCCTGCCGTTGATTGTGTATTGTGAAGGCGACAGTATTCAGAATAAACCTCAGGGATTGAATGACATCAAACCTTCACGATAACGGACCGCGGGCTCCTAAGCAATAGATTTGGACGCAACTTGGCCCATAAGCTAAGATGATGACAAAACTATTACCTAGGTACTATAAAAATGTTATTTTAAATACGAGTACTATGAACACGAGGTGAAATTCGTTTATTTACAAACAAATGATATTCTAGAAAACATTCTAGAAGGAAAATGTTATTATAAATTAGATGCATACCTTTCTGATACACAGGATTTGGAGAGTTTGGTAATAACAATGAAGCGACTGCCGCCTAACTAGGGTTGCCACCTTTTTTTTGCAGATAAAGTACATTCGTTATCATAGATAAGCACAAAAAGTACATATTATCAAAATAAAGTACAGTTGTTTTTATATTACTTTTTGTTGTTTGTTGCCTTCAGAAATTATTAAAACGAAAGAATAAGTTATGCGGCTCTTTATGCGACATGTTTATCACCAATCGTTTAATCACCAGTTTCAAAATAAATACGACTACATTTTTGTGCGAAATAAAGTATATTCGCGTACTTTATAAAGTATATTTATCTATTTTATTAGTTACGCACAACAGAATTACAGCAAGTTAAATGATGAAAATCATACAAATTAATGTGCAGCCATGGTAGACTGTAATTCCAGAAGTATGTGTAAACAACATGCCAATCACAAAAACAAGCAAGCAACTATTATATCATTAAAACAGTTAAAATTTCAAGCAGTTTTCACATAAATACTTGAGATTAAACATTGATATTTTTTATTTTGTTGTGGCAACCCTACGCCTGACCGTCGCACACCACCTTTACAGGGGAACCAGATCAACTAAATTGAACAATAATAATAATAATTCTCACAACATCTCATACGTTGACCTGATTCCGTACTAAGTAGCTTAAGCACTTGTGTTACAGATATCAGACAACAGAGGAACACAAATATATACTTATATTACACCCAGACACTGAACAAACACAAGTGTTCATCGCACGAATGTTTGTCCAGGGTGGGGATTGAACACACGACCTTTGGCGTAAGAGGCAGGGTCACTACCAATTGCGCCATCCGGTCAGTTGAATGAATGAAATGAATGGTTACACGTTTCAGAAACTATCCGAAACGTCCTTCCTCGTGACATTTTCTGTGCCGAAAGATTTGAAAAATCCATAGGTGCATGTTCAAATGACATGAATATTTTGTCATATTTTTAGTACATAACCACTACTCGACATGCTTTCATCAAACTCAATATTGGCATATAAAAAGAGTCCATTTATAGTCACATAACATAATAATAGATAATAATAATACACTTCATTAATAAAGTAAAATAAAACATTAAAAATAGTAGTATAAAAATGTCAAATTCATTAAAAAAAATAAGAAGGTACATACCTACATATTATTTTATTTTATAAAAGATAATAAGAGCGAAATACCAATATTTTTTCCTTATAAAACGGCTTGGAACATATTCCTGGTTTAGACAAACATAGCTAGTTTAAATGCATCTATTCAGTATTCTGCATAATATCCCCCCCTCGCTTCCCACCATTTGGAAGCGAGCCAGCGCGTTAAAACGAGCGAACCCGGATATTGAGCCTAGCGAGGAATTTAAAGTACTCGAGAAAATGAACCAATTGCTTGCGAGGAAATTTATGACGTCACATTGCAAAATCATTATGACATGATATTAGAATTATCTTTCTATGAAAATACTAGTGGCCCGCCCACACTTCATTTCGGAAGATGAGTTTCGACTTATACCAATAGATGGCGCTAGGTGTCGATTACTTCGCGCTGGCGTTTCGTGTTTTCGGATTACCTATAAGCGTTGCCGCTGTCTGTATGGTATACCTCCTTATAGAATACTAGTGGCACGTCCTTACTTCGTTACGGGACTTTAGTTTTACTTAACACCAATAGATGGCGCTGGGTGCTGTTCATAGAGTAACTTATATATACGAGATTGAGGCATCAGTCGGCTAGCCAGTGCTAGCGCCATCTAGAGGAAAACGACCAATACTCAACGGCTACATAGCCGTTGTTACATAGGCCGTAGAATCGTCTCCCTGACTGATATTTGAAGGTGGTCGTACTACTTAGTACGACAACCTTCGAGAATCAGTCAGGGAGACGATTAAATAAAATATCAGAAATAATTTTATTTGCTATATATTTCCCCCAATACTATCTAGAACTCTTCTTGATTAACTATTAAAATTGCCAATTTGGGCAGGCGGCTTGAAGTCTTTGTTTGGGAAACACGCATTACTAGCGCGATGTAAAAATGCATAGTGACATCTACCGAAGCAACACCGAACCATTTGCTTGATTCCTTTTTAATGCTACATCTGCTTTTTACAGGTTCCATCTAACGAAAACCGCTGAACTATCTTTCCCATGCTAAGTAATAAAGTAATCTATATCAGTAGGTATATATTACTAAATAACTCAATAATTTATAAACCTTTACAAAACAATTCAGCGACGCAATTTCCGAGAACCGCTGTAAAGGAAACTTCCTGGCCAGTCACCCAGTCAAACTATGTAAAACAGATCCATTGACAAATAACAATCAAAGTTTTGTGATTACCTATGTATCACCCTGTATTGTATATACCCAGTGACCAGGGCCGCACTGGGTATATAATATGGGGACTATCGCGTCTTAAAAATCCGTTAGATGGCGTACTATAGAACTGTGGTCCATGTACAATCTGATTGGTTGTTTTTAAACGTGATCTGTCAAAATGTCAATTTGACAAACTAAACAACCAATGCTGTTGATGTTGGACTTCAGTCCAACAGTACGCCATCTAGCGGATTTATCACAAGCGATAGCCCCCATTAACCGTGTAGGTGCCCTGTACCGTCTAGGTCACACACAAGACGTATCGTTTTCGCTCACCCTGTTGTCTGCAACGGGGTGGGATTGTTTTTTTTTATTTTTTTTATATGTGAGGTGGCAGACGAGCAGACGGATCACCTGATGGTAAGCAATACCGCCGCCCATGAACACCCGCAACACCAGTGGAGTCACAAGCACGCTGCCAACCTTTTCCCCTCCCCCCCATTGGGCCTCCGGTAACCTCACTCACACGGCGAAACACAGCGCAGGCGCTGCTTCACGCCGGCCTTCTGTGAGGCAGTGGTATCACTCCGGTCGAGCCGGCCCATTCATGCCTAAGCGTGGTTCTCCCACATTTAAACCACTGTTCGCACATTCGTGGGAGAGTCAACCGGCGTGAAATGGCGGTCCTTTTATTAAAGCGCTCCAGAGTCAGGAGAGGTAGAAGACAAACAAGTTTTCATCTACTCGTGTCTTTTTAGGCGGCGGCGCATGCACGTGGTACGAGGGCACCTTGCAGGGCCCAAGCCCGGGCCCCCTCTGCTGTTTAGTAAGGAGGGTTTCTTTCTCATAGCTGTAGCTAGTCACGATCCCACTACGATGCAACAGTTTTTCATGTCATAGGTGGGAGCCGATCAGACGGATCACCTGAATTTGCAACACCAGTGAAGTCACAAATGCGCTGCCAACGTCTAAACAACAGCGACAGTTCGGGACGCAGCCGGGACAAAACTCTTAGATGATGATGATGATGATGGGTCCAACCGCGGGAGAGCCACGCTTCGGCATGAATGGGCCGGCTCGACCGGAGTGATCCCACGGCCTCACAGATAACCGGCGTAAAGCTGCTGTGCTGTGTTTCGCTGCGTGAGTGAGGGTACCTGAGGCCCAATCCGGGGGAAAAGGGGTATAAGGGTTGGCAGCGCACTTGTGACTCCACTGGTGTCGCGGATGTCCATGGGCGGTGGTAATCGCTTAACATCAGGTAATCCGTCTGCCACCTATATAAAAAAGAAACACTACCATACTGGGGCCCCGATACTGTTCAATCCAGCCCTGTACAGCTGAATCACCCTTCAAACTGAATTAATCTTCTATTTCGTATCGAAACTTGCCTCAATGCCCGTCTATGTGTTCCGTATGAATATTTATTCTGTCTGTCTGTAACGCTCGCTGAACTGTGCAAATCACGCTCAATTACTTGGAAGTAACGTTGGGTGACCTTTCAGTTTTAATTTTACTTTGATATTCGCCGAAATATCGTGTTTCATGTTTCAATGGGCGCGTCACCCACTTTCTTATGTTAAATGAAGTGGAAAAAACTTGACTTCTCAAGGTAAGAACCGACGACAAAAAATCTGATTGAAAATGAAAATGAAAATTGTTTGTTCAATTTAGGTTCATACAGAACACTTACCTGGTTCGGAATGTAGTTTCCTGCCAAGAAGACACCAGCAAGAAACTCAGCAGTTACTCTTTTAAAAAAAAAATGTTTTACAAAATATCACCATTAACTTAAAAATATAGTACAATGTTTGTGTTATTAATATGTCCCTAAATTATTGTCATTTAAAAAATCGTCTATTTCATAATAGCGTTTCTTCATTAAACAGTTTTTTATATATAATTTAAACTTATGTGTGGGCAAGTCAATAATAATATATGAGAAATGATTATATGAGAAACTAGATACTTATTTACTTTTTACAATATTATATAACGTTTCCAGACCGCACAATCATACTTCATTACCCAAGAACCGAATTATACAGGATTTCAAATATTTAACCATTTGCCCTCTGATCTAAAAAGTTAAAACTTACAAATATTGAAAAACCGGCCAAGTGCGAGTCGGACTCGCCCATGAAGGGTTTCGAACCAGCAAGTAAGATATATGGAAGGTAAATTGCGGTTTACGGTTATTTATAACGTATTAAAAAAAATAGTTCAAACCAATTTTCGTTGTTAGTTTTTATGGTAGATAATGTATACATATTTTACCACTTTGCAAGCGTTCCTTGCGCAAAGTATTAAGTTTAGAAAAAAATACCTATTCATAATATATACCCCACACGTATGCATTTGATAAAAAAAATAGAGTTTCCGATCTAAGTATGGGGACCCCCCAAAATGCCTTTTTTTCCTATTTTTGTGTAAAAATACATCTATTTACCAAGTTTCAATAGTATAGTTCTAAAGTATAGTTTCGGAAGAAAGTGGCTGTGACATAGGTATGGACGGATGGACAGACGGACGGACAGACGGACAGACGGACAGACGGACAGACGGACAGACGGACAGACAGGCAGACATGACAAATCTACGAGTAAATCTATAAGGGTTCCGTTTTTTGCTATTGGGCTACGGAACTCTAAAAAAAGAGCTTAAACATTGTTCTTTAATGTGATACGTGGCAGACGAGCAAACGGATCACCTGTTATAAAGCGATTGCCGCCGCCCAAGGACACCCGCGACACCAGTGGCGTCACAAGTGCGCTGCCAACCTTTATAAATAAATAAAATAAATAAAACTTTTTATTTGCTAGAAATATAGTTGACATACAGTTTAAACCCCCTTTCCCCCGGATTTGGCCTCCGGTACCCTCACTCACGCACAGCACAGAGCTGCTTCACGCCGGTTTTCTATGAGGCCGTGGTATCACTCCGGTCGAGCCGGCCCTTCAGCCAATAGACGCCCTCTGCTGGACATAGGCCTCCCCCAATGTTTTCCACATATATCAGTCCTGTGCCATTGTCACGTGCTTGCTCGGACTGCGGCACAGGACTGATATATGTGGAGAGCATTGGGGGATGGAAGGCGCTTTCTGAAGCACAGAGCTATCATCGCTCTGGCCATTTCATAAATGCTAAAAGGCTATTTTACCTACGAAGGCTTCTGTTGCTGTGCAATTTTCCACATAAATCTAGTCTAACTCTAAGTCACTGGTGGATACGCAACTTGGCGTAAACCCGCAACGCCTGTAGCGCCAGCAGCGCAATATAACTTCCTGCCACGGAACAACCAGAGCAAACTCATGACTAGGGTTTCCATGAACTTTCTTTATCAGAGAAATGGTAGCAAGAACTATGGTAGCTCAGTGGACGGACGGGGGCCGTGGTTCAAATCCGAGCATGCACCTCCGGATTTTGTCTGTAAAAACTAATCTGCACATTTCAGAGGCAGACACATATTTTTAAAAAACACTATATATTTTAGTACTAAAAATCGAATTAAGTAGCACTGTGGCGGGACATAGCTTCCCTCAGCATTCTATACCGCATCTATCATGAAGAGTACTCTGAGGAACTGTTTGATCTACTCCCTGCAGCTGAAATCTTACATTGAACCACTCGCATGCGATTGTCATTCCATCCTCATCCTCTCGATGGTTGGAGGTCTAATACTGTGCGTTTCTCCCGGAACTTTCTACCACGTACCTCAGTTCTGTGGAACGGTTTGGCTTGAACCTTCAAGAGAAGAGCGGACATCTTTTTTAAAAAGGCCGGCAACACGCGATCTCTCTGATTTCGCGGATGTCCATGGGCGGCGATGATTACTTTCCATCAGGTGACTCGCTTGCTCGTTTATCCGCCTCTAGCATAAAAAAACAAGAAATTTATTACTTACCTAAATATAAAAAAATATATAACGGAGGCTGGTCGAGCTCTTCGTTATCAGATAGGTTGTGCAAGATGGCAATATTGAAATTAGAGTCCACAAAGCGAAGTTTCAAGCGTCCATTGAACAAACTATCGACATGCAACGCGAAAGAACACAAAGAAAACGCGGCAGGTTCGGCCTAGCGATGATTATTCTACATTCGTCTGCATTTGTTCACTGCGCGATCCCACAGTTCATTTTGGTATCACCACCATCAAATCCCATCACAAGATCAAAGCAAACACCAACTTTTACTAAGAAAACACACACCGAATACCTCTAGCGATTTTTTTTTTAATCAGTGGCTGCTACTGGTGTTGCCCGTGACGAACACATAATAACTCTGCCAGTGTCGCTCTAGCGATTCCCGCGTGTCTCAAGTCCAAACGTCAAACTGACAGCTCGGTAAAATCAAAGTAAATGGCAATGGAATAACCAAAAAGTATCAATCATCGCTATGCTGACTCTGTCCAAGGAAGTTCCTTGACGTTTCCAAACATGATAGAGGGCGCCACTGTCATATATATACAAAGGTGGAGGTCGTTTATATCTCTCCTCAAACAAACAAAACTAGCACTTAAGCTTAGACTAGTGGCGGTATTGTTAAGTTAGCAATAAAACAGATAAGTCAATGTATGAATGTAACAAAAGTAATTTTTGGGTGCGGAGAAACAAAACTATAAGTAAGCAAACAAACTCTGTAACTACTAGCAAAAAGAGGCACGGACCTAGAGTCTGTGGTATGTAAATAACCAATAAAAAATGCACATTTCTACCATTAGCTGATGGAAAATATTGTAAGGAAATCTGCACGTCTCAGATAGTTTCTCAAAATTGTGGAAACCTACATTATTCGAGAACGAAATGTGGGAGAGCCACGCTTAGGCATGAATGGGCCGGCTCGACCGGAGTGATACCACTGCCTCACAGAAGACCGGCGTGAAGCAGCGCCTGCGCTGTGTTTCGCCGTGTGAGTGAGGTTACCGGAGGCTCAATGGGGGGAAGGGGAAAAGGTTGGCAGCGCACTTGTGACTCCACTGGCGTTGCGGGTGTCCATGGGCGGCGGAATTGCTTACCATCAGGTGATCCGTCTGCTCATCTGCTACCTCTCATATAAAAAAAAAACGATTCTGAACAAGTATCCATGATCCAGTATCTGGTTCCCCTGTCTAAGGGTTGCGAAGATCAGGCGGCAGTCGCTTCCTTATAATTACCGAAATTTCAAGAGTTCAAAGTCCAAGTGTACTTCGGGCTCCAAAGCAACATCTTTGGACGGAATTGGGAATTACTAAGATGAGAATAACTTCCGAACTGATTCCGCCTTATTAAAAATCGTAGGTAATAAAGTTATTACCGTACTAAAGCTCATGTTATTGCTCATGCTCACGTTCCAATACGCAATGTTAAAAAAATTAAAATTTAAAAAGCCCCCGACATAACTAAAGCTCTTCCATTAGATACCTATATTATTATAAATAGGTTATTCGTCATTTTCTGACGGCGGCCATCTTGGATCGATTTTTATCCAACATAGCTAAGAACACTCCCTCTTTATTCGTCTTTCAAACAAAAAAAAACGAAATCGAAATCGGTTTATTTGTTCTACGATGCCATAGACAGACACACAGACACACACACAGAGACACGTCTAACTTATAACACCCCGTCGTTTTTGCGTCGGGGGTTAAAAAAGGGGCTGGCACGAGTTTTGTTCCAGGACTGTGCTAAGTTAGCGATTTGTAATAAGGGGGCTTAGGTGTGCCAGTGGCTTGTGTGGTACGATTGCTCATAGGCCGTGTATCCGTCACTGTTTCCAGAATTTTGTATTTAGAAAGAAAGAAAATACTAATATATTTTTGACCCATCACAACACATAAAACATAAATACAGTTGGCATAACACGACACGACACAGATACAAAGAGGAGAGGCGAAACGAGAAGGGACGGTGTGGTTGTGTGTGGTCAATCAGGTCCCGACCTCAGCATTTGCTGCTACGGGTTTATCTTTTATTTTATACTTTCCATGGAATACTGCTCTCGTTTCTGGGCTGGAGCTCCTAAATATCAGCTTCTTCCTCTGGATCGTATCCAGCGAAGGGCGGTCAGAATTGTCGACGACCAGGCACTTTCCGACACACTTGATCCTCTGTCATTGCGGAGAGATGTAGCATGCGTGCATCTTCTATCGCATTTACAATCGATTTACAATTTTTAAATATGTTATGTATTAAGCAGTTTTAATTTTTTATTATTTTTCGCATTTTCTTGTTTCAATTTTTTAATTTTGTAATCTGTTATTATGTGTGTTTCATGATGCAAATAAATGATTTATCTATCTATCTATCAAAATCGGCAATCTTCCGAGGAGCTGTTCGGCCTTATTCCAGTTGCAATTTTTCACCACCGCACATCACGTCAGAACGCCAAATTCCATCTACATCACCTGGATGGATTTATGTCGACTACAGTGCGTTTCTCACGTCATTTCCTGCCACGCACAGTAAAACTATGGAACCAGCTGTCATCCGTGGTGTTTCCGAACAGATGCGACCTGGTGACCTTAAAGAAAAGGGTTTACTCCTTCCTTAAGAGCCGGCAACGCATATGTGATACCTCAGGTGTTGCAGTTTGCTCGTTTGTCGGCTCTAGCATAAAAAAGGTACCTTTGTGTGAGGTGCCGAATCGAAGTGAGGTTTCAACGTAGTTTCAGGACATTTTTTTTTCAAATTACAAAGTTTTCAACATTTCACCTCTGGTTAAATAATTCGGGACTATCCCGTAACACCATGACGATGGTCACCCAACACAAATGTCGTTAGCAGTCGCAAAAGTTAGCGCACCCTGTATACAGAGCTACAGGGTGCGAATAGCTAATTAGTTGACATTAGTTATGTTGACTACTTGCTGCGCTTGACTTCGTCTGCGTAAGTAAAGGAACCCTTATTTCTTTCAGTTCTGTGGAAAGGTTTGCTGAAGCAATATTTCCCGACGGCTATGACTTAGGGACCTTCAAGAGAACGTACCTCTTAGCGACCTCTCTGATGCTAATGGGCGGCGGTGATTATTCTTACCACCAGGTGACCCACTTGCTCGTTTGTCGCCTCTAGCATAAAATACCCTTGTGCAAGTTGCAGCAGCCGTGGTCAGTGCAGGCTACTGTTTTTTTTTATGTGATAAGTGGCGGTACCAGTACGGATCACCTGATGGTAAGCGATTGCCGCCGCCCATGGACACCCGTGACACCAGTGCAGTCACAAGTACGCTGCCAACCTTTGAGCCCCCCTTTCCCCCGGATTGGGCTTCCGGTACCCTCACTCACGCAGCGAAACACAGCACAGTGCTGCTTCACGCCAGTTTTCAGTGAGGTTTATCACTCCGGTCGAGCCAGCCCATTCATGCCGAAGCGTGGCTCTCCCACGGTCATGGTCGGTTGGTGATCCGTCTGCTCGTCTGCCACCTATCACATAAAAAAGCAGACCCGTATTCAGAACTGGGTTGCTTAAAGCACTGTATTATATACACTTGTTCGCACCGCCATAAACACGGGAGTTTAAACCCCAAGCCCATGGGGACTAATTGGCAGAGAGCCCCTTATTATACTTAACTCACTAGTGATACGACTACAAAGTCACTCTGAGTTTTTTACTAATTCATTCCTATAAACTCGAGTCACAATGTCTTTACTAGGAAGGAAGTGGCTCAACTATATCTCTATTCAGCTTTATAGTACGCCTGTAGCGGTCTCTATTAACTTAAAGAGCCAGAAGGTGTTGTCAAATGCTTTTACATAACAACCAACACCTATAAGCCTCCTTCACTCGGCTGTTAAGAGATTTAATGTTGGCTTATAGGGCGAAATTATTTTTTACACCATCTCATTGACCTGATTCCGCACTAAGTAGCTTAAGCACTTGTGTTACAGATATCAGACAACAGAGGAACACAAATACAAACACAAGTGTTCTTCGCACGGAATGTTTGTCCAGGGTGGGGATCGAACCCACGACCTTTGGCATAAGAGGCAGGGTCACTACCATTTGCGCCATCCGGTCAGTCATATTTGATGGGTACAACCCTTGATCTCCCACAGAGAGCAATGGAGAGGGCTATGCTTGGAGTCTCCTTGCATGATCGTATCAGAAATGATAAGGTCCGCAGGAGTACTAAGGTCACTGACATAGCCCAAAGGATTGCATGTCTCAAGTGGCAATGGGCAGGGCACATAGCGAGGAGAACAGACGGCTGTTCGGGCGGAAAGGTTCTCGAGTGGAGGCCACGTACAGGAAGTCGCAGCCGTGGCAGGCCGCCCACAAGGTGCACCGATGATCTGGTGAAGGTCGCGGGAAGCCAGTGGATGCGGGCGGCACAGCACCGATTTTTGATGGAAAAAAGATTTAATCTATGGTACAACCTAAATAAATAAAAACATACAATTTTAAAAGTCACTCCAGGTAATTCGAATCATCATCACTAGACCCAGTCGGTATGTAAAGTATGACATTAGCGACAGAGTATGGGGTGGTGGTATGGGGGTAGTAATGAGTGCCTTTTTGTTGATATTTATGACGTCATAGAGTTTTGTATGGGACTGACGCGAAAGGAGTTAGGCAACGGACATTTTAATTAGTTAAGCTTAATATTATTTATGCTTTATTATGTGCGTGATAACATAATTAGACATACAATCCATATATATAATCATAATAATGTCCTCCAAACTGTAGGTAAAACCTGCTTTTTGTCTAATCAGACACTGGCAATATTGTGACACTGATTTGAATTTAATGTATGTAGGTACTTTGTTTATAACAATATATCATGTTTAACTGTCTCCATGTGACCAAGATACCGTGTATACTTAAACCTATTAAATACAACTAGGTAATTAATTGGATACTCTAGCGGCTAGTTATTCCGGCTTTTTTCCACTGATTCCTTCCTCTGCATCAGAACAAACCGATATTTCGGTCATGGCGGCCAATCTCAGCAATCAGCCATCGACGCAGGATATATTATAGTGCACAAGTATTTGCGCAGACACAAGTGCACTCACTATTCCTGTACCCTCTTATTTCGATGGGACACTAGTGTGACACGACCGAAGAGGCATTAGGCGCAGGACCAACGGCTTAACGTGCTTGCTGAGGCACGGGGGTACAAGACCGCCAAATTCTAGACTCCGGGCTAACACTGAGAATTTCTTAACAGAAAAACTCAAGTACAAATTTTGGCCCGACCCGGGAATCGAACCCGGGATCCCAGGCGCAACCGTCGCTTTAAAGTGTGACCCACTAACCATTGCGCCACCGAGGAAGTCCATATGTACATAGACAGATGTTGATAATTAAAAATGGTATTTACTGTTAAATAAAATAAATAAATATTTCAAAACATCAGATACCATTGATCTGACCCCGAGATAGGTCTCGTAGCTCAAGCACCTGTGTTACAGATATCAGATTCAACATACATCAGCAGTGGGATTACAAATAAACACATTTTTTTTTTGTAAGATTGTAAATACTTATAATACATAGAAAACATAATACCAATACAAACAGACATGTTCATGCACACGAATGTTTGTACTGTGCGGGGATCGAACCCGTACTAAATCTTGGACCAAAGGCAGCGTTCACTACCACTGTTCCAAACGGGTCACTACTAAGACTAATAAGATTATGAATTTGGGTCATGGTCCAGTCATACCCCTGTCTCCCGAGAATGAAACACGTCATAATTATAGGACCCAAGTAAGGCAGAACTTACCCTTTTATATATTTCCTCGGTTGTCCCCAGGTACGGCAGCCCGCACCACTCCAGGTCGCAGTCGGTGAAGGCTGGGCGCTCCCGGACAGGGGAGCGGCAGCTGCTGGGGCTTCCACAGCAGAGGGCCAGGGTGGCCTCCATGCCCAACACCGGCGTGGAGGAGGAGTATTACCGGTTGAGGCATTTTAGCATTACAGGTGAGGTAATAGGGTCTGCTTTGGTAGATCAGATTACATCCTTATTACAACCTCAATGATCAACAGCGGATGAAAGACGATTGCATGCGTCAGAGATGAGAATGTTAAGATGGATGTGTGGCGTGACGAGAATGAACAAGATAAGGAATGAGTATATTAGTGGAAGTATGAAAGTGGGCCCCATCATTGATAATTGAAGGCGAATCCTCTTTCCTGGTATGGCCATGTAATGAAAAGAGGGGAAGAACATATAACCAAAAATAATACTCTTTTGGTTATTTGTTGGTTGTTTGGTTGGTTGTTTGTAAGTAGGTGGAGGAACAGAGGACGACCGAAAAAGACATAGGTGGATTGTGTAAAGAATGACATGATAGGAAAAAGGGTGGATGATTCAATGACGAATGACAGGGACGTATGGAAAAGGAAGACATACTGCGCTGACTCCAGATAACTTGGGAAAAGGGCAGGAGGATGACGAACTATTCCTCAATGGCGTAGGCAACAAATATCGGACCATGACACCACCGCTGTGTCCGGGTGGACGAAGCAGACCCAAAACGGGAGGTTTGACGTTATAACCAATGCAATGCGTGCCAATATACTCACGTTAATAGATATGTAAGACCGTCTGAGGTAGAAGAGATGCTGTAGGAAAGCGGACTCCAGCCTCTTCACCTCAATGGAGGTGAAAGAAAGTGTAATGAAGAGGAGATAGTAGGAAAGCGGACTCCAGGATTCGAAGCGCTAGCTTGGGACCGAGATCGAACGCTAAATGATGATGGAAAAGCCTCCTCCATTCCAATGTTGACCATGCTCAATACTGACGTAGATAAGGAGTACTGTGGCTTTGGTGTACATGAAACTAAGTGCTTTTGTTTTCTTAGATTTCCTGGGAACCATCATTTCTCATTTTCATTTTCATTGATTCATAATTTACCAAAAACGGCAAGAAAACCAAAAAGTTTCGAATTCCGTTAAAGAACTTGAATTCTATAATAAAAACTCAGTGCCATGAGTTGAAGCTTTTTGAATTAGGTCTAAAAGCTGTAAGTGAGCCATGCCTAATTCAGAACTCAAAGAACTCAACCAACATTATTTATGCCATCTGCTTGATCAGCTCGCTTCGCTCTATTTCCCATAAAACCTAGCGAGTTCTATGACAGTATACTTGTTCTTTAGGCAAAGGAGTAATAAACCGGGGTGACTCGCTGCGCTCGCGCCGGTCCCGATCGAACACGTCCGTAGCTTCCAGCGCGTCGAGCACAGAGGCCGCCACGAGAGCATCTGCACCCTGTTCGCTAGCATCGTCCAGGTAACATCCTCATCAAGATCATCAACCTTTGTGTCCTGGATTGTAACTGGTAGGTGAAGGCTATCTTGTCACCATATGGGGAACAAGATGATGTGTAAGGCTCTAACCCTAAACTAAACTCCTGGAGTGTCCATCTTATTTTGTCAGTTTTTACGGCTTATTCCAGCTTCCAACATGTCCACCCCTAGTGGGCATCGACACGAATGTTTAAAAAAATACCGCTGTCCACTATCACTTTGTACCGAAAAGGGGTACTCAAAAGGGAATCAAACCCACTTTAGCCATACTTGATTAACTTTGGTATAGCTTATTATACATTTCGCATGAAACCTATGAGACAAACTATCCTATCCATTGTGGTGAAAGTGGATCTTAAAATTGTGTATTTTCCACAGGGACTCCTCGGCAGGATTGAGCGCTTACAGGGTGCTCGTCTTGGGTGCTCCTGGGGTGGGCAAGTCCAGCCTAGTGGGGCAGTTCATGACCTCGGAGTATCTACACGCATACGACACCAGTATAGGTAAGATTGGTCTGATTTCCCTGTCTGGTGTTCCTTTGCAACAAATATTTGCTATGCTACGTGGCTATGAATGAGTCTGGTCTGCATGTGTGGTGGAGAGGCACCCTGGGTTATGAAGGTCAGGCGGCAGTCGCAGGTAAACCACCGGCGTGAAGCAGCACTGTGCTGTGTTTCGCTGCGTGAGTGAGGGTACCGGAGGCCCAATCCTGGGGAAAGGAAATTTATAGGTTGGCAGCGCACTTGTGACTCCCCTGGTGTCGGGAGTGTCCATGGGCGGCGGCAATCGCTTACCATCAGGTGATCCGTCTGCTCGTCTGCCACCTATAACATAAAAAAAATAAAAAACCAGCCTTACTAAAACCTGGATCTTGATTTAAGAGTACCCTATGCTCTGAAACGAATGCGCCGGATGCAAACATGAATGGTACCAGCTTGTGAGATATTATGGCTCAATATTCTTTACCATGATTAGCAACCTGCGTTGGAAACAAATATCTGACCATGGCACCACCGCCGGGTCCCGGAAAAGGAATTGACATCGTAAATGATGACATGCGTGCTAATGAACTGACCACAATGGATGCACATAACCCTGCGAAGTGGAGGAGTGGTAGTAGGAAAGCGGACCTCGGGCTCCGCAGCGACAGGGACCAAACGATGTTGATGATGATTCTGTACAAATATCTATTCACTTCTCGCTCGCACACTATTTGCGTCTATACTAGCACTCGTGGGGTGCGAGTATAGACGCAAGTGAATAGATGCGCCGCCATTTCTGATCCCATTCTTTATCCGCTAAGTTGTACAATGATTTATGTTTACAGATGATGAGTCAGGAGAGAGGTCGGTCTGCGTACTCCTGGCGGGAGAGGAGTCGGAGATCACCTTCATAGATGTGCCACCAGACCAAGCACTAGTAAGTTTTATCATGTGTAGCACTTTTCATGTGTAGTAACTTTGTATGTGTATGCTATGCAATGAAATGAAATATATTTGCTGCACAATTTTAGGTGGTAGGTACATTGGTTCTTAAATGTTTAATTAGTCTCACTAAAATATTGCTAATTACCTAGCATGCAAATCTTAACAGTTTTAACAGTTAATACACTAATAAAATAGTGTAGGTATTTTTATTTATATTCAATTCATTGCCCTATAATTTAATTTAGCGTCGCTAGTGTGCCCTACTCGTCACCTTAAGAAATTTTCAATGTTAGCCCGGAAGTTGGCGGTCTTGTACCCCCGTGCCTCGGAAAGCACGTTACGCCGTTATTCCTACGCCCGATCTCTCTCTCTGGTCTTGTCACACTGGTGTCCCGTCGGATTCCCGCAAAGCAATGGAGAGTGCAATTGTTTGCGCACGAGCACTATAATATATCCCACGTAAGTGGCTGATCGTTGAGATTGGCCGCCATAGCCGAAATCGGTTGGAGGATATTATGATTTGGCATTGACTACAAGTTTTTTCATTCAAGTCCGACGGCTGCGCGCACGGGTACTGCGTGGTCTACTCGACAGCAGACCGGGGCAGCTTCGTGGAGGCGGAGAGGCGTCTCCAGGCGCTCTGGGCGGCCGGCCACACGTCGCGGCGGGCCGTCATCTTAGTCGGGAACAAAGCGGACCTGGCGAGGTCCAGAGCTGTTCCTACTGATGGTAAGATTGTTTTTTTTTTATATAGGCTAACACTTGACGACAATTGCACCTGATGGAAAGTGACAATGAGGTCTAGGTTAGATACGCATTTGTCTAAAAGATGCCTGCAGATTCTCGGGAGTTTCGATATGAAAAAACATGCCGGATGTCGCATGAAATCCATACAAAAAAGCTATGTTTTAGTGATATGTCGTATGATGATAAATGTCACGAGCCCAAGAATTGGGACTCTTGCCTTAGAGATGTCTAGATTATAAATCTTTATTTCTTTTGTGAACTATAGCCTTATTTTTTTTAACTCAACACAATATGACTCCTGTTCACTCTTGCCTTAAAGATGTCCAGACCAAAGCCAAGTGGTTACTATATCCCACAGCAGGGCCAATGCCTCAACCCTTTTTTCCACCTATGTCCTGGGCTGCGGTTTGTTAGGAACGCATCGAGCTCATCTCGACGCTATGTCTCGGTCTTCCGCTGGATGATTTTGTATTTAGGGGAATCCATTTTATGGCTGAAATGTATTGCAAAGTGGACTCCTGTTTAGACTCCTACTTGGTCCATTGTGCACGTTAGGTCCTGTCTCATTCTATGCCCCATACAACTTTGACCGTGGGAGAGTCTGTATTATGCTGGGCGAGTTTTGTTTTTTTTTATGTGATAGGTGGCAGAGGAGCATACATAAACGATTTCCGTCGCCCACACCATTGGAGTCACAAGTGCACTGCCAACCTAAGCCCCCCTTTTCTCCCGGATTGGGTCTCCGGTACCCCCACTCACGCAGCGAAACACAGCACAGTGCTAATTCACGTCGGTTTTCTGTAAGGCCATGGTATCACTCCGTCGAGCCGGCCCATTGATGCCGAAGCGTGGCTCTTTCGTTTCAAAAATCGTTAAATTTTGGTTTGCTTAAATCTGTTTTTAAAAATCATTTTCACCTAACAATTTTGTTTTTGCTTTCAAGCAAAGTAGGTAGGTAAACTTATAATGTATCTACATCATAAACCCGTCAAAAGCTTACATACCCGTTAAGTGTATAATAGAGTCCAGAAGTAGAGTCTTATGAAGGTTTTGATAATACATTTTTAATTTAAAATTGTTTCAACTTTGTTTATATTCATAGCTTTATCGTAAGAGGCTTTATGCGTAACACTAAAATAAAGATAAACCATGAGAAAAGAAAACACACGTATGATGGTATTTTACTGAGTTCTACTATATCAGACTTTAGCATAAAGTACTTATTAGACTTTACCAAAATTTATTGTTTTATAAAATTAAAAATAACCCTTAAAATAGCTAACGCCTACAAATTCAAACTGAGCAATATTCCCTGCACGCTACTACAATAGTCAGTTATCAGGCGTTGGGCTCTTTAATTGGGAGGAACAAAACATTCGCTTTAATTGCTTCAAAAATGTTTCCAACGAATATAATTGGAGGGAGGGGTGGTATTATTCAGAGGTTAATAACACCGTTTCCGGGGAAGAAGGCGAGAGGGTCTCGATTTTAAATGTTTCCTTGTCGACACCTGTAATTTTCAACGCCAACACGTTATTATGTTGTCTGAAATGTTAAAAGAGTTTTGAAGTGTAATTAATAAATTATAGTTCAGGCATTCACATTTTTGATTGAATTTCAACCTGGAGGCATGAAACCACATTCAATGTGGCTGGTTCTTTAGGGATTTCTTCAATCTAAGGAAAATGAAAGTATTAAGTCTTACGTCGTTTAACTTCGTGAGTTAGCTACGCTTCGTCATGAAAGGGCCAGCTCAACCGGAGTGGAGTCTCACAGAAAAACTTCGTGAAGCAACGCCTTCGCTGTCTCAATCTTCTCATTATAGAACCGAAGAAATTCAGCCTGAAAGTTTTGTCCACCTAACTGGGCCCTCTGTAATTAAAGTGAATACGAATAAAAAAAGTATTAAGTTTTTATGTTTTTCCAATGTACAGTGGCGGACACATCAAGCTATACAAAACTGTCAAATTTCTTCATTCGATTATAAACCTTATATTGTTACACATTGAGTTCGAAATCGATTGAGGAAATTTGACAGTTTTGTATAGCACGACCTGTCCGCCACTCTTCGTTCTTCGCAGTTTACCAAATTCAGGTGCAAAATTATGCTATTGGTAAATACCAGTACATGCTTGGTACGGTAAGGTCAGCAATATTATTTTGATTATGTATGTATGTATGTATGATTATGAAATCATCAGCCTCGTCAAAATGTTATTATCTGGGTCATGTCATAAGTAGGTTTGTTTAGTTAGTTTACATTATTTACTTTCGCGTAAGTTTATTGTTTGTTTATTTAAGAATTATTTGTTAATTAAGCTATTTTTTTTTTGCCTGAGATACAGGGTTTCCCTAGTTCAGGCACCAAAACTTAAAATTGCTCACTAAGTATAAGTAGATTATAAGTAATAATTTGTTCTTATGATATTTCAATAAAGTTATTATTTATTTATTATTTTATTATTACTGCAGCAACGAGGATAGCTGTGAATAGTTTGTCATATTATTTTATCATCAGTTAGAAACGTAGCACTGCGTTATATAACCTCCTGCCTCCAGAAAAAAAGAAATACTGCTTTTTTGTTGTAGATAGATACAAAAAGTTTTTAAAAAAGTGACATGTGTCACAGACTCACAATATTTTTTTCTAGGCTCAGTATTGCTGGGATGTTACGCGGCATTTTTTTATTTTTCTGTTCAGTGGTAGTGAACGCTACTTCTGGACCAAGTGTTGCGGGTTCGATGGGATCAAATACAGTGCGGGACTGTACCTACATAAATTTGTGTGCATGAATATGTATGTTTGTATTGCTTGGGTGTTTTATATGTAAAATAAGTATGTGCTTACAAAATAAAAGTTATAAATAAAATTTGTAATTTCACTGTTGATGATCTGATATCCGGAACACGGGTGCTCGAGCTACCTATCTCGGAGTCAGAGCAATGTATGTGATGTTGTGAAATATATAATATTAAAAGTAGATAACTCTGTATTTATAATTAATTCAACATTTTCCTAACAAACAACAAGTTTTCATTTAGTTGGCACACCTACTTTTTTTTTGCTGACCTTATTTTTCCACGCGTGTACTGTTATTTACTAATATTATAATTTTGCATCTAAATTTGGTAAACTGCGAAGACCTAAGAGGTACATTGGACAAACATAAAAACTGTATATTTTTTTTATTCGTATTCACTTTAATTACAGAGGGCCCAGCTAGGAAGACAAAACTTTCAAACTGAATTTCTTCGGTTCTATAATGGATTCCTTGAATTTGATACATAAATCGGGAGGTACATTGGAAGTACAATAGATCAGTATATTTTTATGTATTTTAAACGTCAAACAGCCGAGGGCACAGCTGGGAAGATCAGGCACTATATCGTAATTCCTGCCAAAACCGTGGAGGTACAATCAATTCCGTTGATATCAAGTCCGTGATTTCTCTGTAACCATACTGATGTAAACATACATAAGAAATGTAAATCCTGGTCTACCGGTTATAAAATAAATAAATAAATAAAATAAACTAGAAAGTTATTTTGAGCAACTGAAGCATTGCCATTAGTTTTACAAGTCCGGGGCTCCGCTAGGAAGAAACACATGCGCTCGATCCCTCTCCCGTCGGAATGTCATGGTAAGTGAATAGAGAGTGCACTTGTGTTTGCGCTCACAATTGAGCACTATAATGATATTCTGCGTACTTGGCTGATGATTGAGATTGGTGGCCGTAGCCGTAATCGGTTTGAGGATATTATTATAATCTAGTTAAGTTACAAGCAATTAATATTTATACATTCAGTAACGTTCTTTGATATTTAGATACCATTATCAAACCGCCCACCAACCAAGAAAGAAATCTATTAAAATATAACGACCGCCATTATTAAAACAAATACTTCTTAATTCCTTTTCCCTTTTCCTAAAAGGAAAAGTTCAAACTTCATTAAAGTGTGATTATCACTCAACAGTGCTATAATTACATTCTTCTAATTAAAGCTATAATTAAATTTATCCTGGAGGAATTCAAAGGGCAATATCGTCAAGTTGTGACTGTTTGCTGTTATTTTTTGTTAGGAGTTATCTAATAAAAGGTGAAAGTTTCTTTACATCTGGTTTTCGTCTTTCTAGATAAATTATCTCTATCAGTCTTAAGCATGGACATGCACCCTAAACAGACTGCGCCTTTTCATAGAAAGCCATACTTGAAAAGCTGCGCGAAGCCGTTAGTACTGGGGTGCTGGGCGACGTTCTTTCTCTACCGCACCCGTATAGAACTCTGCGTCAGGGCCGGTTGTGTCTTTCACACTGACTGTGACGTTTTTTCCGAAAATGGCACATTCCGCTGACTTCTAGTTCCATGGTATTAAGAAGATTCAGCGCCACCAAAGATGTCATAGCCACAAGTGTTGCTCCACGCCGGTTTTCTGTGAAAATGTGGTTAGTGTTGGTGCTGGAATCGAACCCGCGAAACTTGTGTTTTAATTGGCGCTAAACGGGTCGTCGATCAGAATAGTACGTGCGCTGCTTCCTGTCGTTTCCTGTGAGGCCGTGGTATCAGTCGTGCAGGTCCATTCATGCCTCTTCCACGGTAAAATATGTAAATAACTTGAAGTGGAATAATAAGAGGTATTTAAATACTTACTGAAAGATTAGGATAAATAAATAAATAAATATTTTACAACATCACATACATTGATCTGACTCCGAGATAGGTAGCTCAAGCACCTGTGTTACGGATATCAGAATCAACAGTGGGATTACAAATATATACATATAATACTTTTCTTTTGTAAATACATACTTATAATACATAGCAAACACCCAGACCAATACGAACAAACATGTTCATGCACACAAATGTTTGTACTGTGCGGGGATCGAACCCGCAACCCTTGTATCAGGGATAAAATTTTATTTATTATATAAATTTATTAACTGTGGTTACATCTCTACGTGCCGCTTCCGTGCAAGGTGCTCTCCCGTCCCCCCGGGTAATGGGGGACCCATTACCCGGGGGGACGGGAGAGGGGGGAGGGGGGAGGAGATTAAATTTACTTGCTCATTAAATGCCAAATTTAATTAAGTTGTCGCAAATCTTTTGAAATGCAGAAAAATATTCTAATTAATTAATTACTTAATACAAGAAGTGTTTTAATTATGTACTTTAATTAGAGTAATAACCTAAAAGAACCCCACACAAATATTATGTTTCATTAACAAACATTTTTGTTTGTTGCAGACCATGACCCTTGCTTGTCAATCGTTTGTCAATCGCTAATCGCTGGTACGGTCATCAACAAAAGTAGCTTAACACTTTTTTTTTTGGGAAATCAACGGCGATACAAACATAAATTACATGAAAGTGCTTAAAAATATTAAGTAAAGCTAATTACAGATTTCCACGTTTAAGTAATTATTTTCTGCGCGTGAGTGTGTGTGTGTTTGTATGTGTATGTGTGTAGTGTGTATGTGTGTAGTGTGTGTGTGTATTTAGGTATGTGTATGTGTGTATTTAGGTATGAATATGTGTGGGTCTTATACTTATTTATTTATTTGCAAAAAAAAACACATATGATGATCTTTAACTTTCATCCCCTCTTCTTTTCCCCTCCAGAGGGCAAGACGCTGGCCACGTCATACGAATGCAAGTTCATCGAGACCTCAGTGGGCATCAACCACAACGTGGACGAGCTGCTGGTGGGACTCCTGACGCAGATCCGGCTGAAGCAACAGCACGCGGAGAGAGTCAGGTGAGGATAGAACAAAAAAATTATATCATACTATATAGGTGACTCAATGTACCGCGTGGACCGCATAATTAGGTCCCCGTCGCCTATATCATGTAGACTGACGTTGTCGCAAATTGTCGAGCCTGACAAGCGATCATGTCACACAAAAACATTCTTTGATTGTTTTAAGAGGGATAAAGGTTACTAAGATGCCTATGTGCGCTTTTACGCGTTGTAAAAATTATTCAAAAAGAAAAACGAATCTCCTGGAATCACATTTCACTCATAAATAAGCACAAGAAAAGTTTTAATTTCTCATGATATTTCTAAATTCATTTAATGTTTTGATCACCATTTTTCAGAGCGAGAAAGAAATATAGTACGATATAAGGTGTGACGAGTTATGTGATATCATAGCTATAGCGTCAGCATAAAATAATAATCGAGGGTAACACTCAGATTTTATAGACACAAGTGAAGCAAACTGTCACCACAGTAGATAATACACAGTATAAACATAAACATAACTTATACTAACCGTGCGGATAAAGAATAGGATTAGAAATGGCGGCGCGTAGAGCCGGTACCGTCAGCATCAACGGTTTGAAAACTTATAACTGACTTTTTCAGTATAAAATATCGTTACCGTTGAAACTTTTCTTTTTAATAAATAAATACATGTATATATAAACTAACTAAAGAAAGTAACTAAATACATGTATATATAACTAACTAAACATAATGTTATTATCGCATTTATAAACGAATTTGTTCTCAAGTAAATAAATATTTACTAGCGGTCCGCCCCGGGTTCGCCCATGGTACATACATAGCCTATGACTACCTAACGTACCTTTCCTATGGTAAAAGAATTTTTGAAATCGGTCCAGTAGATCCTGAGTTCATCGCGTTCAAACAAACTCTTTAGCTTAATAATATTAGTATTAAATATAGATTGCGTTAGAACAGTTTATGATTTATACAGTTGTAATTTAATTACATTAATTTCATGTACTATTCTATATGCACTTCATAACTTATAAATTAGTATCTTGAAATAAAAGATTGTCATAAGTATATCTTAACTATATCTATATCATATTGTAACTATATCTTAAAACACTATCTATACTCAATAAATAACTAACAAAACAATTATTTAACATACAAATTAACAATAAACTATAACAACAAACAATAACAAATGACAAAATAACGAAAGGTTCAAAACCACGGAAAAACTGAGAACGCGCCTACTCACAAAATTGCGAAACCGGACTGATGCGACAGGGAAGGGAACTCAGAATTTTTGTTTTGCAGTCAGTACCCACGAGTGCGAGTATTGACACAAATAGTGTGCGAGCGAGAAGTGAATAGGTGCGCCGCCATTTCTGATCCCATTCTTTATCCGCACGGGTAGTACGTTGTTTAGGAAACAATTTTCCTTTCAAGGAAATGATCATTATTGAAAATCTCAAAAATATTCTTCTTTGACCGCAAAAAATGCTTTTCTAGAGTCCGCGCCACCAAAGCAATCCCGTGAAATGCGCGCTTGAGTCGCCACCGACATTAAAATTTGAGCTTTATGCTCATAGACACAAGGAATCTTAAATTTTAGTTCCCTGTTTTTCCGCGGGTCTCTTTTCGTGGCGCGGACTCTGTGCATTAGTGTATTAGACCATTTAGGGTAGGCATTAACTCAACAATATAAACTATTATATTGCAGAAAACGTAGCGGGTCCCGCAAGAACCGCAGCCGCGCGCGCTCCCCGCTGGAGGCGGAGACGGCTGCGCCCGCGCCGCCCGCCACCGCCTCCGCCGCCAGCACGCCAGCGCAAGCGGACGAGACTATCCGCTAGCGTCAAGGTATGAATGAAGCCAGGTTCATTTCACTTAGTATGGGAAAAATAGTTCAGCAGGCTTCGTTAGATGGAGCTTGTAAAAAGCAGATATAGCTTTAAAATGCATTCATACATCGCGCTAGTAAAGCGTGTTTACGAAACAATGACCTCAAGCCGCCTTCCCATATTGGCAATTTTATTGTTATATAGCAATTAATTTTATTTACGACATTTTATTTAATCGTTTCCCTGACTGATTCTCGAAGGTGGTCGTACGACATTGCCGTTGAGTATTGGTCGTTTTCCTCTAGATGGCGCTTGCACTGCCTAGCCGACTGATACCTCTATCTCAGTATAGGTATATAAGTTACTCTATGAATGAAGCCATTAGACAGACACAAACTGCCCGCAGTATTAACTAAAGCCCGCCACTTTCAAACTTGTATAAAAGGTCATTCACACCTTTTACCAATGCACTACAAAATACATAACGATACAAATCGAACTAAGCGACATCTCGTTGTAAGAGGCGTCCACAAATACCTGTACTCTTTGTTAATTAAATATCTTTGAGTTTAGACTTCATTTTGGTATAATAAAATAAAATAATATTCATATATTTCAACCATACGTCATATCCTTATTCTTACATTTACATTTATCCCTTCAATTTATATTTTAATTAAAAAAAAATTAAAATTAAAATGTTAGTATTTAAATTACATTAGAATATTATTATTGTGAATGAAATTCTGCTTATTTTCTGCTTGAGCTTGAGGTCCAGCCAGGGAGACGGTTAAGTAAATCTCTCTCAATATTACTGAACTGAATATTCCAGGTAGGCGGCTTGAGGTCATTGTTTCCGAAACACACTTTAATAGCGCATTGTAAAAACGCACAGCGACATCTACCGAAACAATGCCGAACCGCCTGCTTGCTTGCTAATTTACCACCTCTATTTCTCGTTGCAGGTGCGCGGCCTACTAGGGCGCGTGTGGGCGCGTGACTCCAAGTCGAAGTCCTGTGAGAATCTGCACGTGCTCTAGCACGCGGCCGCCGAGCCCGTCGCCTGCTTCCCCTTCTTCGACTGCGCTGCCAGCTACTCTTAAACTTTTTAACTCAGTCCATTGCTAAGGGTAACTCAGTCCTCTGCCAGGGTAACTCAGTCCTTTGTAAAGGTGTTAACGCGGGAGATCATGCTTCCCCTTTTTGACAGCGCTGCTCTACTCTTTAACCTTGCAGGGTAACTGAGTCCTCTGCCAAGGTTAACTCAGTACTCTTCCATGGTAACTGAGTCCATTGCTAAAGTGTTAGCGCTGGAGAAGATCATGCCACCTGTTTTTAACTGCGCTGTCCTACTATTAAACCTTGCGGGGTAACTCAGTCTTCTAGTGCGGGAGGAGATCATACGTCCCCTTTTTTTTACTGAGTCCTTTGTCAAGATAAATCAGTCCTCTGCCGATGTTAATGCATTCCTTTGCCAAGGTGTTAGCGCGGGAAAAGATCACGATTCCCATTCTAGCTACTAAAACCTTGGGGGGGACACCGTGGGAGAGCCACGCCTCGGCATGAATGGGCCGGCTAGACCGGAGTGATACCACGGCCTCACAAAAAAAAGCGGCGTGAAGCAGCACTGTGATGTGCTTCGCTGCGTGAGTGAGGGTCTCTGAGGCCCAATGCGGGGGAAAGGGGAGTTTAAAAGATTGGCAGCACACTTGTGACTCCACTGGTATCCCGGGTGTCCATAAGCGGTTGGCGATCACTTACCATCAGGTGATCCGGCTGCTCGTCTGCAACAATAGAAAAAAACCTTGCAGGGGTAACTCAGTCCTCTGACTGTAGGTGCGAGGGGAGATCAGCCATATCGCAGTGTTCCTTGTGTCATAAAGATTGAAGAAAGAGGATATGCAAGTTTGTGACTATGTTTTACAGTAACTTTAAAGGACGTGCAGCGCATGCGCTTTCATAAGGACCGGGTTACCCTGTCAGTAGGTATGTACCTGTGCTGCTGCGTAGCAAAATCACTGATGATCACCGCCTCACGAGCAAGCTTGCAGTTTTTATTGAGGATAATTCTTTTGGTGGAGTATACTCCGTCACGTCACAGGCACAATAAGACGATTTTTCATATAGCCTTCGGCAACAACGGTATTATACTCGTACATACTAGCAAGTGTTCCTGTGTTTCTTCCATATTCCTGCGAAATATAACCTGTACGATCACTGGAGATATGTCGCCACTCCATCATCTCCGTATTATACTCCACCAAATTTGAATATAATTTATATATTGACATTATTTTCGCAAAATACGCTTGAAAATATTATAAACCATATCAAGCCTATTTGTTTATTTTATAGTTTGCAACCGGTTTTTCACTCAGAATTTGATTATATTGAAAATATTTAAAGAAATTTTATAACAAAACGTATTCTAAAAATAAAAAGAAACGTTTAGAACTCGTTCTTAAAATAATGAAATTATTACAGCTAGCCCACATAAATCCTGAAACAAAATACACAGACTGATATGTAAACAAGAAAAATATACTAGGCCAGTTATAAATCAATTGGGTATTAAATTAAATTGGTATGAAAAATCGCGATACTGATTGTTCATAATACTTGATTCATTATAATACAACAGCACATAATGATAATCATCAATTGTTTACTGTAAATGTTGATAAATAACAGCAACAAAAGTATCAAATTGAATTGATATAGAATTTACTAAATCGCCTATATTTAGGCTACCAATCGGGTAAGTTTTATGCTAATCTGCCACATCAATTCAGAAAAATTACTTTAGGAAGCTGAATAAAACTTTGATATTTGATCGATTGAATTTTAACATAACTATCCTTTAGATATTTATGTCAAAATTAATATTATGTATAATCGAATATTAAAAAATCACCATTGTAAATGATTAGAGAACTATTCATTGCACTTCACATAATAGCACTTAGCCAAAATTAGAATTTTCACTTCGCATTTTTTGAGCTAGATACGGGAAAACGACGGGTCGGCGGAGAAAAATATATTTTTTGTGAAAATATAAAGCTGTGGAAGCTAAAATGAGATTTTAGAATGGTTGAAACCAAGATGATTGGTTGTATAAATTATATGTGTGTAATTTGGTTAATTTATAATGTTAAATGTTTTGGAATATAAACGAAAAACGAATAAAATACATTGAAACAGCGTATCAAAATTTACTCAATGATTGGTTTCTTCAAAATGTTAAAAATAGGTACCAATCACATGACGCCCTATAAATTTTTAAATTAATTTATTAATTTACAATGATTAATAAAGACATTAAAATCTTAATACTTATACATTGAATATCGCTAATTTACAGTAAGCCAGAATAGTGTCAAATAATAAGTTAAGTATAAATGGATTTATTTCAATAATAAGTGTATCGTCTAATCACCTATAAACCTACGACGGCAGTAAATATTTATTTTATAAAAAAAATATTAATGTTAAATGAGAAAGATAAACTGAAAACGATTGGTATTATTGTGTAAAGGAAATGAATTACGTGAATAGAATTGAGGCATTTGAAGTATTAGTATTATAATAAATATTTATATTATATAAATATGAAATTATACGAATGGATTAATCGTAACAAAATAAATGTGATCCCTCGTGTCTCCTAATCCATATAGGATAGTTATAAAATTTTTGTAAATCTTTTTTTTATAGTGTAGGTGATAGTATCGTATTATTTATACAGAATACACCTCCAATTAAACAAAATCACAACAAATTATACACAAAAACATATTTGTGTTTTTTTCGGTACTTTAAAATTGTTAAAAGTAGAACTTAATTTTCTTCTAAATTCATAGTAATATTTTAATGATCGTGCATTTCTAGCATACAATTTTTATTATTACCAGGTTTACACTTTTCCATAGTTTCCTTTTTAAGGTGCAAAGCATAAATGATAACACAGAAAAATACTACAAAACTTACGTTTATGTAAGTTTTGCAGTATTTTTCTGGACGATTCAGGAGTTTTTAATAATGCTATTGAAATTTTGAAAAAGTCATAGTCACGTACCTAATGCATTTTGAAAACGTATATTTTTGTAGGTGTAGATTCTTTTTGTTACATTAAGTAAGTTTTTCCTATTAGAACGTAGTAAATAAGTATGATGTTGTAATATTGAATGAATTGGACATAATAGTGATCGCACGATTCAGTATTGTATAAAAGAGTGGAAATAATTTATCATTAGGAGTATTATATAATCATTATTATACATTAAAACTGTGGCCGCATGTTTTTTTTTTTGCATTTCCTATTAGTATAAGAAATCAGAACAGCACAATAATAATTGTTATTCTATTTTCTAAAAATCTAAAAGTTCAAATTTATTTGATCTTTTTATGTTATATTTGCTAAAAATATTGTCATGACGTATCTATTTTTTCAACAAGTATGTTTGTGAATGAAAAATCAAATAGATGCCGTAATATAAACGTGAAGCTCAGCTGCATGAGGTTTTTGCCAAAGAATAAAAATAAACTTAAAAATAATGATGAATAGTTCAACACACTAAATTCTGTGAAATTTGAGTCCCATGTCTATATTAAGCCTCTAAATGGTCTGCATTATTTATTTCTTCACTGCATAACATACACAACTAAATTTCTTCTTAAAACGTATTAAATATTAACCAATTGGGTCCACAGCTTCAAAATTTGAGCAAAACGAATTAGATAATTATACTATGTATTATGTTTGCAGTATACCTATGTTTGAGGATACAAATTTATATGTAGAAATGTAGAAGCGAGAGCTTGCGATTTAGAAGGCAGCTAATTGAAGCAGGGCAATTATAATATTTAAACGGATATGATAAGATAGCATGTGCATTAAAACTGGGATCTTCTGACTTAAACTTTTTTATTTTTCGTTTCTGTCAAATTAATTAATTTATAATAATTTGATAAAATAATAAATAAATGACAACATACATAAATGACATAAATTAATTTATAATAACCTATTTGACTTCAATTAAAAAAAATTACTTTGACTTTAATAAATTTTAAGTCAAAGATTATACGACCCGTTTGGAACAGTGGTAGTCGCTGCCTGTGGTCCAAGGGTTGCGGGTGCGATCCCCGCACAGTACAAACATTTGTGTGCATGAACATGTCTGTTTGTATTGGTCTTTGTATTTACAAAAGAAAAGTATTATATGTATATATTTGTAATTCTGCTGTTGATTCTGATATCCGTAACACAGGTGCTTGAGCTACCTATCTCGGAGTCAGTTCAATGTATGTGATGTTGTGAAATATTTAATATTTATTTATTTATTTATAAAAACTGTACTCGTATTCTATTTTTTTATACTCAGATGGTCCCGGTTTATTAAAATTAGTAAGATAATATTTAATACTGGGAATGTTTATATATTCGCTAAATCGAAGCCCAATGAAAAAGCAGGCTTTGCAACATTTAAACAATGTAATTAGAATATTTTTACGCCCTGTTGGTGGTGGTTTAAGTACCAGGCCGAGATCTCGGGTCCTTTCGAGCGAAAAGTATATTTTGAATTTTTCGAACAATGCTCGGGTTTGTCATCACCAATCCGCATCTGGCAAGAGCGTGGTGATTAAGCCTAATCCCTCCGAACATTGAAAATTCCAAAGTACCTACACAATCAAAATAATATGTTCCTCAAATGGTATTCGAAATTTTAAAGTAGAAAATTAATAGTAGAACCTTTTTTTTTAGTAAGACTCATGTAGCTTTTTGTTTTTAAATAGGATAAAAGCCTCTAGACATAGTAAGAAAATTTGTTTAAAAGATAATTATTTCAATTTCAGTGCCTGATATTTAGTGAAAAATGAATATAATTATTTGATCCCTCCGAAACAACCTGTTTGCCTTATTTTATTAGTGTCATTATTTCATATATGAAGCGATTGAATAGACGCTAGAACATATTATATAAATTATATTAGAATGTATATTATTAGCTTAATTATATGAATTACTAGTCGATAAGTAGGTGTATTTTAACTTCTCTTTGATGTTAATAGAAAATCATTATTATGTTAGAATTAACGTTAAGGCAGTTTGGTTTCTAAAACTGTATGTCTGTGTGAGCATTAAATTATACTTAATTGTTATTATGATATAAGTATAATAGGTTTTGTAACTATTATTATAAAATGATCATACGTATATTCTATTTGATAGTTTTATTACGTATCAAGAACATAATTATTTGTAAGTATGCAATTATGAATAATATTGTAATCAATAACAAACACTCATAAACCAAACTGCCTTAGGCATTCAAGTTATTGACATTGTATTAGTAATAACATCACCATTTATATTGTCTTCGAAAATGTAACTTCGAAGGGCAAAATAAGTACCGACTTATATTATATGTATAACCCCAGGGTCCAATATAAAACACCAATCTCACCTAGCCCTTGGACTATCCTGGAACACCTAGACCTAGCTTATTTGCCATCAGCAGTAGACCTTAGTTGTAAAATGTATAAATAAATAATACTGTAAGTAGTGGCATAATTATTATGGTTTTTATAATCACATCATATTAATCACTTGATTTTCTTAACAAATTGAATTAATAGTTACGTACCTATATAATAATTATACTGCCAAATCGCTACGCAATAATTAAATTTAATTTACTATTTATTTTTAATAAATATTAAGTCGGCCATAGCTAAATAGATAAAACTGCAGTGATGACCAATTTATTATTGTTTCAATCAGTGTTCAAATATTTTGGAACATTAACATGTTTATATTTTGGAACATTAACGTCGTCTAAACGGTAAATATAAATACGATAATAATTTGAAGTCAGTGATTGCTCAGCATTTTTCTTTTTATTGGAAATACTGCACTGGTATTTGTGTGTGAGATACCTATATAATTTCATTTTCGTATTGTTAAAGATTTTTAGTTGTTTTCTAAAAATAAAATATTGATTGTAACAAATATATAAATAAAAGGTACAATCGACAAAGTTTGCGCTAGACCATTTTTGACCTTAAAGTATTGGAATAAGGTCGAAAAGTGGTCTACCGGGAACTTTGTCGGATGTACATATGAGAAACTCGGATGGTTAATATCTTGCAAAGTATGTTATTGTAATAGAATTTTTAAACGTTTGTAGCTTTTCATTTAATAGTTATTTTCTCTCCAACATTTAACCATATACTAAAGTATTATAATTATTCATATATTAACAAGTAACAATGGACAGAACTATAGTGAGAATCGTAGATAATCAGGGATAAGACAATAAAATGTTAACGAAATTAGGCGAATCATATTACATACATCATTCCGTTTGATCTTCAGTATTATATCAATCATTGCAAGCTATGCTAGATTAAGTATCAAATTATAGTAAATTCATATTTTCTGGTTTTGCACAAGTAATCAGTGAATAATAGATTTTTGTTATTATTATTACACTGTAACTGTTCTGTTTCAGAACCACCGCTGAAATTAAAGCTAGATATTGCTTAGCCTCAATACAATACTATTATAACTTCGCGTTCGTCATTGCTAAGATCTTGCATAGTGAGATATCATAGATGGAACTTAAGAATAGTGACAGCATAAGACAACGTTTTAATGGTGACGGGTAAGGACACACTAGCGACGCCAATCGATTTTAATTTTTAGCTACTAAGCCGAATCTATTTTAAATCATTTCGGGGTTAAAACCTCTCGGCAAACACTTATACTATTTATTAAATAGCCATGCACAAGAGTTGGGTCTGTTTTTGTATGCGAAAGATTGATCAATGCCTAAAGTGGCCGCTTTTGGCGTGAATCAATTTTTCGCGTACGCGTTGGACCCAACTTTTGTACATGGTTATTTAATAAATAGTATAAGTGTTTGCTGAGAGGTTGTAATCCCGAAATTGTTTAAAATAGATTGGCTTAGTAGCTAAAAATTAAAATCTATTGGCGTCGCTAGTGTGCCCTACCCGTCACCTTAAAAAAAAATGTCAAACAAAATTATATTTCAAGCTACAGTTTATCACTCTAGCTATGATGTGAAGGAAAAGAATTTGGTTCTGTAGATAACTAAATCTGCTGCTGCACCCTTCCCATCAGTCCTTAGCTGCCTCATCCACATTGGTTTAATATTAAAAGATGTGCCTTTTGCCATTGAGACAGAATATCTAATATTTCTGAAGTTGATGTATTTTTTGTCGCAAAAATCAAGATATTTCCGAAAGGTCTATGAAATATGTAGGAAAGTTTCAACAAGTTCTTTTCAGAACATTAAAATGTGTCTTGATAAAACTAACAAACAATGCGACTGGTAAATTGGTAATGAAGTCATAGTGTAAGGCACATCTAGCATATTAATTAAATCAATGATTATTTACCAAAGTGTTCACCAAGACTTGGGCGTGTCATCACCATTCCTCATTCATCATAAATAACTGCAGGTCCCCAAGTCTGAACTTGTACTAAGTTCACGCCTAATATTAATCCCTTTGGACCATGTTAAGCAATATATCTATATATTTGATAGGCCCGTAGATTTTCATAGAATTTAGTAGGCGTAGCTTACTGTAGAATTTTATATTATCGTAATTCTCATTAATGAGAACTAATGATATAAAGAGTCTTAAAGATATTGGTGTGTCCATGTAAAAAAATCATTGGTGTGATTTTATTGGATAAGAATTTTGTGAACAGTTTATGTGTTACCTAATAGATGTATAACTCTGATATTGTAAAATTTCAGCAAAAATTCTGAACGTTATATTAATAAATATAAATTTGAGATAATTGTTTTCATATGATTATAATTGGTCAAATTATGATGGTTATACTAACGAAATCGCACACGATAAAAATACCTTTATTTTACAATACCAGTGTACTTTGTAGGTGAAAAAAAAATACAAAATGTATGTACTCGAACCATTAATAATATCAATGGTACAGAAACATAATGAACACCTTTTTTGAAAACTGTACACGTTTTAAAGATATTGTATCAAATTATTATAAACATGTTACTTGGCTTGTAAAATATACTTCGTCGCATTCAAAACATTACCATAATAAACTTACGTAGCGTTATATAAATAGAAATCATAATATAATCTGCCAACTGACTGTACCATCGGAATATCATTTTGAATATTATACTAATGTCAACATATCTATTATACACAGTTTTTCTGAAAAATTTTTGCGCACAATTTGGGAAAATATCAGTAAAATTTTTAGAAGCAGTGTGTAGAGAGCGCCTGGTCGGGCTATTGTGTTGTAATTTATTGTTTATATTAGGTTTTATTTGTTAGCGTACGCTGTAATTATATATTTAAATGATAATGATAGTTTATTTGTTGTTAAATGTGACATTTCGAAATATATTCTGATGTTTTCTTATATAAAAGGAATAAATTAAACTCGATGTTTTATTTCTCAACTTAAAATTGTTCCCACTTCAGTCTCTTCCAAATAATAAGAGTAAAATATTGTTTTGTATTTTTTATTTACAATAAAATTAATAAAATCTAACAACTTCATAATATTAAAAACTTAAAATATATAAAAGATTATAAAAAAATATATTTTATAAAACTTATCCATTGCAAATATGAGTTCTTTATTTAATCTCATGTAATCTCAAATCTGTCTTGAAAAGCGCCTGAAAGTTATCGAGTAAATTAGATACTTTAAAGGTGACCGGTAGGGCACACTAGCGACGCCAATCGATTTTAATTTTTAGCTACTAAACCGGAACTATTTTAAACAATTTCGAGGTTACAACTTCTTGGCAAACACCTATACTATTTATTTAATACTTGTCTGCTTTTGCACTCGAATTTTGGATTACCGCCAAAAGTGGCCGCTTTTGGCGTGAATCAATTTTTCGCGTACAAAAACGGACCCAACATTTGTGCATGGTTATTTTATAAATAGCATAAGTGTTTGCCTAGAGGTTGTAATCCCGAAATAGTTTAAAATAGATCCGGTTTAGTAGCTAAAAAATAAAATCGATTGGAGTCGCTAGTGTGTCACCTTAAATAAAGTCTCTTACCCTACCTACCCGTCACCTTAAAATAAAGGCTAGGCGTTATGGGTCGGTAAGAAAAGTTACGTACACAAGTAGACATCTATATTGTATACTATGCTAGCCGAGGGCTACAACGAAACGGAATTCACGACCGTCTCTTTATCCCCGTCTCTTTAAAACCGCTGTGCGTCTCTTTTGTTTCGCTGCGACAGGTATATTCTGGTTCATTACGATACAGTTTCGTTGTTCTCTCTTATCATCTTAGTTGAGAATTAAATAGTACGACAAGTGTATTTTGGTAAAAGATGTAAAAGTATTTAAAGTGAGTGCCTTGTAGATGGCGCCACTCGCTCAGAAGGTCTCGTTGTCGAACCACTGCCACATTTTTGGTTTCGTGTAGTCAAATTCATACTCCTCACACTTCTGCCCCGTTATCCTGAAATAATATGTCGACGTAAGTATAAATGATTTGTTATTCATTTTGTTTATTTATTTATTTTATTTAATGAAACATACAGTGCGTAAAAATATATAACAAGATCCCAAATGAATTAAAGGTGCTAAGGTGCTAGTTATTTATTTAAAAAAAGATTAACTAAATGGCTTAATGAGAATTTTTTTTACAGTGTTAAGGAATTTTTTGACAATTAGAGTTTGACTTTTTTTTTTTAATTTTATTTTTATATTTCCACAATTGACTATTTAATAATTTTGTAAATCCATGTAATTTTGAATCTATGTAATGGAATTTAATTTATTATTGACATTGTAAATATTTGCATGCTATTTTTTTTATATTAGCGAAACATGAGGACTTTTTACTTTGTTTTTATGTCATACTTGTATACCATGTTTTGTGCAAATGAATAAATGATTGATTGATTGATACAGCTTTTTATATATTTCATTATCAAACTAAGTTATAATAGATATTACATTAGCCTTCACAGTTTCCAAAGTTAAGTTGTACACAATACAATTCTGGTAAGACAGACACCTAATTCGGTAAAACTAAAGATAAAACAATATAATACTGGGTAGGTATATACTTATAAATTTTGAAACACCATGGTAAAGCCTACATTACTCGTGCATTGATCTAAGAAGACGGCAGTACTTCGCCAGCTTCTCGTGGAATATGTCTATGTGAATGAAACTCTTATTATATGCACTGGTTGTTCTCACAATAAAACTATTTTTAGCGTAATTAGTACGACAAAGAGGTATATGAAACGTATGCTTCTGTCGTGCACTGGGTTTTAATCATCATTCGGATACCCAATACGAAGAAAACGGGGGTTCAGAGGTTGGCAGCGCACTAGTGACTTAACTAGTTGCGGGTGTCCTTGGGCGGCGGCAATCGCTTAGTTACCATCAGGTGATCCGCCTGCTCGTCTGCCACCAATCACATTAAAAAAGACATCTCAGCGGAACCCATGGTCTACTCATTATTACCTTACTCTATGGTCTACTGGTCTATTGGTCTTATCACGTTCTACTTCAATATCTGGGTGGTGATAGGGTGTGCCTTTGATCTACTCCGCCAATTAACGGTCTACTTAAAATAGTTACTTATTCCTCTTAAGGCACTGGACAATGTGATGCACATTTGATATATCCGGTCTTTTAACGAACTAGTTCAAAGTTTTTTCTAGTTATTGTAAGGCCCTTGAGTGAAAAAAACGCCTAATATGGTCTACTCGATCTGTTCGCTGTATATTTGAAACAGTTGCCTGTGTAAAGTAAGATGTGACTTTGATCAACTCAGTCTTTTCCCGGTCTATTTTGCTTCCTGCTTCTTTTCACAGTCTTATCGAAAGGTCGCTCATTTGATATATCTGCTCAGCCTTGATACTACGCGCCCTTGGTCTACTTGGTCTTTCCAAGGTCTACACTAAACCTGGCTCATATAAGGATCTTGATAACATATTATGCACTTTTGACCCACTCGGTCTTTTTCCAGTCTACTCTAAACCGTTGCCTATTCCTCCTGCCGATAGACTTCTTAAGGCACTTGATAATACGATACGCATTTGGTCTACTCGGTATTTTTCCGGTCTACTTTATTACCTGGTCCTCTTCAGGCACTTGACGATAGGGTGCGCCTTGCGGAAGCACTGCGGGCCCAGCACGTTGAAGTACGTGAGCCCAATCTGGGCTGATACCAGCGAGCTGGTGCGCCGGAGACACTCGCGAAACTTCAGATCACAGCTGCAGTGGGACCTGGAAGTAAGACACGATCGACTAATTAATAATAGGTACACTATGAAATTGTCGTTTTTATTATAGACACAATAAGATGTATAACTCCTTTAATAAGTAAAAAGTCACCATCATCATCAGCAACCCACACTCGTCCACTGCTGGACATAGGTCTCCCCTAATGCACGCCACTGCTCCCGATTTTCGACCACTCTCATCCAGCCCACACCAGCCAGCTTTCGAATGTCATCATCCCATCTTGTCGCAGGGCGTCCTACACTACGCTTACCGAGTCGCGGTCTCCACTCAAGGACTTTGCGGCTCCAACGGCTGTCAGTTCTGCGGCTAATATGACCAGCCCACTGCCACTTCAGTTTGCTAATTCGGTTGGCTATGTCGATGACTCTGGTTCTCTGTCAGATTACATCATTTCTGATACAGTCCTTCAGAGATACTCCGAGCATAGCCCTTTCCATAGCTCTTTGAGCGACTTTGAACCGGTGGAAAGTAAAACTATATTTTGGGCAGGCAGCTATTTTGGATGTTAATGTTTATGATGTGGTTCCTTATGTCTCTTTTCTCTTCCGGCGTTGCTTGGTGTGGTCTTTCATTTTATATTAAATTTTGCCCGTAGCTCACATTCAACCATCGTCATCAACATCCCGCGACACCGCACCTCGTTCGTCACCAACTCTTTCACCGTGCAGGCTATACGGCTTTGGAACCTCTTGCCTTTATCTATAAAAACTTCTCTAACTAAACACACTTTTAAAAAAGGGTCTTAGAACATTTTTCCTCTTACAGTATCCCATTTAATTATTATGACTAAATTGTTATATATTGTTATAGTTGTAGACTATGTTACAGGCACTATAGGTCTTTTATGATAACAATGTTTACCATAATACAATTTTTGTATATTATGACTGTTTATTGCCTTAAATAAATAATAAAAAAATGAATTATTTCTATTTATGTCATATTTATAATATATATGTATTGCTATATATGTGTGTATATGTATATTATGTATTGTATAGTTTTTTTGTTTTGTTCTCCACGTTCACGTAATCTTCTTTCGCTGCATAATTATGCTTTCTGTATGACCCAAAGGTTGACTGGTAGAAAATGCCTCTTGGCATTAGGTTCGTCTATTGTATAAACTTTTTGTGCAATAAAGTTTTAAATAAATAATAATACAAGTTCAGCAGACAAAAAAACCAAAATATTTTCTTCTTTTTAACCCGACTAGGGCAAAATCTAAAAGAAGGGTTATGATTGTAGCAATATATGTATGTAAGTATAAAAGTATGTAAGTATGTAAATATGTTCCAAGATTCTGCCTAAACTACCTAGCTGACTGTCATCTGACCTTCGCAGCCCTTTAACAGGAGAACCAAATCAACAGAATCATGGTTACCCGTTTTAAAAACTATCCGAAACGTGCAGGTTTCCTCACGATGTTTTCCCTCACCGTCGAGCTGATGGTAGAAATACGCACATTGATTTGAAAAATCCATTTGAACTCTTGTGGTTTGAAGCCGCGCCCCCTGAATGGAAGGCGCGTTTTCATCACTCAGTGGATACCATCGCATCGCTCTTCGATGACGACAACCAGAATCATCTGATGGTAGGTAAGCGGTACATCAGTAACTTCAATGGAGTCACAAGTGCGCTGCTTACATGCCAACATTTGAACTCCCCTTCTCCTCGGATTGGGCGTCCGGTACCCTCACTCACTCTGGAAAACTAACCAGCGCAGGCGCTGCTTCATGCGCATGATGAAAATGACTCGTCCATACAAACGATACCATTGTCCATACAAAAGATATCAACGAGATCTATTTCAAGGGAAGCGGCGCTCGCGCATATACGTATTCTAATTTCATAATTTTACGAACAAATTTAAATGATAATTTTAAATTATTTCAAATTTAAATTGTTATTAAATGTGAGAAACTAAACCATAATTTTCTATAACCTATTGAAACCACATTTACCACAGTAAATTAGTTCTGTTTCAGTTTCTGAAATTAAAAAAATAATTACTAACTTCGATCATATTCATCATCAGCCTATCGCAGTCCACTGCTGGACGTAGGCCTCTCCATTTGTTCGCCACTATGATCTATCCATGACTTCTCGTATCCAGCTCTTGCCAGCCATCCTGCGCAGATCGTCCCCCCACCTAGCCCGAGGGCGTCATACATTACGTTTGCCAAGACGCGGTCTCCACTCCAGAACTCGTTTACCCCATCGGTTGTCGGTTCTGCGGCTAATATGGCCAGCCCACTGCCACTTAAGCTTGCTAATCCAGTGAGCAATGTCGATAACTTTGGTTCTCTGCCGGATCACCTCATTTCGGATTCGATCTCGGAGAGAGACGCCGAGCATTGCTCGTTCCATAGCCCGCTGAGCGACCTTTAACTTGTGGACCAGCCGTACCGTAAGTGTCTACGTTTCGGCTCCGTATGTCATGACGGGTAGGACGCACTGATTGAAGACTTTCGATCATATTATTATGATCGAAAGGTTTTAACATTTATAGACTTCCTAGTTGGCTCGTATTGGGGTGTCCAATATATTATTTGACTGTCGTGGCATAGTGGTTAGTGGGTCGCACTATAAAGCGACGGCTGCGCAAGACGTCCCGGGTTCGATCCCCGAGTCGAGCCAAAAATTTGTACCTAAGTTTTCGGTAAGAAATTCTTAGTGTCAGCCCAGAGTCTGGAAGTCGGCGGTGTTGTACCCCTGTGCCTAGGAAAGCGCGTTAAGCCTGATTGGTCCTGCGCCAATCCCTCTGCGGTCATCACCCTGGTGTCCCATCGGAATATGAGGGTAAGGGAATAGAGCGTGCATTCGTGTTTGCGCATACACTTGAGCACTATAATAAATCCTGCGTATGTGGTTGATCGTAGAGATTGGCCGCCGTAATCGGTTGGAGGATATTATAATTATATTATGTGATCTGATACAATCTTCTGGGAGAGGTAGACCTCAAAACCAAAAACAAATTAAGGGTTGAAATGTTAAGACTATAACGAAAACGAATAGTTGAGAAGGTTAATCACACATACAAACACACACGAGCGCGCGCCCGCGCACACATACACACACACACACACACACATACGCTTAGGGCCGAGTTCACCAACTTTTCAAACAACAGTTATTACGCTTTAACCATGCAAGCATCAATAGCAAGCGTGGTTAAAGTGTGATCACCGTTGTTTTAAAGTTCGTGAACTCGGCCCTTAGTCGCTGTTTGTTTGTTGTTATTGATTTTTGGGTAAGGAAGAGTGTCTTCTTCTGACACAAGTGCTTATTCTGTACCTACATGAGTATGTCAACACCTAAATTTGAATTGTTGTTTATGAAATCAATAAACAATTTTAGTTTTTTATTTATAATTTTTTTATTTACAAGGGTTCCGGTCATTTAGCACGTGCGTGACCGACTCAATCCCACCGCGGCGCCCGCGCATATGTCTGGACAGTGACGCAATGGTTATCTAACACCCGCGCAGTAGGCTCGGCGGGTTCACATTCTCGCTAATAATTGCAAAATTCAATATCTCAGCTTTTACGGTCATCTATGTTCAATCAAAAATATCTTAGCGTTCCAACCTATCAAAATATCTGAACATTTGATAAAAGACAACTGTATGTCGTATACGCCAAGGTTCATTTTCAGTTGTCGTTCGAAAACAAATAAATGAAACATATTATACCTTGATGATAGGTGGATTGTAAAACTTACTGAATGGCAACCAAAAATGGGTTGCAGCTAGTATTATTTCACTTAGTACTTTTTTCCCTAGTATGGAATAAATAACTCAGCAGTTTTAGTTAGAAGGAGCTTGTAAAAAACCGGCCAAGTGCGAGTCGAACTCGCCCATGAAGGGTTCCCTAGCAGCCAGTAAGATATATGGAAGGTAAATTGCGGTTTACGATTTATAACGTATTAAAAAAAAACTTCTCACTATATCTAGTTTAAACCTATTTTCGCTGTTAGTTTTCATAATTATGTACAACATATATTTTTTTAGTTTTATAATTCATTCATTATTTATTTAAAGATTCATTTTTTATATTCATTTATTATAGAAGTTAGAGGGGGGAGGGACACAATTTACCACTTTGGGAGCGTCTCTTGCGCAAAGTATTGTGTTTAGAAAAAAATTATGTTAAAAACCTTTAAAGACCTATCCATAAATATCCCACACGTATAGGATTGATGAAAAAAATATATAGTATAGAAGTATAGGAACCCCCCCAATTTTTTATTTTTTCTAATTTTTGTGTAAAAATCGTAATGCGGTTAACAAAATACATCTATTTCACCAAGTTTCAATAGTATTGTTCTTATAGTTTCGGAGAAAAGTGGCTGTGACATATGGACGGACAGACGGAGAGACATGACGAATCTATAAGGGTTCTGTTTTTGCCATTTGGCTACGGAACCCTAAAAAGCAGATGTAGCTTTAAGAAGCAATCAGAAAGAAGCAGATGATTTGGCGCTGTTCCGGTAGCTGTCACTATGCATTTCTACATCGCGCTAGTAAAGCGTGTTTCCCACATTAGCAATTTTAAAAAAGTGTGGCAAGGGTATTTAAAATTTTGTTATATAGCAAATAAAAAATAAAATTAATCCTGATATTTTATTTAATTAATCGTCTCCATGACTGATTCTCAAAGGTGGCTGTACGACATAGCCGTTGAGTATTGGCCGTGTTCCTCAAGATGGCGCTAGCAGTGGCTAGCCGACTGATGCCTCTATCTCAGTACATATAACTTATTCTATTGTCATGGCTTCAACCATAGAATTAACTTATATTACCACCTGCCCGAGAGTCATACGATATTGTTATGGTAGCAGCAAGATAAAGTAGAGATCTATCTATACTCAACGGTAGGTAGATGTGTATGATGATGCTAATATTGTAATTTAATTCATTCTTTTTTTTGGCATGTTAATACGTTTGTGTTATGTTTTTTTTATGTGGAAACTTCACTGATTTATGTTTTTATTATTTTCAAATTATTTTGTTTTATATAATTGTGTGTTTTCCAAAGAATAAATAAAGATAAATAAATGAAAAATGAAAATAGTTTATTCAGGGTCCATACAGAACACTTTTGTAAATGTCAACATGTTTACCATTGGTTTGGAATTTAGTTTTCTGCCGAGAAGACACCAGCAAGAAACTTAGTAGTTACTTTATTTAAAAAGTTGCTTTATTAAAATGTGGCCTTAATGGCCATTAAAATAAAGTACCTACAATTTTTGTGTAACTAAATATCCCTAAATTAAAGTCATTAAAAAAATGTCTATTTTATAACAGTGTTTGTGATGAGAGTTCCATTTCATAATTTAAAGTACGGTATATGACTATCTTTTCTTTATTTTTGCAATCAAAAGACCTCTCATTGATAGAAACATCGTTGAAAGAATCACTTGATTCTCATTTAAACTAAGAGATATCACAATCTTAAAATCACATTATTTTGGGCAAACCCAAAACGCTCTATAGGTACAAATGGCTACTTAGATGTGACGTCACACCTAAGTATTTTGTATGCATTTCATTTGAATTTTGTATGGTAGCTATATCAAATGTTTCGTTTATGTCAATGGTGCAAATTGTATGGGTTATTCAATGGTATAATTATTTTTTAATAATTTCATACTTTTAAAATGGACTTGCCCATGAATCTTTGAATGACCATAAAACCGGCTAGACGTTATATTTTTAATTGAGAATTTTAGCCATTGGCACATATTGACCTATATTTTGATAAAATATTTATATTTTGTAAAATCTTGAGTTTAGTCATATACCCTATTGTAATGATTTAGTTCTAAGTAAAAATAGTTCCGTAGAGGCTCAATAGATGGCGTTGTGCATTTTTACAACGCGCATATAATTTTTTTTTCGATTCTATAAGACAAAACCTTAGTTCAGTAAAATTCTACCATCTTATGTTACAAACAGTTCAGTGGTTTTATTTAAATACCCATTCAACAAGATCAAGCAGAGGAGGTGCCAGTTCAATTCCCGTACGGTCTCGTACAAACAACCTTTATTCAGTAGGTAAACGTATTCACTAAATGCAAAAGTGATAATTATATACACCTTAAGGTATTGGGCCAATGGTGCTCTTTTTCGCAATTGCTCAAATATTTTTGGTAGATTTGAACGCTAAGATCATTTTGATACTAACTGATTCCTAGCCTTACGATAACTTTAATGTTTTGAGAGGTCGCAGGCCAACAAGATGGCCCAATCAGGTCCTACAATGAAACCGCCCCGTAACGATCGAGAATATATCTGTCGCATTCAAGCAATTGAAACGTACGGCGCATGTGAAAGGAATGGAAATAAAGATTCATTTGTGAATTTCGTTTCGTCGTAGATCCTCATCGTCAGGCCCACGCAATATTATTATAATCACAAGCAGCATGATACATTCCACATTGCCAGACATGGAGAGATAACCGGGAAGAGCCACACTTCTGCAATAATGGGCCGGCTCTACCAGAGTCATACCACGGCATCACAGAAAACGGTGTGAAGCAATACCTGCGTTGTGTTTTGGCCAAATGAGTGAAGGTGCGAAAAGTCCAATCCGAGAGAAAGGGGATTTTAAAGTTTGGCGGCCGGCACGCGTATGACTTTGGGTCGACTAGAGGATACCACGGCCTCCAAAAAGCCGGTGTGATGTAAGGCCTGAAGTAGTACGTTTTGCCGAGTGAGTCATCATCATCATCATCAGCAACCCACACTCGTCCACTGCTGGACATAGGTCTCCCCTAATGCACTTCACTGCTCCCGATTTTGGGCCACTCTCATCCAGCCCACACCAGCCAGCCTTCGAATGTCATTATCCCATCTTGACGCAGGGCGTCCAACACTACGCTTACCGAGCCACGGTCTCCACTCAAGGACTTTACGGCTCCAACGGCTGTCAGTTCTGCGGCTAATGTGACCAGCCCACTGCCACTTCCGTTTGATAATTCGCTTAGCAATGTCGGTGACTGTGTCGGATTACATCATTTCTGATGCGGTTCTTCAGAGATACTCCGAGCAACCGGTGGACTAGTCCAGCCGTGAGTGTCCACGTCTCGGCACCGTAAGTCATGACCGGGGGAATGCACTGGTCGAAGACATTCGACTTAAGATTTTGAGGGATGGGTGACGAGAAGACTTGACGAAGCTTACCAAATGTTGCCCAGCCTTACTGAATTCTTCTATTGGCTTCTCTCTCGAAGTTGTTTCTGCCTAATTGGAGCGTTTGTCTTAGATAGACATACCTATTCCTGAACAACTTTGAGAGGTACTCCATTAACAGCAACCGGTCCCGGATCAACGAGCTCGTTGAACATGAGTGAGTATGTTATCGGAAGTTCAACCCGGGAGGATGTGTGATGTGATGATGTGACTCCAATGGTATGTATCTATAGGACGGCGGCAATCGCTTACCATCAGATAATCCGCCTGCTCGTCTGCCATCTTTTTTTATCTGATAGGTGGCAGACGAGCAGACGGATCACCTGATGGTAAGCGATTGCCGCCGCCCATGGACACCCGCGACACCAGTGGACTCACAAATGCGCTACCTACCTTTGAACCCCCTTTCCACGGGATCGAGTGTCTGGAGCTTTTCTGTGAGGTCGATGGTGTCATTCTCGGTCGAACCGGCATATTCATGCCAAAGCGTGACCTTTCCACGGTCATCTATCACATAAATAAAATATTCAGCCAAAGCGAATGTAAAGACCAAGTGATTACTTGCTCAGTGGTAAAGACTACACAGCAGGTTGCGTAAGGTGACTCCTCTCTTATATAGCCGTGCCCGACAGGGTCCATAATTGTACTGTACTATGTTATTATCACCTTTTGTCACATTATGGAAAGCAATAAAGAATATGAATATGAATAGATTACTACATCTGTCAAAACCGAAATGTGTTTGACATTAAGGATGACAGTCGATTGAAGCAATTTGACAGTTTTGGTTTACTTTCAACTGGGGTGACTTGTTAGGTGACGTTCCTTCTCTACCGCACCCGTATACCCGTAGAGATACAATTGAATCTGCGGCAGGGTCAGTTGGATTCTCTTTCACACTATGTGACGTGTTTTCCGAAATTGGCGTTCTTTAAGTTCTATGGTGGCTAGTACGTGCCTCCTTAGGACAGTGTACACACACCGGGGCGACCAGTTCCTGCTTGTATAACTAGCTCATTACACTAGCAACTAAACGTCGGTCTGTCTGTTACACATGTTGCGGCTGGATGTAGGAAGGAACTGGTGATATAACCGGATTTGGACTAGGGAAATTGTAATCGTTGTAATTGTAATCGGTTTGTATGAGCGTTTATATAGGCATTTTGAAGAAGTTGTATCCTTCGACTTTATTTACTAAAACAATAATACCTGGAGCCCTATTCTCGGGCTCGTGACATTTTGAAAACATGGCCGATATCACCTAAACCATAATAAAAAACTATGTTTTAGTGATATATGTCGTATGATGATAAATGTCAAGAGCACGCGAATTGGACCCTTGGAGCCCAATTCTCGGGACGCGATATATATCACTAAAACATAGTTTTTTTATGGTTTTCAGGTGATATCCACCATGTTTTTTCATATCGAAAATCCTGAGAATTGGGCTCCAGGAGCCTATTTCTCGGGCTCGTGACATTTATCATCATACGACATATATCACTAAAACATATTTTTTTGTACAGTTTTCAGGTGACCATGCCAAACGCGAATTGGACCCTTGGAGCCCAATTCTCGGGACGCGATATATATCACTAAAACATAGTTTTTTTATGGTTTTCAGGTGATATCCACCATGTTTTTTCATATCGAAAATCCTGAGAATTGGGCTCCAGGAGCCTATTTCTCGGGCTCGTGACATTTATCATCATACGACATATATCACTAAAACATATTTTTTTTGTACAGTTTTCAGGTGACCATGCCATCCGCCATGTTTTTTATATCAAAAATCTCGAGAATTGGACTCCAGTCCTCATCTCTAGCGTGTGATTCCCAGTTGCGTCTTAAGCTGTCGCTTCATAGCCCGGGGTACGATTGAACCATAATCCAGGATTCGGGAAGTCTGGAGCCCAATTCTCGTGCTCGTGATATCTTATTTTCGTACGACATAATATCACCAAAACACAGTTTTTTTTGTATGGTTTTCAGGTGATTTCCGCCATTTTTTTCAAAATATCACCACCACGAGAATTGAGCTCCTGGTAATTTAAATGAAGAGAGACAGCTACGAACCAATACATATTGTTTTTTGCCAGTATATAATGCCATTCGTTCACTCACTCTTAAAACAAAGTATAATTATACCAACTTTGTATGAACACTATTGTGTGTATTATGAAAATACAGTAACGGAATAAATTACCACGCGGGTATTATTATTATTATTTGTTAGAAATGGGTGAGCCCTGCGTCTCAAAGCCACTGCGACCAGTAGATGATCTATTGCGGCAGCCCCGTAACCTATTACAGCACCTCATGTAGCTCCAGTTCCAGGATAAACCCAAGAATGGAGCTGATAGGGGAGCTCTTGATCTCGTCAGCTGAGATCACGTGTGCTCCCAGGTGCCGGCTTCTGCAGCGGTGCAGCGCTATGCACTCGCCGAGGACATGGATAATCGTTTCCTCGTCCTCGCGTCAGAACCTGCAGATTTTGGTATGTTGTGCAGGTGCTTGTTTTAATTTGCAGTGCCCTGTGAGGGTCCGAGTGAGTGCCCTAACATGTCCCCTACTCAGTTTTATTATTTCTACAACTCGTCTCTGATCGAACGCCTGTATCAACGCCTTAGACTGTTCTAGTCGAGGTAGTCTTTTCCAAAATTCAGTGCTTTGCTTTAGCCACGCGGTTAGTTATTCTCTTATGAAAAAAATGTCAGAAGTATTTATACACAGGAGCCCAATTCTCGTGCTCGTGACATTTATTTTCATACGACATATATCACTAAAACATAGTTTTTTGTATGGTTTTCAGGTGATATCCGCCATGTTTTCAAAATATCACGACCACGAGAATTGGGCTCCTGGTCTTTAGATACATCGACTTCTGCACAAAGCAAAACTGCTTGTGTCGCAAAAATCCGGCGACAATTATCTTGTGCATTTTCTACTAGGTCAGACCTATCAAGAACATATTTATTGCTAATTTTACTACAGTTAACTTATTAAGAAAAACTCATATGAACAAGTTGCTAAGAATTAGTGAAATATGTAACAAAATTAAGAAACAATATTTACTTTAAGTTGAGGTTTAGGTTATAAACAACAATATAAAAACAACTTCAATCAATAACACGTTTGGATCAAGATCAACTGAGGAAATCTAACAGATTATAGTAATCTGATTTGTGGCTGTCTCTAGCATTGAAAGGCGCTAACTCATTCAGTGAGCGCCTTTAAATACTCTGCATAGAAATAATCTTATGATATACATATATTAAAACTCGAACCATCTTGCAAAAGATATATATATATATACAGAAACATTTATTCAATCAATGAGAATACGACACACCACTTTTACAGGTACGAACGGACACAACAAATATAATTCTACTACATTAAAACATTCAGAAAAAGAAGCAAATACGAAACTAAACCAACAAACGAAACATTACAAGAAAAAGAGGAGATAAAATAAAGAAAGTAATGGTACATTTAGTTGCTCAAGACGGACAATAAGTATCTGGATATAGGTGTGTGTGTGAGGTGTGTCGCGATGATCAGTAAAAAGAAGCTCACTCAGCTTCAGCCATGGCTTTAGGTAAGAGTACCTGCAGTCCATGACACAGATTTTATGTGAGCCCTACGTGATCTTAAGTTTTTATCGTACAAAAAGTTCATACCGTTCCAAAACACATTTAACATTCAAAAGGGGCAGGAACGAGTTTAGTTCTGGAAGTATTGTTAGATCGCGATTTGTAATAAGGCGGAAAAACGTGAGGTTGGTAGACGTTTCTAACATTACAAAACATTGCCTTAGGATATTTACCCTTTGTTAACCCCCGACCTCGGCCGCCTTACCAAAACGTGATACACAAATGGCCTGACAATTTTGCATTATTAAGCGTATACCAGTGTTTCCCAAAGTGACCGAGATCATAAATTTATATTTTTTACGTGATAGGTACTATTATATACTACTATACTAGGTACTAGATGATTTTAGGGCTATATATATATATATATATATATATACATTGACAACCCGATTGGAACAGTGGTAGTGAATGCTGCCTCTGATACAAGGGTTGCGGGTTCGATCCCCGCACAGTACAAACATTTGTGTGCATGAACATGTTTATTTGTATTGGTCTGGGTGTTTGCTATGTATTGTAAGTATATATTTACAAAAGAAAAGTATTATATGTATATATTTGTAATCCCACTGTTGATTCTGATATCCGTAATACAGGTGCTTGAGCTACCTATCTCGGAGTCACATCAATGTATGTGATGTTGTGAAATATTTATTTATTTTATTTATATATATATATATATATATACACATAGTTATTATAATACAGAAAACACTCAGACCAAACACAAACATACACGTTCATACACTCAAATGTTTCTACTGTGCGGGGATCGAACCCGCAAACCTTCACAGGCGGCGTTCACTATTACTGTTCCAAACGGGTCGTCGATACAATAGTTGCTACATCTGGAATTTTTGGTCGCAATAAGTTTGAGAGCCTGTGTTCATTTGTTGCTAGTCACGAATTACGATCTTAATAAGGTATAATAACATAATGTCTTTAGTTATTCAATTTGCCTTTCTCGGAATATAATAAAGTATATCGTTAATTTTGCAAGACTTTGGTAAGGTTCAATTAACCTTCATAATAGCTTTGTTTTTCTTTTTCCGATGAAGACTTTTGTAAGAATAATTAACAGTTAAAAGGATAAATATTATCTTATATCTTAAATGTTATCGTGTCGGGGAACGTGTAATTTATATAATTAAATCCAACGTCTTAAATTTTTCATGTATGGCATTTACAGTCGTTTTTTTTTACGTGATAGGTGGCAGACGAACATACGATTCATAAGGTACCGGAGGCCCTATCCGGGGAATGGGGGTTTTAAAGGTTCGTTTGCCACCTATCTCATATAAAAATTGTCTCTTGAGCCTAAATAGTGACATACAATACAATAGAATTGATTGTGAAAACAATCTGACTGCAATTGACGGACCGGATGGCGCAATTGGTAGTGACCCTGCCTCTTACGCCAAAGGTCGTGGGTTCGATCCCCACCCTGTACAAACATTCGTGCGATGAACACTCGTGTTTGTTCGGTGTCTGGGTGTAATATATGTATTTAAGTATATATTTGTGTTCCTCTGTTGTCTGATATCTGTAACACAAGTGCTTAAACTACTTAGTACGGAATCAGGTAACGTATGAGATGTTGTGAGAATTATCATCATCATCAATTACCTATTACTTATTAATCTCATTCTACGGTATAGCACATAGAATGCCGTGCTAATGGTAGAAATACGCACATTTAAAAATCTAGAGGTGCATGCTTGGATTCGAACCCGGTCCTTCGTTCTGAACCGCTAAGCTACCATCGCTTTTCACTTGCGTATCAGCGTATGCATGGAATTGATATCGAAAAATTCGATAACTTTTGGCCTACTTTTCACCTTTCAAACATGATGTTAACTACTCCACCATGGCCCCTACAAATCTTTTGAAACATTAATCAAAACGCCATTGCATTTACCATGACAATTAGCACGGAACCCAATTACAGAAACAAGAGCAATGGAACAGCCATGGGTTCCACACCATCAATTATACATTGGATCGAACTACGCAACAAAGAGTTTTGAAAGTCACTCAATTACTCACGGGATTTCTAAATTTGGGATTAAAAATGACAAAAATATGTATATATTTGTAATCCCACTGTTGATTGTATTAATACTTTAACCGTGGGAGAGCCACGCTTCGGCATGAATGGGCCGGCTCGACCGTAGTGATACCACGGCCTCACAGCCGGCGTGAAGCAGCGTTGGGCTGTGTTTCGCTGGGTGTGTGGTACCGGAGGCCGAATCCGGGGGAAAGGGGGGTTTGAAGGTCGGCAGCGCACTTGTGACTCCACTGGTGTCACGGGTGTCCACGGGCGGCGGCAACTGCTTACCATCAGGTGATCTGTCTGCTCGTCTGCCTTCTATCACATAAAAAAATACTGGGTGTCAGTTTTGTGAATACTAAATTTTAACAAAATTGGTCCAGAACTAACAAACGGACAAACTTTTGCCTTTATAATATTTGTAAGTATATCAAGTAGAAAATCAAGTTTATTTTTAACCGACTTCAAAAAAAGGAGGAGGTTCTCAATTCGACTCGTATACACCCAATAAGTGTAGTAAAGCCTCAATCCGAAGCAAGTAATCTTTACTCGCTAACCAGTACTAACCTCTGCGGTTATGCAACGAAACCGGCGCGTGCGCACTTGACCAACGTGTGATCAGTGTCGGTGAGTGAGTCTATGTGTATACATGTGTATACACGTTCGACATAGTTAACTACAGTTATTAATACTTTTTTTTCTTCTTATCGACGGTGGCGTGGGTGGAATACCACCTTAATGTAAGTCGCGATCTAAAGTTATTGCCACACTAAAGCTCATGTTAGCCGTGTGGTCCCCGGCAGAGTAGAATAGGCCACACTCACTCTTACCGAGGTGTCGTAAAAGGCGACTAAGGTAAAGCTGCTGTCATGATCATTAGCACCCAGAGAAGGAAAACTCTGCATTTATATCAAAACCCTCGCCAACCCGTCTGCCAAGCGTGGTGAGTATGGCAACTACCCCTCATGTGTTTGAGGGAGGCCCGTGCCCCAGCAGTGGGGACTTAAATGGGCTGATGATGAAAGCTCATGTCATCCCGTTCCAACACGAGCGTTGCCGTTTTAACCGTGGGAGAGCCACGCTTCGGCATGAAATACCACGGCCTCACAGAAAACCGGCGTGAAGCAGCACTGTGTCTGTGTTTCGCTGCGTGAATGAGGGTACCGGAGGCACAATCCGGGAGAAAGGGGGGTGTAAAGGTTGGCAGCGTACTTGTGGCTCCACTGGTGTCGCGGGTGTCCATAAGCGGTGGCAATCGCTCACCATCATGTCATCCGTTTGCTCGTCTGCCAACTATTACAAAAACCGTACGTGATATCCAAATTTCGAACTTTTACAGATGAGATAAGGTTTTTTTTTTACATTATGGCAGACAAACGAACAGACGGCTCACCTGATGGTAAGTGAATTACCGCCGCCCATGGACATCTGTGACACACGGGGCATCACAGATGCGTTGCCGGCTCATAAGGGAGGAATAAACTCTTTTCTTGAAGATCATCAGGTTGTGAAAATCAACCTGATGATCTTCAAGAAAAGAGTTGAACACCAATGAAATATAATAATAATAATTCTCACAAAATCTCATACATTGACCTGATTCCGTACTAAGTAGCTTAAGCACTTGTGTTACAGATATCAGACAACAGAGGAACACAAATATATACTTAAATACATATATGGCATGTAGTTCCCTGGTTAAAGGTTACAAAATAGAAGTCATGGGATTTAGAGCTGACCTGGTGAAAAGTCCGGTGTTGGTGAGCCCGTACTTGGTCTCCCCGGCCTTGATGTAGATCTTGCACGCGTCGTGCTGGCGGCAGCACGTGTCGGTGAAGAAGAACAGCCCCAGCTCCCCTGATCGTGCAGTCGCGGAGTGCCCGTCGCCGCACCACACCGTGCCTGGCGATGGAAGAAAAAGCTTAGGGGAAACTCCGCCGAGAATATCAAGGTTTTTTTGCTGGCCAGTGTTCTCACTCCTTTTTTTCCCAGGGGAAACCATCATGGCCTTCATTTTGTCACATGTAGGGAACAAGATAGTGTGTAGACCTGGTCAAAACGTATCTTAAAAAAGATTGGAACATTTTTTTTATTATGAGAGGTGGCAGACGAGCAGACGGATCACCTGATGGTAAGCAATTCCGCCGCCCATGGGCGGGTGCCCATGGGCGGCGACACTAGCAACACTAGTGGAGTTACACGTGCGCTGCCAACCTTTTCCCCTTCCCCCCATTGGGCCTCCGGTAACCTCGAAACACAGCGCAGGCGCTGCTTCACGCCGGTCTTCTGTGAGGCAGTGGTATCACTCCGGTCGAGCCGGCCCATTCATGCCTAAGCGTGGCTCTCTCACATTTAAAGTTGCAACTGGATCAGTGCAAGGGAACAGTAAAATGCTTCATATGAATCACTTGGAACATTAACTCTCAGATTCTGTGAGTATCACTATATACATAGATTCATGATTAACGTGACCCCGGACAGTCCACAGCTTACTCTTTCGCTCTGAATTTGGATCAATCCACTCTTTCGGATTATTTGGCTCATTCGGATCATTTAGCTCATTCGGCTCGGTATCCATTTGAGTCGAATGATACATTCGGAGCGAACATTAGGGATTCGGAAAAGTGTATCATTTGGCTGAGTCCGATCACTGAATCGTTTCAGTAAAGATTTACCTCCTTTAATAGTGTGTGGGACTCTAACCCTAACCAAAACCCCTGGGGTGTCCATTTCGGCGCAAGCACGGTCGGAAACCACACAGCCGCGACTGGACTTTACCGCTAATCACGCACGCCGCGCTAGCTCTTCTCTGATGTATACTGAGCAAGCCACTCGCCAATAGTGGTTATGCTCGCGTACTCCGAAGGCCCTATTAGTCGCCTCTTACGACAGCCCGGGAACATCTTGGCAGTATTCTAAACACCCCCTAGCCACAGGTTAGTAATGCAATACCGTACTTATGGAATAAAGATTTCTACTGAAAAGAAACAGAGAATAATTATATTCTGTGCCAAATAAACGGGCACAAAAAGGTAAATTACACCCTCAAACGACTGCTCTCCAAATATACATAACGATACTAATAAAACTTATGAGTTACAAATTGTATCGCTTATCGGGACAAAGCATGTCGTGGTTAAAAGTACTGTTAAACATGCTTAAAGCAATGCTACTTTTGAGCATGCTTCAAAATCGCACGCCGGTCGATTTTTGAGCATGCAACCTGGAGAGCGCGAGCGGATGGAAGGGGAAGGTGGCGGTATGCTTTAGCATGTGTAAACAGGTTTGCTTTTTTTTAAGCATGCTAATAGATGGCTAATAGCATGCTTATTGATAGTTCATTAAGCATGCTACAAATGAGCATGTGTAGGTAACAGTAGCTTTAGACGGAGGCGTCCACAAATTAAATACACCATTTTGATCCCCAGTGTTGGTGATGGCCACAATCAATTTTTTTACCTATTTTCTTTGAAATGTTAACTTTTTTATATTCTTCTATTTTGTTATGTCTTTTTGACATTTATTGAAAAAACCAAGGAATAAAATGGGTGTGACGAAATATATGTTTTCTCTCGGACAAATCCAGCCGTCCGTTTTAATGGTGTCAGCATGTTGATGATCAGCGACTGTATTAGAACTCTTTGTACTGCCTTTATATTTTTTACTTGTTCTTCTTTTTTATATGTCAAATTAAAACTCTTAGTTTCTCTTAAAACGTGTTTCTTTTATACCCAGCATGTAATTTTTTAAGTCAAGTTTTTATTTTGGTATTCAGTATTATCAAACTCGGTTTACTTAATTTTAGCGTCAGTTTTATATTATAAAGCGATCTATATCGCAAATTCCAAAAAGAAGGCGAATGACTATTTGTGCAAGTTTAAATGGCACAGCCTTTGTTGAATTTTTTCTAACCTGGATAAATAGCCTGGACCCGATCCTTAAACGCGTCAGCCAGGGACGTGGCGACGGTGGCGACGCTGGTGACCCCGGACGCCAGGCTGCCCACGAACCCGCGGTCCGTGTCTAGGGAGCCGATGTCCTTGGCGCCGGCCATGAGCTGGCTGAGCGGCTTGCTCAGCCCTGAGGAGATGGTCTTGAGGATCCCGCGCCCGAATTGACCTGGAAGGGAGTTGATGACCTCGATAGTGTAGTGCCTAAAGAGCCTAGAGCAATGGTAGCTCAGAGGTCTTCCATTCGAGGGGTCGTGGTTCTAATCTGAGCATGCACCTCTGAATTTTGCAAACAATTTGTGCGCATTCCTGCCATTAACTCGGCGGTGAGAGAAAAAACGTGACAAAACCTGCACGTTTCGGATGGTTTCTGAACCAGATTGATTCAGTTGGTCTGGTTCCTCTGTTAAAGGATTCCGAAGGTCAGACTGCGTCGCTTCATTTGTAATTACCCGACTCCCTAAATTCTGAATCATGGTCCAAACGTACCCCGGGCTCAAGAGCGACAGCTTTGGATGCAAGGATGGAATCACAATAACAGTTAGGAGGAGATAAATGTTCGGTATTTCGCTATCTTACACGGAAAACGCGTATACCTAAGACCTGAAGTTTCTTAGAGAAAATTCATCTTTAATAATGTCTGGATCGATTGAAATAAAATGGCAAATCTTAAAATTTTATTTTCAGTTTGATGTCTTTAAAAAAATGTTTCCTTTAATTAGGTAAAACATGCTAATTTAGCTATGTTTGATATGAGGTACATGCCTCCAAAGAGTCGGTAATAGTATCCGTTAAGGGCGAAATGTTTTTTCTACTCTGTTGTATTTGTGGTTCCTTTGTTGGGTTGAACTTCTTTAAAAGTTTGGGTGATAATCAACTTTTCAAAGTATGTTTATATCCTAGCTTAGTTTCTCGCAGAACTTTCTACCACGTACCTCAATTCTGTGGAACTATTTGGCTGTAGGAATATTTCCTGACAGCCAAGACTTAGAGACCTTCAAGAGTAGAGCATAGTCCTTCTTCTTCTAAAAGGCCGGCAACACATTAGCGATATCTTTGATTTTGCGGATGTTAATGGGCGGCGTTGATTACTTGCCAACAGGTGACCCGCTTGCTCGTTTGTCGCATAAAAGGTAGGAAGCATAAAAAATTGTTACATAACTCGGCGACATTTACAATAACTATGTCATGCTCATTAAAATATTATCGGACGGCCATCTTAACAAAAATTTACGTTATTTATTATTTATGATAATCTTTGTGTTAATGTTACAAACAATTTTGTAAACACTTACCTAACCAGATCATAAACTTACGTAAAGAATTGCCGCTAATAATATGAGTTTAGCTTTATAATCAGTTAGCAAATATGGTATTTTACTGTACTAAGAGCGTTTTGTAACAAATGGACCACTTTAGTGAATCTATATTTGTTAGTAAACTGTACGATTAACAATCTTGGTCTTGACATTGCATTTAGGAAATGGACAATACGACAAAAAATCATTTTCCGAAATAAAAAATACTATTTCTAGATAAAACTCATAGAAATTTAAGAAAAATAATTTCAGAATTTTTAAACATATATATTTATGGAAAAAATAAATATAAATATCCTCCTGTGACGTCATCACTCGGCATGACAGTTAATAAACGCTTTTGCTCACACTAATTTAAAAAAAAAAAATTCTGATCATAAAATGACAACAAAAAACAATGACAGTGACAGTAAGTAACTTAAGTCACCTAAACTTTTTTTATTGGACATATAGCACCGACATCACAATACGTTGAGCCTCAGGACTGCGTCATTTCCGGCATATTAACTAATAATTTAAAAATATATATTTTAATAACAACGTAATTAAACGTAATTTTAATAATAACTTAAAGAATATGGGTCATATTTTTTCTCTTTCTTTATTCGAAAAGCGTATAAAAATGCCAATATATTTTTTTGTCGTATTGTCCATTGCTAAAGCCTATCATTTGACTTCTGGGCTTGCATGCTAACCAAGATAAGAAACATAATTTAGGACTGTATCTAGCTGTTATACACCGTTATTTTTTTACGTTTAAAACCCGGAAACCTCATAATAGGTATCTTGAATAAAGTCCATTTAGCATGTTAGATCAACAAAATTAGCGAAAAAAATTCAGCTGTTCCATACAAAATAGAATATCCATGCAGGCAATAATGCATGGAACAGCTGATTTTTTTTATAGTGTTTAATGTTGTCAGTGTTGTATCGATGTAAATCTTGTATGTAATCAATGAATGTTTACTTACTTGCAAGAATTTCGTCGCAAGACTGGGTTCATGATTGGAAATACACGACCTTTTGTGTGTGCATAGGCAATATTTATATTAGAGTTGGTATTTACGTCGAAATGTTTAGCAGTGAGAACTACTACAGCTGGCGTGCGAATTATTAGTATTTTACATTGCAACGCGAAAGTAACATTCGATTAAATATTTTAATGTGAAATATTTCACAGAAATATTATTAATAAATGTTTCTGTCTTACATAATCAAGCAAGGAAACAGTCAATCTTTTGTCGTGCTCGTAAGAACATTGGGCAGGTCGGAATGTTGAGAGTCTATTGATATATAATATCAGCTGTTTTTTTTTTACATTATAGCGGACAAACGAGCAGACGGTACACCTGATGGAAAGTGATCACCGCCGCCCATGGACATCTGCAACACCTGAGGTATCACATATGCGTAGCCGGCTCTTAAGAAAGGAGTACACCCTTTTCTTGAAGGTCACCTGGTCGTATCTGTTCGGAAACACCACGGATGACAGTTTAACTTTTAAGCAACTATTTCGTATAATAGCTTCAAATTCAGCATTGTCATGTTTTGTTAAACATCTGTATTGAAAGTTGGTGAACTCCATCCTTAGTGTGGTGAGCGCCTAAATATACCGGTGAGTATATACACACTCAGGACTATCAGTCAGCTAAATCTATCTTACCATTTTAAAAACATCACATTCATCCACTCTCTCTCTCATACTACTTCCTCACTATTTCCACATACACATTCCACACACCACCAATGGCATTAAAGCTATTATTTTCATTATGAATAATGTTAGCTTCTTACGTTAGTTTGTTGTTTATCCAATGCTGTGTTACTTTTAAATTTAATTGTTTTATGGTTATCCAAGGTACAGGCTAAGCCTAGTTTGGGATCCCCAGTCACATTCATCACTTCTTAGACAGCGAATCTCATGTTTAATTTTAAGTACACACTACTTTCAAATGTAAAGTCTAAGTAAGATTGTTCAGAGAATAATAAAGCATTTATCATTTTCATTTTTCAGTATAGTTCTCATACCTAGACCCCCGTTCTCCTCCCGGCTCCTCAGCCTCTCTGCCTCTAAATCTGCACTCTGTTTCTGCATCCTCTTGAACAAGTCATATATCCCCTTCGGCACCACCCTCTCCGCCACGGACTCCACCACGCTCTCCACTACGCTCCCTGCCAGTCCCACGAGGACGGACAGCGCGTTTGTGTTCGGCGCCGTGGTGGGGACCACGTCTTTGGAGTCGTAGTAGTCTTCTGGAACTTCCTCGTCTTCTGCGTCGAGTTCTGTGAAGACTGGGACCTCCTTTTCGTCAACCTAGGGTTTAGGATTTTGGAGAATGTTTTAGACAAATAATTATTTTATTTATAACATTTTTTGGGAATCTTACAGCTAATCAATAAATAGCACTAACTTCAAATAAAACAAGGCCTAATTAAAAGTTTCCACTTCTTTATACAAAAGTAAGTTCAAAGAAAAAACGAAAATCCGAGAAACACCTTCTGTCCGCACAAAGCGCACAGTTACTTGTTAACATTGAAGAAGTAATTCATATAAACAAGATAGATACACAACAATATACAGATAAAATCAACCGAGACCGAAAAAGGAAATCAATCTTATTATTGCTGTAATAGATGATACATTCAAAAGAGCTAATGATATGAAGATGTCTGGGATGAACGGAAGATATACATAGCAGAAATCTTGAGGGCAGAGCAGGTAAATGGATATACCGAACAGACAGACTAGGTGATGAATAAGAGCAAATAGACCATTTTGACCATTCAGAACAGTACAGCTATATAAAAAACCTTGAGCAATATTGTAATTATTTTTTCATACAATATGAACTACTCATTCATTCATTACTCTTTGTTTCCCAGAATTTACATAGTGGTGGCGTTCAGCAACATGATTTAGCAAAAAAAATCAGGTTAGTGACATTTTTGATAATAATTTTAGAGGGGATGCTGAATTCATATGTATTCATGATTCAATTATTATTTATTGTCTATGCAAGTTACATCTTCGTTTTGTTTATTTATAGACCTTAGTTAATTAAATATTCAAAAACTATCTCAGTTACCTCAATGCTGTCTATATTGATTGCAGTAACATTTTCATTTAGTGTTGAAGAATTTGTTTTAAGAATTTCTTCGATTGTTGTACCATTGGTTCCAGTTGCCGTAGAACTATTAACATTTGTAGCTACGTTAGGCTTTATTGTCTTATTGGATACATTGATGTTTTCTGTATAATTTATAGCTTTACTTGTTGCTGTCTCAGTATTGTTGTTTATTACTGTGGTGATTTCTATCTTTAATTCAGGAATTTTACTTTTGTCCTCAGTTATATTACTATTTGTAGTAGTATTTATTATAGGAGTAGTTTTTTCTTCATCTTTTAATTTGGTTGTATCATTTTTACTTTCTAGATTACTATTTTCTGTTGTTGTTTCTAAAATTTTATTGACTTTCTCTGTCGTTGAATTTATGATGGTTTTTACCGTCCCTTTTTCTAATGTACTATTTACATTTTCTGTTGTAATATTTACTTCTGTCTTATCTACAGATTTAACTTTTTCTACAGTTTTATTAGAAATTGATACAGACGAAATAGTGGTTTGTACTATAATTGTTGTAACATTTGAACCCTCCGTTGTAGTTTCAATATTTGAAACATCAGTAGTTGTTTCCGATTCTTGAGTAGACGTTGGCAAAGTGACAGTTTGGTTTATTTCTATATTAGGTGAATCTTTAGTAGTGGTTGATAGTGGAATGACAGAGAGATCATTATCAGTGGTACTTTCGATGATGCTTATTAAGTAATTCTCAGTTGTACTCACAAGTTCTAGAGGTATAACACTGTAATCTGTCTCGGTTGTAGGTTCATTTAGATCTAAACTAGTATTAGTTGTCTTGGTGCTATTTTCTACATCATGAGTCTTGACTTTAACGTCATCCTTTATGATGGTGTATTTATGTGAATCCTTGACGTATTTTTCACTACCAGGATTCCATGGGACGACTCCATATCTATTGCTAAATTTAACAGAATATTCATCATCGAAAGTCTATCACATTATTTTCATAGTTATCTATTGGTTCTGTTGTCTTTGTCTCTGGTCCAGCGGTGGCTATGGTTGGCAGAGCTAAAGTATTTGGCACTACTATTAATATGGCACATACGACAATCCTCATTTTTCTTCTCACTCGATGATACATGTCAGTGTATCCATCTGAAACAAAAGATACATTTATTAGAAGTTGGTAGAAGTAACAAACATATTATTGTATATGTGTGTTTGAACGTGGGATAACCACTCTTCCGGAGTGATACCACGGCCTCACAGATAGTGACAGGAGTGATACCAGATCCGCGTGAAGTAGTTCATGCGCTGTGTTTCACCGAGTGAGTGTGTATCTGAGGCCCAATAGGGGGACAATCATTTGCTACTTTTCGAATTGTATTCACTGCTGTTCTTATCTCTACGTAAAGGTCGTCTTGAAGTTAAAGTCAAATAATTGTTTATTTGCACAGGCTTGTACACACAGCACTTACAAATCTTAATACATTTGATTTTTTTTTATATTAGAGGTGGCAGACGAGCAGACGCATCACCTGATGGTAAGCAATTCCGCCGCCCATGAACACCCGCACCACCAGTGGAGTCACAAGTTCGCTGCCAACCTTTTCCCCTTCCCCTCCCCCTCCCCTCCCCCCATTGGGCCTCCGGTAACCTCACTCACATGGCGAAACACAGCGCAGGCGCTGCTTCACGCCGGTCTTCTGTGAGGCAGTGGTATCACTCCGGTCGAGCCGGCCCATTCATGCCTAAGCGTAGCTCTCCCACATTTGAATTATTTAAAACTATTTATAAGCACTTATATGTATTAACATGTAAATTATAAACAGTAATAATATAAGTGCTATAACATATATATGTTGATACATAAACTATACTAAAAAAATAAAAATACATAATGCGACTCTACCACCGGCTTGGGAAGTTATTTCTAGTCGAGAAGATTCGTTTAGAAACTCGCCAGTTACTCTTTTTAATCGCCAAACCTTTCATACTAATGTTGTGTCATCATCATACCAAGCCATACAGTTAAATTGTAACACAAAATTAAATAAAGGAAATAATAATAAAATAAATATTATGAGGTAAACCGAAGCAGAGCAGTCCCCAAAGGTGGCACCTGTTCACAAGTATGACGTATGCGTCAGCCATCATTTCAATCAACCATATTAGAGGGAATGAAATGACCCGCCACATAGCGCCACCACCTCAGAGATATTAGAGTGAGCATGACTACTTAGGTTCCCCTCAATGGGTCACAGAGTAGTAGTTACTTAATCCAATACTAATAAACTGCAGGACGAGGTGTAAAATAGTAGGTGGTTAGCAGATGCTAAGATTATTCAACAATTGACAAGATTGTCAATTGTAGAATAATCAATACAAATTAATCTGTATACAATAATAAATGCTGATAAATGAAGAAATAGCTACAAGCCGTCTATACTGTACAACTCTGTTTTGTTTAGTGCAATAAAGAATATCTCACTCTTACAAGATTTATGTTTAACCTTCATCATCAGCCCATTTAAGTCCCCACTGCTGGGGCACGGGCCTCCTCAATCACATGAGGGGTAATTGCCATACTCACCTTGGCAGACAGGTTGGCGAGGGTTTTGATATAAATGCAGAGTTTTCCTTCTCTGGGTGCTGATGATCATGCCAGCAGCTTTACCTTAGTCGCCTTTTACGACACCTCGGTAAGAGTGAGGGTGGCCTATTCTACTCTGCCGGGGACCACACGGCTTTTAACCGGCTGTTTAACCTTATAAGTTGTTAATTTTATATATCTTGATCATAAAACAGGGACATGCCTAATTAAAAATGTCTGGCTCAAACAGCCACACATCAATGTATACAACTCTATCAAACTTCAATCAATTCTCACTTTTATGTCAAACGTGTTTGGTTCAATGTCTATTGAGGTTCGACTGCCTCAGTGGCGCAGTGCTTATTGGGTCGCTTACTTTAAAGCGACGGCTGCGGAAGAGATTTGATCCCCGGATCGGGCCAAAAATTTGTACCCAAGTTTTCTGTAAGAAATTCTTAGCGGCAGTCCGGAGTCTGGAAGTTGACGATCTTGTACCCCCATGCCCCGGAAAGCACGTTAAGCTGTTGGTCCTCGATCCCTCTCCGGTCGTGTCACATTAGTGTCCCATCGGAATATGAGGGTAAGGGAATAAAGAGTGCACTTGTGTTTGTGCACACACTTGAGCATTATAATATACCCTGCGTACGAGACTGATCGTTGAGATTCGTATTCGATTCGAGATCGTAATCGGTTGGAGGATATATCAAGGAAAGACAGATTCTAGTAATTTAATTATATTTAATTTACTGACTTTCTTTGTAATTTTATTTCATTTGTAGTTGAATTGAATTTGTAATTTTATTTAATTTGTTATGTAATTTAAAGTTTAATTAAATAAACTATTATATTTAGGTATATATTTGTTGTTTAGTTACTTTTGCCAATAACCATTAAAATTTTATTAATAATAAAGATTGTAAACTTATTCAATTACATAACCGAATCGTAATATCTTTTGTAACGGTTTTCCGGGCGATCGCCGGTACTGGCATAAATAATGCCAACAAAATAATTAGTCATGACGAAATGCATTTGCACGTTGCAATATCCCCTGTTTTGTTATCTGTGTAATGCGTGGTTCCTGTCTTACACTATTATCATGCTAATTATGTTTAAAATTTAGTCGTGTATCTGTCAACATACGTAAAATGATAAATGACGAGACGTATACTGATACGTAAAATGACAGACGCATCACCCATGGATACCCGCGACACCAATGGAGTCACAAGTGCGCTGCCTACCATTAAACCTCCCTTCCCCCCGGATTAGGCCTTCGGTACCCTCACTAACTCAAACACAGCACAGTGCTTCTTCACGCCGGTTTTATAATAGAGCTATCAGCACTATCTTGCCACATCAAGTTGGTATTTGATTATCGCATGTATGTAATACTTCGCTTATTTGTCCCGTCTATTCACAGGTTTATACGAGTAAACTTGTCTCATCAAGGTCAGTGTCGACATTGACAAGTTTAATTTATGATATTAATCTTAATAGGCAAAACAAAATGTGCGTATCAGCGTAACATGGAGCGGTTGAAAAAATGTTATACACACTTTCCAAATTAAAATAAAAAAAACTTTATTTCCTTAGCCTTGTACGCAGCACTTACAAATCGTCATACATTTAATTAAAAAGTATATACTTATAGCTATGTATTTACTTATACACTCACTCGCAACCAAGTCCCACCAGAATACCAGCGCTGCTGCGGCACCGCAGTTAGTGCCGTAGCAGCAAATGCTAAGATCGGGACCTGATTGACCACACACAACCCACCACCTCTTCTTATATGGCCTCTTCTCTTTGTTCTGCTACCACCGTCTCGGAAAGTTGTTCCAGGTCGATAAGGCAAGAATCCCCGGCAAGAAACTCGCCAGTTACTCTATTTAATCGCCAAACTTTCATATAACGTTGTATTATCCTCATACCAAGTCACACAGTTTATTGAGGGTTTTCGCGTGTGAAAAATCCGCTAGATGGAGTACTATAGCATCACTCCTATAGTACTCCATCTAGCGGAAAAGAACCAATCACATTGTATATGGACCTCACGGTCCATATACAATGTGATTGGTTATTTTTAAACGTGATCTGTCAATATATCAATTTGGCGGCAAACCCTCTTAAAGAAAAAATAAAATTGATATTAATCGTTACTGCTTGCTTTGAATTGCTACGATCAGTTGAATTGTCCATTCAGCCACGACTTAGCTAAGTGTTTAGTCAAAGTCACGGTTGATCCAAAGGCTGGCAGGTACTTCGTCTAGCGATTTCGGGGTAATATTACCGACATTTTGGGGACACTGCCACAGAGAGCTACTTTGCTTTAGAAAGAAAGATAGAAAAAAAAATTCTGCGAAAAAAAACCGCCTTCAAAAACCAAGAACTAAAAAGTGTAAAACAATATTTTTATCAGTTTATACACCTCAAATAACATTTGATAACAGTACACTCGAGAAAAAGTGTTACCGAAATTTAGGCTCAAGAAACAGAGACAAACTATACGAGGTGCGGTAGAGAAACGATAAAAAAACCTTAGCGCATAAGTGAACGAACTCTTTGAATCAATGTCAGGTAGCGCCGGCCTTTTGTGTCCACTTATTTTTGTGGTAGTTATAAAAAAAATATGAGTTTCCTTGGGTCTAAATCAATTCTAATCTATCATACTTATCGACCTGCAAATTGCTACAGACCGGTTTCCGCTGGTATTTAGTATAGGAACTTGAAATTAACGAAGGGTGGTTTATTCTAATTAATAATTTACACACAGCGACCGTCATACTGAAGGTTTAGGTCATTTGGTTTTGTCCCGCTTTCGACCAACGAGAAACCATTTTATAGCTAACGAGAATCTAGCAACGTTGCCCACTATCCACTGCGCCATCGGGCAGTCAGATGCCTAAACGAACCCGGGACCTCTTGCGCTGCCGTCGCTTTAAAGTGCGACCCACTAGCCACTGCGCCACCCAGGCAGTCAACAGGATCAGTTTTTATAACATTGCATTGGTAGCGTAGTGACTACTGGGTCGCATTTTAACGCAACTGCAGCGTTTGAGATCCCTAGCGAGGCCAATATTTGTATCAGAGTTTTTCCGTATGAAATCCTAATCATCCCCGAATTTAAACGTTGTATAACATGAACGGATCAGGATCGGAATAAACAGCTTAACTTACTCCAACTTCCAAACTTTAGGCTGACACAATTTCATAAGATAAAAAAACACGCTCTAAAAAGTATGAAACAAGAAAATTGTCTGTGCAGATATTATTATGCCGTATTGCCGTGGTCGTATGCCACATTTATTTTATTATTATACTGTAGTTTTGCTACAGTAGGGGGCATAATTTCAGCAGAGACAATTTTCTTATTTCGTACTTTTTAGAGCGTGTTTTTTTTGGTCGTCGGGTTTTAGTTTTTATTTAACATATTTTTAGTTATGTAAGTAAAATTACATGAGATGTCCTAAAAAAATCCTTACTCTAAGTCTCTAGGGGACTTAGAGTTGGGCGCTGTAGTCAATTTAACGTGACCTCATATATCCTATAACTAGAAAACAATCGAGACGCTTCTAACGACACCTCATTTGTTCAAATATGATAACTAGTTTAAAAGTTATGAGGGAACAGATGAACAACCATACATACATACAGGTCAAAATCATAACCCTCCTTTTTGCTTCGCTGTAGTCGGGTAAAAATCTCGAATACTTTGCCCGACCAGGGATCGAACCCCAAGTTCTGTGCGAGCCACTGCGCTACCAATGCAATACATTGATACTTATTACTAAAATACTTCCTTGGTGTGTCGGAAGTCGTCAAAGTCAAACCACCTTTTCATTTGACCACAACTAGCGTGTGATATAATATACATAAGTACTCATTAGTGATACTCGCGGTATGTAGCTGAGTATGCTGTCGTAATGGCGATGACGCAATGGTATCGCGGTTTATCTGTTGATTAACTGGTTACTGTGTTCAGGCATCTGACTGCCCGATGGTGCAGTGGATAGTGGGCAACGTCGGTAGATTTTCGTTAGCCATTAAACGGTTTCTTGTTGGTCGACAAGCGGGACAAAACGAAATGACCTAAACCTTCAGTATGAAGGTCACTGTGTGTCTCAGTTGTTTGTACGCGACAGGTACAACCTGTGCGGATAAAGAATGGGATCAGAAATTAAAAAATGTTGGGTTCAACGCGTACGCGAAAAATTGATTCACGGCAAAAAATCGGCCACTTTTGGCGTGAAACAAATTTTTCGCGTACAAAAACGGACCCAACATTTGTGCATAGTTATTTAATAAATAGTATAAGTGTTTGAAGAGAGGTTGTAACCCCAAAATTGTTTAAAATAGATCCGGTTTAGTAGCTAAAATTTAAATTGATTGGTGTAGCTAGTGTGCCCTACCCGTCACCGTAACCATCCTCCTCATCAGCGTTTAATTCATAGTTGCCTCCAAAGCTGTTGCTTCTGAGCCCAGGGTACACTTGGACCATGATCCAGGATTTTGTTAGTTTTTATGTGATAGGTGGTAGACGAACAGACGAATCACCTGATGGTAAGCGATTGCTGCTGCCCTATGTATCTTTAAACGTAAAGATAGATAGATACTCTTTATTGCACAACAAACAAAATTTAAAAGCTAGGTATACAATACAGAGATTCAATGTACAATATGGGCGGTTTATCGCTGGGAGCGATCTTACCAGACAGCCTTAAGGTAAAGGACATTAGATAGAACGAGGATGATGATAAAAGTAAGACCACATATCCTATTTCTCCACTGGGGGTGTGATATTTTGACCTGATTTCATTTATCTTAAGGATATCAAACAAATATATACTGTATAACCTGTGCGGATAAAGAATGGGATCAGAAATGGCGGCATCTATTCACTTCTCGCTCGCTCACTATTTGCGTCTATATTCGCACCCCACGAGTGCGAGTATAGACGCAAATAGTGTGCGAGCGAGAATTGAATAGATGCGCCGCCATTTCTGATCCCATTCTTTATCCGCACAGGTTGTAATTTATTACAACCAAACACAAACAAACACAAGGGTTCATCTCACGAATGTTTGTCCAGGGGTAGGGATCGAACCCTCGACCTTTGCTGTATTTTTTTAATGTGATAGGTGCGAGCGAGCAAACGGATCACCTGATGGTAAGCGATTGCCGCTGCCCATGGACACCCGCGACACCAGTGGAGTCACAAGTGCGCTGCCAATCTTCATATCTCCCTTTCCCCGAATTTAACCTCCGTTACTCTCACTCACCCAGCGAAAGACAGCACAGTGCTGCTTCACGCTGGTTTTCTGTGAGGCCGTCGTATCACCCCGGTCGAGCCGGCAAATTCATGCCAAAGCGTGGTTATCCCACCGTTAAAAGATAAAAATAGTTTGTTAGTTCATCTTAATTTTTACTGGTCAATTTTCCAAAAGGCATAACATCAGGCAAAAGATATAAGTTAGCATTTTTTTATGTGTTAGGTGGCAGACGAGCAGACAGATCATCTGATGGTAAGCGAGTGCCACCGCCCATGGACACCCACGACACCAGGAGAGTCACAAGTGTGCAGCCAACCTTTAAACCCCCTCTTTCTCCCGGTTTTGGCCTCCGGTACCCTCACTCTCGCAGCGAATCAGAGCACAGTGCTGTTTCACGCCGGTTTTCTGTGAGGCCGAGGAGTCACTCCGGTCGAGCCGGCCAACTATATTTTCACCTGTGGGTCTCCCACCGTTAAAAGCTGAAAATTGGTTGTTAGTTCATCTTAATTGTTATTGGTCAACTTTCCAAAAGGCATAAACCTATAAAAAAAAACTTTTATACGTCGAAGACTCTGTGTAACATACAATCGTAAAATTGAGAAAATACTTCTGTATACAGCGTGTTACAAAACGATAATGCTTAACACACTTTGCGTAAGTAATTCACACTTTGTTCACACAACGCAGTAGGAGCACCATGTATTTGAGAGATTTCACGGACAAAAAATGTGAAATAATATAATCTGATTTTATATAATATCCTCCAACCGACTTCGGCTATGGCGGCGAATCTCAATAATCAGTTACTCTGGATATATTACAGTGCTAAAGTGTCTGCGCAAACACAGATGCACTTTCTATTCCCTTGCCCTCATAATCCGATGGGACACCAGTGTGACACGACCGGTGAGGGATCGGGCACAGGACCAACGGCTTAACGTGATTGCGGAGGCACGGGGGTACAAGACCGCCAACTTCCAGACTCCGGGCTGACACTGAGAATTTCTTAACAGAAAAACTCAGGTACAAATTTGGACCCGAGCCGGGGATCGAAGCCGGGACCCCAAGCGCAGCCGTCGCTTTAAAGTGCGACCCACTAACCACTGCGCCACCGAGGCAGTCCTTTATATAAAATCCTTATATATAATAAATTCGTACAACATGTCATACATTGCACCCCCAGTGGAAAATAAGCATAAGTGGCCTAACTTCGATCATCGATTTTATCATATTTAAAAAGTACGTTTACAAAGATATGTTGAATTTCTTCCATTAATTCGTCAAATTAAAGAAGAAAAATCGTCGGTGAAGTTCTAAGACCACGTAAGTCGTTTTTTGGCAGTTTTTACATTTCGATGCCATTCGCTAGCTAGACCATCCACAAACGCGTCATTTCGCCCAATCAAGATACAACCAATAAAACCTTTAAAATTACGAAAAATTAACAGCACAGCAAAAAAATAAAATGACCTACGCTTTGAGATGACCACGTAAGTCACATTTTTTTAATAATTTATTAGTGGCGGTTATGACATTTTGATACCATTCCTTAGAGACTTGGAAGACGGATCGTTTTTTTCAATCAGAATTCAGTTACGGCCATCCAAAATCTTTTAAATCTTGAATAGGTTACAGAACGGAAGTCAACAATTGAATACAAATGGAAATAGCACGTAAGTCTCGGATCAGTTTTTTTGGCTTTCCTGAAAAGTTGCTTCAAATGAGATACGTGGTGTTAGAACTTCACCAACGAAGTATAAAAAAAATTCATATATGTATCTTTAAAAAATGATAAAATTGATGATTAGAATTAAGACCACTTATGCTTATTTTCCACTGGGGGTGCGATATATTGACCTGATTTCATTTATCTTAAGGATATCAAACAAATCTATACTTAAATACGTAATTTATTACAACCAGACACGAACAAACACAAGGGTTCATCTCACGAATATTTGTCCACGGGTGGGGATCGAACCCTCGACCTTTGCTGTATTTTTTATGTGATAGGTGGCAGACGAGCAAACGGATCACCTGATGGTAAGCGATGTCAATACCAAATGCTCCATCCGGGTCAGTCATTGGCAGTTGAGTCGCAACCATTTTAGTACTGTAATGTACGAAAAAGAGTATCTTTCGATTTGTGTTTTCTTTGATTGTTTATAATAGTGTTGGGTCAACAAAATTTTCTTTTATTAAATTCTGAATAATGAGTGGCTGCCTGAAAGTGAATCAGCACTTAGATATCCTTTGAAGATTGTGTATAATGTGGGAGAGCCACGCTTAGGCATGAATGGGCCGGCTCGACCGGAGTGATACCCCTGCCTCACAGAAGACCGGCGTAAAGCAGCGCCTGCGCTGTGTTTCGCCGTGTGAGTGAGGTTACCGGAGGCCCAATGGGGGGGAAGGGGAAAAGGTTGGCAGCGCACTTGTGACTCCACTGGTGTTGCGGGTGTCTTTGGACGGCGGAATTGCTTACCGTCAGGTGATCCGTCTGCTCGTCGGCCACCTCTCATATAAAAAAATAATAATGGTTTTTCAGGCCTAATTCGGTCGATTTGTTTGATTATAACGTCAGATTTGTATAGAATGACAGCGCTATACCATAGATTTAGTATCGGAATAAGATTGGTCGAAAAGGCTCTTACTGCAAGATGCGTTGGCTGTCCTTTAAATAAATAGATTCTTATAAACTGTGGTCACCCTATTCTCGTCGTTGACCGGCGCCCGCGCTGGCGCAAACGTCAACGAAAATAACTAAATCGCTTGGAAACCGATTTGTAACCGGTCAAGGACAATCTGGGTTTTTCTTTCAAACTATTTAAATTACTAATTTTTGTCGAGCAATGCAAATTGCCAATATAATGGAACCTAGAGAACCTAAAGAAATACCTGTCAATTGTTGCTACACTCAGGTTTTTGAGTTGCATTTTCACTAATTTTAGGGTTCCGTGATTCGTTAGACAAAACGGTGCCCTTATACACACTAACTAACTAAAGTAACCAGGTTGGCGCACCGGCCTAGGCCGTAGTGAGCCTTGGCCTCCGATAATAAGAGTCTCCATCTAGATCGGTCGTGCGCCACCTCCTGCCAGAAGTCCACGCAAATCCTTTTCGACTTCGTCTCTCCAGCGGTACCTTGGACAGCCAACTGGCCTTCGACCATCTGGCCGTCCCAGGTACGATCTTTTAAATGCACGATCCTCTCCCATTGTCTCGAGGTGTCCGAGCCAGCGAAGTTGATATTGTGCTCTAGTTCCGCCGATGATATTAGGCTCGCCCACCTAGTCTTGTTGCTCCAACTTCTTCCTACTCCCCCAGGTTCCATCCAGTGGTTGTGTAGTGTTTGTTATACACACTACTTAAAAAGGTCTCAATTTTAGGGTTTTCGCCAACATCCATCCACAACATCAAAAACGGTGCGTTATAGTCCTGCGTTATAATCATATCCCTGCGACATATATACATATGTATGTATGTATATATATACATATGTCGCAGGGATATGATTTGATCAAATCACGGCGGATGTTAAAATAATAACACAAGTTTATCTTTTCCCTAAACAAATCTAGTAAATTGATCAAATCCCTGAATTGGTTCAGTGAAATGACAAAAATAATTTTGCTGTGTATTTTAAAAGTTTATTTGGTAATATATACCCCACATAATTATGATAATCAGATGAGTGTAATTCAAGAAAATATTGATATAAAAATCACCATTAATCAAGCCGTGTGGGGGCAGAGTAGAATAGGCCACCCTCACTCTTACCGAGGTGTCGTAAAAGGCGACTAAGGTAAAGCTGCTGGCATGATCATCAGCACCTAGAGAAGGAAAACTCTGCATTTATATCAAAACCCTCGCCAACCCGTCTGCCAAGCGTGGTGAGTGTGGCAATTACCCCTCATGTGAGTGGGGACTTAAATGGGCTGATGATGAATCAAATCGAACTCGAATTCCGAAATTGTTGAAAAGATATCCAGTTTAGTTGCTATCAATTGAAACCGAGTGACGTCGCTAGTTAGGGCCACCCGTCGCCTTAAACAGGAACTGAAATTTTTTTTTGGAATTTCACTGAACTAATTTAAGGATATGTTCAATAGATTTGTTTAGAGAAATGATAAAATCATGTTGTTATTTTAACATCCTCCGTGATTTGATCAAATCCCTGGTTTTATCATATCCCTGAGACATATACACCAGCTACACGAGAATAAGTGCAGAGGCATTGCCGACCTTTCGAAAATATGATCAATGTCGTTACCAATTCATAATTAACGCTGTGAGAAGTTGATTCCATAATCAGCACTCAGTAAAAATCATGAAAAAATACATGTTTCTACGAAAAAAACGATATCTGAAAATGTTACCTATCAGTATGAAGTGTAAAAAAAATTTTTCTGCGAAAAAAAACCGCCTTTAAAAACCACGAACTAATAAGTGCATTAATATAATTTTTTATTACTTTATACACCTCAAATAACATTTTATAACACACACTCAAAAAAAGGGGACAACAGGGATTAGGCGCCGACTTCGGCAAAACCTTTTCTCGAGTGTACTGTTATAAAATGTTATTTGAAGTGTATAAAGTGTTAAAAATATTATTGTACACTTTTTAGTTCGTGGTTTTTGAAGGCGGTTTTTTTCGTATTTTTTTTTATTTACACGTTTTAAAGGAAGAAGTCTATTGACAATATTCTAGAAAGATCTTGTGTGTCTTATAAATGTATGAATATTATATGAGTGTAGCGTTAAACGCGTCAGAGCGTGGAGTCGACCCTGGACAACCAGGTTGCCACACATTGGGCTTTGGCCGATCGTAATACAATGTTACAATTTGCGGTGTAATATAAACATGTGTTTAATTTAAATTAAGCCAAAAAACTGATCCGAGACTTACGTGCTATTTCCATTAGTATTCAATTGTTGACTTCCGTTCAGTTACCTATTCAACATTTAAAAGGTAAAATGAACGAATGAATGAATATCTTTATTTGTGATTATAGATATTATAGAGAAGGTTTAACTAAGATTATTTGGACGAAATCTTAAAACTTAAAACTGGGCTAATTCCCGGTCGATTCTATTAAGGATATTAACTTTTGTAAATATTTTTACCTATTCAACATTAAAAAGGTAGAATGAACGAATGAATGAATATCTTTATTTGTGAATATAGGTATTATAGAGAAGGTTTAACTAAGATTATTTGGACAAAATCTTAAAACTTAAAACTGGGCTAATTCCCGGTCAATTCTATTAAGGATATTAACTTTTCTAAATATTTTTTTTACATTATAGCGGACAAACGAGCATGGACATCTGCAACACCTGAGGTATCACATATAAATAAACTAGAGTGGTGTACTGAGAAATGTCACAGTACCGGGAATACCCTAGTTCGAGATATTTTTAGCTGATCAGCTGAATTATGTCTGACACATGCCTGCCACCCTTAAGTCGATATCAGTGGCAGTGTTTCGTTTTTAAACCCACTTTAGTTTCTTAAAAACCGAATTTCTGGTAATTGTCACTGGATTTCTGCGACACAAGCAGTTTTGCTTAGTGCAGAAATCGCTACATCTAAAGACCTGTATGTAACTACTTCTGGCAATATATAGTTTTTTATTTATTTCATTGAAAATCACTTCGTTTATTTCGAAATATTTGCATCTTCTTGTCTGCGAAGAAGAATGCAGCCAAAATAGCCCTATTAAGGTCTAATAAACTTTTTTAGTGATTATGAAAGCTGACATGCTGAGAGCGATGGTAGCTCAATCGATACGAACGCGCCTTCCACGCAGGTGGTCGAGGTTCGAATCCGAGCATACACCAATGGTTTTTTCAAATCTATGTGCGTATTTCTACCATTACCATCTGTTCGGCGGTGAGGGAAAACATCGTGAGGAAACCTGCACGTTTCGGAAAAAGTTTCTGAAACGTGTAACCATGATTCAGTTGGTCTGGTTTCCCTGTCAAAGGGTCGCGAAGGTCAGACGGCATCTTCATTGTAATTACCATTGTAATTACCCTCCCTCCCGATCCTGAATCATGTTCTAAGAGTACCCTGGGCTTCAAAGCGACAGCTTTGGACGCAACCGGGAATCACACGCTTAGACGAAGAAGAGACAGCTGACATGTTTCTGTTTTTAGACTTGGTTAGAAATCATGTAGATTTAGGATTGCGAGTAAAAAATTGAATTGAATTGAGCACTCCCAATAAATAAGTTTAAATACGTACTGAAACAATGGCTATTGCAAAAATGCTTCTACACTGTTAAAGAATTCCAAGAGACGAATTTATGTGACTCCATGTTCAAGTAGCAAATGACATATTATTATATTTTTGTAAGTATTATTTGACCAGGAATGTATAAAATTATTCTGTAACTGGTAGTCTGTATTATTTTTTGTTATGAGTGTTCTGATTAAAAATATTTATTTAATTTAATTATGAATTGATTACCTATTAAAATGAATTTATTAAGATTTTAAGCAATGTATCTTTATATTATGTATAACTAAGTACTTAGTAATTTCTACGCCACTAGTGGCAGAATATGCAGAATTTATGCTTTATGTAACATCTTAATGCCACCATATTTTAAGAAATAAATATCATTTCATTTCTTTTCATTTCATTGAAGTCGTAATTTCTACAACGTTAATGTCCCCTCATTTTGCGTCCAAAGCTGCCGCCCTCGTGCCCGGTGTACGCTTAGACCATGATTCAGGATAAGGCCCTCTGGTAATTACAATGAAGCGACTGCCGTCTGACCTTTTGACAGGGGAACCAGACCAAATGAATCATGATTACACGTTTTAGAAACTATACGAAAAGTTCAGTTCCCCACCTCATTTCCCTCAGTAATTGTAGAAATGCCTACGCACATAGATTTGAAACATCCTGAGGTTCATGCTCGGATTCGAGCATCGTTAATTGTTCATTTAAATATTAGTTTAATTGACAGTCACATAATGAGGATTATTACAACATGAGCAACATTTTAAAAAGCGAGTCTTGGCGAGATTTTTAATAGCATTCGCGAGCGTTTTAAAAGTTTTGTGCAGGCTCATACACTGCTTTATCTACGTAAGAAATCATAGATCATAGGTACACACTTTTGACAAGCATACCTAAATAGGGTAAATCACGTAGCCTAGCATTTATAGATAGTAATCTCTTAACGAGCTGTAACTACTTAACGATGCTCTTTCTAAGATTTTCGGTGGAGTCAAATCCTCAAAATCACTATCACATTCAGATATTTTTGACAAAATAAACTGATTTACGAAAAGAAAATAATAGAAATGGCACTAAATCGACGAAAGGTAATTTGTTCGAACTCGAATTTTGAATTATTTCCAAAAGCGGCCACTTTGGGCGTTAGTCAATTTTTAATACAAAAACAGACCCAACATTTTGGCATGGTTATTTAATAAATAGTATAAGAGACTGAAGCCCCGTAATTATTCAAAATATATTTGTTTTGATAGCTAACAATTATAATCAATTGGCATCGCTAGTGTGCCCTACCCGTCACCTTAAGGCCTTTCGTCTCTTTCGGGGGCTGGATGGATCCGCCGTTGTTCACAGGACAAGCGCAGAGTGAATGAATGAATTACAGCCTTATAAATTAACCAACAAATAATTACTTCATTAGCACACAAAATTAAAGTAGGCGTACCTGAGTATCGGTTTCATTCCGTTCACTTGTTGCCATTTGATACGGAATTGTATTTGATTATAGTATAATGCAGTATCAAAGGGTAGGGTTGGCGAGTATGAGCTCTAGAGCGAGTATTTACGAATATTGGAAACATATTTGGATCCCTAAGCTTGATGAGCAATAGTGGATAATAGCGCGTCTTCCAAAGCGGTCGTGGTTCGAATCCGAGTATGTACCTCTGGGTTTTTAAAATGTATGTGCATATTTCTACCGTTAGCTCGGCGGTGAGGAAACCTGCATGTTTCGGATAGTTTCTCAAAATTGTGGATATGTGTACTTACAATAGATGAGATAATGATTCTTAACGTATAACCACGGTTACTTACCACGATTACCACAGGGGAATTGGATCACGTCCAGTTCCCCTGTGTAAAGGTTGCGAAGGTCAGACGGCAGTCGCTTCATTATACTTAATTACCACGGCCTCATAGAAAACCAGCGTGAAGCAGCACTGTGCTGTGTTTCGCTGCGTGAGTGAGGGTACCGGAGGCCCAATCCTGGGAAAAGGGGGGTTTAAAGGTTGGCAGCGCACTCGTGACTCTACTGGTGTCGCCGCGGGTGTCTGCTAGTCTGCCACCTATCACATAAAAAAAAACCAGACTTCCCGAATCTTGTATCATGGTCCAAGCTTACCCCGAGCTCCAAGGCGACAAATTGGAGGCAACTGGGAAATACACGCTAAAATGAAAAGGAGTACGATCAAATATATATGTTGTATGAATTTATTTATTATAAGAAAGAGTATTATTTAACAGCTGTATTTTTCCTTTAAAAAAAAGCTCAGCCTATACACTGTCCCACTGCAGGGCAAAGGCCTCAATTATAGAAATCAAGTTATCGTTACTATAATGGGATTAGGCTTAATCACCACGCTTGCCTAATGGGAATTGTTTTTTTTTTATGATATAGGTGGCAGACGAGCAGACGGATCACCTGATGGTAAGCGATTACCGCCGCCCATGGACGCCTGCAACACTAGTGGTGTCACAAGTGCGCTGCTTACCTTATAACCCACTTCCCCTGGATCACAAACCCGAACAATGTTCGAAAAATTCGAAACATACTTTTTGCTCGACCCGGGAACCGAACCCCGAGATCACGGCCCGGTACTTAAACCACTAGACCAACAGGGCGTCAGGTATTATTCCTTGATAAAGAAAAAATAAAAAATGAAGTTTAAAAACTAAAACCCGACTACCAAAAAAACAGGCTCTAAAAAGATTTTTTTTCTACTGAAATTATTATGCCATGTCACCGTGATCGTAGGCCACATTGATTTTATTTTATTATTATAATGAATCTATTTTGCTACAGTAGGTGGCATACGACCACGGCGATACGGCATAATAATTTCAGCGGAGACAATTTTCTTGTTTCGTACTTTTTAGAGCGTGTTTTTTTGGTAGTCGGGTTTTAGTTTTTAAACTTTATTTTTATTTAAATATTTTTAGTTGTCATAAAATTACACATTTGAAATGTGCTAAAAAGCTTTCAGTTGATAGCCCACACGGTACCGTCAAGCAAATATTTTTTAGTACCTTACTCTAAGTCCCCTAGAGGGCACTGTAGTCAATTTAACGTGACGTCATGTCGCCTATAACCAGAAGACAATCAAGACGTTTCTAACGACATAACAACTCATTTGTCGAAATATGATTACTAGTTTAGAAGTCATGAGGGAACAGATGAACAACCATACAAACATACAGGTCAAAATCATAACCCTTCTTTTTGATTCGCCGTAGTCGGGTAAAAATAAATAATGGTTCGAAGAGTTTCAGCCCTACGACCCTACCGCCTTATAGCGACCACCAAAGTACAACTTCTCACGCTCAGCGCTTGCGCAATGCCGATACCTTCGTTGTCTCGGACCAATTACACGATTGTATAGAAACATGTCGAAACAGTTAACCTAAAGGACCGTGAAAGGCATGTAATAGGTAGTTCTATTATTTTACTTAAGGTTGGTAGAGATAAATAAATAAATATTTGACAACATCACATACATTGATCTGACTCCGAGATAGGTAGCTCAAACACCTGTGTTACGGACATCAGAACCAACAGCGGAATTACAAATATATACATTTAATACTTTTCTTTAATACATAGAAAACACTCAGACCAATAGAAGAAAGAAGAAAGAAAGAAAAAATTATTATTTTGGACATCACAACACTACATACGAGTACAACATTAGTTACAAAAGAACAAACAAACAAAAAGAAAAACAAAATAGATACAGAAAATAAAAACAAAACAAAACAAAGGAAAATCAAAATAATTAGTACTAATAACCAGGCAGTGCAAATAATATATTGTGTGTTGTGACCTCCAACATAAATGGCCCCCACTCAGCCTATGTCATGACCCTGAAAAAGGTCAAGACGCTGATTTTCAGTATGGCCAGCTGAGTGAGTGCCACGGACGTCAGCCTTGTATACCTAGTGTGTATATATATGTGTTGGAAAGTACTATACAAACAGACATGTTCATACACAAAAAAGTTTGTACTGTGCGGGGATAAAACCAGCAACCCTTGTACCAAAGGCAGCATTCACTACCACTGATCCAAATGGGTCGTACGTATAGAGACCACGACTCTCCTTCGGAAATCGGAAATCCGCTGAAAAGTTTCGGGTGGAGAGAGCATGAGATTAGCATTTATGTAGGGCTCCAGAAAACACCAGGTGACATGGAAACCGATTAAAGAGACTCACCTTCATGTTCCTCCCCAGATGCCTGCCTTATGCGGATTGGTGATCATCACAAATCCGAGCTAATTCGAAACATACTTTTTGCTTGATCCGGGAATCGAAACCTTAAATATAAAGCCGTCTCGTAACGAACGAGAATATATCTGTCGCATCCAAGTAAAGGAGACACACAGCACGTGTGAAAGAGAGGGAAACTCCGATTCAGTCGTATCGTCTCCTTTAAATTATTGTATCCGTTCGCTGAATAAAACTTTACTTACTATTATTGAATGAAATACTATACCGTCTGCCGTAAGTTTTTAATTTTTGTCGTGTATGAGAGTTAGCAACTAAATCCGGTATGTACATACAGCCACACATCAAACTATACAAAACTGACAAATTTCTTCAGTCGATTCTCACCTTAATGTCAAAGGTTTAATTTTTTTTAAGTTATGACGTCTATCGAAATTCGATTTAACTTTGCCAATGTCGAGTGATTAAAGAGACACATGTTTGAAGACGAAATTATCCGCTGTTTAGCGTTGGATCTCTTTAATTAATTGAGTTTTAATTATATATATATAAAAAAATCTAAATATACTGGACATGGACACCATCTAGAACAAACAAAACGTACACGTCACATAAACAACACAGTATTAGTTGGGAGACAAAGGTTTAATATAAATTGAGGAATTTTGACAGATTGTAGTAAGCTGACATGTGGCTGTTTGTACCTAATTGCTACCCACCAAGAAGGTTGTAAACTGGTTTGCCACCCATCTGCCGCATAACCCACAACGACAACGTAATATTATCATCGCGGTTACACTATAAAAACTTTAATTCACGAGGTGTGTCACAGCAAATAAATTACTATTTACAGCCAATATTGATTAAGCGGGCCTTTAATAAACCCTTCAAGGGAAGCTGCTAAATCATTAATGATTGGCAAAAAACGTCCTCACAGAGGCCAGATCTTCCAAATACAAGTTAATGTACAACTTTGATCTTTAATGCAATGAGTTAAGAATGGTTGGCTAATTATGGTGACTGACTGTATTATTACAACCGGTCGCGATAATGGAAGGGTAACCAAAAGTTTCACAACTGTGGGACATCCTCGTTTAAACCGACTTTTAAAAAGGAGGTTGATTCTGGCGATAGGAGTGTAACACTCTAATTCAAAGGTTTTAAATTAGTTTCTAGTGGTTTTTATTGAACAAATTTTGTGATTATTTATGCTGTGATCCTAAAGAATTGTTGAATTGTATCGTTTTTAACACTGCTATTGTGGGCGAGTTGTCACGGACAACTTGCTTGGACCTAATAGAGTCTTAACACCCGCGATTGTGTTTAGAGTGGTATCGGCAGAATCCGTAGATCGATATACGCAAAACACCGGCGTTATATTGAGTAACTGTGACTTTGACTGACTTCGACTGTTCACTACCCACTTATTATCAATAAGTTACTTGACCTTGGCAAGATATCTTTGGGTAGAGCCATATTATAAAAAAGGAGGTTCTCAATTCGTCGGAATATATTTACTGAGCTATTCTTTCGTAGTTAGTTAAAAAAGGTTACAATTTTGTAAATTCGTTCTAATCAAAGGATTTTTTAAATTTTTATACTTAGTCAGCAGACCGTAGGAAAGCTTCGGCTTCGGGCTCGCTGACTGACACCACGGTAAAAGAAAATCGGGGTAAAACAGTACTTTCGCTGTATTTAGCCGACTAAATGAGGGTAATAGAGGCCCAATCCGAGGGTACGGGGAGTTTCAAGGAGTTCTACCTTCTTTACCCGAAGGTTGCCTAGAAGAGATCGCTCATAGTGATAAAGATAGATACTCTTTATTGCATAACATACAAAACTTAAAAGCTAGGTATGCAGAGATACAATGTACAATTTAGGCGGTCTTATCGCTGGGAGTGATCTCTACCAGACAACTTTCTCCTGTAATACCTAGTTTTAAGTTTCCATACTTTGTTTTAAGTGCAATAAAATATTCATTCATCATACAGAAACCGTGCGCATCTCGGAAGTGTGGTCACCCATCTGCCGCATAACCCACAACGACAACGCATTGTTATCATCGCGATTGCGCAAGCGCAAACTCGAGCTGTAGCAGATCGTAGGCGCCGACTTTTAAACGTTCTGTCTGTTCTATTCCCAGTTGGGTTAATATGAGAAAAATATTTTTTTCCTTTGCAAATTACACTCTTCAGTTTCGGAGGCCAAGACTCGATTCGGGTCGCTGAGCCAGCGGAGTAAGTTATTACCTTGTTCGCAAAACAGACCGAATGTAAGAAATTAGAAATATGCTTATGGGCGGCCGCTGAATACCAGCGTCGGATGGCGCGTTCTTATACAATGAGCTACCACTACTTGCCAGGTAAGTCAGACTAGAAAAACTTAAAGCGATTGGTATTTAGCATAAAGTAACATATATACTGAGATAAAGGCATCAGTTGGCTAGCCAGTGCTAGCGCCATCTAGAGGAAAACGACCAATACTCAACGGCTAGACTATGTAGTACGGCCACCTTCGAGAATTAGTCAGGGAGAAGATTAAATAAAATATCAGAAATATTTCTATTTGCTTTATAAAAAAAAATCCCTTCTACAAAACCTTCTGGATCTCTGGTATATTTCCCATACTTTTTAAAATTGCTTATAAGATAAGCGCATCCAATTGATTTTATTTATTTACAATGCTAAAAATACTGGCTACAGCTAATTGTTGTTAATTTGAGCACCGGGGATAGAGTCATTAATTGGTTTTGTATTGAACTCTGACGATCCATCTGTTAGCACAGTATAAAAAGATAATAGTGAAGTGTAGGGACCCTAGTGTCCCCGAGCTGTATAGAGGTCTTTTCATGACTGTGTTAGTTGTAGGGGTATACATTTTAGATGATAATGAGGGTTTCTGGGTAAATAAAACCGCTCTGATTGAGTGCTGCAGGTGCTACACAAAATGAAATAAAAGTGGATTTACACAGTGCATGTGCGAAGCCCTCGCATAGTAGTAGGTACTAATAGCATACATAGTAAGTACTAGTACCGTACCAATTGTAGGTTTTGCGACTGCATTTTTTTCAAGTAGTAGGCTTATTTTAAGGGTACGGCCATTTTTTAGTCCCCTTAACCAAATGGATCATAGTAAGGTACGCCCAGAGTTATCATGAACATTGTTCACTGTTGTTATCTTACACTGTGGATGTATTTCCGTCGCACCACGTAGACAGAACGCGTTTGCTCTTAGAAAATGCCAAGGCGATGTTTTGTAATGGCTGCCCACTATTTTGATAAATTGGGAAATATCTCCTTCACGAGCCTATTTAGTTTTAAGTGTTTGCAGCCAAATTGATATTTCGTTGTAGGCTCAAGTATTTAAACAAATAGGTAGTTGTAGAAAAGTTCTATTTTCAGTGCCATTTGACATTCAAAAGCAACGGCGAAACATGTTAATGTTTTGATAAATCATCTATAAGTAAATATGTTGGTACGTACAACACACATCAAAGTAAACAAAACTGTCAAATTTCTTCTACTCTCACCTTAATGTCAAACACGTTTAGTTCATTATCAATTGAGGAAATTAAACAGATTGTGGTAACCTGAAGTGTGATATGTACAGACATATTACATAACCCTCCCACACCACCGTAGATAAATACGCTAATATATATATACACATTTTACAGCTGTAACCTATTCACTTGACATTGGCAAAATTGACTGCGTCTTTATTCTAAGCAGCCACAGATAAATAGTTTGTATCTATCTATACTATTTATAAAGAGGTAAATCCTACAGACATCGGCAACGCTTAAAAGTAATCCGAAAACACGGAACACTCGCGCGATGTAATCGACACTTAGCGCCATCCATTGGTATAAAGTGGAACTAATGTCCTGAAACGAAGCGATGGCCGGCTACTAGTTGAACCATAAAGCAACACTACTATTATTAAATCTGTGAGCAGCACGATAGTATTGAACAGACTAAAAATAAATTTTGATTTTAATATCAAAACAAATTTGAAAGCACCAATACACGCCGTAATTTATTACACGTCTTATAAACTATTTGAGAGTAGGTCATCGTCGGCCTATTTAAGTCCCCACTGCTGGGGCACGGGCCTCCCTCAATCACATGAAGGGTATTTGCCATACCCGCCACGCTTGGCAGACGGGTTGGCGAGGGTTTAGATATAAATGCAGAGTTTTCCTTCTCTGGGTGCTGATGATCATGCCAGCAGCTTTACCTTAGTCGCCTTTTACGACACCTCGGTAAGAGTGAGGGTGGCCTATTCTACTCGGCCGGGGACCACACGGCGCGTGTGGTCCCCGGCCGAGTAGAATAGGCCGAGTAGATTTGAGAGTAGGTATGTACGAGTATACATAAGGAAACAACAAGTTTTCATCAAAAAATATGAAATATCAAAAAAAAAAGCCTTCCCTACATAATGACCAAGATAATAAAAAAATGAATTATTTTGCACCCGCAACACCAGAACAGACACAAGTACGCTGCCAACCTTTGAACACCCTTATCCCCGGATTGGGTATCCAATATCCTCCAATAGAGCACAGCGCCTGGGCTCTATTGCACTCCGGTCAAGACGATTCATAAATTAACCTACATACATTACAAACCCAAGTCTTAATTGTAATTCCAGCACTAAATTTTATAACTCAACTTCAAAAGCTAACACAACACCGAATTACCGGCGACCTTAAACGCGATGGATATCATCATTAGCCTCGCGCAGGCCGAATCATTAATATTCATCATTTAAGGTGAAGCCTTCATTACTGTTTGTCAATGTGCATTTAGGTATAATATCAGCAAGAACTAAGAAGTCGTAAATTATGACATGCGTGCCTATAAATTGGCCATAATGGAAAAGCGGCTCCAGGAGAACCTCTTCAGAAAGAACTTTTTGATTCCGGTGGTAGAATCATAATCCTCATTATTACAAATCGTGAACTAAGGAAGCAGCTGCATCTGAATCCTTACATCGAACCACTCGCAAGCGATTGTCATTCCATCCCCATCATCTCGATGGATGGCGGTCTAATACTGTGCGTTTCTCGCGGAACTTTCCACGTACCTCAGAGACCTTACCAGGAGTTTGAAATACTATCCTCGCTATCCAAAACTATTGCTCTGTCTCTTTCACATGCACCACAATAAAGGGACAAAGCGATAGTTTTCGATAGCTAGAACAGTTTTTCAAACTCATCGTAAGGGCACAGTTCTGTGGAACGGTTTGGCTTCGGGAGTATTTCCGGACGGCAACAACTTAGGGACCTACAAGAGAGCGTACCCTTTTTTTAAAAGGCCGGCAACACCTTAGCGATATCTCTGATTTCGCGGATGTTCATGGGTGGCGTTGATTACTTGCCATCAGGTCATCGCTTGCTCATTTGTCCGCCTCTAGCATAAAAAAAGGATAGGCAGAACTGGTGCCAGCCCTTTTTAACGATACGTGTTGGAACGTGATGATATGAGCTTTAATAACTTTAGACTAGAAGTTATAATTTTCATGTATGATGATTTGTAAGAGCTGTGTACAAGCCTATGCAAATAAAGTATTTTTAAATTTTTAATTTTGGCCTCCGGGGCGACCACCCGGACAAAATTCTAAAAAGTCGCATCTTTCTAAACAAGTTCTCTAACGGCCGCACTAAGAGCGTCTTTTAAGGTGACGGGTAGGGCACGCTAGCGACGCCAATCGATTTTAATTTATAGCTACTAAACCGGATCTATTTTAAACAATATCGGGGTTACAACCTCTCGGCAAACACTTATACTATTTGTTAAATGACCATGCAAAAATGTTGGGTCCAACGCGTACCTACGCGAAAAATTGATTCACGCCAAAAGCGGCCACTTTTGGTGTGAATAAATTTTTCGAGTTAAAAAAGGGTCACCTTAATCTAATGTTTACTATCGAATTCAATCATCCTTTTTATACTGGAGGCGCCAAACGAGCGAGCGAGTCACCTGATGGAAAGTAATCAACGCCGCCCATGAACATTCGCGAAATCAGAAAGATCGCTAAGTGTTGCCGGCCTTTTTTAAAAAATAATACGCTCTTCACTTGAAGGTCCCTAAGTCGTAGCCGTCGGGAAATACTCCCGCAGCCAAACCGCTCCACAGAACTGAGGTACGTGGTAGAAAGTTCCGCGAAAAATGCACAGTATTAGACCGCCAGCCATCGAGATGATGGGGATGGGCATCCTTATGTAAAATAAGTGTAAGTTTTTGTTAACTAACTATTAAAGTTATGAATGACTGCTCTGTAAGACAGTAATCTGATCAGGAACATCTGAATCATTTATTCGTCTGCTCGTCTGCCACCTATCACATAAAATATATCATAATCCGTTTTTTTTATCTTACAACTGGTTTTAGATTTTTTTATACAAAGCGAGCCGTTCCGTTCGATCATTTTGTGTGGGTAATGTAAGGATTTTTGTTCAATTTTCTAAAAAAATTCAAACAAAACTTTTTTTTTATTAAGTAGAATGTTTAAATAAACACGTAAATGTTTACTGATACAACCTGTTTATACAGGTTACATGACGATATATAAGATATTTCTTTCCTCTACCCAAAGGTTGTCTGGAAGAAATCGCTACAAGCGATAAGACCGCCTTATTGTACTGTCTGTTGTTGTATCATGTTGCTTGTATTTTCTTTTTGTGCAATAAATAATATCTATCTATCTATCAATATAACATGTCACTATAGACTTAAACGTGGTCACAAATTGCTGGTATCTACCTGCACATTTATATTCATATTCTTTATTGTTCCATGTACATAGGTAGGTACAACTTACATGAAATCTAGGTCTTAAATTAAAGTGCTTTCAGTGGTCAGTGGCATTCGATATGTTATTTTGAATGAATAAATAAATACCAATATTTATTTATTTGTTCATTCATATATAAGTTACAATAGATGCAGTTAACATAATATTTTTTTTATGTAATAGATGACAGACGAGCAGACGGACCACCTGATGGTGAGCAATTGCCCTAGTCTCAAGTGCAGTGCCAACCTTTTGACCCCCCTTTCCCCCGGATTGGGCCTCGGGTACCCTCACTCACGCAATGAAACACAGCACAGTGCTGCTTCACGCTGGTTTTCTGTGAGGCCGTGGGATACCACGGCCTCACAGAAAACCAGCGTGATAAGAGTGATAACTCTTAGTACCTATAGTGATGTTACGATTTTAATTAAGATGAGTTATTATTTTATTGATATGGTAGGTATACTATACATACTATGCTATGTAATAGCTATGTGATCAAAAAATGAACCGCTCAATTGGTTGATCACTATCTACTTTACATTTGATTGAAAAGAATATTAAAAATTTAATATCAAAATCTTTAAAAAATACTTTTGCAACTAAGATTTTTGGGTGTCAAAACGTTGGGTGTTGGTTCTTATTGAGTTATTGCATTTTGACCATTAAACACTAAAAGTAGGTAATTTACTTCTAAAAGAGAATAGGTATTCTTTTCAGAAAACTAAAAAAATACGAGATCAGTTTTGAACATCTTTTCAGCAGTAAAAACTACATTATGTAACATAAGCTACATACATTGTAGGTAAGTACTACGGAAAACCTCAATTCCAATGGGAAAATATCGCGCGCAAAGACCGCTATCTATGAGCGAAAGTTATTTTTAATGTTAGTAGAAAAACTTGAAGTTAATTCAATTAAAGTGATTTTTACTAACCAGAAAAAATGAAGTCACCAACAAAAACTTTGATTTCAACACTGCACTTTTAAATTCAATCACAAAAATGCACAATACACAAAAAATGACCTCTGATAATAAAAAAAACTCTTTTAAAATTGAACTTATAAAAGCCACGGAGGCTTTATTCTTTATTCATGTGTACAAAACAATAAAAAAATAATAAAGACACGTTCGGATACGTCAAAAGGCGCGCGGCTTTGGCGCCAAAACGCGGTGAAATGTCAAACTCGCGCGAGCGCGAAAGGCCGCCGGCTATGGCGGGGTAGGGTTCTCACCTTTTTAGACAAAACATACTGAACTGGTTATATTTAACTAGTTCTTAGATAATAATTATAATAAATCCATAATAATAACTTGCTGGATGGTCAATGACTTGGGGTTTCGACGTGAACTGATAGCCAAGATTTTACTTAGGTGTTTCATCTCCGATCAGTCTTTTTTATTATGGCACAGCATGTCAATTGCACCGTGTAATAAGTCCGCGCCAAGAGAGAAGTCCCGCGGTGAAACACGGAACTAAAGTTTTAGATTAACTGTCTATGTTCATAAAAAAAAAATAATAACATTTATTAACCAAAAACACACATTAACAGAAAGAAAAGTTCTGTGACTCCCACTCTAGGCAGAGCCTGTCTCGTGGGTGTCAAATAATATAAAGCTCAAATTGAATGTTGAGGACGACGGCATTATTACATTATGGCGGACAAACGAGCAGACGGCGCACCTGATGGTAATCATTTACAACACATGGTGCATCACAGATGCGTTGCCGGCTCTTAAGGTAACGGGTAGGGCACATTAGCGACGCCAATCGGCTTTAATTTTTAGCTACTAAGCCGGATCTATTATAAACAATTTCGGGGTTACAACCTCTCGGCAAACATACTATTTATCAAACTTATATTATTTATAAAAATAAAAATCGATTGGCGTCGCTAGTGTACCCTACCCGTCACCTTAAGTGGTGGCGTGGACTCTAATGAATTAGTGTAGATTAATTGATAAGAGATAGTAGGTATCTAATAAATATTCAATGATTTGTCATCTTGAAGCCTAATTTATCAAAATTAATACAAGTTAGTAACGAAACTTTACAGGGCGACTTTACATGATAATATACAACCACAATAATCATTATTTTTTCACATAAAAATTTATTACAAAACAAGTCTGTCAAATTTTTTCAATCAATACACGTTAGGTTCAATATCAATGAGGAAACAGATTGTAAAATAACCCCATGTGTGGTTGTCTGTACCTATGTCATATTTGTGTTTCATGTCAGCATCTAGCAACCCTAGATTACAAATTAATTTAAACACTAGTTATATAAATTAGTTTTTTGGCCACTAATACAGCGGGAAGTGAAGGCCGCAGCCATAATGTGGCTGAATTAACACAAACATTTAACATACAAATATTCCGGAAAGCGCTATGCTGCACTGGTTTTAGCCTTGGAAAAGTAAGAGGGAGGTTTTATCGCCAAATATTATACTTCCCATTTGCTTATTTTTTACTACGTTTAAAAATATCCTGAGAGGTTATTTGACGTTTGTTTGTACGTTTTAAATCTTTTGAAATACCAACTCCATAATCTTCATCTGAGCTGTCTGTCTGTATCTGTTGAATTTTTTTTTATTATTTTTGTTCTGATATGGTTGTTCTATAAATACACGTTCTATAAAATAGAGCAAAATATTCATTTATTTTGGAGCACATAAAATAATTCCCTTTTGAAATACCTAACTATTTTTTTTGGTAAAATAAGGTATTAGGTATCTAAAGAGCGATGGTTGCTCTGTTGATAAAATTCGGCGGTTATGAAAAACAAAATGCTGCTGATACCTTGAAATAATTAGTAAAAAAAAATATAATATCAGCAACCCTACATTTCGAAAAAAATATTATTCATGTTTTCATCTTGATTAATTGTAAATTAATTAATGGTAAAAAGTCTTAATATTAGAGGCAATGATATTAGATTTTTTTAATATCATTTTAAATAACTTGGAAGGCTCACGCAGAAGAATTAAGAAAGAGAATAAATCGGCCTATGCTCTCTTTCAAACTGCAAAAAAACTTAAATTAGATTCCGTCATCACAGCTTATCATGGAGTTGTTGCATCAACTCTGAGTTTCGGAGTGATTTTCTGGGGTAACTGTAGTGAAAGGGAAAGCATTTTTAGATCACAAAATGTATCAGAGCCATGTGTGGACTAAAGAACACGGATAGCTGTGTACCAGTATTTAGGTCACTAAAATTGCTAACATATACTTACAACAATATATTTGTGAAAAGCAACATCCATCTTTTTAGTAAATTAACTAATACCAGAATTAGACCAGTCATCATCATCATCAGCCTATCGCAGTCCACTGCTGGACGTAGGCCTCTCCAATTGTTCGCCACTGTGATCTATCCATGGCTTCTCGCATCCAGCTCTTGCCAGCCATCCTGCGCAGATCGTCCTCCCACCTAGCCAGAGGGCGCCCTACATTACGTTTGCCAAGACGCGGTCTCCACTCCAGAACTCGTTTACCCCATCGGTTGTCGGTTCTGCGGCTAATATGGCCAGCCCACTGCCACTTAAGCTTGCTAATCCGGTGAGCAATGTCGATAGCTTTGGTTCTCTGCCGAATCACCTCATTTCGGATTCGATCTCGGAGAGAGACGCCGAGTATTGCTCGTTCCATAGCCCGCTGAGCGACCTTTAATTTGTGGACCAGCCGTACCGTAAGTGTCCACGTTTCGGCTCCGTATGTCATGACGGGTAGGACGCACTGATTGAAGACTTTCGTCTTTAGGCACTGTGGTATCGACGATATGAAGACACGACGTAGTTTTCCAAATGCTGCCTAACCTAACTGGATTCTCCTATTCACCTCATCCTCGAGGTTGTTTTTACCCCATTGCAAAGTGCCCGAGGTATACGTATTTTTGAACAACTTCGAGGACGGTACCGTGAATTGCAATCGGTTCCGGTAGAACATGTTCATTGAACATGACCTTGGTTTTGTCCAAGTTCATCCGTAGGCTGATGCATTTAGAAGAGTCAGCCAGGTCATTCAGCATCTGTTGTAGGTCCTGCAGCGTTTCTGCCATTATGACGATGTCGTCAGCAAATCGCAGGTGAGAGATGTATTCGCCATTGATGTTGATGCCACGTCTCTTCCAGTTCAGCGTCTTAAACATATCCTCCATTGCATTTGTGAACAATTATTAGAACAGTGCGATCACAATATCGTCTATTATTGAGAACTGGAGGCTTCCACACGGCCCTTTTGAATAAAAGTGTATTTGGAATGGGTCCTATTATTTATAATAAAATACCCAATTGTATTAAAAACTTGAACTTGCATTTATTTAAAAAGAAGTTAAAATAAAAAAAAAAATCTTTATTTACCAAAAAAATAAAGAAATTTTATTTTATTTTTATTTTAAATTGTTACTTATTGACAAATGTGTTTATTGTTACAATTTTTATATGACAATTTGCCTAATATTATTATATGATTTTTATTCCGACATTTTATAATTGTACATAATATTTTAAAAAGATAATATTTTTTTCGGGCATTTTTCTTAGTAGTCTACTTCGACATTTGCACATAATGTATCCTTTTAATATAATAGAACCGACTGTAATTTATTATATAATTATTAACCAATTAATGACATTCCTACGCCTAATATGGCAAAATATGCTGATCAATGTATTTTGTATTATAACACCATTTCTGTAACACCATATTTTAAAGGATTAAACGACTTTTTATCTTTATCTTTATTGAATATAGGTACCTAAATATTAATGTCAAAATATTTTTTTTTTGTTAATAAATGGCGCGGTCTTTATTTTTTGAGGTAAAGCTGCCAGGAATCTGTTTTCCTTTTTAATCAAAGGTGGATTTGTGTGAAATACCTTTTGGTCACACAAAGACCGCTTATCAAAATTTAAAATCTACAAAAAATCTTTTAAGAATGGAAGTTTGACACTTTTACTTTTATTTTAATCATTTCCACAGAATAACAAATAAGAAGAAGATACATGCTCTTAACATAATTGTTATAAATGAAAAAAAAAAATTAATTAGGTAAGTACTTACAAATTCCAAATTTAGAGTACTTTAAGTGTTTTGTATTACTTACGGCTGCTTCTGTAATACTTGTATACGTACCTACTATCTATTTATCGTGATAAAGCTACGTTGGTTTCCTCGGATGCTAAGCCCATGAAGCATGTTTCACAATAGTTGTTATGAATACACGCCAATTACGAAAATACGGACAAATCTCGCAGTGCCTTACGCCGGACAAGGACACCGGCATTCTTGCCACCTGCAGAACTCCACAATGGCTGATATCAAGTGACATAATTGCATAGAATGTTGCAATGCAATATGCTACATCCTTAAGACGTGCGAGAAAAAATTAATTAGAATATTTATTATTCTAATTAAATTTTGCTTCATAGAATTTTTAAATTAAATTTTGCTCGTATCGATATAATATTAGATATATAGATAGATACTCTTTATTGCGCAACATACTTCACTTAAAAGCTAGGAATACAGAGATACAATGTACAATTTAGGAGGTCTTATCGCTGGGAGCGATCTCTACCACACAACCTTCAGGTAAAGGACATTGGATAGAAGAGTGGTGCAATCCTTCTGATATTCAAAATTGATTTAAGAAATTTTTATTATCAATACATATGTATTGATAATAAAAATTATCACTGTATTTATCATTGTTATCACTGTATTTTAGTAAGGTAACATTATTTATTTATTATCTAGATATATATCTACCTACCTACCCAACCTACACAAGTTATATAAAATATACGTACTTATAGATACTACGTATTTGTTACACTCCAGGGCCAGAAGTGATGAATAAAACGCAAGGATAATTGACTGAATATATATATTAGAGATTAATTACCTACATTAAGTTGACGGGTAGGGCACACTAGCGACGCCAATCGTTTTTAATTTTTAGCTACTAATCCGGATCTGTGTTAAACAATTCGGGGTTACAACCTCTAGGCAAACACTTATACTATTTATTAAATAACCATGCAAAAATGTTGTCCAACGCGTACGCGCAAAATTGATTCACGCCAAAAGCGGTCACTTCTGTCGGCAATCCAAAATTAACCACGTTAAGCGCGAATCAATTTTTCGCGTACAAAAACGAACCCAACATTTGTGCATGGTTATTTAATAAATATATTAAGTATTGATAAATAGTATTGATAGTGAGAGTAGCGTCATCTGGTGTTGCTTTTAGAAACCACCCGAAAATACCTACTGGGAAACTGCTCATTGTTTTAATTTATTTGTAGAACAGTTGATCCACACTTTTTAATTTAGAAGGGCACAGAACCGCGGGCGTGTTGCAAGTGCCATGCTCGGGTGGACAGGCCTCGGCGCACGCGCATCTCGCTCTCAACAGCCAAGTTTATTACCGATATCTTTTGGCGCGTGAATGTCAAATCTACTTGAACCAAGACGAAACCAACAAATAAGATCATTAAAATTGGTCTCACTTTTTTATGTGATACAGTATAGATCACTTGATGGTAAGCAATTACCGCCTCATGGACAGCCGCCACACCAGTAGTCACAAAAGTAGTTTCATCCTCTTTGTTTCACCCTACATCTCTCATTTTTCATTTAGTTTAGGTCAAAATAAAAAAAAATAGATTATTAGTTCAATAAAACATTATTCGTTTTGAAGTATTTATAAGTATTTATTTGTGAACTTACAGTAAATGTGAATATAAACAATATGTACAGCTTTACAAACTAACACTGCTATTTGGTTCTCGTGACTAACTAACCTTAAATAATCATTATACAATTATTTCAATAACAATAACGAATCTAAAAACCAAATAATAAAAAAGTTACGAAAACTTTTGTATATTTCAGGCTATTAAAACGAAACAGTTGAAAAATCAACCCAGGCTCAGCCAAAGTAGTCCCGTGAAAAGCGAGCTTCAATCACCATTTATTTCTTATTAACATACAATTATTAATAACATTATAGTTTAATATCAAAGCGTTGTCCAATTCAACAATATACATGGATACATAAAGTTTTTCGGTAAATTAATAACTATACAAATTTTCCTTTCGCAACTCCACTGCACTTTAAACATGACCCAAAGGTTGACTGGTAGAGAATGCTTCTTGGCATTAAGTTCGCCACATTGTATCAAAAAAAAAATTGTTAATAATTGTGCAATAAAGTTTTTAAATAAAAAAAACTAAAAAGTAAAATATCAAAAAAAAAGTCAATAATAATAGAATATGAATACAATGTCAAAAATATTATCTGTCAAACCAAATTAATTACATAGTGTTAATAAATGTCCAAATATAAAGGCAGCTAAATCAACAATAACATTTGAGCTTTATAATCATATATTTATAAAAGGAATCTCCAATTTTAGTTCCGCGTTTTTCCGCGGGAATTCTTACGTGGCGCAGACTCTGTGTCTATTTAGGCGCCATTGTGGTATCTCTTTTTTTTTGTTTATAGCTACTATTATATAGAAGTCAACAGAATTTGCCATTTTCGGGAAAAACGTCAAAGAGTGTGAAAGAGATCCAATTGGCCCCGACGCTGATTCTATACGGTTCCGATAGAGAAAGAACGTCGCCCAGCTCTCTGCTTTTTGAATTATTTTAGAAGTCACATCAGCAATCAATCAAGATATTGCAATGTAGGCAGATTTCCGATTTCTTCCACTTGTTAAATCAGTGAATCAAAATTTCTAAAAATACTGTCCAACTTTAATGATAAAAAAGTCGCAGTCTTTTAAAAGCAGAAAGTCTTTTTAAAAATATGCTTTATCACATACTAACAAAAAACGAAACGTGAACTGTGACTTCCTTTTTAAGCTGATTTAAAAGCAGGATTATTTAATAGGAAAGAAGCAAAATACCTATTGAATTAACTATAATAAAATATGATCTAGAATTGATTTAAGGTGCTTCTACACGCATGAACTTTTTGTCGGACCGATTTATCGGACCAACAAGAAGTCGACCGATTTTTCATACTAATTATCAACATTTTTTTAAGTCGTGGGCGGTGCTCTATTCAAATCAGTTCCTTATATTTTCCTCCTACAAAATAACGGTTACCGCTCACCATACACGCTTATTTCCATGCTTAAAGCATGCTACTTTTGAGCAAGTGCTACTTTGTAGCATGTGTGGACGAACGTGCTACTAATAAGCATACTCATTTTGAGCATACTCAAAAATCGCACGCTAGTCGATTTTTGAGCATGCCACCAGTAGTGCGGGTGGAAGGGGGAGTGTGGCGGAGTGCTTTAGCATGTGTTAACAGGTTTGCTTATTTTTAGGCATGCTAATAGAGGGTTAATGGCATGCTTATTGATAGCAAATGTGGACAGTTAATTAAGCATGCTCATATTTGGCATGCTTAAAAAGCATGCTACAATTGAGCATGTGTAACAGTAGCTTAAGCTTTTTTCTACAATAAAGAATAAAATGACAACAACGACAAAATCAAGATACAAAAAGATAAAAATATTTTAACGAAAGAGCCAAGGAGCCAACACACACAAGGCGGTTTTTCCGCCAAAGACCAGAAATGACCCGGCCTACTACGATTGATATTTACCATATACACATTGAGGATGCCTACTACAAATGAAAATGACCCGACCGAGTTTCCGCCGAGTGTGGCCGACAGTCGCGATTCCGCATATTTCGTCTTTCCCGGCTAAAAAACCAAAAAATGCATAAATAACAAAAGGAAAATTGATTGTTATATTTTAAGAAATCAATCAGTTGACTTAATCTTATCATTGCATTTTAAATTCATAAGTTTTCCAGTTTTCATTGGACGCACTGAAACTGAAGCTAAGCCTACAACGAAATTCAATGCCGAATCTTAATTCCTGTCCCTTTCACACGCGTTGTGCGTCTCTTATTTACATGTTTCAAGTAAATTATCGTTCGTTACGGAACAGTTTGGTTGTAGGCCCTAAGATTAGAATTATAATTATGTATATTACTACACACAAAAAAATCGGCTTAAAAATATTTTCATAAATTAGTAAATCTTCTGTAACGATTAAGTCTATATTAATTTAAACAAAATATGCCGGGAATGTGTCACCACTAAATCTCTCGTCGCCATCTTTTGATTCGGATTCGTCAGCATCAGATTTCTCAGTGCCGTAGTCCAGAGAATTCAAAAAATCCATCTGTTTTTTTAACATAACATCTTCAACGTTTATATGATTTTTTTTCTTATCTAAATCATCGGATAACTCTTTTGATATACTACTAACATTCTCTATGCGGCCAGGATTTTTAGTAGTAGTCAAAACTTTTGTAGTATTCTGTGCTATCTGTATATTTTGCGTGGTCGTTTTATTCACAGAAGATCTTATGTCCTTGTCTGTATCCTGTTCATAACCCTCGTCTAACCAATCAAGCGGTACGCGTTTATCTCCATCACTGCCTCCCGACACATCGATGCTATTCATATTCTTTTGCCTCTCTTTTAACTCCTGTAACTTAAACTCTGTCGTCTCCGTTGGTACTGTGACAGTCACGGGCTCACCCTCATTATCCAAATCTGTAGCAAGAGTCGTAGCGGTTGTCACTTCAAAATTATCTTCCTCTTCCACGTCTCCAGTGTATACTTCGATTTTTTTGGTCTCGTCTTTGACAACATTCTCCAATTTATCAAAATCATTATGTTCTGCTATTGTCACTGCGTGGTTTGTACCAAAGGCTCCCGGGACGATCGTAGTCTCAAATATTGGTGGATTCTCGGTGGTTTCAGTGTCTTTTTCATAGTATACAGCTTCGGTATTCGTATCTTCGAATATTATTTTCCCAGCCTGTTTATCACTTCCCACGGAAGCGTTCTGTTCAGCTGTTTCAGGCCCTATGTCACTAGTCTCACTTTCTTCCTTAATAAGTTTGTTGCTATTATCCAATGAGCTATCTTGATTCGATAAATTGGAAGTTGTTTTGTTAGTTGCTTCTATTTTGTTAGCCTTGGCAGCTTGATCCGAGATGTTTGCTTGAAGTACTTTTTTCTTAATAGGTTTCATGTCGGGTGCACTTTTGATAGCTTCGATCAGTAAGTCAATGCCGTCGTTTACTGAAAATTTTATTATTAAAAATAAGTGAAAGTGTTCAACAGTTAGTTCAAAAAATGCAGTGTAGCTGTCGATTATGATAAAACCTGTAAATACATATCTATACCTGGTGCAGCGTCCAAATGATGATTTTGCTTCAGTAAATACTCCATCAAGGTCAATAAATACTCCATAGCATCGTCATCCCTCATTGCGTTCCTCTTCTGCCGCTCATGACCTTCGCTGGGAGGCGCGCTGATTTTCAGGCTCAGTGTTTGTGCTACATCTTTCAATTTCTTCAGATTCTTTACAATATTATTAGCATAACGTACTATGGAATCTGTAGAATTTCTGTTATTTTGTATCATAACTCTTGTAGATTGGTCACATGGCATTCTCTGAAGTTTAACTAAAGAATGAGCCATCTTTTGTACAAGGTTTAGCTGTACTAGGGAAAAATTTTCTAACATTCTTTTCACCTTGTCTATATATGCTCCGTTTGTTTTATTTTGGTTTTTCTTAATTTCTCTGGTGACTGGAATTTTTTTCCGCACATCTAGTTGTGATGAATAAGGTACGTTTTTTGTTAAAATACTAATTATATCACTTAGTTTCTTAGCGAATCTTGCGACAAATTGGATGAATGCTCTTGTATTCTTTTTGATATATTCTATTTGAGTTTTTTCTGTAGTTGTTAGTTTACGATTACTTGTATAACGGTCTCTAAGTATAGCATTTAGTTTACTAATGTCGTCTTTGAATTTAGATTTTGAAGTTTCCATGTTTTCAGAGACACTAAGTGCTTCAACTTTAGGAAAATCTATCAAATGTAGTAGCCCTTTTATAATTTGTATCGTTTTAAGAACAGTGAACGATTCTGAATATAGCTCTTTTATTTTTCTATTTAGGGCAGGGTTGTTTATTTGCGACCGATCACAATCTTTAAAATTTTCGCATATCGTTTCTATTATTTGATGGTTAACTAATGATTCATCCTTAACTCTCATCATCCCTTTCCTCTTAAATTTCTTGAAAATCTTTCTGAAAAAATTCTTAAAATATTTAACTACATTGAGCCTTTTCGGCTTTACTCTTACCGTATTATTTTTGCGAAGTTCCCTTAGGAGTTTTTTTAAAGTATTTTGAAGACCGTCAATTTTTTGATATATCTTTTCGTGAAACGTTGGTGTATTATCTAGCGATCTTCTGCTATTTCTAGTATTTACAACTTTACTAGTATTAAATCTTGATGTGCTAGGAGTTAGTATTCTTACGATATCTCTCGGAAAACTTTTAGGCGACACTGTATCATTCAACTTGGAGACATTGAGATTATCGACAGGTACTTGTGTTGTTTTCCCATTTAACAGTTTATTCATTAGCTGGCTATTTTTGAACCATTTAATCAGTGACCATTCCTTGAATTTCAAATCGTTGAACTCAGACATAGACATATTGTTATCATTTCTTTGTTTATTCATTTTGACGTCTGATATCTCATACTTAAAGGCCTTAAGATCAATATCTTTAGTACTATATTTCAGTTCATCTTTGGGTATTTCTGTAATGTTATCTGAATTCAATTTAATGATACTGGTAAGGTTGACTTTAATAGTTTGGTATTCCACTTGATCTGTAGTATTAAAATATGGTTTTGGTATAAACACTGAGTATTTGTAATAATTATTTTTAGCTGTCATATTGCTGATATTCTTAATTTCATTTTCTGCAGATGTTAGATTAGGTACAATAGTCAAAAGTGAAGCTGAAAAATGCAAAAAAAAAACATGAATAAATTGCTTATGAAAATACAGGATGTATCTGTGAACATTTACATCCCTTTAACCACGTGTTCCAACCAATCATTCTGAACAACATTTGTTCAATAACGTTTGGAAATTCGCATTAAAAAAATTCAACTTATCATACAAAATCGGTCACGTGACTTGATCATTTTGTACGGGGAGTCGAAAAATTTTTTTTAATATGTCATAGAAGAAATGTTGTTCAGAATGGTTGATATAACACGAGGTTAAAGGTATGTAAATGTTCACAGATACACCCTGTATATGACATCGAAAACATGAATATTGATAGTTCGACTGTTTGAAATTCTTTTTCAATAGACTTATTTGTACGCATGTGCGAACGGCAAGTGCCTTTCTTCGCGGGTCTTTTTGAACACTCTTTCATGACGGGTAAAGAGCTTTTTCTGGTTTTTCATCGACTGAAAAATGTTAGCGTTTTCTTTTAAATATTTATGTTAAAATAAAAATGTAGTTTACCTACCTGTATTAGCGATAGTTAGATGGTTAGTTGTAGTTGTAGTGTTAGCGATAGTGTCTAAAACATCACCACTTATTTCTCTCTTCATCCGCCACTTCCTTTCAGGTGGTGATTTTGGATCTGTTTTTTTTTTAATTTTTTTTCCTTTATTTGCGTTTCTCTTTTGTTTATTTGTTTGTTTGGTCAAAGGTTTCTTTTTATTGGGATTGTTTTTCTTTTGCGCCCACGTTTTCTTCTTCTCAGGGGTAGACCGCTTATCATAATGTGTCTTATTCGGTCCTACATTCTTATATTTTCCATTACTTTTCTTTGAATTCTTCGCACAAGGTTGAGTATTGTGGTTTTTTTTCAAAGATCGTTTATGGACATTTTTCATTGAAGTAATATTCTTATTGGTTAGAAATTTTTGGGTTATCATCTTTTGAACTGCCTTTGCCACCTTCTTGTAAATCTCTTTTCTTATTTTCGCAGTATCATTTTTGTTTACCTTAATTTTCTCGTTTTTTGTCAGCGCCGCCATTTTAGCCGCTGTCGCTTTTTTTATTAACAGAGGCTTTGGAGAGGGGTTGTTAAATTTACGTAATGGGTTCGATTTAGATTTCCCTGTATTCATTATCGCTTTATTGTGATTCTTGAGAGCTGGTTTCCTGGGGCTAGCCTTCTGTGATGAAGCACGTGCTTTTGGGGATATGGTGGTCCTTTTGGGAGGTATCTTTTTTGGTGCAGGGCTTTTTGAAGCTCTTTTAGAAGAAGGTGTTTTGATTGAAGCGGTGCTTGGAGGAGGGTATTTAGGAGTCGGTCTGGAAGAAGCGCTTCTGGAAGTGCCTTTCGGTTTACCTTTTTTTGGTTTTCCCGTTCTTGCTTTATTTTTGTCTGATTCTTTTTCTGCAATGAAAAAATAAAGAAATTGTATAAAAAAAATTAAACTACCTTTACACATCATCATCTCTGATTTGAACATATGTGTCATTTTAATGACGCATCCATTGTCTTTGGATGGTTCCGTGTTGGTTCCATGTTATTGTGACAGTGACAGAGAAATGGTGGATGTGGTTTGGACATAGAATTAGAGCAGGGTGGCATCCTAAGTCTATGGGTTTGGACCATAGTGGACCCAGGGGTTCAAAGCGACAGTATGATGCAACCGGAACAAAACGCTAAGATGATTTTCTGCTAACCTAAGGTGATGAACGAAATAAAGAAGAGGCGTATACTCAGCAGTGGATTTGGGCTGATATCATGATGTCAGGTTGACTTTTGCGAGGGTCCGCACTTACTGTCAGGACAGAAGCTCAGAATGTGGCAGTCCCAGCGGCCGTGAACGTCGCAGTCACACACGGTGCAGCCGGTGCACCAATCCGCTGCAAAATTCATAAGAAAAACCATCAAAAAAGAGTTTAGTCTTTCTTCAAGAGCCGACAACGCATTTGAATTGGAGATCCATCCCTTACCATCAGATGTGCCGTCTGCTTGTAAAAACAGGTAAAAAAACTTATTCATCTAATAATAATATCCTCCAAACGATTTCGGCTGAGGCGGCCAATCTCTACGAACAGCCACTTACGCAAGATATATTATAGTGCTCAAGTGTGTGCTCAAACAAAAGTACATCCTCTATTTCCTTGCCCTCATATTCCGATGGGACACCAGTGTGACACGACCGGAAAGGGATCTGGGGCAGAAGCAACGGCATAACGTGCTTTCCGAGGCACGGGGGCTCAAGACCGCCAACATCCAGAATCCGGACTGACACTAAAAATCTCTTACCGAAAACTTAAATAATATTTTTTTTGGCCGGACCCGGGGATCGAACTCGGGAGCTCTTGCGCAGCTGTCGCTCGGTTCAATATCAATTGAGGAAACACAGATTGTAGTAACTCAGTGAGTGGCTGTCTGTACTGAGGCAGTTTTATACCTGCTTTTAATTAGTACATAAACTTTACTCGTACATATAATATAAAAATCTAAAAATTTAAAATTATTATGACCTGCTACACAAATATACCTATACGTACAAATGTTCTATATCTATCTTTTATACTTTTTATAAAGAGTTAAATTCAATAAACAACAACAAGGCTTATAGCTAAAATACGAAACACGTTCGCGATGTAATCTAAGCCTAGCCCCATCTATTGGTACAGTGTAAACTAATTTACCACATCTAAGCTAGAGCGGGCCACTACCACAGTATAACAAGATCTTTCCAAAGCCACTACTATACGGGGTGTATCTGTGAACACGTTAATATAGCATACAAGACTATTTAAATGATAAGGATTCATTCAGGTCATGTTAATCGATTAGTCTTTTTTTTATATTACGGCAGACAAACGAGCAGACGGCTCACCTGATGGTAAGTGAATTACCGCCGCCCATAGACATCTGCGACACACGGGGCATCACAGATGCGTTGCCGGCTCTAAACGGAGGAATAAGCTCTTTTCTTGAAGATCACCAGGTCGTATCTGTTCGGAAACACCATCGTTGGTAGCCGATTCCATAGTTTTACTACGCGCGGTACGAAGTGGCGTGAGAAGCGCATTGTGGTGGAGTAAAATCCATCCAAGTGACGTGGGTGAAATTTGGAATTTATTTCTTTTGAGTTGTTATTCAAAGTAGTCTGTTAACTTTGATGATTTTTTTTTTTTTTTGTTCTCAATTGAAACTTTATAACATAATCAATTTTTGAAAAGAGTAACTATTGAGTTCCTTGCTGGAGTTTTCTCAGTAGAAATCGACATTCACATAACATGTAGTGTTCTTGCCGTGTGGTCCACGGCAGAGTAGAATAGACCACCCTCACTCTTACCGAGGTGTCGTAAAAGGCGACTAAGGTAAAGCTGCTGGCATGATCATCAGCACCCAGAGAAGGAAAACTCTGAATTTATATCAAAACCCTCGCCAACCCGTCTGCCAAGCGTGGTGAGTATGGCAATTACCCCTCATGTGATTGAGGGAGGCCCGTGCCCCAGCAGTGGGGACTTAAATGGGCTGACGATGATGACGATGTGGTGTTCTGTATGGACCTAAATTGAATAAAGATTTTTATATTCTGCTTAAGGGATGTAAATGTTCACAGATAAACCCTGTATTATTATAAATCGTCTATTTATTTATTTAGTACAGCCACATGATACATATTATTACAATCACAAACCACTTATTAATAAGGTCACAGTTCTGATATGCATCAAAATAACGTCTATGCTAATTAATTCTAAAATGAATTAATAAAAAAACAAAAGCTACTTGCCAGATACAACTCAATGAAGATTGAAATATTTTGTCTTATTATGAACAAAATAATATTAGTATGGGACTATGATCTTATTACTAAACATGACCTAAAGTTATTACCGTACCTACCTGGCATCCCTGCCAACACGTAATGTTAAGGGACTTTAACACGTTTAGTTCTGGGACTATTTTTAGCGTTTTAAATAAGGGACTAAAGGATTAAGGTGACGCATCGATGAAACTAACGCCGCCAATCGATTGCCATTAATTGTGGCGAATATGAGACATTTTTTTAAAAAACGTACAACGGTGAATCCATAAAAATTAAGAATTTTTTGAGACAAAATTAAGTCAAGACTTCTTACAAGTATAGGGATACTTGTAAGAAAAGTGGCCACTTTAGGCAATCATCATCATCATCATCATCAGCCCATTTAAGTCCCCACTGCTGGGGCACGGGCCTCCCTCAATCACATGAGGGGTAATTGCCATACTCACCACGCTTGGCAGACGGGTTGGCGAGGGTTTTGATATAAATGCAGAGTTTTCCTTCTCTGGGTGCTGATGATCATGCCAGCAGCTTTACCTTAGTCGCCTTTTACGACACCTCGGTGAGTGAGGGTGGCCTATTCTACTCTGCCGGGCAATAATAAGAATTATTACACAATTACATCTTTAAAAAATCTTAATACTTTCCTTTATGGATTCACCGTTGTACTTTTTTAAAATGTCTCATAATCGCCACAATTAAGGTGTTACCGACTCCTTAGGAGGCGTAAACCTCCGTCGGTATTAGAAGTGTTTTTTAGTTTCGAAAATCGAGGTGTCATGGAATATCATTATCGTTTGTTTGTGTGTTGATATGTGTCAAAATGTAAATACTAGAAAATTACTAGAAATATATTTATTTGAGTAAAGTTATAATTTTGGTTATTATTTACAATAAAAGACCACTTGAAAACATAAGGTGACGGGTGGGGTACACTAGCGACGCCAACCGGTTTTAATGTTTAGCTACTAAAAATTAAACTCTATTGGCGTCGCTAGTGTGCCCAACCCGTCACCTTAATGCAAATCTATTGGTGGTGCTAGTTTCGTCGAACTACTATTTCAAACTACGACTAGATACTAATTTAAATACCGAACTAAAAAGCTAATTATAATGATTTTAATTTAAATACTAGCTGGACCTAAGAGGTCGTATTCCCGGGGGATCTTGGCGATAACGCTGATGACGTCCTTGCGGTCATTGGCCTGGCTCATCAGCTTGGCGAGGGCCTTCCTGTCCCCAGGCACTGGAAGCAGTTTCTAACTGAGCATCAGTCCATAGCCTGTGTCCATCTATTGCTGGACGTAGGCCTCTATCATGAGATCGGGTCAATAGGCAACTTGTGTCCAACCTGGCAGACTTAATTACATCTTGCTGCGCTAGATATTTATTCCAGGCTTTTTCTCATGCAATCATTGATAGCAGGTTTCTAAAGGTCATCAGTCTAACGCTTACCTAACAAAGGTGCCCTTAAACGAAGCTGACGTCACGACCGAAAAAGAGTCAGAGCCCAAATGGAGAGAATCCTTTCAAAGGCGCTGTCTGTCTCTTTGTTTGGGTGCGACAATTATATTCTACGACAGTTACGAGACAGTTTCGTTGTAAGCCACCAGCTCTTCACTTTGAGACTTTATTTGCGTCCTAGGCAAGATGTGACCCTCGGGAAATACAATGAGAGGAGCATGCCTTATGCACACTCCGGCAACGGGTGCCAGCGTGAGTTATGTAGGCATACCCACCAAAACTCCAGTGGTATACCCTCACTCCATATTAGATCAAGTAAACCTAGTGTAGCCATGCCTCTACAAAGTTCAAAATATACTCCAAAAATTGTTCATTTTGCGGCAGATGATAACCAGAAAGAGCTGACGGCCAGAAAGAGCTGGTTATTTACTAGCTGTACCTATCAGATTAAACTGTTATGAGGACATGACAATGATAAGTCCACCGTTAGATGTGGCCTCCATCACACTGCCTCACACATCTTCATCCCTGGCCTTCATCACCCAGTCACTACCAGCTGGCCTTCTGTAGTCAATAGCTCAGGAGAAACAGCAGATACTGACTTGACCCATCAGATCGTCCTGAGGAGTTGGCGCTGTCGACACCTCGATGGCTGGCCAGGCTCAGGATTTTGGCGGTAGCTTTCATGTCCTGACGCACTGGTAACAGGTCCTGGATTTCTGAGAAACTATTTTCATTCATATCTTCCGAAAGGTATACCTATAATACGTCGATTAATGAACAGATATGGAGATGACTGACCTGGTGGACATCCTTCGCTGAAGCTGCTCTCGTAAGGCTTGCAAGTTTCCGGCGTCTGCTTGTCGAACACTAAATACAAATAAAGAAAGTTTTTAATAAAATGTTGCAAAAATTGCTAACACGGAGTGACGGGCACAGAAAATTGCTAACACGGAGTGACGGCCACAGAAAATTGCTAACACGGAGTGACTGCCACAGAAAATTGCTAACACGGAGTGACGGCCACAGAAAATTGTGAACATGGAGTGACGGCCACAGAAAATTGCTAACACGGAGTGACGGCCACAGAAAATTGTGAACACGGAGTGACGGCCACAGAAAATTGCTAACACGGAGTGACGGCCACAGAAAATTGTGAACACGGAGTGACGGCCACAGAAAATTGCTAACACGGAGTGACGGCCACAGAAAATTGTGAACACGGAGTGACGGCCACAGAAAACCGGCGTAAAGCGGCACTTTGCTGTGTTTCACTGCGTGAGTGTACGTACCGGAGACCCGATCCGGGGAAAAGGGGTTTAATGGTTGGCAGCGCACTTGTGCCTCCACTGGTGTCGCGACTGTCCATGGTCGACGGTAATCGCTTACCATCAGGTGATCCATCTGCTCGTCTGCCACCTAACACTAAAAAAGCATACATCTTATTTTAAATTTTGGTTTTTTCTATTGATTTTGGTTTCCTCCCTCCTAACCGTCAATAGTGAGCCGATAGGGTCCATACCTTAGATTAAATAAAAATAGCTGATTTAATCTGACTGACCGGATGTCGCAATGGTAGAGACCCTGCCTCTTACGCTTAAGGTCGTGGGTTCGATCCCCACCCTGGACAAACATTCGTGCAATGAACACTTGTGTTTTTTCGGTGTCTGGGTATAATATATGTATTTAAGTATATATTTGAGTTCCTCTGTTGTCTGGTATCTGTAACACAAGTGCTTAAGCTACTTAGTACGTAATCAGGTCAACGTATGAGATGTTGTGAGAATTATTATTATTATTAAATCGAAGGTCCATACAGTAGTCCTATTTTCTTTATTGAAATATCTTATTTGTACAGTATGGCTTTGCAATAATTGATTGAGTTAAAAACCTGACATAGACTTGCGAACAAATGTATACTATTCTGCCGCGCTAACAATGAGAGCAATAACCCTTTCTTAAAAAAATGAGTTATGTACATGTCCTGAATCGTCATGCAATACTCTATACTCCCGTCATACGCCTATTTTTGAGATTTACTTTTTAAACTCTTAAGCTAAGAAAATAATTTATATCAAAACCCTCGCCAACCCGTCTGCCAAGCGTGGTGTCTATGGCAATTGCCCCTCATGTGATTGAGGGAGGCCCGTGCCCCAGCAGTGGGGTGGGTTAAATGGGCTGATGATAATGATGAAGAAAGTAATAAGCAACACTTTAACCGTCATTTTCTTAAGTTCAAAATTTCTGACTTACTGCCTTTACTATAAGCGCGGCAGTATTAAAAAAGAGACAAACAGACAGACGGCAACGCTTATAGGTAATCCGAAAACACGCTTGCTACGTTACGTTACTGTCATCATCGCACTTGGTGCGGTACGGGTTTCAGAGTAAGCCCTTTACCCGAGTTACATCTCGCACCTTGCTTGGCGCGGTGTTTACGCTCATCTGGGAGAGGAGGCCTCCCGACACAGCGCTGTTAGGGCGGTCTTCGACTCCTGTGGGGCCTGCCGGCGGCCTATTTGGCGCTAGTCTGTCAGGGAGGGGGGGAAAGGGGTAGTCGCCGTGATCAGTCTCGAGGGAGATGTACACAGAGTGCTCTTTTGCTGTTTTGGTTTTTTTTTTATTAGCGTCTATTTGTTTTTATTTCTTTTGTACATCTCGTCTTTCGTTTCCTGCTGGACGGGCAGTATTCGGATTCGGTCGGGGGCAGGGGTGAGGGTGGGGTATGGGCGAGGGCGGGGAACACGCTTGCGCGATGTAATCAACACCTAACGACATCTATTGGTGTAGAGTAGAACTAATGTCCCGAAACGAAGTGAAGACGGGTTACTAGTAGAGATTTAAAAAGCTTTAGGTACCAACTGATAGAAAGTAACGATACCTTTACTTGTAGTAAAGCTTAGACAATAAGTAGAACCTATAGTTATTAATTTTCTTAAGGGGTATGGTAGGGCATACTAGCGACGCCGAACGATTTTAATTTTTAGCTACTAAGCTGAAAGAAAGAAAATACATCATTGGCCACAAACAATATACAATAATACAGAATGACATAACATATGAATAGATGCAGAGCATACTCGTACAACAGCGGAAACATTAAATGGTGGATATTCATTTTGTAAGGAATAAGTGAAGGGTGTGGCCAATCAAGTCATATCAAGCCAGCTTGAAAAATAGATCCAGATCTATTTTAAACAATTTCGGGGTTACAACCTCCTCGACACACACTGATACTATTTTATTACACAATTTCGGGGTTACAACCTCTCGACAAACACTTATACTATTTATTACAGAACCATGTACAAATGTTGGGTCCGTTTTTATACGCGAAAAATTGATTCACGCCAAAAATGACCGCGTGAATTAATATTTCGCGTACGCGTTGGATCCAATATTTGTGCATGGCTATTTACCTAGCCCTATCCGCCTATAGTGTGCCCTATCCGTCAACTTAAGGTGACGGATAGGGCACACTAGCGACGCCAATTAATTTTATTTTTTAGCAACTAAACCGGATATCTTTTTAACAATTTCGAAGCTGCAGCCTCTCGGAAAACACGTACCTATACTATTTACTTAATACTTATTCTTAACTTTTCTAATTCTTTTTAAAACGGCTACTTATGGTGTTATCCAAATTTTGATTGCAAAAACAGATCAAAATAACATCATCATCAGTCTGTATTATAATCCCACCGCAGGGTATAGGCCTCCTCCTGTGCTCGCCACTCGCAACGGTCCTGGGCCAGCCTCATCCAGGACTTACCCACACCGCTCTGTCTATGTCGTCAACCCATCTGGTTAACGGGTTAATTATTAAATGTCCTCCAAACCGATATTTCGGTCATGGCGGCCAATCTCAGCGATCAGCCATATTATAGTGCACAAGTATTTGCGCAAACACAAGTGCACTCTCTATTCCCGTACCCTCTTATTTCGATGGGACACTTGTGTGACACGACCAAGAGGGATTAGGCGCAGGACCACCGGCTTAACGTGCTTTCCGAGGCACAGGGGTACATGACTGCCAACTTCCAGACTCCGGGCTTACACTGAGAATTTCTTAACAGAAAAACTCAGGTACAAATTTTGGCCCGGGACCCCAAGCGCAACCGTCGCTTTAAAATACGACCTACTAACCATTGCGCTACCAAGGTAGTCAAATATTATTAAATAAATAGTATTAAATGTTTGCTTAAAGACTCCCGCTCCGAAATTGTTTAATATAGATTCGGTTTAGTAGCTAACTATTTAAATCGATTGGTGTCGCTAGTTAGGGCTACCCGTTTAAACTACGCCAGAGTACAATACTTACTGTCACGTGCTGCGTCTCGGAAGAAAATATCAGTCAACCCTAGCGGACTTCGACGCACCCTCGTGTCTCTGAAACAAAATAATTATTTAAAGTTTAAGGAAAATGTCTCCGCCTTTATTATTTTGGTTTCCAAAAGAGTTTCGTTACTAGAAAAGTTTCAGAACCAGAATTCTAGTTTCTACTATCGTCTTTGGCAACTGGTTGAGTAGCAAAAATATTAGTTTTTCTTCGGCAACTGGTTGTGAATCTTAGTTGCCAATGTGGCCGGAGGACTACTATGGTACGCCCTGTGGCTGGGGGCGTTTAAGAATACTGCCAAAGTTCTCCAGGCCTGTCGTAAGAGGCGACTAAACGAGCTTTCGGAGTATGAGAGCGTATCCACTGCTGGGGAGTGGCTTGCTCAGCATACGACTCCGCGGGGGACGACATTATTGGGTGTCCTGGTAGGTCGTACTGAGTTGAAGGGCTGTATTGCGCCAGATAGGGGTGAAGCGGCGAGCGCGATTAGCGGTACGGTCTAGTCCTGGCTGTGAGGTTTCCAACCGCGATTGCGCGGAGATGGACACCCCAGGGGTTTTAGTTAGGGTTTGACCACCTTGTTCCCTACATGTAGCAAGGTGACGGCCATGATTGTTTCTGTTGGAAATATATAAACGCATCAAACCTCTTTTGATGTTAACAAAAGAAAGATACCTAAAATGTCTTTTAGACAGCTTATGTGAGTGATCGGAGCCATGTCGCGATAGTCTAAGTTTTTTCTGCTGAATATTATTTTAATCCCAATGTCTGGTGGTTTTTCTGCTTAGCTAGCTCTCCCTCTAACAGTTTCCACTGAAAAAAAAGGGCTACTATGCTAGCAGCCGGAATTATTCTCCTAGCAGAAAAGTAGTTTCAAGACTTACCTCATCGTAATGGAATTCTTGTAAGAGCCAGAGTCGTATCTCCCATTCTCCCGCTGCCAGCACACAGCTGTGCCATTGCTCTGGCAGAAGTGTAAATAGCACAGGCTCCCACTGAACATCTCTTCTTTCTCTCTTATATAAATAGCTTCTTTCAGTCTAGACAGTCTTTTTTTATTACATAGGTGGCAGACGAGCAGACGGATCACCTGATGGTGAGCGATTGCAGCCGCCCATGGACACCCGCAACACCAGTGGAGTCACAAGTGCGCTGCCAAAATTTAGACTCCTCTTTTCCCCCAGATTGGACCTCCTCTACTACCCTCTAGTACCCTCACTCACGCAGCGAAACAGCACAGTGCTGCTTCACGCCAATATTCTGTCAGGTCGTGGTATCAGTCCGGTCGAGCCGGCCGGTTGATGCCGAAGCGTGGCTCTCCCACGGTCTTTTACTACGCTAGCAGAATACAAGTAGAAGAAGAAGTAGTACCCAGTTTCAAGACTCATCTCTTCTTAATGCAATGCTTGTACGAGCCAGAGTCGCATCTCCTATTCTCCCGCTACCAGCACACAGATGTGCCATTGCTCTGGCAGAAGTAGAGATAGCACAGGCTCCCACTGAAGATCTCATCTTTCTCTAGTTACTTTCAGTCTGGACAGTCTTCTTCTACGGTAGCAGAACGATTCTACTAGTAGAAGCAGAAGTAGTACCTAGTTTCAAGACTAACCTCTTCTTAATGGAATGCTTATACGAGCCAGCGTCGCATCTCCTATTCTCCCGCTGCCAGCACACAGCTGTGCCATCGCTCTGGCAGAAGCACAAGTAGCACAGGCTCCCGCCGACTGCGTTCGGGCTGGACTCCCGCCGGAAGAAGTACCCCTCCTCAGGACAGGAATCAATCGGTATGATCACGTACTTCGTGTCTTTGGGCGGAGTTATATCTGTAAGGAAAAGGTATGTTTGTAAGTGTATTTCCCTGTCATCATTTTTTTTATGTGATAGGTGGCAGACGAGCAGACGGATCACCTGATGGTAAGCGATTGCCATCGCCCATGGACACCCGCGACACCAGTGGAGTCACAAGTACGCTGGCAACCTTTAAACACCCCTTTCCCCGGATTGGGCCACCAGTACCCTCACTCCGCAAAACAGCACAGTGCTGCTTCACGCTGGTTTTCTGCGAGGCCGTGGTATCACTCCGGTCGAGCCGGTGCAGTTATACCGAAGCCTGGCTCTCCCACGGTCAAAATGTCAACAAAGTCTGTTCTAATCATATGGCTGCCCTGAAGTTTCTTAGTAATTTTTAAGGCTCTGTACTCAAAGGGTAACAAATTGGGACTAGATTTACTAAGGCTCTGCTTTTTGTCCGTTAATTCGTTTGTCACCGAGCTGTAGTCTGTTTCTCATCAACCTTAGTAAGTAGACAAGGTTTTTTATGCTATACCCAAAACTGGAATTCAAGACCAAATAATCTACTAAAATGTTGCCACTGCAATAAAATGATCGTACAATAGTATATACCTATTTCTTAAAAACATACGCCAACATAATTTGTTTATTGGTAATTTTAATTATACAATATAAACAAGTAATTTTATTCATAAATTCATAAAACTTTATTGTGCATGAAATCAGGTACATATTTACAGATCTTTTGAAACAATTAGTTCTCTAACTTCTACCTTTACAGGTGTATGCACATTATTTAAACTTAATTAACAATCTATTTCAACTTAGTAACTACATCATTTTATTTTCCAATATATTTTTTAATTATTAGAATTCAGACATTTCTAACTATTAACAAAATTTATTCCATTAACCTTAATACATAATTTCAAATCACCTAAATCAAGTAATACATAATATAGTTGATTGACAATGTTAATAATATATGCTTAGTGACGAATTTAATTATTTTTAATCCAATTTAATTAATGTATATAATGCAATGTCAAGTAATCAAAAGTAATAAAATAATACATTTCCGTGATGTCAGTATTCTTGTCTACATTGATATATTTACATAAATACAAGACAATTTTATAAAAACTTAATCATCCGTAATGTTTGGTAGAAAAGCTGGTATTGAGCTTGTGTCACTTCAGGTGTTAATAACATTTGGTACAACATTTGAACTTACATGTTGTTTCGTGCAGTGAGGTGCCGCAAAGGGATATTAATATAGGAATCTTAGAATTTTAATCGTTTTAAACAATGCTATTGTGTGTTGAGTGAGTTGTCATCTGAACCACTTGCTAGGACCTAAGAGAGTCTTAAAACCTGCGATTTCGTTAAGAGTAGTCTCGGCAGAATCCATTGGTCGAGTGACCGACTTAGATTCCATAGTCAGAGATTCTGTCATTAGTGATGGTGAAGATGAAGATGTAATTAAGTTTCTATTTTTCGAGAAAATCCTTATCATGAATTGTGCCAGCCTATACTAAGAAAATAAGCATATAACAAAAAGGTTGAAAAAACCTGAAAACTTAATTTGACAATGACATAAGTGACATTAATAGATTGGACACCGAACTGTCGTAGTTTTTTTGGTCTTGAATTCCAGTTTCGAGTTATAGAGGCGGACAAACGAGCAAGCGAGTCGAGCGAGGTGAAATGTTTCTTTACAGATTTTGTACACATTAGGTACGTATGTATTTATGTTGCCGCTATAACAACAAATAATTTTATTTTGTTTTTACAAATAAAATCAATATTTAAGGGGGCCCATTTTTACTGGACATTAGTAACGCTGAAAATATAATAATGAGCTTTTTATTGATTTTAAAAATAAATTTACAGGTATTTTTACATTTTCCTAAATATATTCAACATTTTTCTTTTAAAAAATATCAAAGTATTATTACAGTGTTTACATTGTTGGTTGTCCTAATAAATATTATTAATATTTATTTGGGAAACAAACAATTACATTTGGCTTAAAATTAAAACAAATACAAATAACACAGAAATCAGTAACGTTTCCACAGTTCAGTATTAAAACATAAACATAGGTAAATTAAAAGTAGATAAGTAGATAAGTACAACCTGTGCGGATAAAGAATGGGATTAGAAATGGCGGCGCATCTATGCACTTCTCGCTCGCACACTATTTACGTCTATACTCGCACCCCACGAGTGCGAGTATAGACGCAAATAATTCACCTGGAAATGTCTCTGATATCATGTACATTACACGACAAACTGCAAGTTAAATAAAAACTTGGAAAAACTAAACCAATAACGAAACAGTGGCCATTGTTAACGAAGTTGTTATATTATACGCGGTCTCCAAAAAACAGACGATATGAAATGGAGCCGCGAATCAAAACCATGCAAGGTTCGATAACATGGCTCAAGACGGGATATAGATTTAAAAAAATCCTAAGACATTTAAAAGAAAACCGGCGGGAAGCAGTACTGTGATGTGTTTCGCTACGTGAGGGAGGATACCGGAGGCCCAATCTGGGAGAAGGGGTGTTTAAAGGTTGGCAACGCACTTGTGACTCCACTGGTGTCGCGGGTGTCCATGGGCGGCGGCAATCGCTAACCATCAGATGATCCGTCTGCTCGTCTGTCATCTGTCACATAAAAAAAAACATTTAAACGAATTATTTTATAAATATTAAATAAATAAATATTTTACAAAATTACATAGTAGGTACATTGATTTGACTCCATAAAAGTATTCCAATTTTCTCAATTTAAAATAAGAACGTTTTGTTATATGTCGCCAATATTAACTTCTTTGAACTTTTTTCCTTGATTGATTTAAATGCTTAAGGTGACGGGAAGGGCACACTAGCGACGCTAATCGATTTTAATTACCCGACTACGGCAAAGCAAAAGGAGGGTTATGATTTTGACAGGCTATGTATGTATGTATGTATGTATGTATGTATGTATGTATGTATGTTCATCTGTTTCCACGTAACTTCTTAACTACTTATCAGAATTCGACAAATGACATATCATTATAAGCGTCTTGATCGTCCGCTGGTTATAGGCTATATGAAGTTTCACAAAATCTAATGTGGCGCCCTCTAGCGGACAAAACATACAGAGTAAAAAAATAAAGTTATGATAAATATGCCGTGTTTGGTATCATTTGAAAGCGCTTGACTTGTACATTTTGAATATATATATATATTACTAGCACTTGGACACCAAAATAGTACAAATAAAATAAAAGTAAAAAAACTAAAACCCAACTACGACAAAAAACGTCGCTGAAAAATTATAAAACGAGCCTTCGTTGGCAATTTATGCAATATTCACTATGTAGAGATAAAATTTCATGTTTGGAAAGGCGTAGTCACACGTTAAATATACTACCCTTTGACAACGTGTGACTGCGGATTTCCAAACATGAAATTTTATCTCTACATAGTGAATATTGCATAAATTGCCAACGAAGGCTTGTTTTATACTTTTTCAGCGACGTTTTTTGTCGTAGTTGGGTTTTTTTTAGCTACTATACCGGATCTGTTTCATACAATTTCGGGGTTGCAATCTCTTGGCAAACACTTATACTATTTATTAAATAACCGTGCACAAATGTTGGGTTAGTTTTTGTACGCGAAAAATTGATTCACGCCAAAAGTGAATCAAATTTCGCATACGCGTTGGACCCAACCTTTTTTGAATGGTTATTTAATAAATAGTATAAATGTTTGCCTAGAGGTTGTAACCCTGATATTGTTTAAAATACATCCGGTTTAGTAGCTAAAAATTAAAATCGATTAGCGTCGCTAGTGTGCCCTACCCGTCACCTTAATTAAAAGCTAATCGAGTGTAGATAGATGTAATGATAAATTAATAATAGATATACCTCTGCGTATGTGTATAAGTATGTCTAGATATAAAGAGTGCGGTTCCCACGGCTTGCACTAGGAAATGTACCTTGAATAGAATACATTAAGTAGAAGCATAAGTCTATTATGCAAGACTTGCATAAGCTATTATGGATTTGTGCAAAAAGATATTAACAAATCACAACAAGACATTGCCACTTTTGCCGGTTATGTCCAAAATGTTTAAGCGATATAAAAAAAGCATCGAGGTATTTTTTTTATTATGGCTCTACCCGAAGATAATTCGCCAATGTCAAGTACCTACCTTATTGAGAATAAGTAGGTACAACCTGTGCGGATAAAGAATGGGATCATAAATGGCGGCGCATCTATACACTTCTCGCTCGCACACTATTTGCGTCTATACTCGCACTCGTGGGGTGTGAGTATAGACGCAAATAGTGAGCGAGCGAGAAGTGAATAGATGCGCCGCCATTTCTGATCTCATTCTTTATCCGCACACGTTGTAGTCAACACTCGAAGTCAATCAAAGTCACAGTCACTCAATAAAACTCCGGTGTTTTACGTTTTATCGACCTACGGATTCAGCCGATATCACTCTAAAAGCAATCGCGGGTTTTAAGACTATTAGGTCCAAGCAAGTTGTCACGAGACAACTCACTCGACGCTTTTTAACACTGCTATTGTAGCAGTGTTAAAAACAATATAATCCAACGATTCTTATTATTAGGATCACTTTGCGGCACTTCACTGCACAAATTAACACCAAAAACCACTAGACACTAATTTAAAACCTTTGAATTGCATCAGCCCATGCGGCTTGTTTTAGCCCTACCCGCCGAATCCAGGGGGTCTAATTTGAAGTTAACTTTGAGACTCAACCAAACGTATTTGACGACGTTTCCTAATTTGAAGTGAACATTGCGTCGGTTGAACTCAACCGAAACTCTTTTGACACATCTCGCCTCAAACCCTAATTTGAAGACGCCTAATGCTCAACCAAAATATCGAATTTGACATTTCTTGTCTCGCGTCTTTATGTCAAAATTCACGATAGCTCGAAAGGTGTTTTGGTTCGGTTGAATGGATTTATGGTGTATTAAAAAGGATCTTTATGTCTTTGTAAATAAGGTCCAATGACTTACATATCAATAAAGATTAGTTTAAAGCGGAGTTTCTTGGTATAAAATGTTGAAATTGCTATACCTATATAGATGATTATGAATACATAGAGTACTTAGGTACTTTTAATGCTTAATCAAAGTTTTCATGTATGAATCTTAGTATTCTCAGTACTTACGTTTAAATATGTAAATTAATTTACATTAAGTGCCTATTTACCTACTTACTGAGAATTTTTGTAGATTTATGCCAGTGAGAATATGTATGGTATAGTTCAATGATTCATGCAGATTTAAGTAGTAAGTATACTAAGTACCTACCTAGTGGTGTAGGCTTCTTATAGATAAACTAGATTCACTAAGTAATTAGTCTTTTTCTGCGACTAAGTACATTGTATTCTTCAAACTTAATCTTAACAGTTCAAAAGTTTGAAACTTTTGATGGTTTAATTAGGTATTATTTATATAGGCTTTTGATTCAATTAGGTATTAATCCACCAAAGTACAAAGTGAAATACATTTTGAGGGTTTTAACCATTTGCAAGCCTCAATTATGTATTACAAGAGGCAATAATTTTGCCTAAGTTCCTACTTTGTCTACATTACAAGTATACGTAATAAGTTTTCTCTTTCCTTAAAAAGTAGGTATACCTACCTACTTACCTTTGTGTTAGGTTCCTACATAACTATTTAAGTACCTAGTTATCTACTTATAAATTTTACAATTTTGGGGTAATTTTGGATATCCATTAAAGATTACACAGTACCAACCAGTTAAACTTATGTTTAACTGGTTTAATACATTTGCTCCACTATTAGTTAGTGAATTTCAATATATCCCATAGAATATTTCACAACATCACATATGTACATTGATCTGACTCCGAGATAGGTAGCTCAAGCACCCGTGTTACGGATATCATAGTCCACAGTGGGATTACAAATATATACATATAATACTTTTCTTTTGTAAAAACATACTAATACATAGAAAACACCCAGACCAATACAAACAGACATGTACATGTACACAAATGTTTGTACTGTATGGGGATCGAACCAGCAACCCTTGAACCAAAGCCATCGTTCACTACCACTGTTCCAAAAGCCCTGTTAACACTCATGCGATTAACATACTAATTAACAGGAGAGCAGTACATAAGGAATGAAAAAAACAACAAAGTACATGTGATGGAATCATTTATTAAAATAAATAATAAAAGATACAATAATGTTATCCTATTTTAAGAAGAAACTATGTACACACACATATTTTGTATTCTTTCTGTGCAATAAAGGATGTCTATCTATCTATCTTCACACACCCACTTAGTATTAATTAATAACCTTCAACTATTTACAAATAAAACAACGCCCCATTGTCCAATGGTTTAAGACGGTTCTGACGATGGCCCTGTGGCCATGATCTCGGGGTCATGGGTTCGATTCCCGGGTCGAGCAAAGTTTTGAATTTTCCGAACATAGTTCGGGTTTGTGATCACTAATCCGCATTTGGCAAGAGTGATGATTAAGCCTAATCCCATCATAGTAGCGATGACTTGATTTCTATGATGGGGGTCTTAGCCCTACAAAGGGAATAATTAAGCTGATACTTTACTTTATTTACATAATAAATGATGACTGAATGATGCTTGTCCATAGGTACTTATCAGTTGAATTATAACAAACTATTTTCAGCAAATAATTAACTTCGTTTAGCAATGAAACCCGGAGTACTGGAACTGGGTATGTTTCTTCTAGCGGAGATCTGTGCAATGCTGGTAGATATTCTGCAATAATCATAAAGGAGTTTTAAATAAAATAAATAAATACCTAATAATAAAAGTATTTTTATTGCTCTCTCATACAAAAAACTGTTGGTAGGTACATAGGTATTTCGATTACAATCATACTTATTAAGTAAATAAAAACAAGCTATTTAATTTTAAAATGGAAATAATGTAAAAATAAACTCAAATGCATATTTCTACCAACGAGCTCCATATGCACTTAAGATTACTTGAATAAGTTTCTGTAACATGTAACCATGATTAATTTGGTGTGGTTCCCCCGTCTAAGGGTTGTTAAGGTCAGACGGCAGTCCCTTCATAGTAATTGCCAGACTTGCCAAATCCTCGATCATGGCTCACGGTACACTGGCCTCCAAAATCATAGGTTCTGGACCACCAACCAAGAATAACACTGCAAGGATTTGACAACCCATTTGGAACGGTAGTGAATGCTGCCTTTGTTCCAAGGGTTGCGGGTTCAATCCCCGCACAGTACAAACATTTGTGTGCATGAACATGTCTGTTTGTATTGGTCTGGGTGTATTTCTATGTATTATTAGTATGTATTTATTAAAGAAAAGTATTTATATGCATATATTTGTAATCCCACTGTTGATTCTGATATCCGTAACACAGGTGCTTGAGGTACCTATCTTGGAGTCAGACCAATGTATGTGATGTTGTGAAATATTTATTTATAAGGATTACACTTTTGTATACATGTTTCAAACAATTATATTATCTTTATCTTAATGTTTTTTCTTTCAGTAAGGAAATTAGTTATAGCACAGATATTATAGATTCAGTTAAATAACTTTTTGTTATTTTGATTACCTCCGGTGAGATGTTCACTTTTTTCAACTCATTCTCCAACAGTCATTCTAGCTCAGCTTTCTATTACAGTTTGGTACAATGGAGAACTTTGATGTCTTGTTTACTGAAATATTTAATTACAAATGGTTAAATTATAGAAATGATGTTTCAAAGTTGTTCTTTCTAAAGTGTAAATTGGAATAGTCATCATCATCAGCCCATTTAAGTCCCCACTGCTGGGGCACGGGCCTTCCTCAATCACATGAGGGGTAATTGCCATACTCACCACGCTTGGCAGACGGGTTGGCGAGGGTTTTGATATAAATGCAGAGTTTTCCATGTCTGGGTGCTGATGATCATGCCAGCAGCTTTACCTTATTGGCCTTTTACGACACCTCGGTAAGAGTGAGGATGGCCTATTCTACTCCGTGGCCGAGTGGTCCCCGGCAGAGTAAATTTAATAACAAATAAACTTATTTAGGTAGGATTATGCGACTAACCTAACTTATACTTGATTTTACTTAAGAAAGTAGAGTCTTTAGATAACTATAGAACTTGTATATAAGCATAATACTAATGTACATACGCTTTCAAACAATTTTACAATATTTTAAATTATGTATTGAGATTGCATATTTATCGTACGTACATACTTATGTCAATAATTTACAAGTTTTTTTCTTGTTTCACAGATGGCCACAGATAACTATATGGGCTATGATGTAGAAAAATAGCAAGCTGTCAGATTTTTTAAAATATTTTAACATTTTAATGTTTTTATTATTTAAAATCTTTCTTTCAAACACATTAAACAATAGTCCTTTAATTTAAAAAGTCAAATATCTTTCATTCGTTAAAAAAATATTGTTAATTATAAATAAAATCAATTCAATTGGTTTTATTTGATGTGGGTCTTTCGGCGACACTATCATCGCGAATATCATTCCCCCAGGGGAATATCGACCCCAGGGGGTCTAATTTCAAGTTACCACGTACGATCGTTCGATCGAGCCGACAGTCAATCAATTGTAGTTTAGTTTGGCAATTTGAAATACCATCGTATGGGACACTTTCGTACGGATCCGACCATAGACTCTCGTGAATGAATGATATTCGCGATGATAGTGTCGCCGAAAGACCCACATCAAATAAAACCAATTGAATTGATTTTATTTAACAATATTTTTTTTAACGAATAAAAGATATTTGACTTTTTAAATTAAAGGACTATTGTTTAATGTGTTTGAAAGAAAGATTTTAAATAATAAAAAACATTAAAATGTTAAAATATTTTAAAAAATCTGACAGCTTGCTATTTTTCTACATCATAGCCCATATAGTTATCTGTGGCCATCTGTGAAACATTAGAAAAAACTTGTAAATTATTGACATAAGTATGTACCTACGTACGATAAATATGCAATCTCAATACATAATTTAAAATATTGTAAAATTGTTTGAAAGCGTATGTACATTAGTATTATGCTTATATACAAGTTCTATAGTTATCTAAAGACTCTACTTTCTTAAGTAAAATCAAGTATAAGTTAGGTTAGTCGCATAATCCTACCTAAATAAGTTTATTTGTTATTAAATTTACTCTGCCGGGGACCACTCGGCCACGGAGTAGAATAGGCCATCCTCACTCTTACCGAGGTGTCGTAAAAGGCCAATAAGGTAAAGCTGCTGGCATGATCATCAGCACCCAGACATGGAAAACTCTGCATTTATATCAAAACCCTCGCCAACCCGTCTGCCAAGCGTGGTGAGTATGGCAATTACCCCTCATGTGATTGAGGAAGGCCCGTGCCCCAGCAGTGGGGACTTAAATGGGCTGATGATGATGACTATTCCAATTTACACTTTAGAAAGAACAACTTTGAAACATCATTTCTATAATTTAACCATTTGTAATTAAATATTTCAGTAAACAAGACATCAAAGTTCTCCATTGGACCAAACTGTAATAGAAAGCTGAGCTAGAATGACTGTTGGAGAATGAGTTGAAAAAAGTGAACATCTCACCGGAGGTAATCAAAATAACAAAAAGTTATTTAACTGAATCTATAATATCTGTGCTATAACTAATTTCCTTACTGAAAGAAAAAACATTAAGATAAAGATAATATAATTGTTTGAAACATGTATACAAAAGTGTAATCCTTATAAATAAATATTTCACAACATCACATACATTGGTCTGACTCCAAGATAGGTACCTCAAGCACCTGTGTTACGGATATCAGAATCAACAGTGGGATTACAAATATATGCATATAATACTTTTCTTTAATAAATACATACTAATAATACATAGAAAACACCCAGACCAATACAAACAGACATGTTCATGCACACAAATGTTTGTACTGTGCGGGGATTGAACCCGCAACCCTTGGAACAAAGGCAGCATTCACTACCGTTCCAAATGGGTTGTCAAATCCTTGCAGTGTTATTCTTGGTTGGTGGTCCAGAACCATGATTTTGGAGGCCAGTGTACCGTGAGCCATGATCGAGGATTTGGCAAGTCTGGCAATTACTATGAAGGGACTGCCGTCTGACCTTAACAACCCTTAGACGGGGGAACCACACCAAATTAATCATGGTTACATGTTACAGAAACTTATTCAAGTAATCTTAAGTGCATATGGAGCTCGTTGGTAGAAATATGCATTTGAGTTTATTTTTTACATTATTTCCATTTTAAAATTAAATAGCTTGTTTTTATTTACTTAATAAGTATGATTGTAATCGAAATACCTATGTACCTACCAACAGTTTTTTGTATGAGAGAGCAATAAAAATACTTTTATTATTAGGTATTTATTTATTTTATTTAAAACTCCTTTATGATTATTGCAGAATATCTACCAGCATTGCACAGATCTCCGCTAGAAGAAACATACCCAGTTCCAGCACTCCGGGTTTCATTGCTAAACGAAGTTAATTATTTGCTGAAAATAGTTTGTTATAATTCAACTGATAAGTACCTATGGACAAGCATCATTCAGTCATCATTTATTATGTAAATAAAGTAAAGTATCAGCTTAATTATTCCCTTTGTAGGGCTAAGACCCCCATCATAGAAATCAAGTCATCGCTACTATGATGGGATTAGGCTTAATCATCACTCTTGCCAAATGCGGATTAGTGATCACAAACCCGAACTATGTTCGGAAAATTCAAAACTTTGCTCGACCCGGGAATCGAACCCATGACCCCGAGATCATGGCCACAGGGCCATCGTCAGAACCGTCTTAAACCATTAGACAATGGGGCGTTGTTTTATTTGTAAATAGTTAAAGGTTATTAATTAATACTAAGTGGGTGTGTGAAGATAGATAGATAGACATCCTTTATTGCACAGAAAGAATACAAAATATGTGTGTGTACATAGTTTCTTCTTAAAATAGGATAACATTATTGTATCTTTTATTATTTATTTTAATAAATGATTCCATCACATGTACTTTGTTGTTTTTTTCATTCCTTATGTACTGCTCTCCTGTTAATTAGTATGTTAATCGCATGAGTGTTAACAGGGCTTTTGGAACAGTGGTAGTGAACGATGGCTTTGGTTCAAGGGTTGCTGGTTCGATCCCCATACAGTACAAACATTTGTGTGCATGTACATGTCTGTTTGTATTGGTCTGGGTGTTTTCTATGTATTAGTATGTTTTTACAAAAGAAAAGTATTATATGTATATATTTGTAATCCCACTGTGGACTATGATATCCGTAACACGGGTGCTTGAGCTACCTATCTCGGAGTCAGATCAATGTACATATGTGATGTGTGAAATATTCTATGGGATATATTGAAATTCACTTAACTAATAGTGGAGCAAATGTATTAAACCAGTTAAACATAAGTTTAACTGGTTGGTACTGTGTAATCTTTAATGGATATCCAAAATTACCCCAAAATTGTAAAATTTATAAGTAGATAACTAGGTACTTAAATAGTTATGTAGGAACCTAACACAAAGGTAAGTAGGTAGGTATACCTACTTTTTAAGGAAAGAGAAAACTTATTACGTATACTTGTAATGTAGACAAAGTAGGAACTTAGGCAAAATTATTGCCTCTTGTAATACATAATTGAGGCTTGCAAATGGTTAAAACCCTCAAAATGTATTTCACTTTGTACTTTGGTGGATTAATACCTAATTGAATCAAAAGCCTATATAAATAATACCTAATTAAACCATCAAAAGTTTCAAACTTTTGAACTGTTAAGATTAAGTTTGAAGAATACTAATGTACTTAGTCGCAGAAAAAGACTAATTACTTAGTGAATCTAGTTTATCTATAAGAAGCCTACACCACTAGGTAGGTACTTAGTATACTTACTTACTTAAATCTGCATAAATCATTGAACTATACCATACATATTCTCACTGGCATAAATCTACAAAAATTCTCAGTAAGTAGGTAAATAGGCACTTAATGTAAATTAATTTACATATTTAAACGTAAGTACTGAGATTCATACATGAAAACTTTGATTAAGCATTAAAAGTACCTAAGTACTCTATGTATTCATAATCATCTATATAGGTATAGCAATTTTAACATTTTATACCAAGAAACTCCGCTTTAAACTAATCTTTATTGATATGTAAGTCATTGGACCTTATTACAAAGACATAAAGATCCTTTTTTAATACACCATAAATCCATTCAACCGAACCAAAACACCTTTCGAGCTATCGTGAATTTTGACATAAAGACGCGAGACAAGAAATGTCAAATTCGATATTTTGGTTGAGCATTGGCGTCTTCAAATTAGGGTTTGAGGCGAGATGTGTCAAAAGAGTTTCGGTTGAGTTCAACCGACGCAATGTTCACTTCAAATTAGGAAACGTCGTCAAATACGTTTGGTTGAGTCTCAAAGTTAACTTCAAATTAGACCCCCAGCATTGAGGTAACTAGCGCCTTCAGTAGATTTGTATTAATTGTGGCAGCATAAGACATTTAAAAAAAATACAACGGTGAATCCATAAAAGAAAGTATTAAGAATTTTTTGAGACCAAAATTTTGTCATTATTTCTTCCTTTAAGTAGGGTAGGGAGGGGGAATGGCGTTCACTTAACCCCTCAAACCCCAAGAGGCACCCGGCTACCGCGCCATTATGAACGCGCTATTCTGTCAAACACCTAACGGTACCCGGGTACCGCGCTCTCCCAATGGACTTTACACTGTAATTTTAGGGTGATAGAGTCTTTATTTGTATGGACATGGATACATTTTATGATTTCTGAACGAATTTTTGATCGATTAAAACAATTTAATCTGTGGTGTAGCTTATGATTTTTCGGAAATCTTGTCATTCATAAACTTCGATATTTTCGCGCGCGTCAGTGCGAGTGTGTGTTTTAGAAGCTGAAATATTGGGATTTCTCTGAAGTAAGTACTGTTTTGTTATTTATAACTGATTATTATGGTTACGGTGAGTCTTTTTAGATAATTGGTTGTGAAAAATACATTGCAATATAATGAATAAATTGTTCGACAAAAGTCGTTATAATTTTTCTTTTTTCTAGGTGATTTATGTCTGTACTTGTCAGTTATTGTGGCTAAAAGAATGTAATCAGTAATTGCGACTGCTTTACACAACGATATTACAACGTATTTATTCATTTATTAGAATAATATGCAATTACAATTTCGTGAACAGTCCATGTAAAATGGCGGTTATTCCTTAAAAATTCGCGCGTGCCAATTTGAACTTTATTTGCATAGTGCTAAGAACGTTGATATTGCGCAACTTCTTACATCGATGTTTTCAATAGGGAGGAGTAATGTTTCGATAAAAGTATTGTTATGGTCGATGATGATAGTAATATCGTATAATCATTTTATTTTGTAACTTTGTTATTTTAAAGCCTTTTATATAAAAATATACTATTTTTTTATAAAAGAAAATTATTTTACATGATAACTGTTGTTAGAGTGTTCTTTTTATTTGCAGAATGAAACCGTGGCGTGTCGACGAAGAGCCGCCTTCAGACTTCCTCAACATATTATATGATGATGAAGAGGTAGAGGCCCTATCTTCAGAGGATGAGGAGGAGGTGGATGAGTGTGGCGAAGATGAGGTGGATGAGAGAGGCGAAGATGAGGTTCTTACTCATTTTAGTTTCATTTTGATAGAGTTTTTTCATACATTTTTATTTTATATGGTTGGTTGCGGGTTTACAACTACTAATTGGGGTTGGGGTAATTATGGCCTGTTGTTAAGAGTTTATAACCATTGTGATACTGCATTTTTTTAATGATATAGGTGTTAGTCGAGCCGACGGATCACATGAGGCTAAGTGATTACCGCTGCCCATGGACACCTGCAACACCAGTAGTGTCACAAGTGCGCTGCTTATCTTTTAACCCCCCTTCCCCTGGATTGGGCTTTCGGTAACCTCAATCACGCAGCGAAACAGCGCATGCACTGCTTCACGCCGGTTTTCTGTGAGGACGTGGTATTACTCTGGTCGAGCCGGCCTATTCATGCCGAAGCGTAGCTCTCCCACTGTTAGTAATACTGATATTATTGCAATGGTGGCTGTGGTTTTGAATGTTTTTATATGTTTTAGGAGTAATACTGCATTCAGCCTAAATTGTCTAAATCTTTCTGTAACCTTTGGTTTTTGGTGTGCTATGAAGAATATTTATCTATCTACTGCAGTACTGATAGTGTTGCAACGGTGGCAGTGGCTTTGCATGTTTTTTTATGTTTTAGGACGAACGTTCATTGACGCCAGACGCTCCGCCCTTCTCTCCTCTTACGTCCCCAGAGCGCAGGGAGAGGGTGCCAACACCGGTAATTTATGTTTTAGTGTGTAGTGTCCATACTGTAAATAGCGTTCTGACGTAGAAGTATGAAATGAATTTGTTGTATGTTTTAGGAAGAAGTGCCCTGCCGTTCAGCGTCGCCCGAAAGATCACGTTCGCCTATCGGGTTTCCGTCAGAATCGTAAGTTTTATACAAATATATCAGTTTAGTAATATAAAATAAAAAGATAATATTTACGCATTGTAACAATAACAATGTTTCTACAGCGTGGTAGTGCGGATTTTTGACGAGGATGGCGTGGAGCTGGACGGCGAAGAAACTTTTTTAACACCGGACGCCCATGAAGTGTTCTCGGCACCTGAGGGCTCTGGGAGGAGAGGGCGGAGAGGTGGGCGCCCTAGAGTGCGTGGCAGGGGTCGCGGACGGAGGGGTCGCGGACAGAGAGGTCGAAGTGTCGTGGTCGAGTGGCAAGTGGGGCACCCCTTGACCGAGATATGGTCTACAGACGCGGACGTCCCGCCTGAACTTATAACGATGGCTAGAGATGTGGTAAGGAGAAGGAATGCTAGGTCGGGTGAGGTGAGGAATGAAAGCGAGAGCGAGAGTGATGATGACGTGTTTTTTGAGGCTCAAGGTGGACTGGAAAACCACTTTGAATGGTCTCCTATGGAGTCCTTTCAGGGCCAGGAGGAACCTTTCGGGCCTCAGCGTACAGGTGCGGTTCATTCATACAGTTCGGCATATGAAGCTTTTCGCTCCTACTGGGACGATGAGGTTCTGAGCTTGATTGTGAATGAAACGAACAGGTACGCCACTAAAATTTCTTCTGCGGCTTTCCAGTCCGAATGGTACCCCACTAACGTACATGAAATTTTGTGCCTCTTCGCGTTTTGGATGATGTTGGGGATCGTCAAATTACCAACTATCGTTAGTTGTTTTTCTGTCGATCCCCTGCTGAAAACAGAAGTTTTCAGGCGCATCTTTACACGCCGGAGGTACGAAATGTTAACTAGAGCGTTACATTTTGTAGATTGTGACCCCGCTACTAATGATTCAAACCCCTCCAAGGGTAACGCTGCTAGAAGCTTGGACCGAATACACCGTTTAAGACCAATAATTACACATTTAAATTCAAAATTTCAGTCAAATTATGTTTTAAGTAAAGATATTTGCATAGACGAAAGTTTAACCCTCTGGAAAGGAAGATTGGATATCAAACAGTATATTCGGTCTAAAGCTGCAAAGTTTGGGATCAAAACCTTTGAGCTGTGTGAGAGTGTGACTGGCTACTTGTGGTCCTTTATTGTGTACACCGGTAAGCAATCAGCAGCCGACCTGGAGCAGTCGCGTGGTGTACTTAAGAGTACAGCTGTTGTGCAGAAGCTCATGCATCCCTTACTCAATAAAGGATATAGATTATTTATGGATAATTGGTATAATTCACCACTTTTAGCTAGGTTTCTCAAGCGCAATGGCACCGACTGCGTCGGTACTTTGCGCCCTTCCCGTTCACACGTTCCCGCTCTAATAAATAAGGCTCCACTTTTAAGGGGTCAAATGATTGCTAGACACTCCGGTGATGTTTCAGTTTTAGCTTGGCAAGACAAGAAAAGAATAACCATGATCTCCACTTGTCATGGTTCATCCACTGCTTTGCCTACAGTCGCTTCTCGACCATTATCTCGTTCTATTCCGCACAAACCACAAGTAGTTTTAGATTATAATAAATTCATGGGGGGGGGTTGATTGTAAAGACCAAATGCTCGAGCCTTATTTATTAGAACGAAAACGATGTATCAAATGGTACATGAAACTTTTTAAACGCTTACTAAATGTTTCTATTCTCAACTCACGTATTCTTTTACAATCATCGACACAACATCACCAAGATCATTTGGCCTTCCGCCTTCAGCTTGTAGATTCCATCCTCACCAACCATCTCTCACATAGTCCGCTTAGTCGACGATTCCAAGCTTCCAGTTCGAGAGGTACGCATGAACTGCCGGGCCGATTCATTCACTCCACACATTGGCCTGTTTTACTGGAAGCGACTGAGTGCAGTTCAGCGAAGAACCGAAAGTTTTGGAAGCGTTGCCATGTTTGCCTTCGTGAAGGCAGAAAATCACAGAAGACGTCCTACTGTTGCGAATCTTGTCGTGTGCCTCTTTGTATTGTAAATTGTTTTAAGTCATATCATACATCATCTTAGTAGTGCTTTTTTTGACCTTTTTTCTTCCCAATTATTCATAAATAACTAGTATGATAGGTATTTTAAGTGACGTGTATGAATGTGTCTACGCCATCTAAGTAAGTTGTGACCTCGCTGGTAACATCGTGCACTGTAACATGAGTAACTATTGTGTTTCTTGCTGGTGTCTTCTTTGTGGAAATGGACATTCCGAACCAGCGGTAGATTATAAAATATTATTAATGCTTTGACATTCATAAGTGTTCTGTATGGACCTAACTTGAATAAACATTTTTCATTTCATTTCATGCAATGAGGTCTGATTTATAATTGTTGATTTTACGTTTTATTTGATTTAATTTCTTTAACTACTACTATTACTCAATAATTCAAGATTTGTTTTTGCTGATCTAGTGGTCCCCAGTTTATATCTTAGTTATATTTTCTGTGACACCGAACCCAAGATGCTTAATCGTAGGGCTAGAAAGGTAATAGGTACTTGACGTAAGTGCTGAAATGCCTTTAGATAAAAATTATAATCACATGTAAAAATTTACTGTATTAATTTGTATGTCCAGCCTGCACTTATCGGATGTACTTTGTATTATAAAAAATATATTGTTATTGAAAATATTCTGACAGCAGTGACCGAGTATGTTGCGCAATTTCTTCTCAGCACTCTGGCCTACTAGTCCCTGAAGTGGTGGTAGGGATGGTAAGAAATTGCCGCCGCCCATTGACACCTGCAACACCAGTGGAGTGCTGCTTCACGCCGGTTTTCTGTGAGGCAGTGGTATCACTCCAGTCGAGCCGGCCTATTCATGCCGAGGCGTGGCGCTCCCACAATTTGATGATTTTTGAATTTCATTACAATACAGCAGAGCCATGTTTAAATAAACCAATTCACTTTCTCGCATAGATTGTAAAAAATTCAGTACCCAAGTTATACATGCTGATACAGTTATACATTACTACAAAATAAATGGTTTTATAAGAGTGTATTTAGTTATTAATAAAATACGGAAATAAACAATACTTGTTAATAAAAGTTGTATTTTTATTCTCATACTCCTTACAAAAAACGTAACTATCGATACAATTTCATAAAGTGAAGGAACATCCCTAGTAGTATTTATGACCCGTCGGGTCGAGTTTCAAGTGGTATTGTTGTAAACATCTCACACTTTTTTGTCTATCTGTTTGAATAATAGTATACTTAGTATATTTGTACATTAGGTTTCATATAGTACATCGAATATTTTTTTATTTTCGAGCCTAAAACATTGTTGACAAAATTGAACTTGTAGATGTAGTATTTATTCCATTGTTAATTATTTCAATTTAGTACCTGAATGATAAGAAATATATTCATTTACTCAATTTTTTTTACAGAATGTTAAATTATGCTTTCGTTTTTGAATATTATTCATTTACGTCAAAGGCGGTAATTACGACGCCATTATCCCGCTCGCGCATGTGTCATCTTTCCTAAATGACATTTCGTTTCCAAGGTTGAAGGGTTAAGGAAAATATGATTTATTTTTTAAACCATTTATTAAAAATCAAAATTAAGAAAAGTAACAAAGTCTTTAACTATCTAGTTATCAACATGCTTACAATAAAAACATATATCTTTGACCTACTGGTAGTAGTTCAACATTTAAAAAAAAACATGTATGAGCGGAATTGCCCCCGACCTTGGGTAATGCCGCGCAGGGCACAGGGTAATGACGCTCAGACATATTTTTTGAAATATAACAAGTAAGATACACTTTAAATAAAGAAATATTAATGAGATCAACCTTAAACAATAAAATTAAAATCTACAATCACAAATTAGCATCAATTATACCTATTTGTACGTAAGATTAGCCTTTTTCAATTCAACAAATATTGTAAGGTCTTCGATGTCCAATCAACTTTAATTATTAGTATATAATATCAAATTATTATTACTATTAAAGGTAGAACTATTAGATATGGCAGTCTTTTATTTTCGGAGACATAAATCACAGATATATCCATCTGGCGAATCCCACCCGGAACATATAGCATGTGCCCACAGTCCGCAGAAGGTACAGCGATACCACATCTCGTTATTTTTTCCAAATTCTTCGCAAATAATACATTTATTGTGATTTTCATCATCCACGTTCATTCCGTCATCACTATCATCGTCACAAAGGTGCTCTTCATCTTCACTCTCTGAAGAACTTTCTTGTAAAATTTTTCTCTTGTAAGATTTTTGTTTGATATGTTTGTTCTTCTTTTCTTTAACAACTTTTTTCGGTTTTGATTTATCACCTTTTCCAGTCTTATTGAGTTTTGCTATTTTTTTCTGTTGTTTCTCCTCTAAAATAATTTTCATAGGAGTCGAAGTTAATATGGCAGCATGTTGTTTTCGCTTTCTTTGACGTGGCTTAGAAGAGGGTTCAATTGTTGGTGTCGTTGCAATAGCGTCAAAGGATACCGGAGTTCTTTGCTCATCAATAAGTTCTTGATGGTTACTAGCAACTGCCAGTACAGATTCAGAGCGTTGGTCCTTATTTGATGAACATGGCAAAGGAGATGTATGTTTTGAAATTATGGCTATTCCATCAGGCTGCGGATCTTCTAAATTCTGGACATTTGGATCTAAGTTTTCAGTGGTTTGTTCCGATTCTTGTGCCATCAGCGACGCTGCCAGAAAATCTTGTTCAGTAAAAACATTTGGGTTCAGTGGGTAAATTCCCGTGGCTCGAAATCCAGATTCTGCCTTACTTATATTCGCAACCTGTACGTATGCTTTATTGAAAAGACCTGCAACATCGTATGGAGTGATTCTGGACATTAAATGTGTCTTCATGTGCCTGTTGCATTCATGCCTATAAGCAGCCTTGAGGGGTCCATAAAAAGACACATCCAGCGGCTGTGTTCTGTGAGAGCTGTGTGGTGGAATGGAAAGCATTGTGATGTAGTTTTCCTTGCAAAAATTATAAGCTTGAAGAGAAATGTGGCTGCTGTGATTATCTAGAATTAACAACACAGGTGATTCTTGGGTGGGTTTAGAAAATGCTTCGAAATGTTTGAGCCAAGTGACAAATAAGTCTTCGTTTATCCAGCCATTTTTTGAGTTGGTATATAATGCACTAGCTGGTCCATCTTTTTCTAATAAAGGCGTCATTCTTTGTCTGGCAAAAATAAACATGGGCGGTATGAAGTTTCCGGCTGCACTCATCGCACACATTACGGTTATGTTGCTTCCGCGTTCGCCGCTTGTAACAAATCCGACTCTTTTTTGCCCTTTTTCAGCGAGCACTTTTCCTGGGTCTGTCACCGTGGTGATTCCAGTTTCATCAGCATTGTAAATGTTGTTGGGAATGAACTTATGTTTTTCCATTACGTCCTCAAGTTTATCATAGAAATATGTTATTTCTACTTTGTTGAAAGCAGAAATTCTATTTAAGCTTGTCGCTTCAGCTTTGCGTATAGAAACTGAAGGATTGCGTCTCATGAAGGCGTGTACCCAATCTAATCCAGCCGTTTTGCTGCTGCGATCAAAATTGTTTTTGATATTGTTGAGTTCAGCATATTTATAAACAAGTTTACGCAAATTTACGACATCAAGCCCATAGTATAGCGAACCCAGCAACTTAACTTGTTCAGCAATTTCTGTTTCTTGCTGTTGGGTGAAAACGGGCTTGCGACCTAGGCTTGGGTTGGACATGTTTTCATTTTTAAGTCGATCTCTCAAAGTAGTAAATGGTATGTTATACTGTTTAGCGGCTTTTCTTTTGGACATACCTCCTTCAATCGCAGTTTTAGCAGATCGAAGGTCTTCTTCGGTCCAAGCCGCTTTAGCGGTGGTCCTTTGACGATTTCTAGGCATATCTACAACAATAAAAAAATAAGTCACTAAGGGGTAATGGCGCTCAGGCGAGCGGTATAACCCCAAATGGCCGTTTATTAATTCACATGAAATTAGAAGAAAATCATACATAATTGTTGAAAAATGTTTATATTATCACAAAATAGAATAGTTTTACTGTCAGAATAATGAATTAATAATTCAATAAGCAATAAAATTCTAAACTTACCGACGAAAAACACCCAACCAAAAATTAGATCAGCGCGGCCGCAAACGAGTATACGCACTTCACGGTCACATGCTGTGAGCTGACTGGCCGTTTGCGTCGCTGTCTGTTAGAGGCCCCCTCCCCCCGCGTTTCACTCGACGGGACGTGTTGCTATGTTCCATTTTGACAGAGTTACAGAGGTGCGCGCCATTACCCAGAGAGCGCCATTCCCCCTCCCTCCCCTAACCATTTTTTTATTATCGTATTTTTTTATTTCTTCCTTTAAGTAACCATTTTTTTATTCTTATTATTGCCAAAAGTGACCACATTTAATAAAAATGTGGTCACTTTTGCCAATAATAAGAATTTAGGTTACTTGTACGAAGATATTATTACACAAGGGCATTTAAAGATAAAGATAAAAACATTTATTTGTTAAACACACACGACACACAACATTAGAAATAAAGAACAAAAAAAACAAACTTGTGATATTTAGACAAGTAAAAACAAAGGAAAAATAAACAAAAAAAAATCCTACAAGTTGAAATAATTCAGGCGGGCAATATACATATGCCTACATTGTCTCCAGGTATGTCGCGGTGCATACAAAAAGGAGCTCACTCAGCTTAAGCCACGACTTAAGGAAGGGGTAGGTACCTTCCTGTAGGCCATGGCGCTGGTATTATGAGAGCCCTGATTGCTCTGACGCACGGACGGTATAAATACATATAATAAGTGTGTGTAATAATACCTACTGTGTTATACATAGTTATGGGGAACAAAATATATAATAATAACGAAGATATATTTACCTATGTACCTAATGAGAATACAATTGAATAAATAAGAATATGATATTATTAAATACTGATAAATTGTAAGTGACAGGTCTAGGCTTGAGTGTGTGAGAATGTATGTGAGTGTGCGTGAGAGTGTATATGTCCGCAGAGACTGTTCGATCGCTCCAACCGGTTCTTCATCTCAAAAAAATATTACCAACTTCTTTTTTCTTGTCACCTTAAACTTACCTAGTTACTTACAAGTGGATCACCAAACTATTTATTTATATATAAGGTTACACCAACAACAATACACATAAAACAATCACAAATGACAGCGAGCCCCATTCTCGTGCTCGTGATATTTTGAAAACATGGCGGATATCACCTGAAAACCATACAAAAAAACTATGCTTTAGTGATATAAGTCGTATGAAAATAAATGTCACGAACACGAGAATTGGGCTCAAGGAACCTCAAAAGGAAATATTCAAATATGTTTGCCAATTATAGATAAACACAGCGTTCATAATATTGTAGCTAATTTATAACTAATTTTAAACTTAAAATCTAAACAAAGTTCCAGTGGACCTAAACATTAATTAAGGGATCACTGGAAGACGACAAAAACAAAATTGTTTTTTCCTTGAATATTCTAGCCGAGTCGTGGTAAATGTCGCGAGTGGGTATTTTATTCATGATTTCAATGTACTCCTTGCACATTCTAGCGAGTCTTGTGACTAGGTATGCTAAACAGTTTACGTATTGAGAAGCGGGGATATTTATATGGGATATTAATTTTAAGTTTTTCGAGAAGGTGAGTGAACTACGATTTGTTATTGACGAATTGTAAGAGTAGGTAATCATCGAAACAATGCGTTGTCATGATGTAATAGTTATTCAATGAGTAGTGGCTAGTTTGTTTGTTGTTAATTGAAACGTTTTCGACATAATTCAGCACCAAATTGTTAACAAGTGGTGATTCATTCCGCTCTCCGATGATACTTTCCAATCACACAATACAACAAGTAAATGACGTCACCCAATCCATAACAATCTCTTGTTTTTTTTACGGTTTACTCCAAAAGCGGCCAATTTTGGCGTGAATCAAAGTTTTGAATACATGAACAGACCAACAATTTGTGCATGATTACTAAATAAGTAGTAAGTATACAAGACCATGTTTGTAGAGTTCCCGATGTTCCGCATTGTTAAAAATAGATCCGGTTTAATACCTACCTACCTTAAGTATAACAGTGAACTTACCGTTAAAAAATGTAATTCAGCGACCCCACGCCGTGTGGTCCCGGCAGAGTAGAATAGGCCACCCTCACTCTTACCGAGGTGTCGTAAAAGGCGACTAAGGTTAAGCTGCTGGCATGATCATCAGCACCCAGAGAAGGAAAACTCTGCATTTATCTCAAAACCCTCGCCAACCCGTCTGCCAAGCGTGGTAAGTATGGCAATTACCGCTCATGTGATTGAGGGAGGCCCGTGCCCCAGCAGTGGGGACTTAAATGGGCTGACGATGACCCCCCGCCGCCCATGGACGCTCGCGACAACAGTAGAGTCACAAGTGCGCTACCAACCTTTAAACCCTCCTTTCCCCAGGATTGGGCCTCGGGCCCGGTACCCTCACTCACGCAGCGAAACACAGCACAGTGCTGCTTCACGCCGGTTTTCTGTGAGACCGTGGTATCACTCCAGTTGAGCCGGCCCATTTATGCAGAATCGTGGCTCTCCCACGGTATAATTCAGTCAAAAGTGACCTCATGGTTACAAATAGACGCTACTTAGACAGAAATTTAAATAGATGATATTTTTTATAAGCATCTTTTGCAATTTATTCTTATGTAAAGAACACACTTAACAATTTCATCTCTTTTTCAGGTGGGACTCGAACCCACACCTTCCACAATCCGGGTTAGACCACTGAACGCGTTACTAAGCCGACGAAATTAGACCTCTCCCAATGTTCTCCACTCAAGTCGGGCCTACGCCGCCTGCATTCAAGGGTCGCGGCCTTCACCATTGGTCCTTCTTGTGAGGATCCTGCCAAGGCTGCGACTTCCTATACGCAGCTCTCGATGACGGTATGATCTCCTCGCAATCACGCAATGTGCCCTGTCCACTGCCACTTGAGGCATGCAATTCTTTGGGCTATATCATATGTTACAGTCTCATTATAACTAACAAAATGTGTCCAAACTCACCTGAACCCATCAAAGAGTTCCACAATACAGCATGAATGAAGTCACCAACTTTAAGTAGATTTGTCACCAGGATGGCTCTTAACTCTTTCTAACATGGTTTATTGGTTACTTACTTAGGTACTCCATTGAATCTTACTTTCCAAGTCTCTGAGAATTCCACACTCTTCCTTTTTTGCTGATCCAAATATTTCACTTCCTAATTACCATGTGTGTATTATCAATGTTATTGGGGTGCTATAAGGGTTTTGTACGGGAGATATAAGGGTTTTATAGAAGAGCTATAAGGGTATTATATTGGAGATATAGGGGCATTACAGGGGTGTTACAAGGGTGCTAAAACTCCTCATTCACCTTTAGCCCGCACGCTGAGCAGCCACAGCAGCAGCAGAAGCAGCAGCATCGTCGGCGGCCCGCGTACTTGTGTGGCTCGGCGCCCGCGCAACACGAGACCGCTGTTTGTAAACATGGAGAAAAAAATCACGTTACCCAAGCAGGGCGGCATTCGATGTGTGAAAGGAATTCGATGTTTTCGGTTTGGAATTGTTTTGCATCCTGTGGATTTTTGGCATGTTGTGTTGCGTGAGAGTCATCAATGCTGTTAATTTCGTGAGGTCTTAAATAAACGATGACTTAAGAGCAGTTAAAACCATAAGAGCAGTTTAACAAATGCACAAATACTCAACCCTTTGCCTTTGCGTAGAAATGTAGCTTCACTGTGCATCTTCTCATCTACAATGGGGAGTGTTCCGAGGAGCTGTTCAGACTGATTCCAGCTGCAATTTGGATAGATTTATTTCCACCACAGTGCGTTTCTCACGTCACTTCTTAAAGCGCACTGTCAAATCTCTTGAACCACTTGCCATCGGTGGTGTTCTCGAATAGATACACCTGGTGTCCTTAAAAAAAGCTTATCCATTCCTTAAGAAGTGGCAACACATCTGTTAGGCCTCGGGTGTACGGGGAATATCATGGAGGGAGGCTTTGGCTGTATCACCATAATATTCCCCAATATGGGCGATGAGGGAGAACCGCAGGGGGTTTAGTGGGTATGCCTTTGCCTGGCTTCTCTTTGGGAGAAGCCCCCCGCCAAAGGAGAGCCCCACATAACCCGGCCACCCCCCGGTGGTCTGGTATGCATAAGGTAGTCGGCTCATCTCTTGAGCCGGCGGCATTCCCCCTGAGAAACCAAAAAAAAAAAAAGTCTCGGATGTTGCAGATGTCCAGGGCAGCGATGATCACTTGCCACCAGTAAGTACTCACTAGTGATCTAGTTTCCTCCACTTTTCCCTGCCCCATTTGGGTTACGCCTCCAATATGAGAGATCGCCATTTATCTGGGTCCTGCCTCCAATTCTTCCAGGTCCACTTTCACTGCATCCCGCCAGGGATAGGGTGGATGCCCAACTGACTGACGCCCTGTCTTCTACTACTACTTCTGTAGGTGACATGCCTTCTTGGCGCCTCGATTTTTCTTATATTCTCCCAATGTGCCTAAGCCATCAGTCTGTGTGACTTGGTCACATAGTTATATTATGTTAGGGTAAGCCATCAGTTCTTCTAGTACTACTCTAGTGAAGCAGCACTGTGCTATTTCGCTGCGTGAGTGAGGGTACCAGAGGCCCAATCCGGGGAAAAGGGAGTTTAGAGGTTGGCAGCGCACTTGTGACTCCACTGAAGTCACGGGTGTCTATGGGTGCCGGCATTCGCTTACCATCAGGATATCTACCACCTATCATATAAAATAAAAGCCTTGGAAGGATTGACAACCCGTTTGGAACAGTAGTGGTGAACGCTGGCCTTTGGTCCAAGGGTTGCGGGTTCGATCCCCACACAGTACCAACATTTGTGTGCATGAACATGTCTGTTTGTATTGGTCTGGATGTTTTCTATTTATTATAAGTAAGTACTTTCCGAAAGAAAATTATTATATGTATAAATTTACTTAATCAATGTTCAAAATCAAAAGGATTGCACCACCCTCCCCTCTTCTATCTAATGTCCTTTACCTGAAGGTTGTCTGGTAGAGATCACTCCCAGCGATAAGACTACTAACTAAATTGTACATTGTATCTCTGTATACCTAGCTTTTAAGTTTTGTATGTTGTGCAATAAAGAGTATCTATCTATCTATCTATCTATGTATATATTTGTAATCCCACTGTTGATTCTGATATCCGTAACAGAGTTATTACACGACAATTACTTATCTGGGAGTCAGATCAATGTACCTATGTGATGTTGTGATATATATTTTTTTTAGGTATTTTCATTTATTGTCCGATTAAGTAGGGTATGGTTTTTCGCACCACTTCACAGATCGAGCCCGTCCCTGCGCCGCGATAAGTGCGCGGTAAACAGGATCTTGCGTTTCCAGTCTCGGCTCCGCCATGGATCCCACCTGCGTCCAAGTGCTACTGCTGCTAGCCTTCAAATATGGTGAGCTTTTATTCATTACTAGTGGCCCGCCTTCACTTCATTTCGGGACTTCAGTTTGCAGTGATATGAAGTGTCAAAACCATTTTTTTCTTCTATTTGGAATATGGCGTCGAGGCCCGTACATAGACCGTTTTGAACGTGGGAGAGCTACGCTTAGGCATGAATGGGCCGGCTCAATGATACGGCCACACAGAAAACCGGCGTGAAGCAGCACTGTGCTGTGTTTCGCTGCGTGAGTGAGAAAGGGGAGTTTAAAGGTTGGCAGCGCACTTGTGCCTCCACCCTTTTTGCGGGTTTCCATGGGCAGCGGCAAGCCTTTACCATCAGGTGATCCGTTTGTTCGTCTGCCTGCCACCAACCACATAAAAAAGACGATTTTTCATACTAACTTTGAACCCCCGTTTTACCCCCTTAGGGCGTGTTTACCAAAATCCTCTATTAGCGTTCATCGTCAGCCCATTTAAGTCCCCACTGCTGGGGCACGGGCCTCCCTCAATCACATGAGGGGTAATTGCCATACTCACTACGCTTGGCAGACGGGTTGGCGAGGGTTTTGATATAAATGCAGAGTTTTCCTTCTCTGGGTGCTGATGATCATGCCAGCAGCTTTACCTTAGTCGCCTTTTGCGACACCTCGGTAAGAGTGAGGGTGGCCTATTCTACTCTGCCGGGGACCACACGGCGTTATTAGCGTTCAATTAATTCAAATAGTTTATTACGTTACTTGTGGTAACTGAGACAATAAATATAATAAAATTACAGCACATGCACCTTGTTATGACGTTATTCTTCTATTAAAATAAATATAAAGAGAAGAGAAGAATAAGAACCGATAATAGCAGGGCAGCCCACGACACTTAATGTGGATTTGGATGTGAATACATTGTCTTGTAAATAAGTGATGATGGAGCGGTTTATAGTCGATAAATGACATTATGGAGGCGCGCTTTAAATAGAGTGTGAAAAAGATCCAACCAGCCCTGAGGCAGCTTTAATGCGTCTTTATATGCGTTAGAGTCTGAAGGTTGTCTGGTAGAAATCGCTTCCAGCGATAAGACTGCCGAAATTGTACAATCAAGTTTCTGTAATGCCTAGTTTTTTAACCCCCGACGCAAAAACAACGGGGTGTTATAAGTTTGACGTGTCTGTGTGTGTGTGTGTGACATTCATAAATGTTCTGTATTTACTTAAATTGAATAAAGATGACTTGACTTGACTTGACTATGTCCCCTAGGTGGGGCAAAGGGCGTCCACAGTGCTCCGCCATCTCAAACGGTCTTGAACTTCACGTTTTACTTCGCCCCAAGTTAGTCCTAAGGTCTTCGCTTCTGCAGCGATGGTCCGCCGCCATGATTGTTTAGGTCGACCACGTTTCCGTTTTCCTTGGAGGTTCCAGTCTAGGGCTTGCCTAGGTATGTGGTCCGGTTCCCTTCGGAATAAAGATATTATTGTTTTTTTATTTGTTGAAATGTCACGAATGAAATGTTTATTTTTCTTTCCAGTGCTGTCAAGCCCTAACTATGGGTTCTACTACTTAAACTCCTTCCGGCGGGCAGGGGAGCAGGTCTGCAAGATGTGTGACGGAGACGGTGAATGCATTACCCTGGCTCAGGCTAGGTAAGTCCTTAGCTCATTCCGTCTACGTCCGTGGAAGCATGAATGGGCCGGCTCGACCGGCAAAAAGGAGCGCCTGCTCTGTAATTCGTCGAGTGAGCCGTCTTGACTTGGTGAAACACAGAGCAAGCGCTGCTTGTTGAGGGAACTGGAGGCCCAAACCGGGGGGATGAGCCGGGAAGAAGTTTAAAGGTTAGCAGGGCACTTTTGATTACTCTGCTGTTGCTGGTATCCAAGCTTGCCGATGGTAATCGCTTACCATCAGGTGGTCTGGCTTCTTGTCTGCCCCCTTTATCATAAAAAAAACTTTTTCGAAAACAGACGGCCAAACGCTTAAGAATTCACAATTTCCAGGATGCAGAATTTCTCCAATCGATTAGTCCTTATTCTAAATCACGATCAATAGTTATTAGCCTACTTAATCCCGTCATCCTCATGTCATCCCGTTCCAGCACGCAACGTTATAAGGAGCTCGCACGAATTTTGCTCCGGGACTATCCTTAGGTCGCGATTTGTAATAAGGGGGATTCGGTTCAATAATCCTCCAATCGATTATTACGTCTACGGCGGCCAATCTCAACGGTCAGCCAAGTACGCAGGATATATTATAGTGCTCAAGTGTGTGCGCAAACACAAGTGCACTCTCTACTCCCTAACCCTCATATTCCGATGGGACACTACTGTGAGACGACTGGAGAGAGAGCGGGCGCAGATCCAACAGCTTATCGTGCTTTCCGAGGCACGGGGGTACAAGACCGCCAATTTCTGATACCGAAAACTTGGGTACAAATTTTTAGCCCGACCCGGGGATCTTGCGCAGCTGTCGCTCGGTTCAATATCAATTGAGGAAACACAGATTGTAGTAACTCAGTGTGTGGCTGTCTGTACTCACTTCCGTAAACAAAGGAATAAATCATGAAATACTGAAAGCGTATGTTGTCCGTTCTCAGCGCTGAAACTGAAGCCTGGCGTGTGAGCTTGTAATTACAAACAACTTTTATCGCGATTCGCACGCCGAGGAAACGTTGCAAAACTACAACAAGGTGCTAGTTACGTTACTTAAAATATCAACTATAATACTCAAGTTAAACCCCTTAAAGTGAGGGTTAAAACGAGGACTAAAATAATAACCTCAAAATATCGATTCAGTAACAATGACAGCTTATCTCTGTGATACTTCATTCCCTTTTACACTCAAGTTATTTGTGAGAAAGAAATCAAATTATTTTTTGGATTTAATCTAAAAAATATAAGCAATGCCAAATTACTTAGACACCTTACTTGATACAATATTTTAATTCATTGTTGCTTATAAACATTTCTAATATATTTTTAATTCAGACAACAAAATAAGGTTATGTAAAATGAAATGTCACTTTTTTTTTTTGGTCAATAAGCCAACGCTTGACCACAATCGCACCTGATGGAAAGCGACGATAGGATGATACGCGTTTGCCTAAAAGATGCCTGTTCACTCTTGCCTTAAAGATGCCCAGATTATAGTGGTCAGGAAAAACAGATCTCGGCAGAGAGTTCCATTCCTTAGCCGTCCGCATTATAAATGTGGAAGCAAATCGCTTCGTACGGGGGTAATTAATAAATAAATAAGGGGTATTTCTACCACATAAGGATGAAAGCACTCACCGCGCCTTGTCGTCCGATGATGGTATGGGCTGGGGGGGATCAAATTATGTAGAACCTCCGCACACTCCCCGAAATCAATCCGGTAGAAGACCGAGAGGCATGCCACTCGTCGACGGTGGTCCAGGCTCTGCAGGCCAGCTTACTTAATCTGCGGTACTAAGTTGTCTATGGTTAATCGTTGATTCGTAATTAAAAATTTAAGAACTAACAATATTCCGTTATAATCATGAACTTGCTAGTTTACGGTTAAAGCCGGTATCGGCCTCGAACTAACTACGGCACCAAGACTTTGAGGGGGCAAAGCTATTTAATGAGTTACCCGATGAGCTAAAGACATGTGAGTGTATGCTGACTTTTAAACACAAATTTAAGGTGACGGGTAGGGCACACTAGCGCCGCCAATCGATTTTAATTTTAGCTACTAAACCGGATCTATTTTAAACAATTTCGGGGTAACAACCTCTCGGCAAACACTTATACTATTTATTAAATAACCATGCACAAATGTTGGGTCCGTTTTTGTACGCGAAAAATTGATTCAATTCAATTTTTCGCGTACGCGTTGGAACTGACATTTGTGCATGGTTATTTAATAAATATACCCCGAAATTGTTTAAAATAGATCCGGTTTAGTAGCTAAAAATTAAAATTGATTAGCGTCGCTAGTGTGCCCTACCCGTCACCTTAAGCAACACATTATGGAAAAGAGTGCCGGTCGATGATTAAATACATCTTTACTATAAGTTAATTATATATTTTGTTTGTATTTCTCATTATAAGTGAAATGTAAATTTCTTATGAGAATAAATTGATTTAAACCTAAAACCTAAACCTATCAGAGTAGTTTTTTTTTTAATAAGAAGATAATAGCTTAGTGAATAATACTGGATAAACGTCAACATCATCATATCAGCCAATAGACGCCCACTGGACATAAACCTCCCCTAAGGTTCCCACAAGTGGACATGGGTGACAGGGTCATTTCAACTAGTACTTTTTTTCTTAGTATGGGAAAAATATTTCAGCGGTTTTCGTTAGATGGAGCTTGTCAAAAGCGTAGCTTTTAAAAGAAATCAAGCAGATCGTTCGGTGTTGTTTTGGTAGATGTCACTGTGCATTTTTACATCGCGCTAGTAAACAATGACCTCAAGCCGCCTGCCCTAAAAGTATGGATAATAAACCAGAGATCTTGATGATCTTAATCAGAGGTTCATCATCAGATGATCCAGGTTTTGGTAAGTCTGGTAATAGGTATCACTACACCGAATACGGATATAACAAATACTATAGCGATCACCTACCAGCAGCAGAACCAGACCTACTATTCGTTCAGGATCAATAATTCTAATATTGTATGTATCCGAGATGTACAGGTTTCCTCGCGATGTCTTTTTCCTCACCGCTCGTAGATTATTTCTACCATCATATGGCACATAGATTTGTAAAATCCAGAAGGGCATGCTCGGAGTCGAACCACGACCCCCGTAGGTATGTAAGGATCGTTCTTATCCACTGAGCTTCCATCCCTCATCTTGAATGAATTAATGAAAATTTTATTTGGCACAATACAAAACAAGGATTTTTTTTTACACAGCATCACATACATTGATCTGACTCCGAGATAGGTACCTCAAGGACTTGTGTTACTGATATCAGAACCAACAGTGGGATTACAAATATATACATATAATACTTTTCTTTTATAAACACATACTTATAATACATAGAAAACACCCACCAATACAAACAGACGTGTTCATGCACACAAAATGTTTGTACTGTGTGGGGATCGAACCCGCAACCCCTGGACCAAAGGCAGCGTTCGCTACCGCTGATCCAGACGGGTCGTAAATTAGAAACATAACCTAGATTTCTTTTTATGGGATAGGGGGCAGACGAGCAGACGGATCACCTGATGGTAAGCGATTACCGCCGCACATGAAAACCTGCAACACCAGAGGAGTCACAAGTGCGCTGCCGACCTTTTAAAAAGGAATACGTTCTTTTCTTGAAGGTTTGCAGGTCGTATCTGTCCGGAAATACCGCAGGCGATAGATCATTCCATAGTTTTGTTGTAAGCAAAAAGTTTCTTGAGAAACAGCTGAAACAGTTGAAGACTACCAACCATCCAGATGATGTCGATGGCACTGCTGTCAAGTGGAACGATGGCGAAATGAAGCGGCAGGGATCAGTCCGAACAGTTCCTCGGAGCATTCTCCATAGTATAAGCGGTAGAGTAAACATAGCGAGGCTACATCTCTACGCAGTGCTATGGAGTCTAGCCTATTAGAGATATCTTGGCAGTCTACGATTCGAGTTGCTCTCCTTTGAATCCGTAATAGAGGGGAAAGCTGGTACGCGGGCGCCCCTGCCCAAAGATGAGAGCAGTATTCAATATTGCGCCTTATACAGCAGGAGGCGATGGGCCGGAGTGAAATACCGTTACGACCTCTTTATGACGCCGAGGTTTTTAGAAGCTAATTTAGCCTAGATATAAATCAAGTAAGACAACATTATCCCTGTATGCGCCAAACAGGCGACCGCTCAGCAATAGTCGGTGCTGATCCAAGAGACCAACCCCGACGCTGGTTTTCAGCGACTACCATAACATTATCATACCATAACATTATCTTCAAATTGGCAGACGGGCAGACGGGCAGTGGAGTCACAAGTGTCCTGCCAACCTTAGACCCCCCTTTCCCCTAGATTGGGCCTCCGGTACCCTCACTCACGCATCGAAACACAGCACAATGCTGCTTCACGCCGATTTTCTGTGAGGCCGTGGTATCACTCGAGTCTAGCCGGCCCATTCATGCCTAAGCGTGGCTCTCCCACGGTCGAACTAAAGGTTTCTTTTTCCTTCATCAGATGTGACCTGTACACCATAACGTCAGGAGTGCTGTTCGATGACGAAGGCCCCTCGGACCCCAGCCGGCCTGAACTCAGGGACCAGGTGGATAACCTCATGATGGACTTGGCTGAACGAGGTATGGAACCCATTTGTTATAAGTAACCTTGTGAAGTTCTCGCTGCTGTAGCCTCTTCGAACGTACAGGCCAGCCGCACATTACTTAATGAACTTACTTTTTTTTTTAATCAGCCTATGAACTGTCCCACTGCAGGGCATCTTTGCCCTGAATCATATTAATCAAGTTATCGCTACTATGATGGGATTAGGCTTAATTACCACGCTTGCCAAATGCGGGTTGGTGATCACAAATCCGAGCGATGTCCGAAAAATTCGAAACATACTTTTCGCTCGACCCGGGAATCGAATACAGGACCCTGAGATCACGGCCCGGTACTTAAACCACTAGACCAACAGGGCGTTACTGTACTTACATTTTACTATTATATTTAGCTTGCCATGTAGTATGCCACGATGCCTTATTACCCGACTACGGCGAAGCAAAAAGGAAGGTTATGATTTTCACCCGTACATATGTATGTGTGGTTGTTCATTTGTAACTTCTAAACTAGTTATCATATTTGAACAAATGAGGAGTCGTTAGAAGCGTCTTGATTGTCTTCTGGTTTTAGATGACATGACGTCACGTTAAATGGACTACAGCGCCCTCTAGGTGACTTAGAGTAAGGAACTAAAAATTTAATTTTGCTTGCCGGTACCGTGTGGGGTATCAAATGAAAGAGCTTTTTTGGCACATTTCAAATATGTAATTTTGTTTCATTAACTAAAAATCTGTTAAATAAAAATTAAGTTTTAAAACTAAAACCCGACTACCAAAAAACACGCTTTAAAAAGTTTAAAACAAGAAATTTGTCTCTGCTGAAATTATTATGCCGTATACCACCTAGGTGCTGTAGCAAAACAGATTCATTATAATAATAAAATAAAATCAATGTGGCATACGACCACGGCGATACGGCATAATAATTTCAGCAGAGACAATTTTCTTGTTTCGTACTTTTAAAAGCGTGTTTTTTGGTAGTCGGGTTTTAGTTTTTTCAGTGAGAATTCATCACTTAGATTAAAACCAAAATAGCGGAAGATAGGTGAGTTGTCTCCACCGCGTGGAGCGCTTAAATTAAGTCCCAGTCGCCTAATTGCACGCAGTCGCCAATTGGCGAGCCTGACAACCGGTCGTGTCACACAAAAATATTCTTTTAACGGTTTTCTGATGCGGTCCTTCAGAGATACTCCGAGTATAGCCCTTTCCATAGCTCTTTGAGCGACTTTGAACCGGTGGACTTAGTCCAGCCGTGAGAGTCCACGTCTCGGCACCGTAAGTCATCCGACAGACAACCAGAGTCACCGACATAGCCCACCGAATTAGCAAACTGAAGTGGCAGTGGGCTGGTCATATTAGCCGCAGAACTGACAGCCGTTGGAGCCGTAAAGTCCTTGAGTGGAGACCGCGACTCGGTAAGCGTAGTGTAGGACGCCCTGCGACAAGATGGGATGATGACATTCGAAGGCTGGCTGGTGTGGGCTGGATGAGAGAAAGGCCTTCGTGCGCTTTTACGCACTTGTACAAATTATTCAAAAAGAAATAACAAATCTCATGGAATCGCAATTCACTCATAAGTAGAATAAAAGTTTTAATTTCTCATGATATTTCTAAATTCATTAATGTTTTGGTCACCATTTTACAGAGCGAGATAGAAATATACGACATATTAATGTGTGACGATTTAAGTCGTTCATCATCATACACATACCCTCAATCACATGAGGGGTAATTGCCATACTCACCACGCTTGGCAGACGGGTTGGCGAGGGTTTTAATATAAATGCAGAGTTTTCCTTCTCTGGGTGCTGATGATCATGCCAGCAGCTTTACCTTAGTCGCCTTTTACGACACCTCGGTAAGAGTGAGGGTGGCCTAGGTGCCTGCCTAGGTTTCTGCTTCACCCAATGGTTGACTGGTAGAGAATGCTGTAAGGCATCAAGTCCGCCAATTGTACTTTTCTTTTTTTTCGTGCAATATTGAATAAATAAACACATGGTTACAAAGTTGACATAACTTATACAGGTCCCAACTAACAAGCCTATTTGTAAAATTATGCCATGGATCCATGTAGGGGGAATGTTTTCTGTGCTATAGTGGTCTTTTTATGATCATTGATTATGATTTTTCAGCTTTCGACGACCCAATGTCAAGAGAATGCATACCTATAATATCGCAATACACTGATTGTACTAAAGGTTCGTACTGTTTTGTAATATTTGCTTAGTATACAGCCTGTGTCTGTTTTTATACAAGTCGAACCCGAGTTGAAGGACTCGGGTTCGATTCCCAATAAGGTTATTTAGGACACGAACGTTTTAAATTTATTCTGGTCTAGGCGTACTGGACGACGCCCTTGCCTACCGTCACAGGGAATGCCCTAATTTAAGACTATCTGACGAGTGTGAAAAGTCTAGCGCTGTATCCACTTACGAGTAGCTCACTCGCAACTGGTGTTGCCGAATAATAATAATTTTTCCTTTTGAATAATAAACTATATTGTGAGAGACTGGCGTCCGTACTAGGAAAACCTGTGTTACAGATTACCAGGCTCCCACCATCTCGCTACATATGTAAATCTAGTAAAATCAGTTTTTTAAAAATGAAACACTAAATAATGTTTATAAACTTTTAGTAGCCTATTTGTGTTTGTGTGCGTGTGCGTGTGCGTGTGCGTGTATATGTGGACCATGTCGTGTCATGGTGTGCCTATTTTATTGTAATACTGCAAACTGGTTTTCTGTGTTGTGAATGTTGTGATGGTTAATAAAGGTTTTATCTTTCTTTCTTTTTATTATTTATTTACTTCAATATCTACTCTTTTCTCAGATAACATCTGCTTAGGCTGTACGAGCTGCACCTGCACAGAGGGGGGCCAGTGGAACTGCAGCTTTGGCCAGCGCTGCCGGGCCGAGGAACCACTTCTGGTGGACCACCGAGCACTGGTCTACGCCATTGAGGCTCTTAGAGCTGGTGAGGACAATCTAGACAGAATCCTGCATGACTCCCAGCTGATCAGAGCGGGGCCGCTGCAACTACAGCTCTGGTCAGGGCTGCCGGGCCGAGGAACCACTTCTGGTGGACCACCGAGCTCTGGTCTACTCCATTGAGACTCTTAGAGCTGGTGAGGACAATCTAGACAGAATCCTGCATGACTCCCAGCTGATCAGAGCGGGGCCGCTGCAACTATAGCTCTGGTCAGGGCTGCCGGGCCGAGGAACCACTTCTGGTGGACCACTGAGCACTGGTCTACGCCATTGAGGGTCTTAGAGCTGGTGAGGACAATCTAGACAGAATCCTGCATGACTCCCAGCTGATCAGAGCGGGGCCGCTGCAACTGCAGCTCTGGTCAGCGCTGACGGGCCAAGGAACCACTTCTGCTGGACTACCGAGTATAGAAGTCTTATTAGAATAGTTGTTTTCGAGATTCCTACCATGTACCTTATTTTGGAGTTCGATATTTCGGCACTGTTGCAAGCGCCGTGGTCACGGAGTAACTAAAGTTTTTGCGGGTAAATTGTCACTGACAGATACATCGGTCTATCCTCCTTCGCAGACTTCAGTTAGGTACTCCGTGATCATATTCATGGCGCTTATAACAGTGCTGACAAAATTCAAACAAATTCTGAATCATGATCTAAACGTACCCTATGCTCCTGAGCGACATCTTTGGATGCGACCGGGAATTAAACGCTTGGATGAGGTAATTTATGCCCAAAAAAGCTAAGGAATTATATAGATATACAACCGCATTCGATTGTATGAGGCAGTGCAAATGTTTTGCGAATCAGCGTCTTTCGCGACTACATCATTTGAGTCCATGAGCTTTCGAAACTATGAGGCAGTAGAAAAATATTCGCAACCGCGTGCGTCGCAACAGCGGCATTCGAAACGACCCATTTTAAAGTTAGTGACCATTAAAGTTTAAAACAAATTTACTTATAGAAGTCTTAGTACTGATTCCCCTGTCAAAGGGTTGCGTCGTCGGACGGCAATCGCTTCATTGTTATTAATAGACTTCTCATATCTGGATCTGGCGTACCCTGGTTTCCGAAGCGTCGACATGATGAAGATTATGATGGTGATTAAAATTAAAATGTTACCTTTTATCTGTTTTAGAGGGCCACCCAACATTCAGAATAAAGCGGTCCATATCTATAGGAAGAATACCATATCAAGAAGAAACACGTTTGAAACCCCACAGGGTATTCTTTGAAGAGGAAACTGCTTGGATGTATGATATGAACGATAACAATTTGAATATGAAAGATAGTACTGCAGCTGTCATACCCAGTGTGGCCACTTTGCCCATGCCTGATATGGCGTCTTTATTCAATAGTGGTATTAAACTTATTTCTGTTATTAAATTTCAAAATTCGAAGTGAATATTGTTTAAGGGTTAGATTAACAGACAATAAATATCGATTTGTCCACTTTAAAACATATATTTTGCATAAGATTACTAAAGCTATGACAGTTTGCTGACAATCTGCTATGCAGAATCTGAAAAATTACCTATTGTGTTGAAGCATACCACCAGCGCCCAACTGGGTAACGTCACCTAGTGAATTTTTCAAGCTTCTGTCTCTTTTACAGTTAGCACCACCACCATGGATCCAGATTACTTAGCTTTTGCCAATGTGCTAAGTAACGCCATCGAAACTCAAAACTACACCCAAAGGAAAACATTAAAAAACACCACGCTCGCAGAAAATTACAATATGAATTTAGACAACATTAATTTTTCCTTTGATGTTCATGATGATAACATATTTTTCGATGACTTTGTGGATACAACAAAAGAAGAAAGTAACTTGACTGAGACTGGGCCGGCTGATGCAACAGAAACTGCTCCTACTACTAAAACTGTCACAGATTTGTTAAAGGTAGCAGTAAAAACAGCCGGATCACCGATAAATAAAACCGGTAAGAAACATTTAATTAATTGCTTTTTAGATCAAAAAGTAATATACCTTTATTTATTTATAACATATAATTTTGAATTCAACTTCTTAATTTGTACAAATCTTCTACATTATCAATGTCCTTCTTATACAAGTTGATAAAGATATATTGTCTGGTAGATAATCATTAAACTTACAATTTCATATTGTGTTACAGTCAAAGAAAAAAATGAATACATAAATCTGCAAAATGATTCTATTTATGACAATTTCATCGAGGAATTGAATACAATAAATATAATGAAAAGAGACGTGTCGCAACTCAACTCGTCCAATGATGAGTTCAATAAAACTAATACTGAAAATTCAACACAACCAAATATTGTTGAAGAACTGGAAGGTGGCGTATATCAGCCATTAAGTAAAATCATACGAGACAAACAACAAGAATTAGCTGGTTTATTAAAAATCAAAGACAAGCTATTAGAACTCCTTAGTGTCAATCAATTGAAAGAACCGCCTATTAACTTAAATAAAAGTGAAATAACAGAGGAACACTCAAACACGACTTCTCATTATTCCTTTTACAATATAGAAATAGTTCCTGACATGGAATCTGATTCAAAAAGAAATAATATTGATCTACTAGACAAGTGTCTTAGAAAACTAAAGCATGATATTTTTACTGTGATAAAAGATTTATCTGTTGTGCAGAAATTGGCTGGTGTGTCAATCATCCCCGATGGAATGAGTGGTCTAGTCCATGCAATGAAACATTACATGCGTAAACATGGAAAGCAGGATTATTTCTCAAGATTTAATGATGACCAAATTCTAAGAAGACTCTGGCTCGAGCCACATAATGGTGAAAATTATGTTAAAAAATATCTAAGCGATATCCTAAAAGCGGTTGATATAAATATGCTTAGAAGTAATGTATTAGGAACTTTATCGCCGAAAGTCAGAACAATATTGCGAAGAGTTTTGAGAATGTATAAAATGGAAGATTTTACTGTTATAGGTCTTAGAACAAATGACCCTAGCTATAATTTGACTAATGATTTGAAAAGCATCGGAGTCAACTGGCAACCAATGTCAATCAAAATGGCAAATAGCTCGCCTTTTGATAAACTGTATAATATGAAAACATTACATGTAGTCCTAGAATCAGATATTAATAAAATGAATGATGCTTTAGCTCTTATTGACTTTGTTCATAGCAGACGAATGGTGTCGGTAAATGACGGAAAGAGCGAAGACGAATTGCAGCGGATAAATACCAATCTAAAAACTATTCATAAAAAGATAACTAAACTAATTAAATATAAAAAATTGGACCAAAAGCACGACCTCACCAATTTTGTAAAGTTTATAAACGTAGACAGAGATAGTAAGAAACAAACCTTTTTGAAACACATAAGGAATCTTCTTAAAAAATCTAAAAAAGATTTATTGAATCTCGTCCACAAAAGGGTTCCAAAAGCGGATATCATAAAAGAATTAGCAATGAAGAAACTTAGTGAACTAACAAAAAAGAAATTAAAAGAATATGAAAATGTTATGCAGAAATGGCAAACTAATTTAGACGTGAATAGAAGAAGGAAACGATCGGCAATTGCCTGGGATTACATTAGTTCAAGGATGAAAAGTATATTGCCGAAATATTTGAGAGGAAAAGTAAGTCCTAAGTTAAACTCTACAAGAAAAAACACGACTAGGAATCAGACGAGACACAGTAAGAAGAAAAGGAAGCCTCAGAGTCAAAGGAAAACGAATAAAAGTAAGTATACCAAATACTCCTGCGTTTTAAAATAATGTTGGGGCAGGAAAATAGTCATGACACTGCACATAGGTGTGCTTATGTGATGAATTGCTTTTAATTTATTTTGCTTGTATCAAAATTACCATTATAAATATTTTTAGCAGTTAATTTGTCTTTTGTTTGGGTTCCGTAGCCAAATGAGAAAAACCCTTATAGATTCGTCATGTCTGTTCGTCTGTCCGTCCGTCCGTATGTCACAGCCACTTTTCTCCGAAACTATAAGAATTATACTATTGAAACATGGTAAATAGATGTATTTTGTTAACCGAAAAAAATTAAAAAAAATAAAAAAATTGGGGGGATTTCTGTTGACGATGGACTGTATATAAACTTAAAACGCTGGTTTAAAGGATGCTAATAAAAAGTCGCTGATATTAGCAAAGCCAAGTATTTTCGGTCAACCTACATAAGCCAACAAGACACAATAAACAAAACAATAATGTATCAAAATTAGTAAAAAAAGTATAAAATCATAAACAATACAAAAGAGGCTGGTCCAGCCGTCGATCCTCAACAATCTTCTTCATACTTGAAACTGAAACTCAAAAATGTTTTTTTCATCAAACCTATATGTGTGAGGTATCTATGGATAGGTCTTTAAAATGATGTTGAGGTTTTTCACATTTTTTTTCTAAACACTTTGCGCAAGAGACGCTCCCAAAGTGGTAAATTGTGTCTCCCCCCCTCTAACTTCTATAAAATAATTAATTATAAAACTTTGAAAAAATATATGATGTACATAATCATGAAAACTAACAAAAAAATTTGGTTTGGACTAGATCTAGTAAGTAGTTTTTGTTAATACGTTATAAACCGTAAACCGCAATTTACCTTCCATAATATTCTTACTTGCTGCAACGGAACCCTTTATAGGCGAGTCCGACTCGCACTTGTTTAGGTTTGTCTATAAGTAGCATTTTGGAGAAGGTAGGACCTGTGTTTCAAGCACTCGAGAAATATTACTACACTTACTACTATACCTATTCACAAGTTTGTACACACATCACTACGGAGGTCTCTATATATTCAGAGGCTTCCTGAACAACCAAGAAAGAAGGCCATCGTTATATAGTACGAAAAACTAGTAGAAATTTTATAACAGTGTAAAAGAAGATCATTGCACTTGAAATTAATAATGCTTCTAATTTATTTTCCAGATAGTCGTCTAAGGAACAACAATAGCACCACATTCAGAACTACTTTAGCTTTTACTGAGCAAGCTAAAACGGAAAGGCCCGATTTGAAAATGGAAGATGAATAAAATATCAATAGTAAGAGGCCGTCTATTAATCATGAGGCCCAAAGGGGGAAAATTCGCTAAACATCACCTCTATTATTACAAACCGCGAACTAAGGATAGTCCCGGAACAAAATTTGTACCAGCCTCTTTTTCAAAGTTTGTGCCAACATTGCGTGTTGGAAGGGGATGACATGAGCTTTAGTACGGTAATAACTTTAGATGTCAATTTAGAATAAGGTGGCACGTGATTAATGGACGGCCTCTAAGGATTCGGTGAGTTCCTTGTTATAGAAATAAGTGTAGATAATATCAAAGTCAAAATTCATTACCTACGAGTCATTTCGTTTTAACTTTTGAAAATGAAAAAAAGATTTTACGTCTTCGATTATAGTAGGTACGTGGTTCTATTCTAAACTCACCTCAAATACAAATAAGACAGTTTTAAAATGTTGTATTCATCCAAGTACAAAGATTTAATTAAAAGTATTAAATTCCGAACACCATGTTTTATTATATTTTTTTCTCAAGTGGATTTCAATTTTCTAGCTTTAATTTCTTTATTTCATATATCAAAAAATATCGACAAGCAGTTATATAATTAAACTCTAATTTATTAGGAAATTGTCGAAATTTCGGAACTTTAGAAAGAAGTGAAAGTTATTTAGCGAGAAAAATTAAATTTATCTTATTTCGGCTTAAAAAATATTGGCAAAATATATAATAAAATATTACTACACTTCTGTATAGGTAACCTATACGCAGTGCTTTAGAAAGTAGCTGACGAATTCTTACATGAACATTATAAAATAAAAACAAGGTAATTATGAAAACAATATTTAATAAAAGCATTACAAAGGTACAAAAATTCTTAAAGCTTAAGATCTCATGTTCTTCAAATTCAGAAACTGCTTGAGCCATGCCTCCTGGTCCAGCCACTGGAACTGCTTCTTGGGTTGCTCAAACTGGACTATCGGCTCCTTCATCAGTCGTGTCTGCTGTTCCTTTGAAGGTGGCACTAAAATAAAGAACATCCGTGCATTTTACTTGGCTCAACGCATATTGACTTAGGAGACTTTGTAACTAGTTCTTCCGTTTCGATATAAACTTTTATTACTGTATCAATTAAATGTTTTTCTACACAATTGATGCCGGTTTCTAAACTGAAAAACATTCGAATATCATATTATTATTATTTATACTAATGGTAATATAATATAGTGGCTCAAAGGTCAATGCGAATACGAACTGAACCGACGGAGATATACCGAAGTAACGGCGCACGTCGATATTCCTTTACTCCTAGTTTCTTTATCTAATGCTAAATAAACGTATAAAAAACTTGGCTTACCTGCTATTCTGTCAACCGCAGTATCACCCAATGCCTTTTTCTGCGATATAATCACTTTATACAACTCCCTTGCAAGATTGTAGCTTCCTTTATCCAAATAAGTTAATATCTTTTTGGCTAAGTCGTAGTTAAAGTCGTTAGTTAGATCGTCTCCTTTAGATTCCTTCATTTTCACATACAATTGCATTCTATTCCTAATCAACTGATTGATAATAGTATCTCGTGATAATTTTAAATTATTCCTCTCATTTGCTCTACTATCAACCAGTTTCATATAATGTTTTTGCTGGACATAACTTTTATTAACCTGTTTTTCCTTTTTGTTTGCACTGGTGTCTTCTTTTTTCAATCGATTTATATTAGTAACAATTCTTCTATCCAGATTTATATTTTTTCCTACATTTTCTACAAATTCATTCAAATCATTCTTTTGGTCTAAAGATAAATGTTGTAAATTATATAAAGAATCATTTATATCTTCTAATGCTTTCATATAATCTTTAACCTCTTGAGCAAATATTTTCATTATAATAAGACGCTCTGATGGAGGCACACTGTGAATAAGCGCAAGAGTTTTATATGATTTTGAAGTAGATTCAAGTTCATCTATTTTTTTCTTTATTTCATCGAAGGTTTTTGGTTTCAAATATCCCCCCATAGTTCTTCGGGTCTTTTGTTTTCTTTTCCCATTCAAGTTTACTATCATTCGCTCCCAAACCGCCGCTGATTTGGGTCTTATATCAGTTACAGAGTTTGATCTGCGAGTTGGTGCTGTTTGCAAATCCTTTTTCAAAGATTCAAATATGGCAGTAACTTTGTCTATTCGAGATATTTTTTTCTGATTTTTGTTTGATGATGTACTTCCTGAGGCTTTATCCGAATTAAGCATGTTGAAAATGCAGGGTAATGCATCTACTATACTGATGTTGTTAGGAGGCTGACCTTTTGCTTTTTGTATTTCGATCAAATCATCAATGATCGTTTTTAAATGGGCCTTTAGTTTTTCCTTAGTCCGTAATAGTTTGTCAGGAAGCTCTGTTGCAGGAAATTCTGGTGTAGAAGTTACTGTTGTAGAAAATGCTGTCGATGTGGTAGTTGCCGTACCCTCTATTGGTTGTTTTGTGGTTTTATCCACAGTACGACCTGTAAGTTTGTTCTTTTCTGGTTCCAATAGATTCATTAGATCAACAAAAGATTTTACTTTAAAGAATTCAGATAGATTTAATAAAATGTCACCTTCAATTCGAGATATTGGTTTTATATTCTCTTCTTGTAAACTTTCAAATATACACTTGGGGTTTCTATTGGCGGAATTCAAATAGTCAAAAACTATTTTATCTTTAGTGGTTAAAGAAGAATTATCGATATCGATATTGTACATATATTTTACAGTTTTAGCCACTTCTTGGCTATTAGTGAAAATATTCTGGTTTCTTAAACTCTTGAGTACTTTCTTACTCTTCTTAGGGGGCATTAATAATTTTGTTATTTTTGCTAGAACCTTTCCAAAAACTGTTAATGATTCGTATTCTCTTTGTGAATCATCTGATTTCTCTAACGCTCGTAAAGGTTTAATGCTTGCGTTATGTGGCTTTTTAAAATCCATCAAATTTTTATGAACAACTTGAAATTTGTTAATCAAGGATAGAATATTATTTACTTTGGATATAGTATCACCAGTAACAATATTTTCATTCGGTTTTTCGGACTCAGTGGGTACATCTTTTGTACAGTCCTTCCCTGCGTAACTGTTATTTGTTGAATTTGTATGGTGTGATTTGATTTGATCACACAATGAAATATTTTTAAGTTCTTTATCCTTATTCACAGCTTCTGACAGTTGTTCCAAAGCACCTTTAAGAAAGTTTTCCTGTCTTAAGTTAAGCGGTTCTTTAAACAAATCTAACAAATCAGCAATTTTTTCATGTTTCAAGACTTCTGCTTCTTTTGAATTTTCATCAGAGTCTTTCTCCATATTCCATAATTTGTTTAAAAGATTGCCAGCAATGAATGCCATGGCTGTCAAAGTATCATTTTCTGGTGTAAATGTGATGTTAGACATTATAGGGGCCTTTTTGTCTCCAATAACTTCCGTGCCAGATTTCAGCTCATTAACAATGAGTTTTGACAAATCTCTGTCTTTTTGTTTTTGTGTTTGGTTTCCAAATATATCCATCTCCTTGTAAGCTAATTTATCATACTTTTCATCGACGTGAACTGCCGCGTCTATTTTGTTATCTGTAATATGATGATCATATATTTTCGGTTGGTTGTGCTCTATGTGCAGGGAAGTTTGAGATAAAGTGTCAGTTGGTAACACACCGGTTCTGCGGAATGGCTTAGTTAGTGATGCTAAAGCTTTTTTCTTTTGTGCTTGCAGGGTTCCAGATAAATTTCCAAATTTGAGTGTATCTAAAATAACAAAGAAGAAAGTTAGTTCATCAGCTTACATAAGTAGTGAAATACCAAAAAAATGTAAAAACTACCACGTAAATTTTAATTCAAAGGGATCTCCTAACGAACCTTCATTAATTTCATCTACGGTATGATAAAACTTTACTCCTCCGGCCGTATTGTTAGACTTGGCTTCTGCCGATCTTTTACTCCTTAACAATGTCCGAATTCGTTCGTCTATCGATCTTCCACTATCTCCAAAATCTGTAAAAAAAAACTATTCATCATTATCATTGTTGAAAGTACCCTCTGCTAGTTGCCAAAATTCCGTCATCTTAGCGTGTAAATCCCCGATGCATCCAAAGCGACAGCTTAGAATTCAACGGATCATGGTCCAAGCTCGGGCACAACGGGCTTCGGGGCTCGGGGTAAGCTTGGACCAGAATGATCCAGGACTCGGGAAGTCTGGCAATTACTAGTTTCCACAGTTAGTTTGTGTTATATTTGTCCATTCCTAAATATATCTACATACCTTTTTCCATTCCTGGTCTGGTATCGATTATTTATATTAACGTAGGTAGTTAGCACGATGTCTTCAACTACATTGCGACCACGATCAAAAGGCACTTCAGTAGCATTAACAAGGGGCGTGGTACGACATTTATTCTATGAGAGAATGTCAAAACAGTACTAGTTCCAACTTTTGCCACGTGCCAATAACCATGGGGCGACTATAATAAGCGACTTTTCAGTACCTACGCGTTTTCAGCCATCTTTTGTCCCAATTTTTTTAATGAATAGAAAATTTGCTCACCTTTTCTTTTGTAATTCCTCTTTTAATTTTGATTGTTAACATATAATAAACAAATATGGCTTCTTGAAAATAAAGATGACATACTTGTTACTCATTTCGTTTAAATAACTCATGAAAATTACATTCATTATAGAAGACATATTTGATTATCTTTAGAAAATAAAAAAGCATAACATATTGTGCACAGTGCATAAGCGCTATATTTGTAAAAAAAAGCGTGCAGCGTGGTGGTGGCTATCGGGAAACGCCAAATACATAACCTGGAAAATATAGCTTGAATAAGTTTCAGTGAGTATTTGTCATACAGGGTGTATAGGTTTGGTACAATTAGACAATATTTTTTTCACATTTTCGACAATTATTGCACAAAAAATTCTTCAGTTTATCAATGAATGTAACTTTTCACCAATACATTCTGTATAATTGGTTGAATGAAAAGTGCATTTAGCAGAAATGAAAAAAGAAACAAAGGACGTCCCCATTTTTGGTCCAAGTGCCGGCCAGTAATATTTCTTGCAGTATTTTGTAGTACTTGCCTCTCTGAGTATTTATTACTAATCCGATACTAAATCTACGGTATAGCGCTGTCATTCTAGACAAATCTGATGCTATATCATAGATTTATGCGCAGATAAGGATTGGTCGAATCGGGCCTAAGAGGGATAGGGTTATTATCCTTGGTTTTATAGAAGTTCAAAAATCAACATCTTCATACATTTTCAGTGAGTTAACTAACAAAAAAAATCTTGATATTTGAACATCAAGGGGACAAGTCCTAACAAAATACAGCCAACATTTTTTCAGCCGGCGCTTTCATACTTGGACTGTTTAAAAAATAAGTTACGTTTTTTAATAGAAAAACGAATACTACTATAATAAACTTCTTTTCCTTTAAGGTGGCGAAAAGGGCACACTAAACTGTATGCGAAGGTCTTCTGTTCACACGATATAAAATTGGCTACAAAGATCGCAGTATACATGGCTGTAGTACTGCCTAACATATTGTACTCAGCTGAGACCTGGACTGTGTGTGTGTGTGTGTGTGTGTGTATGTGAGGAGGGCAAGCGTAAGCATGGCGGACAACTCCTCATATATAAAGATGTGCTTAAACGCCACATGAAAAAGTATGACATTGACTCATCTCGCTGGTAGGAACAGGCTGCTGAGCGACCCGAGTGGAGGACTTTAGTGAAAACTAAAGTCCAAGACTTCGAAACACAAAGGCTCTCTGAGCTCGACTCTAAGCGGGATGAGTTGAAAGCCCGACCACCTACGGCTATAAATTATAACTATGCCGGCGGTATGCTCACATGCCCGCTTTGTATGAGAATCTTTTTGAAAAAGATAGGCTACGTCAGCCACATGCGAGCACACCAACAACATTTAGCTAGGAGTTGAAGCAGTCGCCGTGGTCGAAATCGGCCGGACTCTATCATCATCATCAGGGCACACTAGCGACGCCAATCGATTTTAATTTTTAGCTACTAAACCGTAACTATTTTTAACAATTTCGGGGTAACAACCTCTTGGAAAATTTTACACTATTTATTAAATAAGCATGCACAAATGTTGGGTCCGTTTTTGTACGCGAAAAATTGATTCACGCCAAAATTGGCCGCTTTTGGAGTGAATCAATTTTTCGCGTACGCGTTGGACCCAACATTTGTGCATGGCTATCATAAATAGTATAAGTGATTGCCGAGAGGTTGTAACCCCGAAATTGTTTAAAATAGATCCAGTTTAGTAGCTAAAGATTAAAATCGATTGGGGTCGCTAGTGTGCCCTATCCGTCACCTTAACTGTCTAGATCTTTAGATCTTTATGTGTGGAGTGTGAAGTAAGTTAAAGTGATTAATACCTAATAGAAGATCATCATCAGATCTTTCAGTGGGTTGAGGCACGTAAATTGGTTCCCGGGTAGCTACTTCGGCAACCTGCTGATCTTCTAGCTCTAAAAATATAAAATGAAAATGAAAATTATTGCGAAGAAAACCCACATTGCCTCGAATAATGTGAGAACTTTTAAGTGCGAACATACTAGCTTTTTCTCGTGTCTTCGCTCGCGTTAGAAAGAGACAAAAAGTAGCATATGTCACTCTCCATTCCTTCAGCTAACTTCACTTAAAAAGCCACGTCAATCCGTAGTTCCATTTTGCCGTCAAATACAAACAGATCATGGAACTAGAAGACAGCGAAATGTGCCATTTTCAGAAAAATCGTCACAAATTGTGAAGGAGATCCAATCAGCCCTGACTCAGATTGTATACGGGTGCGGTAGAGAAAGAACGTCGCCCAGCACGTCACCCCAGTACTATCGGCTTCGCGCAGCTTTTTAAGTATGGCTTTCTATGAAAAGGCACTGTCTGTTTAGGGTGCGTGTCTATCATATGAAACGGATACACTATCACATTTATAATAATAACTAGCATGGATTGTTCTCTCCCAGAGACGGATTTCTAAGTTCACCCTATCATCATTTATTTATTTATTAAGAACAACCAACAAATCTTGGCCGTGTGGTCCCCGGCAGAGTAGAATAGGCCACCCTCACTCTTACTGAGGTGTCGTAAAAGGCGACTAAGGTAAAGCTGCTGGCATGATCATCAGCGCCAAGAGAAGGAAAACTCTGCATTTATATCAAACCCTCGCCAACCCGTCTGCCAAGCGTGGTGAGTATGGCAATTACCCCTTATGTGATTGAGGGAGGCCCGTGCCCCAGCAGTGGGGATTTAAATGGGCTGACGATGACGATGAACAAATCTTACACTAATTACATTGTATTTACTTAAGTACTGTAATAAGGCTAAGTGCAGATTTTTTTACAGGCTGTCACGACATGCAAATGTGAGCAGACTAAATAGAGAAATTTAAATAACAAATAAAAAATAACAAAATTTTAAAAATAGCCAAATTGCACCAGACAGCTAGAACTTGAACGAATCAATTATAGTCCTCTTAAATTTGTGACTGCTACATGAAAAAACATCAACTCCTGCCGACCTCTTCATCAATCCGTTGTATTGACGTTGAAGTCTGTTTATTAGTGAGTGATGGCCGAGATTGCTTTTAGACCCCTTGGGTGCAAATGGAACGAGTTTACCCATTCTTCATCATCATCATCATCATCAGCCTATTCGCAGTCCACTGCTGGACGTAGGCCTCTCCAATTGTTCGCCACCGTGATCTATCCATGGCTTCTCGCATCCAGCTCTTGTCAGCCAACCCCATAGGGTAAGATAATAAGATTACCCCAAATATTAAAGTTCAGGCCTTTGGTGTTTTAAGTTTTTAAACGAGTGAATAAGTGAATAAATATTTTTTATCTCACACAACATATTAAGAACATAGTACCTATTCTTTTTATTGAATTTTATTATAAACTATCTATATATTATTAAGTATGTATGTATTGTTTATTATTATTTATGTTATGTAATATTATTAATATATAAGTAGGCATGTATATTTCTGCCATTTTCAATGTCATTTGTTAAACTGCTTTGCACTGCCTTCCACTTCCACTTCCTCTGTTACGATTTTTTTTTATAGAAAGGCCAATCAGGATGACCTCACTCCGCCTGATGGTAAGCGGCCGTGAAATCCAAATATGAGGTTGACAGGCACAAAAGAACTAACAAAGTACCCATTGAGTCTGCCATCCTCACCCTGATGGCCTGCTGAGATGCCGCTTCACGCCCCGTCTAAAAGACCCCGGATTGTATGAAGGTCATGAGCTGAGGGAGCATTCCATGTCTTGATGGTTCGGGGAAGGAACGAGGAGCCAAACCTCTTGTCCAACAACGCAACGCTGTCCAGCACGTGTTGTTCGGAAGTGGAAAGGGGAGGATGGGATAAGTTGAAATAACTTATCAGAGCATTCCCCATCATAGAACACTTAGACTAACAATGTCTCTACATAGCTGAAGAGGGACTTAGTCACCTCATAATCTCCAACAATACGGATAGCATGTCGCTGCAACATATCGAGAGCCTCCAGCAAGTACTTAGCAGAACCATCCCAGAGATGGGAGCAATATTCTACACACGGGCGAACCTGCGCCTTGTGCAAGAGATAAAGCTGCGCCGGAGTAAAATATCGTCTCACTCTGTTCAGAATCACGAGTTTACGGGAAGCTGTTCTTATTACGCTCTCGATATAGTCCCATTAATTTAGGTTACTACGAACATCGATGCCAAGGATGCTGAGACAATCCTGTATTGGTAGGGGGTGCTCTGAAGAGTGGGATAGGATAGGAAGGGTGACATCTTAGCAGCGAATACACACACCTATGTTTTCTTAGCGTTGAACTCGACAAGATTGCTGGCACCCCATTTGGAAATGCGGTCCAGGACCTCGTCGAGCTCAGTAATAAGAAGATTTGTCTTTTCCTCGGTATCTGCTTTGCCGCAGGTCTTCCGAAATAGCGTGCGTGGACAGTGCTGTGCAATGGATGTTACCACATGATAACATGTCATTGATGTGCAGAAGAAACAGTGTCGGCGACAGGACGAAACCTTGAGGCACTCCAGAATTTATCGGAAGGAAGCAAGAAGTGCGTCCGTCACAGTGAACACGAATCCTTGTCGAAAGCCTTGGCGGTGTCAACGCTAACTGCCAAAGATTCACCATGCTTCTCCATAGCTTGCCCCCAGAGGTGCGATACGCTAGAAGATCGCCCGTGGACCGTTTCGGTCTGAAACCATATTGTCGGTCATGGAGCAGCGAGTGATCCTCTAGGTAGCGGATAAGTAGAGTGTTAATTATCCGCTCTAACACCTTTCCCAGCACTGAGGTTATAGCTATGGGCCGGTAGTTAGCAGGGTCGGACGATAGGTCCGACCCTGCTAACTACCGGCCCTTTCTTGGGGATAGGTTGAACATTCGCCACTTTCCAAGCTTTCGGCACAATACCTGAGGAATAAGAGAGGCGGTACAGGCGTTACTCCGTTATTTCTTTCCTCTACCCATAGGTTGCCTGGAAGAAATCGCTAAAAGCGATAAGACCGCCTTATTGTACTTATTGCCAGATTGATTTTTGATTATGTTCGCATATTTGTCGAATTTATTGATAAGTCATCATCATCATTTCAGCCAATCCACGTCCACTGCTGGACATAGGCCTCCCCCTATGTTCTCCACACTGGTTGGACCTGTGCCGCCCGCATCCAATGGATTCCCGCGACCTCCACCATATCGTCGGTCCACCTGGTGGGGGGCGCCACGGTTGTGACTTCCTGTACTGCTTATTGATAATTGAGAATAGAGAATACTAACCATTCTGTATAGTATACAGGGCTTCGTCAAAACTGTCACTGTCCACATATTTTATATCATTATCATTTGGACAGTCCGTAATAGTCTCACACGTCCACTTGTCTTTCCCTATGCAGATGCATTTTTGGCAGCCTGAGCATCTATTTTCTGGAACAAGGGAAAGGTTTTTTAACTGATAAGTCGCAGGCGAGCAGACGGATCACCTGATGGTAAGTAATGCCGCCGCCCATGGACACGCGCGACTCTAGTGGAGTCACAAGTGTGGTGCCAACTCCGGTACCCTCACTCACGCAGCGAAACACAGCACAATGATACTTCACGCCGGTTTTCTATAAGGCCGTGGTATCACTCCGGTCGAGCCGGCACATTCATGCCAAAGCGTGGCTCTCCCACGGTTAAAAGGTATCAATAAAATTGGGAAAAGAAGGTTGATTTTCTTCGTTTGTCATCATCATTATGTCAAACCGACATTGCTAGTTGCATCCATTTTGCCTGGCAACCTTTAAACCTCCCTTTCCTCTGGATTGAGCCTCCGGTCCCCTCACTCTAGCAGCGAAACACAGTGCTGCTTCACGCCGGTCTTAAAATAAAATATGTCTTACCATCAGTGCAGTCACTGTACTCCGAGACGAACGGGATGCATTTAATCTGGTCGTTACTTGTTTCAAAATCGTCACCCCCCACTGAAACATTAAGTTCAATATAGATACAAATAAACAAAACGTCATACAGTATAAACCCTCGACATAGAAGATGATAATTCAAAATTCTACATACATTTATAAAGACTAAAGATATCTATAGCAAATTGCATCATCATCAGTAAATGTTGCTATTCTGAATTTCTACTGATGAAACTAGTCTAGATGATATTAAAACAAAAGAGAAGGAAACAACACCTGATGGTAAGTGATTAGTGATCACCACTGTCCATGGACATCCGCCACACCAGGGGTGCAGATGAGTAGCCGGCTTTTTTTGCCATAATGGAGAAAATATGCAAAGACCTCTAGACTTTCACTATATTTTGGGTGTAATATATGTATTTAAGTATATATTTGTGTTCCTCTGTTGTCTGATATCTGTAACACAAGTGCTTAAGCTACTTAGTACGGGATCAGAACAACGTATGAGATGTTGTAAGAATTATTATTATTATTATTATTTAGTGACTTCCTCGGTGGCACTGTGGTTAGTGAGTAGCTCTTTAAAGCGTCGGCTGCGCTTGGGGTCCCGGGTTCGATTCCTGGGTCAGGCCAAATTTGTACCCGAGTTTTTCTGTAAAGAAATTCTTCCAGAGTCTGGAAGTTGGTGTTCTTGTACCCCCGTGCCTTGGAAAGCACGTCAAGCCGTTGGTCCACGCCCGATCCCTCTCCGGTCGTATCAAACTGGTGACCCATATCTATATCACTATAATATATCCTGCATAAGTGGCTGATCGATGAGATTGGCCGCCTTAGCCGAAGTCGGTAGGAGGATATACGAGTATATTTAGTTATCAAAATATTTACTGTTGTGAAAATTGACTCACCTGATTTACTCCAAATATTTTTGGAGTTTGGCTATTGTTTAACTTAAATATTATATTTGAATATAAAAGAAAAGGTGCAGATGTTAAAATCGGTGCAGTTGAAATTCCTGTGCCAGTAGTGCAGTACATGTATTTGTTTGTTAATAATAACAGTGTATCCAAGAAAAATAAATAGTGCAGCTAGATTCTTATAGAGCGTGATTTCATCAATAGAATTTAGAATAGTTGAAATAAAAATAAATATTCAACAAAGTGTACTAGACAAGACAAAAAACTAATAAATCGTGACAAAAATAAATCAACGTAACAACTATAAATATTCCACAAGTTATTTTAATAAAAAAAAACACGTAATATAAAAATACAAAAATATTCACACACTACACGTATTCACTACTAGAAATAATATTTTTTACAAATCCACATTTATATCTTCAGCTTCATTCAATTATTGCTATCAATGTAAAATTGATATCAGATATATTGTCTTGATTGATCATTATTTTATGTTTTAGGAGACTCTGTAATATACTCTTCTACTGATAAATTATAATAATATCTTATTTTTATCTACAATTTCTTATATTGCTTCATCTTATTTCTTCTTTAACCAAGTATGATCCTATGATAAAATGTCTGTTTTTTTATTCTTAAATTTTCATCTCCACTACTACTGTCGTATACATATATATACACATTTAATCCCACTGTTTGCACTCTCCATTTCTTCTTACTTATCATTGTTAACCACAAAGTCAGTATAATCGCCAGCCGGAAACCCTGATAGCAGATTCTCCTTGGGCACTTTCCTCTTCCCGATGCTGAGGATTTTGCTCCTCACACTACTATGAATAGTCCTCCGGTGCCCGTCGGGGTGGCTGCAGCACAACGTATCGCCTCCTGCAACGACCAATCTTTACTTTAGTAGCCGAAACATTTACTAAATTCCGAGATTCTTGGAAAACAAGGGAAAAGCTTTTTAGAGAGTAACCAGATTGGCTGCAGAAGGCGATACATTTGTAATAAAAGAGCCAGTTTCTTTATTTCGTAGTACTTCTTTATTCGTTTTATTTAAAGGTTTTCTTGAGCCAATGGTGAAAATTTTATAAGAGTTTAATTATGTATAATATAATATCAATTAACATTATGTGAGATATCAATAAGTTTGTCGTGGACTCGGTCTTGCTAAAACAGTACTTTTAGTATCATTGCAACAAAGTCATTTACAATCAATTGAACTTCATCACTTCACTTCTAACAATAACCTAAAATCGACGTAAGTTTACTTTGAAAAAACATAGAGATACATAATATAAAAGGATTCCCAAACACAAAAGATACAAAACTGGTGCAAAAACACAACACTGTGGAACTCCGTACCAGTCTCCATAAAATCGTACATCCCATCGTCCATGGTCCTTCTTAGCCTGTACGAGAGCTGCCTGAAGTACGTCGGCCGGTCCTGCTGGAAGATTTGCCTGTACTCGTCTCTTGGAGAATCTGGATCCCTTCTCATCCTGTAGTACTCGCAGAACCAGACAGGGCGGCTGATGCACTGGACGCTGTGGCCGAGCATGCTGCACACACAGTACGCGCAGATTGACTTGTTGGAGTAGTCCAAGAGGTTGTTGACGTCGGAGGCCACGTCGATATCCGTGTCGGCGGCGTTCACGCTGTTGCTGTAGTAGGAGTGGCTGCGCCTGCACTTCGCCTTTGGCTCGTACGGGATCTCGTCGTTATGCCAGATGTAATCTGCGGCACATTCGAACAAGGAACATGATATATAGTTTTCAAGTCAACGAACACCGTAATCAGCGAAGACTAATTTCCTCTACACAAAGGTTGTCTGGAAGAAATCGCTTCAAGCGATAAGACTTCCTTATTATACTGTCTGTTGTCGTTGTATCATATTGTATTTTGTTTTTGTGCAATACAGAATATCTATCTATCTATTAATAGCCAAAACTATATTGAGCACTTAAGCAACCCAAATATATTAGTATACAAAAGAAAATTAACTTCACATCTCACTACTAAGATGAACTACTTAGTACAAATATTTTTTGAACGTAAGTCAAATTTTTCCTTTGAACGACAAGATTTGGGCTACTTCAAATGATTCAATATTATTGGCACCAACTGTCAATCACATAGGGAAATATCTTAGCGTTCAGCAAATTTAGATGACTATATATATTAGACCTAGCCGATTTCGGCTAAAGCGACCGCTTAGGACTTCTCTACAACGAGTAGTCAAGGCCTTGTTGGGATGCCCTCTCGTACATGCGCCAGTGGCTAGCATAACCTATCTTGCCAATAGGAGAAACGCTCTTTACCAAAAATTCTCAAACACAAGCATCTGTATTTTTCTTACCTTAGGCTTTTGGCCAACGGTACATGATACAATATAGATATAATAATAAGTTGTCACATATTCCACAAAGTACTACAATCAGCCTTTTCTTATTATTCAACTAAACCTGTTTCATATTTAGTTAAAACATAAGTAGTTGAAGGAATTGTTGGTTGTATAACCCGATCCATGGCTTTCCTTGCCAAAATATTCTAAGAAAAACTATCTAAAGTATATCAGTAGAAAAAAATTTGTTAGCTAATGCAAAGCTCAATATCAAAACATATTCCTTAAAAATAGTAAAAATTGTAATCTGCACCATCTAATAGCTTAGAAACATCAACTGTACCGATTCCTAGCACCAGACCAACCTCTCCGGATCCTGAAGGGCAGCCCCCTGGTGTGGTCGAAGGGGTCATTGGTCTTAAACTCTTCGATCAGCCTCGTCATCCTCAAACACTCATTCACGTTTGCAGCCGGCCTGTGGCTGCAGTACTCGTCTTTCCCATCCACGGAGCAGACGCACATCTGGCAATATTGCTCCTTCAGCCCTGAGCTCATGTGGCTCCTTAATATATTATCAGGTATATCATGATTCTCAACATTTTCATCATCTTCCTCTTCTTCAGTATCTGACGTAGGCTCTGGAGACTTCTCTAGCATTTTGATCACGGTCCGGCCAGGAGCACATTTCAATTTTAACTTTTCTACATCCTCTGGTTTTGGAAATACGTGACTGAAGTAAAATTCTAGAAGATGAAGATAATTAACATTTACAAAAATGTGTTTTTGCCAAACTGTGTGTGTCAGCTGTTCAAAGAGTGAAAGTTATAAATAAAACTACAAAACATATTTTGGTGCATTTTAATTCTCTATAAATTGCTCTTAAGTACAAAAGGTTATAACATATTTGTTTCATCTATCTCATTGTTCTCAAGCTTTGCATAGGACAAAGTTATTTAGTATCGTAGCAACACTTTACCATGATACTAAATAACTTTGTCCTATCTCTATAAATAAATTCTTTCTATACATTAAAAGCATCATCATACATGATTCCATCCGATAATGGTTTCTTTGAGATATACGATTCATTAAGGGTATCAGCCTCAGAATGTACAGTATCAGAATCCTTAGCCTCACCTTTGTTATACTTTTTTAAAATAGATAAAATTTCAAACTTAGCGTCCATTTTAAGATTCTTCGGTATTGATTTGAAATCGTCTAACAGGGACAACATGAAATGTTTTGCAGAGGTCTCGTTTTCTGTTCGTTCGTCTGCTTCTTTCTTTTTTTCAACAGCCACGATTTCTGATGACTTGTTGATTTTCGCGACTTCATTTTTTCTGCCTTGTACTATTGTTATTAAGTCATGGTCAGCATTATCTACTCTCTCGTCATAATCAGCGATGTTAGTGTTACCCACGAGAGGCCCGAAAAGTGAGAACATGTCGAGGTGCATGTATTTCTTGCGAGTATCATTATTCTTGATAATTTTTTTTTCTTTGATACTACAATCCCGCACGGCTTTCAGTCTTTTTATGAGTTGCACTGAAAGCATGTTACGTATAATAAACAATGAGTACAATATATATAAATTAAATAAAAAATAATTCCTACTTTATATTAATAAAAAAGTTATATTTTACTTGAAAATACGATTAGAAAATAGCACATATTTGATCAAAATAAAGACATCTTGAATTATCATCATCATACAACTATTGTGCAGAACAGATTTAAAACAAAATAAACATAGTTAGTATGTATGAGTTTTCGTATATCAAACAGAGTAAACATTTAAAAAGCATACCTGGATCGCGATCTGCTTCTGCAGACTTTCCTGGCTCCGAGAAAATTTTCTTGATGATTTCATCCCAATCGCGCTTGCCTATTTTACTTTTTAGATCTTTTAGCACTCTGGAGTACCGAGTCTCTGAACGTGTTTCGATTTCTACAAAGAACGAAATCACGTCTGAGTTTATATCGGTGAGAAAACTCGCGAAATTAGACAACGGGAACGCGCACACATGCGCTCAAAACGCGCTCACATGCATTCATAGCGCACGAAAAAACGCGCTAAACGCTTATGGACGCTTACTAAACGCAAAGGGGAAGCACAAAAACTCATGACTATTTCCGTTCATACGAGCTGGTCTATTTTTGGTTGTTAGGTATTATACTTAGTTGGTCCAGAATTATTTTAGATATTATCACATCAAGGTGCATCTGAAAAAACCCTATGTATGTTCCGCGATATTCTGTAGTTTTCGGGAAAAAATATATTTTATGTACTATCATGAACTAATTAGTCCATGGTAGTATGAAATCAAAAGTTCCATTCCATGATTGTTGATGAAGCTTATTTTGGCTCTCGTTGTATGTTCGACAACTCTCGATTTATCATGTTTTTTTTTTCAAATTACACTTCGTACTTATAGTATACTAACTAACTTGGACCGGACGCCGAAGTACCTTTTAACACTTGTGTTATGTATATATTTAGATAGGTATTATAGTATCACCCTGTTCATCACAAGAATGTTTATCGAAGACTACCTTGGAGCATGGAACAGGAGTCACATGACAATTTGTTATCTTTCGACAAAATCTGGCTATTGGCAGTAAGTACTCAATGAAAAGGATATACCCAATTTTGAGATAAGCTCATCGGTGTAAATTATCCAACGCCTTTGTTTATGTAATATGGGATGTTGGACTCACCTGCATGGACCTGGTATATCAGCACAGCCAGGAGGAGCAGGGAGAGCAGACACGTCTTGGGACCCATGGCGAAAGGAAGTCGGTGTTGAAGGTAGTCGCTCAGGCGTTTTATATCTTTACCCTTCGATGCATACGTTAATGTATTGTTAGGGGGACGGGGGCGGACTTGGGTAGATAGATAGGTAATTTTAAGAATAGTAAAAACACTAAAATATCCTTTAACCGATGACGGCTACGGCAGCCAACTTCAACGATCAGCCACGTACGCAGGATATCAAGTGCTCAAATGCGTGCGCAAACACAAGTGCACTCTCTATTCCCTTACCCTCATTATCATGACACGACCGGAAGCAGGACCAACGGCTTAACGTGCTTTCCGAGGCACCGGGGTACATGACCGCCGACTTCCAGACAACGGACTGACACTAATAATTTCCTACCGAAAACTTAGATACAAACTTTGGTGAGACCTGGGGATCTAATCCGTGACCTCTTGCGCAGACGTCTCTTTAAAGTACGACCCACTAACCACTGCGCCACAAAGGCAGTCAAAAAGACACTAATCTTGCAAATAAATAGTAAGTATGACCACCCTTATCCTCTTCCTCATCTTAGCATGTGATTCCCATTTGTGTTGCGCCCAAAGCTGTCGCTTCGAGGATTGGGGTACGCTTGGACCATGGTCTAAGATCTTTTTTAGGGTTCCGTACCTCAAAAGGAAAAAACGGAACCCTTATAGGATCACTTTGTTGTCCGTCCGTCCGTCTGTCAAGACCCTTTTTCTCAGGAACGCGTGGAGGTATGAAGCTGAAATTTATATCAATTACTCAGGTCTACTGTCCCTTGAAGCTGTGAAAAAATCAAACTTCTAAGCCAACGCAATCAAAAGATACAGCCGTTTATGCCGCAAATTTTCGACACTTGCAAGGGAATCAAAACCTACAGGGTGCTTCCCGTGAACTCAGAATCTTGAAATTTGGTAGGAAGCAACGTCTTATAGCATAGATAAAGGAAAAATTACGAAAACCATAAATTTTTAGTTATATCACATAATATATATTTTTTTAATAATTTTAAACTTACTACCCATTTCCTCATAAACGCGTAGAGGTATTAAATTGAAATTCATACCAAATACTCAGGTCTATAATACCTTTAAGCTGTAACAAAATCAAACTTCTATGTCAACGCAATCAAAAGAAACAGCAATTTAAGCTGCATATTTTGAAACTCGCAAGTACTCGCAAGGGAATCAAAACCTAAAGGGTACTTCCAGTCGACCTAGAATCTTGAAATTTGGCATGAAGCAACGTTTTATAACACACATAAAAGAAAAATTCCGAAAACCTTAAATTTTTAGTTACATTACAAAATATATATTTTTTAATAAATATAAACTTAATACTTTTTTCCTCATGAACGCGTAGAGCTATCAAGTTGAAATTCATATCAAATACTTAGATCTAATTGCCGTTAACCCGTGAAAAAAAAAATTCTAAGTCAACGCAAAAACGCAAAAGTACAACCATTGATACCGCATATTTTGAAACTTAATAAAAGAACTTTCGCAAGTCCGCTGCAAGGCTAGTATAAGTGTTTCAGTTATATTATAGATAAATGATATATGTTAATATAAAATAAAGGATTACTTAAACGATAAAAAGATGAATGTCTTAAATTTATGCTCCTCCATCTTTCCCCATTGTAATGTTATGAATTTCATTTTGCAATAAAAATACCATAGTTATGACTCGATTGTCGTAATGAACGAACTTTGTAAACCTTGCAGGTTTGTACGGAACCCTCGGTGCGCGAGTCCGACTCGCACTTGGCCGGTTTTTATGTTACGGCAGACGAGACGAGCAGATGGATCACCTGATGGTAAGTGATTGCCGCCGCCCGTGGACACCCGCGATACCAGTGGAGTCACAAGTGCGCTGCCAACCTTTAACCCCCCTTTCCCCTGGATTGGGCCTCCAGTACCCTCACTCATGCAGCGAAATACAGCAGAGTGCTGATTCACGCCGGTTTTCTGTGAGGCCGTGGTATCACTCCGGTCGAGCCAGCTCATTCATGCCGAAGCGTGTCTCTGCCACGGTAGAGGATTCGGGAAGTCTGGTAATTGTCTGGTAATTACAATAAAGCGACTGTCGTTAGATCTTCGCAACCCTTAGACAGGGGAATCAGACCAAATGAATCATAGTAACATGTTTCAAATATTTACTTTGGGTTTTTTTTTTTCAAATGTATTATTCCTGATAGGGTAACGTACACTTGTCCTCCCTTCAGAGCCGGCAACGCATCTGTGATGTCTCATGTGTTGCAGATGCGGTAATCACTTACCTACCATCAGGTGAGCCGTCTGTTCATTTGTCCGCTTTCTGTTAAAAAAAGCAGCACCTGCCCTGTGGTTCGCTATGAAATAGAAGGTACTGGAGGCCCAATCCTGTGCAGGGATTTTAAAGGTAGGCAGCGCCTTTGTGACTTCACTGGTGTTCCGCGTGTCCATGGGCGGCAGCTTACTGGTGATCTGTTTGCTCGTCTGCCACATGTCACATATAAAATACATCTTTTTTGTTGTAACATAATAATAATATATTTCTTTATCTCAGTAACTAGGATTTGTGCTTTATTTGATTAATTTATAAATATTAGATTTAAAATGTGATTTCCAATACAATGTATATTGTTACTTATGGAATAAATACTTATGACTTATGACATCAGGTGATCCTTCTGTTTGCCTGCCACCTGTCATATTTTGACCGTGGGAGACCCACGCTTTGGCATGAATGGGCCGACTCGACCGGAAAGATACCACGGCCTGAAGCAGCACTGTGCTGTGTTTCGCTGCGTGAGTGAGGGTACCCAAGGTCTAATCCGGGGGAAGGGGGGTTTAAAGGTTGGCAGCACACTTATGACTCCACTGGTGTCACGGGTGTCCATGGGCGGCGGTAACCACTTGCCATCGGGTGATCCGTCTGCTCGTCTGCCACCTATCACACGAAAAAGGCGTGATAATATTCCAAGCCCGTACCTGTGCTCACTGAGTGACCGCACACAATGTCCGCCCAATAAGACGAACGCTCGTAAACCTTATCGCAGCACCTGCCGCGGCGGCGCGTGCGCAGCTGTTTGTCCGGCATTGTCAATCGATCAGCCAATAGAATAGCATATACAGAGTATATCTGTGAACATTTACATCCCTTTAACCACGTGTCCTACCAACCATTCTGAACAACATTTGTTCTATGACTTTTCGAAATTCGTCGAAAATTTTTTCGACTCCCCATACAAAATGACCAAGTCACGTGACCAACTTTGTATGAAAAGTTGAAAAATTTTATGCGAATTTCTAAAAGTCATAGCATTTGTGCTATGACTTTTGGAATTGTTTTCCTGAATTTGTTCAGAATGGTTGGTAGAACACGTGGTTGGAGGGATGTAAATGTTCACAGATACACCCTGTTGTTAGCCACGGCATAATAACATGATAATGTTAGCTAAGATGGTGGACGGCGAGCGATGGTAGCTATGTGGATAAAAACGCGTCTCAAATACGGGGGGGTCGTGGTTCGAATCCGAGCATGCACCTCCGGATTTTTCAACCATGACCTACCATACCTCTTTTTTAAGTTAGCCTATATTAGCGTCCCATTGCTGGATAAGAGCCTCCCCCAAGTTCCTCCATTGATCTCTATCCAATGCATTTACTAGAATGGACAATGGAAATGGAATAAAATATGATACCGTCTGCCAGGAGTCTTTGCGTTGAGTATAATGAATAAAAAATGAAATTAATGAAACGGAGGGAACATCGATAGTATCGATTAAATCGATACTGGAATTAAGCCGATACTATCGATTATAATCGATCATTTCTAGATATAATCGTCATTTATATTATAAATAAAAACGTAATGTACATAATGGATGACGATTATATTTAATAATAATTGCAAATTAATCGATACTATCTGATTAAATTCTAGTATCGAATTAATCGATAGTATCGTCAATTTAAACGATTAATTGATTATAATCGATTATATCACCCTAAAATGAATACCAATTTAATCGATAGTATCGATAGTACAATCGATTATTACTACTATTAGTACTATTTGGACCACATTTGAATAATCGATTAACAATCGACGTACCTACAATCGATTATCTGGCAACCTACTCCAGGCCGGCAACTCAAGTCTGTGGGCCCACCCTCACTCGTCTCGGGGCTTCATTTATAGTTCAGTACTTTATTTGTGTAATAAAATAAACAACTACATAATTAAAAAAATTATTTATTTGTTAACCTACGTCCACACTATTCATCATTCGTTAATATTAATTCAATAACATTTATTACTATTATTATTTATTACTTATTAAAATCATAAGTCACGAAATTGGTACTAAATACTCTACTATTTACAAAAATATTAATAATAAATAATCAATAATACATATGATCACTTAACATAACGAATCATCTACTGATATTACATAAAAAATTTTAATCAACAAAAATATATTTGATACATTAAACATATTCACAATATTTACCAGAAAAATTACGATTTGCAAAAGAAGTGGTTTTATGGAACTGTCAAAAATGATTCCATTGGATCATGTGGAAAAGCAAACTTACCAGTCAAATGACTGAATTAAAAGCCGAGTGAGAGACATATAGATATGTTTGGACGTCACAACACTTCGTATGTTAACACAATCATTAGACACGATTGTATGACTCACTCTTCTCGATTAGTTTCTGTCTTTTTAAGCCCCGACGAAAAATCGACGGGATGTTATAGGTTTTGACTGTGTGTGTGTGAACACTTTTGGACATTTTCATTAATTCATTCATTCATTTTTTATTCATTCATTCATTTATTCAAAACGTGTGCTTTAACAAAGCGTAATGCTAATGTAATACCTATGTAGAGCGGCCCCTACACGCAACAATATTAAGCAAAAATGTTCATATTATGTAGGACAGTTAACATCAGTTTCAATTTTTTAAATTTGTGTCGGGGGTTTTTAGATTTCTAATTTTTTATATAATTCCCTGTATTATAAAACGCGATCTAATGAAAAGTTCAGTGCGCTAATAACTCAGCTCATATTTTGTAGTAAGGGAGAAGGTATTTTTTCAACAATACTAAGTTTTTTTTCTCTTTAATGACCATCAGGTGTACCCTATATAGGTCATCATCAACCTCTTGCTCTTTTCCCAGGTTATCTGAGTTCGGCGCTGTATGTCTTCCTTTTCCATACGTCCCTGTCATTCGTCAACAAATCATCCACCCCTTTTCCCATCATCTCATTCTTCACACACTCCATGCATGTCTTTTTCAGCCGACCTCCGTTTCTCCACCCACTTACATTTTACTCTTATCCTCCTTATCGTAGGTACCCCTCTTTTGGTTACAATATGTTCTTCCTCTCTTCTCATTGCAGGGCCATACCAGGAAAGACGATTTGCCTTCAATTTATTAATGATGGGACCCACTTTCATACTTCCTCTAATATACACATTCCTTATCTTGTCCATTCTCGTCACGACATTCATCCATCTTAACATTCTGATATCTGTCACATGCAATCCCTACCCTATTTAGGTATATAATAATAACTGATATTAGATAGATAGATAGATACACTTTATTGCACAAAATTTACAGATCTTAGCCTAAGTTATTATACTAAAACAATGTAGGCGGTCTTATCGCTAATAGCGATCTCTTCCAGACAACCTCAGGGTAGAGGAAAATTATAGCGAATTAAGAAAAGGGGTAAGGCAGTGCAAGTCAGAAAAAGAGAAAAAAAAATTACATTGTACAAATACGAGTATGGTATATACATACATACATTATATTAAGTAAATATATACTATAAATACTAATACATAACGTAATGTACTAGACATTACAAAACAAATAAACATACATACGTAACCAGGGAAATAGGAGACAATGAAAGGAACTACAAAGGCTTAGAAAGATAAGAAATGATCTTTAACTCGGGACTTGAAAATAGAGAGGGATTCGGATTGCCGGATGAATAGTGGTATGTTGTTCCAGAGGCGGGTGGATTGGACAGTGAAGGATTGTGAGTAGGAGTGTGTGGAGTGGAGTAGGAATGCGAGATGGAGTTTGCGGGATGATCGCATCTCACGATATTTGTTGTGTATGTGTTTAGATATCCGAAATAATAAATATTTATATTTCTAAATAAAAACTCGTGCGGTAAATTACACTAATAACCAGTCATTAGACAAAAAACTTAAATAACCACATGGTTCTTCACCCTTCTCAAACTCTATACCCAACAGAAGTATCGACTTCCAAGCTTCTAAGATCTGGCTTGGTGAGTAAGGATGGGCCGCCGCCAAGCCCCACAGCGCGCAGCCTGCAGGCACCAGGGGCTTGAAGGGGCTGACCCTTCGGTCGTGCGTGAGGACCAGGCCTAGGCGGTCCTTCGCCACTTTATACGTGAAGTAGACGTCTTCGAGATTGATCAGGGGCACCTTGTGAGCCGCTTTGTACAACTTCTCGATGTATTCCCCTGAAAAAAAATTAGGTCCTTACAGAATAAGTAAATAAATAATAAATATTTCACAACATCACATACATTGATCTGACTCCGAGATAGGTAGCTCAAGCACCTGTGTTACGGATATCAGAACCAACAGCGGAATTACAAATATATACATATAATACTTTTCTTTTGTAAATACATACTTATAATACATAGAAACATCCAGACCAATACAACAGACATGTTCATGCACACAAATGTTTGTACTGTGCGGGGATCGAACCCGCAACCCTTGCACCAGACGCAGCGTTCACTACCATAAGTCATGGATTTATAATGCCGCCTTATTATTCTATAATAATAATGTCCTCCAAATCGATTTCCGGTCATTGCGGGCAATCTCAGCGATCAGACATCTCTCATATTCCGATGGGACACCAGCGTGAGTCGACTGGAGAAGAATCTCGCGCTCCTGCGCGCGACTAACGGTTTAACGTGCTTTTCCACTCCAGGCTGACACTGAGAATTTGTTAACAGAAAAACTCAGGTACAAATTTTTGGCCTGACTCAGGGATCGAACCTGGGACCTCTTGAGCAGCCGTCGTTTTAAAATGCGACCTGTCTGTCAGTCTATTATTAGGCAGTCTATCTAGTCTATTATTCTATAAAAGGAATATGGGTGACAATATAGGAGTAAATATTTATAAATCAATGGCTTCTCTATATGATCGCTTAGACCATGTTTCAGGATTTGGGGAGTCTGGTAAACGCAATGAATATTGTGACAAAATCCATTATACAAATATACATTGAAAAATCAGCAGATGAACTACCACGACCTGTGTGGTAAGCGACTGCCGGCGCCCATAAACACTCGCGACATCAGTGGAGTCACAAGTGTGCTGCCAATCTTTAAACCCCTCTTTCCCCCGATTGGGGCCTCTAGTACCTTCATTCACGCAGCGAAACACATCACAGTGCTGCGTCACGCCGATTTTCTGTGAGACCGTGGTATCACTCCGGGTGAGTTGGCCATTCATGACGGAGCGTGGCTTTCCCATAGTCTATTAAAAAAAAAATTTAAAGGTTGACAGCGCATTTATGACTCCACTGGTGTCGCGTGTGTCTATGGGCGGCGGCAATTGCTTACCATCAGGTGATCCATCTGCTCGTCTGCCACCTATCACATTAAAAAAAAAATACAGAGACAGACGCGTGATACATCTGCCTACTAGAGGAGGCATAACGAAGGATCCCATTGTTGATGTAAACACAAGTATGAACATATAAATGAGTCTAGTAATCACCGTTGATGAGGTATCCCGATCCTGAGAGGTACTCCGGGATGGTCTCCGGGGCGTACAGCCAGCGCGGCAGGTACCACTTGGTGTACAGGTCCCGGTGGACTTTCCTGTGATTAAACTTGTGCCCTGAAAGGAAACCAAGACTGAAGATCTGTGGTGACTACACCACAGACGTTGCAACGTGTTGCGATGACAAATGAAAGGCACACGGCAAATGAAAGGCACACGGCAAATGAAAGGCACACGGCAAATGAAAGGCACACGGCAAATAAAAGGCCCACGGCAAATGAAAGGCAAACGGGAAATGAAAGGCACACGACAAATGAAAGGCACACGACAAATGAAAGGCAAAGAGCTAGGAGCAAAAAAGGGGAGGGGGAGGGGGGAAACATGTCTTCCATCCCGTGCAGCTAACATCCACGCTACGCCACTGTTGTAGATCAAACCATCGCTATCGTACAATATCGAAGCCCAAAGATCGTGCGTTCGATTAACAAACTGAACAAAGTCATGTAAATAACACACTTAAAAATTTCATCTCGTATTCAGGCGGGACACGAGATAGAATTTTAAGTGTGTTATTTACTTAAGAATAAATTGCAAAAGATTGCTATAAAAATATCAATTATAAAAAGTCGCGTGTTTATCGTGTGAAAGTCACTAGTGTTTGTTCAGTGTCTGGGTGTGAAATATAGTTCCTTCGTTGATTCCTATACCCAAAGCACCAATCAGTAGTGTTTGGCTAGTGTCATTGTGCTGTTGTCTAATACCTATCCATTTTAAGCTAGAGTGAAAGCTCCTAGGTGAATTCGATCCACCGTAGTCTTCTTTTCAACTCCACCGTTCAGAGTAAAGCATACAGCGAGAACATCATCAATATAAAAAACATTGTTCAGTCTTAGGCTTACCATAAAGATGATGGTTAACATGTTTTTTAACCACCATCATCATCATCCACGGGTTAACGAACACGTCATCATCTGTCTTCAGCAAGGTCTCCGCCTGGGGACACCGTTTCAGCGACCACTGCAGCATTAGCGCCGATTTCAGGGTCAGGTTCATGTAGCGGTCCTCTAGATCGTAAATTATCAGGTCACTGTATTCCTTCGCTTCAATGTATAATTTCACCTGAAAAATTATATCAGAGCAGTCAAATATGGCATATAATATAATAATGGTAGGAGAACTACTTTCACAGACATAGCCCAAAGGATTGCATGCCTCAAGTGGCAATGGGCAGGGCACATAGTGAACAGAACAGACGGCCGTTGGAGCGGAAAGATACTCGAGTGGACGCCACGTACAGGAAGTCGCAGGCGTGGCAGGTCAAGGTGGACCGACGGTCTGGTGAAGGTCGCGGGTATCTATTGGATGCAGGCGACACAGGAGCGATCTTTATGGAGAGCATTGGGGGAGGCCTATATCCAGCAGTGGACGTCTATTGGCTTAAAATGAAGATGATGATGAGTCAAATATTAACAGTACTGGCGTCAAGCGTTCGCCACCTGTTCAAGGACTTCTGGTTTGCCACTGCAAATTGTGTCCTGGGGGAAGTGCCTCCTTTGGTGGGTACAATAACGACGGATTATCATAAGCCTACAATTTCGGGATGGATCACCAGTATTGGGACGTGTGATTTCGATAAAGCTCCGTCGGCTTCTTCTGATGATATTGCAACTGTGACTGGGTAAAGGCTAATTCCCTCTTGAGCCTACTCTTAGCGATCTTGCGCCTAAGTCATTCAGCCTTAAACTCCGTGACAGTTGGACATAATCCACCCCGCGGTATGGTGATCAACTACGCGCTCAATGGTGCCCGCTATTGGTATCTTCTTGCCCAAGAACTTTAGTGCATAGTGCCAGTTAGAGAATAAACCTCACCAATAGATCATCACTGCGTCGTGGTGTCAGCCCCACCACGAAGAACGTGGGCACCCGCTGACCCCATGTCCTTCTGATGGCGGCCCGGCTGTCCAGGTTCGTGGGACTACTGGCCACCAGCACCAGGAGGGGTATGGGCTCGAGCCCTTGGCATAGAGTGGATGATGGTTCCACGAGAAGTTGACTGGAATTTAAATTAAGAAACATCATTAGGGAGATCTAAAGGGTAAGGTTTTGACTGACCGGATGGCGCAATCGGTAGTGACCCTGCCTCTTACGCCAAAGGTCGTGGGTTCGATCCCCACCCTGGACAAACATTGGTGCGATGAACACTTGTGTTTGTTCAGTGTTTGGGTGTAATATATGTTTTTAAGTATATATTTGTGTTCCTCTGTTGTCTGATATCTGTAACACAAGTGCTTAAGCTACTTAGTACGAAATCAGGTCAACCTATGAGATGTTGTGAGAATTATATTTAAAGAGACCCATGATTAGCAGAAGAGTGATAATAATAATGATGATGATTAGGTAAGGTTTTCGGGCGGCCGGATAAACCCGGACATAGTTAAGCTTGTTGGTTGGGTGTCTGGGTAATTTTAACAGTTTATTTTGTTATGTATTACCGACACCTTTTATAGTATTAGTAGTACCTACCATATAATATAATCCCATGAATAATAATAATTGAATTATATCATGACCACCCGGGAAACCCCAAAAGCATTGGGAGAACGAAATTGAAAGAACCAGGAAAGAAAGTGGATCCATAATAGCCAAGATCGTTAAGTGGCGTGGATTGCAGGAGGCCTACACCCGAAGGATCGAAACATGCTGACGAGAGATTCATGAGATAAACAGGTTTAATAGCTCTTAATTTATTGGGAGTGAAAGGACCTGGGAAAGAGCCCTTATCATGTAACTGCTGAGCATCTCCCAAGATTCGGCCCGTATGCCGAGACGGTAGGAAGAACCAATGACTGGTTGCGGGAAGCACTCAGAGCTTAGAGCCGTTTGAGTATGCAGGGCGTGTAAGATATTTTTTATGTGATAGGTGGCAGACGAGCAGACGAGGTTTACCTGTTGGTAAACAATTGCTGCCGCCCGCACCACATGTGGAGTCACGATTGCGATGCTAACCCCTCATTCCAAAGAGTGGGCCCTGGGTCACCTTTCATTCAGCGAAATACAGCAACGAGCTTCACGCCAGTTTTCTGTGAGGCCGTAGTATCACTCCGGTCGAGCCGGCCCATTCATACCGAAGCACGGCTCTCCCACAGGTGCGTTATTTTAATGTAAAACATGCTTAATTCCAATAATACTTACATAGCATCCAAATACGTCTTCAAATTCCTGTCCCGCCTCAGATAAGCCAGCTCGCCATCAGAAGGCACCACCGGCAGCAGCGCTGAGCTGGTGGCCTTCGCTGACCACCTGACTCCCGTAAGTAACGCGGCGGTAACCACCACCGTCAGAATCAGGAGCAGGGTCTGACTTCGTCGAGCTGGAAGTTCAGGGATAACTATGTATTTAAGAATTATTTCCTCAACGGGGGGATGGTCTCTTATAAGAGGTCGCAACCGTGGCAGGCCCCCCACAAGGTGGAGAGACGATTCGGTGAAGGTCGTGGGAATCCATTAGATGCGGGCGGCGCAGGACCGATCTCTGTGGAGATCATTGGGGGAGGCCGATGTCCAGCAGTGGACGTATATTGGCTGAAATGATGATGATGACGATGGTTTCTTCTATGACGGTTTCACTCTTGACAGAGTGGTCGTAGTCACCACTTCAGGTAATTGTGACAAGCTTTACAACACAGCCACTGCTCTCTGATGGCCATCCTTCTCGTGCATTCATTCCCGTTTCGCCCGACATTTTCTGCCACGAACCTCCTCATTGTGGCACAAACTTCCCCCAGTGGTATTTCTGGACCGGCACGACTGAAATCTTTAAAAAACGAGCTCACTTTTTCCTAAGAAGCCGGCAACGTATCTGCACTCTTCCTGGTGTGGCTGACGTCCATGGTCGACGGTGATCGCTAACCTCATAAAAAACAATAAGTAAGTACAGTTTTACCAATTTTATAAGTTAGACCAATGTACTGCGCAGTAGTCTTATTTTCAAAAACTGCGGCAAAATTTTAACCAATCACAACGCTCCATTTACGAGCGCCAAAAATTACAATTTCTTATTGGTTGATGCGTTAGCGCCCTGTTCGGTGCTACTGCGGTTAAGAAAGAGATAGCATTCCTCTTTGGAATCTTAACGTAACGCAATAAAGTCAGTATTTCCACTGCTTTCGCAATCGTAAGCAATCGGATTTAACTTGCGAAGACGCGAAGACGAATTTTGCCGATGTAACTTATAAACGTGGTACACCTGTAATATTTTAGATTTTCGTTACGTTAAAACGTCTCAAATTGAGACGGGAATTAACGCGATGTTTATTATTAAGTACAATACCTATTTTATACGATTCCGGCGGACGCAACTCAAAGGTTTTAAATTAGTATCTGGTGGTTTTAGTGATAAAACTTGGTGTTTAGTTGTGCGGTGAAGGGCCGTGGTGATCCTCATAATGAGGATCGTTCAATTGTATCGTTTTTAACACTACTATTGTGTTTCGAGTGGGTTGTCACGAACAACTTGCTTGGACCTAATAGTCTTAAAACTTTATGTGAATTTGACTGACTTCGACTGTTGACTACCCAAACTTGGCAAAATATGTTGGGGTAGAGCTATAATATAAAAAAAATAGGCGGTCCCCGGCAGAGTAGAATAGGCCACCCTGACTCTTACCGAGGTGTCGTAAAAGGCGACTAAGGTAAAGCTGCTGGCATGATCATCAGCACCCAGAGAAGGAAAACTCTGCATTTATATCAAAACCCTCGCCAACCCGTCTGCCAAGCGTGGTGAGTATGGCAACTACCCCTCAAGTGATTGAGGGAGGCCCGTGCCCCAGCAGTGGGGACTTAAATGGGCTGACGATGATAAAAAAAATATACTCGCATAAATGTTGCTTGACCTTTCGGCTTGGTCACACAAGACTCGAGTCGTCGAGTCCTATTTTTGAAGCCTCGAGGCGGAATGGCAAGGCTCAGTCAGCTCGGTAGGCTCGGTGCCCCGAGCTTAGCCGAGCTGCGAGGTCTCTGAGCCATACCTCGAGGCTTTAAAAGAGCTCGAACCTTCAAAATAGCTCAAGCCGTAAAAAGAGCTCGAGTCTTAAAATGAAGGAAGTACAGCAAATGGGAATCGCTACGTGATACGTGCCTTAACGGGAAACTAGACAATAATATGCTTACATATTAGAATAACATATAGGCTACTATTCATGAACATACCTAATGTTCTATATTACCTATAAAAATATAACGATAATTCTACCACAACGCGGGCAAAACCGCGGCCCACAGCTAGTAAAATATATTCTAACGACAGTTGATTATGAACTTACCACATTTCCAAAAGATACACCTGAATCTCCCCAGCTTCATAGCGGCTGCTACCACCTCGGACGTGACCGCCTAAGCGGCCCACGCGGCGAATGTATCAACACGCGTGAAGACCCGGCTTTAGTCCACTGTATGCGAAGCTATGTCCTTCGATCAGCTACCTATAAAAACTTATAAAATAAATAAATAAGTATTTCACAATATTTATGTGATACATTGATCTGACTCCGAGATAGGTAGATCAAGCACCTGTGTTACGGATATCAGAACCAACAGCGGAATCAATCTATATGTATATAATATTTATAAGAAGAACCTGAGTGACTAAGGTTTTAAGTGACTAGGAATGCACCCACAGCCCAACCTACTGACCCTAGAAACTTGAAATTTGGGAAACGGGTTCCTTCAATAGTGAAAGTGAGCAATAAGAAGAGATTGTTGAAAATTCAACTCTTAAGGGGGTAAAAAGGGGATCAAAAGTTTTTCTGAAAATCCGCCACCTTTGATGTAAAAAATTTGAAAATTTGTATTAAAATTATTAATTTTGAAAGTAAAAGTAACCCAACTAACGTTTTTTTAAAAATCATCCTTTTAGGGGGTAAAATAGGGGATGAAATGATATTATAGGGGTTTAGCCATTTTAAAGTGAGAATCTTGAAAATCGCTATACGTTCTCCTTATTTTCAACAAAGAACAAGTTGTTTTAACAATTTCATAAATTCAGCCCTAAAGGGGGTGAAAAGGGGGATTGAAGTTTGTATGGAAGTCCGTCATTTTTGATGTAAGGAAAGTGAAAAAATATAAAGTACAATTATAATAAAATATCAACTTTTTTGGAAAGTCACCCCTTGAGGGCGTAAATTAGGGGATGAAATGCAGTATGGGGGATTAGACAGTTTAAAAGTTATATTCTTAAAATTAATTTTTGGGCACCGGTTTTGAATAAAAAAGTGACTCGAATTTTCAACGCCTAAGGGGTAGTAGCGCGGGTTTGAAGTTTAAATGAAGAGTTTTGTAATAAAGACAAACTGCGTGAGTTACGCCGCGGGCGCAGTCTAGACATATAACATACATAATAATACTTTTCTTTTGTAAATACATACCCTTATAAAACTCGACGGGTTGATATTTAAATAACGTTACAGCAATATAACTTAAGTAACTGAATTCTCTGACGATTAAAGTTTAAAAATTTATTTCACAAAAACAGAAATATTTCACTTACATACATTGAGAAATACAGTCATACCTAAGTAAATCAATAATTCAACAATCAATTAAATTGAGACATCATCACACATTGTCCTAGTCCCAAACTAAGGTTTTCCCTTGTACTATGGAAACCAGGAACAATGAAAGTACCACAAACACCACCTCAGAGCTACATAGTTGAAGGTTCACAAGTCTTAACACTAATAACTTTAACGCCCTGTGGTCTAGTGGTTTAAGTACCAGGCCGTGATCTCGGGGTCCTGCATTCCGGGTCGAGCGAAAAGTATATTTTGAATTTTTCGAACATAGCTCGGCATTGTGACCACCAATCCGCATTTGGCAAGCGTGGTGATTAAGCCTTAATGCTGGTTCACGTTGACTCGCGGGCGTGGTGCCGGGCGCGGTCGCGAAATATTAAACATATGGCGTAATATGGAAGTGTTCACATACGAAACGCCCGTGCGGTCTAAGTAGCGGTCGATGCGACCGCGCCCGCGCGTTTAACGTGAACGCGGCCTTATCCCATCATAGTAGCGATAACTTGATTTCTATGATGGAGGCCTTTGCTCTGCAGTGGGACAGTTTAAAGGCTGATACTTTACTTTTACTAATAACTTTATCACTGAAGAAAATATATTAATTGATATTTAGAACCATTATCTGGCAATCCCAGAAGGCAAGAGAGGAAGGGGACGGCCGCCCTTGACCTGGTGGACCAGTACAGCCAACCTAGTCAAGAAGTCCCAACTACCTGACCCGACAACCCAGGACAGATTGTCCTGGCGCAGAATAATAAGGAGAGCCGACCCCACCTAAAGTGGGAACAGGCAAAGAAGAAGAAGAAGAAGAAGAAGAAGAGAAGATTTAGAACCATTATACTTACGACGGTTATCTATCGTTTTTAACACAAATTTGTATCTAGTACACTTAGATGACTGATTTTATTAAAAATAAACAAGATGAAAATAGTTAAAATCACTCAATCACAGACTAAATAGGTCTAAGCACTTATATTTGTATCCATCTACATTTGTACCCACCCTATTTATGATGATTAAATGATTTTATATTTGTATTTGACTTTATCAGATTCACAAACTATATTTATGTAGAAGACAGACTAGTATTGATTAGTATATTAGTAATACTATCAGATGTGATCACGGATGTGATTACCAAAGAGAATATAATCACTACGCGTGATTACATTCTCTTTGCCAGATTCTACGACGTTTAAACTCAAAACCACAGGTCATTATTCTACATTTTTTTTAAATTTTAATGAAGTTGCTATCATAAAGGTTTTACTCCGTCCCAAACTGTGTCCATTGTAATCAAATCTTTTTTCTATAGGACTTCTTTTTAATGTTATTTTTGTCGTACAGTTGGGCCAGACTATTATTTTGTGCATAAAAGTCTATTATATAGAATGATCATGTCACACTATTAACCGGCAACAGAGAACACCGGCAGAGTAGAATAGGCCACCCTCGCTCTTACCGAGGTGTCGTAAAAGGCGACTAAGGTAAAGCTGCTGGCATGATCATCAGCACCCAGAGAAGGAAAACTCTGCATTTATATCAAAACCCTCGCCAACCCGTCTGCCAAGCGTGGTGAGTATGGCAATTACCCCTCATGTGATTGAGGGAGGCCCGTGCCCCAGCAGTGGGGACTTAAATGGGCTGACGATTATGATGATGACTATTAAATAAGCTCTTGTTATAGTGTGCTTTTAGTTAGTTCCAATTTACGCCACGCGCGAAGACAATGCTCTGTTGCACAAATCGCTCGCTTTCTATAGGTGCCAAGGTTACTAGGCAGATAAAATGTAGCACTATTTACATTTCACTTCATTGTTGTCACCGGCCAAATACAGCATGGTTTTCTACTTATGTACACGGACCGGACGGTCGGGGAACCTAGCGCTTTCAAACGAAAATCGCGCAGCTAACTTTGAAACCATGGTATTTTAAAGGTTTTCGGGATAAAAATTAATAACGGAGTATTGCGCACAGTCTCGTATCTTTTAATCCTGTTCCCTATTTCGAGCTTTAAGGTGACGGGTAGGGCACACTAGCGACGCCAATCGATTTTAATTTTTAGCTACTAAACCGGATCTATATTAAACAATGTCGGGGTTACAACCTCTAGGCAAACACTTATACTATTTATTAAATAACCATGCACAAATGTTGGGGCCAACGCGTATGCGAAAAGTTGATTCACGCCAAAAGCGGCCATTTTCGGCGTGAATCAATTTTTCGCGTACAAAAACGGATCGATCGGACGATCGGCGTCGCTAGTGTGCCCTACCCGTCACCTTAAAGCCGCTGGGGAACCTACCTCGGTCGAGATGCAAGAGTCACAGGTTCGATTCCCGCATCATCGAAAATATTTGTCGATGAAATAATGATTTGTGTGTTGAGTCTGGGTGTTTGTGGTAGAAGGTGCCTGAGACCCGGGGGAAAGGGGAAGTAAGAAGCGCACTTGTGTGTCAGGTGTTACGGGTGATCTGTTTGCTCGTCTGCCATCTACCACATAAAATAATTGTAGTTTAAAAATGACCTTGAACCTAACATGCGCCATTTTACCCGCACCGTTATTATAGTCCAGGGAGTTAGTGCAAACAATCGTCCGTTAAATTTTCAGCTGTGGCTCCTAGTCTGTGTGTTAGTAAACATTTGCCGAAACTCGATGTCATAGTTCAGGCGGTTGTTGGAATGCCATTGTCTTTGCTGTGGGTATTGTGCGACTATCTGTTTGGCCGATGGTAACAGCTGGAACTAGTGGTGGACCTTAAAAGTTAAAACTATTAAAATAACATATGATGAGGAATATTGGCTATCCAAGCCTCACCTTGTCACTTTGATCTCATTTCTCCACCCAATAAATATTTGCCAAAATACTCACCGCTGCCCGTCGTTTTCAATGTGATGCTGTGTAATGTGTACTATGAGACCCTACTGTGTATTTTATGAATATATACAATAAACTATGTAATTATACTTGCAAAGTGTGATATTCCTGCGATCTCTCTGCGTTAACTATCACCAAGCACACTTTGATTTTTTCTGAATCACTCGCAAATAAAATACAGAAAAGTATTTTGTAATATCAAAAAATCCCAATACGCCGATCGTATCATGACAAAAACCTTCTTTTTTTTATGTAGTAAAAAATCATCAACTGTCAATCCAGTTTCCCGCGCTTTTCTTCTTTTTTAATGAAGGTGCGTTCCGTTACGCTAATATATTCTGAACAACATATATAAAAAATACTATTAGCACAGTCAAAGTTAGCAAGTAAATTAAAAGTTATTTTTAGAGAATTTGTTAAATTTAACCAATTTATTATTTTCATCGTATTTTTATATTTTCATTTTATTTTGTTACCCCCCTCCCCCATCTAACTCTGGCCTTTGAACCCAGAAAAATCGAATTGAGAACCTCCTTCTTTTTTTGAAGTCGGGTAAAAATATTTGGATGAAAGAAGTTTTGATATTTCAAACAAAAAAAACCAAAACCAAAATCGGTTCCTTCCGGTCGGGAGCTAAGTATGATGCCACAGACAGACACGAAAATAAATTCAAAATGTCGTCAAAAACCAACAAAATAAGCTTTTTTTTAAGTGTTTAAATTTTATTCAGCGAACAACGATGTGGAACATCACAATTCGACTCTTAAAAACCAATCACTTGACAACCACCACAAAAACCTACAGGGCTCTCCACCCTTTTCAAAGTCCAGCCCTAACGGCTCTATCCTCTTCCAAGCTGCCAAGATCTGGCCTGGAGAGTAGGAATGAGACGCTGCGAAGCCCCAAAGGGCGCAGCCTGTAGGCACCCACGGCTTGATGGGACTGAGCCTTCGGTCGTGCGTGAGGACCAGGCCTAGATGCTCCTTCGCCACTTCGTAGGTGAAGTAAACGTCTTCGAGATTGATCATTGGCACCTTGTAAGCTGCATTGAGTATTCTCTCGATGTATTTTCCTGGCAAAAAATTGTCAAATGTTAAAAATATTTTCAGGCTACCCATAAAAATCTCATAACTATTAGGTAACATTGCGTATTTCTACCATGTATTTTTTTTGCTATCAGCGCAGTAACACAGATTATACATCAGCAAAAAAAATCAACTATTCCATACAAAATAGAATATCCATCCGGCAATAATGTATAGCCGGCAATATTGGCCGTGTGGTCCCCGGCAGAGTAGAATAGGCCACCCTCACTCTTACCGAGGTGTCGTAAAAGGCGACTAAGGTAAAGCTGCTGGCATGATCATCAGCACCCAGAGAAGGAAAACTCTGCATTTAAATCAAATCCCTCGCCAACCCGTCTGCCAAGCGTGGTGAGTATGGCAATTACCCCTCATGTGATTGAGGGAGGCCCGTGCCCCAGCAGTAGGGGACTTAAATGGGCTGATGATGATGATGATGAATAATGTATAGAACAGCTGATTATTTTCCGCTAATTATGTTGATCTAACATGCTAAATGGATTATACACGATATCCTATCATGAGGTTTTCGGGATGTACGATAAAACAGTGCAGTAGTCTGAGGATCACGAAAGAAGGAGGAGAAGAGATGTGTGTTGCAGGAAGAAATAATAAATCACCGTTGATGAGGTACCCCAATCCGCCAAGGTACTCCGGTATGGTCTCCCGGCGGTGCAGCCAGCGTGGCAGGTACCATTTGGAGTACAAATCCCGATTGACTTTTCTGAGGCTTCTCTTGTACCCTGTAAAGAAATAAACGCTTTTTATTCCTCTCGAAATCAAACATTTTGGAGGCAATAGACAACAGACAAGGATGCTCAGGACATTATGCAATGAACAAAATGCTGATGAAGATGAACATAACATCAAACAGCGACTGCAGAACATGCAAGGAGGAGACGGAAACTATAGAATATCTTTTATGTGAATGCGACTCACTAGCCAGAGGCAGAATGTGTCTTCTAGGTAAAGCTTATCCTAAACCAGGAGACTACAGGCACTTCAATCCGAAAGACATCGTGATGCTGATGAGACGAATCTTCGTGAGCGAAGGAGCAGGAGTACAAAGGTTCCTCCCCAATGTACAAAAGATCCCTTAGGGTCGACGTTACTCATGTAAATGGCACCTAACAGATAAGATTTTTGTTTTATTTGGAAGAAATGGGGTGAGCCTTGCGTCTCATAGCCACTGCGACCAGTAGATGATCTATTTTGGCAGCCCCAGAACCTATTACAGCACCTCATGTAGTTCCAGCTCGAGGATAAACCCGAGAATGAAGCTGATGGGAGAGCTTTTGATTTCGTCTGCCGAGATCATGTATGCTTCCAGGTGCCGGCTTCTGCAGCGGTGCAGCGCTATGCACTCGCCGAGGACGTGGATAATCGTTTCCTCGTCCTCGCGACAGAACCTGCAGATTTTGGTATCTGAAAGGCCCATGTTGTGCAGGTGCTTGTTTAATTTGCAGTGCCCCGTGAGTCCGAGGTCCGAGTGAGTGCCCTAACATGTCCTCTACTCAGTTTTAATATTTCTACAGCTCGTTTCTGATCGAACGTCTGTATCAACGCCTTGGACTGTTCTAGTCGAGGTAGTCTTTTCCAAAATTCAACAGATAAGATAAGATTCCCCTCGGACCATTCACTGTACACCACAGGAGGGGGGAAACCTGAAATTATAACCAAATTTTTGGTTATATTTATCTTATTTAAAACTGGAGACCAAAGGCTCTGTCTTTCTTGTCAGTGACGTAGCCAAAGAGGAAATATTATGGGGCAGCTGGAGAAGAAGACGCCACGTGATGCCTAATTCAATAATGGGAATAAGGAAAATTACATACAGTACGCAACGATCTCAGTTTTACCCGACTACGGCGAAGCAAAAAGGAGGGTTATGATTTTGACCTGTATGTATGGATGTTCATATGTTCCCTCATAACTTCTGAACTAGTTATCATATTTGAACAAATGAGGTTAGAGGCGTCTTGGTTGTCTTCTGGTTATAGGTGACATGACGTCACGTTAAATTATCGCGACAATACTACAGTATGTAGTCAATACTACAGCGCCCTCTAGGGGACTTAGAGTAAGGAACAAAAAAAAATTTGCTTGACGGTACCGTGTGGGGTATCAAATGAAAGAGCTTTTTAGCACATTTCAAATATCTAATTTTATTTACATAACTAAAAATATGTTAAATAAAAATAATGTTTAAAAATACGAAATAAGAAAATTGTTTCTGCTGAACTTATTATGACGTATAGCCGTGGTCGTATGCCACTTACCGTAGCAAAACATAACATTCATTATAATAATAAAATAAAATCAATGTGGTGACAAGGCATAATCTGAGACAATTTAACACTTTCAGCAGAGACAATTTTCTTGTTTCGTAAGAGCGTGTTTTTTTGGTAGTCGGGTTTTAGTTTTTATATGCTTATTGATCTTATTTAAAATGGAGATCAAAGGCTCTGTCTTTCTTGTCCGTGAAGTAGCCAAAGAGGAAACATTATGGGGCAGCTGGTACGCCATGAGATGTTCTTAAGCCAATAATGGGAAGAAGGAAAAAATACGTAAAGATGTTAGCTTGAAGACTCACCACAAATCTGATGGTTTGCATGCTCCTTGACCACCTCCATCATCATCCACGGGTTCAGGAACATGTCATCATCGGTCTTCAGCAGGGCCTGCGCCGTTGGGCACCGCTTCAGAGACCACTTCAGCATCAGCGCCGTCTTGAGGGTCATATTCATGTAACGGTCCGCGAAATCAAAAACTATCACGTCGCTGTATTCCTTTGCTTCGATGAATAATTCTACCTGAAAAAAACGAGTTTCGCGATGGTGCTCCTTTAGTTCGGACATTTTTTTTATGTGATTGGTGGCAGACGAGCAGACGGATTATCTGGTGGTAAGCGAATGCCGCCCATGGACACCCGCAATACCAGTGGAGTTACAAGTCCGCTGAAAACCTTTCCTCCGGATTGGGCCTCTGGTACCCTCACTGACGCAACGAAACACAGCCTAGACGCTGCTTCACGCTAGTTTTCTGTGAGACCGTGGTATCACTCCGGTCGAGCCAGCCCGCGCATTCATGCCGAAGTGTGGCTCTACCGCCTTAAAACTTTATGTAGGGTGATGTTTGCAGTCTACTCGCGTACGAACTGTAGATAGATCATGAATGTAACGATAACACAAGTTCCTTAAGCGCTACCTGTTTCTCGCCAATGATAGCGCTGTCGTCCTGTCAGCCGTTGACCAGTGGTATGCCCAAGAAATGTGTTTTCGCTTCATAGGACGTGGCCGTACCAGCGCAGATGACTGTCCTAGAGTGTATCTGCTATATCACAGATATAAAGGTTGCCACATAGTGAAGTATTGTAAAAGCTCACCAATTGGTCCTCCACATGAGCAGCCTCTACCCCCATCACGAAGAACGTCGTCAGCCTCTTGCCCCAAGTCTTCCTGATGGCAGCCCGGCGCTCCAGGTGGCTTGGCGAACTGGCCACCATCACGACAAGGGGGGTGGACTCCAGCTCTTGGCATGGAGAAGACGATGGCTCCACGAGGATTTGACTGGAATCATTACTAACGATTTCACATAGAATAGGCCATTTTCATCTATCAACAATAAATTATGAAATTATATTACTTGTATAGTTTTCATCACGGGAAATGCAAATATAACGTTATTTTCCCATGAAATCCTAAGATAAATTTTATTTTTCAAAATCAAAATTAAGGTTTTAGTATCAGTATGTCACGTGATTTCAAACGCCGACCGCCATGATGTGACGTCATTATACTAAAACATCTTTTTGACATCTTTGTTTACTTACCTACAACGTTCATCGAAATTTTGACATTTCTCAATTTTAGTTCAATGCCCTTTGGTTTAGTTATAGTGACGTCATGCGCCGTCACCATCATGGCGGTCGGTGTTTTAGCGCGTACATTTTACGTTTTGTGGTCCTCGGCAGAGTAGATAGGCCACCCTCACTCTTACCGAGGTGTCGTAAAAGGCGACTAAGGTAAAGCTGCTGGCATGATCATCAGCACCCAGAGAAGGAAAACTCTGCATTTATATCAAAACCCTCGTCAACCCGTCTGCCAAGCGTGGTGAGTATGGCAATTACCCCTCATGTGATTGAGGGAGGCCCGTGCCCCAGCAGTGGGGACTTAAATGGGCTGATGATGATTTTACGTAAAATTTTTGATAATTTTTTTATAACATTTAGCAGGCATATTTTGCAGAAATAAAAATAATGCTTGATAATCTGATATATATGAGCATTATAAATAAAAAATATTTGAAAAAATAGGAGAATTCCCTATTGCCGGCCATGTCTCTAGACTAACTGATGGACGGCGGAGCGATATGTATTTATTAAAGTGAGGTGACTGCCTCGTTGGCGCAGTGGGTAGTGCTTTAAAGCGACGGTTGCGCTTGGGGTCCTGGGTTCGATCCCCGGGTCGGGCCAAAACTTGCACCTGAGTTTTTCTGTAAAGAAATTCTCAGTGTCAGCCCGGAGTCTGGAACTTGGCGGTCTTGTTGTACCCCAGTGCCTCGGAAAGCACGTTAAGACGTTGATCCTGCGCCTGATCCCTCTCCGGTGGTGTCACATTGGTGTCCTATCGGATTATGAGGGCAAGGGAAAAGAGAGTGCACGTGTGTGTGCGCGCACACGAGCACTATACCTCATTACACACCACAACACCCTGCGTAAGTAGCTGATCGTTGCGATTGGCCGTCTTAGCCTAAATCGGTTGGAGGGTATTAAATATTATTATAAAGTGACATGAATCCCACGTAGAAAATGAATTGTCCTTACCAATATTTTAGCTATGGCGGCTAATCGCAACGATCAGCCATCGACACAAATGTGTGCGCATAAATATTACGTGCCCTATCTATTCCCTTACCGACATATTTCGATAAGGCACTGCAGTGTGACACGACCAACGAGAGATCCGGCGCAAGATCAATGGCTTACCATGCTCTCCGAGGCACGGGATTGATTTCATCCAACAACATCATTAAGTAGCTACACTTCAGGTTACTACATTATGTCAAATTTCCTCAATTGATAAGAAACCAAACGTCTTTGACAATAAGGTGAAAGTAGATTGAAGAAATTTCACTTCTTTCATCATTATGACATTTACTGTCTTTCTTCAATTAGCTCGATGGTGAGGGAATCTTTCAGACAGTTTTGACCTCAACCTAGGACGAACCTAAAATAGCAGACTCTAGATAAAACTAGATTTCCTTGCCAAAGCCTGTGTTCCCTAATGAATGAAATCTGGATACCTTTATGGCAAGAGTGATCTTCTACGCAACCGCGTGACATCCTAGACTGCGTTGACACTTCATCAGATGCGGTTGTGGTGAAACGCTAACCAATGATATTAATAATAAAGCCCCTTACTCAGTGAAAGAGTTAAGTTACATAGCATTTTACATTTTTTTATCACTTCTATATATCTCTTAAACACTGTGTGCCTCTCGGGAAAGGCCTCCTCCAACGCTTTCCATTGCACTCTGTCCTGTGCGACTCTTCTCCAATTTGGACCGGCTGCGAGCTACAGGTCGTTCTCCCATCTGTAGAGCTCAGTTCCTCTTACCGTCTCTGGGGTACCAATGCGTCATCTCTCTGCTCCATTTGCCCATATTACCCTGTAGCATGTGGGTCGTCCATTGCCACTTGTGTTGATCGACGCGGGTGAGAACATCGGTGACCTTCGTTATCGTTCCAATGTCGATGTTTCTCGCCCTGTCTTGTATCTTATCGTCGGCTCGTCATGCTCCTTTCTATGGCTCTTTGGCACTTGACAAGTTTCGATCTTTGGGCTACAGTGAATGCCCATGTTTCGCAGCCGTATGTAAGGATCGGTAGAATCCATATGTTAAAGAGTTTTCTCTGTGTGCATGCGCATTGGGTGTTTTTCATGATTTCCTTTAGGTTTATGTACAATTCTGGTCCCTAAAAGGAAGCAGTTAACCTATAATCTACTTATAAAAAGGTACTGACGTAGCATCTAGATAGGTCGTCAAATTCCTCTCCCTCCTCAGATGATGAAGGTCGTCGTCCAGAGGCAGAGGCGGCAGCAACACAGTGCTGGAAACCTTCGCTATCCACCAAACCCCCTTCAGGAAAGCGAAGCTAAATGTCAGCATCAGTAACAAAACGAGAGCCAATCTTCGGCGACCTGGAATACCATGAACATAAGGGTGTTACCAGACCAATAAATCGATCGAAGACATTAACGTCGATCGATTCGGATTAGGTACCTACCTAATAGTCTGTTCCTCCCTAACTTCATGGTGAACCGTCTCCTCGCCACCCTTAGTCCAGGCAGGTGCCTGGTACCACTTCCGCTACAACACTGTGCTATGACGCATGTACCATTGTTAGACACCAGCGCGGGCGCATAGACTCCACTTCAAGACGCATACGTATACTTCGTAAGATGCAATATTTTAGTAGTTACAGATAAAGCTAAACTTATTTATGCTAGTTGAAGGCTTGATCCGAGAATGGAGCTAAAAACTATCGTTTAACACTAACGATATAATTATCAAAAGAAAAAAACTAAAAATGTATGAAATAGGCTTGCGTATTGACAACGTAGCTTCTGATTTTGTTTGACATTTCTTCTGCGTGTCTGGATCTGTGACGTGAAGCGACGACTATGATTTTTTCTGAACAGTTCATATTTTTATTACCAAGGAGGTTATCAGTTTGATCTATTCTGTTACCTCTGGGCCGGATTCAAAGGAGAGCAACTCGAATCGTCGACTGCCAAGATATTTATAATCGGCATGACTCCTTAGCGTGAAAACCACATTATTTTTGCCACGCGCCAAATAACCTTAGAGTACCTAATTGTATGTCCCTTTGGCAGTGTAAAAATGGCGATTAACAATAATGAATTCACACAAACCTCATACATGAACCTGATTCCGTTACTGGGACATGCCTGAGTTGTTCATCACACAAATGTTTGTCCAGGGTGGGGATCGAACCCACGACCTTTGGAGTATGTGGTCTTTACCAATTAATACGCCATTCGGCCAATCAAAATATTATAATATCCTCCAACCGATAACGGTTACGGCGGCCAATCTCAACGATTGGCCACGTACGCAGGATATACTAGTGTGCTTAAGTGTGTGCGCAAACGCAAGTGCACTCTCTTTTCCCTTACCATCATAATCCGATGGGACACTAGTGTGACACTACCAAAGAGGGACGGGGCGCAGGACCAATGTCTTAACGTCCTTTCCGGGGCACAGGGGTACAAGACCGCCAACTTCCAGACTACAGGCTGACAATAAAAAATTCTTATCGAAATACTTAGGTAGGTACCAATTTTTGGCCCGACCGCGGGATTAAACCCGGGACTTCTTGCGCAGCCATCGCTTTAATTTAAATTTAATTTAATTGGAACTCTAACAGCTTAATTTACATCCTGTTATGGTTACAAAATTGCTGTAACTAATAAACTATAAATAGGTACAGGTGTACCACGTTTATAAGTTACATCGACAAAATTCGTCTACGCAGAAGAGCAAGTTAAATTCGATTGAATGACGATTGCGAAAGCAGTTGAAATACAGACTTTATTGCGTTACGTTAAGATTAAATACAATAAATCCACAGAGGTAGGGTAGGGCACACTAGCGACGCAAATCGATTTTAATTTTAAGCTGCTAAACCGGATCTATTTCAAACAATTTCGAGGTTACAACCTCTTAACAAACATACTATTTATTAAACAACCATGCACAAATGTTGGGTCCGTTTTTGTACGCGAAAAATTGATACCCGCTAAAAGTGGCCGCTTTTGACGGCAATCAATTTTTCACGTACAAAAACGTATAAATAAATAGTATAAATATTCCCCGAGAGAAACCCCGACATTGTTTAAATTAGATCCGGTTCAGTAGCTAAAAATTAAAATCGATTTGCGTCGCTAGTGTGCCCTACCCGTCACCTTAACCATCGACCAATAAGAAATTGTAATTTTTGGCGCGCGTAAATAGGGCATTGGGATTGGTTATGATATTGCCGCAGTTTTCGAAAATAAGACTTCTGCGCAGGTACATTGGTGTACAATGCCGTGTGGTCCCCGCAGAGTAGAATAGGCCACCCTCATACCGAGGTGTCGTAAAAGGCGACTAAGGTAAAGCTGCTGGCATAATCATCAGCACCCAGAGAAGGAAAACTCTGCATTTATATCAAAACCCTCGCCAACCCGTCTGCCAAGCGTGGTGAGTATGGCAATCACCCCTCATGTGATTGAGGGAGGCCCGTGCCCCAGCAGTGGGGACTTAAATGGGCTGATGATGATGATGATGATGACATTGGTGTAACTTATAAAATTAGTAAAACTCACAAACTAAGTAGAAGATATTGTAAAACTGTATTCGCATACTGGAAAAACGCAACCCACTGCGCCATTATTAGGGAAATAAAGTAAGGTGGTAAATGAAAGCCTTCTAGGTAAATCAATAATCTTTGGTTTTATTAAAAAAAAACACCAACATCACCATTCTTAAGAACTAACTTAACAAAAATATTTGAAATTTATTAAATACCCTCATAATGATTTAACTTTATGCTACTGATCATCAGAGGGTTGTTTGACCCAAAATCCCCAGGGGGCGTACCCGTCGTTCTTCGTGGGGCCCCTGTATACTTTGATCTGGACCCTGGCCACGTCATCTGTAAATGAAAATTTACGGTGAATCCTCATTCCATAAATAAATAAATAAATATTTCACAACATCACATACATTGATCTGACTCCTAGATAGGTAGCTCATCAAGCACCTGTGTTACGGATATCAGAACCAACAGCGAAATTAAATTTGTTGTAAATACATACTTATAATACATAGAAAACAATTATTATTATTTGATAGAAATGGGGTGAGCCCTGCGTCTCATAGCCACTGCGACCAGTAAATGATCTATTGTGGCATCCCCGTAACCTATTACAGCACCTCATGTAGCTCCAGTTCCAGGATAAACCCGAGAATGGAGCTGATGGGGGAGCTCTTGATCTCGTCAGCTGAGATCATGTGTGCTCCCAGGTGCCGGCTTCTGCAGCGGAGCAGCGCTATGCATAGAAAACACCCAGACCAATAGGTACAAACAGACATGTTCATGCTAACAAATATTTATACTGCGCGGGGATCGAACCCGCAACCCTTGCTCCAGAAGCAGCGTTCACTACCACTGATCCGAACAGGTCGTTTAATCATCATAATGTTATAAATACATATAAACGGGTCGTTACAGAAAGTTGTTTAAAAAACCTACTCTGAAAATGAACGACTTTTTCGTGTAATTGATAGTGGCAGACGAGCAGACGGATCACCTGATGGTACGCGATAACCTCCGCCCAGGGAAACCCACAACACCATTGGATTCACAAGTGCGCTGTCAACCTTTAAGGTCCCTTTTCTCCAGATTGGGCCTCCGGTACCCTCACTTGACGAAGCACAGCACAGATGTTGCTTCACGTCGGTTTTCTGTGAGGCCTCGGTAAGTATCAATACGGTCTTTCTCCCGATCTGGCCCATTCACGAAGTTACGCGTGGCCACTTGTCCAAAAACCAGCGCTTTTCAAGTATGGCTTTCTATGAAAAGGCACAATCTGTTTAGGTTGCATGTCTATGCCAAAAACTAGTCTTTAACGGGCCATATAGGTATCCCTCTTTGATATTTGGTACCTAACAGGCTCTCATGAGGCCTTAGGGTACGGGCGTACTGAGGCCCCCACCCCTGTCTCCAACTCTAGGTGACGGGTCGGGTAGGGCACACTAATGAAGCCTAATGATTTAAATTGTTAGCAGCTAAACCGCATATCTTTTTAACGAGCGAAGCTCCGAGCTCTCGTAAAGCATTTATACCTACTATTTATTTAATACTTATAGGTTTGATTTTGAACTCAAAATTTGAATTATCGCCAAAAACGGCCATATGGCGTGAATCAAAATTTCGAGTGCAAAAACAGATCAAAAAGTCGTGCCCAATTATTAAATAAATAGTATAAAATGTTTGATAGCTTCAGTCGGCTTCGAAATTGTTTAAAATAGTTAGATTTTTATCGTTGCAGACGAATCACCTGATGGTAAGCGATTGCCGCCGCCCATGGACACCCGCGATACCAGTAGAGTCACAGGTGCGCTGTCAACCTTTAAAGCCCCCATCCCCCCGGATTGGCCTCCGGTACCCTCACTCACGCAGCGAAACACAGCACAGTGCTGCTTGACGCCGGTTTTCTGTGAGGCCGTGGTATCACTCCGGTCGAGCCGGGCCATTCTTGCCGAAGCGTGGCTCTCCCACGGTCTGTTTAGTATTTAACAATTTAAATCGATTGGTGATAATAGTAGGTACCTTTTCTATCAGCAGCCGAGTCCTGTCCTTCGTCTTCATCATCGAACTCGCCCTGAGGCCGCGCAGATACCAGCACCAACAGCGCCAGGAGCACCACCAGGCTCCACGCTCGTGTCTGAGAAAAATGTGGGTACATTGATGTGTGGCTGTTTGTACGTAGGAAAATTTGACTAACAGACCCCAAAGTACGTACCTATCTGTTTTGTTATGGGTATCAGAGTCAACGAAGGAACCACAAAACAAACATATCCCATTTATTACAAACACACCTAGACCAACTAGCTAGACAGACCTTGGAGTGCAATTTCCTCGTTTCACAAGTTTTCATACTCTCACACTTGTAGCGCCCTCTTTTGCCATTCGAAAACAAGTCGCTTGCTTATTATGGAAGTGAAAGTTTCATATGCTTTCAATAGATGGCGCTGATTAATATTATTTTCTACACAATCAGATCTAAGCTAAGTAGCGAACTTTATTTCTCAAGTAAAAATATTTAATATTTGGTGCATATAATATATTGAACTACGCCAGGTCGAGGGTGTTATTATATAGTAAAATGAACTTCATCTTAATAGTGAAGGAAATAATAAAATCGAACAATTCAAATAATTTTAACTAAGATTTATTTACAAAAATAGACCAAGGACAATGTTTAGGACTTTAGTTATATCTAAAGCCTTAGATATTTTCTTTTGACATAATATTTAAATCTACGATGAATAACTTAAAAGTATAAAGTTATAACAATATTTCAATTTTCAGGTAAGTACTTAAAGTTTCATAATAAATTAATTTCGATAGCATTTTTATGGAGGATTATATAAAGAGATATGCCATACAAATTAAGATACTTATAAACACTATACAATAAGTTTTCTCACATTTCACACTTTACTAGATTCTGATGTTCGGTCAGACTCATTTCCACTGTCAGTTGACACTGTCTGTGCCATGTTGGACTTGATTTCTTCTTCCTCGTCGTCACTGAGTGATGAACAGTCCGAGAGTTCTGCGTCTATCCACAGCTTAGCCTTCTTCTTCCCTTTTGGCTTGTCAGTCTCCGCTTTACGTTTCAAACCCCCATCGCTGGAACCAGCCGCCTCCCACCCAGCATCGACAGCCGCACTCACCCTCTCCGGCAGCTCCTGACGGACCTTCTCATACACAGGACTCAAATCCAAATTGATCTTCGGCTCAGCTATTAACTTCTCAATCTTTCTCTGTTTCCGCTCCGCTGCCTCTCTCTCCCTCTCCTCTTGGCCGTCCAGCCACTTCCTAAGCCTCTTCTCCTCATTAATATCTCTTAAGCGCCGACCAGATAAGTCTCTACACGCCTCACGGTTCGTAGTCTTCTCAATCTGGGCTCCAATCGCCCTCAGCATTGAACCAAAACCTCCTTTGCCTCCAACGAGTTTGGGGAACACTCTGACCACATTGTCGAAGGCTGTCAAGTCGAAGTCATCCGAAACGAGTCGCCCATGAACTGTGGCAGACAAGTCTTCAAGTGGAATACCATATTTTTGCGAAATCTCCCCTTTCAATGACGAAACATTTGAGCAATCGACGTTTAGAAGACGGTTCTCGAAATACGCTTGGTAAGACATTGTTAATGTAGATTTATTGCTTAAGAATAAAGTTAAATTCATGTAATCACGATTGAAATAAACATAAGATTCGTATTATTCCCTATAAAAAAAAACACACGGACGCTCTCTCTATGTCAAATTGTCAATAATAATGAATGAGTTGTGACGTAATCAATTAATACGCACGCATGATTTGACATGAACGAGTGAGTGAATGATTAATATTAGTGATGCGCTACGGTAATTAAAAATAACGGTATTAGCCATTTGCTTATAATTTGTTTTGTAATAATGAAACGCACATCAAAAAACAGTTACTTAAAAAACCTTATAATTCTTCTTTTGCTAAAGACATTTTAATACTTATGCAATATTAAAAAGATACTTACGTTATGGTGACTCATGATGAAATGAAAGCTTGCAATAATAAAGAATAAAATTCACCCGAATTATTGGCCAATACTAAATATAATTTTAGGTAACACGATTTTAAATAGACTCTAAGCCCTTCTTTTTGTATTAGATGATAGAACGGATCTCCAATTTTACGCTCCAATGAACATTTAATTCACCAAAGAAAGTGAAAGTGTGGTCTCTTAGTAACACTTTTATTTTGTTTCTGTATAATCCGTTCTATAAAAGAATATTGCCACATTGATTTGAATTTTATGGTCCAAATATGAAAGTGCCAAAATACTTTTTTTACTGTATTCTGTTAGGGCTTATCCCCCTGATATTCAAATGTTAAGATTTGACAAACAAAACATAAATTGTTAGTTAATTCACTCAAAATGTATAAATATGTTGATTTTTGACCTCAAATAAAACCAAGTATAATGACCATACAACTTTGGTGCCAAAGTAATAAATACTCAAGGGGACAAGTCCTACAGAATATAATGGATGTTATCTATGTATTATAGGTATGTATTTACAAAAGCAAAAAGTATTATATGTATATATTTGTAATCCCACTGTTGATTCTGATATCCGTAACACAGGTGCTTGAGCTACCTATCTCGGAGTCAGATCAATGTATGTGATGTTGTGAAATATTTATTTATTTATAATAAAAAAATCTGGGGACAATTTGGACTCAAAAAGCGAATGACCTTTCAGGAAAGGTCATCTTTATGGTAATAAAATAATTCTTAAAATGCGAGCACAGTCTTAAATTCTATTTTGAATGGGAAATAATGATGTTTTAGATTTAAAAATATTTTTTTAAATACATAACGGTTAAAAACAAAATAAATAAAACCATGCGTTACTAGCATAGACAAAAGTACATTTTTTATTCATCGAGTTGGCGCGGATTGTCTGTGGTTTCCGCCATTACGCCCCGCTGTCAAATAATGGTCAATTCAATAACCAATAAAAATTGAGCTTTTTCAAATTAACAGGAAGTCGATCGTCTAACAGAAAACTGGTGGCATCTGATATTGTTTTCCCGTCGTATTATGGCTCAAAATATTAATCCTCATTACGCCTCATCGTCTAATCCGGCGAAACAAAATGAGGACACGATAAAACTAAAAGACAATCATGCAGTGAGCAAACGGTGAGTAAACACACTAATCACTTGCTATTTTCCGTTCCCACAAAGCAGAACGGTCGCTGAAACCCTTTTCCGTTGTCCTCAGACTTCAGAAGGAGTTGATGGAGCTGATGCGATGCGCAGACAAAGGTATATCTGCGTTCCCAGAGTGCGAGAACCTTTTCAAATGGATAGGCACGATCAACGGTCCCCAGGACACTGTCTACGCAGGGCACAAGTACAAATTGTCCCTGGAATTCCCTAATTCGTATCCGTACGCGCCTCCCGTAGTGAAATTCGTGACGCCGTGTTTCCACCCGAACGTAGATATGTGTGGCTTAATATGTTTGGACATTTTGAAAGACAAGTGGACGGCCCTGTACGACGTCCGCACCGTTCTGCTGTCGATCCAGAGCTTATTGGCGGAGCCTAACACGCAGAGTCCGCTGAACCAGCAGGCGTCGTACCTGTGGTCGAATCAACCCGCCTATAAGAAGTATCTAGATGAATTTTACAATAAACACAGAGACTCATAGTTGCTTAGTGGCTGCGATAACATTTTGAGTTGCGTTATTTTTTGTGTTGTGGATGTTTGAGTATGTTTGTGATGGGACCAGGGGCAACGGGATGACTTATTGTACATACGAAAATGAAACATCAACATTCAGTTTCCATCTTAATGTATTTCGGATTCTCGTCTAATCTATTGTTTGTTACCCAACTCATTAATGATAACTAGTACAATTTACTCTTGACCTACTTGAAAGAAACTATGATCTCTTGCTTGCTTGCATGGAAACTGACATACTTGTGTTTATGAGCAATGTTTCAACAGATAGAAATACATGTGTGTACATAAAATTTGCAAATATCAAATTATTTATAATTTAATAAATTATTGTGAAACTAGAGAGAGCCATTTAAGTCATTCAAAACATGTGAATAACATTCATAAATGTTTAAATTCAGATTAAAGTATATTTTCATTATAACAAGACTAATTAAAAGATATGTGTAGCAATATATTTTTGTAGGAGATATTTGAAAGATAGTGAAATATGCTTGTCCAGTTTATCATTGGTTTTCGAAGCCCGCTGCTCCTCGTCCCAGTGTTTGATTAGCAAGATGGAGTTTGTATATGAGAGATCACTGACAATTACAATTCTTTAGTGCAATTGATGTCTTGTTTTATTTTTTAACATACAGTAGGGCCTCGCTAATCCAGACCCTCATTACTTCAGTGTACTCTGTATTCCAGACAGGTGAAAGGGCATCCTCTTTTTTGGCCAAAGTGCCAGCCAGAAACATTTTTCTGTATTCTGTAGGACTTGCCCCCTTGAGCATTTATCATTGGTTTTGAGTACGAAATTATGCTTAATTTTGATTTGAACAACAGGGGGACAGCCTTAGCAAAATTTTTTTTGACTGGCACTTTCATTTTTAGATGAAAAAATTCATTAATTTGTAGTCATTTTACAATCTTTTCAATCATTTTGCGTTTTTAATATCGCATAGAATCGCGGGAGTTCCTTGGATGCGGGCGGCAAGACCAATCTGTGTGGAGATCATTGGGGGAGGCCTATGTCCAGCAATTATAAATTTTATCATCAGGTGATTCGTCTGCTTCTCTGCCACCTATAACTAAAAAAAAAACGTTGAGACCTAGGAATGCGAGTTGAGTTCCCCCACCTCGTCATGTATTCACCAGAGCCACTCTTCGTCATAACTGGGCCGGCTCGACCGGAGTGATACCAAAACCTCACAGAAATCAGGCGTGAAGCAGCGCCTTCTATGTATTTCGCCGAGTGAGTGAGCGTACCAGAGGCCCAAACCAGAGGGTAAGGGGGGTTTGAAGGTTTCCAGCACACTTGTGACTATTGGCGGCGGCAATCGTTTACCATCACGGATCACCATCCGTCTGCTCGTCTGCCACCTGACACATCAAAAAGCTAACAATAAATTGAAACAAAGGCCAGCTACACATGTGGATTTTGCTCACTAACGCGCAGATCAAGGAACTCTTCTATATCTCAATATCAGGTAGATCCTACCTTCTGTCTACACCTTTGTGGTTGAGGTACCATTGGAGTAAGCAATCCCTTCCCGATTCGTGTGCCTTCGTCCAGCATACTCGCAATAGAATCTTGATATTTCGTGAATGCCAAAAAGTACGTTTTTTATGTCATAGGTAGCAGACGGATATACTGCTCAAATAGTGCCCCAAGGAAAAAAAATGTGATCTTATACTTACGTAAAATTATAGCCATAGTTCAAATGCATTTGAACAAGCAAGCAAGCACATTCACAATTTGATGGGTGATAAAAAAGACAACCATTTCATTCAATGTTCATTTTATATTTTCTCCCTTGATATCATTTAATAAATTAACAAATAAAAATTAACAAATTATTATCTTTATTTACAATAAATTACATAATAACATTAGTACATATTCTTTACAATAAATTAGGTATTTGGAAGTAGACTTGTTACCTATGTTGATAATAGCTTACGTGGCCTAATATATTCTTTGTTATTATTATAAATGCTTAGTTTAATATATAAGTGTCATATCGTCTGCCCATTATTTTAATAATGCCATGAAAGAAAACAAAATTAATTGCAGAAAACCTACTTTAAGGTGACGGGTAGGGCACACTAGCGACGCAAATCGATTTTAATTTATAGCTACTAATTTGGATCTATTTTAAACAATTTCGGGGTTACAACGTCTCTGTAAACACTTACCTATACTATTTATTAAATAACCATGCACAAATGTTGGGTCCAACGCGTACGCGAAAAATGTCATCGTCACCTTAATGTGGTAAAATGAAGATTCGAGTTGTAGTAGGTAAAAAATTAAATTATAAGATTTAAAATGCAATATTTGTGTCACATTGGCACACCATGGCTACACATAACAGTCAGCAAATCAGGGTGTATCGGTAAACTTATACGTTCAAACAATACTTCTACCAACCAAATCTGAACAATGTTTGGTCTACAACTTTCAAAAATGACCAAGTAACTGGATAGATTTTGTAAGAAAAGTTCCAATTTAGAAAAGTCGTAAAACAAACGTTGAGAATTAAGGTTGCTAGAAAAGTGATGTAACTCAACATGCTGTACAGTTATCCTTAAACTCATAAATTGTCTACCAACTTCGTTCGTGCTTTTAGCATTTAAATTAAAAAATATGCAGCGAACTGTATACATTTCTCACAAAAATTTCCTGATTACATACAAATAAATAGAACTTAGAAGATACTTAACATTAAAATAAATATAGACTAGAATACAGGCCAAGTCTGCCCAATCGAATACCTAAAAGATAAAGTATTATGTACACGAAATAATATATATTTATACAATCTCCCAGTCCCATTTAAAAACAAGATCAGGGCATCTACAATACAACAAGTTTAGACTGTTGGGGGGCCACGCTTTTCCATGAATAAATACACACAGAAGCGCCCAATCTGGGAGAAAGGGAGTTTAAATCCATCGGTCTCTCTTGCTGGTCTGCCTTTCAAAAAAAAATCTAGATAACAATCGCACGGTTACATATAGACCTCACCTTACAGTAGATAGTCTCTTTGCGTAACCGCTTATCATTGGCAGAATTAATTGTGAATTGTGACTTCTACTCACTGAGATAATTCTCTCGTCTTTTTTGTCTCACAGTACTAAACAATATGAAAATATCCAACTTAATATAATATAAGCTCACACACATAAGATCATTGAAGCACACTAAATAATATTAAGCCTCATCTTCTACTATTTTTAAATAGTAGTCAAACCCATAGATTTAACTAATTTATACACAAAATGTTTGTGAAAAATTTCCCATAATGATCGTAATGAAAAATTATTCCATCACAATGTTTTTGGAAAATATTTAATATGATGATGTTGATAACATTCTATCACAAAGTTTATGCCAAATATTTCACATTAATGATTTTGATGAAATATTCTAATCACAGCATTTATGCGAAATATTTCACATTAATGATTTTGTTGAAATATTCTATTACTTAATGCTAAATAATTCACATAATGATTTTGATGAAATATTCCGTCTTTGTCATCATTCCTACTTAGTTTTAAAATAATACATAACAACGATATGAAAACACTATAATCTACAAAGTATAGGAATGATTCGATTTCTATTGGATTTTATAATATTAAGGCTCTCACGATTTGGACACAAGAGTTAATTTTAATAAAGGGATGCAGTTATTGCAACGTTAAGCTACTGTTACACATGCTCATTTGCAGCATACTTAAGGTGACGGGTAGGGCACACTAGCGACGCCAATTGATTTAAATTGTTAGCAACTAAACTGGATATCTTTTTAACAATTTCGAAGCTGCAGCCTCTCGGAAAACACTTATACTATTTATTTTATACTTACACTTAACTTTTGGGTTAGCTTTTGTACTCGAAATTTGCATAAGCATGCTATTAGCCATTAATTAGCATGCTTAAAAAGAAACAAACCTGTTTACACGAGCTAAAGCACCCTCCTGCACTGCAGGTAGCATGCACAAAAATCGACCGGCGTGCGATTTTTGAGCATGCTCAAAATTTGTACGCTTATTAGCAGCACATCTGTCCACGCATGCTACTTAGTAGCACTTGCTCAAAAGCAAGCATGCTTTAAGCATGAAAATAAGCATGTGTAACAAACAGTAAGTTCATAATTTCATCTATAAGTGACGGTTGTGTCGATTAAGCTTAGTACAGCCACACATCAAAGTATACAAAACTGACAAATGTCTAATTTGGCTGCAACGATTCCTGCTGCATTGGACTACGTAATATAAGGCATCCACTTATGACTGCCTCGGTGGCGCAGTGGTTACTTGGTCGCACTTTAAAGCGACGGGGACCCGGGTTCGTTCACGGGCCAAAAATTTTTACATATGTTTTCGGTAAGAAATTCTTAGTGTCTGCCCGAAGTCTAGAAGTGTACGGTCTTGTACCCCTGGGCCTCGGTAAGCACGTTCAGCCGTTGGTCCTGCGCCCGAACCCTCTCCGTTCGTGTCACAGTAGTGTCCCGTCAGAATATGAGGGTAAGGGAATAGAGAGTGCACTTGTGTTTGCACACACACTTGAGCACTATAATATATCCTGCGTACCTGGCTGATCGTTGAGATTGGCCGCCGTAGCCGTAATCGGTTGGAGGATATTATAAGGCATCCTTTATTCGCCCACTCACCCCGACTAACTCTTAACGATGATCAACAAAAGTACCATTACGACTAATGTCACAGCTAGAATGAGGATACAGTGCATTTTCCTGTTTTTTTTCTGATACCTCTCAGCTTTCTGCAGCTGTTTATAACCTTCCTGTACGGATACTTGAGTCTGCTCAATATTGTAATCTATCCGGTCCAAAATTGTACCTTGCTCGTGCACCATGTGGCCTAAATCTTTGAATATGTCATTAAGGTCTACAATTGAACGTACAATTTTATTGACTTCCTCTTCTCTCTCCGCTACCATCTTCGTGTTCTCCTCTTGTTGTAGCAACATCTGTTTCTGAGCTTGTTTTTGTACTTGGTAAGAATCGTTTTGAGGTTCATCTGTGAAGGTTTTTTGCGTGCCTGATGTGCTTGGTAAGGAGAATAACAGGTCTGTCTGATTGGTGGTCAACCCTGGGAGAAGATCGCCGTCGTTCAGGTTCAACTCCTCGAAGTTTGGGAGGTCAAAGTAGGCGTTCGACCGCTCCTCTCTCGAGGTGAGCGACTTGAGGTAGTTGGCTTGCGCTGAGCGGAAGGTCTCGCTCAGATCCCGCAACGTCGTCACTAAGGCTAATACCACATTTGTCGCTATTTTTTGTTCCGTTTTGTTACCTGGAAAGTGCACATTATTTTGTATTATACTTAAAAGTTTTAGAGTTATTGTAGCGATTATAAGACCTTTTTTAAAAACCGGCCAAGTACGAGTCGGACACGCCCATGAAGGGTTCCTTAGCAGCAAGTAAGATATATGCAAGGTAAATAGCGGTTTACGGTTTATAACGTATTAAAAAAACTAATTACTAGATCTAGTTGTTAGTTATCATTTTTTTTTATAATTCTATTATTATAGAAGTTAGAGGGGGGCGGGATCCATAGATACCCCACACGTATGGGTTTGATGAAAAAAAATATTTTAAGTTTCAGTTCAAAGTAAGATTTTAATATTATCGTTATTTTTTCAAAAAAAAATATTTCATTGGTTGTGGCACTAATTGAAACCATCGACGCAGCCATACTAAACATCATTTTTGACAGTCTTTGTATGGGAGTGGTGCCCACCTCCAGTAGCATCAAACACCAACACACCATGTCATACTGTTGAATTGTGACGTAGCACAGCAATATTGTGTTGCCGGAACTCTTAAATTAGTCAATAAATATTGAATAAAAAATATTTTTATCTCAAATACTTATAGATTACTTTTCCATAACAAAAATCGATCAGTTAAAATGTACTTTAAAAAAAACGATTAGTAAAAAATCGATTATTTGTGGTACACGAATCGATTAATAAAAATCGATTATTATAAAATAATAATCGATTACTAAACGATTTATGTGAAAATCGATTATTTTTTCACATCCCTAAATTATATGCAGTAGCGTAAGTACTGATAGCGTCCGGGGGAGCGTGACCCGACATTTGACCATACTCCGTTCTACCGGTACCCGATGGCGATAGCAACTCTATCGTGCTCAGTGGTAACACCTTTTTTCGTGTGTACCTACTGTTATAAAATGTTACCTGAAGTGTAAGAAGGGGTCAAATTATTATTTTACACTTTTTAGTTCGTGGTTTTTGAGGGCGGTTTTTTTCATATAATTTTTTTTCATGCCTTTTAGTGTCTCATTTTCGGCTGCAGAAATCGGTAAAAAATACTCACCATGCCTACACTGCGCCTTGATCGCCGTGAGGTGCGTGTGCGCATGGCCGAAGTGCCTGGCGATCTCGGCCGTCAGTCTGCTGATGTGCTGCTGCTCTGTCGTGTCGTCGAGGGCTGGTCTCCGGATCTGACGCTCGTGTCTGGATTGGAGCTCGGAGAGTTTCGTTTTTAACCTATTGAAATAAAACAACTTCATGAAAATATTTTTAGACTTTGGACCGTGGAAGAGCAACGCTTCGGCATGAATGGGCCGGCTCCACCGGAGTGCTACCACAGACTACCAAAAAACGGCGTGAAGCAGCACTGTGCTGTGTTTCGCTGCGTGAGTGAGGGTACCGGAGGCCCAATCCGGGGGAAAGCGGGGTTTAAAGGTTGACAGCGCACTTGTGACTCCACTGGTGTCGCGGATGGCAATCGCTTAACATCAGGTGATTCCGTATGCTCATTTGCCACCTATCACATAAAAACAATAATTGTTCAGTATATTTTTAGTTGTATTAGGAAAGTCACGTCTTTTTCACATCATTTCTCATGAGACCAACACGAAAAGAAGACCCATGTCGCTTTAAGTCCTTCTCGCCTGTGCCCTGTGGCTAGGGGCGTATAGAATACTGCCAAGGTATTTCCCGGCCTGTCGTAAGAGGCGACTAAAAGGGCCTTCGGAGTACGCGCGCATAAACACTATTGGGGAGTGGCTTACTCAGCATACGACTCTGCAGGGGGACGACATTATTGGGTGTCCTGGTAGGTAATACATCAGAGAAGGGCTTGCGCGGCGATTAGCGGTACGGTCTAGTCCCGGCTGTGGGGGTTTCCGACCGTGATTGCGCCGAGATGGGCACCCCAGGGGTTTTTGTTAGGGTTAGAGTCCCACACACCATCTTGTTCCCTACATGTAACAAGGTGAAGACCATGATGGTTTCCCTGGGAAAAAAAAGTCTTCGCCCAGATTTGGCTTATTGTGCCTCCCCCCTCCCAGTACCTGGTGATGACGTAGTGTGCATGTCACGCGAGTTCATTTTCGGCGCATTCTACCGTTGGTCCTGCACCTGATCACTCTTTGGTTTTGGTCACACTGGTGTCTCATCGAAATATGAGATGGCGGTGAGGGAATATAGACGCACTGTCAATGGCTGATCGTTGAGATTGGCTGCCATAGCCAAAATATCAGTTAGAACAACATAGATGATGATAAGACGTGTGTAACTCTACAGAAACGACTCATTGATCCGACTCAGCCAAATGATATACTGTTCCGAATCTCTAATGTTCGCTCTGAATGTATCATTCGAATGATCCGAATGAGCCGAATAATCCGAATAAGCCGAATGATCCGAATGAGTGGAATGATCCGAAGTTCAGAGCGAAAGAGTAAGCCGTGGGCGGTTCGGGGTGACTCGGTAACCGTCTTTCCTTGTATTACGGGGGAAAAGAGATAGGCATATTGCACAGCAGGAGGGGATCGATAATTCATTCGTAACAAAATCAATTAATCACGGATCTATCTGAGAGTTGATGTTCCAAATGATTCAAACGAAGCGTTTCATTGTTCCGCATCTTTGCACTGATCCAGATGCAAATGTTCCAGTCTTTTGAAAGATACGTTTATGCCAGGTCTAATGAAGATAATGGATTCCGGGCGATTTTGACCACGGCGACCGTCTCTAAATAGCCTGATATTATTAATATTGTCAGGACCTGGTGATGACGTAGTGAGCCTCTTCTAGAGCGTCGGTCCAGGGCGGCGGGGCGTAGCCCTCCGCGCGCAGCTCCGCACCAGACTCCATGTCGCGCGAGTTCACCCGCATCAGGCGCACGCGCTCTGATTCATTGCCCTGGAAAAATATATAAGGAAATCCTTAAGTTCCTGGATGAAATTAAAAGGCTGAGGACCGGTGAGGACCAACCCAAGATTTGGACGGAAATAACATAATTATTATCATCATCATCATCAGCCCATTTAAGTCCCCACTACTGGGGCACGGGCTTCCCTCAATCACATTAGGGGTAATTGCCATACTCACCACGCTTGGCAGACGGGTTGGCGAGGGTTTTGATATAAATGCAGAGTTTTCCTTCTCTGGGTGCTGATGATCATGCCAGCAGCTTTACCTTAGTCGCCTTTTACAACACCTCGGTAAGAGTGAGGGTGGCCTATTCTACTCTGCTGGGGACCACACGGCCAAAAGCCGTGCACAATTATGCTGTAGTGTTAATTAAACACTATAGCACATTGTTTTTTTTTTTATATGATAGGTGGCAGACGAGCAGACGGATCACCTGATGGTAAGCAATTCCGCCGCCCATGGACACCCGCAACACCAGTGGAGTCAAAAGTGCGCTGTCAACCTTTCCCCCTTCCCTGGTTACTGGAGGCCCAATGGGGCCATTGGGCCTCCAGTAACCTCACTCACACGGCGAAACACAGTGCAGGCGCTGCTTCACGCCGGTCTTCTGTGAGGCATTGGTATCACTCCGGTCGAGCCGGCCCATTCATGCCTAAGCGTGGCACTCCCACAATTTATACTCTAACAAAAATTATTATTCTTATGTCTGTTTGTATCTGTTAAGCGTTTTGTGTACATATTTTCATTGAATAAATGTTTCTATCTATCGTCAATTACAAAATAATAAATCCAAATTATAATCTTACTTCACTGGCCTAATGTATGATTTAAAAACGTGTCTCCTTGATCACTCAACACTGGTAGAGCTATAAATGTGTATGCCGTAGGCATCACTGTAGCAGAGAAAAAGAAAAAATCTATCTATCGAAATATACACATTAACAGAATCTAAAGGTTTTCCTACAAATTTCATAGTCTAAAATTATTTATTATTATTCAACATTATAAATATTTACATCACCATGAAAAATAAAACAAAAAAATTTTCCTCTGTAAAAAAAATATATTTTATAATAAGTTCAAGGTCCAGAAATGAAATAAGAAATTAAAATAGTTTATTGTTGTGCATGTTATGCTGAAATATTTCCAATGTATGAATGATTAAATAAATCATAGATACCAGCAATTTTTGAAACATCCAATTCTTTATTTTGTGTAGTTCCACATAAAATTGGCTAAGAAAATGTAGATAATATATTTTTGCGTCAATGGCTTTCTTTTATTAATTATATCATAATAATTTAAAAAAATCGAATTATGAGTTGCTCAAATTAGGTCTATAAATGATTTATCAGTTTTAAACACCATTCTATGCGTCAACAACACAAAGAAAGGCGCATTTGGAAGTAATAAAATCTGCAAGTAGGTAAGCATTAAGTAGCCCAATCTAGCAGATACAGAGGTTCTTAATGAACTTAACACTTTTATTCAATAAGTTTAGGCATCTTTCTTATAGTAAAATCTATAAATGCTTCACGAAAATAGAATAAAAATAGAGCAATCAATAAATAAACTGTAACCACACCTGATCCGGGAATATCTGCCTGGTGTGTATTGCATTATTCCGCATCAACACGAAGACCTCAGTGAGGCTTCTCGACACCATGATTTTGCTTTATTTTCGAAGTTTAATTTGAAAATGCAGCAAAATTATTTACTTTTCGCAGTCCGCTGCGTGACGCGATGTCTGTCAAATTTGACATGAGTGACGTTTGAGCTGTCACTTTTAACATTCGGATACGCGTCCAACCAAATTCAAGTAAAAAAAAACATGTGTGTTGCGACAACAAGCGAAATCCAAGGCCATGAATAATTGATTGTCAAAATTTATAAGAAAAATTGAGAGGTTATGTTTTGTTCTGTTTATTTATCGAATTTTATCTTGATTTGTGGTTTTAATCAGTAGTCGGTGTTTCATTATTTGAATCATCAAAATTCTGACACTGTTGCGCATTTGCAAAAATTAGTTGCAGTTGTTAAACACATGAAATGAGTATGCCGGCCTACGATCCAGGACCAGAGCATTTCCAGCAGTTCCCATCCAACAGGATTATCGTGATCCACCCGGGCTCCCTCTATGTGAGAATAGGACGTGCATCTGACCTTATACCGGTCAAACAGCTCCACTGTATTGCGAGAAAACGCCGTCCAGGAGGCAAAATTTATAGAGACCCGTTCATACCGCCTAGCGTCCCGAAAACCAAAGATTTGATAGAAGAATTGGAAGAATGTCGGCTGCAGATCTCCCATACGTTACAGACATGCGTCCAGTCTAACGGCGCGAGGAGGTATGCGACTCCGCCGCAGCAAATAGCCGCTTTTAACCGTCGCTCGCTACCGGAATGCGTCAACGATGGCGAACCGTGGCCTCAAGTGCAGTGCGATATTGTGATCGGCGATCTAGTCCTCGACATCGACCCAGAGCTACCTTACAACATACACTTCCCATACCGAAGAGGCGATTTTAACCTACATTCTGAAGTAGGAGGCTCCATCTCATCAGTATTAAATGATCTGTACACAATTTGGAGTTCTATCATAGAATATAAGCTGGGAATACCGTTGATGGAGCTAGTTAAGTACAGATGTGTATTGTTAATACCAGATATCTATTCAAGGAGCCACTTGAAATGTCTTATGTCATTATTATTAAAAGATTTAGGTTTTGGACACTGCTTCCTTGTGCAAGAGAGTGTTGGAGCTACGTTTGGGGCTGGTATCGGGTCAGCTTGTGTTGTAGACATTGGTGATCAGAAGACTGCCATATCATGTGTTGAAGACTGCATCTCTCATAAGACAACTAGGCTACGGATGGACTACGGGGCTGGGGATGTCTGTCAAGCTTTATCATGGATGTTTCACAAAAGTGCATTCCCTTATAAAAACTGGAATGAGAATATTCCTAGAGATGTTATACTAATGAGAAATCTATATGAGAATTTTTGCCATGTAAACTTGGATGTTTGTGGACCACAAGAGAAATCATTCCTTGTTGACCATCCTGGAGATGTAGTCAACAAATACACCTTACAAGTAGGAGATGAATGCATAATTTCACCTCTATCAATGTTCTACACAGATCTTCTGAAGATATCAGGTCCAAAGGCAACAAAAATTCAGAATCGCCAACCTAGTGATCCAGAAGACCCATTTGACGCAGAATTCCTGCGAGAGACTGGTAGAAAACGCGAAACAGCCGACCCTGTGAATGAAAGTCAACAATTTGAGGCAGCAAATGAAACTCAGCCTTCAGGAAATCCAGATGAAGACATAGTTGTTGATGCATTAGAGGGAGGACCAGGAGATGTTGTCTCATTAGCTCCAGGTCAAGTTTTAGCCCTAGATGCTGCTATCCTTCAAAGCATAGACCGCTGCCCCAGTGAAGAGTTGAAACGTAAAATGTACAGCAACATTTTAATTGTTGGTGGAGGAGTAAAAGTCCATGGCTTGTACTTATGGCTTCAGAATCGTTTAGCGTTACAGATACCGTACGCTTATAAGACTGAGCAGTTGGAGATAGTTACCTCTCCAAAGGACATAGATCCTGCTAGTACAGTATGGAAGGGGGCTGCGGTGATGTCTTGCTTGGAGTCTGCGATTGAGCTCTGGATCAACCAGAGTGAATGGAACAAATTCGGGCTGAGAATATTACGAGAACGAGCTCCTTTTATTTGGTGACATTCGGATTAATAATGGATTATGGACTTGAAGTGCAATTTGAATAGGAACCTGTACATAATTAGATAAATAATTATAATAATGTATGGTTATTGAAATGTGTTTCTATTTATCAAACTACAAAACTTCACATATATATGATCACAGATAATATTATATACAGATAGTAAATTTTGATAACCTTAGAGCAACGGGTCTTCTTGAAAAACCAACTTTGCTCTAAGGTGATGACACATGAATAATTATTTTCCTAAGATTGTATTTATGAATAAAAGACTTCAATTATAAAAATAGATTTATTAGATAAAAAATACTGTTTGTAAAATTGTATTTAGGCAACATTAGTTGGCAACACACACTACTTACATAGCATATGATGAGATTCATTAAGTAGGTACTAATTTGATTTGAAAAGTTCTTTATAAAAATACAACTTAATTATATTACAAACATGCTTAAAATAAGGCAGTCTTATTTGTTTAATATCACTAATTATTTTGATATCGTTACACTAGTTTGCGCCCGCGGCTCATGCGTATTTACTAGCCAGACTAATATTACCTTACTCTATGGTATTTACCCAACAAAATAATGGACCAGTAAAGTTTCTTCTTTTCGTTGTTGTTAATAAACTAAAACGTGTGTGGATTCTGTCAAGGTTCTAGCTAAAGTACTATTAATATTAAATATTTTATATAATACGATGAAATTACAGATCTCCTTCGAGCAATAAAGAGTAATGATTTTCTTGGTAGATTTTTTTTAAAATTTCATCCATTTTTTATTATTTATGTGGCAGGTCTAAAAATATCCTTACATAATTGTACGTATTTCTATTTAAAACAATTTAAAAACACTAATCCGTAAGTAGAACATTTAAATGCAAATTTTTTGTTGAAATGGTAAATGATTTATCATTATATAATTTACCTATTTAATAGTGATAAATTGTGAACACATTGTTAAAAATCCCGCATTGTAAAAATATTTCGGTAAACTTACATTAGGTACGTATAAAGTAAAGAGATACTACCTACTTACTAGACGGTCAGCTTGCCTAACAATCGATAGGTCTAGGTTTATCGGTATCATTGTTACAGATAGCCATACTTGTCTGTACATCAGTTTTATTGTCGATATCGATATTGTCGAGACATTATGTTGACATTGATATTATCGATAAGTTAATTCAGTTCTCTATAATATGACTAGTACCTCAATCAATACTATCGATAATTTTCGACGGGATGATCCTGGTGGCTTAATTTAAAGCTATCCCGTAACAAACGACTATATACCTGTCGCATCCAAACAAAGGAGACACATAGCGCGTGTGAAAGAGAGGGAAACTCCGATTCGGCCGTAACGTCTGCTTTAAATTAGGCCCTCTGTCGATAATGCTATCGATATTTGAGTATTAAAATCATGAACACAGTATAGAAACGGATCAATATTTCCATTTCATACTGCTATGAAAATACAGAGGGGGTGTTCAATTAATTACGTAAGTATCGAAAAGGGGAGGAGTCCTAGCTCTGCTTATTTTTCTTGTTGAAATTTCCAAAAAATCAGCTTACGTAACACTTGAACAGCCCCTTATCAAATTTTGTTTTGGTATAAGTATGTCACCATAATGGCCACACCCAATGAGGGTTTTCCCGTGTGAAAAATCCGCTAGATGGAGTACTATAGAAGTGAGGTCTGAATACGATGCGATTGGTTATTTTTAAACGTGATCTGTCAAAATGTCAATATCACAAGCTAAACCAATGCGATTGATGTTGGACCCTCAGAATAATAACTAAAGCAATAGAAGCCCTACTAAAATAAAAGCTACGTACAACTATCTTATTCACATCTTATGATACATCGTGCACGAGAGTGAGCGAAACAAAAACACAGCCTGGTTTTTATTATTTTTGAATGAGTCACGAGTTAAAATGTCAAATGGTTCTACTTGGTTGTAATAATTAACAATGCTACTAAAACAAAAGTACGTATCTGCGCCATCATCTTTTTTGTAAAGTCAGACCGATTGATAATGGACCGTAACAGTCGAGCGTCGGTTTTGGCTGGTGACAACCTTCTTAATTACGAATGTCCAGATGTATATGCATTTCGTTTCTTACACATTTACAATGTCATAAGAGAAAACAGTACAAACTGATGTATTCTGTTGCTATTTTAGTACGGTTTCTATTGCTTTAGTTATTGTTCTGAGGTTGGACCTCAGTCCAACAGTACGCCATCTAGCGGATTTTTCACAGACGGAAACCCTCATTCGAATTTTATCTAACAAAAACATTATTGTCTAACTTCAGTCAGCTGTTCACCCGCTTTGAACGAGACAGTGATATCCTTTATCCCTTTCCTAACCTTCGGATGGAAGAACGAATAATACACCACCATTATTATCAAACCTACCATATATGGTACAACAGTTAACAGTAGCAATGGTAGATGGTACTCGGAGAACCTTAAGTTATCTTCAACGAAGACGTACCATATGGTACCACATGCCACATTTTGTATCAGACAGATAGTATAGTAAACGCTGTATTTGTACCTAGTTCTGCCTTCTACGGCTAAGATGTATGTGAAGAGGTAAACGCTGCCCAGCGCCAGGGAGAAGGCGATCTCGGCGAGTTTGTTGTGGGCGCAGAAGAGTGGGTGCTCGAAGATCTGGATCCAGGCGGTCATGACGAGGATGTGGAGCGCGCAGGCCAGGACCGTCCAGTACGGGAAGAGGTATGCTATCAGGGATAGCGACGCTACTCGACTTACTGTAACAAATACAAATATACCCACCTATATTTTTACACTCACGAATATTGATTTAGTGGATAAATAATATTGAGTTCAGTGGATAAATAAATAAATATTACACAACATTACATACATTAATCTGACTCCGAGATAGGTAGTTCAAGCACCTGTGTTACGGTTATCAGAATCAACAGTGGGATGACAAATATATATGTCACCGGAGAATAACAAGATCCGTAAGTTTATCAATTTACTAGGAAGTTTATAAACTTTCGTAGGATTCTAAACGGGAGATAAATTGTATTAATTTCCGACGTCACACGGTAAATTTATAAACTATTTGGTCTTCTCTATTATGGTCCGACCAATCACAGAAACTCTTTGAAATATACGAATCTTTGAAATACACACTGCTCTCTGATTGGTCAATGTTCATAGTGGCAATGCCAATCAGATCGCGCGTAGCGTCTGGATATTGCTTACTTATTTTTTACGAATGAGTTCAGTAAGTTTATCAATGTACGAAAATGTGGACTTAAAATAATACAATTTATCTCCCGTTTAGAATACTACGAAAGTTTATAAACTTCCTAGTAAATTGATAAAGTTACGGATCTTGTTATTTTCCGGTGACATATACATTGAATACTTTTCATTTAGTGCCAAAAAATGAGACACTAAGAAGCTTGAAAAAAATTTTTTTCGATACATACTTATAATACATATAAAACACCCAGACCAATACAAACAGACATGTTCATGCACACAAATGTTTGTACCGTGCGGGGATCTAACCCGCAACTCTTGCACCAGAGGCAGCGTTCACTACCACTGTTCCGAAAACGGTCGTCAAAAAAGTAATCATGTGATGTGTTTACCAAATAAATGCTTATTCTATTCTATTCTTGCTATGTCACGGACATGGAGGTTGCCACGCACCCGCGAGTTTCTCACGCGGTCTTTCCTCGTAATTCCACAGATCCACCGCAGCATATTCATCTCCGTGACGTGCATGCAACTCTTTACTATTTTAAAAATGGATGTTGTATAAACTAAAGAACCTTCTTGTATACACTAGTGTTGCTTATCGATAGTCCACTATCGAAAGTAAAAGTAAAATCAATAGTAAGTATCGATAGTATTACTGGTTGTCAATAGTATCGATACTGTTGATAGTAAAGTTAGATCAATATTACTGATAACGCTAATACTATCGATTGTTTAATTTCTGATACTATCAATAGGATCGGACACATTTAATCAGGCAGCAATACTATCGAAACATAGCTGACTATCAATAGTATCGATAGTTTTTGATTTATTCTATTAGGAAATACAATACTATCGATAGCATCGAGCATTAAACAAATAGTAATGGTGTTATCAATAGTATTGATCAAACTTTAAATACTTTTGACAAATAGCAATACTATCGATAGTCTGAATGATTTTCGAGGACAACTATCGATAGGGAAACAATCGATAGCTCCGCATCACTAGTTAAACAGCCAAGTTGTAAACTTACAGGACAGTAGATAGTGCCATATGGTCTGCATGGCGGTGCCGAGCCAGCTCATGTTGTCCTTGTCCTGCTGCGCGAAGCGCACGGCGCGCTGGTACGCGGCCAGGCACCAGCCCATGCCGATCAGTGACGAGGTTATTGACAGGATCTGGTGGACTGGAAACAGAAGCAGTTTGTATGGTCAAAGCGCGATAAATCTATATAAGCGAAAGCTGACTGAGGCCCTGTGTTGATAGATCAGTCAGTCGCTCTATCAACATATGGCCTCAACCTTTATAAGGATAGAAACTTGAAATTTTGCACAGAGGTTACCTTTAATAATAAATATTTCACAACATCACATACATTGATCTGACTCCGAGATAGGTAGCTCAAGCACCTGTGTTACGGATATCAGAATCAACAGTGAGAGTACAAATATAAAATAATAATAAGGTGTAATTCCAAAACATTTATTCAAATCAATTGATCTACTTGGTCTCCCCGAAAGCTCAAACATCACAATGCAAAAAGCGGCTATCCTCAACACGTGCCGCATTGTCAGACATTTCCTACAGGAAGATATAAATAATTATCTAGGTTAAGAAAACCTGAATTAGTTACTTGGCCTCAGTGCTCGTAACTGGTTTCAAAGGTACCGGCTGTCAAGCCGAGAAATTTTTACTAAATAATAATAATAATTCTCACAACATCTCATACGTTGACCTGATTCCGTACTAAGTAGCTTAAGCACTTTTGTTACAGATATCAGACAACAGAGGAACACAAATATATACTTAAATACATATATTACACCCAGACACTGAACAAACACAAGTGTTTATCGCACGAATGTTTGTCCAGGGTGGGGATCGACCAGTACAAATATATACACGTAATATTTTTCTTTTGTAAATACATACTTATAATACATAGAAACACCCAGACCAATACAAACAGACATGTTCATGCACACAAATGTTTTTACTGTGCGGGGATCGAACCCGCAACCCTTGGACCAAAGGCAGCGTTTACTACCACTGTTCCAAACGGGTAAATAGGGTAGGTCTTTGTAAATTCCTCCCTAATGGACAACATTTCAAAATTGCTAAGCTCTGAAACAAAAAATACCATTTCTTTATTTACTTTTCCGCTGCGCGAATATATATTTATTATTTTTTTATATTGCTTATTTACTGAGAAAAAAATTAAAAACTAAAAAACGTAAGATGACGTCATCGGACGGCAGAATGTAAAATATTTCTTTGCTTAGCACATTATAGTTTTAAATTTACGTAATGCCAAACTCATGACATATAACTGTCAAAAAAAAAGACAACTTGTCAACGTTGAATGTATGAATGACGTTGACAATGTTGACACTAGTATTATTTACCTTTGACAGTAGTACCTTTTTTTTATTAAAACAATGATAAGCAAAGGAATATCGCTGATTTAGCCGTCCGATGACGTCATTTGGCGCTTACGTCTATTTAGAATAAAAAGAATTTCAATAATTATTTTATGCATGAAAATGGACAAATTTTGAAAAAAGAAAAAATATGGGTCTGTTCATTTTATGTCTATTTTCATTTTCATATAAAAACACAATATGGACATGTTAAAAATATGAAATGTTGTCCATTGGGTAAAAGGGGGTTCAACGTAAAATTGTGTAAGTTCGGCCTTCGATGCCATATTCCAAAAATAAATTTTAGTTTTTTAACCATATTAAACCGTTGTTTGTTATTGTTTATTAGGCACCTTAAATTTTCTTCCTGTTATGTACTAATATTGATTTTTTATTTATTATTATTATTATTTTTCCTTGTTTTGTCCTTCTTCTTTCTTCCTATTGTATGTTATGTATGTGTGCACGTACGTCGCCCAAGGCTCTGCCTGAAAACCAGCGCTGCAGCGGCTTCGGCCACTGCAGCAAATGCTGAGATTGGGCCTTGTTGGCTACAGAATTTGTTATACTTGTATTTGTCACTCATGTTTGATTTGTATTCTGTGGCCAATAAAGAACTCTTTATCTTTGTTAAATGTTATTAAACCATAGACATGCACCTTAAACAGATCGTGCCTTTCCATATACAACCGCGGGAGAACCACGCTTCGGCATCAATGGGCCGGCTCGACCGGAGTGATACCTCACAGAAAACTGGCGTGAAGCAGCACTTTGCTGTGTTTCGCTGCGTGAGTGAGGTAACCGGAGGCTCAAACTGGGGGAAGGGGGGTTTAAAGGTTGGCAGCGCACTTGTGACTCAACTTGTGTAGCAGGTGTCTATGGGGGGAGGTAATCGCTTACCATCAGGCGATCCGTCTGCTCGTCTGCCACCTGGGTTTGTGATCACCAATCCGCATTAGGCAAGCGTGGTGATTAAGCCTAATCCCATCATAGTAGCGATAACTTGGTTTCTATGATGGAGGCCTTTGCCCTGCAGTCGGACAGTTCATATAGGCTAATACAGGAAGGCCTCATTGTATTATCTCACCTGTGAACTCATCGTGTCTCCTGAGCAGCAGGCTGACCTGCAGCACCAGTTGAGGCGCGGCCTCCAGGAAGCACTCGAAGATCCTCATCAGCGCAGCATCGCTGTCCTCTTTCAGCATCAGCCCGTAGTACAGCCGCTGGGAAGCCGGGTCCTGCTTGCGCTCCGCTCGACGGGATTTTATTGCGTAGCTGTAGAACTTGGACGATTATAATAAACCTTTAACATTAAACTTTATGACGACAAACGCGCCTTCTATGCTGGGAGTCATGGTTCGAATGCAAGCATGCACCTCTGCATTTTTCAAATCTATGTGTATATTTCTAGCATTGCCGTGTGGTCCCCGGCAGAGTAGAATAGGCCACCCTCACTCTTACCGAGGTGTCGTAAGAGGCGACTAAGGTAAAGCTGCTGGCATGATCATCAGCACCCAGAGAAGGAAAACTCTGCATTTATATCAAAACCCTCGCCAACCCGTCTGCCAAGCGTGGTGAGTATGGCAATTACCCCTCATGTGATTGAGGGAGGCCCGTGCCCCAGCAGTGGGGACTTAAATGGGCTGAGGATGATGAGGATGAGGATGATTTCTAGCATTAGCTTGGCGGTGAGGAAAAACATCATAAATAAACCTTTTTTTTCCAGGGGAAACCATTATGGCCGTCACTTTCCTACATGTAGGGAACAAGGTGGTGCGTGGAACTCAAACCGTAACTAAAACCTCCGGGGTGTCCATCTCCGCGCAATCGCGGTCGGAAACCCCACTGCCGGGACTAGACCGTACCGCTAATCGCGCTCGCCGCTTCACGCCTATCTGGCGCAATACAGCTCTTCAACGCTGTACGACCTGCCAAGACACCTAGTAATGTCGTCCCCCGCGGTGTTGTATGCTGAGCAAGATAGATAGATAGATATATATTCTTTATTGCACAAAAATAAAATACAAACATGATACAACAGCAGCAAGCCACTCCCCAGCAGTGGATACGCTTATGTACTCCAAAAGCCCGTTTAGTCGCCTCTTACGACAGGCCTAGAAAACCTTGGCAGTATTCTTAAATGCCACAGGGCGCATCATAAGGAAACCTTCCCCCAAACTTTTGGTTGAAAGAACCAACCAAAAGTTGGTTCTACCGCCTATACTTCATGACGGTATGCGACGCCAGTAGGTAGGTATACCCTTGCGGCCTTGTGTACTAAGCGTTTTCCTGTTGGTTATTTATAAATGAACTAAAATAATTTAATTATATTATGAACTATGGTCTGGAACTCGTTTATCTACTGTTCTACTTTACGTAAATATTTTTAGAATACATTACCACTCTCCTATCCATATTAATTGTATTTATACCTTTTGCTGGTTAGAAGATGTTAACTAATACACCCTCTATTTAAGCCTTATAATAATAATAGCCTTTATTTCCATACAATCATCATCATCATTACATAGGACTACCGTTTACATAGGACCTTTCACAGGATATTTCACAGTGGTAAGGTTGCCTTCAAAAGAGGCATCCTTCAACTCCTGGAAGGCACGCAGTGATTTTAAATTACTATTATGATTATTTTTTAATTTCTTTTAGTCTCTGATTTCTATTATGGTATCCTTCTATTTTTGCTTTCTGTTTTCGCATAAGTTGGTTCAGTGCTAGTAATTACTAGCCAGTGCAGACGGAGTAGTGAATTGACGATAACTATGTAGCTATTTAATACAATATTTTTCTTTTATTTTTTAAACTTGTCTTACTTAAATAAGAATATGTTTTTTTTTACATGTTTAAGTAATTACCTAACTTTTTCATTTTTAGATATGCAGAGGTGTTGTTATTGATGGTCGAATTATTTTAAGGGTTTTGTTAATAAAAAGTAAATCCGTTATTGGCTGTATGTTTAGTGTATAAGATTATTGTACTAATTTTAAGAGCTGTGGATTTTGTGTTTTTAATAAAATAAAATAAATCATCATCATTTAGCCAATAGACGTCCACTGCTGGACATAGGCCTCCGCCAATGTTCTCCACACAGATCGGTCCTGTGCCGATCTGGTGGAGATCGGTGGATGCGGGTGCATCCAATGGATTCTCGCGATCTTCACCAGATCGTCGGTCCATCTTGTAGGAGGCCTGCCATGGCTGCGTCTTCCTGAACGTGTACGTTATATACAATACATACCTATTATTACATTTAAGCTTAATTGTATACATTTCAAGTATTGTAGTTATTGCTATGCATTCATTGGCTTGCCTTATGGCATAAGCCTCCCCTAACTTCTTCCACTCTTCTCTGTTTATTGTTTTTCGGGTCCAACTGAGCCCGCAACATCTTTTACGTCTTCAATCCATCTCTTCCTTTGTCTTCCTCTTTTCCTTTTCCCTGTTCTAGGGTACCATACCGTGACCTGTCTTGACCACTTGTATCTTCTGCTTCGCATAATGTGTCCTATCCATTTATTTCCACTTCAGTTTCTTGATGGTGTATGTTACATCTATTACATTTGTTTTCTTTCTTATATCTACTAATCTTATTCTGTCCCTGAGTTTCAAATTTAGGATGCTCCTTTCCATTATATTTTGACAAATTTGTATGACCTTTTTTTGTTTGTTTGTAAGAGCCGATGTTTGACAACCGTATGTAAAACATGGCATTGAAAGACATTGAAAACCATGCTTTTTAATTTTATTGGTATTTAAGCCTTATAGTCAATCAAAAATATAAAAATAAATTCAAAAACTTTATAAGTATACACTTACACTATTTATTGTTTTTTTATCATTTTAAAATGTATGCATGTGTGTCCTTTGATGCAAATAAACATATTATATCTCTATCTATCTATCTAAGTATATTGCTTATATGGACCTATTAATCTGGGTGTTAATAGATCACATCACAAATCATCATCATCATTTCAGTCAATAGACGTCCACTACTGGACATAGGCCTCCCTAATGTTCTGCACACAAATCTGTCTTGTGTCGCCCGCATCCAATGGATTTCCACGACCTTCGCCAGATCGTCATTCCACCTTGAGGAGGGCCTGCCACGGCTGTATCATGGCATCCCAAATATCAGTTTTCTAAATAATTGTGTTGGTGTGAGAATCTAAACATCTTCGTCTCAATCGGTGCTTTAATATTCTAATAAAACCTACAAACCATACTCACATCAAGGCATCTGTGAACCTCAATATAGGTGCTAATTGAAGCACTAATATTACTATACGTAACCATCGCCTCTTCGTAAATTCGTTCGATAGCGAGTTTTGTTGCTTGTCTTGAGCGTACCTGCAATTTTAAAAGCCAGAAATTTAGATGCATAATCGGAAATAAACACAAAAACGGAACTTGTTGATGGGGCATGTATTTCCTCGTTCCTACAATATGGATTACTTCAAACGAAGCGTGAAGAAACATCTCGCATGCCAGTATGGTGGTGCCAATGGAGGTGATGCCTTGACATCACTTCCGTTGTAATTGCAAGTTGGGATCTTCTCTTGCTTACCTGATGGTAAGCAAGATAAGAGAAGCTGACGGCCTGATGGCCGAGGAGAGCCAATATACTGTGCCTCTAAAAAAAATATGCTCAAAAGTTGTCACAGACCACAGTACAAAAAGCCCACCCATAATGAATTAGCTAAGAAGATAGTCTTATTCTACTGCTCTCTTAGTGAATTCACAAAAATCAAAAGAAAGAAAACATTATTTATTATTATAGACATCATAACACAGAACATATAGCAGTTGTAAACAGAACACAATTACAAATACATATAAATAAAAACAAAAGCAAAAAAAAACAAAAATATATTCAATCATGTCCAGACAGTGCCAAATTAATATTATGGTGTGTTTTGACTTCTAGTATAATAATTACACTTTATGTTGCATTTTAAAATGAGTAGATTGTTTTTATAAGATAGTTTGTTTATAATCATAGTATTAAAAAAGAGCTCTGTTATGATAGAAGTAAGCTTAAATATATATATAAAAAAGGTGAGCATTTTGTCTTGCAGTTATTTCTTCCGGGAAACTTTTAGGTAAAGGTGAGAAAAAACTTATCATAGAATATGATAGCAATATGTATTTATGTAAAATGGATTATTATTAGTTCTATTTTTACCTAAGATACCTACTATTTTATCGAGAACATTTAGGTAATCGATTATGAATGTTGCTCATTCTTGATAAGATTAATGAAGTTTCAAATAAAAAATGTTTTTAAAAACTTAATATTTGAAGATATTTTGATATCTTAAAACAAACTGTGTCCTTTTTTTTGTTTTAAGTTTAGAAACAATGAAGTTTAAAACACTTTCTGAAGGTTAAAAGTTTCAATTCATTACTTAATCATCATTATGATATAAATAAGTAATTTCAATTGGAAAAATTAACAAAGAGCACCTTATCAAGCGTTAGCAACGCAAGTAGCTACAGATAATTGTTCAAAGAGCGCGAAAAACAATGAAACAAGCAATGTAAACAAATCTTTGCAATGAGTCACTTACATCCTTATAGAGACCGCCGTATTTACAAAAGCAGGCAGTAGGATGAACGCCAGCGTCCACCCGAATTCCACCATCAGCCCGGCCAGGAAATACCTTACAGCTACATTGATATCCAGGCCTAAGTCCACGAAATGGCCTATGATAGCCACACAGTACATAATTATGTCTAAGTTACTGATGGTTATTATATCAGGCATGCGGTCAGGCTCATCGTAAGACACCTCACTTTGGAGGAGATCTCGCACCGCCTTCGGCATTTTCATTTAAGTTTTATTCAATATTTAACACAAAACAAACAGAACACTGAAACAATACACACAGACAGGACCAGGAAACGCGCGTTCGTTCGGTTTTTTTTGTTGTCGTGAACTGTCAATGTCATGTTGACAATGTTTTTTTTCTGTTTAAAGTATCAAGCGAATCTAGTCTTATAGAGCCCAAAAAAGTGGGTTCATATCTAAGATATATTTTTTAACATAGGTAACGAAATAAACTTGACTATTGATAATCTTGTTTCTAGCACTTTCATTATAATAGTAAAGGTTTGCTTTATCTAACTATAATAGAGTCATCAAAATGTTTAACTTGAGCAGTCAAAATCTAAAACAGTAAGGAGACACCTACCTACAAACAAAGTATCTATCTTTTCACACAAATAGCAAAGTTCTTGTTATACTGTGCTAATAGTATGTTAAATATGTATAAAAAGCTTGATTCCTACTTGTGTGAGGTCTAGTCTAGTAGAGTAAATCCAAGGAATAAAGTAAAAGTTCAAAGATAGGTTTTTGAACATTTTATTGCTTACAAAATTGAGTTCTAAAACTACCTTCAACTAACAACATTTTATAACCTTACACACAGTCAATACACACTTATACTTCCATACCTTATACATATATGCTATTTATGGACTTATAGAGCATATACATTTAAATACACCTAACAAATACATATATTAACTATACTATTTATAAAGAGGTAAATTGTACAGACAGCGGCAACGCTTATAAGTAATCTGAAAACACGAAACGCTTGCGCGATGTAATCAACACCTAGCGCCATCTATTGGTATAAAGTGGAACTAATGTTTCGAAACGAAAAGTGGGGGCGAGTCACTATTATCACTTCTAAAACTGTTTTTGAAAGTTGTCAACACTTCACAGTTCACTTGCGTTCATTATCGTAGTTAGGTAATATTGATTATTGCGATCAATATAATGTTTTGAATATGTCAAGAGAGGATAGATTGGCAGCGAACAGCGTTAGGAATAGAGGATCTTGTAGACTTTGTTGTGGACTTCTGGACCTAAAACAAAAAAGAAACATTTTAGATTCTTGTCTATTTCGAGGATACTTTGCAGATTCAATTAATTAGTGGGTTTTTTATGGTCGGTAAAATCTTTACTCCTTTTTTTATACTACGTCAGTGGCAAACAAGCGTGTGGCTCGCCTGATGGTAAGCGATTAACGCAAAACGGTAGAACACACATAGGGAGGCAAAATCTCTGCTAATACTTAAGGGTTCAATACCGTATGTGAGGTTGGAACTATTCGCACAGCGCGTCTTTGAACCAATTCAAAGGGTTCAAGCTAGTACAAAGGTGCTCTTGCCCATAGATGGCAGCAGTACTCAATATGGTGCGAACTTGTGACTTATATAATAAAAGCCTTTCTTCAACAAGTAGTTCACGACTCTCAAATACAGTAGAGCCAGGAATATTGTCCCGGCCTGTATAATGAGCATCCCCTGTGTTGTCATCGGCATAACAGTGAATTCCATCAATGGACAGTATGTCATTGATGTTTAGAAGGAACAACGTAGGGGATAGCACGGAACCTTGTGGGACCCCAGCGTTAATGACTATAGACTTGGGGCAGCTACCGTCGACTACGGCTTTTATACTTCTGCAAGTCAGAAAGCTGGAAATCCATTCGCCAAAAAAAACCCTCGGGTAAGAAGGCAGCTTCGCTAGAAGACTGAGATGCCAGACTCGATCGAACGCCTTTGCCACGTCTAAGCTAACTCCTTAATCCTCCCCCTGAATCTTAATAGTTATTCCCACTAGATGGCGGGCGTACTGCACTAGAATAATTAGATTTTTTTATGTAATAGGTGGCAGACGAGCAGACGGATCGCCTGATTGTAATTGTTGATTGTGTGGAACTCAACCTAAGGCGACACCGCGACGATAGAGCAGGCCAAGTATTTATATTGATTGTGGCCAATATATTTTTTAAAAGTGAGCAACAACCTTTAACCCCTCTTTTTCCCAAGTAGGGGAAAAAGAGGGGTTAAAGGTTGCCAGCGCACTTGTGACTCCACTGGTATCGCGGGTGTCCATGGGCGGCGGCAATAGTTTACCATCAGGTGATCCGTTTACTCGTCGGCCACATATCACATAAAAAAAAAACTTGCCTCTGTTTCAAAAGCTTCACCAGCGGGCTCCACTTATCCGAAAACGACGTCACATTGCTCAGCGTCACGTTGCTTCTCCACTTATCCTTCATCAGGTCTGATATGGACGCGTTCACCACTCTCAGGTAGCCGCAGTCATCCGTGTACGCGTCCAGGAGGAGCTGGTCGAAGAACTTGGGCACGAAGTCCCGGAGACAAGGACTGGACATTGTAGAGGGACGTGTTCATGTCCTTGGGCGTGTTGGCGGGTCTTTATTTCCACTATTGTGACTAGGCTTTCTTGCATTAGTTTCGTTGAATCTGTGGAATAAAATACTAGTTGACGATAGGGACGTCTGTCACATCCAGACCCATGGCGAATTTATCGTTGATGATCATTTAGGTGAATCAATATACACCTTGCTTGCTACAAAGCTATGTAAGTGCAAATCTATCTAATGGTGAGATAGATAGATAGACGGAGGAGGTTCTCAATTCGTTTGAATGTAATAACATTCAAACGAATTGAGAACCTCCTCCTTTTTGAAGTCGGTTAAAAAAGTATTTTTCGTGTTAGCTAAAAGGATTTTTTTTATGATATAGGTGGCAGACGAGCCGACGGGTCACCTGATGGTAAGCGATTATCGTCGCCCATGGACACCTGCTACACCAGTGGTGTCACACTTGCTGTTTACCTTTACCCCCTTCTCCTGGATTGAGCCTCCGTCCTACCCTCACTCACGCAGCGAAACAGCGCATGCACTGCTTCACGCCTATTTTCTGTGAGGACGTGGTATTACTCCGGTCGAGCCAGCCCAATCATGTCGAAGCGTGGCTCTCCCACAGGATACGAGTTTCGAGTGTGAGAATACTTATATTTTCCTGGTATTTTTAAATTTTAAGCATTGAAAAAAAACAGGAAGATTGGGATTATCAACTCACATTTGCAATATTAAATAAATTGGATTGAATTGAATTAAGTTAATTTCTGAAATATAACTCATGGTTATGAACGCTAGATGACTCAAAGTTATTTATTTATCAATTACTTCACCAGGGAGTAAAAAGCTTCGCAGCGCATTTATGAATCAATTTTTGTTCCCACCCATGTACAGTGGCGGACAGGTCAAGCTATACAAAACTGTCAAATTTCCTCAATCGATTTCGAACTCAATGTGTAACAATATAAGGTTTATAATCGAATGAAGAAATTTGACAGTTTGTATAGATTGATGTGTCCGCCACTGTACACATGGCGTCACGTCAAGTTACCCTTGTTGACCTTTGGACCGTCCTTATGTCTGGGGCACAATTGCTATTTTTCCACTGCAGGGGGGTAACTTGATCTGACACTGATTGTACACCCTGTGGCAGCGGCAAATTCGGACGGCTAAGGAATGGAACTCTCTGCCGAGATCTGTTTTTCCTGAACACTATAATCTGGGCATCTTTAAGGCAAGAGTGAACAGGCATCTTTTAGGCAAACGCGTATCATCCTAGACCTCATCGTCGCTTTCCATCAGGTGCGATTGTGGTCAAGCGTTGGCTTATTGAACAAAAACAAAATATCCTAGCCATCAGGTGTACTGTTGCTCATCTGCCCTGCATCAGTAAAAAACTCACAGCACAGCCTGGTGCAGTATGCAGTGCGTGACCGCCACCTCATCGGGCAGCTCCTTGTGGCACTTGTTCACCGTGTCGAACTGGCGCACGTCCTCGAAGTTCTTCACGACGTGGTGGAACTGCTCGCGGATCTGCGCGAGTTTCTCTACTGGCTCCAGGAGGCAGTGCTCTGTGATGTCTATCATCTGGAATTTGGTAATGAGTGTTGCAATTTGGTGGCTTAATTAAAGCCGTCCCGTAACGAACGAGAGAGATACCTGTCGCATCCAAACAAAGGAGACAAGGAGTCATCATCATCATCATCATCAGCCCATTTAAGTCCCCACTGCTGGGGCACGGGGCTCCCTCAATCACATGAGGGGTAATTGCCATACTCACCACGCTTGGCAGACGGGTTGGCGAGGGTTTTGATATAAATGCAGAGTTTTCCTTCTCTGGGTGCTGATGATCATGCCAGCAGCTTTACCTTAGTCGCCTTTTATGACACCTCGTTAAGAGTGAGGGTGGCCTATTCTACTCTGCCGGGACCACACGGCCACACGACAAGGAGTGATAGATTTTAATTAAGGAAATTAGGCCCTCTGGATGCAGCAAATAGGTTGACTGTTCAGCAAGCAGTATTTTATGAGATTAAGGGCAAACGAGCAGAGACAGTGGCGTAGCTAAGGCCTGGGAGATATGGGCCCACGGCCTCGAGTGTGCACATTTAGGTAAGTAGCATAAATTAACTGCATATATACAAAAGAGCATAGCCTTCTGGCACAAGCAATCGTCATCATCGTCATCATTTCAGCCAATATACGTCCATTGCTGGAGATAGGCAGCCCCCAATATTCTCCACACAGATCGGTCCTGTGCCGCCCGCCTCCAATGGATTCCCGCGATCTTCACCAGATCGTCGGTCCACCTTGTAGGAGGCCTGCCACTGCTGCGATTTTTTCCGATTTCACTGTTTGTTGCGCTTCTAATTATGAGGACACCATGATGTCAAAATTTGACAAGTGATAATAAAAGTCAACCTGTATTTTGAACAATCAATTTATCCGACTACAAGGACCATATTATTGTCACTGCCTCGTTGGCGCAGTGGGTAGTGCGTCGCACTTTAAAGCGACAGCTGCGCTTGTGGTCCCGGGTTCGATGCCCGGGTCAGGCCAAAATTTGTACCTGAGTTTTTCTGTTAAGAAATTCTTAGTGTCAGCCTGGAGTCCGGAAGTTGGCGGTCTTGTAACCCCGTGCCTCGGAAAGCACGTTAAGCCATTGGTCCTGGTGCCCGATTCCTCTCCGGTCGTGTCACACTGGCGTGCCATCGGAATATGAGGGTAAGGAAATAGAGAGTGCACTTGTGTTTGCGCACACACTAGTGCACTATAATATATCCTGCGTAAGTTGCTGATCGTTGAGAGTGACCGCCTAAGCCGAAACTGGTTGGTGGATATTATTTTTATTTATATTATTGTCAAGTCAAATACAAGAAAGCTCTCACCTCTTCCAAAGAAATCACATAGTTGGTGAAATCATAAAAATACTTGATCTTGTAAAACTTCACGACCGCACTCCTCAGTTCCCTGGACATCTCCTCATTCATGATCTGTACTAAATCCAGGAACGTGTCTATGGTGTGCAGCGACTTATTCTTCAGGTTATGGTAGTTGCTTCTGCCCTGGTTGAAGAGATTCTTTGCGATCGCGTAAGCTTCGTTTACTAGGTAATACTTGGGGTCTATCGTCTCAAAGAGGCTGTTAGTGCACTGGGGGAAAAATAATTGGTCACTTTCTTAAAGATTTCATTTTATAGTTTTTTAGATTTGCGCGTTGCATTGTAAAGTATAATTAATTAGGACGGGAATTAACAGAAAATTTATTATGTGATACAACATTTTAGATCAATGCTAGCTCAATGGATACGAACGCGCCTTCCACGCAGGTCGAGGTCCGAATCCCAGCATGCACCAATGGTTTTCTCAAATCTATGTGCGTATTTCTACCATTACCATATGCTCGGCGGTGAGGGAAAACATCGTGAGGAAACCTGCACGTTTCGGAAAAAGTGTAACCATGATTCAGTTGGTCTAGTTCCTCTGTTAAAGGGTTGCGAAGGTCAGACGGCAGTCGCTTCATTGTAATTACCAGACCCCCCCAATCCTGAATCATGGTCTAAGCGTACCCCGGGCTCCAAAGCGACAGCTTTGGACGCAATCGGGAATTGCACGCTAATATGAAGAAGAGAAGAGACAGCATTATGTACACACGGCGTCACGTCGAGTTACCCTTGTTGACCTTTGGACCGTCCTTATGTCTGGGGCACAAGTGTTATTTTTCCACTGCAGGGGGGTAACTTGATCTAACGCTGACTGTACCGACTTATATATTTATATTTGGCCTCCTCGTGACCACGGCTGATGTAACGTAGCCATAACGTCAAGCAAAATTTGTTAGTACATAATATTGTATCACATAATAAATTTTGAGTTAATTCCTGTCTTAATTAATTCTTCTTCATTTTATCCTAGTCTAGCAAGTGGGGGAATCCCCGGTTGTAAAATGGGACAGTTGTTTATGACCGTGTGAGAGCCACGCTTCGGCATGAATGGGCCGGCTCAACCGGAGTGACACCACGGCCCCACAGAAAACCAGCGTGAAGCAGCACTGTGCTGTTACGCTGCGTGAGTACCATATACTGGTATCATAAAAAAATCTGAGGAAAGTATGGTTGCCTCTATAATATGCAACTGCACCATTATACGTTTGCATATTTATCTGATATTATTTAAAATAAATAAAAAATAATAAATAAATCGTTTTTTTTAACACACACAGTTAAATTTTCTTAATACATATATATTATATATCGTGATACAAATACACATAGGTTTAAAATGCCGATTATAATAAATAAAAAGTGTACAACCTGTGCGGATAAAGAATGGGATCAGAAATGGCGGCGCATCTATTCACTTCTCGCTCGCACACCATTTGTGTCTATACTCGCACTCGTGGGTATGCGAGCGAGAAGTGAATAGATGCGCCGCCATTTCTGATCCCATTCTTTATCCGCACAGGTTGTAAGTTCAATATTTGAATATTTTTTTATGAAACAGGCCCCAGATAACTTTGCTATTGTACCGACGGGGAAGAGGGGGAGACGGGACAACCTTCTTTTTCTCTCATGTTGCCACCCTTATTTTCTGCAGTCAAGACCAATAAATAAAGAAATACTTTACAAAAAAACGTTCAATTACAAATATAACATAGTAAGCAGTACGATTTCCTTAATAAAATAAAAATAAAATAAAATTAAAATTTAAAAAAAAATACTTACCACTTGCAGACCACCCACGGACAGCAGTATCACCACCAAATCACAAAATCTAATATTCAAATGCATCTCTCCCGATTAAATTATCTTATAAGTACTATAACTAAATACTTGCAACAGAGAAATATATTAAGATTTTGAATATGCAGGGAGAATTTATTATAAAAAATGTTAAATAGAATTGGATTTATTTAACAGGCACTAACTTTCCCAAAAAAGAAAAAAAAAACAAATCAACAAAAAAAATATTTAAAAAGTATTATTAAGGCAATATGAAGCAATGGAATTCGGTAACTGAAGTCTTATATAAGTTTTTAATAAATCTTTGTAATATTTTTTATTAAAACTTTTGAAACTTGATTTCGGAGCGTGTATTCGTGCTCGAGTTACTAGAATGCTGGGTAGTAAAGATTATTACACAGTCACCGTTAATGAAACTGCCGTAAGTTGATAACAGATACCTAGCCGGCCAGGGCCACGTTTTGGGAACGTGTGTAGCTAGGGTTGTCTCTCTAGGATAACCAAATTCGTCACTATCATCCCCATTCCCTACTTCCATAGGTTATCGGATTGCACATACTGCGTTGGGTTAAACTATAGTCCGACCGCGGTTATTTGGCATGTGGCAAAAGTCGGATAAGGTGCCATTTTAGCACCTGCAAATCTCGTCCTCTGGCCATGCACCTCACTAAATAAATTCATATATTGCTAGTGGTGTCACAGGATTGCAAAATTATAAAAACAAAATTGAAATAGAGACACTTTAAAGTACACGATCCGAAAAATAAAGGTAATTATTGAAACTTAAGTTCTAATAAATATTACCATAGAATAATAACAAGACTAGAAACCTAGTCTGCGCCCACTATTTAAAGCAACTCAAATGGAGCCTTACGGCTCCAAACGCCCGGACCGCTCCGCAGTCGTCCATGTCAATGCCTGTCAAACGCATCTCGCGAAAATTAATTTACTACTTATGATGATTTGTGTTGTAAAATTTTGTCACAATGATTCGGACAAGCATAAGAAATGTAATAACATCACTTTTCACAGGTAAGCTTTCAATATTTTATAATACTTATGTTGTGTTTTATAAGCTAAAAATACAAACGATTTATTAAAATACTCAGTGTTACTAGACAATGAAAAAAATATTTTCCCCATTTCAACTTTATTGTAAGATTTGAATGCTGAGCCTGATTAATTTAGTCAGTTGCTACTGATTTTTACAGCGTGAAGCAGTATCGCCGTGTGGTCCCCGGCAGAGTAGAATAGGCCACCCTCACTCTTACCGAGGTGTCGTAAAAGGCGACTAAGGTAAAGCTGCTGGCATGATCATCAGCACCCAGAGAAGGAAAACTCTGCATTTATATCAAAACCCTCGCCAACCCGTCTGCCAAGCGTGGTGAGTATGGCAATTACCCCTCATGTGATTGAGGGAGGCCCGTGCCCCAGCAGTGGGGACTTAAATGGGCTGATGATGATGATGATGATGATGAAGCAGTGTTTCTTCTGTGTTTCGCTGCGTGAGTGCGGGTACCGTAATTTTTATATGTTAAAAAATAAGCAAGAATTTATTCATTTAATAATAATTTCAAGATTTATGTAGGTTGATGTGTTTCTGACAGTGCATTACATAGATCCACATTTTACACGAATTGAAACTCAGCTTGATAACCCTTAAAATAAGTAGGCAGCTCTTTATTTATTTCTTTCTTATTCATTATTTTATGATCAAGGCATCACAAATATCAAAATATAACTTGCCAACTAATTTTATAATCACAGTTAGGCAGATACTTGTAAGCGTTCTTCTAGGTACTATTAAAAACAGTACAGTTACTACAATAACCATTTCCTATGTTTTAGGGAAATATGTTGTGACTGGTAACATTAATTAGGATTTTTATGTTGATACTACGTACAGAGTACCAACTTGAAAAACCAAATTTGTGCTTCGTGAGGTGACAGCAGTAAGTAAATTTGTGCTTCGTGAGGTGACAGCAGAAACTATCCTTCTAGTCTTGTTATTATTCTATGAATATTAGGTACTGTTGTCACCAACATGGTAGAGTCAGAGAGGAGACAAGAGGGTGGAAACGATTACCGTTAACGTTAAGTTTTTAGAGAAAAGAGAAATGTAGGCTTCATCCTGGGGGGAGGGGGGAGGGGGTCGAGGAAGAAAAGAGGGCAACAAAATATTCTTCCTAATACCCACGCTACGCTACTGCCACTCACATTTCTTGAATGGACTATTAGTTTTGAGAACAATATACTTATTTTTCGCGGACGCACTTTCTCTCGCCAACCTTACAGGAGTTGATTGATACCGACACTTAAAAGTTTTATTATAATTGCGATACACAACGCAATCAATAAGTCGGTTACGAACCTTTTACGTAAGCTCTCTACGTTTCCATACGTTGCACTTCGCATAAACAAATGAATATTTTACGGCCTTTGTTACGTCGGATAGGATTCATGTTATATGGCATTCTGAAATTGCGTAACAGCTAAAAAGGGGAGGCGCTTAAGTGATAAAAGGGGACATCCTTCTTAACATCTTATAACTGTAACATCACTTACCTTAAATCTTAAAAATGTAACCGTAATAAAAGTTTTATATAGCTCCAGAGACGACTTTTGGTTATGATGAGGTTCATCCAAAATTATGTAACTAACGCTGTTTTCTTTAACAATAAGTGTCAGTGCTTTTGACATTTTCACATAGAAAAAATTGTACAGCGCCCCCATGACAATGTCGGTAATCTTGGTCGGTGTGTATAGGGGAGGGGCTAAATATTTTGTGACATATGAACTTTCTATTTTAGTAAAACAAAACAAAGTTAACTTCATTCTTTTTTTAATTTCATCTCATCATCTGATAATGAGATGAAATAAATTATCATCCTCCTGCCATTTTCCCAAGTTATCTGGGGTCGGCGCTGTATGTCTTCCGTATCCATAACGTCCCTGTCATTCGTCATGTCATTCTTCACACAATCCATCCATCTCATTTTCGGCCGTCCTCTGTACCTCCACCCACTGACATTTACACTCATCATACTTTAATTTCATCTCATATCCGTATGATAATTAGCATGAAATTTTAATTGTTTTATTTATGATTAGTAGAGGAGTTAAGTCAAGTCAAATCATTTATTGCATCATGGGTAGGTACATAATAGATGTATAGGTAGTAGGTGACGGGTAGAGCACACTACCGACGCCAATCGATTTTAATGTTTAGCTACTTAACCGGATCTATTTTAAACAATTTCGGGGTTACAACCTCACGGTAAACAATTGTACTATTTATTAAATCCTAACCATGAACAAATGCGGGCCCAACATTTGTACGCGAAAAATTGATTCACGCTAAAAGTGGCCGCTTTTGGCGGTAATCAATTTTTCGCGTACAAAAACGGACCCAACATTTGTGCATGGTTATTTAATAAATAAAATAAGTGTTTTTCGAGAGGTTGTAATCCAGAAATTGTTAAAAATAGATCCGGTTTAGTAGCTAACAATTAAAAACGAATGGTGTCGCTAGTTACTCGTGTGGCCCTTTCAGTAGTATTTTTGCTCTGTTTGGAGCTGCTACCGAAAGGGTTCTGGCGTCCCTGGGCAACGGCGGGTAGTAATCGGTTCGCCCATTGCTACTCGACGGCTAACAGCTGCACACACACGGGAGGGCTCCTGGAGTCGTTTTGTCGACCCCCAGTTGAGCCCCCCCGGGGCCTAGGACCAGCCTCACGGTTTGGGGCATCGGAAACCCCTCTCCTGTGGCCTTTTTTTGTTCTGGGCCCGGGGCCCTGTCCGGCGTCACGCTACGCGTGATAGCGTTTTCGACGTGGGCCCCACTGGGTGGAGAGCCTTCGGGCTCAGCGGCCGTAAGGCCATGTGCTGGAGGTCCGGCGTTGGGTTGTCTAGCCAGGATGGCTCAATGTCGACCGGTGGTGCCAATTTTCTCGGCTCCGCATCCAGCGGAGTTGGGTTTTACGGCGTTTTTCGTTTTGAATCCTGTGGGTTTTATTTCCCCAACGCACTCTGCACTGCAGCCAGCAGTGTATGGGTGGGGAAGGGTACTCGCAGTCCTCCTCCCGGTGGTGTTTGCACTGCAGCCAGCAGTGTGGGCGCCATTCGGGGGGCGATGTTTGGTGGGCCGTGGGAGAGGCCCTAGGTCCGTTGGACCGGAGTGTGGTAAGAGGCCGTACTGGCGAGCCTCTTTCGCCCTGAGCGGGTTCGCGGTGGCAAGGTTCGTCCTATAGCCCGCGTTCCCGCTCTGAGAGTTTCTCCCGGGCGAGGGATGGAAACTGTCGCAGAGAGTTTAGTGGGTATGCCCCTAGGAGCACCCCAGGGGAGAGCCCCACACTACCCGGCCGACTCCCAGCGGCCGGGTGTGCATAAGGCGGCGCCGACCAACGGTGCCGACGTCGGTTCCTTCTGAGCCGGCGGCATTCTCTCTGCGTTACCAAAAAAAAAAATGGTGTCGCTAGTTAGGCCTACCCGTCACCTTAATTGACACGTGGAGGGCGAAACGTCTTTAATTTACAGTGTTAAATAGGTACCTTAATTACCTGTCAAGTTGTTAATTGTAAATCAAGATAATTAATGGGGGTTTTGGTGAATATGTCACATACTCTGATTATTACATAGAACTAGAAAACGAGCGCCTTAAACGAATGTGCCATTTTCGGAAAAAAGTCACAGAGTGTGAAAGAGACACAACCAGCCCCGACGCAGCTTTACGCATATCTATACGGGTGCGGTAGAGAAAGAACCTCGCCCAACACGTCACCCCAGTACTGATGGCTTCGCGCGGTTTTTCAAGTATGGCTTTCTATAAAAGGTTCAGTCTGGTTAGGGTATTTTAAGCCGATGTCAATGTGTTTGTTTTTCTTAATTTTGACCCCTTTTCGCGAAATGTACGACGTTTCCTAAACTTTCCTCTGGCAAAAGCATAAACCGTGCAGTGCTTGTGCTTATGTTTTATTTTATTATTGCGAATAATAGGCAGACGAACTTGCGGCCCATCTAATGGTAACCGCCGCTCATAGACGTATGTATTTACAAAAGAAAAGTATTATATGTATATAATTGTAATCCCACTGTTGATTCTGATATTCGTAACACAGGTGCTTGAGCTACCTATTTAGCTACCTATCTCGGAGTCAGATCAATGTATGTGATGTTGTAAAATATTTATTTATTTATAGACATCAACAATGCCGGAGCACAGTCATGCCGCTGCCTACCTTATATTATGCCTGCCTTATATGTCTTATTAAAAAGTTATTAGAAATAAAAACCATTTGTAATAAATTGATATCATATATTCACATAGACATAAAGTATAATATATTATTAGATTACCTAACTTACGCAATACGTTTAACATTACGGCATATAACATCATACATGGATTAGCTACATAACGATACGGTGACACAACATTCTTGAGCTTTTAATTACCTGGAAAAATAAATTTTATAGTTATTTATTTTGTACACTACATTATATAACTTTAAACTACTTGAAACTAAAAAGGATGGCATTAACTTCGTTGGTATTATTGCTATATTATAACATTATGATACATGACACATGATGATTATATTAGAGATCGCTCATAGTGATAAGGCCGCCTTCGTTGTACTGTACATATCCTGTAATATCTAGTTTTAAGTTTTCATACTTTATTTTGAGTGCAATAAAAGTATATTCATTCATTCATTCATTATGATGATACAACGACCTGTTCGGATAAGTGGTAGTGAACGCTGCCTCTGATGCAAGGGTTACGGGTTCGATCCCCGCACGGTACATACATTTGTGTGCGTGAACATGTCTGTTTGTATTGGTCTGGGTGTTTTCTATGTATTATAAGTATGTATTTACAAAAGAAAAGTATCGAATGTATATATTTATCCGCTGATATCCGTACACAGGTGCTTGGGCTAACCTATACCAGAGTCAGATCGATGTATTCCATAAGTATGGTTGGAGAATCTGCTGCATAACCACCTGAAAAACAAAAATCGCTTGCAGCTTGCATAGTTTTTTTATTTGAAATGACGTTCATTGTTATGTCGTCGTGTAAGCGATTTTCGTTTGAAAGTGGATATGCGGCAGATTCCCCGACAGTACATCTTTCGGAACTTCATTTTACACAATGACATGAAGTGTCAAAACTAATTTTTTTGAAATATGGCGCCGAGACCCGAACATAGACAATTTTTCATATTAACTTTGGACCTCCGTTTTATCCCCTTAGGGGGCGAATTTAACAAAATCCTTTCGTATTGCTCCCCTACGCTATAAAAGGAACCTCTGTGCAAAATTTTTAGTTTCTAACCCCACCCACCTTATTATAAATCGCGATCTAAAGTTATTACCGTACTAAAGCTCATATCATCCCATTCCAACATGCAATGTATGTATCTTATTGTATATTTATTTGCGCACCATTATATTTAATTTATTTATAAACTATTTATGTACCTATATATAAAAAAATATCAGGTGTACCGCAGGGCTCCATACTTGGACCGTTGCTCTATGCTTGTTACCTGTATGATATTAAAAAGTGTTTTAGGTCTGCCAAGTTTCTGATGTACGCTGATGACACAAAGGTTTACATGAGAATCAAGAATATTCAGGATTGCTGTAAACTGCAAGACGATTTGAAATTTGTTAAATCTCTTAAGTTTAATTATAGCATTAATGACTCGATTCTGCAGGAAACCAAACAAGGAAGAAATTTGGGGGTCCTAATGGACTCTAAATTAACATTTGCAAGTCACAAAGATAACATAGTATCTCAAGCTTTTAAAAATTTGGGATTCGTCTTGCGGGTAAGTAAACCTTTTACAGATGTGCAGTGTCTAAAAATTTTATATTATACGTATGTTAGAAGCGTACTCGAGTATTGCAGTAACATCTGGAACCCACAGTTTATCATACACACCCAAAGTCTAGAGAAAATACAAATGAAATTTCTCAAACATTTGAACTATCGCAATTATCGTGGGCGCACAGATTATGAGAGTTCGTGCAACTTCTATCAACTGTCAACCTTTGAGAATAGACGCTGTCTTCTAGATATGATATTTTTATACAAGATATGCATAATGAAATAGGCAGCGCGGATTTGGTTTCAAGAACTTTACTTTTATGTGCTCCTTCGACCCGAACCAGTGACACAGCATATGTGACGACAGCATATGACGACTGACACGAGTGACACAGCATATGTTGTGTCACTCGTGTCAGTGTCAGAATTTAGTTTATTTATTCAATTATTGATTCGGCGGGTGGAACTAAAACAAGCCGCATAGGTTTTAAATTAGTGTTTAGTGGTTTTTAGTGTTCAAATTTGGTGTTTATTTGTGTGAAGTGCCGCAAAGTGATCCTAATAATAAAAATCGTTGGATTGTATCGTTTTAAACACTGCTATTGTGTGTCGAGTGAGATGTCTCGTGACAACTTGCTTGGACCAAATAGAGTCTTAAAACCTGCGGTTGCTTTTAGAGTGATATTCGCTGAATCCGAAGGTCGATAAAACGTAAAACACCGGCGTTTTATTGAGTGACTGTGACTTTGACTGACTTCGACTGTTGACTACCTACTTATTCTCAATAAGTTACTTGACATTGGCGAATTATCTTCGGGTAGAGACATAATTAAAAAAAATACAATTAATAAATTGCTTGCGGCTAACCGTGACCAAATAAGAGTAAAAATTATTGATTTGCACAAACAAGGAGTAGGAATTCACGAAATATAAATAAATAAATGTTATACCGTTTAAATATATTACCGAGTAATTGATACGTGGCGCGTAGGTAACAAATACTCGGAAAACATCGGTAATGATCGTATACCCTCGCTCAAGTTGGCGTTTCTACACGGTTGCCCCTAGAAAAGTAAAGTTGTCGATGGACTTTGAAACGTTAAAATATTAGCTCCTAATAGCGAAAGTTTGCTACACGACATTCAACCTTGGGGAGGTTAAAGCTCGTGACTGTACCACCAGCCGTGCACCGTACCCACTTACCGCCTATCAGTCCTTGTGCAGCAGCTTGTTGAAGGCGCCGTACGAGGTCTCCAGGTCGAACACAAGCTGCCGCACCTGCGCCTCGGACAGCTCGTCCGACGCTGACATCTCTGATAGCTTGTCCAGCCATTCTTGCACCTGGAACGAGCATAAAGGTTTCGTCTAGGGTACCCGCCGACTACAAACTTTCTAACTAACTTTTCGTTGGTGGCCTTCTTAATCAGTATGAAGATGTAAGCAGATACGCACATTACAGTGATTTAGTATCGGCCGATAGAAAAGTTTGATGGGCTTCACGATTGCCTTCAAACTAAACCATCGGAAAATTATCAGCCGACCGCTTGATCAGTATGGCGCTCTTCCTCGCCTCGCACACTTGCCGATTATTTCATCGCCCGATGGCTTCAGTTCACTCCGCGTCGGACGCGGGCATAGAGTAATATGTATATCTGAAATAGAGTGCTAACTTCGCGTTTTTTCTGCTTTCCGGCGACGGTCGCGCCGCCCTGGTAGCCACGAATGAAAACATCCTCTTATGCTTACCTATGCATAGGTATAGCGCATGCTGCTATTTTTAAAACTTGGTACAAAAGTTTAAAATATATGGACACAGACGCCACCTAGTGGTCTTGGTGTCACATCAAAGCGTCTGCATTTCTAAACTCTTGAAAAAAATTACAATAGACAAGGCGGCTTGGGGTCATTGTTTCGGAAACACGCTTTGCTTGCGCAATGTAAAAATGCATAGCGGCATCTACCGGAAATGTAATTAGTACTTGTTCACAAACTAGCAGATACGAAAAGCAGACGCTTTGTTGTGACATTCAGACGACTAGGTGGCGTTAGTTTCCATACAGTAACGCTTTCGTTCCAAGACGACACCCTATGGACGCGGGGACGGTCGTGCGCAGTATTTTATGTTCATGATGGACTCCGCCTGGTCTCTTGTCTTGGATTATCGAAACTTATGTAGAAAATTTGATTCAAGAAATTGAAAAAACGACCTGCACTTTATTAAAAACTTATAAGAGTAATAAGTAATATACTCTGATGTTAATCTAAAGAAAAAACTATAGGAGGACGTCTGTGAAGCAGTTGTTCCTAACTGGAATGAGCATAGTGCCGAGAATAAAACAAAACAAGGTTGACATAGATCATCTTCATTCTTTTTCTAATAATATTTTTGGGCAACATTTCATGCGACTGATCTCTTCACCAGCTCTAGTAAATTAATAAATCGGCCAAACAATTTGTTGGCTTTTCTGCGCACTGGCAACCAACTCAACTATTTTGTCGACGCATTGTGCGCACGAGCCGGCCAACTCGACTAAACTATCGGACGATAGTAAGTCTGTAGTCTGCGGGGACTCTTAGAGCCGATGGGTAGATGACATCACTAAAATCGTGGACAGTACGTGGATCCGAGCGGCATAGGCTACATTGGCGTAAAGGAAAGGAGGCCTATACTCAGCAGTGGGTACTACCGGGCTGATGATGATGATGAAGAGCCCTGACTCCTGGCGCTTGAGGCTTACAAATCGTTAGGCACTGTCTGTGACCTTGGATCTCCTGCGGCCGATCCTTTGTGACTGTGCCTTCTGATGATGAACAACTGAAAGACGTAACTGACCTTGAGCTTCCCCTCAAAGTCCTCGGGCAGCATGAGCAGGCGGTCCATGGTGTCGCGCAGGTCGCGCAGCTCCGGCTGGATCATGTCCATGGCGCGGAACTCCAGCCGCAGCTTGTCCATCAGCGTGATGAATAGCTGGAACATGGGGTCAATTGTGTTAAAGCCATGGTAGCTGGATGATGGTCTAACTATAAAAGAAAAACCCACAGCTGGAAATGGCAGCAGGACAACACTTTTAAACTTAGGGCCCAATTCGGGCAATCTTTTTTTCTGAGAATAAATCTATGGTATAGTGCTGTCATATCATGGTCATCCGTCTGCTCGTCTTCCACCTATCAATTTAAAAAAAACATACGAAAGAATCGTATATTATTCTCGGATAAAAATTAGTCAAATCGGATCTAAAAACGATTTATAATATTACAATCTCTTATTTTTGTAATGTCAACATTACAAAGTACTCTCTACGTGTGGCATATAAACATTGTATTTTCGAAGTTATGGACTTGCCCCGACTTGGGATGATAATTATTTTCAATCAAAAGTCTATCATAATATCAAATTAAACCATACTAATATTATAAATGCGAAAGTAACTCTGTCTGTCTGTCTGTCTGTCTGTCTGTCTGTCTGCTACTCTTTCACGCCAAAACTACTCAACGGATTTAAATGAAATTTGGTATACAGATAATCTAGACCCTGAGAAAGGACATAGGCTACTTTTTATTGCGAATAGGGGGTTGTAAGGGGTTGAAAGGGGGGTAAAAAGTTACTTTTCCACGCGGACGGAGTCGCGGGCGGCCGCTAGTTTAATATAATTTTAGAATCAGGGGGCCTAATTTGAACCAGATGTTAGGACCGAATCGGAGTTTCCCTCCCTTTCACACATGCTATTCGTTCCCTTTGTGTAAATGGGACAGGTATAATCTCGTTCGTACAGGACAGCATCTAATTAAACGAGCTGGGTCACGACTATTGCGAAGTTATTGTAACTGTGCAGATTATAAAATGAACTTACAGAAACAATTTCAGCAATGTATTTATTAGTGTTTCCTTTATCATCCTTGATCAGGTTTGGCTTGTTCTCCCTTATCCTCTCCAATGCAGCTGGGCAGTCTAGCTGTATATAAACAAACATAAATAGTAATTAATTAAGGTGACGGGTAGGGCACACTAGCGATGCCAATTGTTTTAAATTTTTAGCAACTAAACCATGTTAACTATGTTTTTAACAATTTCGAAGCTGCAGTCTCTCGGAAAACACTTATACTATTTATTTAATACTTATACTTAACTTTCGGGTCTGCTTTTGCGGTGGAAATTTGCATTACCGCCAAAAACGGCCACTTATAGCTTTATTCTAAATTACGAGTGCAAAAACAGATCAAAAAGTAGATAGATAGATATTCTTTATTGCACAAAAATAAAATACAAGCATGATACAACAGCAACAGACAGTACAATAAGGCGGTCTTATCGCTTGTAGCGATTTCAAAGTAGTGCACAATTATTAATATAGTTATAAAATAAATAATTAATAGTATGTTTGCTTAGAGACTCCAGCTCCGAAATTGTTTAAAATAGATCCCGTTTAGTAGCTAACAATTTAAATTGGACCCCGGGCTCCGAAGGGCTAGCTTGAGACTTAACCTAGATTTACCGGTAAGATAATACTGATGATTTTATTGGTAAATTATAGAGCAGCGATGACCTCTAGGTTTGTTTCATGTTTCCCTAGAATACTTTTTTTTATTAGAATAGCCAGACATTGGGCCACAACCCCACCTGATGGTAAGTGATGATGTAGCCGAGGATGGATCATGTCCGTCTAGTAACAGCCTATTCACTCTTTTCTTGAATATCTTCAGATCATATCATTCAGGGAACACATCTTCCGGCAAATGCAAAAGATTGATCCTCATCCACGACAGGTATATCGTCGACGTATTCGCGTTAAGTGGACTCCTGAGGAGGAGTCCGCTTTACATAACATTATCATTGTGTTTACTCCTTACCCGGTACTTGGTAACAAAAGCCTCTATGGTCGGAAACTCGTCCCCCTGCACCTGCTTGAGTGCGACGCGGAACTGCACAAGCAGCCGGCTGCACGCGGCCGTGTACTCCTGCGCACGCACGCAGTCGCGCATGTACGCCTTCTCCAGGTGCTGCAGTGTGCTGACCACAGCGTACAGCTCCGCCATGTTGTCGTGCCTGGAAAGAACGCAAGCGGGACTGTAGCTAGAGTCCGTGTGCATCACAGCGACTCCCTTGGCTTAGCAACCTTTTAGTTAGCGGACGGCAGAACAGTAATATAAAATTTTTGTTTATTTATTCCGTTCACAATTTTATTTTAACTAGATTTTAAATTTTATCTAAAGAGATAGATAAATAGATAGATATACTTTATTGCAAAAAAAAAACACAACTTTAAAAGGCATTACAGAAACTTAATTGTACAATTTCGGCGGTCTTATCGCTGGAAGCGATTTCTACCAGACTAAAGTAAAATTTTGCATCTAATTGTAATTTAAACTTGATATAAAATCATGAATACAGCAAATAATAATTTGGTAAAAGTTTATATTTTTCAATTACTTGTGAAAATGCCTATAATTGACGTTTTTCAAAATATCCGACACCTAGATAACTTAAAAACTACACATGGTACTAAAAACTATATTTCATAATGACTGCAAAAACTTAAAAAAATACTACAATTACTTAAAATTTACTGTTAATGATATACTACTACAAATTATATACTAAATTTTATTTTAATAAAGTAAATCATGTGTATAAATATTAAACAACATTTCCATCACAACTATAATCAAGGTATGATTCACTATAAAAGTTACAGGTCACAGCTTATCATAAGCACTTGGCTACAAAACATGTATCTTACTTGCAAATTACTTACTTTTCTCGCTCCCTCGCATTTCTGTACAGTTTCACTTCTTCGTAAAGCTCGGGCCTTGAGTCTGTAAGCAAATTGGGTTTATTTAAAAACAATAAAAACAAAGACAATTTCTGACCAGAGAAACAACGATTTTACCTTGCATTGTGAAAACTTCGCTGAAAAATAACAACGTAAAAGAATGTCTAATTTAACAATTCAGCTAGAAATAAATAATGAGCAACAGATTTCTGTTTTCCTGTATTTTATTTGTTTTAAATTCTCATAAAGAAAGTTGACAATTTTATCGACATTTTTTCGACACAACCCAGATTGACTAACTGACTGACACTATTTCGACGTAAGTACAACTTTGTCCGAATTGACCCAAATAAAATTTTCACGTATTTATCAGCAAAAGGTTCTTTCTTAACTTCCAGTCTTATTGAATTGATTCTCGTCATCAACACACATCTTATGAATCTAAATAAATGTATTTTAAAATTTTCTTCATACAAAAGTGTTAAAGCAGTGTAAAAAAAGTTAATTTAATAAGAAATAAATTATAGTTAGATTTTAGAATATTTAAGACACTGAATCGGACAGCCATTAGCCACAGATACAAAAAAACGTTTGGATACACAGAGTAGGAGGATAATACGGCTCAAATTGCATAAGCCAAGGCAACAAACTAAAAAAAGCTATCTGTCTGCATGACGTAATCGTCCAATATGGCGGATGACGCGCGCGCTCCCTGCCGCCCGCGCTCGTAGTTTCCTCGGCCGTTTGACCAACTGCCACTCGTCTCGAATGATTTCACCGGGCTATGAATGAAAATTGTACCAGATAGTCCGCGAACAAAAATACTCTCACAACAAACTCTTCAGCAGGACTTTGTGTGAAACAGTGCGATCGTAAAGGTGGATCCTTGGTGACCAGTGTTTTAACCAGTTCTTCCTTTCTGTGTGATCGTAGTGTTTACGTGCTGAAACGGTATCTATTGTGTGAAATTCCTCATTTCGGCCTTCCACCTTCCCGATTAATGGGATCTTGTTGATCAACAGGTAAGTTATTTTAAAATTTGTAAATTATTTTTGAGATTTCCAATCAGTGGCGTCCTAAATATTTCGCGGAAAGAGTTGTCGGTTAATTTCGTTCAGTTCTCTTGTGGGGTGTCCACAGAATTATAATATGTCGGCATATTATTGGGTGTTGTTTACGCTGGTTTGTGTAGTAAAGTGTTTTATTCTTATTGGAATGCGGTGGTCGCGCGGCGTTCGGCCGGGCCATCCTTGGGCGCGGCATCGGGCATTGTCCTACTTTTAGTTTTAAAGTAGGTAACAGACAAGTACCTTCTGCCAGATATTGTCGCGAACACGTACCTCGGTTGTACCTGTGGCAGGTGTTCTTATCTAAAGTCACATTTAACTGTAGCTCACATTATATTTAGTTCATAAGTTATTCACTTCACTTGGTAATGTTGATAAGGTATGATAAAGCGAATGAATGGGTTTCTTGGTTCTGACTCTGAAAGAACAAGCTGGTAATAATAGGAGCTTGTTGTAGGTCAATTAAACTGCTTTTGCGAAATTTGTTATTCTGTATTTACAGTGTATTTTAAAAGGTAAGCTACCTTTATGTTTTATATCACCTACTGGTGTTTATTGTAACACATGTTTACTATTCTAAAATAAAATAAGTTATTTGAGTAAAGCGAAATAACATTGTTGAAGAGTGTTATGGATATAACATGCAGCTAATTACTTTTTTGTAATTTTAATGGTCTTTACTCGCACTGCTTTCGAATAAACAACAAAAATCAACTATTTTGCGCAAGTTAAAATGTTTAACCATTCATCTCATTTTATAATCATTTACCTGTATTGGTCTGTAATGTTAAATCCTCACAGCTAGTTGTACGATACAGGCCTAAAGTTAATATAAAAATTGAGTCTGTAACAATGAAATACGATATTTCCTTGATCAATTTTGTAATTCTAAAAGCAATCAAAAATCTAATAATTCACAATCATGTTTGGGACCATTCATTTATAATTTAGAGAGGATAGTTCTTATGTAAGAACAGAAAGCTTCTGATTCGAACTGTAAGGGTATGCTCAAATCACAATGTATATGGATAAAAATTGCTAATACTTTAGTAAGTAAGTAATACATGTCATATGTATAAAGGGGATTAAAATAGTAAAATGATCTTCTGTAAGACATTAATGGCCCTTATAAAGAAATTCACTATTTCAAATTGAATTGAACAGACTTCCATATTGGGTTACTTCAAATATCAAATTGTCCCATGGATCAGTAAAGTTCAGTAGGATAAGATGGTAGTTTGTAGTAACCCATTTGTGGTTGTCTGAATGAACAAGCTGCATAATGAAATAAGTAATGGCAGATGTCCTTATGTTTCAGTGACCTTGATATTGAATTATAATTAAATCCTGATTATGGTAAGATAATAATTACAATTTAACCACAATTATGTATATTTGTGTGCTATTATTTGAGTACAAACTGATAAGGTCACCTGCTTATCATAATTATACACTTCTTCGTATAAAATTTGTATACTGTTTAGAATTTTCTTCACCATTCTAGCAATTTCATTTTAATTTACTTTATGAATCTATTTTATGTTGTCCTGCACTAATAGTTAAATCAATGAGTTAAAAATACAGTAAGCAGATTCTATTATGCAATGTTATGTAAATGTGCTACTTTATTGTCTTTGAGAAAACAGTAGAATAAGTTAACATATTAACTACTTTATTTCTAAGGAGAGATTATTGTAACATAGTCAGACACACATCATTTTTCCCAAGTAAGCTTGTACAATAACATTTATTAATAAAGTATAATTGTAATAAGTTTTTTTTATAATTATTATTAAGTTGAAAAGAAAAAATATATTAAAAAAAATAGGTAGGTATATTTATTTCAAATTAGCTTATAATATAACTATCTATTATCTAAACAATCTAATACAACTTTGATCAAAAAATCTAATATACTGGTACAATATATTTACATTTTGCTTGAACTAGGTTGACTTGTGTTTTGCAGGCTTAAATAAAATAGGTCTTTATTAAGACAGGAATACCTACTGATGATGAACAATTTAATTTTTTTTTGATTAATCCATACTTGAATAATATTTGACTAATCTGCCAAAGTTAATATGATTCACAGTTACATTATTAGTTTTATCCATGTTATTTATCTTTTACCTTGTAGCTGATATACCTAAATACTCTGTAGTATGTACATTTTCCTGTTTTAAAACTAGATTCTGGTACTTGTGTGACAGAGTTGGCTTATAACCATGGTAGCCATCCATACTCTTATTTTCATATTTTGGCACACAGCTATTGAATTAAATACTGTCTTACTATTTTCTGAGCACACATACAGTGCGGATTCGATCATAAGGCACTTCAGTGACAGTGACAGAAAATGCTTAAAACCCTGACAATTGCAAAGATAAAGCATGAGTTCCGACTTTTGTGAGTCCTAAATAACCAAAGGGGGATTCTATGTAATAATTCAGAAGCTCGAACAAAAAATATTGACCAACATTCAAAAACAATGAAGATAATAATTGTCTTTGAATTAGGTGAAACATTATCAGGTTTCACATAAACAAACCCGGTTCCGTGTACTAAATAAAACACGGCGGAATCGGCTCGTCCAGAATTTCAATGAACTTTGATGTAAACATCTACGGGATTCGGAATAAACTTGGGCCACCCAGCGTCGACTGCTTAGAAAGATTCGAGGAACATGTATAGGTAAAATATAAATTCAAAGATATTTCTTAGTATCAACGTAAAGTATCGAATAGAGGTCTCATCATCATCATCTCGTCATCGTCAGCCCATTTAAGTCCCCACTGCTGGGGCACGGGCCTCCCTCAATCACATGACGGGTAATTGCCATTCTCACCACACTTGGCAGACGGGTTGGCGAGGGTTTTGGTATAAATGCAGAGTTTTCCTTCTCTGGGTGCTGATGATCATGCCAGCAGCTTTACCTTAGTCGCCTTTTACGACTCCTCGGTAAGAGTGAGGGTGGCCTATTCTACTCCGCCGGGGACCACACGGCCGTGTAGTAGTAGAGATCTGTGGGAAACAAATTCCATCCACATCACTTCCATGGATGGATTTATTTCGTCTATACTGCGTTTCTCACGTCGTTTCCTACCGCGCACCGTAAGACTGTGAAACCAGCTGTCATCGATGGTGTTTCCGAACAGATGCGACCTGGTGACATTCAAGTAAAGGACTTTTCCTGCCTTAAGAGCCGGCAACGCATGTGTCGCCACGGGGGTTGCAGATGTCAATGGGTGGCAGTGATCACTTACCATCATGTGTTCCGTGTGCTCGTTTGTCCGCTATGATAAAAAAATAATAATGATGTTATTTATACTAGAAGCGACAAAAAAACAAGAAGGGCACCTAATGGTAAATAATCAACGCCGCCCTTGAACATCTGCGAAATCAGAGAGATCTCTAATGTGTTGCCGGCCTTTTACAAAGGAGTAGGCTCTTCTCTTGAAGGTCCCTAGGTCGAATTCATCGTCAAATACTCCTGCAACCAAACCGCTCCACAGAACGTACGTGGTAGATAGTTCCGCGGGAAACGCACAGTTCTAGACAACCATCCATCGAGATGACGAGGATGGAATGACAATAATATGCGTGTGGTTCGATGTAAGAATTCAGTTCCAGGCAGTAGATCAAACAGTTCCTCAGAGCACTCCCCGTGATAGATGCGGTATAGAATGCTGAGGGAAGCTACATATATCCTGCCACAGTGCTAGAGAATCAAGCAGACTTACAGAGTCAAGTCGCAAAATTACTTCTACACTTCAAGGTTTCCCAGAATTTTGCTTGCCGTCAACAAGCGCTATTATATTAAAATCGTCGTAGCAATAAAACTCGTTTCAGCTCCCGTTTACCGATATCTGTCGAATTATCGGATCCTTGACACACTCCGATTAATGACGAGACAACCCACATGATGACTTCAGGGTTACCGGCAGTGGAAAATAAGCTATGGGCATATTGGACATAGTTTACCGGTATTTTTATGCATAGTGTAGAAGCACTTTATCTCCTTTACAACTGTGACCTGACCTTTATGTTAATCATTTGGGCATGATTATTAAATGCAATAAATGGACCCTTTTCTGACCTCTCTCATATATCTAAAGACTGTTTAAAAATCCACTCAATTGCACTCAAAAAAGTCCATGAAATGTTATGCCAATCAGCCAATCGCCGTCATCTACTGTACGTAAGCCTCCCCCAAAGAGCGCGAACCATCCTTGTCCTATGCAGTCTGCAGCCAACTCAAACCAGCCAACTTTCTCAAAACCTCAATTTGTGCCTCAGGGTGTCCTACCCCACGTTTTCTGAAGTCGCGACTATTCTACTCCCATTGTTTATCTCATCGTCCATGAGTCTGTCTGGCTCTGGAGACATGACCGGTCGACATTCTCTTCAGCGCGGTGATCCTGCGTATACAGTAGTGTGATAAGTAACTTTATTTTACTTTTGATTATACAGCGATCACTAATACGACAACTAAGATAGACATTTAAACCTTCTTCCGAAAGTATTTGACCATATAAGTTTCCATGTCCAAAAATACGTATATTATACCTTTTAAGAGTTTATCTCAAGTGCAAGCGACCTAAAGTCGAAAGAGGGCAATGGGTTCTTTGCCCCTGATCCGCGAGTGTTCCTTTTTGAGAATCACCAAAAACAGCAGACAAATCTGGAGACTACAACCCTACATCTTAAGCACTTACGAAATATTGCAGCTTTTTAAAATCATAAAATCTCCAGGAAACGAGGGGAAACTTGATTAGTGTAAGTAATGAATGCAGGTTTCGCTGAATGCGTTGGGCGTGTGCCAAAAAAAAAGTGACCGGGCGTCGTGTCACAGTGGAGGGAAAATAAACTGCACAAGATACAGACCGGGCTGGTGTTGCCAGGGGACATTGTACAACGTACAACCTCTGATACATTCACCTGATTTCTTACCTAGAAGTTTAAACTTGTGTTATAAAAATCAGACAACAGAGAGTGTACAATTTTATGTGTGCGAGTCTTCTTTAGACAGCATGCTGATCTTTTTTTTATTTTAAATCTTCAGATAATGTGGTGGTTAATTGCCATGAATAAACTAACCTTCAGTCTTCATCTGCTAATATCCACATATGGAGTGATAGTAAATTTTTCCACTGTAAAACTGTCATATAGAAAAAGTAAGTCCTGGCAATACTGACCCCGCTACCCACGCAGCGCATCCGCAGATCCGAAACCTGTTTAGGAATGTTTGCACGCTTAAAATGCACGGTTTTTGTGACCTTCCCAATGGCGAGCATCAATTCTGAGCGGTCCACACGTTATTTATTTTACGTGGAAAAAGAAAAGAGTTCGATTTTATTAAAGGACATTTTTGGGACTTGAGGAAGTTCACAAGAAACTTAATTTCCGATCACACACGAGTTGGACTCGGATTTGCGTAATGAGCTACCTACTTCACGTAATGTTGAAGAAGACTGTTCCCCACAATACGAGTCAAGCTAAAGCCCAGTTCAAAGCATGGGATCAGCGTGAACTGTCTATGATCATTGTGGCATAACGAAATACGTTGAGCTTTTTTGTGTACCATTGATATATATTTTCTCAATAATATCCTTCAACTGATTTCGGCTAAGGCGGCCAATATCATATCTATCAGCCACTTACGCAGGACATATTATAGTGCTCAAGCGTGTCAATCCCCGTTGTCAATTCCCTTGCCCTCATATTCCGATGGGACACCAGTGTGACTCGACCGGAGAGGGATCGGGTGCAGGACCAACGACTCAACGTGCTTTCCGAGGCACGGAGGTACAATACCGCCAACTTCCAGCCTCCCGGATGACGCTAAGAATTTCATAACAGAAAAACTCAGGTACAAATTTTGGCCCGCCCTGGGGATTGAACCCGGGACTCCCAAGCGCAGGCTTTAAAATGCGACTCACTATCCACTGAGCCAATGAGACAGTCTATTTTCTATTTTTAACCCCCGACGCAAAACGACGGGGTGTTATAAGTTTGACGTGTCTGTGTGTCTGTCTATGGCATCTTAGCTCCCGAACAAATGAACCGATTTTGATTTTGTTTTTTTTTTTGCTTGAAAGATGAATAAGGGGGTAGTTCTTAGTTATTTTGGATAAAAATTGATCCAAGATGGCCGCCGTCACAAAGATATGGATTGTATGTTTTAACATAACTGCCACAATATGGTAATCATATAAAAGGGCTTTAGCAGCAGAATATATTTATTGTGACAATTTCAAATCCAAGATGGCCGCCGTCGGGGGTTTTTTAAATTTTAAATTTTCGTTTATTATCTCTATATCGATGTTGTGTACGCATAATTTGGTATAATTCTGAACGTCGGTCTTCCTTCATGCGGCACCAGATTTCTATCCCTCGCTTCCCCCGTCCAGTCAGACAAGCTGCGCACTTAGTAGACAAGCAAACATGCACTAGCTTAGCTGCGGCAGCCAAACATGTTCCTTAAGTTCTAGTCAGCCTAGAGTGCGAGACATGAAGTGTTCATATACCAGATAGGCTGCGGTCAGCCAGGAGCCCACCGAGCAAGGTTACCCACACTTCGCATCACTAGCCATGGTCCCCAAAAACGTTAAGCATCTGAATTCCCTGTTTTTTCGTATTAATTCACTAAGAATTGTACTGCGTCTGATTCAGCAGCAATTTTCTAATTGAGAATCGCTTTAGAGGGTAACGAATGACGACATTTTTAATTGCTCGCCTCGGATCTTACAAGCCTGGGGCTATGTATCTCTTTTAATTCTTGGCTTTTTAGACAATAATTCTTACTTACTCGCTGGCTCCATGTCTCGAAGTAATGTTTATGTTATAAAAGTACTTTGTTTGTTTAATTTAAAATGCCAGGCTTGAGACTTTTGGCTCAGACACATTTTTCTTAATTCCTAAATCTCTCGAAGAAAACCTTTGACGAGCTTTTTACGTATTATTTTTGTTCTTCCGGTATCTTTAAAAAGTTTGCTTCTGGTCTGGATCGGGATATCATCAACAGCTCAACTCCCTCTTTTCAAAATAGATCCTTCCACCATCTAATTTCGCGGATGTTCATGGGCGGCGTTGATTACTTTCCATCAGGTGACTCTTTGTCCGCCTCTAGCGTAAAAAACATCCATGTAAATGGTTTAGTTGATCCTTCGACAAAGTAATTGTGTGCTATTATTTTTCATTCCATCTGTTGTAGTAAAACTATAATATTATTTACGATCTTATTAGCAGTACAATTGCTATTCTTATTACTAAGAAACACATCGTCAAGATAAACAAACGCGTTAGAAATATTTGCCCTAGTATTCGTTCCGTCAGCATCGCGACGATATATTGTATCATTCATTCATTCATAGAGTTCAATTACTATGAAGCGTATTAATAGAATCAAGTAACAACGGTGATGTGGTGATGTCACCAGGAAACCTAGAATTGTCGCGCCGAATCTTGTTGCTGAGCGCTGATGTCATGCGACCCAATGAGAGGGCAAGGTAGCTTGATAAAATTGAAGAGAAACGTTTATATGTTATAACGGTATATTACGGTTGTTTTCTTCTGTATTTGTTGCATTTATTGTCTTAAATGGGACTTTATAAGAAATCATTGACTTTGTAAGTGTCATGTGTAACTCGATATGGTCAGTTCGTAATGGCGTTACTGCTTTGTTATTTGAGCCAATGAAATTTCAATATTTGGGTGTATTTTTCTTTGAAAGATTTTTTTCTCTGAAGTATTTTTTATCAAGAACATATATCTCAAGTATTTAGTAATGATGTAACAACTTACAACAAGGTTTTCTTATGCCTTAACTTTTTCGAGTTGTGAGTACCTATCTACATCGCCTCTACTTGAAACTACTCATTCTGTGATTTCCCATTACCGTCATCATCTTAAAACACGTGCTCTTAGTATCTAGCTTCCTCTGGATTAGGATTATGATGATAACCTGTACCATGTGGATAAACATGCATACTATTATGTGTAAATCTGTACACCCTTATCTGCCATCATCTAATCACGTAGAACAATAAGAAAACTGTGCCAGCCGTATGAGCGCAGATGATTCAGAGATTGTAAACTGGGGCATTTAGTTTTTTTTTAGATCGAGTCGGTTTTATACTATTGTGTAATGTCTAGACGATATTAGACGATACGGTTTGTGATGGTTATCTTTGAGTAGCATTGGTAGTGTAAATTAATGCAGGACCATAATTTAATAAATACTCCATATATTAATTTCGCCCTGACGCCCTGTTGGTCCAGTGGTTTAAGAACCGGGCCGTGATCTCGGGGTCCTGGGTTCGATTCCCGGGTCGAGCGAAAACTATGTTTCGAATTTTTCGAACATAGCTCGGGTTTGTGATCACCAATCCGCATTTGGCAAGCGTGGTGATTAAGCCTAATCCCATCATAGTAGCGATGACTTGATTTCTATGATGGAGGCCTTTGGAGGCAGTGGGACAGTTTATAGGCTGATACTTTATATTAATTTCAAGTCGCTATTAATATTGTTGCTGTCTACTAAATTAGCCGAGAGACAAACTGAAACCTCTAACTCTCTAACAAACTTTTTCTCTTGCGGTTGATATTATCTAAAGCCAATACAGGCCAGGGAAGTCGTGAAATCTTGGTTTCTCTTTGACAGGCGTATTCGTCGTTAGTCCGGCGTTGGCCGTGTGGTCCGTCCACGACAGAGCAGAATAGGCCACCCTCACTCTTACCGAGGTGTCGTAAAAGGCGACTAAGGTAATGCTGGCATGATCATCAGCACCCAGAGAAGGAAAACTCTGCATTTATATCAAAACCCTCGCCAACCCGTCTGCCAAGCGTGGTGAGTATGGCAATTACCCCTCATGTGATTGAGGGAGCCCGTGCCCCAGCAGTGGGGACTTAAATCGGTTGATGATGATGATGATAATTCGTCGTTAGTGTTGATCAAAGGCGTCCCGATTAGTGGAATCTAATATAATGTGTGTCCCAGATATTCATCACCGGGTTTTTCATTTACCTATTTTTGTCAAGCTTGAAAAGGTTTTAACAGAAACAGAAACAGAAACAGAAACATTATTTATTTGCTTAATACACAATTTGATACAAAGATGTTATAAAAAGTATCATGGACATGGTATCCAGCCTGCCAGCAGGCGCGCAAATAGATTAAGTATAATGTAATTAACAAAACTTATAACTAGGTACTTAATGGACAACATTTCATATTTTTAACATGTCCATATTGTTTTTTTATATGAAAATAGACATAAAATGATAAGACCCATATTTTTTCTTTTTTCAAAATTTGGCCATTTTCATGCATAAAATAATTGTTAAAATTCTTTATATTCTAAATAGACGTAAGCGCCAAATGACGTCATCAGACGGCTGAATACAGCGATATTCCTTTGCTTATCATTGTTTTAATAAAAAAAAGGTACTACTGTCAAAGGTATATAATACTAGTGTCAACATTGTCAACGTCATTCATTTATTCAACGTTGACAAGTTGTCTTTTTTTTGACAGTTGCATGTCATGGGTCTGGCATTTCGTAAATTTAAAACTATAATGTGCTAAGCAAAGAAATATCTTACATTCTGCCGTCCGATGACGTCATCTTACATTTTTTAGTTTTTAATTTTTTTCTCAGTAAATAAGCAATATAAAAAATTAATAAATATATATTCGCGCAGCGGAAAAGTAAATAAAGAAATGGTATTTTTTGTTTCAGAGCTTAGCAATTTTGAAATGTTGTCCATTGTTTTCAAATATTATTTCTTAAATGAATAATGTATGCCTCTAAGATCTATGCATTTGAATACTAGTGACATCTATATTATACTTAGGGTTTAAAATAGGTCTACATTATATTATGTAATTCAAATGTGAGATCATTTTGAGATAAGTTTTTTTTTTTTAATCTAATCTTATAATATAATAAGTATTGTATTTTACATTTATACAAATTAAGTAATTAATAACTTAATATAAATAAATAAAAAATTAAAAAGAAAACATATTTAAAAGTATAATCTAAGGTAAATAATAAATCTTTTTGTTTTCTCAATAATCACAGTGTCTACATACATGCCATTTTGGACTATTAACTATCATCAAGTTCTAAATATTTCTTTAATGCTATAAAAACCCTTTTCGGCCAGCCAAGATGTAAGCGCATATTTGAAAAAAATTCCGTTTAAGATTTTGATATGAATAGGTAGTTTATTGTATCAAATGACGGACATATTATATATATTCTGTTTGTAAATATGGGCATGAGAAGGTGGTTTGTGTAACAGGAAAGTATACTTTTCTCTTAAATTTCTATTTGAAGCCTCAGTGTATTTTTTGTAATAAGTTGGATGTAGTTTGACAAAGCAGCATACTTCCTTGATGTACAGACAGGGCAAGGGAAGAATATTAAGCTGTTTAAAAAGTGGTTTACAAGATTCCAAGAACCTTACATTACAAATTGATCTTATACATTTTTTTTGCAGTTTGAAAGCTCTATCGATGTCAACGGAGTTTCCCCACATAATTAGTCCGTAGTTAAGGACAGATGCTACGTATCCGTGATATGCTGTGAGGGTAGCTTCTATCGATATGGTCTGTCTTAGACGTTTCAAAGCATAAACGTAACGATCTAGTTTGGTGCAGATTTGGTTTATTTGTCCTTTCCAATTCAAATGTTGGTCGATATTTATGCCGAGAAATTTGAAAGTGTTTACCTGGTCAATAATATTATTATTATAAGTTAGTTTGAACTTTAACTCATTTGAGTTGTAGGAACGGCATTCCATTACTTTTGTTTTAATTAAATTAATTTTTAAGTTATTACTTTCAAGCCATTGTATTATATTTGAGAGAGTTAAATTTGCAATTTCTTCTATTGATTTATTTTTTTCGGATTTTATGATTAATGTGGTATCATCGGCAAAAAGTATAGATTTGTGTTTTATAGCGTTCGGTAAATCATTAATGTATATCAGAAAAAGTAAAGGGGCGAGAATGCTGCCCTGAGGGACGCCAGTATCGTTTAAAATAGGGGGAGATCTGAAAAATAGTTTTTCAAGGCTATTTCTATTTTTATTATGAGTGATTTGGGAGATTTCTGTGATTTGTTTACGGTCCTTGAGGTAACTTTCTAGCCAGTCAAGGGCTTTACCTCTTATACCATATATTTCAAGTTTATGGAGTAGATGCTCATGGTTCACAAAGTCAAAAGCTTTGGACATATCAAGAAATATAGAAAGTATGGGTGTTTTATTGTTAAGACTTTCTGTTATGTAATGAATGAGTTCAAAGCAAGCTAAAGATGTTGAAGAACCTTTGCGGAAGCCGAATTGTTGTGGATGCAGAAGTTTAAATTTTTCCAGAAAATCATTTAACCTGTTGAACATAGCCTTCTCATAAACTTTTGAAAGAATTGGTATGATAGTGATGGGTCTGTAATTATTGGGATCTAGTCTATTTCCTTTTTAAACAAAGGTTTAACCACAGATAGTTTTAGTTGATCTGGGAAATGTCCTTCTTCAAAAGATAGATTAATAATATGAGCAATAGGGCGGGCTAAATAAGCTGCATTTGATTTTATTATTCTGGTTGTTATTTCATCATATCCACTGCAATTAGTATTTTTAAGCGGCATAATAATATTGTAGATTTCAGTATCAGTAACCGGATTTAAATAAAGAGTATTACCGTTTAATGGTATTGGGAACTGAGAGTTTTTATTACATTTTCGCGGGATTTTAGTATTAGTAAGTTCTATGAAATATTTGTTGAAAATATCAGTTACTTCCTGAGGGTCAGTGTAAGTTTTATTGTTGAAGTTAATAGAATTTATATCATGTGTATGGGGATTTTTTGACATTGTTGATGATATTGTGCCCCAAATAGCTTTAGGACTTATTCCGTTGTTTTGTATAAATCGTTTATTGTTTAACTTTTGCGCTGCTATCATACACTTTTTTAAAATTAAATTGTATTTTTTATATTTATTATGTAAGTCTTTTTTAATTATTTTGTTTTTCCTTGTAGTGTTACAGAAATACAGGTAAAGTTTCCGTTTGGTTCGGCACGATTTCTTTAAGCCTTTACTCAGCCATTTTAATTTAGTGGGTCTATTATTGATTTTTACCTTAATAGTCGGAAAACATAATTTATAAAATAAAAGTAGAGAATCATAAAAATGTTTGAATGCTTCTTTGTCATTGTTGCTAGATAGAACGTCAGAAAATGATAATGTTGAAATACAATCTGTGAATTTTTTAAAATTGTCTTTACTATAATCTTTCCTATATTCGTACCAAGTTGTGAAGGATCTTTGTTTTTTTATATTTAGGGTTAATAGTTGAGCTATTTCATGGTCAAAAAGACTTAGATGTAGTATGTCAGGCTCAGCATTCTTTATATTACTGACTATTAAGTCTATGCATGAGTTTAATCTAGTGGGAGATTGGATATGTATGGTAAAATTAAAATTGTCTATTATGCTATTTAACTCTTTGGAGGATGTGTTTTGTTTAAGTAAATCTATGTTCCAGTCACCACATAAGATAATCTTTTTCCTTCGGTATTTATTGGTGACGTGTTCTAAAAGTTGATTAAGTTTATGTAGGAAAATTCCAACGTGAGCCGTTGTTTGATTAGGAATTTTATAGATTGTTATTACAATAAGATTCAGCGTATCTAATTCTATACCACAACATTCAAAATAGAACTTCGCAGTTAGGTTAGACGGAAGATGAAGTGGTTTCACATCCATGGTTTTTTTAGTTAATATGCATGTACCTCCCTTACTTTTGTCTCTACAAAAAGAGCTTATTAGTTTATAGTTTTTAAGTTTAACATTGTTCTCAGCGCCCTGTTTGACATTTGTCTCTGAGAAACATAAAATATCAATATCTTTGTTGAACTTGTTCTCTAGCTCGTGTAGTGTGACATCTAATAAATCAGCTTTGTTACAAATACCAGCAATGTTTTGGTGAAGAATTCTTAGTTTGTCAGCTTTTATTTCTATTTTAGTGTTGAGTGGGGAGTTAAATGTTTGATTGTTTGTATTAGTATTTGATATGATTTCTCTAGGGACGAAAAAATGTGTTATTAATCGGTGTTGTATTGTTTGTATCATCGGAGTAGTATATAATGTCTGAGATTAAGTTCTTGATGTCAGTAAAGATAGTTTTTATAGCATTTTTATTAGCAGAGCCCGTGGCTGTGTTGAACATTTCATATGTAGATTTAAGGTTTTTATTAGAGTCTATTATATAAGCATATTCATATTTAAGGTTATCTCTGCATAGTAGGGTATTAAACATTCCTATTCGTTTATTAAATATATTTACAAAGTTTCCTAGTTTAAAAGTGGGCAAGCAGATAATTACATTTGTATGTTGTAGTTGTTGTATACAGTTTCTAATAAATTCAATTTTGGCAAAGTAATTTTCTGATGTAACAAAATCATTTTCACTGATAAGGATGACACAATAGTCCTTTAGGGTAAAGTTTGCGAGTTTATTTTCTAGGCCACAGAACAGTTGCTCGATGCCTCCGCCCGGTGAAGAATAGTGGCAGATTGTAAGTGGATGATTGAGGAAGAGAGATTGCGAAAAGGTGTCATCGGCTGTATTCAGTAAATTATACTTTGAGCCGTTGCTTATAATACATATTTTTGTAGTTTCAGCTGATTGCAATGGTGCAGTGCTTATACTTGTTTCTCCAGAAGATGTAGAATCTATGTTTTCTATGTGATAATTGTGTGTCGATTCATTGGTGACAGTGGGTCCTGGGAGGTCCCTTATTGTTTGTTTGACGCTATCTTGAGAGCTGTTGCATTTTGCGGATTTATTAGGTGAGACTATAGTATCTGAGTGGAAGTCTAGCCTAGTTTTGTTGTAGCTCTTACTGGGGATTGGAGCCTTCTTAGGGGTTGATTTATATATAGGGTTATTTATCTGACTTTTCAGTAGTCTGTTTTCTGCAAGCAAGTTTTCTATTTCTTTTTCTGCTCCATACAGCTTATCGCGTAATTCTATAACAATTTTTTCCATATCTTTTACTGTTTCGGGTCTCTTAGGTTCAGTATATCTTGTATTTAAGATTATGGATGTATTTTCTATAGAGGTGATTGAGTCTTCAACATTTTCGCTGTCTTCATCATCTGTTGGAAGTGAAGCGAAGGAGTTTTCGGTGGGAATGTTTATTGAGTTGTTTTGTGGTGCATTCTTATTTGTTTGGTTAGGGAGCGGTGGAGAAAGCTGCAATTGTGGGTTTTGATAAGGGGGTTGATCCATTTGTATTTCGTGAGTTCTAGTTAAGCATTGACTGCATTTCCATTTTAGTTTTCGATCAGGTTCCATTAGGTAAAATCTTGCCACTGAGACAATAGTGCATTCTAAGTGGTAGGTGAACTTACAGCGTGAGCATTTTAAAAATTGTCTGTTTGTGATGGGAACATTACATTTATCACAACATGAATTCATTTTTTTTTTCATTTGATTATCCTCTCTATAATTTGAACTTTGTAGGTGGCGCTGTCGGCGTCAATCAGTGAAAGAATATTATTAGATGGCGCTGTTATCGTCTGATGAGGGACACTGTTTGAGTTTTATCTGTGGTTGGGTCGAAGTGTGGTGGCGCAGTTTGCGTATGTATTGTTTGATGTATTGTCTATGGTTGGCGGCGGGGACGCGGAAATTTGAATTAATCTAACGATCTTGGATAACAAATCGTGATTAATTTCAGATGGAATAAATAATTCATAGGATGTAAGCGAGAATTACATAACTAAAGGTTAACGGAAAAGTTTTACGAACGAAAAGAATTCTATATATGTCCTATAATAACTTAAACAGGATACGAACTGGTAGTATAGGTGCACTTCACAATGTCACTGTAGTTATTTTTCTTTGAGTCCATATCTCACGAATTCACTTGTACACAGTATTTGGGTATTGATGCATATAATTAGAAGGCATTTAGAGATCCTTGTTGATAATTAACAGTGAAATTCACAAATAATTTCAAACACCGTTATGTTTACCTCGCTTTTTTTTTTTTTTTTTTTTTTCTGAAAAAGGAAAAAATGTATGAAAATAAATGTCACGAGCCCGAGAATTGGGCTCCTGATTGACAATATTTTCTTGTCAGTCTTATCCACAGACTAACATGTTTTTGTCACTGGCCACTGGTCCACACTGGTGTAACTGCTTATTTGTTAAACGTCTCCTTCACAACTTTGGGAAATATTCAAGTTTCCATAATATTTACATAATAAACCAAGAGTGGCGTCTGAAGCTAGCCGAGTTATCATTTTACTACCTGAGATATTCGTAAACAAAGTCAAATGAGTCATCTTGTGAAGTAAGCTGTAATAAACGACTACACAATATGCTCGTTCATTTTAAGTGTCACGTTTAAGGTCTTTTTGTCTTGCTTTATCATCATCATCAGCAACCCACACTCGTCCACTGCTGGACATAGGTCTCCCCTAATGCACGCCACTGCTCCCGATTTTCGACCACTCTCATCCAGCCCACACCAGCCAGCCTTCGAATGTCATCATCCCATCTTGTCGCAGTCTTGTCTTGCTTACTTTAAATCAATGCCTATCCATTCTATACACGTTGACTGACCGGATGACACAATTGGTAGTGACCCTGCCTCTTACGCCAAAGGTCGTGGGTTCGATCCCCACCCTGAATAAACACTCGTGCGATGAATACTTGTGTTTGTTCGGTGTCTGAGTATAATATATGTATGTATTTAAGTATGTATTTGTGTTCCCCTGTTGTCTGATATCTGTAACACAAGTGCTTAAGCTACTTAGTGCGGAATCAGGTCAACGTATGAGATGTTGTGAGAATTATATTACTTGTATTGGCTAGAATAGTGATATCCAAACCAAGTTACCTCCGTGGAACAGTCTGTAACTGTTCCGCCAAAATTATTTGGTGTAGGTTGATCAAATGTGGGAGAGCCACGCTTAGGCATGAATGGGCCGGCTCGACCGGAGTGATACCTCTGCCTCACAGAAGACCGGCGTGAAGCAGCGCCTGCGCTGTGTTTCGCTGTGAGTGAGGTTACCGGAGGCCCAATGGGGGGAAGGGGAAAAGGTTGGCAGCGCACTTGTGACTCCACTGGTGTTGCGGGTGTCCATGGGCGGCGGAATTGCATACCATCAGGTGATCCGTCTGCTCGTCTGCCATCTCTCATATAAAAAAAATTTTGAACGTACAACCCGTGCGGATAAAGAATGGGATCAGAAATGGCGGCGCATCTATTCACTTCTCGCTCGCACACTATTTGCGTCTATACTCGCACTCGTGGGGTGCGAGTATAGACGCAAATAGTGTGCGAGCGAGAAGTAAATAGATGCGCCGCCATTTCTGATCCCATTCTTTATCCGCACGGGTTGTAAGCGATTGTCGCCGCACATGTAAACTCGCAACACCAGTAGGATCAAGAGTGCACTGCTAATCTTGAAATTCGCTGCTTCATGACAGTTTTCTATGAGGCCAGACAAGCTCCCCTCAAAAATCTCACAGAAGCTGTACGTTCATGTAAGGCCATGCAAGTTATGTTACTCAATTAAAGCAGTCATCTTCATGGTGCTCATACCTAAGCTCTCTCTCAGCTCATTTATCTGGTTTAAATACAGTAATTCCCTATAATATTTCCGTGCGTTAAGTGTTATTATCAATGCCATAGAGCGATGGTAGATCAGTAGATATGAATGTGCGCATTTTTAACGTAGATCGTATCAGGATTTCTTTATCCATATTTCGACCTTTACCTCTGCGGGGACGGAAAACATCGTAAGGAAACGCGTTACGGCTAGTTTCTAAAACGTGCACCATGGTTCCCCTGTATTTACCTGACTCCCCCAAATCCTGGATCATTATTGAAGAGTTAGGGACTTCAAAGTGAATTTTGGTCGCTATGGACGCAACTGGGAATATGGTTGTGGGATTAACACACTGAGATTATGGTGGAGTGTTATCAAAGCGTTTTTTTTTTGTAGGACTATAGGCTAACGTTTGATCACAAGCACCTGATGGAAAGCCACGAGGAGGTCTAGGATGATACGCGTTTGCCTAGAAGAGGCCGGTTCACTCTTGGCTCTATCTGTCCGATTCGATTTGTTCTTTGTACCAGCCTTAGGCCCTTCTAGTTGAATTGAATTGATTAAGTCAATTATAGCCCAGCAGTCATTCTTGCCGGACGTCCCCTTCGCGTACTGTTACCTCGTGTCTTATATGGATGGAGTTAATTGAATCACATGGCTTGGCCCTGTCTGGTTGGCTAACGGCAGTTTATAGTACGTTATGGACACTATTAACATGAAGAGAGACTGGTTGTATATATTTAATTTATGTCTTCATTTGTATTGTTTTTTCTATTAGGCATCAAACGAGCAAGCGAGTCTCCGGTTAGTCAGTCATCACCGGCATCAATGAACATCTGCGAGATCAGGAGCCTAATTCTCGGGACGTCGTATTATCTGTAATGTCACTTTTCCAATGTCGTACGAAAATGTCACCAATATGTCACAAACGTCAAAAACTCTATTCTCGTGCCCATGCGACAGTAAAAGTCACTTCTAAATTCCATAGAGAATGTGGCCTATATCATTTCCGCTAACACGTTCCATTTTGTTGATTGTCACAAATACAATCGAGAAATCTTAATGTTTATTGTTTAAGTATTAATTCAACATTTTCTAGCCTTTTTATATCAACAGTCAATTTTATGTTTGTATAACATCATAATTATCATAACTGCTTTAAAATACGATCAAATATTTTATGAAATTGTAATTCCGTTACACCGACCGAAAACCAAAATATTTCTTTTCAGTCTGTAGCAAAAAAAGATGGCAACTGTGGTAAAAAGACGCGTTAAAAGAAAAAAATTAAATAAATAATTTTCTTTTCACTGATTTTATTACTAAGATAAAAAGGAGTATTTCCGGACGGCTAAGACTTACGGACCTTCAAGAGAAGAGCGTACTCTTTTTTAAAAAGGCCGGCAACACATTAGCGATCTCTGCGATTTCGCAGATGTTGATGGGCGGCGTAGATTACTTTCCATCAGGTGACTCGCTTGCTCGTTTGTCCGCCTCTAGCATAAAAAAAGGCTTAATGACGAATATTTAAACCGTAATACGTGTCGCACTAAAATGTGACATGTCACCATTCGACATCGCGAGAATAAGCAAAAACGTTTTTATACGATATCCGCCATGTTTTGTTGATATATGTCGTATGATGATAAATGTCACGAGCCCGAGAATAGGGCTCCAGATGAGTCGCTAATACCTTAAGAGTGCGCTCGTCTCTTGAAGGTTGTAAGTTAGGATTTTTTTCCGCGGTTAAACCATTCCACAAAATTGAGGTACATTACAGGGTAGATAGTTCTGTGAGAACCGCAAAGTACTGGACCGCCATTCATCGAGATGATGAATATTGAACGACAATTGCTGGTGTGCGATATAAGAATTCAGTAGCAAGTAGACCTAACAGTTCTTCATAGCGTATTCCCCGTGATAAATGCGGCAAAGCACTGAGAGAGCATTATATTTTTTAGCCCTTTGGAAAGTAAAAAACTAAAGGATAGCTCACAATCTCATACCCCCTTATTTCGGTTTCGGAACTAAACTCGTTTCAGCCGCTTTTAACATTGCGTGTTACAGTAGGGCATGAATTTTAGTACGGAAATAACTTTAGACCGCGTTATGTAATAAGGCGGAGCGTGTCATTTCCCGATAGCGTACAAATATGTTGCTTTCTAGCCCAAAGTATTCATGGACCATGATCCAGGATTCGAGAAGTCTGGTAATTGCAAGCGATAGCCGTCTGACCTTCGTAACCCTATAGGGGAACCAGACCCTGTATCATGGTTTATCAGACACGTTCAGAATCAATATCTCAACTGAACAATTGTGCGTCCACAATTTGAGACTCTATCCAAAACGAGAAGGATTCCTCTCGATATGTTCACCCACAGCAGAGTTAGTGCTAACGTGGATTGCGAATAACGCTTCAAATCAATTACTAGAGTATCTGATGGTAATGTTTTATCATAACATGTTCTAATCAATCAAAACGATCCCATAGCATTTGATAACGGATGTGTTTATTATCACGGCTGAGAGAGATAAGGCTTAGAGTAGGTAGCACCTACGTACACAAGCGTCTATTTATTTTATTTTCTGTGTTATTACTGCGCCAGCGTTCGGTATATGTAATAGAAACAAAAAAGCCAGCTGATCTATCTTTAATTCCTTTTAGCTCGTGATAAATTAATTACTTTTTGGTTTGTTAGCATCTCTTTTTGTTGAACTAGTTTCTTTTTCCACTTTCGTCAGTTCTGTACCGAGTATTTTAAAGCAAGAAAAAACATTAAAGAACTTGCTCCGAGTTTGCAGAAGTTTTACCATAAAAATGTAAAAAGGTAAATCGAATCCCACTCGAAGTATCGCAAAATTTCTAAGCACTATAATTTAAAAGAGTCCGTTGACCTACGCGCTAGGAAGTTTATCGTATCGTGCATGTCTCTGCAGGACACGTTCTGTACGCATAAGCAACTCAACGACCTTCGTGTACAATACAATAATGCGTTCAGTTCAGGCTGCTGATGGGTCTGCCTCGGCACTGCAGCGCTTCGGGGATGTTTGCTCGTTGATGGCTCGCTGATGGGGATGTGCGGAAACGGTGTACATCCCTAGTGCGAAGGGTCCGGGGCAGCCCCAACACCATCTTGAACATGTTCTCGCGTAGGTTTGACTGTCGACTGTTAGTATGGCATTGAGTTGACATAAATGAAATTCTGTCTATCTATCTATCTTCTTAAGTCTAGTACTTGGCTAGTTTCATATCTAGTACAATTTCTACTACTCTAGAACAATGCCCTTGTTTAACCTCGTTAGCTGTACGACCAATTGCGGAGCCACACTGGTTGAAATATATGCGAAGGTAGCACCAGCAGGAAGTCTGTTAAATCTGATGTGCCCGCGGTTTGGCCCGCCCACGCCGTGCGTAGGCGCATAGAAGTCGAAGGTACTGCGGCCTTGCCTTAAAGTTTTGTTTTGTATGTTATCAGGGATAATAACTACATAGACTTTTTCTTTTTTTCTTCTGGAAGAGCCTCTAAATTAGGGTAAAGAGTGTAGAGGTACTCGAAATGTCCTGCGCAAATCGTCATTCTAATCGGGCCTGAGGATGCCCTATACATTTTTATTCACTTTTGGCACCTACCAAAATATCAATAGTCGGTGAAAGTGGATTAGGCCAGGTGCTGAATGTGCAGGTGCTGAAAGTGGATTACCTCGCCCCACACTACGTTTATCGAGACGCGGTCTCCACTCTAGAACCCGTTTATAAAAACCCAGGGGTTCATCATCATCATCAGTTCTCCGGCTCATATTCATTCTTTTTTTAGTGATTGAATGTCCGGAGGAGGTTTGGAGGACATGGAGGCGGCAGCTCGTATTGTGGTGGAACTGTAAAAAATACATTCACTAAAAATAACTAAGTGCCTAAAACCAGTCTAGCCGACCTAGACTAGCATAGCGCTTGGCAGACAGCCTCGGCCGCTGTATTTTGAGCCTGTACTCGGGTAGGTATTAGATTGTTTTTCGGCACATTTTGTAAACACGTTTTCTTTAGATGTTGTATTTCACGCCACGAATGAGTTGCTGGGTTCGAAGTAATCCATCCAATAATGAATAAGCCTATTTACAGTCTACAAAGTGTAGTGATTTTAGGAGAAGTTTAGGTAGGTTATTATGATCAGGCATTCAGAGCCAAGAAATAAATACTAATTCGCACTAAAGCATTGGCAAAGGCGGAATGTTCAACAATGGAAGGTCACACTTTCAAATTCAAATAAAATATTAATAATTAAATTTAGGTCCATACATTTAACACTTTATACACTTCAAATAAAATTTTATAACAGTACACTCTCTCGAGAAAAAATGTTACCGAAGTCGGCGGCCAATACTATCTTGTAATACATACAACATTTAATTATTCAACAGGGATTAGGGGGCGTAAATATTTGTGCAGCTTTAAAAAAGATACAAAAACATTACGTGTTTCTATAAAATTTGAGGGTTCCCCTCCTGGAAAGATTGAGAGGAAAGGATCTGTTGGATCTGGAAAGGATCTGATGATGGGATCCTTCCCCATCATCAGATCCTTATATCCTTATCATGGTACCATTCCGGGACTACTACTTTCCAACTAAAAAATAATCATCTACCTAAATCGGTTCATAAATGGTAAAGTAATCAGCGAACAAACATAAAAAAAGTTATATACGAGTCGAATTGAGAACCCCCTCATTTTTTCCAAAAACATAACGAAGTCAAAACTACACTTGCATTATGCCCCTTCAAATGCAATCACTTAATCGTGGTCCCAAGTACCCGGTGACTCACGATGAGGTAACCACGCTTAGGTCGGGGCCGTCGCTTCTGTGTGACGCTATCGATGAGGTTATGTTTTTTTCATCAGCGCTCGAAATATAGTTGTGATTAATTTGTGACGTGATTCTGGTGTCATTATTGTGAATTAGCACCGGAAGTTGATAAAGCGAGGAAAAAATGTATATTTTCAAGAAAAAATATTTGTATGTTTGGATATTCGTTATGTTAAATTCTTTCTCCTGTGCTGTGTTTCGCTGCGTGTGTGAGGGGACCGGAGGCCCAATCTGGGGGAAAGGGGGGTTTAAAGGTTGGCAGCACACTTGTGACTCCACTGGGGTCGCAGGTGTCCATGGGCGGCGGCAATTGCTTACCGTTTGATGAACCGTCTGCTCGTCTGCCACCTATCACATAAAATAAAACCTACCTTATCGCTAAGTAATAGGCTAAGTTCTATTCCTGGAAAACATCCGTCCACTAACCTGCGGGACGGGAATACATAATTTTATCCACTCAGTTTACAGAAAAGAAAATAAACCAAAATGTTTGACTAGAAGTTACCGTGTTACACAATAGGTACATTTGTAGTACCACGTTTTCTGTCAAGAGATTCTGTAACTGCTTTATATGTAACCATTAAAATGTTCGCCTAAGTTCCGTCAGTTGGCTATTGCTAAACTTGAAGTCCTAACTATGGAACAAGCGATTCTCACAGTTGGTACGCTCGGTATAAATTTACATAATTTTGAATGCGTCCCTCTGTGTCCTTTCGCACATTATTTATTAACATTGTAAACGCGTAGTCTGCTTCATGGGAATGTTTCTTGGCAGAGCTAATGTTTACATAAGAATAATGTACTGTATCTATTGGCCATATCTTCAGAAGATTAATACTCGTTGACGTAGAAGAGTACTTGATCGTAGGGCGCTTTGCGGTTTGGTGGAGTTGTCACACGAGCAGCCTTTAGCGTACGCGTAAAGCTGCTGGTATAGACTGGATGTGTCAAGCCGAAGACAATGAAATGGCGAATATTGGAGGAGGCCTCCAATATTCGCCATTGATGGCTGTATTTAAGACTAGCTATGCATTTGATAGACGAATTTTCAATGAAAAAGCTTGTAACGAATAAGTTGGTGTGTGCGTTTATCTCTAGCCCTTATTTATATTTGGCAACACAGCGGCTTATGAGTTCCGCATAGCTGCTTCTTTGGTATTGAACCAGGACGGTGTAGACTTAAATCTAAACAGGGGACTTAAACGCAATGTTTTGAGTTAAAACGTTACCATAACATAGACAAAGGTACAGTATATCATCCATCGCACCTGCGCAACGGAGTACCGACGCCTGCGCCGGCGCAGCACCACCGTGACCGGATCAGATAGGGCACGTTCCGCCGTGAATCCATTAGTCGCGTCACGGCTTTGTTCTGCGCGATACTTACTGGTGATGGTGACACCAAGTTATTATCAATACCTTGTACGAGTGAGTAGGTAGAACATTGTGAGCTCAATAACTCTGAACTTGCAACCTTATGGCTTATTGCTATATAGCTAAAGGTTTATTGGCAGGGAAATGAATTATCAGCTGAAAAAGGTAAGCCTAAGATAGAAATCTGTGGAACATGAAAAAGATTGTCACTAACTCTTTCGTAATACTAAATGTTGTTGTGTTACTGTATTTCTTAATCTTTAGAAATCTATTTCAAAAGAAGTTCATTCAACTTTGTAACCTTGACACCAGAACGGCCTTTAAAGTTAAAACAATAGCCAAACAAGTGAACCTTAACAACCTTAAAACTTTTAAAGTAAACAGATTAAATTCAAGAACTCAAAATAATATTAGTTAAAACAAACAGAAGTTTCATTGAAACGCGCAAACAAAAAGCGGTCAAGTAAAATCCAGTAACTTCTAAGCAGCGACCGTTGGCCATTCAAAAACTTGAACGGCGAGGGACGCTACGCGACCGAACAAGATATTGCAGAATTATAATAATCAAAGAGTAACAGAAGAATGTCAGAATGGTCAGTGGTTCCGCAGGATGATTTCTGATTCCATTCTCGATGTTTTCGATTGATGATGATTCGGCGTGTCAATTTATAAAAGAAAGTTTTCTACATTGTTTATTCAGCATGTGATAACAAGGGACATCCTCGGCTATCGTCATATAAATCATTTCATAGAAATTGCCCCTTGTCTGAGTCAAGCCCCTGTCAATTAGGCCTGTCTGTCTACTGCTGAACGAAGGCCTCCAGATTTCTATCCCAGGCTATTTTAATCCTTTCACTGCTCGCAGTCCTTGTATCATTCTTACAGGCTAGCTGCTTATTTTCTGCACATTAAATTATATCAATCTCTGACGCAAAAACCGGTTAGGTTGTTACAAGATAATTGCTCTCATAGCCAGGTACAACGCACTGTTAGGAACCAGGTGCAGATAAAATTAAATGAAATCTTCGTCAGGACGTTCTGTCTCATCAAGTCATTCGTTGTCAGAACGCACGAACGCAAACATCGAAGACGCTACGCGACGTGGGCTCCGCGACGCTTTACGCATGGCGATGACATCACAGCATTAAATATGCGAGGCGCGACCGGTTACGTTTTTATTCCCGAATAACTAAACAGGGTCGAGATTGGAGTCGATGTCGACGATGGAATAGAAAATGATGTTTTATTTATTATACACGTCATTTTAATACGCATACATTGATTTCGTCAAGTTAATTATTGGATTTTGCTTCGTCCTTTCCTATTTTACGTTTTTTGTTGGCTGACGCTTGACGACAATGTCTTCTGGATAGTGACGATGAGGTCTAGGGTTTAACGCTTTTGCCTAGAAGATGCCTGTTCCCAAATTATTATTTTGGGGTTAGGAAACACAGACCTCGCTCGGCTTGATCTTCATAATTAATCGAAATTCTCGCCTCCTCGGCTCCAGCATGGACTTGTAATAATGTACTGTATAATCGAGTCTTTCAACTCCTGTTTGTTTGTTTTATTTTTGTTGCAATTTATTCGATGCGTCTTCTGGTGGAATTGGCCTGAACGCACGACTTTTCGCTAACTTCCAACGTGTCTTTAAATATCCAAAGAATTTCTCTTTCAAGCAGCGCTCTTATCAATAATGTCGTAATTTTCATTAGAATCATCGCCTTCCAATTATCGATGTTTTGACAACACCAATCAACCATAACAGCAAGTCAGATAACAATAACCAAAGTGAACATACAAAATCGGGGTTAAAGCAACACAGTTTTGTGCACGTGCATGCTTTGAAACGTTTAAAAAATATAGGTACTCATGACATCACCGCCACTTACGGCCAAGATACAGATACCGGTTTTGCAGCGGCTGCTGTGTTAGGTCACAGTGGACTCGGTAACAGTTACCTATCTCCGCCTAGAGTTGTAAGACACTAGGGGATTGGCATATAATAAGGAACGCGAACACTGCACAAACAATATGATATTGCAGTTTCAGGAACTTGTAATTAAAATGAATTGACGTAATTCAGGTCAAATGCTTAAAAGCAAATCCATATGATTTCTCCCCCAAACGCATAACGGACAACAATAATAGCATTAGCATAAAACTAACAGTTTAAGATATTTAATCTAAGTTTCATGTTCAAATAAATTGATCCCTGATTTTGCATAACCAAAAATATCCAGGAACAGACTTCTAATATACCTTAGAATCTCGACCATAAACAGGTGGCTTCCCAAATTATAAGATTTTTGCTTATGATGATAAACATGAAATAATAGTTATAATGGTAGAGCGTTACTCTAAACTGATTCCTTACTGGCATCCACTGCACTGCGCCTAGATAGTCGTACTATCGTGAACTTAAATCGTCGGCCATTACTAAATGTGAAGTGACCGTACTAAAAATAAAATTGCGATTCGCCAGCTAATGCCCTATCGGAGAAAATGGCGAACATATCGATAGCTAATGCAAGTGCAATTGACTTTACTGGACACATTTAACAGCTATTTTTAACGCTTGTTATTTCAGCAAAAGAGTTACCCCCATTTTCGAAGAATTGTTTTGAATGATATATTTAACAAATATAAGGCATAGTCTAATAGAGTTCATTACATCATTCATCTGTTTCATGAACTCAACTCTTTTGAAATTGATTGAGACAACATTTCATACAATGTTTTGGTTTTTCGTTGGCAAGTAATGAATTGTTTGTAATAAGACTAAAAAATATTAATTCACCTCACAAGCATCTAGTCGAAATGAGATATAAATGTATTTTAAAAATTAATGACTGACTGACTATTAATTGGTAATATAATATAATGTTTAACTTCTTTTTAATATAATATGTGACAAGTTTAATTTGTACCCAGGATCTGATTGTTACGGTTGTAAGTAACAAAAGAAATTTACCCATAATTATTACCTTCAAACTTCAAGCGTTCATCCACATTTTTTGCAAATGCCCATAATAGTACTTAGAAAGTTGATGATCGTCTCAATTGTAGAGGTCGTTGAACCGAGATTATCGCGTCGGCGATAACTATTTCGCTATCCGGTTCGGAACCGGTAGACCCGTACAAGGCTAGGGTAGCTCTAGCACCATTAAGTTGTTAATTCATGCCATGCGGTGCTGTCCGTACCATTTGTATAATGGGCCCCGGGATGGCTCCTTGAGGGATACCGTTTGAACGGCGTAAACGATGTAAAAGCTGTTAGTTGGAAGTGATTTTGTGTGGTGATAGCATAAATAATCTTGTATGCTGTGGTTTCTAGTAAATATGCATAGACTAGCCAGTTTCTGAAGTAGGAATAGGCATATACTGGAATAAATATTCTGGTTATTACCAGAAACTCACTGCCACATTGTTGGTAAGGGCTTTTTATGATTCCATCTTTATAAATATTATTAGATTGGCCTCAAAAAAATCATGAGATACTGATATGCATGCGTGTTTCGAATGATTCTATGAGTTTATGTGACAGAAAACATATTGTTTTTATTAGTATTATAAAATCGTCATCTCATTATATTAAATAGTCTTCAACTTTCAGACTCAGCCAATAAGAACATGATCTGGTTGTCACAAAAATTACGAGAATATTAACTGTCCATTTTATGTTTTATTGCCGGGCAAACAGTTAAAAGACACACGCTCATAAAATATGTATGAAAGCTATAAAGAGAAGTCACGCAGACAGATGCTAAGCCTTGACACTGTTTAGTCGCACCTACATTAGATCATGATTAAGCTTTACGTAATTCTGTTAATTGTGGAGCCCAGCGCGAGAATACGTTATTTTGTTTTGTTCCACAAATAACATACTGTGTTGCTGTTTAAATTTAGACGTCAAATTACCTTAGGCATAAGTTTTATATTATTATGATGATCATCATCTATCTGGATAGTTATATGGTTTTCTGGAGTCGGCGCAGTATGCTTTAACGGTTTAAATTTGAAGAATCAACAATTAACAGTTAATAATTCATGTAAATTGGGATGTGTTGAATATTAAAATTCACAACAATGTTGTGTAGGAGGGTTTATTATTAGACGATGAAGTCACTCTCGAACTAATTGACCATGTGTTACTTTTTAACCTCATCAAGAGTACGTTTCATTTGACATTCATACTGTCGAGATATAACAAACAGCGTGTAACAGGAGGACTATTTTTCAGGACTACATCATGATGCAGAACACGCGGTGGTATAAAATTTTATATTTGTCTTATTATGGTAGAATTACTTCACGTGTCCTGCATGCATGGTATGATAGATAAATCTACTTTACCCAACTTTACAAAATACACAACTTAAGAAACTAGTCATATCATGTTAGTATTATAATAATATGTGGATTTGGTTTGACTATTAATATTATTTTTGAGGTTTTGCTATAATGATTCAGACCTGTTTAAACTACTTACATATTTACGTACACTTAATAAGTTGAAGGTTCTGACAATAAAGGAAGATAGAATACAGTTCTGAATACACATTTTTTCTAATTTGATGCAGAATATTGGTCATAAAGTCTTAGCTCTCAAATTAACTGCAATAAAATGGTGAATGTCTTATTTTATCGCCTATATTATTTTCAGATCTCTAGCAAAGGAGGATATTCCTTTGCATTCATTAAGTCTGTAATATGCCGGCGAATGACGGCGGAACTCAAACGGATGAGGATAATAAACATTCCGACTGCTTATTAAATATGTGCCGGATAGAGACTTGACACTATTCTTCTAGAGAGAAAAGATTAATTGATTTTGAGATATGAAGTTATGAAGATAACTTCATTTGCATATTACAAAAACTCCTCTGCAAATGGATTTTCGTCATAAAAACTTCCATTATGCCTGGCCTGTGGTGTGAAAAAAATTACGTATTTTGTAATGATGACTATGAGTGAGCATTTGACTGCAATATCATTTGATGCTTATCAAATTGGCGGTATTAAACGGTGTGCGAGTATTGAGCCATATTCGAAGCTTGTTTACTAAGCTTGTCTTATCTAAGCACTTATTTATTATTGTAGTTTTAGTTTTGGTCTATTTGAATGACTTTTAGGCTTATCCTGTTATTTGTATCATAAATAATCCGATGTGGAATATAAAAGACAGTCTCTAACGTAGAACAAGGCTATAGGGCCCTTTACTTGGCTATTTGTAATGGCCAATATTACTCGCTTTCACGATATTTAGAAATTTGCAATCACGACTTGGGATTTTACAAAGTTACTAACTATAGCTCTGTTTCACAGACTTGGCACTCACTGGAAATAATTAAATTTCTCAAATGTCTTCATAAGAAATACCTCGTGATCGCCTAAATTGTTTTAACATTTTGACAATAGCATTAAATTCTGTAACCGATAAGGAGTATCTATCTAATTACCCCAGTCTTTATTATAAACTCTGATTCCTAATTGTGTGGTTCTACATAGCCCTTGCTCTGCCTAAATAATTTAATTCTATTCATTTATTGCACATGTTGGTATACATAGGTCTTAACTCTTACTAATATCAGAGTTTAATAATATTGTAATAATATAATAATAGAGCGTTGCAAAAGCAGGCATTTCAAATTCAGTTACATTTTAAAATTCAACAGTCTCAGACAATAATTGACAAAATTGGCAATATTTAATATATACACCATGTGCGATGCTAGTCGTTTTCATCACAATCCTTATACTATCCCTTTCTTCAATAACTTAATTATTTTCGGTAACTATAGGAAGGTAGATAAATAAATATAACTTTTTTGCTATGTAACCTAATGAGATAGAAAACGCTCTCTAAAAAGTCTCTGACTCCTCCCTTTCCCAAAAATCATCCTTTGGCTCCTCTATAACCTTCTTGCATGTTTCCATAACAGAGAAAGCCTTGTAACTATTTCTAGTTCTTTCCGTCTAGATTTTCTCTTTCTCTTAGCATCTGCATAATGCCTATGATATGTGTTCGGATTGACACGGATGAAGAGGGGAAATCGAGTACTATTGTTGGATCTAGAATAGTTAGTAAGTCTAGGACTTCAGAACAAGCCTTTTCTTTGATAGCTTGTGCTTGTTTGCTTGGTCCCTTAAAGCTCCTATTTGACCTTTTGCTGTAACGAAAGATGCAGTTGGGAGTGTCAACTGTGTCCAGAGTGAGACATCCATGCTCCTTTGAATAGGTCAACTCTTCGTTTATCGATTCACTGAAAGGGTTGTCTGGATTTGTGATTCTATATAAATAATTCCTTTCTTCTTCTGTGTTAGCTATTCTTCTTTTCATCGATATCTCGTTTAAGTGGCAATTGGCACAATTCCACAGGTTTTGTCCTCCATCTTCTATTAGTTGTACTCGCAAAGAAACCCCTTCACGTAAATTTGAACCTGTTTCTTTGAGTCTCCAAACTTTTTTGCAGGCAGAGACCCCAATCCTAATTCGGGCAGTTGCCCCAAGATGATTTATTACGAGGGTCTGCAATAGTGTGGAAGTTCCTTTGGCGATAGCATATAGATCATCATATGGACTTTTACCTTGAGGACGAATACTAGGAACCTCTGTTCCGTATTGAGAAACAAATTTACCATCAATATACCAAGAAGTGTACTCTGCTATTCCTTCAGGTAAGAAGAAAGTCTTATCAGGGCTCAAATTTATCCCAATGAGAGACAAATTCTGTTTATTTCTTACTACACAAATCTTGTTGTTTTCAGCACTGTCCGACAGATACTTAGTGGTTGTGAATCGTCACTCGATCTCATACAAACAACCTTCATGCTGTTTCGGGGCATTAGAAAATTCATGGGCAACAATCCTATGATGGTGCTTGCCGCATTTAACATCCCCATCAGCATCCCGGGGCTGGACATCATATATTTCCTATCATCTGTTATTCTATCTCTCAATTTCAGGTACCATTCTTTGGTTCTGTCATTCATTGATTTTAGATGCTCATCCACCCATGCTAGCCTAGTGTAGAATTCGCCATTCTTAGCAATAGGTCCTGGCCCAATCTGGATTTGTTTCCATGCTTGAAATAGGTGTCCATATTTACAAATGGTCAAGAAAAGCTGCCCCGCTCTTGATGTCATGGGGACTAAGTTTGCGACACGCGTGGAGGCATCGAAAAGATAGTGGTGCATGAGGAAAAATATTGCTGGTGACAAGCATTCGTTCCACTTTGTCGCATCCTCGGTCCCCTGTGACACGTGGCTGGCTAGCTCAGTATCAAGTGCTGTGACCTCCATGTTAGAAGTAATTTTTGCTTTCTTTTCTTCTCCTCCTATTGAAATAGTTGATCCCATTAATCCTTTAGAGAGCTCCAAGTGAAATGACTCTATAATGTGTAGAAAAGGTCTTAACAACATAGTTGCGGATGCTATTGCCCTACGGTCCTTTTTACCTCTTTCTTTGTGTTTTATATATGAAGCAAAACTGCATGTTAACCTCTGCATTTCTTTTCTAACATTCTCAATCCCATTTACAGTCTTTGCTCCCATCTTCATTATTATTTTTGTTGTCAGCACCTTTTGTGTTGTATCAGGGTCTGAGCTACTGGTTTCTACTATCGTCTCTATAAATGCCGGTACTATCAGTGTTTCTTTTTCGTAACATTCCATTATACTTTGCAACCAATCGATTAAACTAAAACAGTCTCTGCCAGTGTTAGTGCTTAAAAAGTCAAAGGCTGTTTCATAGGCTTGAGCAGCTGTTACACTTTGCTCCCTAAATGGACAAAAAGTTTGCCTTCCCTGTGTAAGTATGTCTGAGCTTTGATTCAAAATATCATCATTCAAATAGTTAGCCCTTATTGCGTATTGCTTGCTACTTTCGCTGGATCGATGATTGCGTGACCGGGTGCGTATCTAAGGAGTTCGGGCACATAACGACTTGAATCTTATTCTTTTTCGATGATATTATTGTTTCGGGTGAAATAAATTACGGTGATCCAAAAAAATGGGACATTATTGTAATGGGTGGGGCCGTAGTTCAGAAACTTGGAGGTAAAGAAATGTTGATTGATGGTGAACATATGTGAATGTCCACAGTTATTATTACTTACAAACATGTCAAAGTTATATGACTTGACTAAATTGGATTAGAAGTACTTTCGCTGATCACGAGGTCAGTGAAACTTTGGAACCAGCTTCTACTATACATATAGATACGAGAACCTTCAAAAGGCTTATTTTCTCCATAAAAGCCGGCAAAGTGTCGCCTCGCGAGATGGCCATTGCCATCAAGGATGCAGTCTGCTCGTTAGCTCGCTTTAATAGTTTTTTTTTAAATATGACTTACTTTACAAACACCTCTTCATCATAGAGTGTAATTTCCGGTTGCGTCCAAAGCTGTCCCTTTGGAGCTCAGATGGCTTAGACCATGGTACAGGATTTGGGTAGCCTGGTAATTACAGCGAAAGCGACTGCCATCTGACCTTCACAACTCTTTAACAGGGGAACCCAACCAATTGAATCATGGTTACACTATACGAAACATGCAGGTTTCCTTACGATGTTTTTCTTAACCGCTGAGCTAATAGTAGAAACGCTCGTTACTAATGTAAACAGTCTATGAAAATTTATAAAACAGCTTTCCCTTTATGGATCAAAATCAGTTACCCCAGCTGTGTGCGCTGGAGGTTGTTGGTAGCAATCTCTCTCTATTGAGTTGAACGCTCGTCCCGAGTATCATATTCTCGTACGTAACCCAATAAACGCAGTCAATTTGTTGATTGCCGGCGCTCGGGACAATCGCGCTCTGGATTACAGCTATAAACTCTGACATCATAACCCTATATTTACTGTGCGGTATTTTTACACGCGCCCTGTTGCCCATTCCGATTAGTGATGTGACTTGCAAATACCTTTGGATTTTTATTACAAGCCTCTTCTCTCTCTCTCTCTCTCTCTCTCTTGAGTTTTTTCCCTCATTGCTGAAGATCGACACTCATTCTGACTCTGTCAATCAGCTGTCTCCATTTCTGCTCGGTGTATGTCAATTATTCAGTATTACGAGCCTTAAATAAATTATAGGTATTAGCTTTGAGTTCTGGTGTTGAATTATTTTTTCTTATGTTGAATTTTTGCACATGGATTTTGAAAAATGGCTTATCAGTAATTTAATACATTGAATTAATCATAGATTAATTTACCACGAGTTGTGTCCTAGTTCTTGTTTATGGTTCGAAAATTCATTTAAATCTGGGAGTTAGAGTGAAATGTAAAAAGAAAATTTATGTAACAATCGAATAATTAAAATCGTCTCTGAATAAAAGTATTCGATTATAATTTCACATCACTGTTTCCGTGAAGCGTGCGTCCGCGCAGAGTTATTGCACCATCTGGTGCCTCTGAGGATTTACATAGTAAATGCCAATAGAATTTCGCTATTGGTACTGGCCGTTGGAATTTAGGAATCGGATTCATTGCATTCTGCGAAATTGTTAATTCCAGTTATTTCAAGCTTTAACTTTCAACACTTCCCTTCTTTCTTACACCCGTAACACGAAAGCTTAAGCTTATTTACCTTGGTTGTCTGAATGATGTATATGATGTTGGTTGATGTTACTTTAATTGTGTTATGCATATTGTGAATTTTAGTTTGTCCTTATACTAGAACTCTTCATGTGATCGTATTATCACTGCTCAACATAAAACAGTGCATCTTTAGTTCGTTTCTGACTACGGCTTACGTAATGTTACAGCAGACAAGCAGTAAGGACAAAATCATCTACTTAAAATTAACATCGCGTTAATTACCATTTTAATTTAATAATTGTTATAATGCTACGCGAAAATCTAAAGAACTATTTAATATAAAGCAGAACTAAAGAGACGAAACGAACAACAAGATGACATGAGAACTAATCAACTATTCCAAAGACGCTAACATTGTCATTTCCGTATCCTGCGACACGGCCGGCGCCCACGGGCCGCTAGAGTAAACGACCTCGCGAAGGTCTCATGTTTAAGCAAGTTGTTGCCTTCACGGTGGGGAGAACGAAACAGAAGACTATCATTACCCAGATGTGAGATGACATAGAACAGTAGAAATACCTGGATGAGTCTGGCACAGGACAGTTGTGAATGGCGAGCACAGGAGGTGATACCCGGCAGTGGAATCAAAGTAAATTTACAAATAATTGTTTTTGATAATAAATCCCAGACCTTATTATAGTATCAAACAATTCAGAAGATTTCTTCATTCGGACGTATCCTAAATTCAGATCAAGACTTATTTATCTATTTATTTTTATTTATAATATACACACAACACATTACTATCGTAAATAAACAAAGTAAGAAAAATAAAGTACAGTTTTGAACCAGATTGCTATCCAAAAACAATGTGTACATAAAAAAAAGACAATTGAATTAGGTTTGTCGCACAAAAGCAGTATATAACAATATTATGACAAACCAATAAAAGAACCCAAGCTATGAACAACGAAACAACAGAAACAATACTTATCCTAATTATGTTTTACTTTAGAGGGTTAGCTCCATTACTTAGGGCCATTTTTGTCCAAAACGTAGATAGATATACTTTATTGCACAAAATACACAACTTGAAAAAATCTAACGTAATAAAAAAATAAGATGCGATGCGATGCGATAAAAAGCGACGACGATTAGTCGCTTTTTATCGCATCGCATCGCATCGTCGCTTTTTATCAGGTGTGCAGTGGTCATGTTTTAGTCTAAACTAAACTATCTCTGTAAAAATTAAAGCATCGACGTAACTTTTCAAAATTACTCTGATTGAACTCAAATTAGTATGTGTATGGATTTAAATAAAACAACAAAATTGAGATTTTGTACAAGGTGTCTGAATCAAATATCTAACTGTGATATCGATACAGTTTTACGTTACAACGTCTTTAGTTAGCTGTTAGAGCCTATTAAAGTTTGACCTTACACAATTAAGTGACCCGAAAGCAACCGCGAGGGGTATCAAATCATGACACATGAAATCATGCGCATTGAATTCTTAAGTTTGTTTCATTTGATGTAAACACATCAGGAAGAGAATCATTTATCATTTTTGGACATCGAATTTTGACAGTGAAATAAATTTAGGCTCAGATACAAATCAAATATTCATTCACATCCGGGTTGATTGAAAGTGTTAGCGCGTTTAAGTGAAATAAATCGTTTTCGAAGTGACTTTTGATTGAAGTCTAGTTTCTATACTAGTTAAAAATGTGGATAATTTGATGAAAAAATATGGCAAAGAATTCCGAGAATCATTGCAATGCTCAACAATTAAACAGCGATGTTATAATGACACCACGATCAATATTACTCGACAATCGTTGGCAATGAACTTAACCTTGCTGGTACATAGGTTCTACGGTTTAGCGACCCCCAGTAGAATATTGGATTTCCCTAGCGAAGTTCTTTCTTCTGATTAAAATTGTTTTTTGCTGCGACAGTCGGCTACTAGTCAATCATACCGTTAGATGCTTACAATTAATAAATAAGACACCACCGGTCACTTGTATTTACTCGGAATACAATTTGTTTTAAACATGACCGAATGCCATCATACCTACCTCGACGTGTGATGATGTCATCGCCGAACTTAACGTATGTCACATTTTGAACCGATAAACCTTTATCGTTGACTGAGTTCAGAAGATCAGGTTGAACATTCCATTCAGTCTGTGATAAAGCTGCAGTTTCCGGCGACGGCTCCATTGTAAATATTGTAATGTGTACTTAATGATGCAGTACCGAAGGTGATGAATTGATTGAAGTTTTGTATCTTGGATTGGAAATGAATATTTTATCAGTTTGCGAGTATTATTTATTAGTCATTGTTTTGTATGTGGATGACGTCGTATTCGGACAACGCCCTTTCGGAGTGTCTTTTCTTATCCAAGACCCAAGCTTTCTCTCCATTCAATTGCCGCTTTATTGATTGCCTATGTCCAGTAAATAAGGGGAAGGGTTCATTGGTGCCAGAAACGTTCTTGTTCAAAGCCGCTAAACGGATTCAATCTACAGATGACGAATCATTAGCTTGAAAACTAATCAGACGTGCATTGATGAACTTTGTTAACAGACACAGCTTTCAGCTATTAAATATGGCGTGGGGCAACTGCATGACTTCATTCCGTTCGTCATCATCATGGATGGCATCACCCAACGAGTTAGAGCAAGGCTAGTGCCTACTGCCATAATGGCTTTATAGCCACTGACCACTCGGAAATTTCTGGAGAGATTACGAGCAATAAACTTTACAACACAATCAAAAAGCACTTATTGTTTGTTCTAGTTTTCGATTAAGTCGTCAGTTTATTATGATTTAATCTTGCTAGTGGAATTGGGTCGGGATATAGTAATATTATTTTCACAAGCTTAATACTTTTAACGCGTCGTGTTCCACTGCGGGAGATTCAGACTGTCAGGGACTATCAACAGAATGCTTGTAATACTGTTTATAGTCCCTAAAATAAAGCTTTACGACACTTGGACTAAGTCATACCTAGAATGGAAAGAGATTAATATGTGTAAAGTATGAAATTTGACGTATTGTGACCTCTCTCCCTCAACAGTTTAACTAATTTATAAACTATACATATATGGTTTTGTAACTTGACTTGTATTTTGTTTTTGTGCAATCGTCATTGTCATCGTCAGCCCATTTAAGTCCCCACTGCAGGGGCACGGGCCTCCCTCAATCACATGAGGGGTAATTGCCATACTCACCACGCTTGGCAGACGGTTTGGCGAGAGTTTTGATATAAATGCAGAGTTGTCCTTCTCTTGGTGCTGATGATCATGCCAGCAGCTTTACCTTAGTCGCCTTTTACGACACCTCAGTAAGAGTGAGGGTGGCCTATTCTACTCTGCCGGGACCACACGGCCAATATTTTGTGCAATAAAGAATATCTATATGTCTATCTTCGTAACGGCTTTAATTAGCATTGTAATTTGTAATAATAAATGCAGATACTAAAATACATAAATCGGTTCGTGGCTTTAATTTATTATCAACGTTATACATATCCATAAAAATCTACTTAGTACAAAGTTGAAATTGAAAAATCATCTCATTTTATTCATGTTGGAGTTTATTTTTGTTGTGAACTTAATCCTTTTAAAGGTCCTAATGTTTTAGTGATTGCTCCTCCACTACCCTAACCCTTGGCTTTACCCATCCCGCAACTTCAAATAGCCCTTAAACGGATTAACCCACTTCAAACGCTAGTTGATTGTAATGGACTTCAATAACCTCCTCGATTAATCTCTAGGTACAGGCCTTAACTTGGTTACCAGATAACTTATTGGAGTCAGCAGGCTGGTAAAATAGATAGAAAGTTTTCTTCCCAATCTTGTTACATGTTAATGTGGCATAAACGATGCTCATCAATCTTTTTGCTAATCTAGACCTCACGCCTCAAGTGGGACAGGCGATTTGCCTTATGATGGTGGGGGTGTCAAGACTTTAAATGTGTGGGTGTGATGGTTCGAAATCTGCTCTAGCTAGAATATTTTCAGCATGTTTCAAGAATGTATTTTTTCTGAATTTTTTTCTGAATTTAATGAGCCGTTTGACCTAGTCGTAAATCTTTATGCAAAATTATCGATAGCATTAAGGCTTGGCAAACCTCAGTTGTTATAATATTTTTTACGACTAAAGTTGGTTAGCTCGGCTCAAATTATTATGAGAGTAGCTATTACAGATAAACGATGTCAAGTCTGATAATTTCGCATCTATCTGTAACATCAAATATCGGAGATACTGCAGGGGTCCCATCTGGCGTCCAAGTTAGTCCTCGCAAGCTTTAATTACCAAAACAATAAATCGTTAATATCGCTTCTAATTCGATTAGCAAGACATCGAGAAGACATCCCGATAATTGGGGTCAACGGTCTGAATCGGTGACGCATCGATAGTAAAGCTGGGTAGGCTCAATCAGGATAGATATCCGGATCGTCCAGGGCGGCCTATGAATCCGAATGGACTATCGATTAAGTACTCTTGTATAGACTAAGAGCAATGGTAGCTAAGCGAATAAGTAAGTGCCTTCCATATGGGAGGTCGTAAGTATGCACCTCTGGATTTTTCAAGTACTTGTGCTTATTTCTGCCATTAGCTCGGAGGTGAGGAAAAACATCGTGAGGAAACTTGGACGATTCGGATAGTTCTGAAACGTGTAACCATGATACAGTTGGATTGATTAAAGGGTTGCAAAGGTCAGACGGCAGTCGCTTCATTGTAATTACCAGACTCATCAAATCCTGAATCACGGACGGTAGTCTAAGCGTACCCGGAGCTCCATAGCGACAGTATTGGACGCAACTGGGAATCACACTCTAAGATGATGACTCATGAATCATCATCATCAGCCCATTTAAGTCCCACTGCTGGGGCACGGGCCTCCCTCAATCACATGAAGGGTAATTGCCATACTCACCACGCTTGGCAGACGGGTTGGCGAGGGTTTTGATATAAATGCAGAGTTTTCCTTCTGGGTGCTGATGATCATGCCAGCAGCTTTACCTTAGTCGCCTTTTACGACACCTCGGTAAGAGTGAGGGTGGCCTATTCTACTCTGCCGGGGACCACACGGAAATCATGAATAAACTCATGAATAAATTTTGATATTTTGTCATCCTTTTCTACTTAGTTGTTTATCTAACTGATTTCTACCAAATCCTCTACTGACCTACATAACCTTAACTGATTGTATAGTCGGTAGTCGAGTCAATAATACTTGTATCTTATAACAATCAATCATCAATTCTTGGCGATGAGATAGCAGCAACAAAAATACATTTAAAGAATACCTCACCTGCTCTGCAGTTATCATTGCCTGCAGGAATCAATTACAAGAATATGTTGTTTTGGGTATACATAGTATTTTTTTGCAATTTATTCGTAAATATTGCACTTAAAAATTTATCAAGTCTCCCGATGGAACTCGTACCCACGATCTTTTGCTAACTGGGCAACTGCTTTACCGGCTAAGCTGCCGGAGACCTTGGTAAGTTGACGAATTTTGTAAGTGCTTTTTTCTTCGCTGTGAGCCGATGATCGTTTCATCAATATTATAGGTATGTACCTACAAAGATTACCTACCTAGGTAGCGTAGTCGGTAAAACAGTTGCCCGGCTAGCAGAAGATCGTGGGTTCAAGTCCCACCCGATGACTGTCGATAAAATTTTAAGTGCATTATTTAGCTACTATAATAATGTTTGCTTATCATCATCAGGTACAGTCATATTCGTAGCATGTTGAAAGTAGGTACTGCAAACACATATTGATATAAACAAAATCAACAACTTGGGCACGTTACTTGATAATTTATCAAAAAATAAACGATATGGGACTCTATTTGTAAGTGGCCGTGCGAGAGTCCACGCATCGGCATAAATAGGCCGGATCGACCGGAGTGTTATACCACGGCCTCACAGAAAACGTGAAGCAGCACTGTGCTGTGTTTCGCTGCGTGAGTGTACCGGAGGCCCAATCCGGGGGAAAGGGGTATTTAAAGGTTGGCAGCGCACTTGTGACTGCACTGGCGTCGCGGGTGCGGCGGCAATCGCTTACCATTAGGCGATCCGTCTGCTCGTCTGCCGCTTATCAATATAAAAAAAGTGAAGAAATAAGTACATCATTTCATTGAAAATTCTCCAAAAAAAAAAACATTGAGACTGTTGTAGCCTTATCTTCCTGCTCACATTAAAAGCAATCCCATGACTAAATTTTGTGGAAGTATTCATGAAATATACCAATGGCCGGGGTTTTAATTTTCTTCCAATCGTTTCTTCGTTACGAAAAATATGAAGTAACCACTTAAGATTTCGATTCCTTTTACTTTGACTGTCAAGGATGTTCCCATGTTTCAATTAGATCACGTTTCTACTAGATCTGCCTCCTTCATTAAATTCAGTCGGTTGAGCAGCCTTCATTATCCCCGCCAGTAAGCTTTCCGATAGCTGAGTACAATCGTCGATAGCGCCCTAGCCTCTAATAGGCGATAATCGATTGGGGCCTAGAATCGCCTCAATCGGGTTACGGCTCAATTCGATACATCTGACGTAGTGTCGCCAAGTCGATTTTTTTACCATTATCGCATAAGTGGCGGCAAACCAAAGAGTTATGAATAATATTCAATAAATAGTATGAGTGCTTGCTGTGCGGCAGCTTCGAAATTGTTAAAAATAGATCCGATTTAGTTGCTTACAATTTAAATCAGTTAGCGTCTCTAGTGTGTGTCCTACCCGTCACATTAATGTACATAGCAGTATTTTGAAAAAACGTATCACGAAAAGAGGGTGAGAACCTTGAGTAACTGATGGTTACCCTAAATGTCGAGGGCAAGCGACCAAGAGGAAGGAGCCCGTTGAGATGGTCTGATCAGTCCCGCAATACTTTAAACTCAAAACTGCACTATGCCCTTCACGTTGTCAAATACAGACGAGGGTTTTTGTTTTAATGTGATAGGTGGCAGACGAGCAAACGGATCACCTGATGGTAAGCGATAGCCGTCGCCCATGAACACTTGCGACAACAGTGGAGTCACTAGTGCGCTGCCTACTTTTAAATCCTCATTTCCCCCGGATTGGGCCTCCGGTACCCTCACTCACAGCACAGTGCTGCTTCACTTGTGAGGCCGTGATATCACTCCGGTCGAGCCGTCCCATTCATGCCCAAGCGTGGCTCTCCCACGGTCGATGGAAGAATGTGGTCAAAGAATATTTCAAAGGGGGATCACGACTCAGTCATGGGGTTTACGACGCGAGGAGTATTTTATATAATAGGCTAGCTTTATTATTAAAACTAGTGGCTAGCTATCACTTCGTTTCGGGGCATTAGTTCCACATTTACCAATAGATGGCGCAAGGTGTCGAATACATCGCGCAAGTGTTACGTGTTTTCGGATTCTCTATAGCATTGCCGCTGTCTGTAGGATTTACCTATGAATAGTTATAGATAATTAGGTTAGGATGTAATGTTTAATGCGCTTTATCGATTACAACTCTAATATTCATTCTGTCTCTCATGGGTGTCAAGGTGTTGGGGCTAGATTTAGCACAGGTTTGCAACACTACTCAATCAAATTATCAATACATAGGGTTGGGATATGTCAATAAGTGGGGTGTCAATAAGTTCAACGATAGTCGATAGCTCAGACGCTCATTAGAATCGCCGATAGTGCTTGCTAATAGGCGATCGTGTGCGAGAGAATCGACTCAATCCGATTATCGATGCATCGCGCGTTGGCTATTATGGCGTGTTTAGTTGCTAAGCGTTTATGACTGAGGTTGCGTTGTAAATTGTACTGTAATGTAATTTAGTGTTTCCTATACATGTTCCATGGTGTCAGTTACTGTTAATAACCTGTTCCGGGCAGACGTGTCGCTTATGACTTATCAAATGCATGATCTCGTCCTGTTACTTATAAGTTAAAGACTCGTGTTGCTCAAAGGTTGTAAGTGTTGCTCTAAGGATATATTATGTATTACTAGATTTTGCCTGCTGCCTCGCTCGCTCGAAAGAGAAAAGTAGCCTATATCCAACTATCCCTATTTAGAAAATCCACTTTCCCGTGAAAGACGGACGGAAAGACGGACGCACACGCACACGCACGCACACGCACGCACGCACACGCACGCACACGCACACGCACACGCACGCACACACGTACACACACACACACATGCAAATTCGAATTCTTAGAATATTTTACGTAAGGTTGTTAATGTTAGCCACTTCGATGGATCTTCGGCTACTCACAACTAGTTCCAGCCTCGCACAGATCGCCACTCCATCTGGCCTGAGGACGCCCTACAATACGTTTACCGAGACTGTGGTCTCCACACTTAAACTTATTTACCCCAGCACTTGTCAGTTCTGCGGATGATATGGCCAGCCCACTGCCGCTTTAGCTTGCTAAGCCGATGAGGTATTTTAATGTAGCATATTTATTATTTCCCACAAGGCGGACCGACGATCCGATGAAGATTGTGGAGTCCCTTGGATGCGGGCGGCTCGGAACCTATCCGATGTGGAAACATTCGGGAAGGCCTGTCCAGCAGTGGGCGTCTATTGACTGAACTGATGATGATCTTGATCATGTTTATTACTTGCGTTTACATTGGTCTTCTAAGGAAATCATTACGGTTTGCAACCCGTACTGGGAAAGTACTCCGAAAAGTATCCGGGAATTCCCAGGAATTTTCCGGGAAACTGCAAACCCCAGTCACCGTCCGGTCCTAAGGCTTTAAATAACTGCCATTCAGCAGCACCGAAACTGTTGACACCAGTCCCACAAGCACAAGCCAAAATAAACCATATTCGCTTTAAAAATAACTCTGTACAATGTAAAAATCGCGTGAGCACGCAATAAACAACCAACCCGTAAACTCGGGAGTGTAAACAAAGCTTTCGATTTGCAACTGGCGTAAATAGGTGCGCCCTTCCTGCTCTAACACTGGAAATTAGAGGGAGTGAAAGTATTAGTTGTGTCTCTCTGTTATTGGAATCTTGTTTAACTAATATTTACGCAGGAGAGGCACGCTTCGGCATAAATTTGATAGCTTGACCGTAGCGATACTACGGCCCCACAGAAAAACGCCTGGGCTGTGTTTCGCCTGAGTGGTGGCATCGGAGGCCCAACCTGGGGGGAAGGAAGCTTAAAGATTGGCAGCCCACTTGTGACTTGTATTGCCGTTGTCCTTAAGCGGCGGCAATTGCTTACACTCAAGTGATCCGTCTGCTCTATTGCCTTGTCATCTATATTTATATTCGAGGCTTCGATTCGCGATATATTTATGTTGGGTCTGAAGAGTGTTTGTGGTTTCTATGTTCGTTGTTTCTGTCTTCCATAGTACAGACAGCAACACATGAATCTGTCGAATTATTTCAAATGAATTCTCACTGTAAAGTAAAACACATTTGGTTCAATATCAATTACAGAACTGATAATTTGTCAGATTTGAGTAACCTGCTGTGTAATTGTAAAAACTTAGATGTATATAAAATTTTCAAATAAGTGTTTCTATTTTTGTTACAGGTAAATTTCCTACAACACCTGCTTTTGAATTTGCTGATCACTAATATAAGGTATTTTCTTTATCGTGTGACCTTGCAGTTTTGCAATACTGAGTAAACAAATGTACGGGTCTTTAAAATAAAGACCAAATAGTTATCTTACGGAAACATAGCTGTTTAACATATTACTTAAATTACGTCCGACAACTTAAGGAAAAACCATTTGTACTAAATTCTTGATGTGATGATAATTAGTACGTGAAATTAAATTTTAATTAGTATTCAGTTTTCATGTAAGTGGCATTAAAGGTGCTGACAGAAAAGAGAGAGGAATATAGACAACTCCACCGACAAAGCGACGCTCTTAAATTAGAGCGAGAGAGAACACATTGCTTCTGCAAAATGTTAGCTCCTGATATGATTTATTCATCACGACGAAATATGCAAAATGTCGAAAATATTAGAAAAACATTACTCGCTTATATCCACAAAGGTTAACCCCCTAAGCGAGCTACAAAAATGAAAATTTAACGCCTACTTGAAGAACAAAAATACCAGCCATATGAGTATAGACAGGTTAAATCCTCCGGACCTAATGTGCCTTGTTTGAAAGGAATAAGGTGTAATTTAGCGAAGCAGGAATGGGGCAACGTATGTAGACCACAATGTTTTCCCGACATCGTCGCATGCAATCTCGTGATAAAATAGGGCTGGCACTCGATACTAAAGTGAGATCTAATCGTTTTCACAGGTTTTGTAGCGGCATCGTGCAAAATGTCTTTGATCTTATAACTTAAAGCAAGGTAGTAAATGGATAATCATATTATAACTATGCTATCGTGCTACCGATATTTCTTTTTCTACACCAATAAGCATTTGTTTTCCTTACAAACCCTATTTGTAATTTGTTGAGATAACAATCGATTAAAAAGATTTATGCACCGGCATCTTAAAACAATTAATAAAAGTAGTAAAAATTTGTGAGTTTAAATTCTACCTATCATTAAATCCTTAATTATTATGAACTATATACACGTATTCACGGATGACTGGCAGGAGGTGGCGCAGGACCGACCTAAATTGAAACTTAAATATCGGAGCCCAAAGATCACTTTGAATCAGTTTGTAAGTCAGTTATACACGAATTCTTATCTACATGCACATTCAATGGTAAATTAGAGTAATCTATCTGTTCTGTGATAAAATAATATTCATGTTGTTGTAAAATTTACAGTCAATGCATTTCTATCATCCCAGTTCAAACGCACGGCTTCTCCCCCAACACATCATGCAAGCAAAAACAATCCATTCACAAAAAGTCAAAAAATTAAACCGGCTAATTGTTATCCCTTTAGTTGTCAACCCTCCACGAGGGTAGGCGAGGGTTTCCGAAGGGGAAGCGTAGGCCTCCCCGGAAACGTTTGTCTCGTCTACCCTCTACCCACCGTGTTTACGGAGATAGTTCCACTGTATCGGTTTTATTTCACCTTTTCGAACGCACATTTGGATTGAGAGGGTGGAAGGTCTTACCTAGTATACAGGTGGTTCAATGACCAGGTAACTGCCTCATTCTTCAAGGTCGTAGGTTCCTTATTAACTCTGAATACACATACCTGTGGTAAATATTTGTGTTTGTTCAGTGTCTGGATGTCATGATATAAGACCCATTTAGTTCCTTTCTGTCTTAGTAGAAGTTAAATTATTTAAGTTCATATTTAAATCTCATTTCACTGTTTTGATGGGATACCTATTTATTTAGCCTGATATTGTCAGAAAACAGAAATTTAGCGAGTGTATGACAAAATGAGCGTGATGATCTTAATTAAATACGCAATAAAATCAATGAAAACAATTCTAGATATTTACAAGCACAATATTTCCATTCCGTAAGTCTCACGCGAAAGTAAACGAGAAAACGTTGGGTGCTAAAAATATCTGCGACCGTTTTTGCTAATGTTCTGATGATGACTCAGCATCTATCTCTTAAATATCTTTGATAGCTAATCTATAAAGAATCCACACAGCCTGCCAACACATTTTACATCGGGGAATTCACTGTACCGAGGTTTAATGTGGAAATCTGGTTAAGTTATATAGACAGTTTTACGTTTATGACATCGGTCTCATTTATGTACGACTGTTAACTGCATACGACGCCATTCGGAGCGAGTATCCTAATGTTATCGAAAACAGTTTTATGGCTCAAATTTTATATTTCTGTCATCCATATCTTGCAGTTTGCAGTTGTTGCAACCACCAAATTAGATTGGATCTCGAATATTTGGAAAACCACTTCTTCTTTAGCAGCATTGAATTACCTACTTTCTCCACTTTCCTTCCTGGACGCTGTCCAAGCTTTAGCCTTGATGTCGTTTGTCGGACCCTCTAAGTTTGTCTGCTAACATCTCCTCTTTTCAGTCTCTTGGTCTCCATTCCAGAACAACCTTGCTCCACCTTTCGTCTGCCCTTATAGCTGGCCCACGCCCACTTTAGTTTTGAGACTCGGTCCCCTCCATCTATCACTTTTATGGCGTTAGTGTGGCGAACCACAGTCTATTCCACCATCTAACTTGGATATCGTTTCAGAGAACTACGGAATCAAATTTAAACTTTTGATAGCGCGTCCCGCTGTTACAGATATTTCGTATTGTAGACCCCAAAATGTTTTAACTTTATTCATTGGCAATAAATGTATGAAAAAGTCGTCGACCCTTCATGAGGGAGGAGGGTACTACTAACGCTATTCTATTAAGTAACAATCCTACTGGGACACCCATAAATCAATTTTCACAATTTATACAAGATTAAGGATTTACGCAGACTCTTGGCGAATTACTGAAAGAATGGAGCAGGACAACTTGAATTGAAGGCTCTTTTTAATAGCATCACGTCGCTGCGTCAGTCTATATAAGATTATAGTGGGATGCGAAATTTCAGTTTAAAAGTTAGTTAACATCTCTCTGACCTTCACTCTTATTAAAATTCCTTTCATCGTATGCTGGAACCGGGTTAGAGGGATAGATAGTTAGATGCCTTATAGTAGTGGAGTGGCGTGATGGCGTCTCAGTGAAACTCACTCTTCATACGCGTCAATACTAGGGGCTATGAATACCGTCGCCCACTCTCCCCGTCAGGGGGCGCCACTAATAAAAGCCGTGATTGTTTGCCTAATGGCCGAGGAATCCCTCATTGATCAAACTTTGACGCGTGCTCAGTCTTTCAATAATAAGTGTATTTCTTTTCTTACTCAGATTATTTTTGCATGTTTTTACAATGTATTTCTGTAGTACCATCCATCCTTAGCAGACTTGTCCATTTGACTTTATCACAGCAAAAAGCAACGTAAAAAGGCCGGAAAATATGAAAATTGTACGGTCCAATTTCGCACTTGTCCACTTCCATTTCAATACTCCATCCCTCTTTTGCCTGGAGCTTCAAGTTCTTCAAGGATCCTATAGTGTTCCAATAAACCGCGGTCATGCTGGCTAATTGAGGCGGGTGCATCTGACCTGATTTCGACAGACGCGCCCGGGACCGATCGATACTTAGGTACATCCTGCGGGCCACGCGGTTATGGAATGGTAACACCATCTGCGGAGTTTAGGATAAATAATACATTTATACAACATCTCATACTTTGACCTGATTCCGTACTAAGCTTAAGCTATTGTGCATAGTAGAACGAAATCAATTCTTATTCTGTCAGTTACACGTTACCTTACCACGACATCAAGGTTAAACCGAGTTTCTATAATGTCATTCAATCCATTGTGCGACAGATTCAGGAGCCGAGTTCTAAATATAGTCATGAATGGAAGGTAATGAAGTTTACGAGTGTGCCATGAGGCCTGAGGCTCAGCTGGGCCTAACGAAATCAATGTACGAGAATATGGCGGAGTTGCCGCAGCCTGTGAAGGAGGAAATTGGAAAATGAAACTTGAATTTCTCAAAGCGTATGTTATTAACGTGTCGTGTTATCGCGTTAGTGGAGTATTTTTGTCTGGTTTATTAAGTGTGACGTCGCTGTGGATGGTTACTGGATGTGAAACTCATTCCACTTCCAATTTTAGTTGTGGCTTTTTTTTGGTAGATGACACTTTTTGGTGTGAATAATTTTGGTTAGATTGATAATGATAGAATATGTAAGGAACAAATCAATGGGCTTGTCGTTTACCGGTATTAGCATTGTCAGATTTAGATTGTTTGCATTTTGAGAATTATAGTATTTGAATTGGACTAAAGAAAAACTCATATGAGATGATTTTTTTCTCAAAAAGTTGTTTTCGTTGACGATATGATTAGACTGTAGATACCTATAATTGTTTTAAATTTTCATGGTCACTAATATAAGAATAGTTTGTAACAGATTACAGTTATTTTTGAAAAAGTCAGTTAAACTATGACGCTTTCAACAGCGCCGAAATATCGGAAACTTGAAAATAAGGTTATTGGTAGGAATCCCGAGTAAAGTATTCTAATAATAGTCAGTATTTAACTAATTTAACTGTAGACTGGCTAGACTATCATGTTGATGGTAATTTGTGAAACGTTATTGCAAAAATCTCCGGAAACTTCGTCCAACGCCTCATTAAACTGCAGAATTACACTTTTTGAGAGAGTAAATTTTTAACAAACTCAAGCCTGGTCTAGTTTAAGAGTGGTTTTGAAGTGTTTGAGAGTTGAAATTCTGTATTCTATTGAGGTATGTTATCTTGCTTTTTTGTTTGAATATTTTTTCAAATTTAGAAAGAAATCGAGCTTCTCTATTTAAGGCTATGTGAGTCGTCCAACCATCACCATCAGCTAGTCTTATAGTCCCTATAAGACTGCGTTAGTTTGATGTGAATAATTTGACGATTTATTTTTTATAGCATTTTTTGCAATTCATTCTTAAATTAATCCAGATGAGATTTGATTATGGTTTTGAACGTGATGGGGGACACCGGTTACCGACAAACAATAAATGTTTATTTGTGTCTAGTTTGATGGCAGTCAATGTGTTAAACCTTCATATTCCACATTTCCAATGGCGAACACGCGATATTTTTTTTAATTGCGTAACTTACTTAGTTTGACATTTGTTTATTTATAATCTATTAGCTAATGTCTAGACACAGATTATTTTATGGTTGATTTAGCAGAAATAAGAAACGATTGAACTTGAAATGATAAGCTTAGAAACGTGAATTCTTTTGGTTCAATGAAGGAGAACGAAGGCTTGTGTCATGTACGAAATTTGTATTTTGCTATTTTTAATGACGACGCAACGATCCGGCCCGCTCATGTAGAATCTACGAACCACTGATATTCTGCTCAGAGAAAAGTAGGTTCCGTACCTACCAGGCAGAATATCATCTCAGCGAGTAATTCTTCCTTCTTTGTGAATTCAATTCCTCGATTGCGTACAAAGCGCTTTTCCTCCTCATCCGTGATGCGCACAGCCAAGGAGTGAAATGCCCTGCCTGCGTCTGTTTTTCCCAGTGATTACAACCCCAATATTTTCAAAGCTAGAGTGAATAAGCTTCTTTTGGGTAAGAAGCTCGTTCTATCGCAGGTTTCCTCTCAATTCTAGAGTTCAGTGTGAAGCCAAGAGCAAACCCATCTTCAATAAAAAAAAAAATCCCGGTTGAGGCCAAACCTGAACATGGTCCAGGAAGTCTGGTAATCACAATAAAGCGAATGCCGTCTGACCTTCACAATCTTTAGTCAGGGGGACAAGATCAACTGAATCATGGTTACACGTTTCAGAAACTAACTGAAATGTGCAGGTTTCCTTACCATGTTTCCCTCACCTCCGAGCTAATGGTAGAAATACGCACATAATGTAGATTTGAAAAATCCAGAGGCTCGGATTCGAAAATTCGACCTCCCGTAAAGAAGGCGCACATTCTTATCTAATATACTGAGTTAGTCGCCCTGTTGGTCTAGTGGTTTAAGTACCGGGCCGTGATCTCGGGGTCCTGGGTTCGATTCCCGGGTCGAGCGAAAAGTATGTTTCGAGTTTTTCGAACATAGCTCGGGTTTGTGATCACCAATCCGCATTTGGCAAGCGTGGTGATTAAGCCTTATCCCATCATAGTAGCGATGACTTGATTTCTATGATGGAGGCCTTTGCCCTGCAGTTTATAGGCTGATACTACTTACTACTGACTTACCATCTCTCATCGTTGAAGTCAATATTACACAATATCCACTTTAAAATCCGTGACTTAAAAACAAATCATCCATGTATTGTTGCTGAACAATTTCCAACGTCGTGGGCCAACAGGTAGGGTGATGATAAAGAGCCGTTGAACCCTGGTAATTGATTCGCGCTGGCACTACGCCAGGGCGCTACTACGGTCCCGAGTGAAGGGACGGCGAGTACGGTGACTCATGTAGCGGTTGTGTAGTAGAGTAGGAGCCCACGACGGCCAGACTTTTGTCTTTTTTAAAAGCGGAGTTTTCCACGAAATTTTTCAAGATATCTTTATCGGAGGTGGTCTGACGTCATTTTATAAAGTTTTCTTTTTATATTTCCTTGTGTTTGACTGTATAAATCAGATCCACTCATTGATGCAACATTATCTCAGTATCTTGCTTCTGTCGGACGCCTAATTACTATCAACAACAAGTAATATTTCGTGTCTGTGTAACAGGCGCAAGAACCGAGATAATGGTCTGTAAATGAGTGGATTTGGATTTCTACAGACATACCCAAGGAAACATAAGAAAATATAAGTTTAAAAAATACGAAAGTAAAGTTTGGTTCTCTTTTCGCCCACTTGTTAAGTTACATCCTCCAAACGATTACGGCTACGGCGGCCAATCTCAACGATCAGCCACGTACGCAGGATATATTATAGTGCTCAAGTGTGTGCGCAAACACAAGTGCACTCTCTATTCCCTTACCCTCATATTCCGATGGGACACTACTGTGACACGACCAGAGAGGGATTGGGCGCAGGACCAACGGCTTAACGTGCTTTCCGAGGCACGGGGGACAAGACCGCCAACTTCCAGACTCCGGGCTGCCACTAAGAATTTCTTACCGAAAACTTAGGTACAAATTTTTGGCCCGACCCGGGGATCGAACCTGGGACCTCTTGCACAGCCGTCGCTTTAAAGTGCGACCCACTAACCATTGCGCCACCGAGGCAGTCAAACTTGTTAAGTTACTTACCACAAGTACAACAACCCAATCTTTATATTCACTGCTGGTTCTTACCTTTGTAAGAAACATGCACAGAGTAACTTACAGCTTCTAAACAATGACAAATGTCCGTCCGTCGCGGGCTCTTTGACTATAGTGGGGAATTTTATTACTCGTAGAGTAGAATCGGCACGTGCAGAGGAGTTCAACGAACAAAACTGACAGGTTTTTCTATGGAACTGCAAATTGGATGGTGATGACGACATTCGCAAGAGGTGGCCATCACAATGATCATTGTGCTCAGTACTTCTATTGAACACAACTACAACTCTAACTATATTATAAACTTTACAAAAGAAACGTATAAAATGTATATATTTGTAATCACACTGTTGTGCCACAGTTGTGTTGGTGCTTGAGCCAGATCATCTCGGAGTCAGATCAATGTATGTGGTGTTGTGAAATATTTATTTATTTTGGCCGCGCCTTCGCTTACGTTAGGTAGAGACAAAAAGCCTATGTACTCTTCATCCCTTCAACTATATGCACATGTCACTCCGTCACTCCGTTTTGCCGTTAAAAATGGACAAACAGACAGACACACACACTTTCACATTTATAATATTAGTATGGGTTTTACATTCCCTACCCACGGTATATACCATTACCTTGGCGGTGAGGGAAAACAATTTGAGGAAACCTGGACGTTTCGGGTGGTCTCTGAAACGTGCAATATCGTCCAACCGATTACGGCTATGGCGGAAAATCTCAACGATTAGCCATGTACGCCGGATATATTATAGTGCTCAAGTGTGTGCGCAAACACAAGAGCACTCTCTATTCCTTTACCCTCATATTCCGATGGGACAACAGCGTGATACGACCAGAGAGGGATCGGGCGCAGGACCACAATACCGCCAACATCCAGACTCCGGGCTGACACTAAGAATTTCCTACCACTAAAAATATAGTTACAAATTTTTGGCCCTACCCGGGGATCGAACCCGGGACCTCGCTTCAAAATGCTACCCACTAACCACTGCGCCACCAAGGCAGTAACCATGATTCAATTGGTCTAGTTCCCAAGGGTTGCGAAGGTCAGATGGCAGTCGCTTTATTGTAATTATCACACTCCCCAAATCCTAAACCTTGAGATGCATGAGCTAAGGGTAGGTACACTGAGTCTAGCACAAATTAACGTTTTAACTTTATTTTTACTTTCGAAGACCGATCGTAAACCTATGGTAGATTACTCCGGGAAGTAGGCAGCCAAGTTGGACAGACTGTTGCCACACTCGCGCGCGACCGATGTGTCTCAGCTGCGTCAATATTCTGTCGCATTCGCGCATCGTCAAGAAATTGGGTTATGTTTTCGTTGTGTGTTTATTTATTTTGGTCCACCAACAGCACATTATACAAATAATAATTGAGTGGAATGATTGTGTGTGGAAATAATTATTGTGTGAAATGATTATATATTAATGCGTGAACATGATGTTATTAAGTGCAAAATGTTGTTTAGTGCCAATTATTTCGGATTGATGATGCATTGTGCCGCCGTGTGGTCCTCGGCAGAGTAGAATAGGCTACCCTCACTCTTACCGAGGTGTCGTAAAAGGCGACTAAGGTAAAGCTGCTGGCATGATCATCAGCACCCAGATAAGGAAAACTCTGCATTTCTGCAAACCCATCTGAAAAGCGTGGTGAGTATGGCAATTACCCCTCATGTGATTGAGGGAGGCCCGTGCCCCAGCAGTGGGAACTTAAATGGGCTGACGATGATGATGATGCAATATTCTCTCATTCTCACATCTCAGCGTGTGATTCCCGGGGTACGATTAGACCATGATTCAGGATTTGGGGAATGTTTTATGTAGGCCACACTTCAGCATGAATGGGCCGGCACAACCTGAGTAATTCAAAGCTTCACAGAAAGACGAGAACAGCGCGTCCGTTGTGTTTCGCTAAGTGGGTCAGGCAACCGGAGGCCCAATTTTTTTTTTATATAATATTTTCACAACATCACATACATTGATCTGACTCCGAGATAGGTAGCTCAAGCACCTGTGTTACGGACATCAGAACACATATGGATTTCAAATATATACATATAATACTTTTCCTTTGTAAATACATACGTATAATACATAGAAAACACCCAGACCAATACAAACAGACATGTTCATGCACACAAATGTTTGTACTGTGCGGGGACCGAACCCGCAACCCTTGGACCAAAGGCAATGTTCACTACCACTGTTCCAAACGGATCGTCAAAATATATATGAGGAAGGAAAGTTCAAACGTTGGTAGTTGGTGTTGTGTCTGCTTGTCTGCCACCTATCACATAGAAAAGCAAACAAAATATAAAAACAGTTGATTCAGAAGTACAAGCGTACGTTGCTGGCGAATGTATTTCCTAATTCCTACAATATGGATTCCTTCAAACGAACCGTGAAGTTGCATCTCGCGAGCCAGTATGGCGGGCGGGCTCTTCTTTTGCTTACCATCAGGCTGAGGCGAGCCAAAATAATATGTCATTACAAAAATAACAATGATCAATACTTTAAGGGACGTAACTGTTTACCGATGGACCGTAGTAGCTGTACTTCAATGATACACCTGTCTAGGTACCAGTGTGCATTTACAGCTGTACTACTAGCAATGCATGTGTGGGACAACACAATATAGGCAGCCCCACACGCATTACCACACAATAGCGTCGCACAATGTAGACGGCAATATGCAGTACACCATTATGCCGTTAATGCGTCTTCATTGTTCTGATCAATTGAAGACTCTCTTAGACCTTGTGATGTGTTCACCTTTTTGCAGTCTCGAGAAGTACTGAGTAACGGGCTTTGATCATAATTATCTATGATCAACAGTCTTGCATTATTTCAAACGTCTTTTGCATGTCGAGTCACTATGCCTCCTCTCCATATTAGCGTATAATTCCCAGTTGCGTCCAAAGCTTTCGCTCTGGAGCCCGGGTTACGTGGACCATGATTCAGAATTTGGAGAGTCTGGATATTACAATGAAGCGACTGCCGTCTGACCTTGGCAAACCTTTAAAAGGGATGTTTTCCCTCACTGTCGGGCTAATAGTAGAAATACGTACATTAATTTGAAAAATCCAGAGGTGCATCGTCTTCGCTGGCTTGGTCACCTCGAGAGACTGGACGAGCATCGTCTCGTGAAGAAAGCATACCAGAGCCGACCGATGGGCCGACGCCCGGTAGGCCGGCCAAGGTATCGCTGGAAGGACGACGTCGAGAATGATCTGCGAGAACTTCAGGCCGGTGACTGGCGACAAGTAGTGCAGGATCGATCAAAGTGGCGTTCTCTTGTTTCGGAGGCCAAGACTCGCTTCGGGTCGCTGAGCCAGTGGAGTAGTAGTAGTAGAGGTGCATGCTCGGATTCGAACCACGACCCCCCGCATGGAAGGACTATGCTAGTAGAAAGTAGACATGTAACGGACGGGGAAACTGATCACCTGATGGTGAACGATTGGCCCCAGTCATGGACACCCGTAACGCCAGTGGAGTCACAAAAACACAACTGGAGGCTCAGCTTTTGAATCTATAATACTTTTTCGGTAATATATGTCATCCACCATCATCATCCTAGCGTTTTGTCCTGGTTGCGTCTCAAGCTGTCGGTTCGGAGCCCGGGGTCCGCTTTCCTGCGTCTACTCCTCCACTTCACACGCTCTTGTCTATCTGTGGTGGTCAGTTTATTGGCTCGCATGTCATCCTTTACGACGTCAAGCCTACCCCTTCTGCTAGCACCCGGCGGTGGTGGCTGTTCGTTAGCATATGACATCTTTGTACTTGGCTGCACATTATATTGATAGATAAATCATTTATTTGTAACAACATAGACAAGCAATGACTTAAAAATAAACAAAGAAAGTAAAGGAAAAGAAACACAATTGTTAACATTTCGTTTCTTCGACATTGTCACAGCGATCATATTAAATCTGGATTGATTCTTACGTTCATTGCCAATGGACAACATTTCATATTTTTAACATGTCCATATTGTTTTTTTATATGAAAATAGACATAAAATGAACAGACCCATATTTTTTCTTTTTTCAAAATTTGACCATTTTCATGCATAAAATAATTATTGAAATTATTTTTATTCTAAATAGACGTAAGCGCCAAATGACGTCATCGGACGGCTGAATCAGCGATATTCCTTTGCTTATCATTGTTTTAAAGAAAAAAAAGGACTACTGTCAAAGGTAAATAATACTAGTGTCAACATTGTCAACGTCATTCATACATTCAACGTTGACAAGTTGTCTTTTTTTTTGACAGTTACATGTCATGGGTTTGGCATTTCGTAAATTTAAAACTATATTGTGCTAAGCAAAGAAATATTTTACATTCTGCCGTCCGATGACGTCATCTTACGTTTTTTAGTTTTTAATTTTTTTCTCAGTAAATAAGGAATATAAAAAATGAATAAATGTATATTCGAGCAGCGGAAAGGTAAACAAAGAATTGGTATTTTTTGTTTCAGAGCTTAGCAATTTTGAAATGTTGTCCATTAGAATTTAAATTTTATTGGAGCTTTAAAAGAAATACTTTCTCACAATATTTTACTTAGTAACGCATTAATATTGATCACAATTTAAAAAATTTAATTGCAATGTTTATATGAAAAGCCGTTTGTATAGCAGATTGGGAGGGGAAGTCTGCTAATGGCATTGCTGTTTAGAATTTGATAAATGACAGGGATAACTTGCAATTTTTTTTTAAAGAAGGGGACGTAAACCTACGCCAACGGTTTTATGGCCACCCATGGCTTCTTCTTATGCCGAGGTTCCCAAACTTTCTTACTCAAAGGCCACTTTCAAAATTTTGCTGGTTCCGGACCTTTTAACGTGAGATCCAGACTCCAGAACAAGTGTGAAGCGTGATGATTAAGACTATAGTCTTAATAAAATTGGCGTGTCAAGGATGTACACACGTACATCCTTGTCACGCCAATTTTATAAGTACGAGGAATTCTGTTTCGCATTATTAAAAAAAGCATGCGTGGTGTCGTCGCCAAAAAATATGGACCCTGATAATATTTTACTTTTTTTTTTCTGATACTCTCTCGTGGACCCCTAGGGGGTCCACCCGGATCCCTTTAGGAATCGATGATGTTATTTAAAAATAATATACCTAAATCCATTAAAACGTGAATCTATAAAACTTTCATCGCCCGTTCAAACAGGTCGTTAATCTATGCCACGTCAACAGCCAGGTGTAATAGCGGCGAGCGGCGCTTGCGCAGGATTTTGGCTGCGCGCGTTAATTGCTTCCGAAGCGGAGGGCGATGCACGTCGGCGAACTTGAATAGTGGCCGCAATGTTTAAGCTTTGCTAGACGCAGTTAAAGTGTTCTGTATGAATAGAATAGAATATTTTTTTATTTGCGTGAAGAATGGTACAACACAGATGATACAAAATATAAATGAACTCATAATTCACCAGAATCTGGCATGCAAACATATGAACAAATAAGAGATAATTATTGAATTATTATATAAATATGAATTACTATGATTACAACATTTATAGAACAATAAAATAACTAGGTTACAACACTCGTTTGAATAAGTCAAAGTATTCATTAATTGAGTAAAAACTATTTTCAGTTAACTTAAATTTCTTAAATTTATATAAAGGTAATGATTTAAGGTCATCTGTTATAAATTTTTATCGCCATGCAATATGTATTTCGGCTGTACAAACTTGTCGCCACAGTAGGAAAAACAAGTCTATTAGGAAATTTCGTATTGAATGAACAGATTGAATGAATATACATTGAATAAAAATAATATTTCATTTTAATTCCTTTAATGCAATAAAAATACAAAAATAAAAACTAAGCCCCAGTCCCAATAGAATGTTCGAAATCCTTTTTAGGACAGTTACCAGGGCTACATCAACTTGCGCGATAAGGAGACGTATAAGAAAGTATTTATTGCCATTATCATTTTAAAGCTAAGAGTTGCGTTCCAAGCTGTCTCAATGGTGCTTCGGAGCCCAGAAATCCGCATTCCTGCATTTCCTGCTATACCTGCTATGAAAGGTCTTTCTCATTCGTTTTAAATGAGGTTATTGGCACGCAACGTCATCCCTTATGACGTCAAGCTAAACCCTTTTGGCCCTACCTACACCCTCTGTCGGTACTCCGCGGTGGTAACACGGCCAGGCATTGTCGCCTACGTAGCTGTCCGGTTTCCGTGGAACATGGTCGTACTTTTGCCGCTTGTCTGCTGTATCACGAATATGAAAGGCTGCCATGTGTACGTGAGTTTGAAACGCCAGATTGAGTAGTTAGTTAATACATACTATTCTCTAAATAATACCTTAGTTACTACACAGATCTGCTAGACGGTCTGAGTCTGGCTCATTACAATATTTATAGCCTTTACTGCGTTGAATTACATCATCAATAACAAATCCATCTGAAATATATTCGCGAGCTGCCATTAAATACATTAAATCAATATTTTCGTACCTAGTTTTATGGCGTTTGAGTGAATTACTATTATCAGGTTTGAATTATTAAAACACCGGTCAAGCGCGAGTTAATTCACGCACGATGGGTTCCGTAATATGTTGTAGAAATGTAATTCATTACAGAAATATTACTCATTAATATCACAAAATTTCTGTAATACTTAGTGCTTAAGATACAATAAAGTATATCTATCTATCACAGACTTCAATATGAAGAATTCATATATTTGGTTTCTAACTTCTGCCAGAGTGCCCTATGCATATACCTAGTACCTAGAGTGCGTTATAATATGTGGCATAAGTTCGTTTTTTTTTCGACTACAAGGTATTACAGACATGACTAAGTATTTGATACTAATTTCAGCTCAGAGGGACGACAAAGAGATCATATAGCTCGCGAATACCCAACAGTGGACAAATCCATTTTTGGCCATAAAGATAAAATCCATACTTTATCCGTGGATAAATCTATGGTAGCAGCAAGTCAGATTTGTATAGAATGACAGCGATATACCAAAGATTTAGTACTGGATTAAGATTTGTCGAATCGGGACATGAAAAAATATTGTACGAGTAACATGATGTTTGGGCAGCTCCTAAAATTTAAAAAACATTTCAGATTTGGGGGTCGGGGTTCCTGGTATTTCTTTTTGAGGTCCGAAACCCTAAAAATGATTTTTTTATAAAAATGAGTCATGGTGTATGCTTGGATCGTGGCCAATGGTAGTTGTCTTCTCGGTAATGGAGGTACAGTCGGCCGAGGAAATGTGTTACCGTAATTCTGCTTAGTGCTTCCGTGCCTGATATTTTACGGCGTCTATTCCTATCGTTATTTATGGCAATGTGACAGTAGCTGATATAAATTATGGCTTTTGTTTAACTAGCGATGTCCATCCATCCATTTATGTTACTTGATGCCATGGTAGTAGTTGAAGGTACCGGAGGCCCAATTCGGGGGAAGGGGGGAACCATTAAACGGTTGGCAGCGCACTTGTGACTCCACTGGTTTCGCAGGTGTCCATGGGCGGCGGTAATGCTTACCATCAGGTGATCCGTCTGTTCGTCTGCCACCTATGACATAAAAAACGCTGTTTGGTATGGCGATTTTCTTAGAAGTTGTATTATAGTACAGTAACTATTAATGCTACTACTCCATAATTAACTGTGCTTTAATGGACAACGTTAAGAACGTGTAGGATAGTTTTTCGGAAAATAATATTTTTTAATTAAAAAGTTATTATTGATACAAACGTCAATTCTGCGAAGTAAACAAAGGGTAATTTTCAAGTTTTTTTTTGCATCACAAATACAATAAATATAAAGCTTATCATATAAACCTTAAAATATAGTCTTAAATCATAAGAAAATAATAGTCTGGTGACTTAAAAGGAGTAAATATCTTATTGTGTCTAGGAAAAGGTAATTTCCTAAGTAAAGACTTATTATTATTTATACAGCACGTTTGCCAGCAACGCATCTCCACTCCTTCGGGTCCATTGACAGCGGTGATCATTTACCATCAGTCCGATGCTCGTTTCACTCGTGTTCTCTTAAAAAAAACAGGGATGGTATATTCTTCATTATGGAGACTGACTGTACAATCGTGGCACATGACATTCAAAGCTAATGGGACTTGTCATCGCATCCCGCCAATTCACGTTGTTAAGTGTTTTTTAATTGACATTGACATATATTCTGTACGAATTCACAACAATGTCAGACATTAGGTAAGATCTACATATGTTTTTTGGTCGTCTTTCTTTTTTTTTGTTGTAATTTTCTTAATCCATTTTCTTTTGTGTTCAGATCGTTTAGGGGAATCCAAAGAAGCCTACATTATAGCAATGGGCATTCTGGATATTGAATTATAACAAAATCCACATGAACAACTCAAATCAAAAACCGCAATTGTGGAGTCTAAAAGTCTTTTGTATCCCTCGTATTGTAATTTTGCCGTCAAATTGACCATGGAAGTGCCACGCTTCGGCATGAATGGGCCGGCTCGACCGGAGTGATAAAAAACCGGCGTGAAGCAGCACTGTGCTGTGTTTAGCTGCGGGAGTGAGGGTACGGGAGGCCCAATCCGGGGGAAAAGGGGTTTAAGGTTGACACCGCACTTGTGACTTCACTGGCGGAGGCAATCGCATACCATGAAGTAATCCGTCTGCTCGTCTGCCACCAATAACATAAAAAAAAACCTGACTTCCTAAATCCTGGATAATGGTCCAGGCATACCCCGGGCTCGGAAGCGACAGCTTTGGACGCAATTGGGAATTACTCCCTGACGACTCCTTACTTGTTTACTTTGCGAAACCTGTGAAGCTCCCAGGAAGCTTCTGCGCTTCTGGGCGGAGTTGGGCTGGCTAGAATTGCCAGGAACCAACACGCACAATCGACCAAATGAGAGTGTAAGTGCGGAAAAAGGAATCCACTTTACATTTTCTCCCTGACGAGGAACATAATACACAAGATGGTGCATTTTCACAGCTAATCTAAATCAATCAATGACTAGTTTTTAGCCAGATTCGATCTTGTTAACGATTTCCTGTCCAAAAGCAAACCCAAACATTCTAACAAGAGTAGGAATTGGAACACAACTGTATCATAGCGGCGACCACTGGTGACAGGTACCTTACTTTTATATGTGATAATTGACAGTCGTCGAGCTGACAGATTACGACAGATACGGTAAGCGATTTCCGCTGCCCATAGACACCCGCTACACAGCGCTCTCAACCTCAATCTTCTCTCAAATTGAACCTCAGTTGCGCTCACTTATTCGGCGGAGCGCTGGCGTGTCTTGTCCCATTCATGCCGAAGCTTGGCGGTATACTTAAGCCGCCCCTACAAAAATATGCGATGTCTTAAAATTACCGGTAGTCAATAAACTCGAAATCGTTTGAGAGGTAAGTATCAAAACTCCAATTTAAAATCCATGCCGTTTATTTGTGTATTTGGCTGTCTTTAATACTATGAAGTACCCGGCAATGTACGGTAATCTACAGTTCGGGGTCGCGTCTACTCGCAAGGTCATCGACCTGTGACGTCACCGGCTCTACGGCTAGTCTGCAAGTACAAAGTGGGTTGTACTATTACGCGACTATGTATAATTAGTAATTAGTTTGTATGTTAATGAGTAGGTATGTGTTTTTGCGGTTAGTGTAGGCGCTGAGAAGAAGGTATTTTTTTGGTCGGGCGTGATTGGGAGTTGTGATATATCTGTGTATGTCTTTGCGAAAGAGTACATTTTAGCAGTTATATTTAAAGGGAATATGTGAAATTAAGTTCCCCTTATTCCAAATCGCGAACTAAGGATAGTCCCGGAACAAAACTCGTGCCAGCCATCTTTTATCATTGGGCGTTAGAACGGGACGACATGACCTTTAGTGCGGTAATAACTATAGATCGCGATTTGTAATAAGGTGGAGTGAGTCGTTCCTGAGAGAGTTTCGAGGTCATTAAAGGCATCGCTACCGTGATAAGACCGCCATGTTGTTCTGTCTTTGTTGTTAACCTAGCTGTATTCTGTTTTTGTGCAATAAAAAAATCTGAACATTCACCCTCTTTTTACATAAAACAACTCTGGAACTGGCCGGCTTTAATCCTAAACTAGCAAGTTCATGTTTATTACGGTATGCCGCTAGTTCTTAAACTTTTTTACATATCCTCGGTTCACCATAGATTACTTAATACTGTAGAGTAGTGTCCAAATTGATCGAATCTTTCAATCATTCGTTCAGTATGTTTCGTTTTACATATCCTTGTTTTGTTGCCTGAAGTTAAAATATTTTAGAAATGTTTTGATGCAACAATAAATTTAATATTGTATTATGTAAGGTGTCCAGGTAATATGAAAAGGAATCGCTTATAGTTTGGTATTAAATCCAAAAAATAAGTTGAGAACATTTTCGTAAATATTCTTTACGTAAAACGGAATGAACAGGGGTAAACTGTCATTGTCACTGAATTAATATTTGGAGGTTATTAGTTTAGTATCCATTTTAAACTAGGGTTAGTGTGGTTTAACTTTAGTATTTTAGTTGATACACTATAGTAGTTTATGTAACTGTCACATATGTAATTAGGATTATTAAATCACGGCCGAGATTTCAAAAGACGAGCCTTGGCGAGTTTTTTAATAGTATTCGCGAGATTTTTAATACCGAGTTATGTGCAATCTCATACACTACTTTATCTTCATTCATGTTTTAATGGTCAGAGCAAGAAATCATAGGGAAAACTACAACAAGGTTTGTACATATCTCTAATATATTAGATTTTCCCGTGAAATATTTGGAACTTGATGCTTTTGATGTAAATATCTTGTGGAGACAAATCCTGAAAATACTTTTCTACTAGTTTCTCTCTTAGACTCTTAGTTTGATTGTAATCCTGTTTAATAGAAATTAATATTCACTGAATCATCAATCAATATTATATTACCTGTCGATTTGTCTGTCAGACTTATGAATGAAAGATCCGAATGAGCTTCCATGAAAGCTCAACCCACGTCGAGCAAAACAAAAGCTTCACAGCCTATACAGGAATTTTCCTGGCAGTTTGAAGCAATTTTCAACCTTATAACTATTTACAAATAAGAGTTATATAACGGTTACGATGAAATTGTGTCTCTATACGATTTGGAATCTTATACCTATGTAAATAAGAGTTATTTTATGGTTGAAATATAACCTCAATACAGTAGGCGGTTTCTCTTTTGAGCGTATATTTGAATATTTCGGATACCTAACCCTTGTTGAGTTAGGGATGCGTTCTATTTGGGGGGTATCTTATGGTGTCTATTATTGTGGTAGCTATCCTGAAGGAAAAGCCTTTATTGCGTTCTCTATAGATATCGGAAAAGATTCGGGTTGCAAAAGAATTAAAGAGGTGACAGAGAAAAGGTGAAGAGCATTCATAAGTGTTCATTTCGACCTTAATATTTGATATAATCTATAGATCTTCCTGCCTCGTCCAATGGTCGAATTGTAGAAAATGCTGTATAGCATTAAATCCGCCAATTGTACTTATTTATTATTTCTTCTCGTCTTCTTTTTTATTAGATAGGTTTAGCTCTTGGAATTGGATCTTTCAGATCTTTGAGTTTAATCTATCATCTGTCATTGACACAAGTCAATTTATATTATCTATACTATTTATAAAGAGGTAAATTCTACAGACAGCGACAATGCTTATATGTAATCCGAAAACACGAAACGCTTGCCTGATGTAATCGACACCTAGCGCAATCTATTGGTCCCGAAGTGAGGGGGGCTCGCAGGGATAAACTGATAGTAGTCCTCGAAGTTTTCACTCATCATCTGTCATTTAAATAAGCTCATCATCATCAGCCCATTTAAGTCCCCACTGCTGGGGCACGGGCCTCCCTCAATCACATGAGGGGTAATTGCCATACTCACCACGCTTGGCAGACGGGTTGGCGAGGGTTTTGATATAAATGCAGAGTTTTCCTTCTCTGGGTGCTGATGATCCTGCCAGCAGCTTTACCTTAGTCGCCTTTTACGACACCTCAGTAAGAGTGAGGGTGGCCTATTCTACTCTGACGGGACCACACGGCAAATAATAAGCTAATATGAATAAGCTAATATGAAATTATTACTACGTAATCATGTAGTCATAAAAGGCACAGGGCCATCAGTACAAGCTTAGACATTCGTCAGGCATCTGTAGAAGACTTCGTAGAAGCTCAAATACGGTTTACGAGGCGGATTTCGACGTAATCGTTCTGTGGTGCCATAATTTATCAACTGACGTTTGTTTGTCCGGATCGTTTGGATGCTCTTGCGCAGGGCTACCATATATTATCAGGAAGTTTTGACTGATTAGTACTTCTTGATTATCTGTGATAGAAGTTTTTAGGGGTATATTATGTTTGCCTTTTTCTGAAATGAAATCTTACTTGCTGTAACTTTCTTCAGCGAGTGTTTATATTCTTAAAAGGTTGCAGGCTACTCTTCTGGTACATTGCTTATATTCAATTATAAAGTGGGATAAACAACTTTAAACAATTTGCGAACAATAAACCTTAAAATCGCCGTAATCGCCGTGTGGTCCCCGGCAGAGTAGAATAGGCCACCCTCACTCTTACCGAGGTGTCGTAAAAGGCGACTAAGGTAAAGCTGCTGGCATGATCATCAGCACCCAGAGAAGGAAAACTCTGCATTTATATCAAAACCCTCGCCAACCCGTCTGCCAAGCGTGGTGAGTATGGCAATTACCCCTCATGTGATTGAGGGAGGCCCGTGCCCCAGCAGTGGGCACTTGGATGGGCTGATGATGATGATGATGATGAAATCTTAAAATATAGTCTTAAAAAATAAAATTATAGTATGATGACTTTTGGTTTATTACAACAGTTAAGTACATCTTGTTGTGTCTAAAAAAAAACGGCAATTTTAAAGGTAAAGTCCTTATATTAACCTACCGGAGCCGTCGAAATGTTGCAAACTCCTGTTATTGGATTGTGTTCTAAGCCCTGAATAATGGCATACCTTTCATAACTGTAGATTGTTGTACAAAAGAATACCACAAATGCATCTCTTTGATCGTTCCTCATTAGACCGTATGTTTAGTCTGCGCGTGTTTTGGGCACTATATCTAATTTATGGGCGATTTGTATACGTTCCGTTTTATGTGTTTCGTTAGCAGTAATTTAGATTGGTTGCCTCGAAAGGGGTTATTGGACGGGATGGAGATTGTGTTGCGGAACGTTGCTTAAAATAGGATTGGGAAGATGGAGAAATAGTGTAATTAAAACAGATTTATTTTGTTTTATACGTTTAGCGTCACTTGGTTATCTATCATAGAGCGGTTAATACCGCGAAATCTTTGTATTCTGAGGAGCGATGCTGCGCATTCATTTTTTTTTATGATATAGGTGGCAGACGAGCCGACGGATCACCTGATGGTAAGCGATTACCGCCGCCCATGGACACCTGCAACACCAGTGGTGTTACAAGTGCGCTGCTTACCTTTTAACCCCCCTTCCCCTGAATCCGGTACCCTCACTCGCGCAGCGAAACACAGCGCATGCACTGATTCATGCTGAGGCGTGGCTCTCCCACTGTTAAACATTATGAAGTCGTATTTGCAACAAATTAGGAAATATTAAATATCAAGTACTCATAAAGCTAAAAAAATGATAGTGTATTTAATTTATTAATAGAATCTATCTATATTTATAAAAGAAAGTCGTATTAGTTACACTATTTATCACTCAATAACAGCTTAGGAGCAGTGGAAGGACATAGGATAGGTAATGTTTGGTCTGGTTCCTGTGGTATCTGCCACGAGTGCGGCGCTGCTGATGACCAAGGACTCAATACTCAAATCCAGTCGATGTCATATTTTATGAATTAATGAAATGTTTTACCGTGGGAGGGTCACGCTTCGGCATGAAGCCACGGCGCCACAGAAAACCGGCGTGAAGCAGCACTATGCTGTGTTTCGCTTCGTGTACGCTTCGGGTACCAGAGTCCCAATCCGGGGGAAAGGAGGGTTTAAAGGTTGGCAGCGCACTTGTGACTACTCTGGTTTCGTGGGTGTCCATGGGCGGCAGCAATCGCTTACTCTCGGGTGATCCGTCTGCTCGTCTGCCACCTATCATATATTCGTTTTCTCAGAAGTAGACGAACTATTTTCGTCTGAAATAGACCGGTAAAAGTTTTATAAATCTAACCCACATTTTTGAACAAGCGGAAATAGGTTAAAGCCATTTACATTATGCAAATTCTCGTCTAAACATGAAACATGGTAAAACAACCGCCATTAAACGAATTCCACTGGAGTTTGTTTCCCCATGCAAGGGACCGATCACGCGACCCTGCACCGAGTAATTATGATGAGTTAGCGTAAACTATAACATAAACAATCCGCAATCTGGATCACCACTCGATAATGAACAGGCTGCAACGACAGTACAATGAATACCAGAAAAAATACGATGTTGATATTTTTTCAGAAAGTTTTTATAAATTTAAAAAAAATACGATAGACAGTATTAAATCATCATCATCATCATCAGTTCAGCCAATAGACGTCCACTGCTGGACATAGGCCTCCCCCAATGTTCTCCACACAGATCGGTCCTGTGCCGCCCGCATCCAATGGATTCCCGCGATCTTCACCAGATCGTCGGTCCACCTTGTGGGGGGTCTGCCACGGCTGCGACTTCCTGTACGTGGCCTCCACTCCAGGACCTTTCTGCCCCAACGGCCGTCTGTTCTCCTCGCTATGTGCCCTGCCCATTGCCACTTGAGGCAGGCAATCCTTTGGGCTATGTCTGTAACCTTAGTTCTCCTGCGGATCTCATCATTTCTGATACGATCACGCAGGGAGACTCCGAGCATAGCTCTCTCCATTGCTCTCTGGGTGACTTTGAGCCTCCTTAATCGGCACATTGGAAGCGGCCACGTTTCGGTTCCGTATGTCATCACTGGCAACACACACGCATAGTCTTAAATAAGTAGTAGTAATAATCTGGCATATGCCTTCTCTGCTGCTGAAACTTGTCCGAGTGACAATATAGTAGTTAAGTTGACATATCTTTTCCTTATATTTATATAAAAAGAAAAATGTAAGTACTTGTAATAAACCTATATCTAATTAATTGCCTCACATTTGCAAGCCGTGGCAGCCTGTAACTGAATCTATCTATTTTATTTATTTATTTATTGGATTACCAACATAAGTTCCAGCAGGTACACACATAAAGAAGTGGATAACTTTGTTTAAATCTAACTGCACTTACAATTATAGGTAACCTCAGCATGCAAACTACAAGAAATAAATGTTACATTGGTTAAAAAAAAAAGAAATACTGTTTTATAATAAACAGAAAGAAAATATTTATCAAATTATTAGAATATCTTATTGATTTATTCAATTAAATAACTAAAAATATGTTAAATCAACAAAAGTGATGCCTAAAAATTATGTACATATTTACAGAAAGAAATTGTCTGCCCCACTGATATTGTCCAACGTGCCCAGAATGCTAGCGGCGTTGCCTCTTTGGATGGCCAACCCTAAACGTTGGCCGAGGTAACTGCCAGCATTCCGGTCCCCAGAGAACTCGATCAGTCGGGCAGACAACTCTTGAAAGAGTTTGCGGGCCTCCGGTCCCCACGGCCCCAGTGTTTCCACGCCAAATTTACCGTTTTCGGGTCTCCGCCGAGGCAGCTGCAGCGCCTGCGCCCCGTGCAGTGGCATGGACACTGGAAGGAGCCAGTGTATCCGCGCAGGTCGCGTCCCACACCAGCGCCTTCCCCTTACTCCATGGGATGATAGTCATCCCATCGGGCCTCTTTCCGTCGCTCCGACATATGCCGAGAGGTTCGAGCACTGCCGGAACGCGAATGGAAATAAAAGCAAATTGTTAAATTGTCAAATTGTCAATTATCAAATTGTCACATTGCTCCTAATAACAGACAGAAATTTGGGAAGGCTATGAAGGTGTAGGAATCCTTTTTGATAAATCGTTGTAGAGGCCCGACAAACGTAAGATCGGACCTTCACGGCCCATCCGTGTCCTGCAAAATTTCTTCCTGAACAATCCACAAGGATACCGTGGTATTCTACTAGGAATATTAAAATCAAATTTATTTAAAAGTTTAGGGCGATCTATTTGATTATGCATCAGTTTGTACAGGTAAGACATATCCAAGTGTGTTCGTCGCGAAGAGAGTAAGTCAAGGCTAAAGTAATTTGCTTTATCTGCATATGTCTTCAATCTACTAGGGGCCCTAAATCGGTAGGCCATGTATCGAATCAGTTTTTTCTGAATCTGTACTTAGATGACCTTTGAAGTTTAAAAATAATGTTTTTATTAGTTTAAGATTGGTTGGTGGTCCTATTAATAAATAAATAAACAAGCTTTTGTATTAATGTAAATAAATATTTCATAACATACAATGCTCTGACTCTGAGATCGGTCAGGCACCTGAGTTACGGTTATCAGAATCAACAGCGGAATTACAAATATATACATAATAATACTTTTCTTTTGTAAATACATACTTTAATATATAGGAAACACGCAGACCTATACAAACAGACATGTTCATGCACAAAAATATTTGTACTGTGCGGTGATCGAACCCGCAACCATTGCATCTAATTCGCTACCACTGATCCAAACGGGTCGTCTATATACTTATAATACCTATATAGGAAACACCCTGACCAATAAAAACAGACATGTTCATGCACACAAATGTTTTGCCTGTGCGGGGAACGAAACCCGCAACCCTTGCACCGAAGGCAGCATTCTCTACCAACATATTCAAACGGGTCATTCAAATCCAAATAGTGGCAAACATGTCTATCAACGGCCATAAACACTATCAAGAGTGCCCGACTAAGGATTGATTCCACCAATCTTCACACCAACACATTTTTTTACAGAAAACTGGCGTGAAATAGGACTAGCTGTGTTTCGCTGTATGAATGAAGGTACCAGAGTCCTAATCCGGTGTAAAGGGGAATTTAAAGGTTGGCAGCGCACTTATTATTTTTATTATTTGATAGAAATGGGGTGAGCCTTGCGTCTCATAGCCACTGCGACCAGTAGATGATCTATCGTGGCAGCCCCATAACCTATTACAGTACCTCATGTAGCTCCAGTTTCAGGATAAATCCGAGAATGGAGCTGATGGGCGAGTTTTTGATCTCGTCTGCCGAGATCATGTGTGCTCCCAGGTGCCGGCTTCTGCGGTGCAGCGGTGCAGCGCTATGCACTCGCCGAGGACGTGGATAATCGTTTCCTCGTCCTCGCGAGAGAACCTGCAGCTTTTGGTATCTGAAAGGACCATGTTGTGCAGGTGCTTGTTTAATTTGCAGTGCCCCGTGAGTATCCAAATGAGTGCCCTAACATGTCCTCTACTCAGTTTTATTATTTCTACAGCTCATAAGGATATGTCAACTAATAGAAACTTAAGTAACCTTATAAACTTAGTTTACTTATCATCACAAATAGTAGCTTTTCATAGCAATAAAGCCAAGAATAACACAAAACACAAAATGCAAGTAATCTTCACTCCGCCAAACTTTTTGCTCCAACGAAACTTTAAAATCCTTTGTCGAGACATAAAAAAACGACCATTTCACGAATAAGGACTTTTTCAGCGCCGTATTATTATAGCAGTCATAAGCAGGGGTCAAAAGGCACATTTTGATTGCAATCAGGGGACTACAACGAAACCGCCCCGTGACTAACGAGAATACACCTGGTCGCATTCAATCAAAAGGGACTCACATAGCTTGTGAAAGGGACGGGGATAAAGATTAAGTCGTGTATACCGATTCTTAGTAGGCCCTAAGGATGACGAGGACGGAGGGGACTTTGGAGTTGTCTTTGAACACGTTTCAACGATTATTGTTAATTTTTTAAGAGTCCTCGTGTAAATGGGAAAGGTTGAAAACCAATTGAATTGGTTTTTAGGGGCTCACGTTCCGTACCTGTTTCCTTAAAGACCCTCTGTAACCACATAATGCAACAAAGAATATGACGAAGAAAGTTGGCCATTGGCTTTTTTTAGCAGAATGTGACTACTTTAATTTGAGTGACTTAAAGTAGACATTCCACGAGAATGCGAAAAACTCGGGTCTGTAATGTTCAGAGGTCGGAATTAGATAGTAGAGTTATTTATGTACTTGCATCGAAGTGTTGATATTAATATGGATCATCCCGAGTTTTGGCCTATGTCCTAAAACTGCAGATGTATGTACGTTGAGGGTACTTAAAAATGAATATTTTATTTGATAAATCTTAGGGATTTTTGGGCTCTTTAAAATTAATCTCGGGTTTTGAGGCACATCCACTTTATTCTTTTGCTGTATGAAATCAGTGTAAGTACCAAAATAACTCTACCTTATTTCGACCGCTGGTAATGTTCATTGACCTGAATGTATAGGATTATTTTTAAGGTTTATCAATTAATCACATACTTAATGTAAAAAAATATTTCGTTGGCGATCGTCAATCAATAAGTCTATCGTCAATAAATAAATTTATAAGTTAGGTGTTATAGAAAAGTGCCAAGTCTCATTAATAGTCAGACTTAACTTCATAAATATTAAAACACTTTAAATATAGAAATTTTAATGTATTTTTTTCCAAACAAGGATCATATTCCTCTAACTGCAACTCAAACATTAAAAACCACTATCTACTGGTGCATTATTCATAATGTACTTTCCGTCTCCCGGAACCAGTGATGTATTAGTAAAAAAAATCTATCCGGGTCTTTTATTATATCGTTCGAATTCAGATTTTTTTCTATTCACACACATTACAGTGCGAGCTGAAACGAGAAACATGCTGCGCACAAACACAATGTTCGCTTACAGTAATCTCGCCTAGTTTCGGCAGTAATGAATGACAGAGACAGACATACGGGATGGACATGAAGGAGTGAAAAGGCCATGTGAGCAGATCAATCATAGACATGTCCAAGTATGCACCTCTTCCTGATTAAGTCGTGAATCTAGTCCAAACTATTTCATCGAATATATAAAATATTTTTCCGATTTCATTCAAGTATCAAGTCACATCACTATGTAGAACTTTTCGCACAGGAAAACGAAGTTTGTTCCACAATGTTGCGCGTTCCAGTTGCTCCACAAAATGTTCCAGCCTTCCATTCAAATCGTGTGCAGTGCAATGCAACCGGCTCATTAAAACAAACTTTTTAACGAACACAGAAATAGATCACAACTACGAAAATTGTATCACAGTCCGGGCAATAACAGTAAAGTTGTTAAGAATTTAATAGCTTTCATAAGATAATTTTCGAAATGGCTTCCGCTTGAATAAATTGTCTTTAATGATGATAATGTTATTTTTGCCGTAAAGTCCGACCTTAATCATAATAATTTCCTTCCAACCCCTAATAAAATAATACCTCTTAATCTGAGAAGCACTTCGATAATTATATTCAATACCTTATTTCCTAAAGAAAACGAAATATGCTGAAGCATAGTAAAATATGCTAAAGCATAGCAGAAACTTTTGAGCTCTCGCAGTTTTATTGTATCTTGTATCATCTAGCGTTACCATGTCTTTTGGAATTTGTAGCTTTTTTAAGAATAATGGTTTTTCAAACTGAAAATTGTTGAACATTTGAGTAAAATCATCGCTCCTCCCAATGAAGCATGGTAATTGGGCATCCTGAGATACAATTATCTCTGGATACCCAATTACCATTGTTGAGGATCCACGGCTGGACCAGCCTCTTTTTTATTGTTTATTATTGTTTTGTTTTTATAATCGTCTTAGTTCGTGTATGTGTCTGTAAACCTCTAGAAAATACACCATTTAGTTGATAACAGATGGTTTTGTTAACATCCCAGCGTCAACGTTTAATACAGTCCAATCGCCACAACTATTTTAGGGCAGAGTTCCCCCACTGTCATGACCTGCATTGTGGTCCTCCACAAGCCGTGGAATTGCATCATACTTTCGTTTTAATGGCCGCCATGGTTGTCAGTGAAAGTAGCTGTAGAATGCAACCATTGTACAACTCTGTGTAATGCCGTAAAAACTGCCGGCGCCATTTTGGTCTGTTCATGTTCTTTTTGTGGCTTGTGGTTTTTCTATACATTGTGGTTACATTTTCTAATGATATTGTGACAAACAGATATACCTACACTCATTTTTAATTATTTAGACTAAACTAACGGATGAACATGTCAAGATCCTATAAATTTTGACATTTTGCGTCTGTCAAAAGTAGTACTGTAAGTGTTTGGATGTGAAAGGTTTAGAAATAGAACAAACTGAAGAGTGTGCTCTGAATAAAATTATTCTGATTAATATTTAATGTTGAAATGAGTTATAATTATAATCATACATAAAAACTGTATTATTGTAATCCTTACATCATGTGTCGCGGGTGTCTATGGGCGGCGGCAATCGCTCACCATCATAAATACAAAATATAACAAAAAGTCCAAGTCTTGTATATATTGTGTAAATGTGGATCGGCGTAAATACTAAGTATTTAATTATAAACCTAAGTGGTTTGCAGTGCTAAGTATAAACCTGATTAATGTAATATGTAAGAGTTTTATGTAAAAATGAATAGAAAAAAAAATATAATGATGATAGAGAGCAATGTTATCTCAGTAGTAAGAACGCGCATTACATACGGGGTTGTGGTTCGAATGCGAGTATGCACCAATGGATTTTTCAAATCTATGTGCGTATTTCTACCATTAGCTGGGCCGTGATGGAAACGAGGAGAAACCAGCACGTCTCGGATAGTTTCTCAAAATTGTGGATAACTGCAATGGGGGAACTGCGGGGGAAAGGGGGGTTTAAAGGTTGGCAGCGCATTTGTGACTCCACTTGTGCTGCGGGTGTCCATAGGCGGCGGCATTCGCTTACCATTTGGTGATCCGTCTGCTCGTCTGTCACCTGTCACATAAAAAAAATGATTCTTATCGTATAACCGTGATTCAGTTTGTCTGGTTTCCCTGTCAAAGGGGTGCAAATTTCAGACGACAGTCGCTTCATTGTAATTACCAGACTGTCCAAATCCGGAATGGTCTAACGTCGTCAATTAAGCTAAATGTTCACTTACTTAATTATGGGTAGTCTTTATGCGTATTGAAATAAGTGTTAATATTTTTTCTTAAGTACTAATTAAAGTTAATTTGACGTCTCTCAGTGCGGCAGTAAGCGTATCAAATCGACAGTTTTGAAAACAATCGGGAATCACAAGCTAAGATGAGGACTTATCTTAAGTGCATCAATTCCCTTAGTCTCCCTATGGTCATTAACAGTATTGACTGTGACCTTTAGGGTCAGAGAAAATATAGCCTCATCTCAGTGCATAACTTATACGCAAATGCAAACGAGTTCGACCTTCACCTTCACTTAATCTTGTGTGTTTTGCTGCATAATCAGTAATTGTCTAGTTTCACATGGTGAGTTGGAAGGGACAATGTGTTTTACATTATGTATGTCATTGTCACAAGAAACGTTTGTCCCTGCAAGCTAAATGGTTAACTGATTTCACTTTAGTATCATTGTTTTTTTTCTACAATAAGCGTGATTCAGTTGGTTTGATTCCCCTGCCTAAGCCAAAGAGGTGCTAAGGTCAGGTCAGTAGTCACCTTATTATAATTACGGACTTACCAATCATCATGATCCAGGCGTACCCCGGTCTCCGAAGCATTTGAGGAAGAAGGCGGTGTTTCTGGTACCCTTTCGGACAAAGAAACACCGCCTTTTTCCTCAAATGCTTTGGAGCCCGGGGTACGCATGGAATACGCCTGAGGTACGCCTGAAGATAATTGTTCCTTTTTGTTGTGTGTTTTCTTATATTATACTCAGGTAGGTCCTCGCCCCGCTGCTACATTATAAGCCCAAGAAGGAAGCTCGCCCTAATAAAAACTCGTCCCTAATAAAAGAATTTCTAGACTTTTTTGCTTGTCACTGTTCTCTATCCTAACCGTACCAATATTTTTGCGGTGATAATACATACTAAACTCTACAAAAAAATATATTTTGGTTAGGTTCCATCAGTTTTCCCCTTTAACATTTCTAGATATATCACAATCAAATACAACAATTGACTTTCCCTGTGTATATATACCTTTCAACCTGTACTCACGTGAGCCATTCTTCACGTTTATGAACCTGGTCTAATTAATTAGCACGACCTAGAAAGCCGCGCCTTCACATTTCCACCGCACCCTGTACTTGACAGGGGTGCCAACATTACCAACCCGGTCCCTAGACTGACATACTTACAGAATAGCAGTGAAGGTCAGGCAAAGAGGTTAGGCTTTTATGTATAGTGGGGAAACTTCCGTTATTAAATAAATATGATCAGAGGCCTTACCATGAATTTGAAATACTATCCTCGATATCCAAAACTATTGTTCTGTCTCTTTCACATGCACCACAGTGAAAGGGTCAAAGCGATAATTTTCGATAGCGAGAACAGTTTTTCAAACTCATGGTAAAAGGGATACTGGATCTGATCTGTTAAAAATTTACCGAAAGCTTAAGGCAACCCTAAGGTACCTCTAACTAGCGACACCAATCGATTTAAATTGTTAGCTACTAAACCGGATCTATTTGAAACAATTTCGGAGCGGCAGTCTCTGAGCAAACATTTATACTATTTATTTAATATTGTGCACTACTTTTTGATCAGTTTTTGCACTCCAAATTTGGATTAACGCCGCAAGTGGCCGTTTTTGGCGGTAATTCAAATTTCGAGTACAAAAGCAGACCCAAAAGTTAAGTTTTAGTATTAAATAAATAGTATAAATGTTTTCCGAGAGGCTGCAGCTTCGAAATTGTAAAAAAAAAAAACCGGTTTAGTTGATACAATTTAAATCAATTGCCGTCGCTAGTGTGCCCTATCTGTATTTATAGTTCTGTTTTTATAGCGGCAATAGAACTGTGTAAAATTTTAACTATCGTAATAACACGGTTCATGAGATGCAGCCTGACAAGCAGACAGTGGAATGGCTTAGGTTTTTTGCTCGATTTTAGTCTCTGTCTCGAGGCTGTAAGCTAGACAGTTGAAATTTTCGCATATAATCGGGTCGCCGAATATTCGTATTCAGCGACCCGTTTGGAACAGTGGTAGTGGTGGTGGTTTTGGAAGGCGGTTTTTTTCGCCGGTTTTTTTTTGATGATCTTCTACGCGTGATATAAATACCTCAAATTACTTCAAAGAAGTTGGGTGTCCTCGGTAGAGCAAGGTGGTATTTTATGCCAACCCAACGCCTTCAGCTCTATAAGACAAGGCACAAGTTCGGCCTCACATGGAGTACTACTCCCATCTCTGGGCCGGAGTACCTCAATATCAGCTCTTCCCTTTCCACCGCGTTCAACGTCGTGCAACTCGAATAGTCGACGACGAGAATCTCACTGATCGCTTAGACTCTCTGGCCCTGCGGAGAGAAGTCGCATCTCTATGTGTCTTTTACCGCCTTTACCATGGTGAGTGTTCCGAGAAGTTGTTCACTAGCCACCACGCCGTAAACTAGGATTCCACCCGTACCATCTGTATGGGTGGAGGTCCACCAACTTGCGCTTTACACGTCATTTTTTGCCACGCACCTCGTCATTGTGGTATTTCTGAGCCGGTACGACACATTGCGAGCTTCAAGAAACAGGCCTATGCCTTCCTAAAAGACCGGCAACGCATCTCCACTCCCTCTGGTGTGGCTGATGTCCATGGGTGGCGGTGATCACTTACCATCAGGTGACTCGCTTGCTCGTTTGCTCGTTTGCATCCCTTTCTCATAAAAAAAAACCTCAAAACAATGGCTGTTATTAAAACTGCCACATCATACTATTTGTTGATTCCGTGAGCTTGTTGCGTGCAGACATGCAAATGGGCGAGATTTGGGCGCGGTCCCGAGTTCACAACCCGCTTATTTTCTGTTCCGCTTCGTTGAATTTGTTCAGGGGTCGCAAATGGACTAAATTGATGGACACTGCTGAAGTTTTTGTTATTGAATTTTGAGAATGTCATAAATGTTTGGTTGTGAATCAATAATACTAGTAAGTACTTTTGATGAAATGTTTATTTCATTCTATTTTCTATTGGCTATTCATTTTTTAAGTAAGACTATTTGGCTAGTGTTTGATATTTTAATAGCTCGTGCACTATTTGATGCGAAAATATTACTTGGTGGATTCGTGGACCAAAAACCATAAAAAATCGACCAACCATTCTTGAGTCCCAATTTTGTATGAACTTATTCTTGTATTTTATTGTACGGTTTTGTATTTAGCATATATTTGTTTGCGCACAAAATGCTTATAATCATTATTCTATCTTTTCAGGTAATCGTGACCCTCTTCTCCAACACACCTTCAATTATGTAACTATTGCACAAAATTTTACCTTGAGTAGTCATAGTTAATTTTCTATATTGGTAACACTAGTTAAAAAGTTATTTTGTAACATTTTTATTCTGCCTTGATAGTGCAGTGGTGGGTTGTACTTTAAACACGCAACACACGGGTTCGAACCCTGTGTCGGGCTAAAACTTCTACATGATTAGTGTCAGCCTGGAGTCTAGAAGATGCCAGTCTTGTATTTCGGTACCTTGGAAAGTGGGCTTACGGCTTTACGCTTTTTAATGACTTATGTTTAATTATGTTTATGCTTATTAGTATTATGCGAAATTATCATTAGTAGTAATTACATTATGTTGACTTATTTTATGCTTAAAATTGTTATGCGTCTTGACAGTGAACCGATTTTTTATTTGTTGTCTCTTTCTAAGGAAAGTTAGTGAATAATATATCGGCGGTCCAGTCGTCCGAATCGTATCTATCGACCGATCGGCGAGGATTTGCCGGGCTATCTCTTTTTATTTGCTTCAGTTTTGCAGACTCCGAGAATAGTATTAGGTCTAGCCTATTCGTTAGGGTTTATTTACTTTGTGTTTATAAAAGTGATGTGATGCAGAAGTTACTTTGTAAATCGACTCTCGTAAAAGTCTTATATTGCCGTCAAAGATGTACTGTGATGCTAAAGTTAAGATGACGGGTAGCACACTAGCGAAGCCAATCGATTTTAATTTTTAGCTACTAATCGGGATCTATTTTAAAAAATTTCGGGGTTACAGCCTTTCCGGATTTTTCTCTCAGCTATGAGCAACTTCTCCTACTATGAAAATAACTGAACTGTAGAGGTACCTATTTCATTTGGGTGTTCGCATACAGGATCCTATAATGATACAGGCCTTGGCAATAATAACCAAATAAAGGAATTGGCATTATTGCATTCTTTTTACTTAAAAGGTATGTCACCACTTTGTGAACGATAGGGTTTGTTAACAAATAAACTTTTTTGATTTGATTTTGACCTACCATTACTTCAATAAATATTTTTTTTTTATTTCGTACAACTAAGGCTCATACAAAATTTGTTAGTATTACCTATTATTGACTGACCGGATGGCGCAATTGGTAGTGACCCTGCCTCTTACGCCAAAAGTCGTGGGTTCGATCCCCACCCTGGACAAACATTCGTGCGATGAACATTTGGTCGGTGTCTGAGTGTAATATACGTATTTAAGTATATATTTGTGTTCCTCTGTTGTCTGATATCTGTAACACAAGTGCTTAAGCTACTTAGTACGGAATCAGGTCAGGGTATGAGATGTTGTGAGAATTATTATTATTTTGATATTTTATAACTAGAGTTAATTCACACAAAGACATTATTCAATACAGTATTCAAAATTATCAGAATATTCAAAATTATTATAATTATTGGAAATTATTAATTATTCATTTTTCATTAGAATTATTGGAAATTATAAATTATTCTGGAATTTACTAGAAAATTATAGTAGGGGCTCTTAGGATCAGTCAAGATCTAGATTACCCTCCGGCGACTCCCACATAGACTACGTGTATCTGTCAGCCACTGTCTCCAGGATGCTGTTGCGGCTGGCACGCACTCTGTTAATCAGAGATGCAGTTTTTTTACGGAAGGATTGCGTGAAAACCATCTATCTGTGTGTCGCAGTGCGAACATCTCTGACGCGCTGCAGTAACGTGGCAGCCCCATCAACATCCGGCATTCAATGATAGGTCTGAAAGCGATTGCTCTTAATGGAGAAAAAAAAACTTTTAATGGAAGATTATAAACTTTTGAAGTATGTCTAGGTACTTCAGTAGTTTTTTAGATTTTCGCGTTACATTATATTTTAACGTCGAGTAAAATATGTGAGTACACAATGTTGTATCACATAATAAATATCGTGTTAATTCCCGTCTTGATTAATTATACTCCAGTAAGTAGACAAGAGTCGCAGTATTTGTTCTTAAACAATCTTGATGATTTTTCAAAACTACATGAAAAGCAGTCGGACCCTTTTGATGATGCAGTTGAACGTCATAAAAATACTTTTCTAAATTCCTATGAAAATTTAATTTAAAATTTAAAAAACCCCCGACTCTAAAGCTTTTTCATTTGATACCTATATTGAGGCAGTTGGAACAACAAATAGGTTATTCGTCATTTTCTGACGGCGGCCATCTTGGATTTGAAATTTTCCACAATAAATATATTCTGCTACTCAAGCCCTTTTATATGATACCCATGTTGTGTGAATTGTGTTAAAACATAAAATCCAAATCTTTGTGACAGCGGCCATCTTGGATCGATTTTTATCCAACATAGCTAAGAACACTCCCTCCTTATTCATCTTTCAAACAAAAAAAAACAAAATCAAAATCGGTTCATTTGTTCGGGAGCTACGATGCCATAGACAGACAGACAGACACACAACACACACACGCACGCACGCACGCACGCACGCACGCATACACGCACGCACGACACGTCAAACGTCGTTTTTGCGTCGGGGGTTTAAAAAAAACATATTACGTCGCGGTTGAAAATCAATGCAAAGGGAAGTGCGATGATACTGGATGATAACTGATGATTTATCATTTTGCACTGTGTGTGGCAGACACCGTGAAATATTGTCGCAGCATAATAGAATATTGTTCACGCTCAGTGGATTGATTAAGCGATGGGCAAGTGAGCTTTTATTAACTTGATTGTGTGCAAAAATGATATTTTATTGTGTAAGAAAATGTGGACGTAAAAATGTGCTCGGACTTGGAATAGTGGACTAATTTTCGTACCGACGAGTCCATACTTCGGGAACTCTGCATCAAGCAGCGTTTAAAGTCTCTGGTACAGTCTTGTATCTGCACCTGTTTTGGTCACGTATGGCGCCGAGGTAGGTAGCTATTGGGTGACTTGTTGACCAGGGAAAGTTTGAGGGTACCAACCCACGAGGAAGATCGCCAATGACTGACGAGGAGGGCAGCCATCAGAGAGGATTGGCGGCGTGTTGTGAAGCTTGCCACCAACACCTGAAGTGATGACCACCTGTCTCTGTCAAGAGTGATACCGTCATAGAAGAAGAAAAATGTGGACGCTTTAAAAGAGGACATATTGACATGAGCGGCTGTTTCTTCCTTCTCCATTTTTGTACGCGAAAAATTGATTACCGCCAAAAGCGGCCACTTTTAGCGTGAATCAATTTTTCGCGATTGTGCACGGACCCAACATTTGTGCATGGTTATTTAATAAATAGTACAAGTGTTTGCCAAGAAGTTACCCCGAAATTGTTTAAAATAAATTCGGTTTAGTAGCTAAAAATTAAAATCCATTGGCGTCGCTAGTTTGCCCTACCCGTCACCTTAACTAGGCGTAGTGTGATACCTACACGGTTGGATCCTATTCAATTAAGTTTTATTACTTTATTCCCTCCAAAGTGTTTAATACCATTTCTTATAATAATAATAATTCTCACAACATCTCATACATTGACCTGATTCCGTACTAAGTAGCTTAAGCACTTGTGTTACAGATATCAGACAACAGAGGAACAATTATATACTTAAATACATATTTTACACCCAGACACTGAACAAACACAAGTGTTCATCGCACGAATGTTTGTCCAGGGTGGGGATCGAACCCACGACCTTTGGCGTAAGAGGCAGGGTCACTACCAATTGGGCCATCCGATTGCGCCATTATATCTCCATAGACGCATGTTGTAACATCCGTGCACTCTCTAAGCCTTCTTTAGGGTCGATTTTCACTTTCCTACTCTCAATCCTCCAGAGACTGCGAAATAATAAAATATCAGTAATACCAGGCTGAAAGTTTTATTAAGAGTCCCAAGGATATCTTTAATCTCGGGATCTGTAAAAATAAACCAGCAAAGATATTCCTTCACATTCTATTCCGGCACGTGTACGACTTTGCCTTTTAATATTGCTTTCTTCGAAATGGATAGCATATTAGTAGGGTATATTTTCTTGTAAGGAAAATGATATTTCCATTGTGCTTAAGGTGACGGGTAGGGCACACTAGCGACACCAATCGATTTTAATTTTTAGCTTCTAAACCGGATCTATTTTAAACAATTTCCTGGTTACAACCTCTCGGCAAACACTTTTACTATTTATTATAAAAAAAAATATAAAAAAAATTAAATAACCATGCACACAAATGCGGACCCAACATTAGTACGCGAAAAATTTATTCACGCTAAAAGTGGCCGCTTATGGCGGTAATTAATTTTTCGCGGACATAATTATAATTTTTATGATTTTTTGTTTTGTTTTTTTTTTGTTGTATTTTTATATTATTTAATAAATAGTACAAGTGTTTTCCGAGAGGTTGTAACCCCGAAATTGTTTAAAATAGATCCTATTTAGTAGCTAGCAATTAAAAACGAATGGAGTCGCTATTTAGGGCTACCCGTCGCCTTAACTGTCATGTTCGAGGCATTCTCAAGTGTAAAATATGTCCGGGTAGTTCACAGAAGTCAGACTTCTAGTTTACCCTGTCTGTAGTGTCAGCGGAATATATAAACATAATATTTGGAGGGTGCTCTTGTTCTTTGGGGTTTTTATTTTATGTAATAGGTGGCAGAAGAGCAGACCGATCACCTGATGGTAAGCGATTGCCGCCGCCCATAGACACCCGCGACACCAGTGGAGTAATATGTGCGTTGCCAACCTTTAAACCCCCCTTTCCCCTTGATTTGGGCCTCACTCGCGCAGCGAAACACAACACAGTGCTGCTTCACGCCTCACAGAAGGCCGTGGTATCACTCTGGTCGAGCCGGCCCATTCATGCCGAAGCGTGGCTCCCACGGTTACGGGGTCCGTAGTCGACAAGGAACCATTATTTTATCGCTCTGTTTAGCTACTCAAATAGACAGATGGAAATGCGTTGCGTGGTGAGATGTGTCCCCGTGGGATAGCCACGCTTCGGCATGAATGTACCGGCTCGACCGGAGTAATACCACGACCGACCTATGATTGTGGTCAAGGGTTAGCTTATAGCTCATTAAAAAAATGTCTCATATTCGTTACAGAACTGCTTAGGGAATCGACTGAGATGCTTTGACCGCGGGAGAGCCACGCTTCGGCATGATCGGGCTGGCGGGAGTGATACCACGCCCTCACAGGAAACCGGCGTGAAGCAGCACTGTGCTGTATTTTGCTGCGTGGGTGAGGGTACCGGAGGCCCAATCCGGGGGAAAGGGGGTTTAAAGGTTGGCAGCGCACTTGTGACTCCACTGGCGTCGCGGGCGTCCAGGGGCGGCGGCAATTGGCAGATGATCTGTCTACCACCTATCAAATAAAAAAAGAGATCTCTCGTAAAAAAACCGAATTGTGGTTCTTTTGATTGTCTTTATTTTTAAGGTTTCTTCAATGGTGTAACTCGACGGATTTTGTTTCTGTCGGCCTGGATTTGAAGTCCTAATAGGATAAAGTTTTTTTTTGGTAAAGCCAATATTTACAATACACAATGTTTCTATCCGATCAGCTTATAACGGTACGGTTTACACATTTTAGCGTCTTTTTTATACAAATGTACGACTCGACATAATCATTACTTGGTTTTCTGTGACGTTGAAAAAGGTTAAAGCGAAGTCTTTCCAATGTCCATTTTACTACTTCGGTTTAGTTTTGTAGATACTCTAACCAGGTAACTGCATAGATAACTTAGTAATCCCATTTGACAGTGTTGCCAACGAATAATCTAGCTCCCCACCAGAGTCTACTCCTAAACCCACCAGAAAACCACTAACTTTATTTTTGGTCATTGGAAAAGAAAACAATGTAGGTAATATAATAGAATAAGATACATTTATTAGGTACGGAAATTAAATTTTGTATTAATATTACAAATAAAAAAGAAAACTTTTTAAATCAAGTTATTGAAATTATAATTAATTTAGCAATAAAATGTCATGTTCAGATGAATCGCTTTGGCGCGCACGAAAATCCACTGACTTGGCAACACTGCCATTTGAATATTTGAGATTACCAAGCTGTATTTATTCCTCCTATAGAAAGAAGTACATTTTTGTGTAGATTTGGCCGGTTTGAGTTTGGTAGATACACTCTGTGGTGCTTGTTAAAGTCTTGGGCCAAATCTATTTCCTATATTCTTCGCGTTTTCTTATGCGCTAGACAAAATTGCAGTGGTTAAACCATTGATTGTATGCTGGTCACATATCAATGCCACATCATCTTTTTCTTTCCACCTGATGGAAGGATGGTAGAGAAGTCAGTTTTGACCGTGGGAGAGCCACGCTTCGGCATGAATGGGCCGGCCTAACAGAAAACCGGCGTGAACCAGCATTGTGCTGTGTTTCGCTGCGGAGGCCCCCAATCCGGGGAAAGTGGGGTTTTAAGGTTGGTAACGCACTGTGTCCATGGACGGCGCCCATCGCTTACCTTCAGGTCTATCGTCTGCTCGTCTGCCACCTATCATATAAGCAAAAGGTCAAATCAAATCACCTCCTAAAATATTCCTCCGTCCGTATGATTATCTGTTTCTGTCTGGCACAAATAGTATCAGCTCGTAACAAGTATCGTGGCTCATGCATCGTAAATTAATAACAATTGAGTCTGCGTCTGGGCAAGCAAATTGATCGATTCATTGAATCACTGCCCTGGAATGTTATAAGGAGGGCTGCCACTGTTGCTGTATAATAATAGTTCGGGAATAGATTTTGTAACATGATCCGAGAAGCATTCGCTGGTAAACTATAGGGAATTGTTTAGTGTTCCATTTCTGTTGAGAAATCGACATTCAGAACCAACGGTATAATTCGTTCGGTTCACGAACACGTGCGTGGTCCATTGTTAGCTTGTAAGTGCTCTTAGCTTCACACTGAACTAGTGTTGGGCGTTAAAAGTTATAACTATTCAATTAACGTGTTATAATAAATTAACACAGTTATAAAAAAGTTAAAAAGAAAGGTACAAGTTATTTTTAAAAAAATATTTAAAAAGAAATACCATTTGTTATTTTTAACGAATACAATATATGACATTTTTTTTTATTTTTGCAATCAAAAGACCTCTCAATGATAGAAACGCCGTTGAAAGAATCACTTGATTCTCATTTAAAATACCTGAGATATCACAAGTTTAAAATCACATTATTTTGGGCAAACCCAAAACGCTCCATACAAATGGCTACTTAGATGTGACGTCACACCTAAGTATTTTGTATGCATTTCATTTGAATTTTGTATGGTAGCTATATCAAATGTTTCGTTTATGTCAATGGTTCTATTATAATAGTTGGTGCAAATTGTATGGGTTATTCAATGGTATAATTATTTTTTAATAATTTCATACTTTTAAAATGGACTTGCCCATGAATCTTTGAATGACCATAAAACCGGCTAGACGTTATATTTTTAATTGAGAATTTTTGCCATTGGCACATATTGACCTATATTTTGATAAAATATTTATATTTTGTAAAATCTTGAGCTTAGTCATATACCCTATTGTTCAATTGTTAACAAAGCTGTTAATTTTCACACAGTTGTTATTTTCAACGTCACAATAATTTTCACCCCCCATTTAAATTTATTATGAATAACAATTGGCATAACCGGTTATTTCTATTTGGGATCCCTTTAATTGGCATAATGTGTTTGGTCCTATAACGAAATTGGCATAATTATTATTTAGCATAATGCATTTATGCATTAATTGCGTGTGGTCCCCGGCAGAGTAGAATAGGCCACCCTCACTCTTACCGAGGTGTCGTAAAAGGCGACTAAGGTAAAACTGCTGGCATGATCATCAGCACCCAGAGAAGGAAAACTCTGCATTTATATCAAAACCCTCGCCAACCCGTCTGCCAAGCGTGGTGAGTATGGCAATTACCCCTCATGTGATTAAGGGAGGCCCGTGCCCCAGCAGTGGGGACTTAAATGGGCTGACGATGATGATGATCATATAGAGTAAAAGTAGGTTTAGGTGCGGCGGGGGTGGCCCTTGAGCCACCCGTAAGCCGCTTTTTAATCATGTTTATGCTTATTGCATTTATGCTAAAAATAGTTGTACTTATTAGTATTATACGAAATTATCATTAGTACTAATTACATTAGTCTAACTTATTTTATGCTTAAATTTTTTATGCTTCTTTTTAACATTTAACAATTAAAATAACACTTAAACCCAATACTACACTCAACCCTATACAGTGTTGAGTAAAAGGCTACGATGCTGAAGCATGCTCACCCAGAAGCGCCCTTTGAAAATTCGGACCAAAAGAGTGGTGGTGATGGTAAATGGATGGAAAAGCAAAGAACGGTCGATAAATAGATGGATGGATTTTGTAAAGATTGATATAATTAAAAGGGGGAGAGCCACGCTTCGTCATGAATGGGACGCCTCGACCGGAGTGAAGTAGCACTGTGCTGTTTCGCTACGTGAATACCGGAGGTCCAATCCGGGGGAAATTGGGGTTTAAGGTGACGGGTAGGGCACACTAGCGGCGCCAATCGATTTAAATTTTTAGCTACTAAACCGGATCTATTTTAAACAATTTCAGGGTTACCTCTCGGCAAACACTTATTCTATTTATTAAATAACCATGCACAAATGCGGACCCAACATTTGTACGCGAAAAATTGATTGGCCAAAAGTGGCCGCTTTTGGCGTGAATAAATTTTTCGCGTACCTACGCGATGGACTCAAAATTTTTGCATATGTATTTATATAAATAATATAGGTTGTTTAAAATAGATCAGGTTTAGTAGCTAAACATTAAAATCGACTGGCGTGCCCTAACCGTCTCATTAAACGTTGGCTGCGCACTTGTGACTCTACTAATGTCGCGGGTGTCCATGGGCGTCGGCAATCGCTTACCAACAGGTGATCCGTCTGCTAGTCTGCCACCTATCACATTAAAAAAAAAAGGGAATTGGATGGTTCTATGACGAATTTAAAGTAAAGTTATACCATTAGGCTATCATGTTTGTAAAAAATATTTCAACCACGTAGTAATTACATCATGTTTCACCCCTATAAACTTTGACAAATGAGCTATCCTATGCTATGAGGCATTGATTCTCTTCTAGGGCTGAAGAAAATGGCAACCTGATAAATTGACACAAGTCCAATCTCGTACGTTAGTGGATCGACCGCTGGGCTTGGTTCCTTCTACCTTAATATTAAGCTGTTTTTTTCTTTAGTCCAGGTAATTTGTAAGAACCTTCGACATCATAGTGGGAAATCGTAGGTACGGTCAGCATCAAAAGTAGCTTAACACTTTAGTACCATGTAACAATTTTAACGAACCCCTTGGAAACTGCCTATAACAGGCAGAACAGTTACTTTGACATGGTACTAAAGTGTTAAGCTACTTTTGATGCTGACCGTACTATACTTTTCCTCTATTTAAAGGGTTAATATTCGATATATATATATATTTTATATGAAAGGTGGCAGACGAGCAGACGGATCACCTGATGGTAAGCAATTTCGCCACCCATAGTCACCCGCAACACCAGTGGAGTCACAAGTGCGCTGCCAACCTTTTCCCCTTCCCCCCCTTTTCGATTGTAGAAATTTTACAGATTCATACACCGTGCTTTTTAAGCGTCTTACTCCCTTATCTAGAGCATTATACTGATGAAAACAAACATTTTTCCCCAAGGAACATAGAGTCTTATCTCAGAAAAGAAAACATCTTCCCATACCTAAGTAATCAGCTGATTGGTGCAAATTGTATGTGGAAGCAATTTTTTTTTTTTGAGATTAGATACTATGTTTTTTAAATTTTCGCGTTGCATTATAACTATAATTAATCAAGACTTGGAATTAAAACGATATTTATTATGTGATACAACATTGTGTACTCACATATTTTACTCGACGTTTCGGCTACGTATGTTTCTTGGGGAAAAATGTTTGTTGAATAGTTTTTTAGATTTTCGCGTTGCATTATAACTATAATGTATCAATACGGGGATTAACACGATATTAATTATGTGGAACAACATTGTGTACTCACATATTTGGCTCGACGTTTCGGCTACGTTACAGCAGCCGTGGTCACGAGCGGACTAGCGGACGAGCAGTCCGCTATATAGTCCGTATAGTTAAAAATGTTTGTTAACAGCAGATTAATTCCCTCGATAAAGGAGTAAGACGGTTAAAAAAGCACGGTGTATAATTGAAATGTACAATTAAGAATATCTGGTGACGCTGGTCGGCAGCCCTACAACGTCTAAAGGCATTGCTAATTAATATCGCTTTAGGAAGTGATAATTGGCAACAGAACTGTGGAAACTATGGAAACTGCTGCTTTCTTGGAGACAGAGCAGCCACTGTTCGAGAAAGCTTGGAGCTAATTGTTAAATAATTATTTGATCATGTTAAGGTACGGCCACACGCTTGGTAATCAACTGGCAACCAGCAAGCATGCCTAACATCGACTACTAACAGCCAAATGGTCAGGGATGATGGATCGTGGGAGAGTAATACCACGGTCTCACAGAAAACCTGCGTGAAGCAGCACTGTGCTGTGTTTCGCTTCGTGAGCGAGGGTACCGAAGACCCAACGGAAAGGAGGGTTAAATGGTCGACAGCGCACTCCACTGGTGGTGATCCGTCTTCTCGTCTGCCATACGTCACATAAAAAAAGAAAAAAACTTTTTGTACCTGTTGAGGATGGAATATGAGGCGTCTACCTAGCGTCAGTGGTAGCAGCACTATATGAAAAATAAGGGAACTCACCTAAGAGACGGGCAGCATTGAAACACACTGTTTCAGAGCACAACTTTATATTTTTCCAGAAAAAACACCCTATCTGACCCTATCACCATGACACTTAAAATCACACTAAAAAAAATATGAATATCAAAAGAAAAAGACGGTAAATTCAAATATATAAAATCCTTATAAAACTATAGATAATAAAAAAGAGGTCCATCGCCAACAGTACCTATGTCCCGACGAAGTGAAAAAAATCTAGGAAAAAACTTCGACTTTTTCGGCAGGAACCTCCCCTCGAAAAAAATTATGATTGTTCCCGACAGTAGGAAGACTCGTTCTGGTAACTATCAAAACCCAACACAAGCAGGTATCCCCTTGCTTAGCAAATATTTAGAATTACTCTAGATCGGCCAGGCCTATTCCTATCATAGTACCGATGATTCCTATGATGGAAGCCTTTGCCCTGCCGTGGGACAATAAATATGTACATTAGCTGATTTACTCTGGATTGACGTTTGGAAAACATTGGCATACAGAAACGCCCATCTACAGGTTCGTGTATGTTATTTGTGCTTGCTCTTTTCGGTTGTTTGCCAAACGTATGGCTGTGCCTTTACCGTCCGTATACAGCAGTTGAACGATTCAAAAGTGGACCGCGAGGCTCGGTACAAGTAACAATGAAATTGTCCATGATGAATTAGCAGCTATTTATCAACATTCGAAAGCAACCCAAAAAGTTCCCGAAGTGCCTTCGCCACGTGAACAGAAGATGTTTATTATGTCATTCAGGTCAGCTGGCGTCGCTCTAATAAGCCTAATAGCAAGAAAAGATAGGAAATTCCCATAAGAAACAAACGCCGGGTCTCGCCGAATCGGCGCCGTGGGCTGGCATTTACGAGTTCATTTGCCGAAGTTACACAGTATATATATTACTAGTTATGGAATATGATATTATGTCTTACAAAGGTCATTGGCAGAAGGGCAGATACCCTGGGGAAATCGAGATGAGGGATGGTACCTACGCCGGTGCGGGAAGGAAGAATGTAGCCAGGCCGTTTTCCGAGGGTTAGCCATGGTTTGGCACAAATGGGTCGGATGACCGTAGTCATAGCACGGACTAACAGACAACCGACGTGAAGTAGCGGTTGGTCTGCGTTAAACTGAGTGAACCCAACCCAGCGGGAAGTAAAGGTTGCTAGCACACTTCTGACTCAACTGGTTTTGCAGTTGTCAATGGGCATCGGCAATCGCTTACCATCAGGTGATCCGTCTGCCATCTAACACATAAAAACCTTCCTGAATGTTACAAGTTACACACAATTTGACCACAAAGCGGTACTTACTTGATGAAATGGCATATTGCCCGGTTGCGTTTGCGGATGGAGCCCGGGGTACGCTTAGACCATGATTCAGGATCTTTGGAGTCTGGTGAAGATGTGAAGCGACTGTCGTCTGATCTTCGCAACCCTTTACAGCAGGGGAACCATACAAGAAGCTTGGTGTATGTCTTGCTACTGTACTGTTTATGCTGTGACTAGGAGTGGACGAAAACAATAGACTGATGTGTTTCTGTTTTCTAGGTCAACACGGTACGGTCTGTGTTTTTGTGTCGGTGATCCTATTTTAGGTAACCCCTAATATTAACTGTATAGTCTTAAACATGTGACTTGATTCGAATGACAGCCATTGGTGTTGTAGAAAAAATATCTTTTGTTTAAAGTAATAGAAATCTATGGAATGAAACTTGGTGGAATTGACTGTGGTAGAGCCACGTCTCGGCATGAATGGGCCGGCTCGACCGGAGTGATACCACGGCCTCACAGAAAATCGGCGTGAAGCAGCAATGTGCTGCGTGATTGAGGATACCGGAGGCCTAATCCATAAGAAAGAGGGGTTTAAAGGTTGGCAGCGCACTTGTGACTCGACTGGTGTCGCGGGTGTCTATGGGCGGCGGCAATCGCTTACCATCAGGCGATCGGTCTTAGTGGATATAAGAAAATGCGCCTCCGGATCAAGAGGTCGTAGATTTTAATCCGAGCACGCATATATGGATATAAAGTAAAAAAAGTAAAGCATCAGCCTATATAGGTACTGTGCCACTGCAGGGCAAAGGCCTCCATCATAGAAATCAAGTTATCGCTACTACAATGGGATTAGGCTTAATCACCACGCTTGCCTAATGCGGATTGGTAATATGGATATGTGTGCGTATTTTTACCATTAAGTGCGATGGCGAGGGAAATATCGTGAGGAAAGTAAACCTGCATGTTTCGGAAAGTTTCTCAAACTGCCGATACTTACAATTGTTGAGATTATGATTCTGATGGCTTAATTTGCCGTCCCGTAATGAACGATATTATACCTGTCACAAGGAAGACACACAGCGCGTGTGAAAGAGTGGGAAACTCCGACTCGGTCGTAACGCTTTTTTTACTAGGCCCTCTGAACTGAAAGTGTAAAATTGCGGTTCAATTGGTTTGGTTTCAAGGTCAGATGGCAGTCGCTTCATTGTAATTACCAGACTCCACAAATTCTGAATCCAGGTGTAAGTGGGCTCTGGAGCGATGGACTTGGATGGAAATGAGAATGATACGCTGAGATGAATGAATGAATGAATGAATATTATTGCGCACATGAACATAGGCATATTAAATTCAATGCCTCTGATTATAGATGAACCTTTTGTAATATTTTTCTTCTGACCTGTAGGATTGAGAAATCTTCTAATGGTTGAAATACATAACGACTGTTTAAGAGACTGAGTTGCTACGACACAATAGCACAACAAATATATACCCTATTGTGCTAAGACTCAACCGATCCTGCAGACAAGCTGTGTAAACAGTTTGGCAGGAAAAGTATAATTTGTAAACTAAATTTGTAAGTTTAATAATAAATACATAAATAAATAAATAAACAATAGTCCTCTTATTCTTACAGACAGACAGACTCTTTCTCCAGAAGGCGCTAAGCTTCAACTTGCCATGAAAGGTTAGCTTTTGTGTCATGACAAAAAAGGTTCCGAAACCGTCAAATCTTGTGGGATTTATATTCCTTCAGTCCAGTTTAGAGCTTATCTAGTCGTTAAAAAGTTATTTATCAGCCTAGAAACTCTCCCACTGCGGGGCTAAGGCCTCCATCATAAAATTCAAGCCATCGCTACTATGGGATTATGCTTAATCACCACGATTGCCTAATGCGGATTGGTGATCACAAACCCGAGCTATGTTCGAAGAACTCAAATCATACTTTTTGCTCGACCCGGGAATCTAACCCAGGACCACGAGATCATGACCCGAAACTTAAACCATTAGACAGGCCACAGCTCAACAGCTTGTCGTATTTTATTGGTTTCCCCTTTTATTTTATATTGTGCTGCAAGTTTTATATAAGATCCGTCTTCAGGTTAATTTTGAAATTTAATCCACTTAGGTACCTAACAGAGTTTAATAATGTATTTTTCTTGTGCACTATGTTTTTTTCTAATAGAGCTTTACTCGCCACTGAACAGTCACTACATACTATACTAATATTATAAATAAGAAAGTGTGTGTGTGTGTGTATATCTGTCTGTCTGTTTGTCAGTACGTCATTCACGACAAAACGGAGCGACGGATTATTGGGTTTATGGGAGTCAATAATAAACTTATTTACTATTACTTAACGATATGTTTATTAATCGTTTATAGGGGAGAACGATTGTTAACATAATGAGCAGAGTCTACAAACGACAACATACGAGTATGGATACGACTGGACTCATAGAGTCATACGACTGAACTGACAGAGTCATCCCTCAGGATTCAACCTCGAAATATTCGTATAATGAACCTTATTAACAAGTCAACAAGAGGGACTCTATTACTATGCAATTAAGTACAGATTAGCATGGGACGAGTTGTAAGTTATTTTTGATGTTATCCAACACGGATTGATGTGATCTTTTAAGTGGAGATAGTTGAAGGGATGGAGAGTGACACACTTTTTGTTTCTTTCTAATGCGAGCGATGCCTCGGGCAAAAGCTAAAGGATGGACGGCCCTAAGTGAAAGGATGGACGGACGGAGCTATAGCGCAAGCTTCTTATCTGTTGAGAAGTCAGACGGCAGTCACTCGGACAATTAGCAAATAAGCCAAAGATTTCCATGGTTCGTACAAGAAAAGCCACCTTGACTCCACTTCCTCAGCAAGTCCCGCACATAGTATTGATGAACACAACAATAGTTCACAAATCACAGTGTCACTGCACACATTAGCAGCCGGCGACGGGTGCGGTGACGTCACGGCATTGTGGCCTATTCAAGCACCATTGCTATAGCTAGCTCGATAGTTACTCTTTGTCATTGAATTGGTATGGAGCTAGCGTGGTGGAATTGTTTAGCCAATTTGTATGTAGAAGCCAATCAAATATAAACTGACTGATTGTATTATTTGACTAGCATAAGAATTGTATTAAGTCACCACACCAGGGGAGGAAGAGAACCTCCCTTCCCACCATGCTCCTTCTCGATAAGCAGTGACCGTTCGTTTTTTTTATGAGATGGGGGCAGACGAGCATTCGATTCACCTGATAGTAAGCTTGCACGTGCAACACCAGAAAAGGCGCGAGAGAGTCAAGTGAGTCTCTTAAAAGGAATACGCTCTTTTGTGAAGTTTGCATTCGTTCAGAAACAACGCCGACGATAGTTCATTGAACAGTTTTGTCGTAAGTCGCCGAAAGTTTCCTGAGAAACGCACAGTTTAGTTTTGCTTCCAACATTTGAAATAAAGTCACTCTAAACTTGGCTTATTATGATAACGTAAGAAAAACTGGCAATTACTCTGAAATTGGCGTAAAAGAATTTGCACATATAGGAAAGCAGCAGAGAAATTGAAACGCTTAAGTTGCCGCGCATATACAAACATTCAAACAACAACTTAGTAACACAAATAAACTCTGCAACTCGAGCCCAGAGGATCCAAGGGAAACTCGTAAAATGTTCCGAGCAAACATACGGGCAGGGCTACCAACTCCTAAAAAAGTTTGCGCGCCTAAGATAAAGATTTTTAAATTTATGAAAAATCCAAAATAATTCTATACCTATTGAGTAACTAAAGGCCCGCACTCACTTTGTTTCAGGGCTTCATTTTGCACTTTGACATGGAGAGTGAAAACTATTTTTTCTTCTTTTTAGAGTATGACATCCCGAACGCGGCCCGAACAGACTATTTTTATACCAACATTGTTGTTTCCCCGTTTTAACGCCCTTTAGGGGTGAGTTTCAAGTTTCTAACTCTTCTAGTTTAGGCCCTGAGTTGATAGATCAGTTAGTGAGTCAGCTTTCGCTTATATAGATTTAGATTGCTGCCACATGGCGAAGCGTCCCCTAGCGACAGCAAGCAGTCTCGCTCACCCGCCTGTTCTTTGAACCTTTTTACAACGTTATACATAGTATAGTAGGCTACTATAGTTTGAAAAAGTTTAGTCATTTATGCTCTTTGGTAAATTTTCTTAATTCGGAATTGTCAAACGATCTTATTCTTCTTGCCATGTATTTGTTAAGTTTTTATTTTTAGCAGAGTAGCTATTTTAGATTTGATTTTCGATGTTTAACATTTGGTTGGATGTATTTATTAAGTCCCTAAAATAGTCTTCTCTTTTTCTTATTGAGTGATCGTGAGTCCATATTTCCATAATAACTAATAATCTCTTTTATGTTCACCATCATTCTTCACATTTACGTGCAATAAATTATTGAGTATTGAGTCCTATTTATTTTTGCCTTGAAATAGCCCAGAACCCAGATTTGCGTCTTAGATTCATACTAATAGTAATAAATAATATTTATTTCTCTTCACAATTTATCAATTGCAATACGGTCGTTACAATAGGGAGAACTTATAAACTAAAATCATGGCCAACAAAAGTCCTTAGTTGGCAACCCTGGAGAAAACATACTGGTGCATTTCCCCCCTGAGTTACGCCGACTGCGAGATGATACAGTGTCTGGCGGAAGGCCAGGCAGGTAAACAATAATAACAACCTTGAGCCTTAAATCAGGGGAATAAGGCTCATTGAGAGCAGACATATTTGTTACTTCGACTCGCATTTATGACTTGACGACTTGCTGTTTGATGGGTTGCGTCAATGACGTCATTTTGGGAGTTGTATGGATGGTACTAATCTAATTGGGAAAATAATAGTATGGTTGAATTTGTAATCTATAATTTACTTAGTGGTGGCTACATTTAAACTTTAAATTGAATACGGCTTTAACAATTATTTAATAGTAAAATATTTTGATACTGAAATACACTTACTTATTTATACTACTTATTTTTTGTTTATGATGATTACCAGACTCGTAGTCTGTGATTGAAGCACCTGGAAGATGTTTCGAAGCAAACACTGCAATTTTCTAGATCAAAAGAGAATTGATCACAATTTATTCTCAGTTCTCACCAAGCATTTGACAATTTAGTGTGTTTGCCGATTAGATCACTTCCATGGGTTTTTTGCTGTCTTTTTAGTCCTTACATCTTCAGCTCAGCATCCTATTGTGCAATACATGATATCATTAGCAGCCGCCCACTCGTCCACTCTCAAAGCATTGCGGCGTGATTGACGGGACCTCTGTAGGCCACGACCTTAATTGACCAATTGACGCTCTGGTCCTGACGTCTAAGGACAGATGATGTCTTTGTCCTAGTATCTCTCGGGTTTTCTTTTTGGGATCGATATTTAATGGACACAATAACGTCATCCAAATACACCACTGGCCTGTACTTATTATATTGGGATGTCATAAGGGATATGAGTATATACCCTAGGTCCGTGGTCGTCACACTTTACTAGGCCAAAGGCCACACGTAATAATGCGAATGCCAGCGCCGGACCGCAGGCCCATCAGGTAGGTCCATCTCTTCAGCTGAAGGTCACCTGAAGCTCATCTATATGTATGTAAGGTCGATGCAGCAGAACAGGATATTTCAGACTGCAGCTGTGTAAGACCTTTGTGGCAACCTACTGTGAAAGGACCTTGCGGTGAAAGAGAAGAGACGACGCTATGGCTATACCTATGGCCCTAGAACGATTCCAAGCAGCATACATTTTCAACCACTAACCAACTAGCAGTTAATATTTAAGAACGCAAACACGAGTAGGTACACATTTTCTTACTATCAAATCCCAATGGATTAATATTTAGATCGGAACATCAAGGGATTAGGCGCAGGACATACACACAAATATATCTTTTGAAAAGATAATTCTATAGTCTTCTTATAAATCTATTTCTCTTCACCTTCTATTCACACTTATTACATGTCATTTATTATCATATAATATGCTTTAATTGTTCTTTAACCTTGCACTGTGCTGGACTTGAAAGAAAGAAAAAACATTTATTGACCATCACAACATTCACAGCACGGAGAGCAACATGAAAGATCAGATGAGAACAGAGAACAAGTTTACAGTATTACAATACGCGTACGATAGGCACACAAGACACGACATGGATACAAAGAAGATAAGTAGCAGATATACAAGCAGAGGTGTGAGTGTGTGTGGTCAATCAGGTCCCAACCTCAGCATTTGCTGCTACGGCATTATCTGCGATGCCGCAGCAGCGCTGGTGTCCTGGTGGAAACTGGTTGCGAGTGTGTTAGGTAAGTGAATCTAGAAATGGGAATACAATATATAATATCCTCCAACCGATTACGGCTACGGCGGCCAATCTCAGCGATCAGCCACTTACGCAGGATATATATAGTGCTCAAGTGTATGCGCAAACGCAAGTGCACTCTCTATTCCCTTACCCTCATATTCCGATGGGACACTATTGTGACACTACCGGAGAGAAATCGGGCGCAGGACCAACGGCTTAACGTCCTTTCCGAGGCACGGGGGTACAAGACCGCCAACATCCAGATTCCGGGCTGCTACTAAGACTTTCTTATCGAAAACATAGGTACAACTTTTTGGCCCGACCCGGGGGTCGAACCCGGGATCTCTTGCGCAGCCGTCGCTTTAAAGTGCGACCCACAAGGAAACCACTGCATCACTGAGGCAGTCAGACAATATATATAGTGTAGGTGCGAATAGATATATTACATACTAAAAGAAGTTATGTTTGTATGCTAGGTCTGCTAGTCATTCACACTTATTATATGTCATTATCATATAACATGGTTCGGTTGTTCTTTAACCTTGCACTGTGCTGGATTGGTACTACTTATGTTATTTCGCCTCAATCCTCAATGGACTAATCTCCCAGCTAATACACATTTAATTTCCCGCTCCACATGTGACCATTTTCTCAGTAAACACGCAAAGTTTCTGAGAAACAATTTTGACCAATCAAACGCTCATTTAGACGCTGTTTCTCCAATTAAATTCAACGATAAAAAATCCACTGTATTGCTACAGTTAAGTGTACAATGAATATATGTTTTGCGACATTGTTCTGCCAAGGATAAGGTCCCATTCAATTGTGTGGTGGAAATTATGGGTACGTGTTTGATGGATGTTGAATGAATGTGTGTGTACGGGTTGGAGGAATGAATTGTAGTCACTTTAGGCAATTATTGACACACTTGCATTCATTTAGGGAAGTAGAACGTGGGATGGATATAAGTAAGTAAGTAAGTAAACATTTATTGACCACATAAAAGATTTACATACACAGGACACAAAACATAAGCATATGGAGATTGCACAGTAATACATTGGAAAAAATATTAAACAAAGACAAAAAAATAAATAATAATAAGTTAATATATAAACCAGTGACCAAGGAAGAAGAAAAGGAACAAAGTGAAGTGGTCAACAAGGTCCAAGCTCAGCATGTGCTGCAGCGGTTTGCTGCCGCTGCCGCGCTGGTTTTCAGTTTGGACCTTGAGTGACTGGGGAAATCTAACAAGGAATGCGAGAATTAATCAAAGATAACAAAAAGAAAAGACGAAAAGAACGAGGATACAAGAAAGCGGTAGTAATTTTCTATACATATTATAATACAGTGATACAGTGATTGGCAGACCGCGCGCCGAGTGTGCAGCGCGAACGGGATGTGACCGATCGTGTGATATGGTCTTTCATGATTGTCTTTCGTTTCGATTTTCGTCGTCTTTGCATGTCTTCAAGAAAAGTTAAACAACATACTTAGTGTACCTACTATTTAACTTTTCTTATTTGCTGCTAAGTGATCCAAGATTTGTGTTTCTATTTCTCCTCATCCTCATCTTAGCGTGTAATTCCCAGTTGCGTCCAAAGCTGTCGCTCTGGAGCCCGGAGTACGCTCGGACCATGATTCTTGTTTGGGGAGTCTGGTAATTACAAAGCCTACCCTTCGAAGTCTGACCTTCGCAATCCTTTAACAGGGGAACCAGACCAACTTAATCATGTTTACACGTTTCAGAAACTATCCGAGACGTGCAGGTTTCCTCACGATGTTTTCCTTCACCGTCGAGCTAATAGTAGAAAACAAAGATTTGAAAAATCAAGGTGCATGCTCGTATTCAAACCCGGTCCCCCCGCGTTGAAGGCGCGAACCACTGAGCTACCATTGCTCCCTAATTTGTGTTTCTATTTCTCTCCGAAAATAATGGATGAAATAAAATCGTCGGTAACAATAAAAAAAAAAACCGGCCAAGTGCGAGTCGGACTCGCTCATGAAGGGTTCCGTAGCAGCAAATAAGATATATGGAAGGTAAATTGCGGTTTACGGTTTATAACGTATTAAAAAAAACTACTTACTAGATCTAGTCCAAACCAATTTTCGTTGTTAATTTACCACTTTGGGAGCGTCTCTTGCGCAAAGTATTGTGTTTAGAAAAAAAATGATGTTAAAAACCTAAACATCATTTTTAAATACCTATTCATAGATACCCCACACGTATAGGTTTGATGATCAAGTATGGTATATATATTTTTATTTTTTTTCAATTTTTGTGTAAAAATCGTAATGCGGTTAACAAAATACATCTATTTACCAAGTTTCAATAGTATAGTTCTTATAGTTTCGGAGTAAAGTGGCTGTGACATACTGACGGACGACGGACAGACATGACGAATCTATAAGGGTTCCGTTTTTTGCCATTTGGCTACGGAACCCTAAATAGATTAAATAACATCGGCATCAATTCGATATCCTCCGAAAATAAGTAAAGATTGCGAAGCCTCTCAAAGATCTCAGAATCAGTGGTTCAAGCAAAAAGCTCTGTTTGTGACTTACAAGGACAAAACAAAATCTAACTAGATAAATGTGGTAGTTTAAGTAAAAACGACTGTGAGTATACATTAACTATTCCAGTCTCCCGATTTGTTACGCCCAGTTACGCCACCTGGATATTATAATGGATACTTGCACAAGATTTTTTTTAAATTATGACTTAATTTTAATTTCTGTTACCTTGTATTAAGTAAACAATTCGCAAGTATCTCGTTTCCCACGTGTGCTGACCGCTGTTGATCTACGCGTCCATTGTTCGTGCGCGGGCGCCGCTCTGCAGATGCCGCGCAGTGTTGATTTGTATGAGATTTATGGAACCATGCAATCCATGGACATCGGTGGGATTGAATGAGTCGTATTTCTAAAGTAACCTATAAAGTTGTGACTTGTGATGCTACAGTAGCTAGGTTTTTTGTTTAGCTATAGTTGCCTATACTATAACTTATATTGAAATGTGCACACTTACGCGTATACTAATAATTTTGTGCCATAAACCGAGTTCTTCTTTGAGAGCCTCTTCACTTCTGAAGCTTGGCCGTCAACTTTCCGAAATCCTCTCTGTTCATTGCGAGACGAAACAGCCGTTTCACAAATGCGATCCTACTCCCTTATATTACACAGCCACAACTTTTTCCTTCTTACAACGCGTCGTCTCCCCTCTATTTTATCCATCATGATGAGTTGAAGCAACTTGTACCTCTCATGCCTAAGTATGTGACCTAGGTATGCGATTTTCCGCTTTTTGATGGCATTTATAAAGTTACGGGTCATGACGAGTACCGAGTTACCTAGTGCAAAATTTTTGTCTGTCATTACAAGCTGCATTTAGCTTCTAAAAAGCGGCTAAATCGCCTATGCTAAAAATTGCGTGTGTGCTGTGGCTCTTAAAGTTGCTAAACAGTACATAGTAAGGTTTCCTATGACCGCGAACATATTAAACAGTGGTCTGCCATTGCAACAGCCCTATTGACTAAAGTACCTACAGCAAACGCGGGTATCGGCCTAGTCCTCCGCCATCCATGATATCCTCCTCTGTATTAACCCTGATTGTACTATGACCACTGATGATCACTGTGCCTGTTGTAACTAACCACGTGCCCTGTCCTTTCATCCAATTTCGATTTTCAACAATCACTGATGAATGTTACTTATCGAACTATTTATTCAAAATCATATTTTATTTATTTCATTAGTTCGAGTTGATTTATCGGTATGTAAAATAATGAGCCCCAATTATTTCCTATTATCGAATTCTGTACTTTTTACGTTATTGATGACTTTTATTTATGTCTCTGATTTGACTGACAGGTTAGGTAAATTTGAAATTGGCGCTTTGTCTATATTTTTATAAAATATTTGTTAACAATAAACTGTTGTTATCTTAACACATTTCAAGGATACTTCACATCTAGATATTTGATATCCAGATAGATCTCATTTTAAGAAGTAGTTATGTTCATATTGTTATGTGAATGTCTAACTAAATGATGATCATTCGGACGACGAATCGTTCAGAGCTTCGTATATTCTTCTGCGCTTTTATCTACACACTTTACTTTATGTTACCTACTAAGATGTACAGTGGCGGACAGGTCAAGCTATACAAAACTGTCAAATTTCCTCAATCGATTTCGAACTCAATGTGTAACAATATAAGGTTTATAATCGAATGAAGAAATTTGACAGTTTTGTATAGCTTGATGTGTCCGCCACTGTACTTCGGTTTGCCTGCAGCAGTATTTCCTGACGGTTATCAATTATGGAACTTAGACAGACGGATGTACTACTTCTTTAAAGACCGACAAGTTATTACCGACTTCTCTGATCTCACGGATGTTCATTGGCGGCGGTGATCACGTACCTTCAGGTTCTTGATAGATCCCTCGGTCCAAAGTCTTGGGCCTACGTTTACTATCCGATTCTCCATCATTCAACCAATACTAAAGTAACGTTTTCTCCCTCTTTCCAGGTGGTGAAGGACGAGCGGCAAGATGCCGGAGGGCGTGGCCAAGGAGGGCAAGGAGGAGAAGGCGAAGCCCAAGAAGGAGTCCTCGCCCAAGCGCCGGCCCGGGAACCTCGCCAAGATCAAGGTCGAGCTGCTGGATGGCTCCACCATGGATCTGGAGGCTGACGTAAGTTTTGTTTAAGTTAGATATAATAAAACTCATCTCACTGCAGTGAACATAGGTTGCCAAGATGCAGAAGAGGCCGAATGAGACACTATAAAAAGCATTGCTGCCCATTGCCACTTGAGGTATGCAATTCTTTGTGCTATGTCTTTGACCTTGGTTCTCCTGCGGATCTCATGATTTCTGATACGATCACGCAAGGAGATACCGAGCATAGTCCTTACCTTGGCTCTCTGGGTGACTTTGAGCCTTCTTGTAATACAACATTCAATTATTCAACAGGGATTAGGCACTGACTCAGTTACACCTTTTTTCGAGTGTACTGTTGTAAGTGTATGAAGTTTGGAGGTTTTTAAGCTAAAACTCTCTTATTATATTCCTTGAAAAAATGTTGTGCGTGTAATGCAGGACTTACTAAAATTCTGGAGCCTAAAGATCAATATATTTTTACTGCAAGCATTATTGTCTACAGGGCTAATAAATAACAGACCAAATACCACAGAACCAAAAAAGGAACAATATTCACAACTAAAGCGTTAAAGTTCAAGGTTATACCACCGCATGTCCTCATCGTCCCCTGGGGAGGGAAACCAGGTCAAGCTTGCCGGGAACGATGCCAAGTCACACGAGATACCGCGGCGAGTACCCTGCACGGTGCGTTTAGAATACATCCAACTGACAGCCTGTCTGTAGTAAGAGGCGACTAAACAGGATTTCGGAGTACATGAGCGTGCCCACTGCTGGGGATATGTGGGCCAGACAATTGCCAGATGATCGGGAATTGACGGGGTTCTCCCGACTTTTTCTATGCTACCCCAACTTTCGACAAAGTAAAAAACCTAAAAAAAAAATCGAGGAATCTCTGGAACCTTTACGCCACGGGACCTGCGAAATTTATCTTTTTTATATTATTTTTTATGCTAGAGGTGGACAAACGAGCAAGCGAGTCACCTGATGGAAAGTAATCAACGCCGCCCATGAACACCCGCGAAATCAGAGAGGTCGCGAATGTGTTTCCGGCCTTTATTGTTGATCTGATCCGATTTCTCCCGACAAAAGTACTAAAATCCCAAGAAAATGTTAACTGCTCCCGACATTAGGAAGATTCGATCTGACAACTCATACTGTTTCTAGAATCTCATATGGCTCTTGAGAACTCTTGAGCATATGAGATCGACGTACCTAGAGATGAGATGAGGGGAAACTCCTGGAATGTGTTTGGTCGTAGCATAATATTTCACATCCTGGGCTTTCTCTTTTTGACAGAGAACCCCCGGAACGCACCAGTCAGATGTAAAAACCTGATGCCAGGTTTGAGTGAAGCTGATTGGCTCAGTCCCTACCGTGAAAATCCTACCGTGAGTGTACATTGACACCCAAGGGGGTTTTGTTTAGGGTTAGGTTAGGTTTCACTCGCCACCATTTTGCCACGTCTGACAAGGTGACCCATGATGGTTTTCCTGGGAAAAAATGGTACGATGTAGCTGTTTTTCTGGAGATATCCTTACTTTGGGATCAGGTCTTTCGATTTGTTTTATTGGTGTCGCAGAAATGTATATACTTATCCAATAAATATGAGACGGCAAAAACCTGTTTATGTTGTGTACAACACTAAACATTTATAAAGGACTAAGCTAACAAATTGCCGTTTTAAAATGTATTTCTACATCGATTCGTTGGGTAACCTTGAAAGGGTCGCGGTAGATCGATACACAGACAGGACTTAAATGTCTTATCAACTAAGTTGATGGATGTGATGTCAATTGTGACTGCTAAACTAGAATGCTAAACTAGTTGGCTAGAAAATATAAGATCCTAGAAAAACTCATAACAGAATAGATCTTAAAGAATTGAGAACCTCTGTTTTTTGAAGTCGGTTAAAAACTAACAACTGGTAATCTCAAAATTTTAATATATATATACAGTTCACTCTTATTTCCCTTTTTCAATATTGCACCACCTACCCCTCCTCTACTATCAAATGTGACACAGGGCGGTGCCAATCAGGGGCAGACGTGTCACTTATCAAGTGAGTGATCGATTGGTCCTGTCACTTCTTTAATCGGTAAATTTCTTGCTATCTGTTGCCCCCTGCGAACTTTGTTCGATGGTGCAAAGAAGAGAAAAGTGCAAAGAAGGTAGGGCACACTAGCGACGCCAATTGATTTTAATTTTTAGCTACTAAACCGGATCGGGGGGTGGGGGGAGTCCGTTTTGTTCGCGAAAAATTTATTCACGCCAAAAGCGGCCACTTTTGGCGTGAATCAATTTTTCGCATACGCGTTGGACCCAACATTTGTTCACGGTTATTTAATAAATAGTATAAGTGTTTGCCTAGAGGTTGTGACCCCGAAATTATTTAAAATAGATCCGGTTTAGTACCTAAAAATTTAAATCCATTGTCGTCGCTAGTATGCCCTACCCGTCACTCACCTTAATGTAAACCGGAAAAACAAAACCTGCGCGATCCAACCGACTCCCAGCCCCTTCAGAACTAGGCCGGGCTACTAGTTTTCTATAAAGAAGTTTGTACTTTACCTTATTTTAATGTTCTTCTCATAAATACTTGCAACAAAAACTTCATTCAAAAACCGATATTTGCGATCCTAAACCTCCACATAATCTAAAAATATCATTAATTAATTAAAATGTACAGCGTGTTTCTATATATAGACACATTAGTATTTAGTTAATTCCCTCCTCATTTGTTGTGATCACAAGTACTTTTATACGTGAGGTGGTGAACTAATCGCTCACGATAATTAGGGTCAAGTTACCAGGATTTGTAAGAGGACACTCACTCCGTAGAACAACGACAAAAAACAAAAATAATCTTCCTAAAAGATGTGATCTTGAAGCAAAGCTTGAAGATGAAGGATGTCAGTTTGTCAGTTAATAATATTTGTTTGTAGACAATCACTTGTAGCTAGCAAATGGTTACTCAAACTGAGAATACCCACAATCGCCAAGATATGTATTCTAAACGTGTATCTATATTACTATATTTAATTATGACGACCCGTTTGGAACAGTGGTAGTGAACGCTGCCTTTGGCCCAAGGGTTGCGGGTTCGATCCCCGCACAGTACAAACATTTGTGTGCATGAACATGTCTGTTTGTATTGGTCTGGGTGTTTCTATGTATTATACGTATGTATTTACAAAAGAAAAGTATTATATGTATATATTTGTAATTCCGCTGTTGGTTCTGATGTCCGTAACACAGGTGCTTGAGCTACCTATCCTCGGAGTCAGATCAATGTATGTGATGTTGTGAAATATTTATTTATTTATTTATAACTATGATTCAGTTGGTAGCACATTTTCATTACGTCAGACGGCAATCGCTTCATTCTGATTGCCAGTCTTTCCCTACCCTGGATTCTAGATTACTGAGATCATGATAACTCGTGGCTTCTGTTACCATTATATCAGGAACGCTGTCTCCCTCATCTACATCATAATTTTAGCCATTATATGTCCTCTGCTGGACATAGACCTCCAATGATCTCCACACTAATCGCTCCTGTGCCGCCCGCATTCAAGGTATTCCCGTGATCTTCACCAGATCGTCGGTCTATCTTGTGGGGCGCCTGCCCCGGCTTTGACCTCCCATACGCGGCCTCTACTCGAGGACCCTTCTGCCCCAAAGGCCGTCTGTGACAATGTGATGTGAATGTGACGTCTTTGACAATGGCACATTGCGTCTCCTCGCAATGTGCCATTCCCATTGCCATTGTAATAATAATAATAATAATGATTCTCACAACATCTCTTAAGTTCACCTGATTCCGTACTAAGTAGCTTAAGCACTTGTGTTACAGATATCAGACAACAGAGGAACACAAATATATACTTAAATACATATATTATGACGACCCGATTGGAACAGTGGTAGTGCACGCTGCCTCTGAAACAAGGGTTGCGGGTTCGATCCCCGCACAGTACAAACATTTGTGTGCATGAACATGTTTGTTTGTATTGGTCTGGGTGTTTGCTATGTATTATAAGTATGTATTTACAAAAGAAAAGTATTATATGTATATATTTGTAATCCCCCTGTTGATTCTGATATCCGTATCACAGGTGCTTGAGCTACCTAACTCGGAGTCAGATCAATGTATGTGATGTTGTGAAATATTAATATTACACCCAGACACTGAACAAACACAAGTGTTCATCGCACGAATGTTTGTCCAGGGTGGGGATCGAACCCACGACCTTTGACGTAAGAGTCCATTTGTCCATTGTCTCCATAGGGAGATACATAACAGATAGCTGTTGGTTATAGTTTGCTAACTAATTTTGTAAATTGTTTTCAGTTCTAATTTGTAACGTAGTTCTATTATATTTTGGGTACTAATTAAACAAGCTTCTTTTTAATAGCATTATTCGCCTCAGAAAATATATGTTACCTTCTAAATTACTAAGTCGGCCACAACCAATGCGCGTCTGAATAATAGTATCTCAGACACTAGTTATCTTATATGTAAGCCACTGTAAATATAACTCAGCATAGTGGTTATTTTTTAGCATCTAAATTTGTGGTATGAATTCAAATAGGAAGCTTCTAAAGTATTAATATATGACACCAAAATAGTAAGAATATTAGCCTCTAATTGCATAATTTAGTATGAATAAAATGTAACTCATCCTACATTAATCGATTGTTAAATGTACCTAAAATTGTTATCAAATAGTATAATTAAAGCCACTACATTTATTATTATGTATTACACATGAACTATTAAGGACAGTCAGCCAGAGCGATGGTAGCCTAGTGGTTTAGAACGCGCCCTCCATGCGGAGGGTCGATTTCTCTAGATTTTTCAAATCTATGTGCATATTTCTATATTTACCTCGGCGGTGAAGGAAAACATCGTGAGGAAACCTGCTCGTTTGGGATAGTTTCAGAAGCCTGTAACCATGATTCAGTTGGTCTTGTTCCTCTGTCAAAGGGTTGCGAAGGTCAGACGGCAGTCGCTTCATTGTAATTACCAGGCTCCCCAAATCCTGAATCATGATCAAAGCGTACCCTGGGCTCCAAAGCCCAGCTTTGGACTCAACCGGGAATTATACGCAAATATGAAGAAGAACTATGAAGGACAGTCATAGTAAAACCATTTATTTATGCAAATCAGTTTGTGTATTAATATGTGTAACAAGTACAATCATTTATAGAAAAGTAATTAATAAACATTAACACGTATAATTACGTGATTAAAAGAAAAAGAAAATAAAGGGCAGGCGCGCGGGAGGGTCGGCACAAGTATCGAATCAAACAATCTCTGATTGGTGCAAATGGCCGGTTGCTGTCATGTCGCGCACTGGCGCCAAATCGTACAGTGGCTATTTTCACGATAAAAGAATATGAAGTATTATTTTACATGTTATGTTATAATATATGATGTTGAGTATTGAAGCTTGAATACATAATTTTTGAGAAGCTTGTATTGAAGCTGTAAAACGTAATATGGTGATGAGTTACAAATTTCGTGGCTGAGTTAGTAAATTAGTTTGCAATGTATAAATCAGAAGGACAAGGAAAATTAACTGTTGATATTGTCTTGACGCTTTCTTTAACATTTTTAGTCGGCGTTGTAAAGAAGATGAATCAGTTAATTAAAGGCTATGTCAATTTCCCGGTGCTTAGTTAGTAAATTAGAAGTTTGCGCGCGTGGCCAAATAAAAATTCTGTGGCCTTGTTTATTATTTCTCTTATATTTTTACCTAATTTTGTTGTATACTCTACCCACTGACCTTTTTCTGAATTTGCAGAGAAAAATCCGCGGTCACGAGCTCCTGGGCAAAGTTTGCGACAGCCTGAACCTGGTGGAGAAGGACTACTTCGGGCTTCTGTACGAGGACCGCGGCGACTCCCGCGTGTGGATCGACCTGGAGAAGCGGGTCTCCAAGCTACTGAAACGTGAGTGCCATCCATTATGTCAAGATAACTGCTGGACAAAGTATGCCACTGGCGGAACCTGGTGGAAAAATACTTCGGCCTGCTGTACGAGGACCGGGGAGACTCCCGCGTGTGGATCGACTTAGAAAAGCGGGTCTTCAAGCTACTGAAACATAAGTGCCATCAATCAATTCAGGGTAACTGCTGGACAAATTGTGCCACTGTCTGAACCTGATGGAGAAAAACGACTTCGGCCTTTTGTAGGAAGACGATGGAGACTTCTGCGTGGCAGTGGACGTGGAGAATCGGGTCTCCCTTTATAGGGAACAAACGAGCAATCGGCACACCTGATGGTAAGTGATCCCCGCCGCACATGGACCACCCGAGCTATCACAGATGCGAAGCTGGCTCTTAAGGAAGAAAAGAGCTCTTTCTTAAAGGTTATTAGAATTTGTACCTATGTTATTTTTTGTTACAGATGAACCTTGGGAGCTAAGGTTCGCAGTGAAGTTCTACCCGCCAGAGCCGGCACAGCTTCAGGAGGAGCTGACAAGGTACCAGCTGGTGTTGGCAGTGCGCAGGGATCTCTTAGAAGGTAAGCATCAACTTACAAAATGACTTTACAGGGAGGGAGTTACATGAATGTAAAGATAAGTTCTATCAAGAGATGTGCCTAAGCCTGTGTATCTGGTCTTCTATGGACAACAAAAGTTTAGTGCAAACGTTCTTCTGATTGGAACTTCATCAAGTGAAAGAGAGATGATCATCTCAGCGCATTATTGCGAGATGCTTCCCTTTAGAGACTCGCTCGGACCATGATCCAGGATTTGGGGAGTCTGGAAAGTCTGGTATATCTGTCCTCCAGACCAGTGAAGGACCGATATACTTTCAGAAGTTCCTTTCTCCTCTATCGGTATCTGAGATGCTATGCTTCCTACCTTATTACTTTATGTATTTAATAAGATATACTACTGATATAATTTTCCTTTTCAATGACTATTATCATTACCTGTTCCCAGGCCGGTTACCGTGTTCGACGGTGACTCACGCACTCCTAGCCAGCTACCTCCTCCAGTCGGAGCTAGGGGATTACGAGGAGTCGGAAGTCGGCGCCGGCCTCTGCAAGCAGCTCAAGCTGGTGCCGCCGTCCGCCTGCACACCGGAGCTAGAGGAGAAAGTGTTGGAACTGCACAAGACGCACAGGTGAGACGAGTCATTGCGAGAAGTCGGTCAGGGTCATATTATCCTCGAAGCCTCGACAAAAAACCTCCTTAGACTCCTCACATGAACCCTAAAATACCCGCTGAACGCCTTTACTCCCGAGTCTACCCACGGGCTCCCACTTAAGCCCAGGAAACCCTTCCCCAAGTAAATAAAGCCATGGGTAGCAGACAGATCACTTTATAGTAAGCTGCCGCCGCTACCGCCGCCCATGGACACCTCAAAAACCAGAGGAGGAGATGAGGGAGAACCTCATCGTCACTTTCTATCAGGTGAGATTGTGGTCAAGCGTCAGCCTACAGTTCATAAAAAAAGGCAAAAGTGTGTTGCCGACCATTTAAGGCGAAGTGTAAAGGTACTGTTACACATGCTTAAAGCATGCTACTTTTGAGCAATTGCTACTTAGTAGCATGCGTGGACGGACGTGCTACTAATAAGCATGCTAATGTGGAGCATGCTCAAAAATCGCACGCCGCTCGAATACGCTCTTTTTTCAAGGTTTAAGTGTAATCTAAATTTCATTTGTTTGTTATAGAGGGCAAACGCCAGCGGAGGCGGAGCTGAACTACCTCGAGAACGCGAAGAAACTGGCCATGTACGGTGTGGACCTTCACCCCGCCAAGGACTCGGAGAACGTCGACATCACGCTCGGCGTCTGCTCCTCCGGCCTGCTGGTGCACAGGGAGAAGTGAGTACGGAGACAGGACGACATCAGTACCTACGGGTGAACTGGTGGGGGGTCGTTCAAGTAATACGTCAGCAGATTTTTTCACACCCCCTTGTCTGCAAAATTAGTCAGTAAAAAATGGTTTCATCTCCTGTTTATGGAATATTAACGCCTTTCTATAATACGTAATAAGAACTTGAATGCCCCCAAACAGGACAGCTTCTTCCAGTTGTGTAGTTAGCAAGGGTGATAGCGGATACTTACTTATCATCTAGACTGACCGGATGGTGCAATTGGTAGTGACCCTGCCTCTTACCCCAAAGGTCGTGGGTTCGATCCCCACCCTGGACAAACATTCGTGCGATGAACACTTGTGTTTGTTCAGTGTCTGGGTGTGATATATGTATTTAAGTATATATTTGTGATCCTCTGTTGTCTGATATCTGTAACACAAATGCTTAAGCTATTTAGTACGGAATCAGGTCAACGTAAGAGATGTTGTGAGAATTATTATTATTTTATCTACACGCCCGTACTTCTGTCGGGAGGAGAGGACTCCTCCAGAATGGGATCCTGGTCTACTCAGTGTGGGGAGTTCAGATGAGGGTTTCAGGTAGGTAGCCCAAAGGAAGATGAGGTAACGGTATCATCATCATCTTAACATTTATTCCCGGTTGCGTCCTAGGCTATTGCTTGGCTGGGGGCCAGCTAAGGAATGGAACTCCTTTCTATTCTTGCCAAGGTCGGTCTTCCTGACTACTATAATCTGAATACGAATTGAAAATGTTGACTGCCTCGGTGGCGCAGTGGTTAGTGGGTCGCACTTTAAAGCAACGGCTGCGCAACAGGTCCCGGGTTCGATCCCCGGGTCGGGCCAAAAATTTGTACCTAAGTGTGCGGTAAGAAATTCTTAGTTTCAGCCCGTGGTCAGAAAGTGGCGGTCTTGTAAAGCACGTTAAGCCGTTGGTCCTCCGTCCGATCGTGTCACACAGGTGTCTCATCGGAATATGAAGGCAAGGGAATAGAGAGTGCACTTGTGTTTACGCACACACTTTGAGCACTATAATATATCCTGCGTACGTGGCTGATCGTTGAGATTGGCCGCTGTAGCCGTAATTCGTTGGAGGATTATTATGATCTGAATACGCATCATCTCGACTATGAGGTCGTGACGATGACGTCGCTCTACATAAGGTGAGATTGTGGTCAAGTCAAGCGTTAGTTTATCTGTCACAAAAACATTTACTCTCCAGTTTTTATAGGATCTGTTTTAGCGTCAGCGACCCTCCTGCAGCTTGTCTGCTATGTTCTGACTCCACTGGTGTCGCAAGTGTCTATGGGCGGTTCTTTGCCTTTCCTTCAAAGGAAGAATTCAACCAAAAACAAATGTCTATGGGCGGCGGCAATCGCTTACTATCAGGCGATCCGTCTGTCACCTATCATATAAAAAAAAGCTGAACCATCTATTATTATTCTTTATTATCTATCGGATGATTCATTATATACGTTTTTTTTGAACAAACACTTGTGTTCCAGACTGCGCATCAACCGTTTCGCCTGGCCCAAGATCCTGAAGATAAGCTACAAGCGGCACAACTTCTACGTGAAGCTGCGGCCCGGCGAGTTCGAGCAGTTCGAGTCCACGGTCGGCTTCAAGCTCGCCAACCACCGCGCCGCCAAGAAACTGTGGAAGACCTGCGTGGAACATCACACCTTCTTCAGGTCAGTCCTCATCATTGTATTAGCCAAAGAGTGCGTACATACAGTCAATGTTTTCCTACTGGGGCGACATTCAGGTTTACTCTGATTCTCGATAGATGTCACTAACCGTGGCAGTCAGTAGAATGTGCCATTTTCGAAAAAAAAAAACGTCACAGAGTGTGAAAGAGATCCAACCAGGCCCTGACGCAGATTCTATACGGGTGCGGTAGAGAAATAACGTCACCCAGCGTTACGCTTCGTGCGAATTATCTTCTTAAAGCGTCGTCTTCCACGTCTTTACATCGTCCGCCATACGTCGTCTGTCTCTCTCTCGCACGTCATTCTATAGTTCAAATATCGATCTCTTACACGTTCCTTGCCATGCATCTACCGATCACCAATCCCACATTCATCATCAGCCCAATTAAATTTGGCCGTGTGGTCCCCGGCAGAGTAGAATAGGCCACCCTCACTCTTACCGAGGTGTCGTAAAAGGCGACTAAGGTAAGGCTGCTGGCATAATCATCAGCACCCAGAGAAGGAAAATTCTGCATTTATAACAAAACCCTCGCCAACCCGTCTGCCAAGCGTGGTGAGTATGGCAATTACCCCTCATGTGATTGAGGGAGGCCTGTGCCCCAGCAGGGGGGACTTTTTCTTATTATTATAATGTTATTTGTTATTATAATGTTTGTTGACGACCCGATTGCAACAGTGGTAGTGAACGCTGCATCTGATACAAGGGTTGCGGGTTCGATCCCCGCACAGTACAAACATTTGTGTGCATGAACATGTTTGTTTGTATTGGTCTGGGTGTTTGCTATGTATTGTAAGTATGTATTTACAAAAGAAAAGTATTATATGTATATACTAGCTTTTGCCCGCGACTTCGTCTGCGTGTAATTCGAATAAAAGCAAGGTATCCATTTTTATTGTATTTATGGTTCACTATTTTGACAATAATGGCTTACTCATTTGGACAATTCACACAATATCTTTATAAATTATAGCCTATGTGTTATTCTGATCTATAAGCTACATTACTGTAAAGTTTCATTAAAATCCGTTTAGTAGTTTTTGCGTGAAAGAGGAACAAACATCCATCCATACATCCATCCAAACAAACTTTCGCCTTTATAATATTAGTAAGGATTAGTAAGGATTTGTAATCCCACTGTTGATTCTGATATCCGTAACACAGGTGCTTGAGCTACCTATCTCGGAGTCAGATCAATGTATGTGATGTTGTGAAATATTTATTTACTAGCTTTTGCCCGCGACTTCGTCTGCGTGTAATTCGAATAAAGCAAGGTCTTTATGTATCAATAACTGGTGCCCGCGACTTCGTGTGCGCAGTATTAGTATTTCGAGTAGCTTATATTAGCGTGAAAAGAACTAACATTATGATATTAATTATATTCGAATTACACGCAGACGAAGTCGCGGGCAAAAGCTAGTATCTTTATAAATTATAGCCTATGTGTTATTCTGATCTATAAGCTACATTACTGTAAAGTTTCATCAAAATCCGTTTAGTAGTTTTTGCGTGAAAGAGGAACAAACATCCATCCATACATCCATCCAAACAAACTTTCGCCTTTATAATATTAGTAAGGATTAGTAAGGATTTGTAATCCCACTGTTGATTCTGATATCCGTAACACAGGTGCTTGAGCTACCTATCTCGGAGTCAGATCAATGTATGTGATGTTGTGAAATATTTATTTACTAGCTTTGGCCCGCGACTTCGTCTGCGTGTAATTCGAATAAAAGCAAGGTCTTATAGATATCTTTATAAATTATAGCCTATGTGTTATTCTGATCTATAAGCTACATTACTGTAAAGTTTCATTAAAATCCGTTTAGTAGTTTTTGCGTGAAAGAGGAACAAACATCCATCCATACATCCATCCAAACAAACTTTCGCCTTTATAATATTAGTAAGGAAGGATTTGTAATCCCACTGTTGATTCTGATATCCGTAACACAGGTGCTTGAGCTACCTATCTCGGAGTCAGATCAATTTTATTTTATTTTATTTTATTTTATTAGAGACAACAAACAGTTATACATTAAAAGCTTAGGACAAGATACATTACAATTACATGATAATTAAATGCATAACCAAGAACGTTATCCACAAGTTAATTATAAACAACAAGTGTTAGGTTACCCTTCAAAAGTCGCTAAACAAGGTTTAAAAATATTATGTGAAAAAAAAAAGATAGAAAATTTATGTTTTAAGAGCATCTATGGCTAGTTTCCTGAAAACACCAGGGCTCATAGAAAAATCTAGTTCATTAAAATGAGTGTTAAATATACTTGACAAACGAACAAGAGGGGCCCGTTCGCCGGCGCACGTTCTGCACTTTTCGGTGAAGAACGTGCGGCAAACTCGTCTGTTAGAATAATTTCTAGGCACTGTGAATTGGATCTGATTAAAAATATCGATACAGTCAATCTTTCCTCTGAGTATATTATATAGAAACATAATCGAGAGAAGAAGACAATGTATGTGATGTTGTGAAATGTTTATTTATTGATTTATTGTTTGGGCGCAGGCTGACGTCGCCGTCGCCGCGCGACAAGAGCACGCTGTTCCCGCGGCTGGGCTCGCGCTTCCGCTACAGCGGCCGCACGCAGCACGAGACGCGCGCCGCCGCGCCGCGCCGCCCGCCGCCGCACTTCCGCCGCACGCTCAGCCACCGCCAGCTCTCCTACAGCACGCGCAGCGTCGACGGTATGTGGCCTAGCATATACACACAGACACGCAGCACGAGACGCGCGCCGCCGCGCCGCGCCGCCCGCCGCCGCACTTCCGCCGCACGCTCAGCCACCGCCAGCTCTCCTACAGCACGCGCAGCGTCGACGGTACGCCGCCTAGCATATCGCACATCCTCTGAAAAACTGCCATAAGACAAGACCACCCTCACATTGCATAAATGCCTTTTTTACATTCTAGAAACGAGTTCAATAAACTCGTCATCAGTTTAAATATTATGAATCCTAAAAAAATTGCATTGATAACTGAGCGGTAACATTAATTAAGTTACAAATAAGTGAAAGCGCGTTTTTCTCAAAAGACGCTTTTTGGGTTATGACAATTTTTCAGAGGATGTGCGATATATACACACAGACACTCCACTAATTCACCTTTCAAACGAGAAAAACGAAATCTAAATCCGACCTATGATGACACACTAAAACACTCGACTAATTCACCTTTTAAACGAGAAAAACTAAATCAAAATCCGACCTGCGATTACACGCTAAAATCACTCGACTAATTCACCTTTCAAACGAGAAAAGCGAAATCATAAATCAGACCTGAGATGACACACTAAAACACTCGATTAATTCACCTTTCAAACAAGAAAGACATAATCAGACCATCCAATCGGAAGCTACGCTCTTCCCGCAACCACAGCCACCGCCAGCTCTCCTACAGCACGCGCAGCGTCGACGGTACGCCGCCTATCCATATACACACAGACACTCCACTAATTCACCTTTCGAACGAGGAAAGTCCTAAATCAAAATCAATCCATCCGTTCTAGCTCAATATAAGTGAGACAGCACGACAAAGTTTACTACTTACATCGGCGGTATGTGCCAACTAATCGTAGCGACAGGGACAACGCCTGTTTCCACGCGCTCTGGCCACCGCCCATTTCCGTCTACGAAGCATCCCGTAACGTTGACTGTAATTGAGGATATACACAATGACACTCGAGTAAATTCACCTTCAAAGAACAAAGACATAATCAGACCGTCCAAATTGGAGCTACGCTGTTCCCGTACGGCTCAGCAAAAAAAAGACCAAAACCGCTATCTGTCCTACAGCCGGACCTAGGATGACTACTACAAAACCTTTCAAACGAGGAAAACAAATCACACCTGAGATGACACGCTAAAACACTCGACTAATGCACCTTTCAAACGCGAAAACGAAATCAAAATCAGAACCTTAGGTGGACACAACTAAAATACTCGAATAATTCACCTTTCAACGAGAAAAAACGAAATCAAATCAACCTGGGATGACACGACAAAACACCTAGACTAATTTGTCACCCTTTCAAACAGAAAAACGAAATCTAATCCAAACCTGGAATGACAAACCTAAAACACTCGACTATTCCACCTTTCAAGACGAGAAAATCGAAATCATAATCAGACCTGAGATGACACACTAAAACACTCCGCTAAGTCACCTTTAAAACGAGAAAAACGAAATCAAAATCAGACCTGGGATGACACACTAAAATACTCGACTAATTCACCTTTCAAACGAGAAAAACGAAATCTAAATCTGACCTGGGATGACACACTAAAACACTCGACTAATTCACCCTTCAAACGAGAAAATCGAAATCATAATCAGACCTGAGATGACACACTAAAACACTCCGCTAAGTCACCTTTAAAACGAGAAAAACGAAATCAAAATCAGACCTGGGATGACACACTAAAATACTCGACTAATTCACCTTTCAAACGAGAAAAGCGAAATCAAAATGGACCTGAGATGACACGCTAAAACACTCGACTAATTCACCTTTCAAACAAGAAAGACATAATCAGACCTTCCTATAGGAAGCTGCGCTGTTCCCGCAACCTCAGCCACCGCCAGCTCTCCTACAGCACACGCAGCGTCGACGGTACGCCGCCTCTCATATACACACTGACACTCCACTAATTCACTTTTCGAACGAGGAAAGTCCGAAATCAAAATCAATCCATCCGTTCTAGCTCAATATAAGTGAGACAACACGACAATGTTACAACTTAACATCGGTGGAAGGTGCAACTAGCGTAGCGACAGGAGCACGCTGTTTCTCTGCCACCGCCAACTCTCCTACAGCAACCGTAGCGTTGACGGTATGTGAGATATAACACAATGACACTCGAGTAATTCACCTTTCAAACAACAAAGACATAATCAAGACCGTCCAATTGGGAGCTACGCTGTTCCCGCACGCTCAGCCACCGCCAGCTGTCCTACAGCACGGACCTAGGATGACATACTAAGACCTTTCAAACGAGGAAAACAAAATCACACCTGAGATGACACTCAAAAACACTCGACTAAGTCACCTTTAAAACGAGAAAAACGAAATTTAAATCCGACCTGGGATGACACACTAAAACACTCGACTAATTCACCTTTCAAACGAGAAAAGCTAAATCAAAATGGACCTGAGATGACACGCGAAAACACTCGACTAATTCACTTTTCAAACGACAAAAACGAAATCAAAATCAGACCATCCGTTTTAACTGCGATGCCACAGACACACACAGAGACAGATACGTCAAACTTATAACATATCGTTTTTTGAGGACGGTGAGTGTTAGCAGCTTTACAAATGGGGTACGGATCTAAATGCCGAATATCAAAATGTTGAATGTTTATTTCATAAAAGTTCCAATTCTCGAAATAACACTTCACCGAAAGCTTCGTCGGTGAATTTGTCGCCGAACGTAAGTGAATATGTCATCAACCGTAGGCGACTGCGTCGACGAACCGTAGTCAGACGACCATTAGCTGTTATATAGACACGAACTTTTATTTGGGACCCACCCAAGGTTGAATGTCGTTTAGCAAACTTTCGCTATTAAGAGCTAATATTTTAACTTGTCAAAGTCATAATATTTACCATCGACAACTTTACTTTTCTAGGGGCAACCGTGCAAAAACGTCAACTTGAGCGAGGGCATACGATCATTACCGATGTTTTCCGAGTAATTGTTACGTAGCGGGTAATAATTTTTTTAGCCCTGTGTTCTATCTTCATACCAATATCGTTCTTCGTGTAACAATAAACTATTTTCTTGACTGACACTGAAACGAGTGACACTGGACACAGCATATAATATGTTCGTAATTATAAAACCGTAATGATAGCTATTTGCAAAAAGGTTATCGTTTCAAGGTTCGATTAGATAAGACATTTTATGTCTAAACTTGACATTCAACAGTTATTGCACTAAAGTTTCGACCTTATTGCACTATGAATGTTCTAACGACATTTAACGCAAATGGGTCCCAAATTAAAGCTCGTGACTGTACCTTCGCATGAGGGTGAAGTTAAAATATCCCTGCATAATTACAACACAACTATCACTTGGTTCACGGACTTTTTAGAGGCTTTCATTAGTGCCAATCCTAAATTGAAAATTACACCATTTCTATAAAACAAATGAGGATTACAATATTATTTTGACCTACCACAACATTGTCACTAATAGGCACTATGCCAACTATAGTTACAATGTCATACCCAATAATGTATAACTGTTATCACATTTATATCACGCATGGGTAAGTATGTCTGTCACTGTAAAGATGACGCGACTTGGCAAGCGCACATGGTGTGACAAAGATCTTTTGGCGCCTGGGTAACGGTGACAGGGGGCGTTGTAGCGGCTTTCTAAAGAGAAACATTGACACTTTTTGTAGTCTAAGCATACTTGAAATTAGACACTACAGTTAGGTATCCATTTTTATTTTCAATTTATTTGGTGGATTTTCAGATTTTCATATACGCCATTTTATTAATGATCTGTCAATAGTTATATGACGCTATATGACGTAGACTCAGCGCCACGAAAGAAGTAAAATTTTAGATTCCTTGTGTCTGTCGCAGCCATCTTGTTAAATGAGCCATTCAATTATACGTCTAGAGCGTTCGTTAAAATCCAACATCCAATAGGATGCCTAGACTGATAAGTTGTTAGAACTAAAATCGCTCAACGTTTAACAGCTTGGCGTATTGAAAGTTAGCCCATTCGAAATGACTGATCAAAACTGGATAAGTTTAAGTCTCATATTAAAACCTGCCTATTGAAGAAAGGCTATTATAGTGTACAAGACTATTTAAATGATAAGGATTCTTGGTCATGTTAATTGATTAATCTTTTGAGTTGTTATTCATAGTAGTCTATTAACTTTCATAATTGTATTTTTCTCTTCTCAATTGAAACTCTGTAACATCATCAATATTTGAAAAGAGTAACTACTGAGTTTCTTGCTGGTGTCTTCTCAGTAGAAATGGACATTCCGAACCAGCGGTAGATATTATGTACCTATTTTGACATTCATAAGTGTTCTGTGTGGACCTAAATTGAATAAAGAATCTTTTATCTTTATGTTTTAAAACTCAGCCAAGTGATTTAAATTCTGCTTTTTTCCACTGCAGCGCTACGCTAGTCATCATCAAAACAAATATGGCGTCTGCAGCGAAAACTGCTGTGAATGATATGGTTCGATTATCTCGTTTTTGTGTGCAATTATATGTCAGATTTGTCTATAAATAAACATTGAAATGTCAAATAAAAAAAAATACGTCTGTAAGTTTTTATTGAGTCGAGTAGTTTTAGTTCAAACAACTATCGGTCTAGGCATCCAATTGGACGATGATGATGTTAGTTGCCATCACCATCCTCTGATCATTGATTGTTCTTCAGCCGTTTGATTGGTTGGCTAAAGATGGCTGCGACATGTCTATGATCATAAAGCTCAAATTTGAATGCTGATGGAGACTGAAGCGCGCTTTTCACTTCTTTGGTAGTGCGAGCTCTACTATAAGTGCTTGAATCGTCATGAGCCGACGATAGTCTCATCAATATTGTAGGTATACTTTACTACAATATTGATGAGACTATCGTCGGCTCATGACGATTCAAGCACTTACAAAATTCGTCGTCTTAGCAAGGGGTTCGGATAGCATAATTGGTTAGTGCAGCCACCCGGACTGTGGAAGGTTGTGGGTTCAAGTCCCACCTGAGCCCTACGGTGAATTTTTTAAGTGTATTATTTTCTTAAGAATAAATTGCAAAGAATTGCTATAACAAACACAATAATATTCGTTTAGCAGTTTCATCTTAACTGGTGATCAAATATTTGTAACAATGTTTCCACTGGATATTGTAAAGTATACCTACAATATTGATGAGACTTTCGTCGGCTCATGACGATTCAAGCACTTACAAAATTATTGGTCTTAGCAAGGGGTTCGGATAGCATAAATGGTTAGTGCAGCCACCTGGACTGTGGAAGGTTGTGGGTTCAAGTCTCACCTGAGCCCTACGGTGAATTTTTTAAGTGTATTATTTACTTAAGAATAAATTGCAAAGAATTGCTATACCAAACACAATAATATGCGAGCTCTACTGTTGCACAAAGGTCCAATTTCGACAGCTTCGGTTGTTTCGTTCGTCGAATTGGCTTTTTGACATATCACGTTCAAAAATAACCAATCACCTTGTAGATGGACCTCAGTCCTATATAGTAATATCCTCCAACCGAGTACGGCTACGGCGGCCAATCTCAACGATCTGCCACGTATGCAGGATATATTATAGCGCTCAAGAGTGTGCGCAAACACAAGTGCACTTTCTATTCCCTTACACTCATATTCCGATGGGACACCAACGTGACACGGCCGGAGAGGGATTGGGTGTAGGACCAACGGCTTAACGTGCTTTCTGAGGCACGGGGGTACAAGGCCGGCAACTTCCAGAGTCTGGGCTGTACCTTTGCATACTAAGATATTTTTTACCGAAAACATTTTTTTACCCGACCGACCCGGGGATCGAACCCGGGACCTTTTGGGCAGCCGTCGCTTTATAGTGCGACCCACTAACCACTGCGCCACTGAGACAGTCCACCATTTAGCGTGATAGTCTCCATTTTGGATCTTCATCAAAACCCACGCATTGAAGGAATCGTTCAGCCCCTAAAATAAACATGTTGAAGTCTAAATTCTTAGAATTTAGATTATTCACTGTAGAAGGAAACGTCAATAGTGAAATTGATATAATGTAATGTGATTATTGCTGCCAAGAGTTGAGTGTATGATTCGTCATGGTTTATTGTTCCATCATTTCGTCTTAAATATTATGTACAATGTAATATTCTTCACAAATCCGCACATAACCGTGCACATGACCGTGGGAAAGCCACGCTTCGGCATGAATGGACCGGCTCGACCGGAGTGATACCACGGCCTCACAGAAAACCAGCGTGAAGCAGCACTGTGCTGTGTTTCCCTGAGTGAGTGAGGGTGCCGGAGGGCCAATCCGGGGGAAAGGGGGTTTAAAGGTTGGCAGCACACTTGTGACTCCACTGGTGTCACGGGTGTCTATGACGGCGGCAATCGCTTACCATCAGGCGATCTGTCTGCTCGTGTACTACTAATCACATAAAAAAATAATTAGTTGATGTTTGGGCTTATTTATATATAATATTTCTCTAGATATAGGCACCCTATTTTGAACTCAAGACGGTAAATTGCATTTACATCATCATCATCATCAGCAACCCACACTCGTCCACTGCTGGAAATAGGTCTCCCCTAATGCACGCCACTGCTCCCGATTTTCGGCCACTCTCATCCAGCCCACACCAGCCAGCATTCGAATGTCATCATCCCATCTTGTCGCAGGGCGTCCTACTCTACGCTTAACGAGTCACGGTCTCCACTCAAGGACTTTACGGCTCCAACGGCTGTCAGTTCTGCGGCTAATATGACCAGCCCACTGCCACTTCAGTTTGCTAATTCGGTGGGCTATGTCGATGACTCTGGTTCTCTGTCGGATTACATCATTTCTGATGCGGTCCTTCAGAGATACTCCGAGCATAGCCCTTTCCATAGCTCTTACATCAATAGCATTTACATCAATACGCATGTATTAAATTTAAATTGTAACTAATTATAAATGTTGGTCAAAAACAGTGAAACAACAGAAAACGTTACATATCCGCGAGAAATCTCCATCCGCCGAATGTTATCATACTTATAACAGCAAACAAACAAACAGCGGCCTTGTGTTACGTTTGCAAAATGCGGGTCGCGAGAATTTGACAGAAACTGACTCATATGCGCTTGCGCCTAATTGTCACCTCGCCAGGATAAGGTTATGCAATAGTGTCATATTTATTTTTGTGCCGAATCGTATCTAGGATTCTCCGTGATTTTTGTTTTTTGTTTATCACGTTTGTAGTTAGTGGCTTCCGGCGAATTTTGTTTCTCAATATTTTCTATGTAATATTTTTGGGTTTTTCTGCTGTATGGGACCAAGATATTTTTTTTCATTGTGATAGATGGCAGACGAACAGACGGATCGCCTGATGGTAAGCGATTGCCGCCGCCCATAGACACCAGCGACACCAGTGGAGTCTTAAGTGCGCTGCCAACCTTTAGAACCCCCTTACCCCCGGATTGGGCCTCCGGTACCCACACTCACGCAGCGAAACACAGCACAGTGCTACTTAACGCCGGTTTTCTGTGAGAACGTGGTATATGGTATCACTCCGGTAGAGCTGGCCCTTTCATGCCGAAGCGTGGCTCTCCCACGGTCAATTAAAGATCATTCAAAACGCGGGTTCGCGGGTGTCTATGGGCGGCGGCAATCGCTTACCATCAAGCGATCCGTCTACTCGTGAGCCACCTACCACATAAAAAAACGGTCTATCCGGTCTTGACGTCTAAAGGTGGCCACAGACGGTAATTTTTTCCTAAATCAGTGGCGTCACTCTAACGTTCGGGTTAATCGAGAGCTGCTTTATCGTTGCAGTTATGAAATCCAATAATCCAGGATATTAGGCCTATAGACCACTTGCTATTTGGTATTGCTACGATCTCTCATAACGATTATTTAAATTATTTTCTACTTTACTCAGCTTATTTATTTTGACTATTGCGTTCCTACGCATAAAGCCATCCTTATACCCCCAGCTGTACGATAGTGAAGTCGGCGATATTAATACCTTATTTACTCAGAGCGTCCGCATACTATGTTTATATCTAGGCACCGGCGCACGCGTCTCTCAGTACAGACGCGAATCTCGTATCGGACCAACGTTACGATACTTAAATAAATTAACTCATATGAACTTTTAAGGATAGGAAGAAAAATAATTTTGGAAAAAAGTGTTTAAAGATTCCAATCTAAAAGTTTATTAAATATAGAGCAGTGGAAAACAGTCTTATTAGAGGATCTTATAAGTGCAGTGGTATTTTTGGTGTAAAAGTTATTTTTATAAGTGACTCAAAATGGTTTTTAAGGATTGCTGGTCTCCTAACTGCGGCTCAAGTTAGTATTAATAAGCCTGTTTTGATAGTGAAATGTGAAAACAGCGTCGTTAATTTTGCACCTTAGTAACCAAAAAGAGGCGTGGGACGCGTCTAGGATGTGTTGTTAGTTAGTTGATAAATCTGGTAATTATATTGAAGCGATAACGTTCTGGACTTCTCAATAGGCAATCGTCTGCCACCTCTCATATATAAAAAAAAATCCTCACGGCCTTACCGAAAACCGACGTGAAACAGCACTGTGCTGTGTTTCGCTGCGTGAGTGAGGGCACCGGATGCCGAATACAGGGGAAAGGGGGGTTTCAAGGTTGGCAGCGCACTTGTGACTCCACTGGTGTCACGGGTGTCTATGGGCGGCGGCAATCGTTTACCATCAGATGATCTGTCCCATCGTCTGCCACCTATTACATAAAAAAAATCCATGCCACCTGGATCATGGTTACACGTTCGGAATATTTAAAAAAGATATTTCACAGGGGTATATAGGAAATTATCAATTTCAACAGACTAAACAAAGGTAATTAACTTTTTAGTCTGCATCCGGACTGTTATTACCTTACTCTATGGTCTGCATGTAATAATTCAATGGCAAATATAAACATTTTTCTTAAAACTCGCTTCATTTAACTAGAAGCGTACTGGAATTCGATGTTTGCTTTTTTCATCGAAATTTTTCAGTAGTGATGTGCGATTGTCGATGGATGTTATTTTTCCAATATCGACTTGTGATAAGTTGTAACCAGTTTGAATTATGAATGTTAAGAATAACATTCCTATCTATACTATTTTTTTAGATTTATTTACCTAGTGTACCAGTAGGGATAAAATAAGTTGAAGATCATGTTTACTCCCTTATGAATTTCTATGCTATCCTAACCAACAGTTAACGAATACATAATATTCTTACACAAAAATAATGTTTATGATGTCAGTAAATTTAAAGTATTGTAAAGTAAGCGATCGTTTACCTTATTTACCGCTTGCTGCTTCGACCTCTACTTCGGCTTTGACCTTAGTAGACTTACCCCTTACCCACTTATACGCACTTATTACGTTTTCTATACCAGTTAACAGGAGCATAACTCTCTATTTCATCTTCTTCCCTATCTACAATTTGTTAAAGTGAGAATTAATCTTTACTTAATATAGCTTTCCACCACGTACTTCGGTTTTATGGACTGTCTTGTGTTTGACTGCAACATTATTTCTCGGCGGTTACGGCTTAGGGACCTCCAAGAGATGAGCGTCTCTTTCTAATAGACCTAGCAACGCGTCGGCGACCTCTCTGATCTCGTCGATGTTCATGGGCTGCGGTGTTTACTTGCTATCGCGTCACCCACTTGCTCGTTCGTCGCATCTAGTATACAAAAAATATAATCGAAATATCGATGATCGTTACTGACTTCACTATCAAACCAGCCGACCGACGAGATTGTTATAAATATTGTTGAGAAGTTATGCATGTAAACTCTAAACGCTACGGCTCACTCCCAGTGATAGATATTCTCGGTTTACTCCCAAGAATATATTATTTTCTCATGTTATAAGAGTTTCTATTAGTGGAAACAGTCGGTCAGTAGGTTTACCTGGCTTCAGTCGAATTTAGAGAAAGAATGTTCTTCGAATTGAAGTTTACTTCATGGACATGTTGATCCAAAAATAAATGTGAAATCTAAATTTTCAAATCGAAAACCGGCTGACAAAGCGATGTTTTTGGGTTTTAGTAGATTGCTAAGCTAGGTAAATACCGCTACTTGTTATTTGCTCTCCCTTTTATTTGCCTGTATGAATGAATGAATGATATTATGAATGTTCGAATTTGTATTTTAAATATATTAAAGCTAACGTCAACATCTCACCGTTTAATTCTTAGTAGCAAGCCCGCTTGCAGACACTTTAGGGTAGGTTTAAACATGATCCAAGATTTGGGAAATCGATTACAATCTATTCTCGATAGCAAATTACATTTACATATTGATTGAGATTTTATTAACGTATTAAAAAAAGCAGCAAGTTCTGTAACCATTTGTGGACAGATACACACTATGTACAATCCACCACCTCCCATGGCCATACCAACATTATGGTTCGGCACTATGACCGAATGGTGGGAGATGTGCGCGGATATTTGCGTGTCCTTGGGACTCTTGCACTCCACCGCTCACAATTCTTGACTCCCTACTAGTTATTAATCTCTGTCCTTGTCCTTAAATGTGCGTTCCTCCCCCTTCTGTATACAGTATGTACAGTAATATAATTACAATTACATATTATATCGCTTCTCAGACGTGCTAACCAGCACGAACATTCAACAGGAGCCCAATTCTCGTGCTTGGGATATTTTGAGAACATGGCGGAATATCACCCGAAAACCATACATAAAAAACTATGTTTTAGTGATATATGTCGTATGAAAATAAATCTCACGAGCCCGAGAATTGGGCTCCAGGTACAGGCGTTTGCGCCCGCGCCGAATAACTCGCGGAATATGATACTATACTACCGCACTCGCTCGCGGTTAGAAAATTAACGCCACCGATATGTTACCGAGTGTAGTCAGCTACCGTATGCGGTTTTGTTTGCAATACATTTATAAATAACTATAAACATGAGTTCATAATTAGACCAAAAATGATTCTGGTCGAGAATCAAACTGTGGCCTCTTACGATTGATACATAAAGCTTATTGCACAATATACACAACTTAAGCATTACAGAAATTTAATGTACAATTTCTGCGGTCTTATCGCTTACTGACAACCTTCAAGATATATGTGGCGTTTTAATCTACCGTTTTGTGTTATTTGCATGTTTGAATGATATTATGAACATAAGACAATTTTTTCGACGAATATTTAAGTTTGTATTTTAACCAATTTATTACAATTCGCGATCTCAAGTTATTACCGTTCTAAAGGTCATATCATCCCGTCCCAACACGCAATGTTAAAACGGGCTAACCGGAGTTCTGTTCCGATACTATCCTTCTTTTCATGGCTTGGTGTTGCTCTTATGAGACAACTCTGCCAATGTCAAGTGATAAAAGAGACACGTTCCTTTGGAAATTGGATTAATGAGCTGGTTCTCTTTAGATACTATCCTTAGTTGGCGATCTGTAAGAAGTGGGTAAATGTCATGTTCTCTAAGCTAAGCTTAGACTAGTAGGCGGTATTGTTGAGTTAGCAAGAATACAGATAAGTCAATGTATTAATGTAAGAAAAGTATTTTCTGTGCGCTTAAAAACATAACTAGTATAAGCAAGCAAACCAACTCTGTAACTACCAGCAAACAAAGGCACGGACCCAGAGTATGTGGTATGTAATTAACTAATAAAAAAAAATGTTCTCAGCATAATGGATAAAAAAGAAATGGATGTTAAATGATTAATTGTGTGCGATTGGATACATTCCTCCTTCGCCACCCCTGTAATTTTCGAAACACTAATCTATAATATATAGTATCGACTATTAACTAAAAGTCTTATCTAATATCAAAATGTATCTTCTTCAGCGCTCGCGGCCGGCGACAAGGATGAGGCGATGCCTCCCGAAGCTGCCAAGCGGCACACGATGCCCCCGCAGCCGGCGCCGAGACCCACCGTCAAGGACAAGGTATGTGGAGGACTGACCCCTTGGACTATGAAAGCTTTACTAATATGATATCTAAAATATGACAGCAAAGGAAATGGCTTACCAAGACGTTATGGTACCTACAGTTTGCGCCAAAAGTAAACAAGACACCAAAGTATTACATTCGGCTTTCAAAGAAAAATGCACTCTATTACAAAAAGAAAGCACGATTTTGAGTGCTATACATGTTTGACAAAGTTAGTCAAATGTGTGTTTTATTATATAGGTTTCTTTTCTTTTATATACCATCATGTTTTAACACTTTCATGACTAATATACTTTTGGCGTTTACTTTTCGGTCCACATCTAGTACCTTTGTTTATTTTTTACTTTATTGGATGTTTTTTCTTATTCACACGTATTGTTTGATATGTTATTGTTTTATGAGACATGTAACATTCCTGATAATCTTGGTGCACCATTTTCCTAAAATCGACTTTCTTCTTCTGGTTCTTAGAAGATTTTTTTATGTGATAGTGGCAAACGAGCCACCTATCACAAGAAAAGAAAGAGTGGCGAGAAGATGATGAAATACGCCATATCGTTTCGAGTTTTTTTTACTGGCAATATTTTTTATTTATTTTAGAATTAACTGTATTTATTTCCTGTTTATTATATTTCATTGAGACTAAAGATCACGTCATTTGTGGTCAATGAGTAGAATGATGTGATCACACTCAATGAAACTATGTCACAATAATGATGCTTTACCTTTACCTGTTACACTGTCTTACGCTATGCATAAATACACTTACTATATGCATAAATAGCCTCTTAAGAAACTTCGTAAAAACTTTATATTTTTAAATAGTTTTTTGATAATTATTTTTGAAGGTTCTGCTATTAATTCGGGAAGAAGACAAATTTAACATATTTAAAATTTCCTGATTTTTTTTGTATGTTTTATAGAGATGAATAAAAAAATATTGTAAGACACATCACTACTCATTAATTTTAAAAAAATCGAAACAATATGGCGTATTGATATTAAAGTTTTATGGTTAATTTAAAAATTATTGAAAATATTTTTTGTTTACAATTTGTGTGAAGATTTACATAATAACAACAAACAATTTACTGAAACATTAACACAAATATTTAGTGTCGTTTATAAAAATCACAGTACAAACAAATACACCTCTAGCTTTAGAAAATATGCATGACTTATCTTTATTTTCTTAGTACGTTAGTCACTCAGTAGTTATCACGAGATCATTGTACTTAATGGTAATTAAACATCGCTGTCATACACGCCGGAACACTCGAATGCTTCTCAAGTTTGAGAGCTGCTCAATCATGTTCTTGTTGTCTCTGCCATACTAATATGAAATCTGGGGCTTTTTGGGGACAAGTAGACGGATCACCTGATGGTAAGCGATTACCGCCTCCCATGGAGACCTGCAACACTGGAGGAGTCACAAGTGGAGTCTTAAAAAAATCGCTTCCACATTTACGACGGCTAAGGAATGGAACTCCCTGATGAGGTCTGTCTTTACTGACCACTATAATCTGGACATCTTTAAGGCAAAAGTGAACAGGCATATTTTAGACAAACGCGTATCATCCTAGACCTCATCGTCGCTTTCCATGAGGTGCGAATGTGGTCAAGCGTTAGCCTATTGACCAAAAAAAAAGGAATACGTATCTACTTCTTCTAAAAGATTTAAAGGTCGCTTGAGTCGGGATAAACCGCCGGATATATCCCTATTAGTTTTGTCGTGCGAGATAGTCTCTGGAGAAACGCACAGTCGAGGACTACAAGCCATTGAATATGCTTACCCACCAGCACCAGCCTTACCCACCGTGGGAGAGCCACGTTTCGACATGAATGGGCCGGCTCGAACCGGAGGAAAAGGGGGGTTTAGAGGTTGGCAGCGCACTTGTGACTCCACTAGTGTCGCGGGTATCCATGGGTGGCGGCTATCGCTTACCAGGTGATCCGTCTGCTCGTCTGCCTCCTAACAGCAAAAAAAATCTAGGGAACAACTGGACTTACAAAAGAGACAGCACGATATTTGATAGCTCCTATAGTTGAAAAGCGTTTGAGTACCTATTTGGGGGATAGTATAGCTTCACTCTTTATCGACCGAGATCAGCTGGCTTAAGCACGAGAGATTTCAAACTAATGTCTTTTAATATTTTCTTTATGTTCAAATTCTAAGGGAATTTGGATGTCCTGACTTCTCCTAAAGTTATCATAAACATATTTAATGTGGATATTGCTTGTGAGAAAGTCCCTAGATGGCGTACTATAGCGCTGAGGTCCATCTTTAAGGTGCTTGGTTGTTTTTGAATGTGATAATGTCAAAATTACAATTTGACGAACGAAACAACCAATGATGTTAAAGTTGGTAGTTGCGCCAGTGCGCCATCTAGCGGAGTTTCACACGTGACAGCCGCCATTATGATTAAGGTTGGTATAGAAAATGTATGAACCCTAACACTGCCGTCTTCTAGCTATAATGCCGTTAAGTACCACGCCAAGTCGGAGAAAAATGGACTTAAAGAGCGCTCACTCGGACCCTCACGGGGCACTGCAAATTAAACAAGCACCTGCACAACATGGGCCTTTGAGATACCAAAATCTGCAGGTTCTGTCGCGAGGACGAGGAAACGATTATCCACGTCCTCGGCGAGTGCATAGCGCTGCACCACTGCAGAAGCCCGCACCTGGGAGCACACGTGATCTCGGCAGACGAGATCAAAAGCTCCCCCATCAGCTCCATCCTCGGGCTTATCCTGGAGCTGGAGCTACATGAGGTGCTGTAATAAGTTCTGGGGCTGCCACAATAGATCTTCTACTGGTCGCAGTGGCTATGAGATGCAATGCTCACCCCATTTCATTCAAGTAATAATAATAAAGAGCGCTTTTTAAGGCCATTTTTTCCGAATGTGGCTTTGGTACTTAACGGCATTATATTATATCTAGAGGGGCGACAGAACGCTAGGATTGTGAATTAGTTATGGCAAACTAAGAGTGTAGCTGATATAATTTATAAAAATGTCTGTTACATCATGTCCAAGAATACAATAACACAACATAATATTTACTAGTAATTTCTTAATGGGTTACTAATGATTGTTGTGGTAATTTCTAAATGGGACTAGGTCAAATCAGTACAAACGGTGACCGATAAGCTATTTTTATCGGTGACGGATAAGACTGCATGTTTTCTAAGGCTATCATGGAGACGGACACTGAATACTAACTGTGACTCATTTGCATGTTGCTGCAGCGTTGCCAACTTGGTTATGTTACCACTAATTATAATATTGTTTTGACAGCTGTAATATTAGGCTTTATTTACTTGCATATAATAAGGAATAACATCAATACAGAAATTACTATAATGTATCAATACGGGGATTAACACGATATTTATTATGTGAAACAACATTGTGTACTCACATATTTGGCTCGACGTTTCGGCTACGTTACAGCAGCCGTGGTCACGAGCGGACTGGAACTGGAATATCGTGTTAATCCCCGTATTGATACATTATAGTTATAATGCAACGCGAAAATCTAAAAAACTATAATACAGAAATTAATTAACAAATTCAGTGATTTTTCACCGAGATAGAACTGATTACAAATAAATAAAAATGGTTTATATCCTACAACTAAGACTCATGCTTGTTTGTTAGTAGGGGAGACCGGGTACAAAAGTAACACTTCGTACTTTTACCTTGATTTCTGGATGGATTTACTGTTGCCATTTAATTAATATAACTTATATAAAAATCAGTTCATGTTCTTTACTCTAGCAACTAAATTTATTACATTTATTGTAAGTTTTATATGAATAACAGAAACTTAAAAACAAACGTAACTTGTTACTTCAGTCCACGTAGGCTGGTCGAAGGTAACACGTGTGTTTCGAAACCTTAAAACCTTAAATCGAAACGTGCTACACAAAAATGAATTTACGCGATGTACAATCACTTTAGTATAAGATATGCAAACATTCAGATTACGATCTTGCTTTTAAGACTATCAAAACATTGAATAAAAAAACGGCAAAAAACTTAAATACTTTTAGGTTTGTAAATTCACGTAGCGTCTAGTCACACAGCCTAAAAGCGCGTGGGTGGCATACACGGCGTCTAAATGCAAATGAGGGGGGCGCTCCCGCCTATCACCTGATGGCGGCGAAGCGGTGTACGCTCATTGGTTATATCAAGAAAGCATTTGTTACTTTCGACCCGCCGTTACTTTTGTACCCGGTCTCCCCTACCATTCTTATTAATAGCTAATGACTAAAGTTAGTATCAGGCTAAAAGTTATTATCAGGCTAAAAGTTATTATAAAAAAAATCGCCTTAGTAATAACTTAATAGTAGGATAGCCATTTTATCGATAAATGAAGTTAAGGTGACGGGTAGGGCACACTAGCGACGCCAATCAATTTTATTTTTTAGCTACTAAACCGGATCTATTTTAAACAATTTCTGGATTACAACCTCTAGGCAATCACTTATACTATTTATTAAATAACCGTCTTTGCACGCCAAAAATTGATTCACGCCAAAAGTTTTAAGCGTACGCGTTGGAATCAACATTTGTGCATGGTTACTTAATAAATAGCATAAGTGTTTGCCTAGAGGTTGTAACCCCGAAATTGTTTAAAGTTTAGATCCAGTTTATAAGCTAAAAATCAAAATCGATTGGCGTCGCTAGTGTGCCCTACCCGTCATCTTAAGATTAAAATTGAATCGAAATCAAATGACTTCACTTACTTTTTATCGGCTTTCAAAACAAGAATACCCATCAGTGGTTAATGTATATTGTAGTAACTGTAAGCAAAAGTTGGCAACACTGACGAGTGTTAACTTATATCCATATGAATAGTACATTGACTGGTTTTTTAATTCACTAATAATGTTTGTGAGCATGTCGCTTATTTCATGTACATATCGCCAGACGAGAATACACATCTACATTTATTTAAATGTTAAATAAACAAACGAACTCCCTTTGATAAAGTGCTTTTACAATAACGTGTACGTTTTCAAATACTTACTTTAAAAACTATATTATGAAAAGAGTCATATTTTTCTGACTATGGTTAAGTCCAATTTACAATGGGCTATTCAATGTTGAAAAAACATATTTTTTTAAATTTTCTTTTATTTCTCGGGGAAAGTGGGGTTTTAAGGTTTGCGGCGCACTTGTGGCTCCACTGGTAGTCGCGGGTGTCCATGGGCGGCGGCAATCGCTTACCATCAGGTGATCCGTCTGCTCGTCTGCCACTTATCACATAGTAAAAAAATTTTTTTTTCTAACAAAATTGTAGTGTAAATAAATCACTAAAACAAAAAAAATACGTCTTTAGCTAAGATCCAAAGTGATCTCATGTTACTCACTCACGACTCACGTCTTCGTTAGCTCATCGTTTTTAGTGAAAGTTCGTCAGCTCGAATCTCATCCTGTAGACGTATCGAAGAATAATTTAATGCATAATTGAATTAAGAATGAATTGCAAAGATATTGCTATGAACTGTTACAAATGTGTTTTTTATGTGATAGGTGGCAGACTAGCAAACGCATCACTTAATGGTAAGCGATTACCGCCGCCCATGGACAACACCCGCGGCACCAGTGCGCTGCCAACCTTGAACCCCCCTTTCCCCCGGATTGGGCCTCCGGTACTCTCATTCACGCAGCGAAACACAGCACAATGCTGCTTCACGCCGGTTTTCTGTGAGGCCGTGGTATCACTCCGGTCGAGCCGGCAAATTCGTGCCGAAGCGTGGCTCTCCCTCAAACGAGTATGTGTATGTGTATTCTCGTATGGCGTGGTTAACGTGTGTGGTTGTCTCACGCTGCCGGAAGCTGCGCCGGCGGTCCGGCGGCACCGTGTCCGCCTCGTCCGCCTCCTCGCTGGAGGGGGAGTACCTCGCCGGATTAGGGGACAAGGTGCTAACACAGACACGTTTCACTATAGGCCCTCAGGCACAAATCTCAGTATGTGGGGAATACTCGTAGTTAATTGTCTCTCTCCCTCCGTATCTTCGTTGGAGGGGAAGTAACTCGCCGGATTAGGGGACAAGGTGCTAACTCAGACACGTTTCACTATAGGCCCTAAGGCCCAAATCTCAGTATGTGGGGAATACTCGTAGTTAATTGTCTCTCTCCCTCCGTATCTTCGTTGGAGGGGGAGTACCTCGCCGGATTAGGGGACAAGGTGCTAACACAGACACGTTTCACTATAGGCCCTCAGGCACAAATCTCAGTATGTGGGGAATACTCGTAGTTAATTGTCTCTCTCCCTCCGTATCTTCGTTGGAGGGGGAGTACCTCGCCGGATTAGGGGACAAGGTGCTAACACAGACACGTTTCACTATAGGCCCTCAGGCACAAATCTCAGTATGTGGGGAATACTCTTAGTCAATTGTCTCTCTCCCTCCGTATCTTCGTTGGAGGGGAAGTAACTCGCCGGATTAGGGGACAAGGTGCTAACACAGACACGTTTCACTATAGGCCCTCAGGCACAAACCTCAGTATGTGGGGAATCATCATCATTTCAGCCAATAGACGTCCACTGCTGGACATAGGCCTCCCCCAATGTTCTAAATACAGATCGGTCCTGTGCCTCCCGCATCCAATGGATTCCCGCGATCTTCACCAGATCGTCAGTCCACCTTGTAGGAGGTCTGCCACGGCTGCGACTTCCTGTACGTGGCCTCCACTCGAGGACCTTTCCGCCCCAACGGCCGTCTGTTCTCCTCGCTATGTGCCCTGCCCATTGCCACTTGAGGCATGCAATTCTTTGGACTACGTCTGTGACCTTAGTTCTCCTGCGGATCTCATCATTTCTGATACGATCACGCAGGGAGACTCCGAGCATAGCCCTCTCCATTGCTCTCTGGGTGACTTTGAGCCTCCTATGTGGGGAATACTCGTAGTTAATTGTCTCTCTCCCTCCGTATCTTCGTTGGAGGGGATGTAACTCGCCGGATTAGGGGACAAGGTGCTAACACAGACACGTTTCACTATAGGCCCTCAGGCACAAATCTCAGTATGTGGGGATTACACGTAGTTAATTGTCTCTCTCCCTCCGTATCTTAACCATCTGCGTGTGGGGAATACTCACCCATTAACTGCGAGTATTCCCCACACGCAGTTAATGGGGGCTATCGCGTGTGAATCCGTTAGATGGCATACTATAGGCCTGAGGTCCATCTACAAGGTGATTGGGTATTTTTAAACGTGATACGTCAAATTGTCAATTAACGAACTAATCAGCCAATGATGTTGAAGTTGGACCTCGGTTCACAGGCACGCCATCTAGCGGATATTTCACACGCGATAGGCCCATTGTCTCCCTCCCTCCGTATCTTCGTTGGAGGGGAAGTAACTCGCCGGATTAGGGGACAAGGTTCGTTAGAGGGGAAGTAACTCGCCGGATTAGGGGACAAGGTTCACTATAGGCCCTCAGGCCCAAGTCTCAGTATGTGGGGAATACTCGTAGTTAATTGTCTCCCTCCCTCCATATCCTTCGCTGGAGGGGCAGTACCTCGCTGGAATAGGGGACAAGGTGCTAATACAGACACGTTTCACTATAGGCCCACAGGCCCAAGTCTCAGTGTGTGGAGAATACTCGCAGTTAATTGCCTCCCTCCGTATCTTCGTCGGAGGGGGAGTAGTTACCTTGTCGGATTAGGGGACAAGGGGATTAACACACACGTTTCACTCCTGACCCTCAATAAAGTAACTCGTAGGCTTCTTCCAGAATAGGTGCTGAGAAGGACAACACTAGACTATTTTTAATGCTGGCCCCTTTGTCCTCGCTGAAAGGGGTAGGAGTAGCCACGTTTGGGCCAGACATGTAGGGATTGTCGAAAATAGGTGTTACGAACTTACGATACATTTTTAACTCTTAGGGGAGGGGATAGATAGATAGATATACTTTATTGCACAAAAAAAAACACAACTTAAAAAAACTAGGCATTACAGAAACTTAATTGTACAATTTCGGCGGTATTATCGCTGGAAGCCTTAAGGCAAAGGTCATTTGATAGTAGAGAAGGGTAGGTGGTGCAATATTGAAAAGGGGAAGGTTATAGGTTTCTCGACGAATTAGTTTTCTCGACGAAGTAGGTTTCTCGACGAACGAAGGGAGATTTTATGTATTTACTAGCGGCTCCCGCGACTTCGTCCGCGTGGAAAAGTAACTTTTTACCCCCCTTTCAGATTTATGTATTATTGCACCTAACAATACCTTGTCTTGGCCTCGACTTTAACAACATTGGACACATCCCTTGTGGGCCTATAATATAAGACATGTGAGAAATTACAAGAGGAGGGTTAGTTTTCCTACTACACTATACATAGTTCTCCCCTGTGGGCTACGTCTACTTCTGGGCGATATTTCACCGTAAATTTCCATAAATGGCTGAGTCATACAAGTCACTTGCCATTGGGTCATACACGCACATTGTCATTGTGTCTCCTGACATGCACATGTTACTCTGTCATTTAAACATGTAACTTAACTATGCAGATTAATAAAGCTTACTAGTGTAGTTACTAATCCGTAGAATATTTTTTTATTTCGTTTAATTGTAATATACACATAATATCTAAACTATTTATAAAAAGGTAAATTCTACAGACAGCGGAAACGCTTATAGGTAATCCGAAAACACGAAACGCTTGCGCGATGTAATCGACACCTAGCGCCATCTATTGGTTTAAAGTGGAACTAATGTCCCGAAACGAAGTGAGGGCGGGCCACTAGTACTCTTATAAAATGTTACATACAAGTCATAAATTCAACATTTTATTGATTCTTACTAGATTTGCTTAGTAGAGGTAAATATGAAAATACATTACTATTTGTATTTGCCAAATTTATCATAAAACTCACCCCCTTGCTTGTCTTCTTGTATTAAGTGTGAAGCTCAAAGGACAGTCGTTTCAATACAAATACCAGACTCAACAAATCCTGGATAATGCTCCGGAGAAACAGTTTCAGATGATGATATTTAAACTTACATGTACCTGTAAAATAGAAATGATCTTTAATATTTGACCGACACATACATTTTGGTGCAATGCAAGGGCATAAGTAAGGATTTACAAAGAGAACATTGTACAAACAATCATTGTGACGTCATAGTAAGTGTTCATTGATTGACATATGTGTGTGATGACTTGCAGAAGCCACCCCCCGGAGCCGTGAAGGTGATGCCGACGGGGCCGCCGGATAAGAAGGAGGAAAAGGACAAGAAACTGGCTGAGCAGAGGAAACCCGCAGAGAATGGTGTGTATTTCAAAACCAACTCTTAAGAATTTTCAAACGAAATTACCTTTAACTAATTAACTTGGTTGGAGCAGCGACCCATAGTGAGTCTTGGCCTCCGATAATAAGAGCCTCCATCTCAAATTACCCTTAAGTGCTCTTGAAATACACCGTGCTTTTAAACTTCTCCATAGCATTATTGATACTGATGAAAATCATATTTTCTCCATGAAGCGTAGGGACTAATCTCAAAAATGAAACAACACAAAACAAAATATTATACAGAAAAAGGAATAAAAAAGTAAACCTACAAAGAATTATTCGGCCGGGCAATATTTTCATTGTGTCCAGGTGTGTCGCGATGCGTAACAAAAAGGAGCTCACTCAGCGAAAGCCACGACTTAAGGAAGGGGTAGGTACCTTCCTGTAGGCCATGGTGCTGGTATTATGAGAGCCCTGATTGCTATGACGCACGGACGGTATAAATACATATAATAAATCTGTCCAATAAATAGCACGGTGTATTATCTTATTAGGGTTTTCTGACATCTACATCAAATAATAAATGTACTGCAAGCAGTAGAATAGCCTTTCCTAACCTAATCATGGCATTTCCTATTCCAGGCACCGACACCGCCAGCGACCCGGGAATCACCAACAACGTCGAGACCACGCCCAAGAAGTCAAAGGTGAGAGCAGTCTGCGCAAAGCTTACAAACTTCTTTGTTCACAATCTATTTGTCAATATGTTCATACTTGCCAGAATGGTAGACACATATAAGTGCATAATATTCGTTGCAGTACTATTTGTGACGTTACCAACGGTAGAGTTAGTGTATCATACAATTTCTGTAAATATACTTGTTAGATACTGCAACTAGCGAGGCATGCATATATGCATAATGCATTTTTGTATTCAGTTCGCACTGTGTGTTTGTATGAGTTTGAACACTCAGTTTTTGAGAACTAACATCTCAAAAATAGAGTATTTGGCCTAAAATCAAAATTATTTAAAACTTGTACACGACACTTGTCGCGTCTTATTATTTTGTGCAATTATTTTATCATTTTTTAATTTTTCTTATCCCTACCCCTTCCATATCCTATCCAATCTAGGGAGGTTTCGGACTGTTTGGAGGGAAGAAGGACAAATCGCCGAGAGAGGAGAAATCACCAAAAGAGAAGTCGCCGAAATCTAAAGACAAGTCGCCGAAAGAGAAGTCGCCCAAAGACAAGAAGGTCAAAGATCCCAAAGTGAAAGTGGCCGTGCTCGACACGTCGAACGAGAGCTCCAACCTCGACTCGTCCGCCGAGAAGAGCCCCGCCAAGCAAGAGGACAAGCCTGGCTTCACCAAGCCTTACGAGTACACAGACACAGAGAAGAGTCCCACGAAGACCAAACCTTTCATTCAAGGAGCGTTCAGTTACGAGAAGGAGCCAATATCTGAAGAGAGACAGAGAGCAATCGATGAGAGTCAAAGTCCGACAACACGGAAAGCTGGGCTAGCGTTCAACTACGCCCCTGGCGAAGATAAAAAGGTCGCCGAAAGCGCCGAGAAGCGTAAGACTGCCGACGATCCTAGCAAACTAAAGACACCTGGAATCGACTACGTGCAATCAGCCGCTCTGAAGGAGCAGGCCAAGGCTAACCTTATTGACCCTACTTTAGCGCTGTTAGACGCTGAAAGAGCGCACCATGAAGCGCCTGTAGCAGCCGCCGTGGCTGTTCCTGTGGCAGCTAAACCGGAGAACGAAGTCCAAGTCGTTATAATTACTGGACGGTATAACCCTAAGAGCAAGAAACTAGACGACGCCAATGGCACTATCCTTGTGACTAAAGGCACACTTAACAAAGCTAACGGAAAAATCCAAACAGAGAAGGAATTGATAAATACCAAATCAGGTCAAATTTCATACACAGACCCTGCAACTAACAAACAGGAAGTCAAGAATGGACATGTAGATTCGAAGTCCGGACACATATTGATTACGTCAGGAGTCATTGACCCTAAGACTGGAAAACTCGACCCGACGTTGGCGCAACAGTATTGCTTTGTAGAAAGAGCACAAGATAAAGTTGGGGCCAAACCTGGTAGAGAAGTCGACTTAGTAGTGATCACAAGCAAATACGATGGTAAGCATAAGAAGCTGGACGCGTCTCATGGACATGTTAATGTATCCAGGGCTGTAGTAGGACCAGATGGAACAGTCAGCTCCAACTACGGTCTCATCGACCCCCGCAGCGGTAAAATCGACTATATTGACCCTAAGACAGGAAAACAAGACCCCAAGCAAGCGTACGTCGATCAAAAGACTGGCAATCTTCTAGTTACAACCGGAGTGGTCGAGCCTAAATCTGGAAAGATCGATTCGTCTCTCGGACAACAATTTAGTATCGTCGAAAAAGACGCCACGAAGGCGAACAGAGAAGTACGCCTTGTCGTTATCACAAGCAAATATGACTTGAAGAGCAAGAAACTAGACCCGACGTTTGCTCACGTCGACGCTGTAAAAGGAGTCTTGAGCGGTACCGACGGGAAAATCTACACAGAGTACGGTGTCATTGACCCGCGAACAGGAGACATCCAGTTCACTGACCCTAAGACAGGTCACACAGAGGTTAAGCACGCTCAAGTTGACCCTAAAACTGGCAACATTCTACTTTTGTCTGGTGTCGTCGACCCGAGGACAGGTCAACTCGATACAACGCTAGGACAACAGTACAGTATCGTAGACAAACCAATTGATACGTTCGCGTCTCTGCCCGGTAAGGAAGTCCAGTTAGTAGCCATTACAGGCAAGTATGACTCGAAGAACAAGAAGCTGGACAACCCCAACGGTTTTGTGGAGACTTCGCACGCTATCATCAGCGACAAAGACGCCAAGGTCCACACCAATTTCGGTGTCCTAGAACCAGATACAGGAAAGATTTACTTCACTGACCAGAAAACTGGCAAACGCGATTCGAAGCAAGCCATTATCGACCCTAAGACTGGCAGCTTCATTCTCACATCGGGTGTTATTGATCCTAAAACGGGGAAGACTGATTCGTCTCTCGCTCAACAACTGACTGTAGTCGATAAGGATGCCCCACGAGGTATCCCAGAGAGGTATGTGAACCTGGTCATTGTCACTTCAAAATACGATCCTAAACATAAGAAATTAGACTTGACCAACTGCCCATGTAGACTCTGTTCCTGGGAAAATCGGTGACGATGATAAAGTACACACAGACTTTGGTATTGTCGACCCAAATACAGGGGAAATCACGGTGACAGACCCGCTTACAGGCAAACAAGAAGTGAAGAAGGCATCTGTAGATCATAAGACAGGAAATTTGTTGCTTACGTCAGGAGTAGTCGACCCTCAGACGGGAAAAGTCGATCCTTCTTTGGGTCAACAGATAACAGTTGTAGACAAACCAAAGGACAAGTTTGCAGCACAACCTGGCAAAGAAGTGCAATTAGTGGTCATTACAAGCAAATATGACCCTAAATACAAGAGGTTAGACCACCCCAACGGTCACGTTGAGACGTCTAAAGGAATCGTAACTTCTGATGGCAGAGTTCACAGTAACTTCGGTGTTATAGACCCCAAGACAGGTAAGATTGAACATGTTGACCCTAAGACTGGCAAACAAGAGATTAAACAAGCCGTCGCTGATCCTAAGACTGGTCATTTAATTCTATCCTCTGGAGTTACAGACCCTAAGACAGGAAAAGTAGATTCCTCGTTAGGACAACAGATTGCAGTCGTAGACAGGGACTCGCGAAGAAGTTTCCCAGAGAGATACATGAATTTGGTTATTGTAACATCTAAATATGACCCAAAGACTAAGAAGCTTGACTTGAGCGACGCTCATATTGATACTATTCCTGGTAAACTCGAAGCTGATAATAAGGTCCGAACGGAATTTGGGGTGGTTGATCCAGCAACAGGTGACATCACTATTACTGACCCGGTGACTGGAAAGAAGGATGTCAAGAAGACTGCAGTTGATCCTAAGACAGGAAACCTTCTACTTACATCTGGAGTAGTCGATCCGCGCACTGGACAAGTAGACCCTACATTGGGTCAACAGATAAGTGTAGTAGAAGCACCGAAGGACAAAGTATCATCAGTGCCCGGTAAAGAAGTGAAATTGGTTATTATTACCAGCAAATACGACCCTAAGAATAAGAGGTTAGACAATGCAAATGGTCATGTCGAAGCTGTACCAGGAGTACTCGCTTCTGATGGCAGAGTACACACAAGCTACGGTATCGTAGACCCGAGAACCGGAAAGGTAGAACATGTTGATCCTAAGACAGGCAAAACGGAGGTCAAACAAGCCATTGCTGATCCTAAAGGAAATCTCCTCCTTACATCGGGCGTTGTGGACCCAAAGACCGGAAAGGTAGATTCAAGCTTAGCGCAACACCTGACTGTTGTCGACAAAGATAAACTTCCCGAGAAATACGTCAACCTGGTCATTGTCACTGCTAAATATGATCCTAAGACTAAGAAATTTGATTTGACCCACGCTCACGTTGATACCATCCCTGGTACTCTAAGGAGAGACAACAAGGTAGATACCGAGTTTGGTGGCGTTGATCCCAAGACTGGTGATATCTTGATTACGGATCCAATTACTGGAAAACAAGAGCTTAAGAAGGCCACTGTTGATCCTAAGACTGGAAACATGGTGCTCACGTCTGGTGTAGTCGACCCTACGACTGGACAAGTTGACCACACACTAGGACAGCAAATATCAGTTGTAGACAGACCGAAAGACCAATTCGCGGCTGTACCAGGAAAAGAAGTGCAACTAGTCGTAATCACAAGCAAATATGACCCTAAGAACAAGAGGCTTGAAAGCCCTAACGGCATTGTAGAAACTTCACGAGGTGTCTTAGCCTCTGATGGAAGAGTGCACACCAACTTTGGTATTGTCGACCCGAGAACCGGAAGAATCGAGCACGTAGATCCCAGCACTGGTAAATCAGAGATCAAACAAGCTGTTACTGACCCGAAAACCGGTCATCTGCTTCTAACGTCTGGAGTCATAGACCCCAAGACTGGCAAACCTGATCCTACCCTCGCACAACAACTGAGTGTAGTCGACAAAGAAATTAAACCAGTCGAAAGAGAAATTCACCTCGTTATTATTACTACAAAATATGACCCGAGGACGAAGAAACTCGACCCGACTCAAGCCCACGTCGACACCATCACTGGAACTGTAGGACCTGATGGAAAGATTCGCACGGCTGTTGGCGTAGTTGACCCACGTACTGGCGAGATTACGGTCACTGACCCAAGAACTGGCCGCCAAGAAGTCAAGCAAGCTCATCTAGACCCTGCAACCGGCCATATGTTAATCACCAGCCAAGTAGTAGACCCAACAACTGGCAGAGTCGACCCTACTTTAGCGCAACAGTTCAGCGTAGTGAACAAGACAGTTGTACCCGTCGCCAAACCGCCAACTAAGGGTGAAATACGCCTCGTCATCATCACTAACAGATACGACCCATACACGAAGTCGGTTGACGCTGGCTCTGGAACCATTGACACCACCAAAGGGTACGTCAGCGCGGAGGACGGTAAAATACACACAGACTTTGGTATCATCGACCCGCGCTCCGGTCAAATCCTGTACAAGGACCCAGTGACCGGAAAACAAGAATTGAAACAAGCGGAAATCGATCCAAAGACTGGCAACTTCATCATTACCTCAGCCGTAGTAGACCCCAAAACTGGCAAAGTAGACCCCTCGTTCGCTCAGCAGCTAACGTTTGTTGATAAGCAAAATGTGTTGTCGAAAGTAGCCCCAGTATCGCGCGCTAGCGTATCCCCGCCAAGGCAGCTCCCCACACCAGTAAAAACCCCCACGACGCCCACGCAGACCCCGCTGCAATCCCCCGTGCGAACCTCCTCACCTATCACCAGCTATGCACAGAGAGCTTCCCCCATCGCTTCTATCGTTCAAAGAGCGTCGCCTGTCAAACCGACAACAGCCCCGCCTGAACCACCCAAACGAAAAATCGTCAAAATCATGGTTATCTTCACTAAAATTGATCCGAAAACAAAAAAACCAGACCTCCACACGGCTGAAGTCGAACATCTCACCGGCATTCTTGATCCTAACGGCCTGATCGAGACGAAATACGGAGTAATCGATTCCAATAAAGGCACTATCGTTATTACTGATGCTGCCGGTCAAAAGCAGACTCGAGATGGTTCCGTACTACCTGAGACCGGTCAAATATTCATCAACTCCGGTGCTATCGACCCTAAAACTGGCAAAGTTGATCCGAACCTCGGCATGATCATGAGCGTAGCGAAACAAGACGACCCCGTTGTCGAAATTACTACCATAACCGGACCAATTGACCCCAGGACAGGGAAAGTGGACATTGAGAACGGTACCGTCGAACATACTAAAGGTAAAGTTGACGCAGAAACTGGTCACATCTCGACCAAATATGGTGTCATCGACCCATCCAATGGTGTTATATTCGTAACAGATACTTCTGGTGCTCAAGATACAAAGTCAGTAAACATTGATGAAAATAATGGCCAGATAACTGTAACTGGAGTTGTCGATCCGAAAACAGGAAAGGTCGACCCGAAACTTGGTCAAGTTATCGTTGTAGGCACTCACATAGACCCAGTAGTAGAAGTAACCACATTCGTTGGAAAAGTCGATTCGAAGAAAGGCGTCATTGAGCCCAAACACTCAGCTATTGAAAGTACAACTGGTCAGTTCAACCCTGCGAATAACACCATTGATACAAAATACGGACAAATCGATTTAGTCAAAGGTACTGTCACGTACAACGACCCCAAGACGGGCAAATTCGAAAGCAAAGAGCTCAAGGTAGATCCCGTTACTGGACAGTTCTTGATCAGAGGCGGCCAAATCAACCCGAAGTCTGGAAAACCTGATAAAGACGTCGGCAGATTGATCTGTCTGAGAATCATCCGCAACAAAGTCGACCCTGTTTCTGGCAAACAGATCGTCTCCAACGACCCCAAGAATGTTAAAGTCGACCCGAAGACCAACCAGATCTGGATAGCTGGACCCAGAGACCCTCAGACTGGAGATGTTCTATACACAGCTGGTCAGGTGGACCCGGTTACTGGATACATCATCACGATCTACGGTCGCCTTGACCAGAAGACCGGCACGATAGTCCGAGCGACTGACTTCGACAAGTCTCTTATTAAGGTGGACCCTGTCAACGGACAGATTTACACAGCCACCGGAGAGGTAGACGAGAACAAACAGCCTCTGTACTCCGCATCACAAGTCGACCCTGGCTCCGGAGAAATCTACACGAAACTCGGAAGAATCGACCCCGTTACTGGCCGCTTAGTAATAGTTAAAATCTACATCATGACGCAGAAAGACGACAAGGGCCGCGTAAAGGAAGTAGACCCGAAGGAATGTACGATAGATGAAACTACTGGCAGAATTATCACAACGAAAACTGTGTACTTGTATCAAATCGTCGACCCGATCACCGGCGAAACCATTGACGTGGACCCAGACGACCCTAGACTCAAAGGCGCAAGAACAACCGTCACGCAAACGATGACTTTATCGGGCAAAATCGATCCGGTCACCGGCAGAATAAAGACGGAATACGGAGACATCGACCCCGACACCGGCGACATAGACCCGAGCACGGCCGTCAGAGACCCCGTCACGGGCCAACTGATCCTCCACTACTCACAAATAGATCCTTCTCACTTCGAGGACAAGAGCGGCAACTACACGATAGAGAAGGAAACGCAAGACTTACCAGCCAGCATAGACATACAGACGGTGAACACGCACAAATTCTCTACGTTCGGCAAAGACGAGAGCCCGGCACGAGGCGACGAGCCTAAAACTTTCACAGAGTACACGACGAGCGAGCACATTAGGCATCAGGGCTACGTGTCTTCTAGTACCCCTCTATCCTCCAAGATTCCGGTTTCGCAGCGGACGAAGAAGACGCCGACCCCCCCAGTTGTGGTGAAGACAACGACGAAGCAGCTCCTCACTAAGAACGAGGACGGCGTCACGCATAACGTGGAGCAGGAGGTGGAGAACCTAGGAACTGGTGAAGTGACGTTCTCGACGCACACAAACAAGGTTCGTTTGATTCTGTACGTAAAGTTCAAATAACAGGCATTCAAGACGCCACCCTGTTTTATTTTTATCACTTTTTTTTTGTACAGTGTGTGGCCTTAATTTTCCTTTGTTGAAGCTTAGCCTTTTAGTCAGTGTTTAGTTTACTAGTTTCCATTTTCATGTAAATAGTAAGCATGCTAGTCTAACCTCAATGTAGGCGGAAAGCCTAGAGCCGATGGAGGGGAAGAGTCCGTACGTGACGGCGCGGGCGGTGACCACGCGCACGGCCACGACCCACCACGACCTGGACACCAAGGCGCGGACGCAGCAGATGGAGGAGAAGACCGTGGCGCACACGCTGACGTCGTCGGCTACCAGGCAGGAGCAGCGGGTGCTCACGCAGGAGGTCAAAACTATGGTTACGACTGGCGATAAGGTAATTGACGCATCTCTACTCGACAGTACTCGAAGAGATTCTTGAAAAATCAAAAACTTCTACCCTCAAATGTTCCAACGCTTGCTAACAACAAATATGTTGTTGTCTTTGTCATAATGTTTCAGTAACTACAAAAGTCAACAATTGTTTGCGTATTCGAACTTAAATTGTGGAAACAGATTAAATGAGGAACAAGAAGAACTTCTATTAGCAAGTTGTCTTTGTCCCTCCTTGTGTTGTTAAGGGAGACAAGAAATACATTCTTGGACAGAAGTTTATGATTCTTAAAAGGGGCAAGTGTGCACGGCACTGTCATTGATTTTACAGCCTCATCTTTTCAAAATAGAGTTTGTTTTCAATTGGCCATTGCACATGTTAAAAAATACATTCTTGATTAATATTTAATCATTTTAGCATGTAACATGCATTTTGAGTTTTTTTTTTGATTGATTGATTTTTTCTTATGATTTTATTTTTCTTTTATTTCATTTTTTAATGCAGCTTTTTCATTTATGTTCAAGTAACGATTTCCTTAGTGGTTGATTTTTGATGCTTTTATCAAAGACAAAAATCCCTAGTTATTTTTATAATATTCGAGAATTATTGTTATTAAATATTTTTGATATAAAATAAATAAAAGTGAAAGAGTTGCATTTCTGCATGATTGTTTTCTAATTTTTCCTTTTTTGTTTTTTTTTCTTTCATCCGACTCGGCACCACCAACATGACGGACCTAACGCTTTGAATTATGGCCTGATCTTTTCCTAACTCTTGTGTGGTTTCTCCCATTCATTCAAAATCATGGGATCCAACATATAATCTTTGGGTTGCACTACCATTCAATACGAAAATGGGATTCGCCCAAACATTATTAACTTTATTGGTCAAATCCATTTAAAATATAATTTGGTCTACCTACTATTTGACTTATAAATGACATGAACTATAATGCTTCTACGTCATATTTAATAAAACATATTGATTTTAAACATCAACTGATCAACGTTTGATTGGATTATAATTTGATTTGATGCTAAATTAATCTTGCAAAATTCATTTGGCCAAACAATTGGCATTAAAAATCATTTGGCAATAAAATTGATATTAAAAATCGTTTGGCCAAAAAATTGCTACAAAAATTAATTTGGCCAAAAAATTGCTACAACATTTCATTTGGTCAATAAAATTATTTGATAATTCCCACAAATTTGACCGAACCCTCATCTTCACATTTGACTAACGGCCACGATTCACCCGGGAACGAACCTGCAGCTTACTAGGCGCGGCTCAGAGAGCTCACTGAGCAGCGGCGACTCTGGTACGCCGATCGACTTCGACGAGGGAGCGGGAGAGGGACACTACTACGTCACTGTGAGTACGAGAATAGCTGTAAGGTGACGGTTTGGTGCGGATTGCGAAATTTCTCATTGTGTAGTATGAAATTAAATGTAAAGTCATTAGAATGGCTGACAGGACAGGCTTAGCCTTTTGGGATTAGTATTTTTAACTTAATAATAATGCTGGCAAAAATTAAATTATCTAAAATGTTACGTATTATATCTGATTTGGAATGTCAATTCCTACTACTTATTAGGTATATACATTTTCCTAACACTGATAACGAAATCTCAGAAAAAGGGAGCCTAAATGTCTTGTGTTCGTGTCTTGTATATGGGCACCAACAAACATTTAAATTGACCTTTTTTCTCGGGCCCTCTAACAAGTTTTGTAAATCTAGCATTTCATCCTGAATAATGCAGAGGATTTATTGGTTTTTAAGTATATTTGAGAATTAAACAGCAAAATGTACAATAAATTGATGTAAAGGGTGATTTCAAGTATGACGTCAGCAGTCTCTAGATAACTTCTTTTTAAAGTATTTGAATTCCTATATGTAATAGTTCTATCGATTGGAATATTAGTTTTACATAAATGAATCGTTGTGGAGTATCACACACTTAGCATATTTTCATAAACTATTTTGATGGGTCGTAGATAAAGACCCGTACAGGTAGTCGCAGCCGTGGCAGGCCCCCCACAAGGTGGACCGATGATTTGGTGGAGGCCGCGACAATTCATTGAATGCGGGCGGCACAGGACCGATCTGTGTGGAGGCCTATGTCCAGGAGTAGACGTCTATTGGTTGAAATGAAAATGAAATAAATTTCAATTTACCTATACGTGTTGGCAGTATTTATTGAATAAATGATATTTCGCAATTCGCACCGCAGACTCATCGTAAATCCGTGCTTTCACAGTAACGCAAAGAGCTTGAATCTAGCGCTAGAGCCACAGACATTTCCACAGCCTGATTGCCAAATTAAAGCAAAGCTAACTGGCTTTTAGAGCTTCAAGGTGACGGGTAGGGCACACTAGCGACGCCAATTGATTTTAATTTTGAGCTACTAAACCGGATCTATTTTAAACAATTTCGTGGTTACAACCTCTGGGCAAACACTTAAACTATTTATTAAATAACCATGCACAAATGTTGGGTAAGTTTTTGTATGCGAAAAATTGATTCACGCCAAAAGTGGCTGCTTTTGTCGGTATTTTTTTTTATTTATTCTTTATTGCACAAGAAAATAAAGTACAATTGGCGGACTTAATGCTATACAGCATTCTCTACCAGTGCAGGTAATCAATTTTTTTTTATAAAAACGGACCCAACATTTGTGCATAGTTATTTAATAAATCGTATAAGTATTTGCCGAGAGGTTGTAACCCCGATATTTTTTAAAATATTAGTAGCTAAAAATTATAATCGATTGGCGTCGCTAGTGTGCCCTACCCGTCGTCACCTTAAGCTTATCTTAATGGTTACAGTGTTCTGTAACTATAGGTTTTTCAGAAATAAAAACTATTAGGCCATCTTAAAGTATAACCCAAGATTTCACAAACTCACATTAATATACACTAAAAGCTTGGGTCATGTTGAGTAAGTGATAAGAGTTGAATATCTATAAGTAATTCAATTCATAAGTAAGGCCAACAAACTTTACTTTTATACAATTTCGGACAATATCATATGTACTTACCTATTTACGGTGATATGAATGTCTTCATCAGGTCAGAGTCAACCGACATAAATAAACGAAAAATATAAGTTCCGCATCAATATTTTGATATAGTGACATTTTGCGAATATGACTATTCTAGTTGATTTCATTAAATCTTCAAGTCAAATTCATATTTGACTCTGTGCTCCTGTGGTGTTTACAATAACTAACTTTGATATTATTATCAAAAACTTTTTGAACGGCTTTGCTGAAAGTGAGCCCACCGCGCTAAAAGTTCATCAAAATGCTTTGCTCTGTTACGTTACTGCGAAAGGACTAGAGCCATTTATAAATTACGTCACGAAATTATAAATAAAACGTTTTTTAAAAGCAGCAAGCATACTAAAGTAGAATCTTGATTATTCGGACACCCGATTATCCGGACTCATGTCACATCTCTAATGAAGTATCAGAAAAGTATTTCCAAATAACACGAGTCGTCTATCCCTATTTAATAAGTAGTATTTTAAAACATTCTATTAAAATGTTTAAAGCTTTTTTACATTATTCTGCTAATTACTTTTTTAAACATGTTATTTAAAAAAAGTCTTTGATATTCATATTCATGTTCATATTCATTTATTCACATAAAATTCATAACATCACTGTACATAATACAATAAGCATAGTAAAAAAGGCAGATGACAGAGCCATGCTACAAATTACCTTTTCAAGGCACTTGTGAAAAAGGTTCGATTACATTACATTACATTACATTGATTGAAATAGATAAAATAGCATTAAAGATTACATTCATATACATTAAATAAATTCATTTATGTCAATAAAAATAAAATAAACATTAACTAAAATTTATCGTCAAAAAATTCCTTCATGTCATAATTTTGACATGCTGATCTGCAGTACATACATGACGTAATAATTGGTGATTTTATTATAATTATTGTTTGATTCGAATTTTATTAATGCTTACTACACACACGCCTAGTTTTAATTAATCCGAATAATCTTGATTCTACTGTACGAATGCTTCGTTTTTTTCTAAACAGATGAAATTGTAACAAAAAAGTAATGAACACAAAGATAATTTCTCCATGACCCGTGACGCAACTTTTAAATGGCGGTAATTGGGTGTGATGGTAGGTGGAAGTGCGTGTTAATAAGTGCGACGAGGAGGTGCTAGGAAGCGGCAATTTGCCGCAGCACCCGCCGAACAAATGTTATGTGAGTTGCACTGTGTAGCTGTGTTTCCTGTGAGTAGAGGTTCAAAAATAAAGTGTTAAGATAAAGAAAACAATAAAAAATTAAGTAAAAAAGCAAAAAGATAAATTCTAAAATAGACATAGTGACATAGTTTACAAATAAAATAGGTCATGTTAATTTTTAAAATATTTATTTTTACTTAAATTGGTATACAAAATATTTTTAGTTAATTTACTTCAAATAGAATGTCACAAGATCATGTTACCATAAAAACAAAAGAAACATGACTAAAAATATGCTTAGATTTAAAATAGAAATTATTTTTAATTGTAAATAATATTTTGTATTTAAAAATGATATTTGGTAGCCTAAAATAAATTCGTATCAAATTATCAATAGACTCTCTTAAAAGTACGTCAACTGACTAATGGTGTTAATATTTCTATTTTAGTCTTCAGCTTCACTTAATAGTATTGTAAACTAGACTTCAAAATTATAACTACGCAATTCAGTGTAGATAACATCTCAACTCAATTCAATCCAATTCAATATCTTTATTGCTTTCTCATATGTTGAACAAAGATCTTAGTTTAGAGTATTTTACGTTAGAATATATTATCACATTGTGTTCCTACAAGTATCATAATATACTTTTTTTTTTATATGAGAGGTGGCAGACGAGAAGACGGATCACCTGATGGAAAGCAATTCCGCCGCCCATGGACACCCGCAACACCAGTGTAGTCACAAGTGCGCTGCCAACCTTTCCCCCCCATTGGGCCTCCGGTAACCTCACTCACACGGCATATGTTTATAATTTACTCCCAGGAGACTCGGTTACAACTGTTGTTATTGTCAGTCGGTGCTGATGTGGTGTTAATCGGACTGTGTATAATTTATTCCAAATTTAATATATCTCCGTATTGTGACAAAATGGTAGGTATAAAAAATGTTAATACATTTAATTTGATACAGGAAATTGGAACAGGTATTCTCTAATAGTGATATAGATTCAGTAGTTTGAGTGTGTGATGTTGTGTGAATTTATCAACTGATGCAAATGGCACAATACTGGAACTGAGGGCATGTATAGAAACGGAATTCCCGACCTAATAATTTATCCCCGTCTCTGTCAGACGCGCTATGCGTCTCTTTTGTTTAAATACAACAGGTATATTCTCGTTCGTTATGGAATGGTTTTATTGTAGGCCCTATGCTTTATTTGATACTTGTGATTAAATTATTTAGGGTTACCACTGCCGTCCATCAGTAAATATAATATTAATACTTAATGGAAATACAGATAGCTAAACATTGGGATTCTACAGTCGGCCATATTTGAATTATCTTTTATTAATGAACCGACTGTGTTAAACATTTAGGTGAGATTCGTTTGAAGAATTATGGCAGATTTTGATGCTTTACCTAGGTAAAGCATCAAAATCTGACATAATTCTTCAAACCATATCAGAGTATAGTGGAGTGTGTAGTAGCTAGCTACTACACACTCCACTATACTCTGATATTTAATTAGGCGGACTAAACTGACAGATAGAAATGTCAATATGTTTTGACATTTTGATCTGTCAAAAAGAGTAATAATGTATAGCAATGACACATTTACATCTGTCAATGGACAACATTTCAAAATTGAATAAAAAAATACCAATTCTTTCTTTACTTTTCCGCTTCTCGAATATATATTTATTTATTTTTTATATTGCTTCTTTACTGAGAAACAAATTAAAAACTATAAAATGTAAGATGACGTTATCGGACGGCAGAATGTAAAATATATCTTTGCTTAGCACATTATAGTTTTAAATTTACGAAATGCCAAACCCATGACATGCAACTGTAAAAAAAAAGACAACTTATCAACGTTGGATGAATGAATGTCATTGACAATGTTGACACTAGTATTCTTTACCTTTGACAGAGTACCTTTTTTTATTAAAACAATGATAAGTAAAGGAATATCGCTGTATTCAGCCGTCCGATGACGTCATTTGGCGCTAACGTCTATTTAGAATATAAAGAATTTCAATAATTATTTTATGTATGAAAAAAGCAAAATTTTGAAAAAAGAAAAAAATGAAAAAATATGGGTCTGTTCATTTAATGTCTTTTTTCATATACAATAACAATATGGACATGTTAAAAATATGAAATGTTGTCCATTTAGTCCGCATAATTAAAAATCTGAGTTGAAATAGAAAAATAAATATAACGTAGTAGCCCTTTTCTCACAAGTGTCAATCAGTACTACATATTGCACAAGTGCATTTGCATCAGTTGAGATTGTAATGCATGCCGCACGCAGCCGTGCATGAAGGCTTAAGGCGGAATGAGTGTCAGTCGCCATGCTGGCCGCTTTCGTTGTCATTAAGATTGTTATAAATAAGGTATGTTTTTGTTATTTGGAATGTTAAAGCACTTTTAGTGCATTTTTTTTTTTCAAAATTTTGTTTGTATTAAGAGTGTGCCACAGGTATATTCGCTGGTTCTGATTAGTAAGTAATAATAAATACTTTGGTCTTCCAAATAATATTTTCTTGTATAGCCAAGGTTTCACATATATAAAATTGTGTAATTTTTGTGAATTATTTTTTACAAAATTATATAAACTTATTATTTTTAAAATTCAAAATAGTTTGTCAAACAATTTTAATTTTTCTGAATTAATAATGGTTTTAATATGTGAACGATCAACAGAATCGGAAAGACTAAGTATCGGAATATGTAGATATTATTCAATAAATTTTTTTTACCTAACTACAAAATCTATTGAGAACAGCTTCTTGCAGGCTTAACTGCCACTTTTATAAACACTCGTAAATAATTTCCTAATTAAATTTTAGCACATCTACTGCCCCTACGTATACATCCAAATTGATAATGATTTTCAATGTGAAAAAAAATAATATCTCTTTTCGGTGTGAAAATATCCCTAAGTAGGGGCAGTCGAGAATAAAAAGTTTTAATAAGCACAAATAAATATATAGCATAATATATAAGACACGCTCAATCAAATATTTTAATAACCATATTTTGCAAATAAATGCCACTCACCTTTATGGCCTGTTTCACCATTTCTACTTTCACCAATTAAACTAAACCCCTCTATTCTGTTTAAGTTATCCAATGAAATGTAGTGGTAATTTTAGTAGACCATTGATTAATACAAAATTCAATAAAACACGGTCAGCTATTAAATGGTGAAACTTAAGTAGACCATTAATTAATACACAATTTAATAAAACACGGTCAGCTATTAGATGGTGAAACTTAAGTAGACCATTAATTAATACACAATTTAATAAAACACGGTCAGCTATCAGATGGCGAAACTTAAGTAGACCATTAATTAATACACAATTTTATAAAACACGGTCAGCTATCAGATGGCGAAACTTAAGTAGAGCATTAATTAATACACAATTTAATAAAACACGGTCAGCTATCAGATGGTGAAACTTAAGTAGACCATTAATTAATACACAATTTAATAAAACACGGTCAGCTATCAGATGGCGAAACTTAAGTAGACCATTAATTAATACACAATTTAATAAAACACGGTCAGCTATCAGATGGCGAAACTTAAGTAGAGCATTAATTAATACACAATTTAATAAAACACGGTCAGCTATCAGATGTTGAAACTTAAGTAGACCATTAATTAATACACAATTTAATAAAACACGGTCAGCTATCAGATGGCGAAACTTAAGTAGACCATTAATTAATACACAATTTAATAAAACACGGTCAGCTATTAGATGGTGAAACTTAAGTAGACCATTAATTAATACACAATTTAATAAAACACGGTCAGCTATCAGATGGTGAAACAAGGTCCTATTTTAAAGCGCAGGTAACATGTTAATTAACAATCCCACGATGCCTCCCCGCAGGAGCCCGGCTCGTACCGCACCACCACCACGAGCACGGTGATGGGGAACGCGCCGTTCGGCAGCATGGTGCATGGGACTACCACTAGGGTAAGTTTCTCACCATCATCCTAGCGTGTCTTTCCTCATCATCATCAGCCCAGTTAAGTCCCCACTGCTGGGGCACGGGCCTCCCTCAATCACATGAGGGGCAATTGCCATACTCACCACGCTTGGCAGACGGGTTGGCGAGGGTTTTGAAATAAATGCAGAGTTTTCCTTCTCTGGGTGCTGATGATCATGCCAGCAGCTTTACCTTAGTCGCCTTTTACGACACCTCAGTAAGAGTGAGGGTGGCCTATTCTACTCTGCCGGGGACCACACGGCAGAGTAGAATAGGCCACCCTCACTCTTACTGAGGTGTCTTTCCTATTTGCGACTAAAGCTGTCTCTGCGAAGTCGGGGCGGATGACGAGCAGATGGATCACCTGATGGTAAGCGATTGCCGCCGCCCATGACACCCACACCACCAGATAAGTCACAAGTGCGCTGCCAACCCTCGCTCACGCACCAGAACACAGCACAGTGCTGTTTCACGCCAGTTTTCTGTGAAGCCGTATCACTCCGGTCGAACCGGCCCATTCATGCCGAAGCATGACTCTCCCACGGTCAAAACGTGCACGCTTAGAACATGGTCCAGAATTTGGTAGTTACAAAGCAACTGCCGTCCAACCTTCGCAACAGGGCGACTAGATCTGGACCATTTCCGTAGAAAGGCCACGCTTCGGCATGAATGGGCTGGCTAGGCCGGACCACGGCCTCACAGAAAACCGTCGTGACGAAGCATTTCCTCGGTATATATATCCGCTGTGAGTAACGGTACTCCGGGGGCAGGAGGGTTGATGGGCATAGCATTTAAAAAGACTGGATTTGTAATTATACCTTTAGAACGATTATCTTAAAGAGGGTTTTCGCGTGTGAAAAATCTGCTACTGTAGTACTCCTTTAGGAGTGAGATCCATATACAATGTGATTGGTTATTTTTAAACGTGATCTGAAACTAAACAACCAATGCGGTGGATGTTGGACCTCAGTCCAACAGTACGCCATCTAGCGGATTTTTCACGTGCGAAAGCCCTCATTGTTGATAAATTTCAACAGTGATTATTGTGAAATGTCCACAGACAAGCACAGGCGCCAGCGCCGATGTGGAGGAGGAGGCGGGAGAGGCCGCGCCCGAGGGCGAGGTGGTCTCATCGCAGACCATCAGCTCCAAGACGCGCACCGTCGAGACCATCACCGTGAGTACACCCAGTGGCGTAGCTAGCACATCACAGGAATTTACCCGCAACCCTGAATTCACGTATTTGGTTTGGTAGGCGAACGCGTTACATCCTAGACCTAATCGTCACTTTACTTTTCAATCAGGTATGATTGTGGTCAAGGGTTAGCTTGTAGCTCATAAAAAAATGTCTGATATTCGTTACAGAAATGCTTAGGGAATAGAGCCACGCTTCGGCATGAACGGGCTGGCGGGAGTGATACCACGCCCTCACAGGAAACCGGCGTGAAGCAGCACTGTGCTGTGTTTCGCTGTGCGAGTGAGGCTACCGGAGGCCCAATCTGGGGGAATCTGGGGGTTTAAGGGTTGGCAGCGCACTTGAGAGTCCACTGGTGTCGCAGGTGTCCATGGGCGGCGGGAATCGCTTACCACCTGGTGATCCGTCTGCTCGTCTGCCACCTATCACATAAAAAAAAAGATGTTGGATGAATGTATGCTATGTTAACTTAAATATTGTGTGCACAGTACAAGACGGAACGCAACGGCGTCGTGGAGACCCGCGTAGAGCAGAAGATCACCATCCAGTCCGACGGTGACCCCATCGACCACGACCGCGCGCTCGCTGAGGCCATACAGGTATGCGCATGTGCGATGTATGCGCACATCACACACACCACACACACTACACACACACACACCATACACGCACCACACACACTACACACGCTACACAGATGTATCACACACATACCACACACATATCATACACATACCACACACACACACACACACACACACACACTCACACACACACACACACACACACACATACACACACACACACACACACACAGAGAGACAAACCTCCACGTGTACCCACACAGACACACATACACGCACACAATCGCGCGCATTCGTACACACAGTACAATGTGGTGGGAAGCGACCTAAAATCCGATTTTTAAAGAAACGCTTTTTGCTTTAACTGTACTTACATTTTTTATTATTATAAGGAACTCAATAATTGATTATATATCATACTGTGAATAATGTACCTACCTGTAATTAATGTATAATGTGTGTCCAAATGCATTTGTATCAAAACCCTCGCTAACCCGTCTGCCAAGCGTGGTGAGTATGGCAATGAGGGAGGCCCGTGCCCCAGCAGTGGGGACTTAAATGGGCTAACGATGATGATGACGATGACGATGTGTGTCCAAATAAAATATTTTCATTCATTCATTTCACGTTCAAAAAAGTACATCAATTAAAGCCTTATATTGAAATTCCAGGAAGCAACAGCCATGAATCCGGACATGACCGTCGAGAAGATCGAAATCCAGCAGCAGAGCACGCAGCCGTAACCCCCTCCCCCCACACGCGCAGCCGCACTGACGCCACGCAGGTACCCCCAAGGCTCAGATATACATCACAAACGAAATGTATGTAAGAATGTTTCCTTTAGCACTGAGGAATAAAGTTATGACATTCTAGAAAGAAATAAATATGTCAAAGTTTTGAGAAAAGGGCATATAGAAATGTCACATAGAAATAACTTCAATGTTTTTATACGGTACTACAGCTAAGAAAAAAGAAAAATAATTTGTTATAACTTATTTAGCAATTTTTGCATGAGGAACTGAATAAATAAAAAAAGTAAGACGTCTCTATGGCTGAAATTTTGACATAAGAATAAAAGTGCAACATTGTCTATGGGCGGGACCTGCGACGATTCAAAATGGCGTCCCAGTCATGTTTATATAGAAGTTGTATGTATATGATGGTACATACATTAGTTGTAAGACACATCACTGCGAATATTAACAGCTAAGTTATTTAATTAAACATTTATATTAATTAATTGATAATATGTTAATTGATTATTATATTTGATGTTGTGACGTCGAAACGCACCTTCGATTTATTTTATTAAAGTTAAGAATGCAATTTTTATTGTATGTAAAATATATGTTTAGATATAAATGAAGCATTTTCAAAGTTTTTATAAGGCTTAGGGTAAGGCGATACGTTACTTCTGTAAGCATTGGGAACCACGTAATTCGTATAGTGAGTTATTTTTTACTATCTCAATCCTAGTAGAATTTAACATCACTAAAATCTTTTATAATATTAACGAAAATTTTTGAAATATAGTAGAATACTGACCGATATAACCTATATAAAATCAAATAGTTTCAATAAAATCTTGGTAGATTTTTTAACAATCCTTCCTAATATTTGTACCATTGTAGATAGGCAAGTGTTCAATATGAATCTTATTGCTAAATCATAAGGGTCCCTATTCAATGATAACTCGCTGTACGAATTATTTCGTTCCTCGTTTCATACTGGTACATAATATTCGGCTTGTAGCGTCAGATCAGTGTTGCCATAGAGTGTTCGTGTATCAATGTTCATGTAAACGGAGTAGCTTTAACCGTGGACTGATGGGGGCTGATAATGGCCGTACCTCATGGACGAGCTTACAGAATGATGACCAGTAAAGATTAGTATGCTAAACGCAGCTTCGTGGCAGATGGTGTCCTAAATTCTTCGATGTTGCTGGTGGTCACAAGTCTGTTTTTACTATTTTAAATTTGAATAGAGTCAGCTGAAAAGTTATCTTATTATAAGGTTAGTTATTTCTAGCTAAATAGAGATCATATTATTCCAGCAAAAAAATATTGTCTATGGTATAATGATTAGAAGATTGTATGTTAATTTCAAAGGTAGATAAAGTTGAAAAAATTTTGAAACCAATTACAATTAAAGTTCCAAGTTGTCTATGATTTCTTTAAATGCATTTGTGGTGACGACATTATCAGTCCTCTAAATATTAGTCTATGCTTTAACGTATGTCACGAGGTAGACCACCGTCTTAGAATTAAAAAAAAAGAAGTTATTTTCTCTCTTTCTCTCTATTTAATTACTAAAATCTCAATCATCTACAATGTAGCACGGGACTAAATGTTGATATGGAAAATTCTATCAAATAATTTAATATATTTTGACTCTAAATGGGGAAGATGGGTAAAATTTTCGATTGATATGGCGTCACTACTATTGAAAAAAAAAATTAATGTTATGACAATGTCAATGTAATCTTTACCTTAATATAAAATAAAAAAATATAATTATAGTTATTACCAGCGAGAAGAGGCGCCATCTATTGAAAGTTTCTACCCTCCACCTCGAATTTATTATCATGTTTTACTCTTCAAACGTTTTTCAATATATTGTAGCCTATAATCCCAATACTGAGTATAGGAATTAACCCATCGGAAATTGGTGTAAAATGTTGAAATTCCATGGGTTTATATTGAACATCACAAAGTTATGCATAAGTGAAGGAGTGAAACATGAATGCTGGGGCCCACTCGGAGTCAAGCAAATGCGTTGAGAGTAGAGATATGTGGCGTTGCGAGTATATTCACCATTAAGGTGCTATCTAGGTTAGATACGAGTGTTATGCTTTCGTTTATACGGTACACTCAATTTTGTAGTAGCTTTTTATATCAGAGTGGGGCGATCGACCGATTTTCTTTCTTATGTTTTCGTACTAAGTTTAAAAAATGATAATATTATTTAGATTTTGAATTCTTTAATAAGGACGTAAAAACCAGTTTTTAGGTTCTAAAACACAAATATATCCTAGTTATTTTCTTTTTAATTTATTTATGTGACTATTTAAAATATTTAATAATTTCACTATCACAATAATTTTTAGAAATGTCTTAATAAATAAGTCTTTGACCCTTTAATTTTGGTTTCAAATTTCAAATCTTGTGCAGCGCGTACATTATCCTTCTTATGATATTATTAATCTTTCAGATCCTTGTTAATTTTATACTTAACTACTTATATATGTGTAAGGGTCGATCGTCTTGCCGGCGAAGCTTAGTCGATGTTAGCGGATAACATAAGGCCAGTCGAGCATTTCGCCGTTTGATTCACAGGCACAACTAACGTTGAAATACTTGTAATAATATATGTTTCATATAAAGACAATAAACATAAAACTTTTGAGCTTAAATTTTATACAAACAGCTCAAAAGTCACAACTGACTTGATATAAAAAATAGTTCACATAATCCTTAATAATATTATGTATTATAAGTGACCACATTCAGAATCCCATAGATCGGTTTGAAATTCCGACACTAGGGCTTGATAGTTAGTCCACACGGTTAGAACTAATTATGTACTAACTAACGTCACTTTTGATAAGTTCCAAATTATTATTAGTATTTCAACGACTAAAGTATTTTATAATATTATTAGCAACGCGTCGCCATTTTTGTATATCTTAAATAATTAAACAGGACATTCCAAAACTGTTCACAAATTCATAGAATTAACTAGATCATGACACAAAGTGTTTCTTTTTTACGGTTTTTTAAAGATATTTTAAGATTATTTCTCTTTTTAAACGTCTGCTCTGACTTCGCGGTGACATGAGAAGCATGCTTATTAGTGTCGTTGTAGAGAGCATGCTTTGAGGGGACGAAATATGGAACAGTAAGATGATTGCTATTAAAAGTGTGCTATCCGGCTCGCAGGACCATCTGGTCCTTCGCGCCGGATCAAACGCATCGAGTGCACGTATTCCCGCGCGCACCGCGAGGTCACAGCGCTCGTTTGCGGCAAGTTGGAAACGATACTGATATTGTACAATTATTATTATTAATATATTTCTTACACTAGCTAGCGGTAACGTTTTGTAATAGGAAATAAGTTTATATTATGAAGTTATCAGCACTGATTGAAAATCAGATTTTAATTGTAATGTTTGTCTTTTTTTATGAATATGACATTTATTTAGTAAACCCTCGCGGGATTGGGCCAAAAGTGTTTCTTTGGTACAAAGTGAGTTTGTCATTTTTCGAAAACTTAAAAATCATCTGTGCTTTTGTACCAAACCCGCGAGCTATATCGTTATTTGTGTTTATAACTGTACGCTCGAAGAAGAAAACACGCTTCATTGCTTCAATGGTCGACTAGTAGACAACGCCTTGGTGTCAAGTCCGCCTGTACGTTTATGTGCAATAAGGTATTTAATAAAGTTATTTAGTGCCTTGTAATTGATAGTTTTGCTTTAGTAAGTAAAAACGATGACTAGTGTTTTGATTAAAAATTGAAGAATGAAGAGTCTATGAAAGTTAGATTATTCAAAATCTATCTAAAGCTAATTTGCTGAAGCAATGCGTTGATTGCTGCAAAAAGAAATAATTATTAATTGTAGATTGCTAAACGATTATAAAACGTTATATTACATAAAGTGGCAGAATCACAAGTCATTCTTCCATAGTTTTATCTTCCCTTGGAATTATTTTCCTGTGCAATTGAGTAAAGCAACATGTAACATTTTCTTCCCCGAGCGTACAGCGCCTCTTGTGTTATGTCCGTATTTATTAAAGATGTTTATTTTTCTAACTCTCGTCGGGCTCCGTATTATTTTGTATTTAACGAGATGAAGTTATCAAATAGAAATAAAATAAAATGCTTTGTTTTAATCCAGTCGTTTTATTTACTATCCGGTCATATAAAATAATAAATATCACATGTCTAAAAACGCTAAAAAATGTTAGTGCAATCATTTTAGTTTAAAAAATGGCAAAATTAATTAGGTACGTTTATCTATTGTGTAATGAAAAAATAGATTGCATAGAGAAGTTAGCATATAAAAGTCCCGCATTAGCTTTGGCAATTTCTCCATACATTACTGTCTGGAATTATTAACGTGCATTGGAATTAACGAAGCTATCACAAAACATTATAAACACAAGACAACACACTCTGGGTATACACAACCCTTAGAAAGTAGGGAGAGTCAAGAGCGTAAGAGCCATATAAACGACACAACCATGAAAACAAATAGAAACACATTCAACTTCATACAATTAACTAATTGTAACATGTAAATTTATTATATTATAAAATTTAACGTAATTAGAATTTACCACTGGGATTGTACATTTCGGATAAAAAAAAGTTAAGCATCCTCTGTACTTTTAGATCTGAATTGAATAACGAAATGACAATACGAGTAATATAACTCGTTCGGTTTTTGCCTTTTTTGCCCGCGACAGTAAAATGGCCGGACTCAAAGAGTAGTATTATATGCCGGACTGATGTGAGTGTTCGGTTGAGCACCAAAGAGTAGTATTATTGTTGAGCACTCACTGTCATGAGTCATGAGCCCCTGTCATGGTTATGACAGGGGGTTTATTCATAAACGTTCAATAAAACTGTTATAGCAGTTATGACGTTTGAAAAAAAAAAAACATACATTTTCGAAAAAATATTAAAAACTGCTTTATAACACCGTTTTAGCTAACAAAGATTTAACAAATATGTATTTATGAATAAGACCCAAAAATATTTATTTATATTAATATTAAGAAAATTTTATTTAATTTAAGTTCATACAAAACATTTATGAATGTTATAAAAATATTTTATCATTCCTACTTAAATACTAAAATGTTTATTTATTACAAATAAGTGGCTATCTTTGTTGCTATAATTAATTAATGTCACTTTTATGTCTTATCATCACATGCAAAATCTTATGAAATCTCATTGAAAATGTTTTACATCTACTGGTTTAGAAAGAAAAAATACAAAGGTGCATTTCGTAACTCTAAAATATTATCACCTTACTCTATGATCTAAACCCTGTATTAATTTAAGTAACAATTTCAAGATGAACAAAATAAAACAAAACAATATTCAAAATTCAAAACAGTCAAATCAAGAGTTAATAGTGTAGATATGAGTTAGTTATAGTGTAAAATAAACGCTTTTGATTCCGAACTCTAATATTATTGCAACAAAGGTGTATTGGCGCATGGCGAGCATCGTTGCTGTCTTCTAAAAGTTGAAAAAGTCTTCGGTATTTTTTTGCAAAACAGTACTTCTACTCAGGGGCGTCTGTACCGATAGTGCAGGGGGTGCAGAGCACCCGGGCGCGAGTTATATGGCGCCCCTCGCTACGCATAGAGCCTCCACTGTGTCGCTTTGCGGGCGCGAGTACTGATCCTTCTCCTCATCCCGTGTGATTCCCAATAGGCTATTTGACAGTGATAAAAATATACATTTCTTTATAACATCAGTGTTAATATATTTTTTGTGGAGCGATTTGTAATAACGCGAGATAAAAATATTGCATTATTTCATCAAAATTCGTCTTCTAAAATTATTATTTTTTAAACGTGACTATAAACGGCCCGTGACGTAGATTACGCGTAAGTCTACTGCCTATGGTTTGAAAGAAACACTGAAACCCCAACAAGCTCAATGTTCATTTATGGACAATCTACGTCACTGGCCGCCATATTGCAAAAGACGCGTTTTTGCGGAATATTTGATTATTGCATTTTCTTTTTCGTTTTTTTTTATTAAAATATCTAAAATAAAAACAGAAAAGTATTTTTTGGGGCTCCTTATAAACAAATGAATACCCTAAGATAGTTTTCAGAATTTTGACAAATAACCTATTGCGTCCTATATGCTGTCACTTCGAAGCCCGGGGTACGCTCGGACCATGATATAGGATTCGGTATGTCTAATAATTACAATGAAGCGACTGCCCTTCGATAGGTAGCCGAAAATGTGGTAAGAATACCATTTTGAAACAAGAGGGCGCCAGCTTATTGATTGCGCCCGGGAACTTCTTGAACCAGTGGCGCCCCTGCTTCTACTGCTTGTACGATGGAAAAAGTCTGATTACATTTATTTGGCTTTTTGTATGTACTAAAGAAGCCATGATTTCCACGCGCCAAAAGACCCTCGTCACCCATATTCGCCCCGTCGTTACTTCCCAAAGAGGTTGCCGATGTTTTTAACGATCCCTTCATTGTTTCTGTACTTGGTGCCCTCCACGCCCAGGCCGTAGGGGGAGTCCGGCCCCGTCTGCAGGTAGTACTGCCCTGTGGTGCCGGGCGGACACGCTAGCCCCATGTGGCTGGAAATCAACAAAAAGCTTGAATATATGAACCTTGAAGATGTGAGTCTAGAAATAGAAATATTCTCCAAGCGATGATCGCCACGGCGGCCGATCGTAACGATCAGCCACGTACGCAGGATATACAGGGTGTATCTATGAACATTTACATCCCTTTAACCACGTGTTTTACTAAACATTCTGAACAAAATTTGTTCTATCGCTTTTGGAAATTCACATGAAAAAATTTAAACTTTTCATACAAAGTCGGTCACGTGAATTGGTCATTTGTATGGGGAGTCCAAAAATTTTTCGATGAATTTCGAAAAGTCGCTGAACAAATGTTGTTAAGAATGGTTGGTAGAACACGTGGTTAAAGGGATGTAAATGTTCACAGATACACCCTGTATTATAGTGCTCAAGTGTGTGCGCAATCACAAGTACACTCTCTATTCCCTTACCCTCGTACTTCGATGGGACACGACCGAGGAGTAATAGGGTGCAGGACCAACGGCTTAACGTGCTTTCCGTGGCCGGGGGAACAAGACTGCCAGCTGCCAGAGTCCGGGCTGACACTAAGAATTTCTTACCGAATACTTAGGTACTTACAAATTTTTGGCGACATCCGCCATGTTTTTTTATATCGAAAATCCCGAGCATTGGGCTCATGAAACGTGTCACAACCACATCCTAAGTCTATGGTCTCGGGGCGGGGAAGACATTTAATTTCATATTCATATTATTAATTTTTGCGCATAGCATCGCGCCATCTATTAGCAAATGTTTAAACTACTATCAAAGTTACGTCCCGAAACCAAGTGGAAATACAGTACCTGATGATCTTGGCATTTTTCGAGCACTCGTTCTTCCTGAAAGCCTCCCAGCTGTCGCAACGAACAGCGGGGAAGGCCTTCGGCTTCAGGATGGACTCCGCGAACAGCTGCCACGCGCGGCTGTGGCTGCACGTGTCGAACAGACAGTTGGGCTGCTGGGAGCCGCTGTTGGGGTAGAAGTCCACTTGACCTGGAGAGGATAAAATATTATGGTATGTTAATCATTTATTTCAAGTCAATAACTCATATTTTTTTAGTGACATCTTAGGGGCTGTTCAAGTATTATGTAAGCACTATGGGGGGTGAAGGGTCTTTGCTTTGCTTATTTTGGATGACATGGGGGTAGGGCAGTCTAGATGTTGATTACGTCATCGATAATTATTTTCTTTTTAAACACAAATGGCAACCCTCACATTCTGTTTGCTTGAAAACTAAACGTATTTTCGGGGAATTACCTACAAATAAATGCATACGCATAATTACCTACAAATTTGCCGTGTGGTCCCCGGCAGAGTAGAATAGGCCACCCTCACTCTTCCCGAGGTGTCTTAAAAGGCGACTAAGGTAAAGCTGCTGACATGATCATCAGCACCCAGAGAAGGAAAACTCGGCATTTATATCAAAACCCTCGCCAACCCGTCTGCCAAGCGTGGTGAGTATGGCAATTACCCCTCATGTGATCGAGGGAGGCCCGTGCCCCAGCAGTGGGGACTTAAATGGGCTGATGATGATGATGATGATGATGAAATGCATACGGTTAGTAGGGTTGCCGAGCTGTGACAAAAAAACGTAAAAATGTTTACGTGAGCATGGGGGAGGGGGTAAGAGCTTTGCTTACTTTTGCTGACAAGGGGGGTGGGGGTAGATAACGGTAATAAATCTGCTTACGTAATACTTGAACGTCCCCTTTATCGTAGGTATTAGTAATATATTTCGCATGCAATGTGCCACATTGCAGCAAGTAGACACAGTCCACTCGGTCTGCAATCATCTTCAGGAGGGAACTGGAGCTAGCCCTGACACTGTGCACGAGGGACGCAGCGCGCTTCCGCATCGTGGCAAAGAAACAGTTTACTCGCGCCGCCGCGAACATGCCCGACGCGCTGCAGCGCCACGGCAAGCCCATTAACCTCCTGAACAATGGACAACATTTCATATTTTTAACATGTCCATATTGTTTTTTTATATGAAAACAGACATAAAAGGAACGGACCCATATTTTTTCTTTTTTCAAAATTTGTCCATTTTCATGCATAAAATAATTATTAAAATTCTTTATATTCTAAATAGACGTAAGCGCCAAATGACGTCATCGGACGGCTGAATACAGCGATATTCCTTTGCTTATCATTGTTTTAATAAAAAAAAGGTACTACTGTCAAAGGTAAATAATACTAGTGTCAACATTGTCAACGTCATTCATTCATTAAACGTTGACAAGTTGTCTTTTTTTTGACAGTTGCATGTCATGGGTTTGGCATTTCGTAAATTTAAAACTATAATGTGCTAAGCAAAGAAATATTTTACATTCTGCCGTCCGATGACGTCATCTTACGTTTTTTAATTAAAGTAATTTTAGTTTTTAATTTTTTTCTCAGTAAATAAGCATTATAAAAAATTAATAAATATATATTCGCGCAGCGGAAAAGTAAATAAAGAAATGGTATTTTTTGTTTCAGAGCTTAGCAATTTTGAAATGTTGTCCATTATGGTGTGGATAGACCGTAATAAACTCAATTATTGTGTTCGTCCAGAGCCTATTAATATACGATCGAATACCAGCTGGCACTGAGGTATTTCAGAGGTCGGGTCCAAGGTGGGGCAAGTGTCCCATGGTCTTAATAGTGATAGGTCATAGGTGGTAGAACAGCAGATCACCTGATGGTAAGCGATTGCCGCCGCCCATGGACACCCGCAATACAAGTGTAGTCATTCACTCATTCACGCAGCGAAACAAAGCAAAAACGCTGCTTCACACAGTTTTCTGTGATCTGGTAATCCGGTTGAGCTGGCCGATTCATGCTGAAGCGTGGATCTGGCACGGTAGCGAAGGTTTAAAGGCTCTCACCAACTGGCTCGGTCATCCCAAACACCCCCCCGTCCGTATGGATGACGTCGACGAAGTCCGCGTCTGTAGCCTTCAGCCGCAGCTCAGGGTCGACGTTGCTGAAGCAGGGCCCTGCGGGGTCCAGGCCGGTCACACGCGCTACCTGTTCATAATATGCATTGTTATCTGCGTTTTTTTTATTTTGTTTTATTACACACATAAAAGTGACATTAATTAATTTCACTCAGAGATAGGTACCTACACTAGCTCAAGCACCTGTGTTACGGATATCAGAACTAACAGCGGAATTACAAATATATGCCTATTATAATACTTTTGTAAATACATACTTATAATACATAGAAAACACTCAGACCAATACGAACAGATATGTTCATGCACACAAATGTTTGTGCTCTGCGGGGAACCCGCAACCCTTGCACCAGGGGCAGCGTTCACTACCACTGATCCAAATTCTCGTGGGCATCATACTAATGAAAACAGACATTTGTAGACATGCATACCTAGGATTAAATCTTTAAAAATCTGCTGTTCGATTACTTTAGTATAGCACAGATATTATAATACTAGTAAGTATGGGGAGATGATTTTTAACTAGATATTTATTTATATATATTATAACTTGTTGACTTACAGTTTACACCAAATAGTCAACAAACTTTATCCCAAAATAACATTAGCATTATTCAAATAAAACGAGTGAAACAGAAAAACATTAAGTAAATCATAACATTAAAATATAGATCAATATAATACAAAAAACATTAATTAATTAATAATACCTACCGGTAACTATATGTTTTTAATGACTATTTTAAGGTATGTTCCATGAATAGAGAGGGCTGATAGCCGCCGCCTAGGTTGGAATGGTTTGTTGTGCCTACACACGGAGTCACGTTGGAGTAACCCCGAAACCCTTGTCGGTCTTTAGACCGTCCTTAATGTCTGAGACACGAGTGTTAATTTATACTCGGCGGCTACAACAAAAAGTATTTGGTTATACCTTTAGGCCGGTCAGATTGGCGACCTGTTTGCCGGTGAAGCCGGACACGTGTGCGCCGAGGCTGTGCCCGATGAGGTGCAGGTTGGAGAGGTCGTAGCCAGCTGGAAGGGGCAACTCCGTTTTAGTATATAATATAATAAGCATTTATTTGGTAAACACATGACGTGAACACTTAGTTATACAACCTGTGCGGATAAAGAATGGGATCAGAAATGGCGGCGCATCTATTCACTTCTCACTCGCACACTATTGGTGTCTATACTCGCACTCGTGGGGTGCGAGTATAGACGCAAATAGTGTGCGAGCGAGAATAGATGTGCCGCCATTTCTGATCCCATTCTTTATCCGCAGAGGTTGTTTTTGAAAAAGACCTGAGATTGATCTGGGTTGAACTGGGTTGAACTCAAATAGAACCAATAGGTTGCTCTATGGATGTGTGTGTATATACGTAGTATCTCCTACTTAGTTTGTGGTGTGTATTGATAAAAAAAACTATATGACCTTAAGTACATTTGAAAAAACGAAACACAATCGCGATGTAATTAAGCACAACTCCATCTAGCGGTGGAGGTGCGAACTAAAATTTCTATGAACTAGCGAAAACAATAATAAAAAATAAAATTTTATAATATCTACAAAAAAAACAATAACAATTGTACAGTTGTATGTTAATAATAAATAAACATAATTAAGTATGTATGTACTTAAATGTGTTTATTTATTATTAACATACCCTATGGAACGGGTAGGGCACACCTAGCGACGCAATTTGTTAGCAACTAAACTAGATATGTTTTTAACACTTTCGAAACTTCAGTCGCTCGCAAAGTACAATATTTATATAATACTTAACTTTTAGGTCGGCTTTTGTAATCAAAATTGGATTTACCGCCAAAAACGGCCACTTATTGCGTTATTCCAAATTTCGAGTGCAAAAACAGATCAAAAAGTAGTACACAAATATTAAATAAATGATACTAATTAAATTTAAAATTAATTTATTTTAATTTAAAATTAATTTATTGCGGTATGATAGGTACTTACTGTAAAAACTAATGTAGGTACATACATTCTAACCACATTAATCCCAATATATGAATATGAATGCATCTACCTTGCACCATGTTCGCGATGATCGTGCCGAGCTTCTCGCCCATGAACCGCACGTACGTGGTGGAGCGGAGGTACAGCCAGCGGATCAGGGAGCTGCCGTCCAGCGCCAACACGTGGTACATGCCTGGGGAGAAAGAGACACGAGGTAGGCGATAGTTCTAGTCATAAATGTGATAATGTACTTTTTTTATTTCATAGGTGGCAGACGAACAGACGGATCACCTCATGGTAAGGAGTCACAAGTGCGCTGCCATCTTTTAAACCCTCCCTTCCCCCAGATTGGGCCTCCGGTACCCTCACTCACGCAGCGAAATACAGCACAGTGCTGCGTACGGCCGGTTTTCTGTGAGGTCGTGGTATCACTCCGGTCGAGCCGGCCCATTCATGTCAAAGCGTGGCTCTTCCACGGTCGGTACTCCTCGTGATGTAAGATGTTTTCCTTAGACATTGTCATTCTGTCAATGCAGACATTGACAGAAGGACAATGTCTAAGGTTTTTGTCAAAATTTACGATGTAGTAATTCCATACTCGTATTTATACAATGTCTTTTTTATTTTTCTCTCTTTTTCTGTCTTGCACTATCTTACCCCTTTTCTTAATTCGTTATACTTTTCCTCTACCATGAGGTTGTCTGGAAGAGAAGACCGCCTAAATTGTTTTAGTATAATAACTTAGGCTAAGATCTGTAAATTTTGTGCAATAAAGTGTATCTATCTATCGTTGAATAAAACCAATTTTTTATTGGTTCGTCTTTATTTATAACATTAATAAATAAAGACAAAATTATTCCTTTGTTAAAAGCCGGCAACGCATATGTGATACCTCCGGTGTTGCAGGTGTCCATGGGCGGCGGTGATCACTTACCATCATCGTCTGCTCGTTTCACCGCTATAATGTAAAAAATAATAATAATAATAACAATCTTCCCTCTGATTATATACTACCATAACAAAACATAAGATAAGAAACAATTTATTGACCACAACACATTACACATAGAACAAAACAGAGAAAACAAGGTACAGAGACAAAGAGTTGCGGCCAACAAGGCTCAGCTTCAGCCTATGCTGCAGCTGCCACACACAGCAGCTGCAGCGCTGATTTTCAGGCTGGACCTTGGGTGACGCCTTTTCATTGAAAAAAAATATTATAAAAGATTGACATGCAATATATACAAGTAAAAAGAAAATGAAAAATTACATATACAAAACAAAGAAATAATAACACAGAGATACATACATAATCAATTTAAAAACATTAAAATTATATTAAAAAAAACACACAAAAAAAAAGAAACAACAAAACAACAAAAAAATGGCATTCGCGGGTGTCAAACCAATATTGTCATAAGCGACAGTGGGGCCATCAATTAACTGCGCGCATTATTATCTGTGCCACAATATGTACACAATGAAAAGATTCTCCATAAATGTCGATTTCGATATCTGTACAACCCACTTTTCCCTGCGGTTCTCCCTCATCGCCCATATTGGGGAATATCATGGTGGTTCAGCCGAGGCCTCCCTCCACGATATTCCCCGGGCGGATGTCCGCCTGTCCGGCGGACTAGGCGGTTCCTCCTCCGGATCTATACAACCCAATAATTTCCTAGTACGAAACCTTACTATATATTATGTGTGACCAAACTAAGCAGCGCACTTTTTGTGTTACGAATAACAGACAATAGAGGAATTGAAAGGAAGGAAAGCCACGCTTCGGCATGAATGGGCCGACACGACCGGAGTGATACCACGGCCTCACAGAAAACCGGCGTGAAGCAGCACTGTGCTGTGTTTTGCTGCGTGAGTGAGGATACCGGAGGCCCAATCCGGTGGTAAGGAGGGTATAAAGGTTGGCAGCGCACTTGTGACTCCATTGGTGTCGCGGGTGTTTTTTTTATGCTAGAGGCGACAAACGAGCAAGCGAGTCACCTGATGGAAAGCAATCATCACCGCCCATTAACATCCGCGAAATCAGTGAGATCGCTAATGCGTTGCCGGCCTTGAGTTGCTGGGTGTCCATGAGCGGCGGCAATCGCTTACTATCAGGTGATCCGTCTGCTCTTCTGCCACCTATCACATAAAAACCTCATCATCATCATCATCAGCCTATCGCAGTTCACTGCTGGACGTAGGCTTCTCCAATTGTTCGCCACTGTGATCTATCCATGGCTTCTCGCATCCAGCTCTTGCCAGCCATCCTGCGCAGATCGTCCCCCCACCTAGCCAGAGGGCGCCCTACATTACGTTTGCATAAAAACCTGGTATTATAATATCTGTTACTAAACTAAGCACCGCACTTTATGGTTAGATAGATAACTGACAATAGAAGAATTATAAATACAATACACCCAGATACTGAATAAAAACATGTGTTCAAGTTAGACTTTGGTGTGCCACAGGAACGTATACTGGGCCCCACCCTGTTTATTACTTATATAAACGATATTACACGTGTTGAAATTAAAAATAGTGAAACCATCTGTTACGCCGATGATACAGCTTTGATTTTTCACGGTCAATCGTGGCAGGAGGCTCATCATTTTGCAACCTTGGGTTTGCGGAGGGTGTGGTGTATGTCTAACTATAAGTACCTATTTTATCTACTAATGGTGACGTCTATGTAATCAATTCTATTTAAACCAATGCCTCTTAATAAAATATATTGATTACTTTATTGGACTTGTTGCGTTTCACTTGATATCCGTTGCCGAACCTTATAAGGGTTCAGAGCTGGTTGAATAGTACCTTAACTCTCAACACCACCAAAACACAATTTATGTGCTTCCACAAAACTGCAGCTTCTGGTCCACCTGCAACTCTCTTAGGAAGTATTAAAATACCCAATGATCCTTGTACTGTATACGACCACAACCATGATGGCCTCACTAATGGACAACATTTCATATTTTTAACATGTCCATATTGTTTTTTTATATGAAAGTAGACATAAAATGAACAGACCCATATTTTTCTTTTTTCAAAATTTGTCCATTTTCATGCATAAAATAATTATTGAAATTCTTTTTATTCTAAGTAGACGTAAGCGCCAAATGTCGTCATCGGACGGCTGAATACCGCGATATTCCTTTGCTTATCATTGTTTTAATAAAAAAAAGGTACTACTGTCATAGGTAAATAATACTAGTGTCAATATTGTCAACGTCATTCATACATTCAACGTTGACAAGTTGTCTTTTTTTTTGACAGTTACATGTCATGGGTTTGGCATTTCGTAAATTTTTAAACTATAATGTGCTAAGCAAAGAAATATTTTACATTCTGCCGTCCGATGACGTCATCTTACGTTTTTTAGTTTTTAATTTTTTTCTCAGTGACTAAGCAATATAAAAAATGAATAAATATATATTCGAGCAGCGGAAAAGTAAACAAAGAATTGGTATTTTTTGTTTCAGAGCTTAGCAATTTTGAAATGTTGTCCATTGCGACTGTGGCATGATAAAAAGGGTTGGTGCGCACGCAAGTATCTGGGTGTGACAGTGGATGAGAAATTAAACTTTTGTGAGCACATATCCGTTACCTCCGCTATAGTCCCAAAGCTAATATATATGATGAAGTTACTGAGAGAGTGGTCGTGTGGTCCCCGGCAGAGTAGAATAGGCCACCCTCACTCTTACCGAGGTGTCGTAAAAGGCGACTAAGGTAAAGCTGCTGACATGATCATCAGCACCCAGAGAAGGAAAACTCTGCATTTATATCAAAACCCTCGCCAACCAGTCTGCCAAGCGTGGTGATTATGGCAATTACCCCTCATGTGATTGAGGGAGGCCCGTGCCCCAGCAGTAGGGACTTAAATGGGCTGCTGATGATGATGATGATGATGACTGAGAGAGTTGACGGACGGCAGTGTCCTGAAATTGGCTTAATTGACCCTTTGCCAGTCTATAGTTAATTATTGCAAACTGGCATGGGGTGGCATTGCATCTTCAAGAATGATAATGTTGGAAAGAGCGCAGATACTGGTCCTTAACCCTTAATCGGATATGAGTCAATGAAACATTTCATTGGTTTTCGCTCTTATGCCATGACACATAAGGTTCAACAGTGCCGCTACATGTCGGTTTTCTGTGAGGTCGTGGTATCACCCCGATCTAACCGGCCCATTCTCTCTGTGGCTCTCCCACCACCAAAGGTGGGTAATAGAGGTCCACGTTGTGGCGGAAGTAAGAAGAAGCCAGAACAAATTTCTTGGACATCAATGGGTACCTACCTGCTTTGTGTTTAATCAAATTTAAGACGTAAAGAACACAATTTCGCAATAAGGTGAATGGAAAGATTTTCGAAATGATTAATTTCAATTCAAGGTTAATTAACACTCATAAATAAATCTGTTTAAGTTACTTTGTCATCAAATGAGTCACGCGGCTGGGGAAGTAAGGTCACCCGGTGAGGATTATCGGCCCAAGTTCATGGCTTGCATAACCGTAGCGAACCGACACTTAGGGTTGCCGCCCTGAGGTGGCCACAGATGGTCCACTCCATAGGCCTAAAACACACCGTGTGTCTTTCGTATTCGATTGGTTATTACTGTATACCTTATTGAGTAAAAAAAAAGATATTAAGTAATTCAAATCGCTAAGAACTAACAACCCTTACACTTTCTTCATTGTTAGGTAAAAATCAAACATTTATTTACCACATCACATTCGTGACTTCGAGATATGTAGCTCAAGCATTCGTGTTACGGATATCAGAATCAACAGTGGGATTACAAATATAAACATACATACATACTTATAATACATAGTAAACACCTAAACCAATACAAACAGAAATGTTCATGCACACAAATGTTTGTACTGTGCGGGGATCGAACCGGCAACCCTTGCACCAGAGGTAGCGTTCACTACCACTGTTCTAAACGGGTCGTCATCATAAATATTTAATAGATATTTCACAACATCACATACATTGATCTGACTCCGAGATAGGTAGCTCAAGCACCTGTGTTACGAATATCAGAATCAACAGTGGGATTACAAATATATACATATAATACTTTTCTTTTGTAGATACACACTTATAATACATAGAAACAACCGGAGCAATACAAACAGACATGTTCATACACACAAATGTTGGTACTGTGCGGGGATCGAACCCGCAACCCTTGCACGAGAGGTAGCGCGGCAGCGTTTACTACCACTGTTCCAAACGGGTCGTCATTTATTTTTATTGTGAAATAATACCTTTCTATTTGAAGGCCACAATTCAACTGAACATACCAGCTATAAGTGTCTAACAAAAAATCACTATAAATATAAAATAAAAATAAATATTTCACAACATCACATACATCTGACTCCGAAATAGGTAGCTCAAGCACCTGTGTTACGGATATCAGAATCAACAGCGGAATTACAAATATATACATATAATACTTTTCTTTTGTAAATACTTATAATACATACAAACACCCAGACCAATACAAACAGACATCAGACACGAACAGATACCCAGACCAATACAAACAGATATCTTGTGGCAAACCGAGTTCCACACCCGACCGACCTGCTCGTGTAGACTAGTTTTCAACCCTAACACACGTGCAATAATTTAAACCATAAAATAAAAATAAATATTTCACAACATCACATACACCTGACTCCGAAATATGTAGCTCAAGCACCTGTGTTCGGATATCAAATGCATGCAATTATTTACTTTGCTTGTTAAGGAAACAGCGGACAAAATATTCAATGAAATATTTTTAACAGTTAATAAAGACTCCATGAAATCTTACTTCCTTTCATCGAAATACATATTTATTTCCGTTATAATAATATCCTCCAACCGATTTCGGCTCTGGCGGCCAATCTCAACGATCAGCCACTTACGCATTTAACTTATTTCCGTTATCGTTAATCTTAAGACACCAATTTATATGTAAGATGTAAAAAAACAGTTTACAGTTTAAAAAATCATTCCTATTTTTAATGTAAACAAATTAATGTTAATGACTAATATTATTTCGTGTTTTGAACTAGGGTCAACCTTGCTAACCGGTGTGGTAGAAACAAAATGTGTTTATTTATTTATTAGCCATACATTTGTTTATTAGCAAACGGTATCTGGCCGCGAAATGACAATTTGTTTAGTTTTACAGTTTTTAAATTTTCAAATTCGAAATTGTGATGTGCGTATTAAAAGACAGCGAAGAAGGGTAGACCGATTTATCTGCCAGTAAGAACTTACCTGCAAACACTTCAGTTAGTCCGTGACCATGGCGCTTACAACAGCGCCGAAATATTGTTATAGATAGATAGATAGATATTCTTTATTGCACAAAAATAAAATACAAGCATGATACAACAGCAACAGACAGTACAATAAGGCGGTCTTATCGCTTGTAGCGATTTCTTCCAGACAACCTTTGGTTAGAGGAAAGAAATATGGTATTCGTAATAAGGGAAGACAGTGCAAAATAATTAAACAAATGAAATTGAGAATGGCAGAAATATACATTATTTTATATATTAATATTATTACATTACATAAATAATAATAAACAATACATACATACCCAATAATATATACATAGATAATTTAAAACAAAATTTCAATAAAAATATTTCTTATAGATAGGTATAAATGACCAGAGAGCAGACCACATAAAAAAGGGAAGAAGAGACAAGGAAAAAACAGTGTACCTATTTATAGAGATAGGAAGTGAGTTTTTACACGGGACTTGAATATAGGAAGGGATTGTTATTTCCTGATTGGAAGGGGTAAGGAGTACAACAACTCTCAAAATATTGAGACGTTGCTGACTCGTAGAGAGCACAAAGACCAAATATTATTAATTGATTCTCCCTCCCTTTTGAATCGATTAGCATTCATATGTTCTAGCGCACGGCATAAATTTACATTTTCGGTACCCTTTTGCAAGACAAGGTAAAGAAATAATAGCTTTATTATTAGATCATGTAATAAATACAATAGTACTTACGGCGGTATCGACATACTTCATGAAAAAATGGCGCGTGTTCGTCGCCTTCTGAAGGAGCATTCATGTGTACACACTTAATAATAAGTATAAAGTTTTTATTTTTTTATCTTTTTTGATTGACTGCTATTATGAATTTGTCTTTTTGTATAACTTTTAATTCCTGAAGTGCGAGTTTCTCATTCAACATTATTTGTATTACCTAGTAGTGGAAACTAATTAGGCTAGTGAGTTACATATATTTAATAAGTCTAAATATATTAGTATTTAAGCTGTTTGTTTCCTCAATAAAGAAAATAAATAAAATAAAATAAATATCGAAAACTCAAAAATAGAGTAGGTACATAGTAGAAATCTCGTAAATAACGATTCATCACAAATAAAAATCAAATGGCGGCGCTAGTGGACTGAGATCGGAGACCGAGCTCATAAGAACAGATGTCCACTGGTTAGCCTTCCGGAAAGTCCCAGGCTCTGCACGTCAATACGAACGATTATGGCCACTTCTCGTCAATTCTATAGTCGTATAAAATACCACTTATCTCACAGCAGTTTGTAAACAAGTAAATAAGCCTAATTGATCGCGTGAACGTCTCCAAGGAGTTGAACTTGAATCACATCTTTGTCATCATTGTTAACCGATCTAGCCACGCGGTAGCGTGTCGCGCCGAGTTCAGTAGATACCTTTATTATAGTGATTATTTACCTACATACACATGTATATTCATATTGGTTAAAGTAGCTACCTAAATGAACGGTTTACGGGCTCAGGTTCATATGTCATGAATAGGAATGCTGGCCTCCATATTTTTTTCGTGAAAAGTCTATCATTTCGAGGGCAGAATGATTTTCAGCAACTTTTTACATCTTGATAACTAAAAATCTATCATGATGAAATTTTTGTGATCAAGTAAAATTAAGTTTGATAACACCTGTAAACCACATGCTTGCAATAAATTATTTGAATTTTAAGTAAAGTACATTTAAAAAATCTTAAAATTTAGTTGTTTAATAAAAAATAGGTTTTACCTAGGTATTAAGTTTTGTATGTTGTGCAGTATAGTGTATCTATGTATAGATACATAGATAATCTAGATATAGATTGTCATCTCCAGAAACAACTGTTTAATTATCCCTTTTAAACAAATAAGTCAAAAAATCATTTATTTGTCGTAAAGTTTACAATTAAGAAACATAAATAGCGAACTCTGCACTAAGCTAGGCTTGTATCGCAGAGTCCAGACTACGATTACTTACTTATATAAATAAAATTATCTTAATGAGTTTACCGGTTGAGATTCAATATTTTTGCTGGTGAATGAACCAAGCATAATTTTTCCCATGCCTTTGACTTTATTTAATTATTAGGTATTGGAACTTGGCTCCATTTTAATTTTAATGTTTGGCTGAGATATTTTTACATAAGTTCTCAATTGCACTAGTTTGCGAGGTCAGGGGAGATTTAAAGTCAAGGTGGTGAGTTGAAGAATTTTTTGTACTGCTATTTATAAAATTAGAAGACATTGACGTCATTTGTTTGTTATTCCGCTGTTGGTTCTGATACCCGTAACACAGGTGCTTGAGCTACCTATCTCGGAGTCAGTTCAATGTATGTGATGTTGTGAAACATATTTCACGAACAGTGACGTCAATTGATGAAGGCTTGGAAAGAGTGTCACATTAAACCATACGAATGTATACACGAATGAGATGTCCTAAAAAGCATTTATGCCAACTTTAACACGCTTTTGCGTATTGAGGGGCTATCGTCTGGGAAATATCCGCTAAATCACGTAAATACTGCCACTGTAATCAATGTAAGTATACAAAATCAGTATTTTTTTCAATCGATTCTCACCTTAACATCAAACACGTCTGGTTCAATATTCATTGGCGATATAAGGCGGATTACAGTAACCTGATGTGTGTCCGTCTATACCTCTGTTAAAAAATGAAATTTTTTGTTCTTTTTATTAGTGTGCTTGTGACCTGTAGCCGTTTTCGTAGTCGTCTGCAGCTAGGCCTAGATATTATACCAAATACACTTAGGTTATATGTTCAGGACTATTGTATTAAATTTTAAGATCTATTGTTTCTACATGAAAGCAATACAAGACTATGATTACGAGTTAGTACCTAAGAACATAACAGGTGCTATATATGTCACTGCACAAGTATTTTCAATAATACCTTTAGTTCCGTGTTAGTTCGTCATTAATCTAAGAATAGCCATGTGTTTATGTAAATGGTCTCGCATATTTACCTGTTTGTAACAAATCCCTAAGTGGCGCATAAGTGGGACTATCAAGATGCTTTGAAAATGAACCTCCTTTGATCCGGCCGAAGACGAGGTTAGAATATTTATTAAGTACAATCATACAATGACTAACTCAGATTTTATTTCAGTAAGTATGTAGTTTTATTATAAAAATGTTAACAGATACACGTGGCAGATAAATTATCTAGTTCTAGAGTATAGAAGAATTGATAGATTTTTTTAAATAAATAAATGTTTCACAACATCACCTACACTGACCTGACTCAAAGATAGGTAGGTCAAGCACCTGTGTTACGAACTTACGAATATCAAAATCAACAGTGGGATTACAAACAAATACATATATATGATACTTTTCTTTTGTAAATACATATTTATAATACATAGAAAACACCAAGACCAATACAAACGAACATGTTCATGCACACGGTTACGGGTTCGATCCCCGCACAGTACTAACATTAAATGTTTGGATCGAAACCGTAACCCATTTATTCAATATACCAGGTTTTATATCGATGAAAATCCCTATTTATCATACAGTGAGGTATAATACATTATTGATCGGTTGAAGATTCCATTATTCAGTTTATCGCATGAATCTCGGAAAATATTCGTTTATAGATAGATAGATATTCTTTTTTACACAAAATACAAGTATGATACAACAACAGACAGAGTACAATAAGGCGGTCTTAGTTTTTTTTTAAACTCCGAGATAGGTAGCTGAAGCACCTGTGTTACGGATATCAGAACCGCTCTAGTAGAAGTATTGTTGTAGTTATGTGAGATTCTATAGAATAACGGCCGGTAAAGCTACAAATGTTGTCTATAGGGACACATTTTAAACTACATAATAATATTATAACTTAACGTATTTAGGAAAATTAAAACCTTCGAGAAAAATTTTGTGACACACGAGTACCTACTTGTTTTTCTATATTTCGGGACAAAAATGTTAATCCTAATAGTCAAAATGTTAATCTAGTCATAATCTAACTATGTACCTACTTAAATCAACCAAATCTGTAGCAGCCGTTCAGTTATTGCAGCGTTTACTACCTATGTATATTATACTAGTCGCGCAGCTCGGTGTTACCCGTGGTGGTCAAATCAAAAGTGGTAAAACGTAGACCATCTAGGGCGTAAGCTTCTTGCACACCAAATGTATTCAAAGGTCCAGTCGTTTGCACGCGAAGTAGTTACAAAAACAAACTCAAAATTTCACCTTTAAAATACATAAGTGTGATGTTGGGTCTTCTTCATTCTCACACACAACGAGAGTGAGGGTTTCACCAGACTAATATATCAACGTCGATCTAAAACATCAATCCACGTGGATTGGAGACATCGATTAACGTTGAATAGTATAGCTATAAATGATCAACGGATACCCTTCGTCTGGGTGAAATACCTATATCGAATCGATCGACGACGAAGAGTTATCCATTCTACCATTTGATCGATGCCATCGATTGGCGATCGATCGATAACTCTAGTAACACCCTAAAAGGGACGGATAACAACGGGAAAAATACGGTCGGTGAATTGCGTACAAGTTATTTGATGACTGACTGGTCTCGAGAAAAGTCAGGTTCTCCTGTTAAAGGGTTGCGAACGTCAGACGGCTGTCGCTTCATTGTACCTTTTACTACGTATAGGAGGCAGACGGATCACCCTATGGTAAAAGATTGCCACCGTCCATGGAGACCCGAAACACTTGTGGAATCACAAAAATTACCAGACTCCCCAAATCCTGAACCACGGTCAAATGTTTGATGTCTATGAGCGTCGGGTACCATTTCCTACGTATAAGAGGCAGACGGATCACCCTATGGTAAACGATTGCCACCGTCCATGGAGACCGCACAGCAACACTTGTGGAGTCACAAAAATTACCAGACTCCCCAAATCCTGAACTACGGTCAAATGTTTGATGTCTATGAGCGGCGGTTACCAATTACCATTAGATGGGCCGCATGCTCGTCTGCCTATTATACGCAATAAAAAACATTTGCCGACTGACTAGCTGACCGACCTAGGTATTACTGGAAGGACCTTGACGAGACTGATCGGCGCGAGCTCCTGGTCAATAATTGGTAGGAAGAAGCGCAGGATCTACCGAAGTGGCGATTTTCGTTTTGAGGTCAAATCTCTATTTGGGTCGCTGAGCTAGCGGAGTAGGTTTGTAAGTAAGATGACTGACCAGTTTTAATGAAGGCGCTGCTGATGGTCTGGAAGGACTGCTTGCCAGGGTCGTCGGTGAAGCCGTGCACGTAGACCACCAGCTTCTGGTCGCGCAGCTTCAGCAGCACCTCGCTCACCGAGTTGATGTTGAACGAGATGTTCAAGGTTCTGGGGGAACAAGATAATTCACACTATTGAAATAGATTAATCTTATAGACATGAGGCCGTGCGCTTCGTTAAACGGGTGCAAGTCGCGGGCATCTGCGCGGCGTGCTGTTCCATGTCATCTCCACAGAGCAGCGCTGTGTGAAGCGGGTCTCCCGTCGCAAGACGCATGCGGTGCAGGCGACTTAAGAGGGAGGTCGTTGCGGATATATGCGACGGGCTATTTATTCGCAACGGAGCAGGGCGCGGATGCCCGCACCGGATGCGGTGCACCAAACGCAGCGCCCAGCCTCAGAGAATGGACGGGATCGTCAGTACCTCGGAGAGTTTCCATGTAGAAAGAGATCGAGTGAGATATGCGGAGCTGACTTCCAACCTTCACTAGTTGGAAAGGCACCAGAAGGAGAATGAATAAATAAATATTTCACAACATCACATACATTGACTGACTCCGAGATAGGTAGCTCAAGCACCTGTATTACGGATATCAGAATAAACAGTGGGATTCCAAATATATACATACAATACGTTTCTTTTGTAAATACATACTTATAATACATAGGAAACACCCAGACCAATATAAACAAACATGTTCATGCAAACAAATGTTTGTACTGTGCGAGGATCGAACTCGCAACCCTTGGACCAAAGGCAGCCACTACCACTGTTCCAAACGGGTCGTCAGAATTATAGAAAATAACGACGGTTAAAGATATAGTTGTGTCGTGCGTTCTAGCGATTGTCGTTCTTCGGTAGTGTTTTTAAAACAGGCAAAAATTATTCTTGAAACAAAAATTTTTACTCACGGCGTGACGTATTTGAGCGATAGCTGGTTGACATCAGGTTCCTTCCTACCCTCGACCTGCTCGTAGTCCACCCCGATCAGCTTCTTCACGTTGGAGCCTGCAAAAAAATATTCTATGGTTTACACAGTGCCCTCTGGTGTGGCGGTGATCACTTACCATCAGGTGTCTCGCTTGCTCGTTTGCCCCCCTTTCTCATAAAAAAACTAAATATTTTTTGAAAAGGGAAAAAAAAGATTATGATCACTTTTTAATTTGTCATTGCACTTTTCTAATTGCATTGGTAACATTTTTGGCATACTTAATAATAAATTATTTATGTCCTAGGGTATACAATTTATTGAACAAAAACACAAATTTAAGACAGTAACTGAGAAAAAAAAAACTAAAAGTCAATAAAAAGGAAAGTTAAAACAAAGTAGATTCCTGTGGCAATGTCCCCAAAATGCTGGCAACATTACCGCGCTGGATCGCGATGGAAATTCGCTTGGCGAGGTAGCTGCCAGCCTTTGGCTCTCCCGTGACTTCGACTAGACGCTTAGCTAAGTCACGGGGATAAAATTATTTAATTACGCGCAAACGGAAAGCGATACTGCGGAGTTATAATAATACTCTATGTCGCGAGACTCACGAAGCAGTTGGTCTGTTACCCTTGTCTAACCCCCTTATTACAAAGCACGAACTCAGGATAGTCCCTTAAGAAAATTCGTGTCATCCCCTTTTAACATTGCGTGCTGGAACGGGATGACATGAGCTTTAGTACGGTAATAACTATAGATCGCGATTTATAATAAGGTGGCTTGAATTGCAAAGGTCAGACGGCAGTCGCTTCATTGTAATTACCAGATCTGAATCCTGATTTTGGTCCAAAAGTCCCCGGGTCCGAAACGTTAATTATGGGCGTAACTTATTCCTCCCTTAAGGTAACGGGTAGGGCTCACTAGCGACGTCGAAAGATTTTAAGTTTTAGCTACTAAACCGGATCTGTTTCAAAGAATTTCGGGGTTACAAACTCCCGGCAAACACTTATACTATTTATTAAGTAACCATGCTCAAATGTTGGGACCGTTTTTGTACGCGAAAAATTGATTAACGCCTAAAGTGGCCGCTTTTGGCGGTAATTCAAATTTCCAGTACAAAAGCAGACCCAAAAGTTAAGTATATTTAATAAATAGGTAGTCTAAGTGTTTGCCGAGAGATTGTAAACCCAAAATTGTTTAAAATAGATCTAGTTTAGTAGCAAAAAATTAAAATCGATTGGCGGCGCTAGTGTGCCCTAGCCGTCACCTGCTGAGCCGTCACCTGCTGAGCCGTCAAGAGCTGGCAACGCATCTGTGATGCCCCGTGTGTCGCAGATGTACATAAGCGGCGGTAATCACTTATCTACCATCAGGTGAGCCATCTGCTCGTTTTTCCGCCATAATGTAAAAGTAACTGGAAATCACACGTTGGGTGTGAGTGGAAGCTCACACTGGGTGGATACGCCTGTGACCACTGTCGACACCACAGGCTGCTTGATGGAAGCGACCTCCTGCGTCACGCCTTGCGTTAGCCCCTTCAGCAGGTCCACCGCGCCGACGCCTGCGCACGCCATCAGACACACGGCGAGTAGTGACCACATCTGTAAGCAAAAATGTTTCATGTTACACAATACCTACCGGCTAACTCAGATTAAGAATAATTTAATGTAACTTCTAGATATATAAAATTTATATTAATAATCATAATCTGTAATATAAAAATGAATCGCAAAATGTGTTGGTAAGCGCATAACTCAACAACGCCTGGACCAATTTGGCCAATTATTTTTTAAAAATGTTCGTTGAAGTCCAAGGTTAGTTCTTACGGCGAGAAAAAATCGAATAATTGTCGGGAAAAACCCTGAAAACAGCCCTTTTCTTTTTCATATACAAACGTTTACTAACTAAAACGTAGAATCAATTTGAGTTTTATTGCTATTATATAAAGTTCATATTTGTTGCCACATTACAAATTTTTTGGACAGGACGAAGTCTGTCGGGTCAGCTAGTATGTAATTAAATAAATAACATTTCATAGCTCTACAAAAATGCTATCAGGCATTCACCAAATAATGTGTTTCAAAGCAAGCTGTGATCTCCTATAATTATAGGTGCACAAGAGCATCGGCGGAGCGCGAGCGAGAGCGAGATCCCCTCGCTAGCGCGCTCCGAAAGTTAGGAGAGGGAGGAGACGTCGAGCAGATGCGCGTCTCCTCCCTCTCCGCGGAGGGAGCCCGCTGGTGCGTGGTACGGGGGCACCAGCACCAGCATTGCACAGGCTCCCTCTGCTGCCCGATAGGGATGGCTCAGTTCTCCCGGCTGTCTCTATCCCCTCTCCCGGCACGTCCGGGTGAGGAACCGCCTCGTCCTCCGTATAGGCGGACATCCGCCCGGGGAATATCGTGGAGGGAGGCCTCGGCTGTATCACCATGATATTCCCCAATATGGGCGATGAGGGAGAACCGCAGGGGGTTTAGTGGGTATGCCTTTGCCTGGCTTCTCGGAGAAGCCCCCCGCCAAAGGAGAGCCCCACATAACCCAGCCGCCCCCCGGTGGTCTGGTATGCATAAGGTAGTCGGCTCATCTCTTGAGCCGGCGGCATTCCCCCTGTGAAACCAAAAAAAAAAAGGTGCACAAGAGCATGTACTCTTAAATTTTGAGTTTTATTTTCGACGTTATGCCACCTGTGTTGGGATCCTAATAAATAAATAAAATAAGACCTGCAAACTTTCAAGGGTAGAACGTCCTTATCTTAGCGTGTAATACCCAGTTGGGTCCAAAGCTGTCGCTCTGGAGCCCGGGGTACACTTGGACCATGATTCTTGGTTTGGGGAGTCTTGGTTCTTGGTTGGTAATTTCCAAGCAAAAATCGTTATTCTTCATCGTTTACCTCATTGCTGAAGGTCGTGCCTTTCTCGAAATGCCTTTACCGAGGCGGTGACTAGGTCTTTCCATTCTTACCTATCCTCGGCTTGTCTTAAGGCAATCGGAAAAGTGAGTCCGGTTACATCCCTTATTTGGCCTGACCAACGAAGAGGTGAACGGCCTCTACGTCTTTTACCATTGACTTTCCCCACAGCAACCAAATGTCCAAGCGAAGTTGTCGGACTGTCTCCGGTCGATATGGCTAAAGTAACTTTTTTTTTGTTTTCCCCAGGGGAAATGCGTTACGCATACCCGTCTGCCTTGGGGCGAACTAAAACCCCTGGGCACCCTCTCATCGTCCAAAGTGGGGGGTCATGGTGACAGGCACGAAGCCAAGTGCACGACCCCCCGGAAAGTAACCTAGTACAACAACACGTAACGTAGTAGTAACAACGAAGATCAAAACCAGACTGCCAACTATCTGTTACCAAAGAGGAAAGGATGTATTCCGTTTTAAAAGGCCGGCGGTGCACTTTTGTGACTCCTCTGGTGTTGCAGTCATTGGGCGGCGGTAATCAATTAACGGTGATCCGTCTGCTCGTCTGCCTCCTATCTCATAAAAAATACGAAAAGTACTAAAATCTTTTCATTTGATTTGAGCAAGATGGCTGGCAGAAGCTGGATGAGTCAGTCTCTCGGTTTAGCGTGTACTTTTTTTGTGATAGGTGTCACACGAGCAGACGGATTACATGATGGTAAGCGATTGCCGCCCTTTGACAACCGCGACACCAGTGGAGTCACAAGAGCGCCGTAAAACTTATAAAACAAAATGACTTTTTGAAATTGAGTTTATTCGTCACATACATTAACTCGTACTTTATTTTTTAACGCTATTCCGTCTGTACTGTGCTTTTACCCAGCTGTTTTTGTCTTTGTTATTTATTCGTCTAGTTTTGGGTTTTGGCCTGTATGTGTTGTTATATCTCTGACTGAACAAATTAATGTTTTTACGTATCTTTATCCAAAATGATGTTTTTTTATGTGATAGGCGGCAGACTAGCAGTCGCATCGCTTATTGGTAAGCGATTGCCGCCGCCCATAGATACCAGCGACACCAGTGGAGTCACAAGTGCTCTGCAAACCTTTAAACCCCCTTTCCCCCGGATTGGGCCTCCGATACCTTCACTCACGCAGATTAGTAGGAATAGATATAAGAATTGGATATCCGATAGTTTCGGTTACGGAGCCATAACATTCCTGATGTAGTTATTATTAGTCTGTTTAAGATTTCATGCAAAGTATTTGGCATAACTTTCATAAAAACCAGATGGCGTTACATAGGACCTATATTTAGCATTTTGCAAATAATGTCCTCCCAACCGATATTTCGGTCATGGTGGCCAATCTCGGCGATCAGCCATCGACACAGGACATATTATAGTGCACAAGTGCTTGCGCAGACAGAAGTGCGCTCTCTATTCCCTAACAAATAAGAAGCGTATATAAGGTATTTCAATGTTTATTATATTGAAAATGTTTTATTTTTATAATGTTAAGTAATCCAGTGGCGATGTCCGTCCGTGTCGTCCCCATGGATTTAATATTAGTGTGGTCATTCCGCAGCTCAGCTTATAAGTCATTAGCACCTATTTACTAGATACATACAATCGCCCCGTTGGTCTAGTGGTTTAAGTACCAAGCCGTGATCTCGGGGTCCTGGGTTCGATTCCCGGGTCAAGCAAAGGTATGTTTCTAATTTTTCGAACATAGCTCGGGATTGTGATCACCAATCCGTATTAGGCAAGCGTGGTGATTAAGCCTTATCCCATCATAGTAGCGATGACTTGATTTCTATGATGGAGGCCTTTGTCCTGCAGTGGGACAGTATATAGGCTGATTCTACTACTAGATACATTTCTAAAAAATATATATAATAGGACTTCAACAGGTAAACTTTACATTACTATAAAATTAAAACTTAAGTCATATATATACTACTATGTAGTAGGCATAAAAAAATTATGTAATACCTCCCGTTATTATAAGAGATCAGCATTCTTTAAGATTTCATCATCATCATCAGCATCATCAGCCCATTTAAGTCCCCACTGCTGGGGCACGGGCCTCCCTCAATCACATGAGGGGTAATTGCCATACTCACCACGCTTGGCAGACGGGTTGGCGAGGGTTTTGTTGATATAAATGCGGAGTTTTCCTTCTCTGGGTGCTAATGATCATGACAGCAGCTTTACCTTAGTCGCCTTTTACGACACCTCGGTAAGAGTGAGGGTGGCCTATTCTACTCTGCCGGGGCCCACACGACGATAGTCATTGATATACCTAATTACAAATAATAATAATAATCCCTCGACTCACAGAAAGTTCCTATAGTAATTCTGTTTTGTATTAATATATATTTTTAATAATAATAAATATTTCACAACATATGACTTTGAGATAGGCAGCTCGAGCACCTGTGTTACGGATATCAGAATCAACAGTGGAAATACAAATATATACATATACCTAATACTATGCTTTTGTAAATGCATATTTATTATACATAGAAAATAGAAAATATCCAGACCAATACCTACAAACAAACATGTTGATGAACACAAATGTTTGCATTATGACCACTGAACCAAATAGGTCGTCAAAATTTTGTTTTGTTTGTTAGTTTTTATGAATGAATTTTTGCTTATACCTTTTACAATTTTATGTGATTTTATAATATGCTTCTAATCTATTTTTATATCATTATATATTTTTTTTATATTATAATTATTTAATGTTATTACTGTACTAAAGCTAAATGCCATCCCGTTCCAACACGCAATGTTAAAATAGGGGGTAGGTGGTTAATCCAACATTTTAGCGCACGTGAAGGTGACGGCTAACCTAACTAGCGACACCTGTCTATTCAAATTGATAGCTACTAAACCTGATTTATTTTAAACAATACAGAGCGGGAGTCTTTAAGCAAACATTTATACTATTTATTTAATTATTTAGCACTACCTTTGGACTGCTTTTGCACTCGAAATTGGGATTAACGCCATAAGTGGCCGTTTTTGGCCATAATTCAAATTTCGAGTACAACAGTAGACCCAAAAGTTAAGTATAAGTATTAAACAAATAGTATAAGTGTTTTCCGAGAGACTGCAGCTTCGAAATTGTCAAAAAGATATCCGGTTTAGTTGATAACAATTTAAATCAATTGGCGTCGCTAGTGTGCCTTACCCGTCACCTTAAGGGTATTACCAGAACAATTGATCGATCGTAGACCGAAGGTATCGATCAACTCGACTTAATTGATCGACGGATACCGTTCGACTAACCAATTGGTCGGTCAACTCGGACTTTCATATATTTTTGGTCCAAACATGAAAGTGTCGAATTAAAAAACCTGTCACTACCAAAATCATCATCATCAGCCCATTTAAGTCCCCACTGCTGGGGCACTGGCCTCCCTCAATCACATGAGGGGTAATTGCCATACTCACCACGCTTGGCAGACGGGTTGGCGAGGGTTTTGATATAAATGCAGAGTTTTCCTTCTCTGGGTGCTGATGATCATGCCAGCAGCTTTACCTTAGTCACCTTTTACCACACCTCGGTAACAGTGAGGGTGGCCTATTCTACTCTGCCGGGGACCACACGGCCCCACTACTACTACTACCAAAACTACCAAAATAACTGTACCTAATTCCGAACGCCGATTATAATTCAATTGAATATGTGCCGGTTGATACTCGGTCAAAATTTGATCGAGTAAGTACCTCGACATTAATAAATACCAAAATTGTATTTATTTATTTATTATTATTTTATATGAGAAAGGGAGGCAAACGAGCAAGCGAGTCACCTGATGGTAAGTGATCACCGCCACACATATTTTTAGTGATAACACATATTTTGTTACAACAAGCGAACTTAATGCCAAGAAGCATTCTATACTAGCCATTGTAATCGTTACAGAAAATACCTAGTAGGTTATATTATAAATAAGAAGGTCTAGGTACCGTATTCTTTTAGAGCTTGATCCCCTGATGTTCAAAAATTTAATTGTCAAAGATTAGGCAAACAAAGAATAATATATGTATTTGAAAGAAAGAAAGATAGAAAGAAAAATATTTATTCAGTGTATAACAATAACATTAAACATTTAAAATAATGACGGTACACAGTAAAACACATATTCAGCATGTGTCGGGGTGTCGCGCCACGTGTGTATTTGGTAGTTAGTTGACTGAAAATGTACGAAGATGTAGATTTTTGAACTGAAACAAACCCAAGGATAATGGGCAGGGAACGAGTTGTATCGGCTGATGCTATTCATAGGTTTTAAATTAGTATTTAGTGGTTTTTAGAGTACAAATTTGGTGTTGTTTTGTGCAGTGAAGTGCCGCAAAGTGATATTATTATAAAAATCGTTGAATTATCTTCTTTTTAACACAATGCGTCTTTAAACCTGCAATTTGGTTAAGGTGACGGGTAGGGTCAACTAGCGACGCCAATTGATTTTAATTGTTAGCAACTACGCCGGATATCTTTTTAACAATTTCGAGGCTACGATCTCTCGGAAAACATTTGTACTATTTATTGAATACTTATACTTAACTTTTGAGTCTGTTTTTGCACTCGAAATTTGGATTAACGCCATAAGTGGCCGTTTTTGGCGGTAATTCAAATTTCGAATACAAATGCAGACCCAAAAGTTAAGTAATTTACCGAGAGATCGTAGCTTCGAAATTTTTAAAAAGATATCCGGTTTAGTTGCTAACAATTAAATTCGATTGGTGTCGCTAGTAGGGTAGGTATACCCTTCACCTTAAGTGTAGTCTCGGCTGAATCCGTAGGTCGATAAAACTTTTATCACCTACGTTTCATTGAGTGACTTAGACTTTGACTGACTTCGACTGCTCACTACGCACTTTGTCAAAATATCACTTGAATATTTTCCTGATGAGTTGTCCCGCATAAGAACGCCTAAAATCTGAAAAATGATAATGGCAGCAGTAATTCTTAGTCGAGAAGTGTGTTGCCACAAATAAATAAGAAGAAGAAGACCTATAGCTTTGTTGCCATAGCACAGGCCATAGTAATAAATACTTAGGAGGACTCTGGAAGTGCTACAGCCAAAGAAAAATTCTGGCCGGCACTTGGACCAAAAAGATGTCCTTTGTTAGACACGATCCAGTCTTACTTTTATATTCTGCCTCCACGTATAATATGTTATTGAGTTTAGTTTATAATGAGATGCGGCCATTTTCCGAGTTTATTGTAACGATCTCTTCTACCGTTAGAAAACAATAGACATACAATTGTTCGCCAATTAACATAATTACCGTGGTGTAGGTTTTGTGTTGTTAGTGACTGTTATAGAGCTATTTCGATAGCTAAATTACTTAATAGTAAAGATGTGTGGTATTATGACAGCGTTAGCTATTCGACCTATTTGTCAAATCGGGCCTTAAAGAATAAAACCGAAAACTAAAAAAATATTTAACGAAGAAAACTAAGAAATGTTAAATAATGTTTTTAACACTTTATACATTTCAAATACTATAATCTGGTCATCTTTAAGGCAAAAGTGAACGGGCATATTTTAGGCAAACGCGTATCATCCTAGACCTCATCGTCGGTTCCCATCAGGTGCGATTGTGGACAAGCGTTAGCCTATTGACCAAAATAAATAAATAACATATTATCATAACAGTACACTCGAGAAAAGGTTTTACCGAAATCGGCGCCCAATAGATACTATCTTGTAATTTAATACAACATTCAAATTATTCCACTGGGATTATTCGCTGACTTGGGTAAAACCTTTCCTCGAATGAAATGTTATAAAATGCTATTTGAAGTGTATAAAGTGTTAAAAACATTATTTTACATTTTTTAGTCCGTGGTTTTTGAAGGCAGTTTTTTCGCAGATTTTTTTTTCTGTCAAGCTTTTTTTTGTGTATATTTTTGGCTTTAAAAATAACACGGCGTATTTTCGGCGATTCTGTACATAATGGTAACAGTGGAGAGGTTTCTTTTAATTTATCGGACAAACGAGCAAACGGTCCACCTGACAGTAAGTGACCACCGCCGAAAATGGACATCTGCAACAAATGAGGCACCATACCATAGAATGTAATATTAATCTCTTTTCTTGTTGAATCCGGTGGAAAACACCATCGTCGGCAGCTGATTAAAATTAAAATCTTTGATGATGATAAAAAAGTAGGGTAGAGAAAAAACATTTTTTTTTATAATGATAAGTTGATTAATCCATCACATTTTTTCATAATGAAAATGATATAATATACTTAGGTGCCTAATTTTATTACGCAACTAGGTAGCCTAGTTAAATAACTAAAATATTTTTGAAACATTTAAATTTTCAGCCGTATGTGATCGATAAATAGTCATTTCCTCTGAAATTAATACAAAACATTAAATCCGTTTTTATTCATAGAAATTAAATATTTAGGCCTAAAAGGAATTATGATATCCCTAAGTTTTATGGGGAATATATACATATACATAAAATACTCACCATATTTCTTGAAATTTGTTTCAGCAAAAAACACTATCACTTCTTTAAAAATGATAAAAATATGAACCTTATTAAAATAGAACCTCTCTTGTATATAGTTAATCTTAAAAATCTAATAAATATTTCTTTTTACTTAATTAAGGTCCACCATCAACACTTATGCCAAATAAAATGGAACAATCTATCTACCGCTGATTCGGAATGACATAGACTTTTTTGCTTTTTTTTTTTAATTCGATTTACGCGCAACCTTATGCGCTTGCGCACCGCTAGGGCCGAGGGCACCAGAGCGAGACCGCGAGTTGACTACCACAGAGCAGCAACACTCACGTAATCGCGTAAGGGCGCTTGGGCCACATAAAAGAAAGGAGCCTACTAGCGCCGCCATTTGATTTTTAATAAGGGTACGTCGCCATTACGCGATCAGTGAGCGGCTGACAGTTTGCTGGCATTTTCTTAATATACATTTTAAAAGGAGTGGAGGTTACAGTGCGTGTACCTATGTACAGCCACACATCAAAGTAAACAAAACTGTCAAATTTTTCATTCGATTCTCACCCTAATGACAAACACGTTAGATTGCATATCGATTGAGGAATTTTGACAGATTCTAGTAACGCACGAGAATTGGGCTCCAGTCTCCAAAGGTGGCACCTGTTCACAAGTATGAGCCAGCCACCCTGTTCACAAGTAGTACGTGTCAGCCATCATTTCACTCATTTATGAAAGCTGACAGTCAGAAGACTTACTTAGTTAAAAATAATGTAATCACGTTTTGTAAATATAATAATTGCGAGTTAAGAGTAGTCGTAGTTTTCAGTATTCACAACGTTACGGTGACGGGGCACACTAGCGACGCCATTTGATTTAAACTGTTAACATCTAAACATCTAAACCCAATGTCTGGCTGTCTGTACCTACGCAGTTCGCGCGTGCGCGTTTTTGTTCCAGCGAGCGCTCACTATTTATTGACCACATACAAGACTTACAGGGATAGGACACATAACATAAAATAGATATTGCACAGTAATACAACTTAAAGAAATAATAAGAATAAGAATAGTTAAACAAAACAAATAAAATAAGTTAAGGTGACGGCTAGATTTTAAATTTTAGCTACTAAACCGGATCTATTTTAAACAATTTTAAGATTACAACCTCTCTGCCAAACTTATACTATTTATAAATAACTATGCACAAATGTTGGGTCCGTTTTTATACGCGAAAAATTGATTCGCGCCAAAAGTGGCCGCTTTTGGCGGTAAAAGTTTTTTAAAAAAACGGCGCAAGAATTAAAAAAATAAAAATGAAGACAAGAAAAAAGAAGAAAAAAAACCCAGGCGTTTTTTTTCTTCTTTTTTCAAACGAAACATACTTCTTTCTTTTTTGGTATATTGTGTATTGTTAATTTAGATACCTATATTTTATATTCGAAATCGATGACTAACACTAAAAAATATTGCCGTATGTTTTTGTTCAGGAGATACACTAACAAAATACAAAACGCCTATTATCTATACAATTCGCATATGTATAATTAAATGACGATATAATAGCTATGAGATGTGTCTAGGTGTTCTGGAGATGCAGCTGGATGTAGGAATACTATATAGGATAAATTATAATTATAATTAATTCTCACAACATCTCATACGTTGACCTGATTCCGTACTAAGTAGCTCAAGCACTTGTGTTACAGATATCAGACAACAGAGGAACACAAATATATACTTAAATACATATATTACACCCAGACACCGAACAAAGACAAGTGTTCATCGCACGAATGTTTGTCCAGGGTGGGGATCGAACCCACGACCTTTGGCGCAAGAGGCAGGGTCACTACCAATTGCATCCATCCGGTCAGTCAAAGTCAAATTGATATAAACATCGTTGAAAGAATTACTTGATTCTTATTTAAACTACCTGAGATATCTAACTTTAAAATCACATTATTTTGGGCAAACCCAAAACGCTCCATACAAATGGCTACTAGGATGTGACGTCACAAACAAGTATTTTGTATGCATCTCATTTGAATTTTGTATGGTAGCTATATCAAATGTTTCGTTTATGTCAATGGTTCTATTATAACAGTTGGTGCAAATTGTATGGGTTATTCAATGGTATAATGATTTTTAATAATTTCATTCTTTTAAAATGGACTTGACCATGAATCTTTTTATGATCATAAAACCGGCAAGACGTTATTAAAACAATTAACACAATTAATGCAAATCTACTGGCGGCTCTAGTTTCGTCGATACGGCACCTGTTTTTATTTCATTGAAAATCACTTTATTCATTACGAAAATGTTGTACCTTCTTGTCTTTGAAAGAAGATTGCAGCTAAAATAGCCCACGTCATATGTGCCATCTTTTTTGTTGATTATGTCAAAGTCATTAAAGTCAAAAAAATATTTATTTTCAAAGGCTTGTACACAACACTTACAAATCGTCATACATTTAAGTAATTTAAAACTATTTATAAATAATATACTAAAAAAACATAATGCGATTTTACCACCGGCTCGGAAAATTGTTTCTGGTTGAAAAGATCTGGCAAGAAACTCGCTAATTACTCTTTTTAACCGCCAAACTTACATACGATGTTGTATCATCATCATACAGTTTATTTTGTAACACAAAATAAAATAAAGGAAATAATATAATACATTTTATGAGGTAAACCGAAGCAGACCAGGAGCCCAATACTCGGGTTCGTGATATTTTGTAAACATGGCGGATATCACCTGAAAACCATACAAAAAAACTTATGTTTTAGTGATATATGTCGTATGAAAATAAATGTCACGTGCACGAGAATTGGGCTCCAGTTCCCAAAGGTGGCACCTGTTCACAAGTATGACGTGGCCTCCCTCAATCACGTGAGGGGTAATTGCCATACTCACCACGCTTGGCAGACGGGTTGGCGAGGGTTTTTATATAAATGCAGAGTTTTCCTTCTCTGGGTGCTGATGATCATGCCAGCAGCTTTACCTTAGTCGCCTTTTACGACACCTCGGTAAAAGTGAGGGTGGCCTATTCTACTCTGCCGGGGACCACACGGCCTTGCACGGACGGACCGAACGAACGGACTAGTACCGCCTATCGATTTATATTAATTGTGACGAATATAGGATATTGCTGCAGAAAATGGGCAATGAGATTAAAAAAAAGTATTTGTGATTTATCAAGATATATCAGGCACAAAAATCTGTTTAGAAGTAACCAAATTTTCGAGAATTGCTTAAAGTGGCCACTTTAGGTGGAAATCAAAAATTAAGTTACTCGTAGAGGAATAATTTGTGCCAGATATATCTTGAAAAATCACAAATACTTTTTTTTAGAATCTCATTGTACCTATATTTTTTGCAACAATATCCTAATTTCGTTACAATTAATACAAATCGATAGGCGGCGCTAGTGAGACTCGAACTTCGAAATTGTTAAAAAGATAGCCGGTTTAGTTGCTATCAATTTAAATCGATTGGCGTCCGGATCCCTAGTTAGGGCCACCCGTCGCCTTAATTGCTGAAGTCTTTGCAACCCTTGGTGGCAGGCGTAAAAGGAGTATGGATAAAACATACTCGCCAGCGAGCTTCTTAGCAGGGGCAGAAGAAGTGCATCCATCGTAGAAGATCACTACAGTAAGAAGTTCGAGATCAATCGGTAGCTGGGCATCTACAACCTGTGCGGATAAAGAATGGGATCAGAAATGGCGGCGCATCTATTCACTTCTCGCTCGCACACTATTTTTCGTCTATACTCGCACTCGTGGGGTGCGAGTATAGACGCAAATAGTATGCGAGCGAGAAGTGAATAGATGCGCCGCCATTTCTGATCCCATTCTTTATCCGCACAGGTAGTACACAGAAAATTTTTTTTATGATATAGATGGCAGACGCGCCGACGGATCACCTGAGGGTAAGCGATCACCGCCGCCCATGGACTTGCAACACCAGTGGTGTCACTAGTGCGCTGTTTACCTTTTAACCCCCCTTCCCCTCGATTGGGCCTCCGGTCCCCTCACTCACGCAGCGAAACACAGCGCATGCACTGCTTCACGCCGGTTTTCAGTGAGGACGTGGTATTACTCCGGTCGAGCCGGCCCATTCATGCCGAAGCGTTGCTCTCCCACTGTTAATGTTGCCGCCTTTATCATAAAATATGTATACAAGGTGGCTTCTCCCTGTTTGACAGAAGAGGCGACGACTCTGCTACAGCTTTTTTCAATTATTTTAAAATCATTACAATTTTAATTTTGCTTTTTTATATATTAAATGGGTTTGCACTTGACCTCATTTCACCTGATGGAAAGTGACAATAAGGTCTAAGATGTAGCGTGCTTACCCAGAAGAAGCCTATTCACTCTCGACTTAAAGACACCCAAATTGTAGCTCTCTGGGAATACAGAAGCCGGCAAGTTGTTCCATTCCTTAGCAGTTCGTACCAAGAAAGAGGAAACGAAACGCTTAGTACGAGCTGGTGGAACTTGCACAGTGTATGGGTGGATTCCTGTCGTCTTCCGCAATGTCCGGTGGTAGAAAGGAGAAGGTGGTATCAGGTCGTACAGTTTTAATACTTATTAAAATTACAGTAACAGTATGACATACATGCTATCGTGCCCTCCATGTCATATTCACAGTAAGTGGACTTACTGTGATTATGATATTTTCGTCCTTAGTTCAGTCAGTTCGTATATTGTTGCGGATAGTTTCCCTATCGATAGTTGACCTCGAAAATTATTCAGAATATTGATAGTAATTGTATTGGTCAAAACTATCGATACTATCGATGGTATTGTGTTTCCTAACAGAATTAATCAAAAACTATTTATACCATCGATAGTTCTGTACTATCTATAGTCAGCTATATTTCGATAGTATTGCTGCCTGATTAATGTGTCCAATACTATCAATACTCTCGGACATTCAACAATCGATAGTGTCGATAGTTTTAGCGTTATCAATGGTATTGATCTAATTTTACGATCGATAGTATCGAAACTGACAGTATCGATTGGCCGTGTGGTCCCCGGCAGAGTAGAATAGGCCACCCTCACTCTTACCGAGGTGTCGTAAAAGGCGACTAAGGTAAAGCTGCTGGCATGATCATCAGCACCCAGAGAAGGAAAACTCTGCATTTATATTTATATATATCAAAACCCTCGCCAACCCGTTTGCCTGTCTGTGGTGAGTATGGCAATTACCCCTCACGTGATCGAGGGACGCCCGTGCCCCAGCAGTGGGGACTTAAATGGGCTGACGATAATGATGTATCGATACTATTGACAACCAGCAATACTATCGATACTATTGATTTTACTTTGACTATCAATAGTCTATCGATAGACTATCGATAAGCAACACTTGTTAGCGCAGCTTACCCCTGCCTGTTCAATGACGCTGACAATCCTACAATATTGCTGTTAATAAAACTTACCATGATTTTCATAGTTAAAAAATGTAAAACACTTTTGTTAAAGGCGTGTTCGTACTGTGTGCACATTAAGGTAGTCACAGTTGGCATTGCGTGCAATGGTTCGACGGAAATTTGTGGACTAATTAATATAAATATAAATATTTCACAACAAACATACATTGATCTGACTCCAGGATAGGTAGCTCAAGCACCTGTGTTGCGGATATCAGAATCAACAGTGGGATTACAAATACATATACATATGTATAATACTTTTCTTTTGTAGAGATATACTTATAATACATAGGAAACACCCAGACCAATACAAACAGACATGTTCATGCACACAAATATGCGGGGATCTATGCGGGGATCGAACCCGCAACCAAAGGCAGCGGTACCACTGTTCCAAACGGGTCCTCAAAATTTAGAGGACTATTAATTGTATAATTCTATAATTTATTTAAAATTGTAATCTGACATCCTAATTTAATTGTATTTTAATTTTTGTCAATTGTGTAATGTAATTTTGTAATGAAATTAATCTTGTTTATTGTTATTAATATTATCTGTACCCTCAATAAGACCTATGGTTGAAATAAATGAATTCTATTCTATTCTAATATCTTACTAGGTTATGGTTTAGACCTTCGTAGGCTCGAATCGACCAATCATAATCCGAGAATAAATCTATGGCATCATGTCAGATTTTTATGGTATGACAGCGCTATACCATAGATTAGCTCTCGGATAAACTTTGGTCTAATCGGGTCTTAGCCGTTCATAGTGCTCTGTTGCCATAGTTTGGTCACACCTTAACTGAGTACTATTTATTTTTTGTTACATATGGTACGCTGGTAAAAGATCACCGTAAATTCAGTTGAAAAAAAATAAACATATTTGAAGCTGTCCAAGTTGTTTAAGGTGACGGGTAGGGCGCACTAGCGACGCCAACCGATTTTAATTTTTAGCTACTAAACCGGATCTATTTTAAACTCGTCGCGTACGCAAAAAATTGATTCACGCCAAAAGTGGCCGCTTTTGGCGGTAATCAATTTTTCGCGTACAAAAAAAAGACCCAACATTTGTGCATGGTTATTTAATAAATAGTATAAGTGTTCGCCCTGAGGTTGTAACACCGAAATTGTTTAAAATAGATCCGGTTTAGTAGCTAACAATTAAAAACAAATGATGTCGCTACTTAGGGCTACCCGTCGCCTTAAGTATAGGTATCCTTTTTATCTTATGTATGTGCAACATCTTTATCACAAAAACCAAACCGCTATACAAAACGAATAAAAGGTTATTTTTCTGCATTAATAGAACATGTAGAAAACCGGCTCCACACCTTGACCCGTCGCGTTTAAATATTTTAAACAAGTCTGGGATCCCCAGTGTGTCCGCCGGCGTTGTGGCTTAAGTATTGTTCTGTTGTTGTGTACCGAAGTCTTCCGAGCTATCGTTAGCACTTTACTGAAAGAAATTACCTAAGTGTGGTGTAAAGGAAAATGGCGAAGCTTGCCTTAGCAGCCGTGGCGACCCTCGCCATAGTGGGTAAGATGCGGTTAAAAACCATTTAAATGACATTAGTTGTTTTTGTCGCTTAATTAATATGAAGACTGTTAAAAAAAATTAGTACATTATTTACTTAAGAATAAATAAAAATAATATTAAATACCCTCACTCTTACCGAGGTGTCGTAAAAGGCGACTAAGGTAAAGCTGCTGGTATAATCCAGAGAAGGAAAACTCTGCATTTATATCAAAACCCTCGCCAACCCGTCTGCCAAGCGTGGTGAGTATGGCAATTACCCCTCATGTGATTGAGGGAGGCCCGTGCCCCAGCAGTGGGGACTTAAATGGGCAGACGATTATGATGATGATGAATATTAAATAAATATTTCTCAACATCACATACATTGATCTGACTCCGAGATAGGTAGCTCAAGCACCTGTGTTGCGGATATCAGAATCAACAATGGGATTATGAATATATACATTTAATACTTTTCTTTTGTAAATACATACTTACATTAAACAAACACCCAGACCAATACAAACAAACATGTTCATGCACACAAATGTTTGTAGTGTGCGGGGATCGAACACGCAACCCTTGGACCAAAGGCAGCGTTCACTACCACTTCCAAACGGGTCGTCAATATTAATTAAGCGGTTTAACTGGCGTTTAAATATTTTTAACAATATTTCCACTGAATATTTGTAGGTACATGCAAATATTGATGAAACTATCGTCGGCTCACGGCGAAAAAAAAAGCACTTACAAATTTCATCGACATACCTACCAAGTTCTCCGGTAGCTTAGTCGGTAAAGCAGTTTCCCGGTTAGCAAAAGATCGTGGTTTCGAGTCCCACCCGAAGACTGTGGAATTTTTTAAGTGCATATAAATTGCAAAAGATTGCTATAACCAAAAAATCATAATCAAGATTTTTCTAAAATTTGAAAATTGTGGAATATGATGACTGGAGCGTTAATGTGACTTTAGAGTTATATGTGTGTACTTGCTAAAAATTGACGTCGCATTATTTCCCGTAATTTATTATTGTTGATGGCAACAGAAAGTCGTAAAATATAATTTTGACAGATGGCAACTTTCCGTCCGTCCACATTTTTGTGCTCTTGAAGGTAATTTATAATTATTTTTACAATTGTATTCCTGAAACATATAGTTCACTCAACGAAACGAAGGCCTCTTCATTCCGATCGATTCGACCAATCTTAACCCGTGGATAAATCTACGGTATAACGTCAGATTTGTAGGAATTACAGCGCTGTACCATAGATTTAGTATCGGAATAAGATATCTCCAAGATAGGTCCCTCAAGCACCTGTGTTACGGATATCAGAACCAACAGCGGAATCAGGGGCGTCTTTACCTATAGTGCAGGGGATGCGGTGCACCCAAGCTTTAGGGGGAGAAACGCCGAGAGCCGCTCGCGAAAAGAGCCTCCACTGTAAATCCAATTTATCTATGGCTTTTGGCTTGACACCCTAAATGAAATATCCTGTATAAACGTGGTGGGTGCGTACTGCGTGTTTTAAGCATCAAACTATTGTATTTTGTTCGCGCCTTTTGATACATGAGGGCGCCAAATATTGATTGCACCCAGGCAAGAGCCGCCTCTGAGCAATCACAAATATATTCCTACATACAGGGTGTATCTGTGAACATTTACATCCCTTTAACCACGAGTTCTACTAACCATTATGAACAAAATTTGTTCTATCACTTTTGGAAATTCGCATGAAAAAGTTTCAACTTTTCATACAAAGTCGGTCACGTGATTTGATCATTTTGTATGAGGAGTCGAAAAAATTTTCGATGAATTTTGAAAAGTCGTTGAACAAATGTTGTTCAGAATGGTTGGTAGAACACGTGGTTATAGGGATGTAAATGTTCACAGATACACTCTGTATAATACTTTTGTTTTGTAAACATACTTACAATAAATAGTACGTATAGTAGAAATGCACAATACCTCTGAAAGGAGCTTATTTTTCATTACAATTGTTACAGGTATCGTGTCTGCGTCATCCCCTTCGGAATCCCTTGAACCTAATCTTGAAGCGGGGGTTCGAGATACAGACGGCAGCATCATAACCGAAGATGGTTTACAACCCGGCACGCGGTCTCTGGCCACCTCTTTCCAAGTATCTGAGTGGACCAGGCGTAGACGCCAAAGTAGAAAAGAAGTAGATTATTCCTCTGTTCTTGGAAGACGCAGAAGAAATGCCGGTGAATCATCTTTCGGCTCAAGTGACAGAAGAACAGAAATATTAACAACACTTGGCGGACGTAAGCGTAGAGATGTACAGGCAAGTGAGAGAACAGTTGTTCACAAGGATATGCCACCGGTTCGTAACGTGACGAAGCAGGAGATCGTGGCGACGCTACTGGGCTTGGGCCGGCGGAGACGCAGCCTCCTTTCCTTACCCTAAACGCTTGAATTTATTTTTTTAAGAGTAGGTGGATACAAACGGATCACCTGGTAGTAAGCGATTTCCGCCGCCCATGGACACCCGCGACACCAGCAGTGGAGTCACTAGAGCGCTGCCAATCTGTAAACCCCCCTTTCCCCCTGAACGCTCCGGTACCCTCACTCACGCAGCGAAACACACCACAGTGCTGCTTTACGACGGTTTTCTGTGAGGCCGTGGTATCACTCCGGTCGTGCCGGCCCATTCATGCCAAAGCGTGGCTCTCCCACGGAAAATCTACGGTTTTTCTCATGTACACATGCTTATTTTCATGCTTAAAGCATGCTTCTTTTGAGCAAGTGCTACTTAGTAGCATGTGTGGACCAACGTGGTACTAATAAGCATGCTAATTTAGAGCATGCTCAAAAATTGCACGCCGGTCGATTTTTAAGCATGCTACCTGCAGTGCGGGTGGAAGGGGGAGTGTGGCGGAGTGCTTTATACGTGTAAATAGTTTTGTTTATTTTTAAGCATGCTAATAGATGCTTAGCATGCTTATTGATAGCAAATGTTTACAATTCATTAAGCATGCTTTTTAATCATGCTACAAATGAGCATATGCAACAGTAGCTTATCACATGCTCATTTGTAGCATGTCCTGTGTACTGTCCAATGGCCTGTCCACATTTGCTATCAATAAGCATGCTATTTGCCATCTATTAGCGTGCAAAAATAAGCAAACCTGTTTACTTACTGTGCTAAAGCGCTCCGCCACACTACCCTTTCCACCCCCACTACAGTACAGGTAGCATGCTTAAAAATCGACGAGCATGCGATTTTTAAACATGCTCAAAAGTAGCATGCTTATTAGTAGCAAGTGTAACCGTAGCTATATTTATTCTGTGCCCTGAACTCTTACGCCACAGGTCTGGTCACTTCAATCTACCTTGCCTCAATTGATATTTAACTAAAGTAAATAATAATATAATAATAAGTAAAAAGTAAGTAAGACAAAAAGTAAAAGAAAAAAAAGTCAAAATTGTTTATTTCAAATATAACATTATTCTAGGGTACTCCTTAATGGACAACATTTCAAAATTGCTAAGCTCTGAAACAAAAAATACCATTTCTTTATTTACTTTTCCGCTGCGCGAATATATATTTATTAATTTTTTATATTGCTTATTTACTGAGAAATAAATTAAAAACTAAAAAACTTAAGATGACGTCATCGGACGGCAGAATATAAAATATCTCTTTGCTTAGCACATTATAGTTTTAAATTTACGAAATGCCAAACCCATGACATGCAACTGTCAAAAAAAAGACAACTTGTCAACGTTGAATGTATGAATGACGTTGACAATGTTGACACTAGTATTATTTATCTTTGACAGTAGTACCTTTTTTTTATTAAAACAATGATAAGCAAAGGAATATCGCTGTATTCAGCCGTCCGATGACGTCATTTGGCGCTTACGTCTATTTAGAATATAAAGAATTTTAATAATTATTTTATGCATGAAAATGGACAAATTTTGAAAAAAGAAAAAATATGGGTCCGTTCATTTTATGTCTATTTTCATATAAAAAAACAATATGGACATGTTAAAAATATGAAATGTTGTCCATTAGCTTATTACCTTATTTTGGCTAAAAATGGTACAAAATTAATAGAAAAAAATTCCCACACAAAATTTTTGAGCCAGATCGGGTTTTTATAAAAAGAGCTTTATTATTTTACAAAAAAATGTGTCTTTTTTTTAAATAAATATAATATGTCCTTAAAAGGATGCAAATGTTTACCGGTAGGTACAGTCAACTCCAAAAATATGTATACACTTTAGAACGTTGTCACAATATATAATTTAAGAAAGTAAACCTCTACTTTCTTATAGGTAAGTATTGTGACAAGGTCCTAAAGTGTATACATATTTTTGGAGTTGACTGTACATCCTCTAACCACAAAATTTATTTACTATTCTATAATATCTAATAAGGATACACATTAACTCATACTTCATACTTTGTTTTGAGTGCAATAAAAGTATATTTATTCATTAATTACATTAGTGTTATTTATATTTTAAAGCCACCTCTGCCCTATCTATGCACCTAGTTCAGGCGCAGATGTAAAAGTTATTAGATATTTAATAAATAATAATAATAAATATTTGACAACATCACATACATTGATCTGACTCCGAGATAGGTAGCTCAAACACCTGGGTTACGGATATCAGAATCAACAGCGCAATTACAAATATATACATATAATACTTTTCTTTTGTAAATACATACTTATAATACATAGCTAACACCCAGACCAATACAAACAAACATGTTCATGCACACAAATGTTTGTACTGTGCGGGGATCGAACCCGCAACCCTTGTATCAGAGGTAGCGTTCACTACCACTGTTCCAATCGGCTCGTCAATATTTAGTTTTAAGTTTTCACTGTACCTATTGTTTGGAAGTGCAAATATTATGTAAAATTATGATTTTGGTTCAATAAAAGTATTATTATTATGAATATCCGAGGAATCGGCGATTACTTACCTATGTGCGAATGCCTATATTTTGTGTAAAGTAAAATTGATCTCATAACTAAGTAGATTATATGACTTTTTTCATGATAGGGCTGCGAGGGCTTAAGCATGAAAACGTATAAAAATAACGGTGTACCTAAGTAAGTGTTACAAACAGCTCTCAAATATTTTAACCTCTACTTATTATTAGTAATGGCACTTGATTAATCTTATTCCACTAATAAAAAAATTACAAAGGTAGATAGATATGAAGTAGTTAACTTTTCAAAGTTCAAAACAGTATTAAATCTACATGCACTCTTGGGATATGCAACACAATTCAGAACAAAAAATTCTATATACAATAAGTATTTTAAAAAAAGTTTACAAAAATGCTTATACTTAGGTATGTAATTCTGATCGTTAGCCTATGAGATGCGATTCTTCTGCATCAAAAGGATTGTGACTAAATTAATCCATCGTTCCAAGTCCATAGAACACCATGAATGTCAAATATGTAATCTACCCTTAGATTAAACCTCTATTTGATTACTAAGAATCTACCGCTGATTCGGAATGTCAATTTCTACCGAGAGGAATCAGCAAGAAACACGGTAAGCTGTGCGGATAAAGAATGGGATCAGAAATGGCGGCGCATCTATTCACTTCTCGCTCGCACACTATTTGCGTCTATACTCGCACTCGTGGGTGTGCGAGCGAGAAGTGAATAAATGCGCCGCCATTTCTGATCCCATTCTTTATCCGCACAGGTTGTAGTTACTTTTTGTAATTATTTTAAAATCATTAAAATTTTAAATTTGCTAACTAGTAATACAGATTTAATACTTTTTAAGATTACAGTAACAGTATGACATACATGCTATCGTGCCCTCCATGTCATATTAACAGTAAGTGGACTTACTGTGATTATGATATTTTCGCTTAGTTAGTTCCGTATAGTGTTTCGGAATTATTGATAGTATTGCTTGCTATTGGTCAAAAATATTGATAGAATCGATAGTAAAATTTTACCATCGATTGTTAAATGCCTGATACTATCGATAGTATTGTGTTTACTAACAGAAAAATCAAAAACTATCAATAGTATCGATAATATTAGCGTTATCAATAGTATTGATCTAATTTGAATATCGATGCTATCGCTAGTATTGATACTATTGATATTACTTTTACTGCCGATAGTCTATCGATTGACTATCGATAAGCTACACTAGTAAGCGCAGCTTACCCCTGTTCAATGACGCTGACAATCCTACAATGTTGCTGTTAAGACGACGGGTAGGGCACACAAGCGACGCCAATCGAATTTAATTCTTAGCTAATAAACCGGATCTATTTTAAACGATTGCGGTGTTACAGCCTCTCGGCAAACACTTATACTATTTATTAAATACTTATAGTTAACTGTTTGGTCTGATTTTGCACTCGAATTTTGGATTACCGCTAAATGTGGCCGCTGTTGGCGTGAATCAATTTTTTGCGTACATAAACGGACCTAACATTTATGAATGGTTATTTAATATAGGTATATTAAATAACCATTCATAAATCATTCATCAATTTTTCGCGAACGCGTTGGACCCAACATATAGGTATATGTTGGGTCCAACGCGTTCGCGAAAAATTGATTCACGCCAAAAGCGGCCACTTTTGGCGTGAATCAATTTTTTGCGTACAAAAACGGACCTAGTTAAAAATTAAAATCGATTTGCGTCGCTAGTGTGAAATACCCGTCACCTTAATAAAACTTACCATGATTTGAATAGTTAAAAAATGTAAAATACTTTTGGTAAAGGCGTGTCCGTGCTGTGTGCACGTAAGCTAGTCCCGGTTGGCATTGCGTGACGGAGATTCCGTATGCCTCCAATGGCCGCCTGCGGGATGGAGCCTGTCAGGCGGCGACCTCGCGGAGCGGCGGCTGCGCGCGCAGCTGCTGCAGCGTGCGGCGGCAGGACAGGCGCCGGGAGCCCAGGCGCGGGAACCCGGCGATACGTTCCACCTTCACTGGGGACTCCCGTCTGAGGAAGAATAGGGCATTTGACTAAGAGATTTTACAAAATCAATAAATAAAAAAATATAAATATATTTATTTAGATCGGTAGAGGGGCAAAGTAAACAGGCATATTTGTATTTACATACGACATATATTTGGGTAAGCAGGCAATTGAACACCGAACAGACTGACATACAGGATGTCTTCTTAAATCCAGAGTGTAGACTTTGACTATGAAAACCCAAGAAGGTTTAACACCCCTCCTTCTTGGGTTTAACAAATATTTTATCAAAATATATTACAAATTTTCAAACTAATTTATTTGCTAAAAAAAAGGTCACAAATAATTACACAGTAATAAAAGCACATTCATGTTTAACCAATACAATATCGTATATATATTTTTTTTATATGAGAGGTGGCAGACGAGCAGACGGATCACCTGATGGTAAGCAATTCCGCCGCCCATGGACACCCGCAACACCAGTGGAGTCACAAGTGCGCTGCCAACGTTTTCCCCTTCCCCCTCATAGGGCCTCCGGTAACCTCACTCACACGGCGAAACACAGCGCAGGCGCTGCTTTACGCCGGTTTTCTGTGCATGCAAATATTTTAGACAAATATAAATTTAAAAAAAAACTAAACAATCAGTTTGACACATTAGACATGTCATAGAGAACGTACTTATTGGCCTTTAATGTTACAAAGATCTAGAATTTTTGACCCAGAAAGTGTTTAAGATCGTAAAAAGTCTTTGACAAGCTCCTTTTTCTTTATAGGTAAATATGTGCCAATAGCGAGGAGAACAGACGGCCGTTGGGGCGGAAAGGTCCTCGAGTGGAGGCCACGTCCAGGAAGTCGCAGCCGTGGCGCCCCCCACAAGGTGGACCGACGATCTGGTGAAGGTCGCGGGAATCCATTGGATGCGGGCGGCACAAGACCAATCTGTGTGGAGATCGTTGTGGGAAGCCCATGTCCAGCAGTGGACGTCTATTGACTGAAACGATGATGATGTGCCAATAGCAAAAATTCTCATTTAAAAATATAACGTCTAGCCGGTTTTGCGGTCATTCAAAGATTCATAGGCAAGTCCATTTTAAGAGTATCAAATTATTAAAAAATAATTATACCACAGAATAACCCATAAAATTTGCACCAACTATTATAATAGAACCATTGACATAAACGAAACATTTGATATAGCTAACATACAAAATTCAAGTGACGTCACATCTTATTAGCCATTTGTATGGAGCGTTTTGGGTTTGCCCAAAATAATGTTATTTTAAAGTTGTGATATCTCAGGTAGTTTAAATGAGAATCAAGAAATTCTTTCAACGATGTTTCTATCACTGAGAGTTCTTTTGATTAAAAATATAATAGTCAAATACCATATTGCAAGAGCTTAAAAACCTATATTCAACCTATATCAGCCAGGTACGCAGGATATATTATAGTGTTCAAGTGTGTACGCAAACACAAGTGCACTCTCTATTTACTTACACTCATATTCCTATGGTACATCAGCGTAACACGACCGGAGAGGGAGTGGGCGCAGAACCAACGGCTCTTAACGTGCTTTTCAAGGCATGAAGGTACAAGACCGCCGAATTCGAGACTCCAGGTTGACACTTAAGAATTTCTTACCGAAAGGTGAAAATTGGCCCGCCCCGGGGATCGAATCCGGGACCTCTTGCGCAGCTGTCGCTTTAAAGTGCGACCCACTAACCATTGCGTCACCGATACAGTCGCAGTACGAGTAATAGCTAGTTAAATAAACACACACCGTGATCCTAGATCAGGGTAGTATCTTTTAAGGTTGTAAATTACCTAAAGAAGATGTGGTGCTCCACGCTGCACTGCCATAGCTTCTTGCAGGCGCGAGTGGAGGGCAGCTTGAAGGTGACTGAAGTCTCGAAGTCGTCGAACTCGCTGGGACGAAGTTTGAGCGTGTAGGCGCGCTTGTTGTAACAGATTTTGCTGATCTTCGCCCAGGGGAACCGGTTCATCAGGACCCTGGAGAAATATATATAGGTCTTCGAAATAGCTCTTCTTTCTAGATATAATAAGATGTATAACTTCTTTAATAACCAAAAAAATACCATACTATAATTTGATCTAAGACTATATTTTAAGATTTATATTAAATAGACATCAGATATTGTTGCATTTGTAATGCATAAGAAAAATCTTGAAAATTACCCTTTTTTTACTTGGCATAATTGGCGTTCTTATCAATAATAGCTTTTTAACTATAAAACATTTTTTTAAAGAAAGAAAAATATTTATTCAGGGTATAACAATAACATTAAACTTTTAAATAATTCAGTCTCTGAGCTATTCTAGTTTTTACCTGACTACGGCGAAGCAAATAATGTATGGTTGTTCATCTGTTCCCTCATAACTTCTAAACTAGTTATCATATTTGAACAAATGAGATGTCATTAGAAGCGTCTTGATTGTCTTCTGGTTATAGGCTACATGACGTCACATTAAATTGATTACAGCGCCCTCTAGGGGACTTATAGTAAGGAACTAAAAAACATTTTTTTCTTGACGGTACCATGTGGGGTATCAAATGAAAGAGCTTTTTAGCACATTTCAAATATGTAATTTAATTTACATAACTAAAAATATGTTAAATAAAAATAAAGTTTAAAAACGAAAGCCGACTACCAAAAAAAACGCTCTAAAAAGTACGAAACAAGAAAATTGTCTCTGCTAAAATTATTATGCCGTATTGCCGTGGTCGTATGCCACCTACTGTAGCAAAACCTTTGAGTATATAGAGCAAAACAGAATCATTATAATAATAAAAAAAAACAATGTGGCATAGGTGCAACCATGGCGATACGGCTTAGTAATTTCAACAGAGAAAATTTCCTTGTTTCGTACTTTTTGAGTGTGCTTTTGGGTAGTCGGGTTTTAGTTTTTAAACTTTAATTTTTAGACAATAGTAGAATACTGGCTCAGCACAGTAATTAAGCCTGTCTCGTTCTGATCCATCCCGGTAGACAGAGACACCGCTAGAACAGATGAGCATCAGTATGTCCACTTACAGCACCAGCCTCTTTGTTAGATCAACTAGAAAATTACCGAGTTAGCAGATGTAAGTAAGTCTGTCTCGTTCTCATCCGTCGCGGCAGATAGAGACGCCGTTAGAGCAGATGACCAGCATTATATGTCTACTTACAGCACCAGCCTCTTGGCTAAAATCTACTAGAAAATATTGAGTTAGCAGAGTAAGTAACACTGTCTCGTTCTCACCCGTCGCGGTAGACAGAGACGCCGCTAGAGCAGATTGCCAGCACGATGTCTATCTCCTCAGAGTCGCGTACGCAGTGCAACTCGCAGCCGTACAACGCCAGCCTTTTGGCGTTTTCAAGGTAGTTCAGCTCGGCTTCTGCTGGTGTTTGGCCTCTGGAAGTATGGTGATAAGAATTTAATCAGGAGTATATAGATCATGTTTGTAGTTTAGGATAGGATCTTTTTTCCCAGGGAATACCATCATGGACTTCACCTTGTTACATGTAGAGAACAAGATGGTGTGGACTCTAACCCTAACCAAACTCCTGGGGTGTCCATCTCAGCATAATCACGGTCGGAAACCACAGCCGGGACTGGACCGTACCGCTAATCGCGCTCGCCGCGCTCGCCCTTCTCTGATGTATGTCGTAACAGGACACCCAATAACCTAGTCCCCCGCGGAGTCGTATGCTGAGCAAGCCACTCTCCTATAGTGGTTATGCTCGCGTACTCCGAAGGCCTTATTAGTCACCTGTTAAGACATGACGGGAATACCTTGGCAGTATTCTAAACGCCCCTAGCCACAGGGCACATTAGGATAGGAGCAATGGTAACTCAGTGCATCAAAACGTGCGCCTTTCGAATAGAAGCAGCTAAATTCTTAGGATCGTAGGTGCCATCCTGATAGCATCCTGTAGATATACATTAGATACGTCTTAGGTACTGTACGTTTACATGGAACTTATCCTCGGTTCTGTGGAACAGTTTGGCTTCAGTATTTCGTGATAGTTCCTGCCTCATACTGCGTCAAGAATGTCGTGACAGCGGATTTTTAAGGAACTAACGGAGTTCCCATATTTTATAAGCAATGGGGTTACCATATCTTATGACAGAAGCGACAGTTTATTATAGTTTTACTATCATAAATAAATATAAATAAATAAATATATGTGGGATGGGATAAATAACACACCCAGGTTTCAGGAATAAAAGCTTCTATAATAATAATCCTCTTGACTACGTCTTTCGCCTTTCACCGTCGTCGGCCATACGTCGTCTATCTCACTCTCGCACGTCATTCCATAATTCAAATATCGATCTCTTACACGTTCCTTACCATGCATCTACCGATCACCAATCCTACACTCGGCCATCCTACATCCAGTATGCCCTCATACTGCACTCATACGTCCTCTATACACCTTAACTATCTACTTACATCTTTAAAACAACATTAACCTCAATGAAAAAAACAACGTAAACACCAACATCTTAACAAAACAAAACCACTCTACAATAATAAAACTATTATAAAAACAACCCATCCAAACTTCTTCCTCTTCTTATAATTCATCATTATTTCTTCTCTCCAAACGCTATGTTCTCCCCTTGATTTCAACCTCCCTCTTTTCCTCGTTTTCCAAAATGCCGTCCATGTTCTACCCCTTTTCTTCTTTCCTCTATGTCGATTCTCTTTTCCACAAATTATTTTCCGATATTGAGTTCGATAATTATTTTTTGCAAGATTCACTGGAGTGACAAACATTACAATTTTGACAGCCTTCAATGTTTTGTCAGAGACTTCGTCTTGTAAACCATAAACAGATTCTGTTTTGGCGTGTGGCTGATTTCCTTGACAGCCCTTCAGGCTTTCCATTGGCATTGTCTCTGGCCATTCCTCTTTAATCGATGCCATCTTCAACTTCTTATCAATGCTGTCACCCTCATGATTGTCATTGTAAACCTTCTGGTAAACAATGTCAACGCAGTCGTGGCTGCACTCTTTTATGCAATTTTTCATGTTTTTCAGCTGAACGCCCACATCCACGTTTTCTATCATCTCCAGGTCTGTACTGCTGCTGGTTTCACGCTCTTCATCACTTTCACATCGGTTTTCTTCCGCTAGCTTACTAAAGTCACGTTCTTCATCACAATCATTTTCTTCGTCATCCATACTTTCTTCATCTTCCTCATCGTACTTACTATCATCGTCTTCATCGTCATAAAATTCACACTGTGCGTCCTCTTTGAAGTCAGTTTCACTCTCCGAACCAAAAATGTATAAAAACTCCTCTTTGAACATCAGAAAGTCCTGGTATTGTAGTTCACGAAACATTTCCGCGTCTCCAGCCAAGGAACTCAAGGCTATATGCAAGGTTAACTGGTCACTCCACTCTTCGTCAAAGGCACACCTTTCGAGCCTCCTGACCCAATCACCACCAGCATTGCGCTCTTCTCCGTTTCCGCTAAAACGCATCTGGTTAACGTGGAAGTTCGCATGTAAGATTCGTCGCCTTCTTACTTCGTCACCCATCTTCTTCACTGTTTATAATTCCAAATTTCTTTTCCGTCTTATTTCGTCTAGTTTTCTTCGATCGTCATTTTTTATTCTTCTTTCGTCGTTATTCGTCAAAGAGTATTATATTTTATTATAATAATATTATAATATTATAATAATTCTCACAACATCTCATACGTTGACCTGATTCCGTACTAAGTAGCTTAAGCACTTGTGTTACAGATATCAGACAACAGAGGAACACAAATATATACTTAAATACATATATTACACCCAGACACCGAACAAACACAAGTGTTCATCGCACGAATGTTTGTCCAGGGTGGGGATCGAACCCACAACCTTTGGCGTAAGAGGCAGGGTCACTACCAATTGCGCCATCCGGTCAGAGTAGTATTATATGTCGGCCATACGTCGTCTATCTCACTCTCGCACGTCATTCCATAATTCAAATATCGATCTCTTACACGTTCCTTACCATGCATCTACCGATCACCAATCCTACATATATTTGCCAACATCACATACATTGATCTGACTCCGAGATAGGTAGCTCAAGCACCTGTGTTACGGATATCAGAATCAACAGTGGGATTACAAATATATACATATAATACTTTTCTTTTGTAAATACATACTTATAATACATATAAAACACCCAGACCAATACAAACAGAGATGTTCATGCACGCAAATGTTTGTACTGTGCGGGGATCGAACCCGCAACCCTTGGACCAAAGGCAGCGTTCACTACCACTGTTCCGAACGGGTCGTCATACACAGTGGTGCTAGCAATTATTTTCACGACTCTATTGCCACTTCAAGAAATGAGTGTGTTTACTCCTTCCAAAAGCAGCTTCTGCGTCTGCTCTCGCAGGTGTTCAATGGTAACCTGCAGTGATCACGTTCCATCAGGTGACCAGCTTGCTCGTCCACTCACTTGTGTTTCCTATACAGCTCCTCGACCTTCGCCTCCAGGTCGGGTGTGATCACATTGAGGGGGGCGGCCCTGTGCTCGGTGAGCGCTGTAGAGCCCAGGTGACCTTCGTAGTCGCCCATCTCCGCCTGCAGGATGTAGGATGCCAGAAGGGAGTAGGTGATCACGGAACAGCTGAGGCGTCCTGGAAGAGTTGGAAATTCAATTAAAATTAGGGAAGTTGGCCTAAACGGTTATTAAGAACCCTCCGTCAGATGAGGATCCCATATAACCACTACGGTTTATTGACCAATATTTTGGCTGTCCTTTGTTATTGTCTCATTATTTGTAAGTAACATTTAAAATTGATTTCGTCACTCAAGGTCCAAACTGAAAACCAGCGCGGCAGCGGCCCCAAACCGCTGCAGCACATGCTGAGCTTGGACCTTGTTGACCACTTCACTTCACATGTAGGGCGCCCTCTGGCTAGGTGGGGGACGATCTGCGCAGGATGGCTGGCAAGAGCTGGATGCGAGAAGCCATGGATAGATCACAGTGGCGAACAATTGGAGAGGCCTACGTCCAGCAGTGGACTGCGATAGGCTGATGGTGATGATGATGATGATGACCACTTCACTTGTTCCTTGTTTTCTTTCTTGGTCACTAGTTTATGTTAACTTATTCCTATGTATTACTGTGCAATATCTATTTAATTGCCGTGTGGTCCCCGGCAGAGTAGAATAGGCCACCCTTACTCTTAACGAGGTGTCGTAAAAGGCGACTAAGGTAAAGCTGCTGGCATGATCATCAGCACCCAGAGAAGGAAAACTCTGCATTCATATCAAAACCCTCGCCAACCCGTCTGCCAAGCGTGGTGAGTATGGCAATTACCCCTCATGTGATTGAGGGAGGCCCGTGCCCCAGCAGTGGGGACTTAAATGGGCTGATGATGATGATCTATTTAATGTTATGGGTCCTATCCCTGTAATTCTTGTACGAGTATGTGTCTGATAAATGTTAACATACTTATCTACTTACATAACCCGCCGCCCCTGGTGGCTGAGTTGGGTGTACCTATAAGATAGACGGCCCATTCCTTGAATCGACGGAATTCCCGTCGAAAAAGGCTGAAAAAGGGCTCCACGAATCACCAACCACAGTCACCACACCTCTGGTGTTGCTGGTGTCTATGGGCGGGGATATTCGCTTACCATCAGTTGACCCATCAGCTTACTTGGGTACCACTTCCCGCCGACTCTGAAAAGTTTTCAAGAAGAGATGACAGGTCGCTGAGTCGCGAGTGGATGCCACTCACTAAACGTCCTCTGTGAAATTTTCTACCAACCTTCAAGTAGGTCTCTCCTTATAGCCAAGCTGAGCTGGTACCTCGTGACGTCATCGCGCAGTTCCGACGGCTCGGGCGGGTAGAACTTCACCGCAAACCGCACGTCCCATGGCTCGTCTGGAAAAAAATAGGATAACCATTACCTGTGCCATAACTTACACGTAGAAAGCCTGACATTGATGCGTGTTTGAGTAAGTGAAATTATAAACAGTCTGGCACATTTTTTAACCCCCGACGAAAAATCGACGGGGTGTTATAAGTTTGACGTGAGTGTGTCTCTCCATGTCATCGTAACTCCCGAACGGATGAACCGAATTTGATTTGGTTTTTTTTTTGTTTGAAAGGTGAATTGATTTGTTGGAAATCGATTCAAGATGGTCGTCGTCACAGTGTACAACAACCCTCCTCGATATATGTATCAAATAGAAGGGTTTGAGTAGTAGAATACAATACCCTATGCGAAATTTCAAATCCAAGATGGCTGCCCCATAAAATGGTGAAATAATAAGTTATAAGTAATAAGTATATGCTTGAGTGGGTTGCATTTTGAAAGCGGGAACTGATTTTCACTTAAGGTGACGGGTAATGCACACTAGCGATACCAATCGATTTTAATTTTTAGCTACTAAACCGGATCTATTTTAAACAATTTCGTGGTTACAACCTCTCGGCAAACACCTATACTATTTATTTAATACTTATAGTTAACTGTTTGGTCTGCTTTTGCACTCGAATTTTGGATTACCGCCAAATGTAGCCGCTTTTGGCGTGAATCAATTTTTCGCGTATAAAAACATCCATATGGTCACCGACCCACAAGTCAAGTTTTTGCTGATCTAATTTTTGATTCGTTAATAAAAAAGTAGTTTAACTGGTTGAATAATAGCTCATCAAGATTAGTTTTTTACTTTGCACTTGGCTAAGGCTCGGAGTCTCCCTGCGTGAACGTATCAGAAATGATGAGATCCGCAGGAGAACTCAGGTTACAGACATAGCCCAAAGGATTGCATGCCTCAAGTGGCAATGGGCAGGGCACATAGCGAGGAGAACAGACGACCGTTGGGGCGGAAAGGTTCTCGAGTGGAGGCAACGTACAGGAAGTCGCAGCCGTGGCAGGCCCCCCACAAGGTGGACCGACGATCTGTATATATAAAATGCTTGGTTACTAGTATCTGTGATCCTGCTGACTGACTGATTGACGGATCAACGCACAGCCTAAACCGCTGGGATCCTATTCTCAGGGGGACTTATTCTGTGTGGAAACTTACTTAGTTTAAAAAAATATTTGCCGTATTATCAGCCGCCTGTTCAGGTCCACCTACACGCGAGGATCACTAATGGTGAACCAGGCCGAAGCAGTCTCGATCCACCAAGGCGATGGTCTTGCAGACTCGCTCTATGGTAAGTTCACAAGCGAGGATCACCGTGCTGCTGGTGCAGGCCAGAGCAGTCTCACTCCACCTTGTCTTTGTTCTCGCAGACTCAGTCTATGGTGGTGTTTCGTAGGTTTCCATATATTAGAAGTTCTGGGAAGCGTTCGTTGCCGAGTGGTGGACCATATTTGATCTATTGTGACCTCCGCTCCCACTTGTAGATCGTCTCCGAGGCCCACGGTCAGCATAAACCGTATAATGGCCTTGGGAGCCGTGACATCCTCCGGACAGATGTGGTAGCTGCCCAAGGTGCGACTTCTTGGGTGCTCAAGGGGATCGCATTGACAAAGGACGAGCATCGGTGTCTCGTCTTCCTACTAGAACCTGCAGATGGGGTCTCCGGTCAGCCCGGTTCTAGAGCCGTGTTTGTTCAGTCTGCAGTGACCAGTGATGGTTCTTGTGAGGATGCTCAGATGTCCGCGAGATAACGTTAGGGCCTGAACTTGTTGTAGAATCCTGTCCCTGGATATCACACTGTAACTCACTTCTGAAGGTCTTGGACAGCCGTCTGTTTAGGTCCACCCACACGCGAGGGTCTCCGCGCTGCTGATGCACCAGGCCGAAGTAGTCGCGTTCCACCACGTCTATGGTCTCACAGACTCGGTCCAGTAGGTCAGCACCTCTAGCTTTGCGCTGAAATAACAGAACAGATTTTCATTTTTTTAAACTGACAGACGAGCGGACGTGTCACCTGATGGTAAGAGATTGCCGCCGACTTTGAACACCTCAACACCACCTTTAAACCCCCCTGCTTTGGGATTGGGGTCCGGTCCCCTAACTCACGCGCTTAAACTCAGAACCGGCACTGTTTCCAGCCGGTTTTTTGTGAGAGCGTAGCATCAATCCGAGCTGGCCCAATCATGCCGAAGCGTGATCCCAAGTACTTAGCTCAGCTGTGAGGACAAATATCGTGAGGAAGCCTGCAAGTTTCTGATTGTTTCTGAAACGTTTACCTATAGATGGTCTGGTTCCCCTGTTAGAGGGTTGCGATGGTTAGACGGCAGTCACTTTATTGGTATAACCAAACCCTCAAATCCTGGATTTAGCCGTGGAGAGCGACGCTTTGGCATAAATGGGCCGGCTCGCCGGAGTGATACCACGACCTCATAGAAACCAGCGTGAAGCAGCACTGTGCTGTGTTTCGCTGCGTGAGTGAGGGTACCGGAGGCCTAATCCGGGGGAAAGGGGGGTGTAGAGGTAGGCAGCGCGCTTGTGACTCCACTAATGTCGGGGGTGTCTATGTGCGACGGCAATCGGTTACCATCAGGTGATCCGACTGCTCGTCTGCCGCTTATGACATAAAAAATACTGGATGATGGCCAAAGCGTACCCCGGGATCCAAAGCGACGGCCTTGGGCGCAACTGGCAATAACACGCTGAGGATGAGAGATTCTAACGAAAATACAGCGCAAACCTAAATCTAAAGATGTTTATTGTTTATCCACCAGGGGCACAATTCTCAGGCCACTCGAACTTTTTCCGTGTGGTAGTTCGAATACGAATGTTCCGATTCTACTGTAAAAGTTCGAATGGTGTGCATAAACTCTATTCTAAGCGCAAATAGATTTTTTTTTTTATATGAGAGGTGGCAGACGAGCAGATCACCTGATGGTAAGCAATTCCGCCGCCCATGGACACCCGCAACACCAGTGGAGTCACAAGTGCGCTGCCAACCTTTTCCCCTTCCTCCCCATTGGGCCTCCGGTAACCTCACTCACACGGCGAAACACAGCGCAGACGCTGCTTTCACGCCGGTCTTCTGTGAGGCAGTGGTATCACTCCGGTCGAGCCGGCCCATTCATGCCTAAGCGTGGCTCTCCCACATTTCACGATCGAACTACGAAGTCAAACGTATTATAGACAATATTTTTAACGTTCCATTACAACCATGGGTACTGTTTGCAAACAGGACTTCATTTTTGAAAATGCTGCAGCGACTAAATTTAATATCCATCATAAGAGTTATTGTCATACATTTTGATAAAGCTATTAATTTTACTTAGTATGTCCAATATTTTATTAGAAAATGTAATATTTGAATATTTCGTGTATTGTCGGGTGAAACGGAACGCGCCAAAGTCAACGTAAAATTTTATATTCGCAATATTTTAACTCCATTTTGTTTGTTTTGTTGAAAAGATTGAAGAAGAGATGGAAAACGTGCAACATATACCTATTTTTTATTTTTTTTCGAATGTGAACTTTGTTCGAGTGGCCTGAGAATTGTGCCCCAGCTCTGACATGTTTCCCCGCGCCACGCGTGCGCTACTGCTATTCCTGTGTTCATGTGCGCGCGCGCAGAGTAAATCATTCTGACGGGAAACGATCGTAAAGCTGTTGATCTGTTACAAAGTGTTGTTGGATGAGTAAATTAAGTATAGAGAAGCCGTTTGGGATAATAACATTTGTGGTTTTTTTATGAGATAGGTGGCAGACTAGCAGACGGATCACCTGATGGTACGCGATTGCCGCCGCCGCCCATGGACACCTGCGACACCAGTGGAATCACAATTGCGCTGCCAACCTTTAAACATCTTTCCCCCGGATTGGGGCTCCAGTACCCTCACTCACGGAGCGAAACACAGGACAGTGCTGCTTCACGCAGGTTTTCTGTGAGTTCGTGGTATTATTTCGGTTCATGCCAAAGCGTGGCTCTCTCACTGCCAAAAACCAGGTGTGATGTGGAACGGGATGTGTCTTTCAAAAATACTTTTTGTGGAGATTTTACTATTTTCTGTGTTATAGCGACACTGTCTCACTGCCTGAGCTTGGTCGCCAGTCTGGACAGCCTTCTTTTGTTGAAGAGATGTGTTAGTTTATAGACTGGGTGTGACGAGGTCATTAGACGTCAGAGGCTCTGGTTCGTGTCTACTGAGCAACAATGTTGACTGAGCAACAGGTCAATATTGATTTATGCCCATTTCGATACTGAAATACGTCCAAATCGATAATGAACTACGCATTATGTTGACTTACGCCCAAGTAGTTGTTGACTTACGTCCAGTTCGATGTTAACTTACGTTACACTTTGATGCTATGTCAGCCTTGACGAAAGTCAACAACATAGGTTGTCTAACTGATGTTGACTTACCTCTGTCCAAGATGTTGACTTACATGCAGCCAATGTTAACGTAGGTACGACTAGTTCGATGGTGACTTAAGTTAGTTACACTTTCATGTTATGATGTCAGCCTTGACTTTCGTACAACCGATGTTGACTTACGTCAAATTCAATGCTGACTTACGTACAACTCGGTGCTGACTTCCGTCTAGTTGATGTTGACTTCCGTCTAGTTGATGTTGACTTACGTCTAGGTCGATGTTGACATGCTCCCCGTCTAGAAGCTCGACGCGCACGCGCCGCTTACCGCCCATACTGCGTCCCACGCGCTCCTCCGACGCCAGGCGCCGGAGACTCTCGCGCATCTCGCACCTGTGTGAGCAAAAGGAACCTTTCAATTTTTTTTAAATTATAGCGGACAAACGGCTCTCCAGATGTTAAATTATTACCGCCGTCCATCCATAGACTTCTGCAACACATGAGGCATCACAGACAGGGGCGTCTTTACCTATGGTGCAGGGGGTGCGGTGCACCCGGGCGCCGCGGGTGTTAGGGGGCGCCGAGAGCCGCTCGCGACAAGTCTCCACTGTAACGCTTCGCAAGGAGCGCGTCCAAATTTATATAGGATATTTCATGTATGATGTCAAGCCAAAGGACATGGATAGAGCACCCTTTGTGGTACCCAAAACACTCCCATGTATGTACCTACTACGATTGTCCTGATCACAGAGCATTGTCGGCTTTTACAGAAGATTTATGCAGATTTTTTGTAATTTTTTACCCGACTACGGCAAAGCAAAAGGAGGGTTATGATTTTGACAGGCTATGTATGTATGTATGTATGTATGTATGTATGTATGTTCATCTGTTTCCACGTAACTTCTTAACTACTTATCAGAATTCGACAAATGACATATCATTATAAGCGTCTTGATCGTCCGCTGGTTATAGGCTATATGAAGTTTCACAAAATCTAATGTGGCGCCCTCTAGCGGACAAAACATACAGAGTAAAAAAATAAAGTTATGATAAATATGCCGTGTTTGGTATCATTTGAAAGCGCTTGACTTGTCCATTTTGAATATATATATATATATATATATATATATTACTAGCACTTGGACACCAAAATAGTACAAATAAAATAAAAGTAAAAAACCTAAAACCCAACTACGACAAAAAACGTCGCTGAAAAAGTATAAAACAAGCCTTCGTTGTCAATTTATGCAATATTCACTATGTAGAGATAAAATTTCATGTTTGGAAAGGCGTAGTCACACGTTAAATATACTACCCTTTGACAACGTGTGACTGCGGATTTCCAAACATGAAATTTTATCTCTACATAGTGAATATTGCATAAATTGACAACGAAGGCTTGTTTTATACTTTTTCAGCGACGTTTTTTGTCGTAGTTGGGTTTTAGGTTTTTTACTTTTATTTTTACTTATCCACCCCCATTTCATTTAAGTTGTATGTAAAAAAATAAAAATCTTTCGCTTTAAGTATTTCGTTTAAGTACCCGCTGTGCTATTATTTTCATAAAAAAAGATATTGCTAATAACACGCGGACAGTAATAAGGAACTGATTGATACCTCATTCGTCAAAATCAGTTGGATAGTTAAGGTAGATTAGGGGGAACATACAGACATATTTACATACTTACATACATACATAAATATAAATAAATAAATAAATATTACACTACATCACATACACTGATCTGACTCCGAGATAGGTAGCTCAAGCACCTGTGTTACGGATATCAGAATCAACAGCGGAATTACAAATATATACATATAATAATTTTCTTTTGTAAATACATACTTATAATACATACAAACACCCAGACCAATACAAACAGACATGTTCCTACACACAAATGTTTGTACTGTGCGGGGATCGAACCCGCAACCCTTGGACCAAAGGCTGCGTTTACTACCACTGTTCCAAACGGGTCGTCATAGATTACTAAAACCATTCCTAAACCTACCCTAACCATTCCTTTTTGGCTTTTCTGTAGTCGGGTAATAAACTGTTATTTCTACTCCAGTTGAATAAAAGTACCAACTTCTTATATTCCTACTTTTCGTATAAAATGGTAAAAAAAATATCAGCCTATATACTGCCCCACTGCAGGGCAAAGGCCTCCATCATAGAAATCAAGTTATCGCTCGTATGATGGGATTAGGCTTAATAACCATGCGGATTGGTGATCACAAACCCGAGCTATGTTCGAAAACTTCGAAACGTACTTTTCGCTCGACCCGGGAATCGAACCCAGGACCCCGAGATCACGGCTCAGTGTTTAAACCACAAGACCAACAGGGCGTTTATAAACTGGTATTCGCCATTAAGGTGACGGGTGGGGCACACTAGCGACGCCTACTAAACCTGGTTGGACCCAACATTTTTGCATAGTTATTTAATAAATAGTATAAGTGTTTGCCGAGAGGTTGCAACCCCGTAATTGTTTAAAATAGATTCCGGTTAGTAGCTAAAACTTAAAACCGATTGGCGTCATTAGTTGTACAACCCTATAGTAAGGTGACAAGGTTTCAGGAATAAAAGCCTTGATTCATAAATAAGTTTAAGCATTCACAGGGTATATATATGTGAGAAAAAACGAAACGCTTGTGCAATTCAATTTTGCACAGCGTTGAGCAATGTTGAGACTAAAATGTACTTACCCTAATTTTTAGTGCATTTGTTTTGCTTTTGTTGAGCGGTGACTGTTGAACTTGTACACTAGTGTGCCCTTCCCGGCACCTTAACTAGATGATATACCTAAGTGGCTAGCGCAACACATTCGTGTTCACACAAATATTTGTCCAGAAAGGGAATCGAACCCGCGACCCTAACGAGCGAGAGGCAGGTCGCGCCGAATTCGTCTAAGTATACGACCACACATCACTGCGTATGTTCTATTTTCTTTAGAAAACTGCACAATGGTAAATGATTGTGAATAATAAACTTAAATTCACACGATTTCAGAATTCTTTGTTGGACCGAGAGTTTAAAGGTTGTGACGTGAAGATTGATGTATCCTTTGATCATGAGAACAATATTTTTTGTCGCCAAAATATATACCTAATTCAAAAGTGTTTCCAAATACAAATAATCAAAACAATAAGAGATGCATCACTAATAAAGTTGTAGTGCCCAAAATGGTAGATTAGTCACCAAATAAATCGAATAAATCGATTTATTTAGTCCCTAACTGCAACTCCTTTTTAACCCCCGACGCAAAAACGACGGGGTGTTATAAGTTTTAAGTTTGACGTGTCTGTGTGTCTGTATGTCTGTCTATGGCATCGTAGCTCCTGAACAAATGAACCGATTTCGATTTTGTTTTTTTTGTTTGAAAGATGAATAAGGAGGGAGTGTTCTTTTTTTTATGTAATAGTTAGGCAGAACAGACGGATCACCTGGTGGTAAGCAATTGCCGCCGCCCATGGACACCCGCGACACCACTAGAGTCACAAGTGCGCTGCCAACCTTTAAACCCCCCCGGATTGGGCCTCCGGTACCTTCACTCACGCAGCGAAACACAGCACAGTGCTGCTTCACGCCGGTTTTCTGTGAGGCCGTGGTATCACTCCGGTCGAGCCGGCCCATTCATGCCGAAGCTTGGCTCTCCCACGGTTCTTAGCTATGTTGGATAAAAATCGATCCAAGATGGCCGCCGTCACAAAGATTTGGATTTTATTTTATGTTTTAACACAACAGTTTTTGTATTTTTTATCAAAGCTGCACCAGTATTTACGCCTGATTGTATTATTTTTGCGAGTCAGCTGATGATGATTTTCACTCATGCAAAAAGCCAGCAATCCAGTGACACAGCCGATCGGGCAGTACATATGCCGGAAGGTTGGAGAGAAGAGCTTTGTGCCAGGCCGGTTTTCTGTAAGGCCGTGGTATCACTCCGGTCGAGCCGGCCCATTCATGCCGAAGCGTAAGACCATAGACTTAGGATGCCGCCCTGGGTAAGACTGAGGACCACAATCTAAGTAGAAGATATTCTGAGGACCAATTTCTACAGCATCGGTTGTTTCGTTCTTCTCTTATAATTCTCTTAAATTTACCTATATAATTCAATTCATAATTCAAAATACTTTATTTGCATAGGCTTGTGTACAGTTCTTACAAATCGTCATACATGAAAAATATAACTATGTATATTATACATGTAATTAAACATATTTGTATGTCGATACAAATAAATATAAAATATTTCACAACATCACATAGGTACATTGATCTGACTCCGAGATAGGTAGCTCAAGCACCTGTGTTACGGACCTCAGAATCAACAGTGGGATTACAAATATATACATATAATACTTTTCTTTTGTAAATACATACTTAGAATACATAGCAAATACCCAGACCAATACAAACAAACATGTTCATGCACACAAATGTTTGTACTGTGCGGGGATCGAACCCGCAACCCTAGTATCAGAGGCAGCGTTCACTACCACTGTTCCAATCGGGTCGTCCAAACAAAAAAACATAACTACTAAGAAATGAATAAATATAACGTGCTTCTACCACCGGAATCGGAAAATTGATTGAAACCACACTTTCTTCGCGTAATTAGTCCCCCCTTTTTCCTCCAATGTATTTGTTTTACGGTTTGCCTCAGTCGTGAGGTCAGCAAAAAGAGGGGGCGACGAACTTGAGCCGTGGTCACGCTCCATTGGCCGATCAGCTTGGGTAACTAACGTCTTCATATCAGACATCTGATATGATACCTATATACCCTAGTATATGATATTTGATACTAGGTAAAACCTAAGTTGGGTATTGTAGTATTGTAGCCCGCACACACTTCTTTTCTGGGTTTAGTAGTAACAGCCTATAAACTGTCCCACTGCAGGGCAAAGGCCTCCATCATAGAAATCAAGTCATCGCTATTATGATGGGATTAGGCTTAATCACCACGCTTGCCAAATGCGAATTGGTGATCACAAACCCGAGCTGTTGTTGATCACAAACCCGAGATGTTCGAAAAATACGAAAGATACTTTTCGCTCGACCCGGGAATCGAACCCAGAACCCCGAGATCACGGCCCGGTACTTAAACCACTAGACCAACAGGGCGTTTTCAGTTTCTGGGCTTAAATATTTCAAAATCATACCAATAGATAGCGCTGTCTGTTGATTTTATCGCGCAAGTTTAAATGCGACGGTTAAGGAACACAAGCAGCCCCAATGGGTTTTAATTATTTGCTACGAAACCAGATATATTGGGCTCCAATCTCTCGGCAATTACTTTTTTTTTTCATATTGGTGGCAGACGAGCCGACGGATCACCTGGTGGTGTCACAAGTGCGCTGCTTAACTTTTTAACCTCCTTGCTTACCTGGCTATTTTTTGAATAACCATGCACAAATATAGAGTCGGTTTTTGTACTCGAAAAATTGATTCACACCAAAAGTGGCCGCTTATGGCGGTAATCCAAAATTCGAGTGCAAAAGCAGACCAAATAATTAACTATAAGTATTAAATAAACAGTTTAGGTATTTGCCGAGAGACTGGAGAAATATTCTTTATTACCCGACTACGGCAAAGCAAAAGGAGGGTTATGATTTTGACAGGTTATGTATGTATGTATGTATGTATGTATGTATGTATGTATGTATGTTCATCTGTTTCCACGTAACTTCTTAACTACTTATCAGAATTCGACAAATGACATATCATTATAAGCGTCTTGATCGTCCGCTGGTTATAGGCTATATGAAGTTTCACAAAATCTAATGTGGCGCCCTCTAGCGGACAAAACATACAGAGTAAAAAAATAAAGTTATGATAAATATGCCGTGTTTGGTATCATTTGAAAGCGCTTGACTTGTACATTTTGAATATATATATATATATTACTAGCACTTGGACACCAAAATAGTACAAATAAAATAAAAGTAAAAAAACTAAAACCCAACTACGACAAAAAACGTCGCTGAAAAAGTATAAAACAAGCCTTCGTTGTCAATTTATGCAATATTCACTATGTAGAGATAAAATTTCATGTTTGGAAAGGCGTAGTCACACGTTAAATATACTACCCTTTGACAACGTGTGACTGCGGATTTCCAAACATGAAATTTTATCTCTACATAGTGAATATTGCATAAATTGACAACGAAGGCTTGTTTTATACTTTTTCAGCGACGTTTTTTGTCGTAGTTGGGTTTTATTATTTATTTTCTGATATTTGAAGCGTGCTGTGCACACTTTTTTTTTGCATTATTGTCTAGTCTATGTTATTTGTGCCATGTTTGCTGTTTTGTAGCGATAATAATCTTTATGTGTACCTATAAATAAATAAATAAACAATTAAATCAATTGGCCCCCCATATGGAAGGCGCGTATCCACTGGGTCGGCATCGTAAGTCCAACATGTACAGAAAATAGCAAGTTTAGCAATTTCTTGGGCAACCAATGTTTAGTCATAATGATAAATATTTATTGGCTAGCTGTCCATTTCAAAATAAACTCTAATTTATAGCAACATATGGCCGAGATTTAGTTGCCAACATATCTAAGTAAATAATCGATAGTAGAATCACATACAGTGTTGTATGTATGACATATTGATGTATGAGGCATATAAAATTGAGCTTTGCGAATGATAGATTTTCTCACTGTAAGCTCTTCGCTTCTCAACGAGATATTTCTATTTTAACATCATCCATAATTTATATTAAGTGTTGCAAAAACAATTTGTTTATATTGATGATGGCCTTGTATTGTCCACTCAGCTACCATGAGCCTATCTCGGGATTTTTGATATGAAAAAACATGGCGGATGTCGCTTGAAATATAATACCATACAAAAAAAACAATATTTTTGCAATATTGTGCATATTTTGCAAAAATATTGTTTATTATCGTTTACATCCCAAAAACTTCATTAGGTATCCTGAATAAAGTCTAGCACGTTAGATCAACAAAATAAGCGAGAAAAAATTGGAGCTGTTGTCACATGAATAAATAAGAGGGACCTTTACTTATTCAAGTGCTGTTGCATTATTGCCGGGTGAATTTTCTGTTTTGTATGGAACAGCTATTTTTTTTTTTCGCTTATTTTCTTGATCTAACAAGCTAAATGGACTTTATTCATAATGTAACTCAAAGTGCCTAATTAAAAAAAAAACAATAACTTATGAATGTTAACATTTTTACCTTTACCTATCAATTTCCTTACTATAGTTAGGATATTGAATATTTGGATGACGTATCCCCTATTATTCCTGAGACATACGAAATAAATATTTTAATGTAAGTGTTAATCATTGGGCATTAGTTTTAATTCTCAGAAAAAGTCAAAACACCTGCCAAAATGTTGAAAGCGTTAATATCGCTAATTTAGCTAAATGTCTGACTAATTAGCATAAGTTTTAGCACTCGGTCTGAGCTACATTTACGAGTATACATTTAAAAAAAATTAGGGAGATGCATTGGTAAGTAGCCTACTTAGGTGATACCTACCTACTAGTTATTAGCCATATTAGCTTTGTTTTATTCGAAGCTACTTTATGTAAGATATTTCGTCTGTAATTGTCCATGTTAAATGTCGAATAAAAGATTTCTTATCTTATCTTATGTATCTATGTAAAAAGCCCAAACCAAATTTAAAATAAAACTTTAATTAATTTAATAAAAAATTCAAGAAAAGAAAGTGGACCTCAAAAAGTACTTCAGCGGCCATCATTGTTATCTGTCACAAAAAACGCGGGAAAAGTTGTGAAACCGCGCGCTGTCATGGAAACCGCAGAGGCAGAGGTTTTAATCTCCTGCGGTTGAGCGGATCACACACAGTTAATTGGGTCAGCTTGAGTCACAGCGATTATATTCGCTTTTTAGTGTCACCCACTTACCTATGACACCCGGAGGTAGCTATCCAAAATCATTGATTGTAAATTGTAGAAAAAAAAACCGCTACCTACTTATGTTGAAATAGTGATTCTAGTGATTGTGTTCACACATTAAAAAAACATTTTTTTTTATTACCAAGTAGATGCCTAAATGTTAAAAAGAATAAATGTTAAAAAGATGGCTATATAGGTTTGGGTCCCTGGTCGCGCGTTAGTTTTTATATATTAGTTTTTATTTATCAGTTTACAAGCGTTTTCAGTATCATCCTGAAGTCCAACAGGTCTCTGTTGGATTCCCCAGTCATGAAAATTCAAGTTTCAAAGGGGTAAAAGTTAATGTAGACTATTTATAGAGGCAGTTTCTTTATATAACGACAAGGCTTAAAGGTGATCAGACAAGACGAAACATTTGCGCGATGTAATCAACACCCTGCGCCATCTATTAGTCAAGTTTAGAGCTAATATGCGAAATGAGGGCGGGCCACTAATGTCTACTGAATAAAATGCCTAGGTTCTTAAATTAAATCGGTCAGTAGGTACCTATTATTTAAAATCGAGGTGTCTCTTTAAACTAAACACTTGACATTGGCGGAATCACACGTGCGGTCACCGTGTAGGGCATTAAGTCTATTTAAAAAAACCTAGTCATGCTGAATATCTACATTGGTTTTTTTCTCTTGTTGTTTTTTTTTCGCACTTATTGCGTAGTAAACTATTATTACTAAGTATTATTTCACTAAAACAATAAAATACGAACTATCCAAAGCCCATGATGGTTACGTCGAGCATTTCCGTGGCTTCGGCGATTACATGTAATTAACTGTAATTTAACACGACCGTTCAATTAACGCGGAACCCCAATTCGGAAGAACCAGGGCATTTTAAACTTTAATACTTAGGTGTTAAGACTTTAAGTAAATAGTAAAAAATTGAGGTAGAGTAAATTTGGAGACTATACATTGTGGAATACATCCTGGTGTCTAAAATACTGTTATTATGCAATTGCCTCCTCTCGGTTTGTTTCGGCAGAATAAGTACGGTCACAATCACACATATTAATCAAATAACACAAACTAGGTACCTACTGCTGTTAATTTTAAACATTATTTCCTGTATTTAAGAGGATACCTACCGAATGACATGCGATTAAATAAATTAAAGAATATAGAAGGATATAATACAAGAACTCCCATCTATTTCTTCGACACTATAAAATATCTTTTCAATCATCATCAGCAACCCACACTCGTCCATTGCTGGACATAGTTCTCCCCTAATGCACGCCACTGCTCCCGATTTTCGGCCACTCTCATCCAGCCCACACCAGCCAGCCTTCGAATGTCATCATCCCATATCATTATCTTGTCGCAGGGCATTGTAAAACGGGCTGGCACTAGTTTTGTTCCGGGACTATCCTGAGTATGTATGGGTTGTTCTTTAATTCATCAACTAAAAGGTAACCTATATGCAGTGGATAAAGTTATTTATTATAGGTATACGCACATGTTACCGAAACTTTCGATTCCTGGAGCCCAATTCTCGTGCTCGTGACATTTGTTGTCATACGACATATATCACAAAAACATAGTTTTTTTGTATATATATATGATGACAAAATATCACGTCCCGAGAAGTGGGCTCCTGGGTCAGGTATCTGAGATGGTACGCGATTTAAGCATGATTCACCAACATGTTACAAGTTTTGCAACGTGATATTTATAAAACATAATGATAGGGACTCGGCGAGGGAAAGGGCAGCGGTTGCTTTGTCGACGCGCTGCAAAAACGATGCAATTAATGCAGCGTAGTGCATATTCAAGAACTTTACTAAAGTTTAAAAAGGGTAAATAATAATATTATTCCGAGCTAAAGAAACGTTCAATGTTAAATATGTTTGTACATTGTAGGTATATGCACCAATGAGACTAATCTTAAAAGTTGAAATGACAAATTGACATCTGTCAAACTTTAGGTGAGGAAGCCGAGGGACGTCTCCCAGTAGATATGCGTATTTAGACACAATTTAAAGAAGACCCTAGATCCATCCGCTTGGTGCCATACTCTGCCGCTACTCCATCGAGGTCGTCATTCGAATGCATTGTAGGTAGGTATTTTGGAAAAACAACTACTCAATTAACTCACATTGCAAATAGTAGATATATCCTTCAATTTATCGCATAGTATGTATGTAGGTAACCTACTTTGTTACTATGATAAGTCGATAGAAAAGCAATAAATCGGAGGTACAGACAGCCACACATCACATAACACATCATCAAGATTGACATTTAGGTGAGAATCGAATAAAGAAATTTCACAGATTTGTATACACCCATGTGTGGCTGTCCGTACCTACAGTGTACAGTATACACCACATTATCCTATGCAAAATTATCAACTTTGTGTTTGAAAATCGACTTCAAATTGATGAAAGTTTTGTTAAGGTAGTTAACGCCACATTCCTAACTGAGACTTATTTGTAGGCTCCTTTGACCTTGATTTACCTGATTCTTATCCAATCATAAATATTTATTTTAACGGGTAAGTATCGATCGGGTATAAAGTTAATACATACACACACTTAGCCTAGATAGATAACCGGGACCCACCCAATGAGGCAAAGAAAATTATGCAAGAAAGTAAATAACTTTGAGTGCCATCATCACGAACGCACTATTCGGTCAACGCCTTCCCAGGCATTTCCCGACCGGTCTCGCCTGCCCACCAGACGAAAATAAATTATAACTTCAGAAAAAAGCTTAAGTTTTATTAAAAAAGGAACTCACCTTAAACTTTAAAAAAATATTCCTTCGACACGTAAAATACCTTTTTAAACCATAGAGTTTATTTTCCAAAGACGAATAAAACCAAAAAATAAATCACTTTTCGGAATTTGAATTCGAAATTTTAAAAACTCATGTCACTTTCTTTTTTTTTCAGTCACACTTTCATTCAGCAAAAAGGTTTTTATTGACAAAAATGGGGATTATGGGATAGGATAGAGTATGGAGCGTAAAAGTTTTTGTTTAAAATCGTGCACAGGCGTCCCCGAAAGCCGGCGCCTGACTACACAAAGTCACAAACTAGTTTGGTTGCTTGACTGCCCATGAATGCAACGCTGTGGTAAGGCTGGGGCTTGTATCTAAGCATTGCATGCTGGCGATTGCATAAAATTTCTACATAGATGAACCTTAGGTACTGATTATTATAACTAGTACCGACCACAGCCTCTGAAGTGAAGCAGCACTGTGCTGTGTTTTGCTGCGTGAGTGAGGGTACTGGAGGCCTAATCCAAGGAAAGGGGAGTTTAAACGTGTGCAGCGCACTGTTTAATCCAACCACAAATGACGGTCGACGGTGCAGTGAGTCACATTCCCCGGCAGGTCAATTTTGAGGTCAATGAACTATTCTAAATTCTAACTCGGGTCTGGGTGTTGAGACGCCCCCGGTTATTGTCAGCTAGTAGATAATTAAGTCTCATTTATTACAGAGAATACCCTAGGTTGATTAGGCTAGGCCACCTAGCTTTTTTAATTATCAGGGCTCTAAAGATCGGTATCGGTACTTAGCAGAAACTGGTAGGTAGGTACTTTACCAGTGTAGGCACTCCATTTATAAGTAGGCTAACTAACGTCAACATGTCCAAGAAACTATTTTCGATTTGGTGGTTGGCAAAAGAAGGTTTTCAAGAGATCGTCACTCACTGCATGGTAGTGATGAGCGTTAAACATTAAATTAACATGTTAAAATAAATTATCTATTAACGTACTTATAAATAAAATTAAATGAAAGTTAAGTTATTTTTAACATTTGTTATTTTGATATTTTTAATAGCTGCTATTTTCAACACAGTTGTCATTTTCAACATATCGACGGGTGAAACTTTCACGATGTAGTACACGGTACCAGGTCCAAATACCACTGCTATGGTTCTTTAAATCCATCCATAATTAAGTAAACTTACTTACAAAGGATCTCGCTGCTTACCCGACCCCAGCCCGCACGACTGAGACGCCGAGTCTTCCGTCTTCTTCCCGACTCTTATTGGAATGGCGCCCTCCTGTTCGCGGGTATTATAATGCTTCATTGATGGCCAGTAAGAATTCCGTGGCGTCTCCAGACGTTCGTCCAAGTCCGTTGAAGGAGCCCAGAAGAGTGACGAGTGCGAGGAGAACATCCCAGTTAAATGTATGGGAGGATAAAGGACAAAGGATGCAACTTGTTTGACGATTTCTAACTGTGTTGAGAACTTTAGTTCTAGTGATTGGCATTCAGCGGGCGAATCGTGGACAATGAATTTTGATTAACAGTTTATTATTGTTAACCATGTTTAGACGGTTCCAATTTGAATAGGATGTTAATTATTACAATTGAATAAGATTTAAAGTTCATTGGCTAGTTTAATGCAAATGGATGCCTGGATTTAGTGTGTGGGGGTAACTAAATAATTAAATAATAGAATAAACCATATAAAACATAAATATATCCGGATAAAAATAAATAAATTGATACAACATCGCATACGTCCTGGTTCCAAACTAAAGTATTCCCTTGTACTATGGAAACCAGAAACAACGAAGGTACCACAAACGCCCAGACTCAACTCAAATATCTGTATGTGTGTGAATTGAACCCGCGACCCTTGGGTTTCTACCGGAGCGCTCTAAGCCATTGCGCTAAACGGGTCGTCTACAAACAGTTTTGTTTACTTTTTTATTCACATTAAATTTTCTGAATTGAAGGTTTAATGCTGGACTCTGGACTCATAAAAGTATATTTAATAATCCTGAACTCACTTTTCCTTCAAAGGCAGAATTCAAACAAAAAATGTCTATGGCTGGACTGTAGAAATTCGCGGAAAAAAGTTTATTTCTATATTCCAATTTACGCAGGTGAGATTTTTATTTGTAAGTTATGTAATATATATAAGAAATTTGGAATCATTAAAGGTTTTTTTGCAAAATGCTCAAAAATCAGTTAATTTTAATTAGTTACCTCGAAAGGTATTTAATCATTATTATCATTGTCAATAAAATATTTTGTTAACTTTTTCTAATTCAATGTGATTTTGACATTGACACTTGACTTGACGCATAACCTCAAAAATCGTCAAATCCACCTGTTTGTAAGTCGATGATTTCTGTTTACGTTCAGATTTCATTACATAAAACCCTAAAAAACCTTTAAAATGAGTGAAGAGACTGCTGAGAATAATCCCCAAATTAAGAGGAACAGAAAGAAACGCAAGAACTTCCTCGCAAATGCCAAGAAATATGCGAAAAAAGGCCAAATAGGTCGCGGGACCAGGATGCCTGAAGAATTGTATGAATATTTCGTTGGGATCCTCGATGTCATGAAACAAGGGATCGAGGATAAAGAGGAAAGAAGTAAGGAGTCTGTATATACATCTATACAATTGCTTCAATTGGTCTAATTTTGTTAGTTTTTGAAGTAACACATACGTATTAATTTACCTGTAAAATTACTTCAGATTTGAATGAATGAATGAATTTATTGACATAATAAAGCATACATACATACTTATTTCCTTATTTACAATACATCTATTGCAGTTGTTTAGTAAGATATGTATTATGAATGAGAATAATTTATTACCAAACTAAATAAAATTGGTACTGTCTGTTTAAAAAGAAGTTTGAACATTTTTTTAAGAAGAAGAATTTTTTACTATATATGTTATAAATTTCAGTGGCCTTAGTAAACAATGTGTTAGAACGGACAAAAGGAGAAGAGATGAACGTAGTTGGAAACCAGCTCGGCTGTCGCGTTGTCGAACTGCTGCTCCCATTCGCTTCCTCTGAGGACTTGGAGAGGTTCATGGACATCCTTTCGCCAGAATTACGTAGACTTTGCTCAGATAACTTTTCGAGTCACATTGTGGAGACCTTACTTAGGGTATCCTGTGACAGAGCTACGGAGAAGTTACAAACAAATGATGGTGAGGAAGAAATTCCTAAGAAGAAAAAGAAGAAATCGAAAGAAGATTCCGAATACAGTAAAGAACATTTACAAAAATGCTACGACTTTACATTAAAGATCTGTAAATATGCTCTGAATAATTTAGAAGACTTTGTTTGGGATCAGTATGCAAATCACATTTTGCGTAGTGCATTGAAATGTTTAAGTGGGATTACTTTGTTGCCGGGAGAGAAACCGAAAACAAATATGTTTAAAGAAAATGTAGCAGATAAAAAGAAAGGTAATTGTTCTGATCTATTTTATAATTTTGCTAATCAATATTTTATTTGCCTAGTTAATTAAATAATTGATAAATGTTATTATTAATGATATTTGTGATTTTGGTTGAATTTGTGACATTTTATTGGTATCTTAAAAAAATAATTAATTTAACTGAAAATGGTAAAAGTAAACATGAGAATTGAAATTCAAGACAACAATCAAATAGTTAACCTTTTGATTTGTTTCCTTGAATTTAAATTCTCCTATTTTCTTTTACCTTTTTCATTAAGTTAATAAATTAAATAAATTTTTAGAGAAACCAATAAATTGTGACAACTTCAACCAAAATCCCAAATATCATTAAAAATAATATAAATAAATTATTTAATCAAACTAGGTATCAATTATTCAATTAAAATTGTACCTTGAATTTAAATTTCATATTTTCTTTTACCATTTCATAATGTATAATAAATTATTGGATGGATACAAAAGTTATTTTTATAATCATATTGACATAGCATGTTATAGTAACAACAAGCTATATGACACATTTTACCTATTCTCCAGGGATTCCACCACATCTAACAAAAATGGACTACAAAGTGGTACCAGAAGAATTCAAAGAGTTAGTCAAAGAGTTTGCCAACCGTTTGTCAGCATGGCCACAATTCAAGGACTTAGCGTACCAAAACCTGACGTCTGCGTTGCTACAAGTCTTATTATACGCAATTAAAAATGTTGATAGTTCGATAACAAAAGATTTGTTAAAGAAACTGTTGGATGAGAGCTTTGCACCGGACGATTGGGTGCCTGAACATATAGATGAAGAGAAAAAAGATGAGAAAATTGATGTTGATGATAAGAATAATGTTAATGATGATAATGCAGTTGGTACTCGTGGTCTGCCTCCGGTGTTTGAAAACCAGTCTGCGGTTAGGTAAGGAGCAAGTCACTTGGTAATTTAGTTCTTAAAGTACGGACAGCCACACAATTTCAATAATTTCTAATAGACTTACAGTCCCATAAAATAATTGAGGGGTTGTCACAGATGTGACCACATGTTACAAGGACGAAGGAAGGCTTGTGAAAGTCATGAAATTCATGAAGTTCGACGTAATTTATCCTGTTACAAAAAAACATGATAATTTGAAAATTTGGTCTTTTTTCCGATTTTTGCTAAGGATAGGTATATTTATGTTACCTTTCGTTCATTTTGCTAGAGCCACTTTGGAATCAGGTTAAGGATTAAACTGTGAAATGATCTTATAAATTCCAGATTACTAGAAGCAGCCCTATTCGTAGCGAAGAAGAAGATGTACACACAAATCTATGCAAAGTGTTTTATCAACCGCCTTAGCCGACTTGCTACTATGCCCATGCTCAACTTCACTGTTCAGCGTCTGGTGGACAACTGCCAAGTCAAGGAGGAGGTGAGGAAAACAACCAGCCATAGGCATATACCGTTAAATTACAGCTGTACCACATTTAAAAGTTACATTTTTATTTATAGCCTTTTATTCCGAAATACAGATACAAATTCATTTTACATTAACATTTTACATTAAATTAAGTCTCTAATCTCGGAGTGCCTGTTGGCAAAGGCCTCCTCCAGCTCCCTCCAGTGTTCCCTGTCCCATGCAACTCTGGTCCATCTTGGTCCTGCAGTATACCTCAGGTCATCCTCCCATCTCCTGATCGGTCTGCCTCTGCTTCTCTTACCGTCCCTTGGGTACCAGGTTGTCACTATACCGCTCCATTTTTCCAGCATGCTTCTCAGCAAATGTCCGGTCCATCTCTATTTTTGGGTGTCAATCTTGTGGCATATTTCAGTTATTCTTGTTTTGGCTCGTATGTCTACGCATCTTACTCTGTCCCTTAGCTTGATACCCAGCATGCTCCTTTCCATTCGACGCTGACATTTGCCAAGCTTTTCTCTCTGAGATTTGGTAAGTACATTGCATCAGCTAAATTCATCTAGGCAGAAGAGCAAGTTAAATCCGATTGATTACGATTGAGTTAAAATACAGACTATATTGCGTTACGTTAAGATTAAATATAATAAATTCAGAGAGGAATGCTATCTCTCTCTTAACTGCACTCGCACCGAACATGGCGCTGACGCACCAACCAATAAGAAATTGTAATTTTTGGCGCGCGTAAATAGAGCATTGTAATTGGTTAAGATTTAGCCGCAGTTTTCGAAAATAAGACTTCTGCGCAGGTACATTGGTAAAACTGTGCCACACTTCCCGAATCATGGATCATGATCAATGATCGGAGTAGGAAGAGCTATTTGGGTTCATTGACCGCAAACATAGATGTTAATATGGACATGCCCCGGGATTCTGACTTATGTTCCCGAGATTATAATAAATACATTTTTATTTTAGAGTTAAATATATAACGCAAATTAATCATGAAAGGGTTTAATAATAATACCCGCCTTTTTTTTTAAGGTTGGAGAAAGATGCGAAGTCTTAAATGTAATAATAATAATAATTCTCACAACGTCTCATACATTGACCTGATTCCGTACTAAGTAGCTTAAGCACTTGTGTTACAGATATCAGGCAACAGAGGAACACAAATATATACTTAAATACATATATTACACCCAGACACTGAACAAACACAAGTGTTCATCGCACGAATGTTTGTCCAGGGTGGGGATCGAACCCACGACCTTTGGCGTAAGAGGCAGGGTCACTACCAATTGCGCCATCCGGTCAGTCGGTTTATCCATAAACGTTAGATACTACAACTATATTTAATTACAGTTTGTTTCTTTCTATCTAACATACGTATCTTGAATGTCGAAAGAACAAATAAAACATTTTAAATTAACATGGTATCACAAAGCTTAATTAAGTTAATGCTTGTATGTATAATCGAAAATACCTGCTAATAGTATAACATATAGATAGGTATCTTTAAACCCGGGATTCCAGGCTTGTCCATATTATTTGAAAAAATCGCTAGTACCTACCAAAAAAACTCTACCTACTCCGATCATTGATCATGATTCTAGCAAACGGCGATCGCTTACCATCTGGTAATCCGTCTGCTCGTATGCCACCTATCACATAAAAAGAAATGTGGGTTGTTCTCAGTTCGAGCCGATGTTCGACGAGCTGGCGGACACGTTCGGCGCGGTGATGGCGTGCGGGAACACGGGCGTGCTGGTCGCGCTCGCCAAGGCCTGTCTCCGGCTGCGCGCCCGGCAGCAGCAGTTCATCACTGTACGTATACGTTTGAAGATGTCTTTACAATAAAAAAGTATAATGGAAACCAAAATAAGCCACACATCCAGGAGCCCGATTCTCGTGCTCGTGATATTTTGAAAACATGGCGGATATCACCCGAAAACAATACAAAAAAACTGTGTTTTAGTGATATATGTCGTATGAAAATAAATATTACGAGCGCGAGAATTAGGCTTCTGTTACTTCAATCGATAATGGACTAAATTTGTTAGACATTAAGGTGGGAGTCGATTGTAGAAAATGTAGTATACTTTGATAATAAATAATAATAAATGTAAATATTTTACAACATCACATACATTGATTCTATCCATGGCTTCTCGCATCCAGCTCTTGCCAACCATCCTGCGCAGATCGTCCCCCCACCTAGCCAGAGGGCGCCCTACATTACGTTTGCCAAGACGCGGTCTCCACTCCAGAACCCGTTTACCCCATCGGTTGTCGGTTCTGCGGCTAATATGGCCAGCCCACTGCCACTTAAGCTTGCTAATCCGGTGAGCAATGTCGATAACTTTGGTTCTCTGCCGGATCACCTCATTTCGGATTCGATCTCGGAGAGAGACGAGATGGATGCGAGAAGCCATGGATAGATCACAGTGGCGAACAATTGGAGAGGCCTACGTCCAGCAGTGGACTGCGATAGGCTGATGATGATGATGATGATACATTGATTGGACTACGAGATAGGTAGCTCAAGCACCTGTGTTACGGATTCGTCTTTGAATAGGGACTTTGACGTAAGCGGCAGTGGCGCCATCATATATTTTCACGACTTTATTGACAATTAATATTAACGACCCGTTTGGAACAGTGCGGCAGCGGCAGGTTCGGCATAACGATGGTTATTGTCCATTCGTCTGCTTTTGTTCACGAAGCGGTCCCATGGTCCGTTCTGGTATCACCACCATCGAATCCCATTACCAAACCAAAGCAAAAACCAACATGAAACTAAGAAAACACACTCCGAATGTATCCAGCGATTCCCGCCTGTCTCCAGTACAAACGTCAAACTCACAGCTCGCTAAAATCAAAGTAAATGGCAATGGAATAACCAAAAAGTATAAAACCATCGCTAAATCGACTCCACCCAAAGAAAGTTCTTTGACGTTTTCAAACATAATAGAGGGCGCCATTGTGCTGACACTCCGACATGTATATATTTGTAATCCCACTGTCGATTCTGATATCCGTAACACAGGTGCTTGAGTACGTATCTCGGAGTCAGATCAATGTATGTGATGTTGTGAATAATTTATTTCATCATCATCATTCATCATTTCAGCCAATAGACGTCCACTGCTGGACATAGGCCTCCCCCAATGTTCTCCACACAGATCGGTCCTGTGCCGCCCGCATCCAATGGATTCCCGCGATCTTCACCAGATCGTCGGTCCACCTTGTGGGGGGCCTGCCACGGCTGCGACTTCCTGTACGTGGCCTCCACTCGAGGATATTTCCGCCCCAACGGCCGTCTGTTCTCCTCGCTATGTGCCCTGCCCATTGCCACTTGAGGCATGCAATCCTTTGGGCTATGTCTGTCACCTTAGTTCTCCTGCGGATTTCATCATTTCTGATACGATCACGCAGGGAGATTCCGAGCATAGCCCTCTCCATAATATTTTATTTGTTTATTTATATTTCAGAATCTGGAGTCATCTCTGAAGTGTACAAAGGAAAACGAGAAGTACTTCTCAGTGTTCTGCCTGAGGCTGTTGCCGGCGGACCGCGTGGACACCTCGACCCTGGGCCAGAGCTACTTTATCAACGTGCACGGATCCGTCGTGCTGCAGACCATGCTGGAGTTCCAGGTGAGTGAGACCGGTGGAATTCGTTTCAGACTTCGGATATTTTTTTTTATGTGATTGGTGGCAGACGAGCATATGTATCACCTGATGGTAAGCGGTTGCCGCCGCCCATGGACACCCGCCACACCAGTGAAGTCAAAAGTCAAACCCCCTTTTCCCCCGGATTGGGCCTCCATAGGTATGGGCTCCATTTTTTTGCAATTTATTTTTAATTCATAGGAATTAAGCAGTTTCATCTTGATTGGTGGTAAAATATTTGTGGTAACAATATTTCCACTGGATATTTCTAGCTACATACCGTTGATATTGATGAAACTATCGTCGGCTCACGGCTAAGCTAGAAACACTAAACAAAATTCGTCGTCTTACCAAGATCTCCGGTGGCTTGTCTGTAAAGCAGTTGCCTGGTTAGGAAAAGGCTCGTGGGTTCGAGTTTCAAGACTGTTGATCAATTTTTAAGTGCGTTATTTACTGTATGGACTTATATTATAAATGCGGATTGGTGATAACAAACCTGAGTTATGTCCGAAATCTTCGTAACATACTTTTCGCTCGACCCGGGAATCGAACCCAGAACCCCGAGATAACGGCACGGTACTTGAACCACTAGACCAACAGGGCGTGGTGATTAAGACTAATGATGGAGGCCTTTGCCCTGAAATAGGACAGTTTGTAGGCTGATACTTTATTTTATATTCTAAATGCTGACGATGACCATCCGCAGCGTCCAGCCAAAGCGGTGAACAGCCTCCTGGAGCTGGCTCCTGAAGAGCTGGTGGTGATCCTGAGCGACGCGAAGGGCTGCCACGTGGCGGACGCCTTCTGCACCAGCACCTGTGTCGGAGTGAAGGCTCGGGATAAACTTGTGTGGAGACTGAAGGTTAGCATTGTCATCATGAATTTTATTTTAGTGCTATCAGCGCTGGTGATGAACAGCTGCCACTTGGCCTTCTGTTCCAGCACGCGAAGTGGTCCAAATAATAAAAATCGTTGAATTGTATCGTTTTTAAGACTGCTATTGTGTGATGAGTGAGTTTGTCACGTGACAACTTGCTTGGACCTATTAGAGTCTTAAAAGCCGCGATTGTGTTTAGAGTGGTATCGGCAGAATGCGTAGATCGATAAAACGCAAAACACCGGCGTTTTATTGAGTAACTGTGACTTCGAATGTTGACTACCCACTTATTCTCAATAAGTAATTCGACATTGGCAAGATATCTTCGGGTAGAGCCATATTATAAATGATTCGGCGGGTAGGGCTAAAACAAGTCGCATCGGCTGATGCAATTCATAGGTTTTAAATTAGTGTCTTGTGGTTTTTAGTGTTCAAATTTGGTGTTTATTTCTGCAGTGAATAGGGATTGCAATTGCTGGATGCAGCATCTTGCAATCTGCTGCTGGATCCAGCGCTTTTTTGAACATGCTGGATCCAGCACGCAGTGCTGGATCCAGCGATGCGGATCCGCAAACGTATCAATTCCAATTATTTGCTTTTGAATTGCCGCCATTTTCAAAACAGCGCGGAGGGCGACGCGACAGAATCAAAGAACGGCGCCTCTCCGAAGTAACTGGTACGTTAGTGTAATTGAAAAATATAAAAAAGTTTGAAGAAGCGTTTATAAAAGCCTGGCTATTATCCTGTACCAAATAAGAATGCGATGCGGCAGGAGATGAAAACTCTGCTACAACGAGTGACTAAACAATAGATTGTAGGGCCGCCGGTGCGAGAAGATATTATGGATTTTATGGAGGAGGGGATAGATAATGACGCAGAAGTGGCACAACCTTCACCAATGACTTTGGAGCAGGAGCTTGAAATGGAGCTCAAAAAATAGAAAGAAAACTTTAATCAAGCAAAACCTAGTGCACAACTCAGAAACCTTATCTAAAATGTTATATGAGGTTAATATTATATATTAACATATTGAGTTAGTTATTTCATTTTTAGTCAATTCTTTTGATGTAAAATGATTAAAAAAGCAAAGAAAACATTGATAATTATATTAGTGTCATGCGTGGTATCGAGTGCGCTACAGGTGTCGCGATGGCTACCAAAGTTGTGAAGTGTACCAACTGCAATATAGTTATCAACGAAGTGCTTGCATTCATATGCAATACAATTGATGTGGTTGATAATGTGAGCCTAAGTAGAATATGCATTAGTGATTTTTCTGAAAGTGACATCTTAGATGCCAAAAATCTACTTTTTGATTCGTTATCAAAAGCAGATCAGAATAAAAAACGAAGGCGTAAAGGAAAGTCGCTCCGAGACATCGATGATATCATTTCCATGATAAAAGAAAGTGACCCTGACGAAATTCCCATATTTGTCGCGAGAGATTTACATAGACTACCCCCGGTTTCATTTGACCACGTAGATGTAACCCGATTACTCAAAGATATTGTAAGGGTGCAAAATGAGATAAAAGTGATTAAGGATCAGTATGCTACAAAAAACCAAGTAAATGAGCTGAAATGTGATTTAGAATCCTTGAAAAATTCTTCGATTGTGAATAATTTCAACGCAAAAGTAAATACAAAAAGAGGCGGTGGATTAATGAATAGTTTTTCGTATGATAGTGGGCCCATGGGATTGCCCCCACTACATAAAGACAGTGATTTATCTCTCACACAAACGGCTTCGCCTGAGACGGCCCTGGAATATCGGAGTATTTCCGCATGTAAATCGTTAGACAAGAGCAATACAACGGTAACCATACCGATTGAAAACCAAGCCGTTGCTATTTCAAACACCAAAGATTCGTTAGCAGAGTGCAAACAACTAACCGGTTTGCCGAGTACTTCGGAGTGCGGTCGCAGCGGCCAAGTGATGACTCACGCGCAACCGCCAGTGGCGGGGTCGGGGACCTGCGGGCGCACAGCTGATAACGACACAGCTGATTTGTCGAAGCCGCTTTTAGCGGATATAGTACAAGGCGATGTATGGAAAAAAGAGGAACCAAATGAAGGATGGATTAAAGTTCAGAGGCACAGATTGAGGAACCGTTTTGCCGGTCTTAGGGGCACGGCAACCACGGAACCCGGTGAGAAATTCAAAGCAGCCGATACAAAAACTCCTCTTTATATTTATAATGTCTCAAAGGATGTATCTGTGAGCGACATAATTGAATACATTGAGAGCAAGACTAGCATAAAAGTGTCCCTTGAGAAAATCAACATGAAAGCCTTCAAAGAATATGATGCTTATAAGGTCTTCGTACCGAAACTAAAATCTGAAATGTTTTTGAAAGAGGATTTTTGGCCGAACGGAATAGCGTATCGTCGTTTTATTAATTTCAGGCATAAAACAGGCCACAAAAGTGGGAATGTTGGCAAAAATAATAATTTCGAATATGAATAGTATGCACACAGCAAATTTTATCACCTACAATTGTAAGAATGTTGTCAGGTCTATCGACTGTGTAAGGAAGTTATGTCATAGGGGTGACATAATTGCACTACAGGAGACGTGGCTTCTGCCACATGATATCTCATCTTTGAGAGATATAGACGAAAACTTCGCTTTCACGGGCGTGTCGGCAGTGGACACCTCGGCCGGCATACTGCGCGGGAGACCGCACGGTGGAGTGGAGCTCTTATGGAGGAAGGCGGTTTTTAGCTCTGTGTCAGTGATTTCATGTGAAAGTGTTCGCCTTGTCGCTATCAAGGTGGTCGTCAAGGAAAGGTCATTTTTAGTATTTTCAGTGTACATGCCGGTAAATTCATTAGACAATTTGCCATTTTTTACGGAGTGCCTTAGTGAGATCAGTGCTATAATTGAAAATAATAATGTGGACACCGTATACATTCTTGGAGACTTCAATGCACACCCAGGTGAGCTGTTTGCCTCTGAATTATTGAACTTTTGTATGGAGCAAACGTGGTCGTGTGTTGATTTAGAATTAATGCCGTCGAATACATATACATTCATAAGTGACGCTCACGGTAGCCGGCGATGGCTTGACCACTGTGTTGTGACAAAAGCTGCGAAAGGTACTGTAATTAGCGCGACTGTGATTCATGACGCATATTGGTCGGATCACTACCCCTTACTATTAGAATGTAATATAGATTTGATTAGACCTAAAGTTAAAGTGTCGACTCCTTGCCAAAGTGGTGTAATCTGGGGAGAAAGAAATACCTCTCAAATTGATAAATATAAAGCTTTTTGTGATAACAGACTGAGAGAGTTACATTTTCCCCCAGAGTGTACCTACTGTGCTGATAGCATTTGTAAGGATAAAAATCATTTTTGTATAATAGATAATTTATATAAAAACATTATTGATATACTTTGTGAGGGTGCAGTGTCTTGCCGCAATTACCCAAAGAGGAAAAATCGTAAGCAGGTTATTGGATGGAATAGGCACGTTAGGGACGCTCACGGGAATGCTCGCCGCTGTCTTCAAATATGGCAATTCTATGGAAATCCTACTACTGGGCCCATTTACGAAGACATGGTCGAGTCCAGGAGAACTTTTAAGTCTAAGCTGAGATGGTGCCAGAATAATCAGCAGCAAATTAAAATGGACATAATTGCACAGCACCATTCCAGCAAGGATTTTAAACAATTCTGGAAGTCGACTAATAAATTAAACCCAAAGCCGAGCCTTCCCGTGAGCGTGGCGGGCTTCGACAATCCTGTTGACATAGCCGAGGCTTTCAGAGACAGTTTCAAAGTGAACTCTCCACTCGAACCTGCGGCTGGGGAGCTCGACGTCGACAGCTGTCCATCAAACCACCTTGATGTTAGATTTACCGCTAAAGACGTTGCGCGTGTTTTAAAAGATATGGTTCGTGGTAAATCTCCGGGTCATGACAACCTGAGCGTCGAGCATCTATGCTATGCAGGAGTCCACTTACCGAGGGTGCTATCCCTACTTTTCAATTTATGTATGAACCATTCCTACCTGCCTAAGGATCTTATGCGCACAATAGTAGTACCTGTGACCAAAAACAAAACGGGGGATGTTTCGGACTTGTCGAACTACCGGCCAATATCACTGGCAACGGTGGTGGCAAAAGTGTTGGACCGCTTGCTTGATCAACAGCTAGCCAAACACATTCATCTTAATGATGCACAGTTTGGTTTTCGACCAGATTTGTCGACGGAAAGTGCTGTGCTGTCTCTCAAGCAAGTGGTCAAATACTATACAGCCAGGAAAACACCAGTGTACGCATGTTTTCTAGACTTGTCCAAGGCATTCGACCTAGTTTCATACAATGTTCTTTGGGAAAAGCTGAGAAGTGAGACAAGTGTACCTTGCGAAGTGGTATCTTTGTTCCGCTACTGGTACAGCCATCAAAAAAACAGTGTGAGGTGGGCTGGCGCTTACTCGGATATGTATGGGTTGGAGTGTGGAGTAAGACAGGGCGGGGTTACGTCTCCTCGACTCTTCAACCTTTACATAAACCGACTGATCGCGGAGCTCACCAGCACCAATGTCGGCTGTCATATTGACGGCGTTTCAGTCAATAATATCAGTTACGCGGACGACATGGTGCTGCTGAGCCCCTCGATAGGTGCGTTGCGTAAATTAATACGTATTTGTGAGTCCTATGCCGTGACCCATGGACTCAGGTACAACGTGGTTAAGAGTGAGTTTATGGTATTTAAAGCTGGTACAAAGTGTCCTCAATCAGTGCCTCCTTTAACTCTAAATGGTTCTCCTCTTAACCGTGTATCACACTTTAAGTATCTGGGGCACTGGGTTACGGAGGACCTATCTGATAATATGGACATTGAGAGGGAGCGCAGGGCGCTGGCCGTCCGCTGCAATATGGTAGCCCGTAGGTTTGCTCGCTGCACTCGGCATGTTAAAAAGACCCTTTTCAGGGCATATTGCCAGTCTTTTTATACGAGCAGCTTATGGGTGGTCTATACACAGCGGGCGTATAGCGCGTTGCGAGTCCAATATAACAATGGGTTTAGGATGCTGATGGGACTTCCACGATTTTGTAGCGCGTCCGGCATGTTTGCCGAGACATATACTGATGGATTTCACGCCATAATAAGGAAGCGGTCCGCGTCACTTTTACATCGCTTGCGTGAGAGCACCAACACCATCCTTAAAACTCTGGTGGACAGGTGGGACTCGCCATTGCTGCAGCACTGGATTCGTCTCCAAATGCTTGTGAGATAGGCGCAAGGTGCTGCGGCGGGGGTAGGTTCTCCTGTCTTAATAATTAATGTAATTTTCTTATTTTTTGTTACTAACCAATTTCATTTATATTATGTTTTACTAACCAATATGGGCCTGTAATTTTACTATTGTTGCCTGAAATAAATAAATAATAATAATAATAAATTGATAATTATATGATATCACCAAATAAGTGGAATATTTCATAGATTTATCGTAATAAGTATTAATAAAAAAAGTCTTTCTATTTTCGTTTCACATTTTGCTGGATCCGCGCTGGATCCAGCTGGATTCAGGTCAATCCAGCAAAAATCCAGCTGGATTGAAAACGCCGCTGGATTGCAATCCCTAGCAGTGAAGTGCCGCAAAGTGATCCTAATAATAAGAATCGTTGGATTGTATCGTTTTTAACACTGCTATTATGTGTCGAGTGAGTTGTCTCGTGACAACTTGCTTGAACCAAATAGAGTCTTAAAACCTGCGATTGCTTTTAGAGCGATATCCGCTGAATCCGTAGGTTGATAAAAAGTAAAACACAGTGACTGTGACTTTGACTGACTTCGACTGTTGACTTCCTACTTATTCTCAATAAGTTACTTGACATTGGCGAATTATCTTCGGGTAGTAGAGCCATAATAAAAAAAAATATATATTATAAATAAAAAAAACATATGTTTCCAGGGCTTCTACCAAAAGCTAGTCATCAGCCAGTACGGGTCCCGTGCCTTCGAGCAAGTCTTCGAGGCTGCCAGTCAGGAGCAGAAGGTCAAGATAATGACGGAACTATCAGACAAGAGCAGCCTCCTCAACAGCACGAACTACGGCAGGCTGGTGGCGGCCAAGCTGGACGTGGCGGGCTTCAAGCTGTCCCAGAGCGCCTGGGAGCAGGCCAGGGCTAAGAAAGATAAAAAGGATAATAAATAGATGTGAAATAATGACAAATGCAGTGTTTTTTCTAACCAAGATCAAAATTAAAAACCGACGACAATTAGGTGTCTATGGTATTTTCATAGAAAAAAGTCAAACGTCATGTCAGTATTTACGGTGTTATCATCTATGGTATTTTCATAGACAAATGCCAACGTCATGTCAGTATTTACGGTGTTATCATAGACAAAAACTACAGATAAAAAGAACAATGTACAAATAAGCAATGGTCAAAAAGTATAATATTTTTATCTATACATAGATACTTGTATTCTTATATCTCTGCAATCTGTGATCATAGACTAAAAGGAAACTCTGTTCATTGTCTATGTTAATACCACGGTTAAATACATAGTTACGTATATCTTTCACTATTAAAACCATTGAGTGAGGTAATGATAGATTAAGACTTAAGTCACCTTATTAAAAAGCGATCTAAAGTTATAACGGTACTAAACTGCATACCCGAGTTTTGTTTCTGAACTACTCTAAAACCGCGATTTGTAATAAGAGGGTTTGTGTCTATGGTGACATACTTGTATTATTACCTTACTGTATGGTCAAAACTAACGTCATCTCAGTGTCTATGGAAATATCACAGACACTGCCGCACTCACTGACGTCAATTAAGCTAAATGTTCACTTACTTAATTATGGAAAGTCTTTATGCGTATTGAAATAAGTGTCAATATTTTTTCTTAAGTACCAATTAAAGTTAATTTGACGTCTCTGAGTGCGGCAGTCAGATAATTAATCACTTGAGCTACTATATTGTGACCACGCTCGTGACCATGGTTGCTGTAACGTAGCCGAAACGTCTAGCCAAATATGTGAGTACATAATGTTGTATCACATAATATATAGATATCGTGTTAATTCCCGTCTTGATACAATATAGTTATAATGTAGGGGCGAAAATCTAAAAAACTACTTGAGCTACTGTTACACATGCTCATTTGTAGCATGCTATTAGCCATCTATAAGCATGCTAAACCTGTTTACACGCGCTAAATCGCTCCGCCACACTACCCCATTATTGTACTGTCTGTTGCTGTTGTATCATGCTTGTATTTTATTTTTGTGCAATAAAGAATATCTATCTATCTATCTACCCCTTCCACCCGCACTACAGGTAGCGTGCTCAAAAATCGACCGGCATACGGTTTTTGAGCGGGCATGCTCAAAATTAGCATGCTTATTAGTAGCACGTCTGTCTACACATGCTACTTAGTAGCACTTGCTCAAAAGTAAGCATGTGTAACAGTACCTTTATACCAAACGTAAGATGGCGTCACACCAAGCCGTCTCCATCTCGCATTTCGGTCGCAGCCTGAAACAAAAGGACAAGATCATGACCACGAAGCTATAGATAAAGTTATAGCTTGGTGATCATGACGGAACTGTCAGACAAGAGCAGCCTCCTCAACAGCACGAACTACGGCAGGCTGGTGGTGGCCTAGCTGGACGTGGCGGGCTTTAAGCTGTCCCAGAGCGCCTGGGAGCAGGCCAGGGCTAAGGACAAAATGGACAGACAGAACTCTTAGATAATAAAAAATAGCGGAAGATACAGCACTTCCCTTCAATGAGCAGTTTTCCAGTAATTTATAAATTTCCAGGTAATTCGCTAGATGGCGCAATCAGTCGCTGTAAATGTTAGGTGTGGTATGATATTTCATGATTTTTTTTTAGGTTTATTACATTAAAAACTTCGTAGTTAATATGTAGGTATATTTGAGTGCTATGTACATTTTAATGACAGAGAGTCATTCAAAACGAAACTTTACATAGGTATATAAGCAAGTAAAATATGTATTTTACGTGTTTACTTTTTATCACTAACACTTACACTTGTGTTTGCTCGGTGTCAGGGTGTAACATATGTATTTAAGTATATATTTGTGTTCCTCTGTTGTCTGATATCTGTAACACAGTGCTTAAGCTACTTAGTACGGAATCAGGTCAACGTATGAGATGTTGTGAGAATTATTATTATTAAATAAAGTTAAATAAAGTTAAATAATATATGGCAGGAAGGTAAATGTTATGATGATGGTTGGTTTATCAAATATTTCCTATCATAGACAAAAAAGGAACTTTATTGATAGTGAGAGCAGCGTCATCTGGTGTTGCTTTTAGAAACTACCCGAAAACACCTACTGAAACTGCTCATTAGACAACTGAAAATGGACCTATTTGTTTTGACATTATGCTTGAAGGAGTCGTCACACGTAAAGCGTAGTGATTATATTCTCTTTGGTCGAATGCTACGTCAGTGTACGTGAAATTGGGGGACGGGGAGCCTCAGAACAATAATTAATGCTTTAGTTATTGTTCTGAGCGGGGATCTATCTAATTTATGCGGTGCACTTGGTCGAGACGAGTCACCTGTCTTCCGCTATTTTCATCATCATCATCATCATCATCAGCCTATCGCAGTCCACTGCTGGACGTAGGCCTCTCCAATTGTTCGCCACTGTGATCTATCCATGGCTTCTCGCATCCAGCTCTTGCCAGCCATCCTGCGTAGATCGTCCTCCCACCTAGCCAGAGGGCGCCCTACATTACGTTTGCCAAGACGCGGTCTCCACTCCAGAACTCGTTTACCCCATCGGTTGTCGGTTCTGCGGCTAATTTGATAATTTTCCACTATTTTGATTTAATCTAAGACAGAACTCGAAAAAGCGCGTTTTAAACGGAATGTGCCATTTTCCGAATAAACGTCACAAAGTGTGAAAGAGAACCGGCCCTGACGCAGCTTTATGCATCTCTATACGGGTGCGGTAGAGACAGAACGACACCCAGCACGTCACCGCAGTACTAACGGCTAAGCCTTCGCGCGGTTTAACGGGTATGCCTTTCTATGAAAGGGCTCAGTATGGTTAAAAAATGTGTTTATGGTTGCATCGTAGATAAACTCTGACGTTATTTTATTGTCTATGGTGTTTTAATAGACACATCATCTATGGAGCCCAATTCTCGTGCTCGTGACATTTATTTTCATACGACATATTACATCACTAAAATCCGCCATGTTCTAAAAATATCACAAGCACGAGAATTGGCCTCATGGTGTTATTTATCTTATCATAGATAAAAAGAAACTTTTAGGGTCTATGGTAATATCAGACGTTTTTTTATGTGAAAGGTGGCAGACGAGCAGACGGAGCACCAGATAAACGATTGCTGCTGCCCATAGACACTCGCAACACTAGTGGATTCAGAAGTGGTATTGGGAGAGGGGGCTTACCCTCATGTGTTCCGTTTGCTCGTCTGCCATGTTTCACTTAAAAAAATAGCGGTTTGAGTTCAAAGTCGTCTTGAAGACCCTAGAGCATAGAGTGAGACATGTTTGTGTCTATGGTATTTACCTTATTGTCTAAGGTATGATTTGTGTTGGTGCAAGAATCGAACCCGCGACCCTTGCGTCTCAACCGGTGCTCAAACCCGCACTTAAGGTGACGGGTAGGGCACACTAGCGACGCCAATCGATTTTAACATTGTGCATGGTTATTTAATAAACAGTAATAAGGTTGTAAACCCGAAATTGTGTAAAATAGATCCGGTTTAGTAGCTTAAAATTTAAATCGATTGGCGTCGCTAGTGTGCCATAACCGTCTTCTTAACACTCGTCAAACAAAAACACAGTTATTTTTAAACAAATGTATTTTGGTCTACTTCTTTACTAAAGGGAGGGGGTACTGGCAAACCCCATTACACTCTTTAGGGATTTCTCCTGGTTGTAGCTGGCAGATCTTGTTGCCGCACACGTACTCGCCCTTCCGAAGGGCTGGCTGGGTCCGAGTTAGGGGGACTCGGCCTAGAAAGAGGAAAAAAAGTAAAGTATCAGCCTGTATACAGACCCGCTGCAGGGCAAAGTCAAAAGCCTCCATCATATAATAATAATTCTCACAACATCTCATACGTTGACCTGTTTCCGTACTAAGTAGCTTAAGCACTTGTGTTACAGATATCAGACAACAGAAGTACCTACACAAATGTATACTGAAATACATATACCTATTACAACCAGACACAAACCTACTACTAATCAGCCTTAAGTCCTCTTCATCAAAATTACATTCACAATACGACTTTGGACGTAATCATCATTTTAAAAAAAAAGTAGGTTTGGCTCCCAGGGCGTTGGTGTAACAAGAACCAGTGGATAGGGTAATGAAAACCATTGGGCGCAATGGTAGCCACAATACCAAAACCCCTGTTCCCCTAGTTAGGTATCTAGTTAAAATTGTAAGAAGTGAAATGAAATGATGGCGCGGGGTGTCAAGGCAACGCACAAGTTTTTAGTTTTTGTCTTTGTTGATAGAATTTACTTTATATCGATTCTTGTATCCTACCTTTGACGGGTGCTCCGCCCTTCAGGTAGGGCTCCGAGCGGCGAATGCGCTGGTACTCTGGCTCCTTTGGCCGGTTGATCAGCCAGTGCTTAGGGTCCAGGGGCGAGGCGGTCACCAGCAGGCTCGCCACCAGTGCCAGGGAAATGAAGAGCAGCTGGAACGAGGAGTGAAAAAAAATGATTAAAAACCCTCCAAATCCTGGATCATGGTCCAAGCGTATCCAGGGTTCCGCTTACAATCAGATGTTCCGTCGCTCATCTGCAATATAATTATCGCAGAAAAAAAATCATTTCAGTCCGCACTCCGGCAGTCCTAGAACCCCTAGGCATATGTCGGAGCGACGGCAAAAGGCCCGATAGGATGACCCTCATTCCGTGGAGTCAGGGCAAGGCATTGGTTTGGGACGCGACCTGTGCGGACACGTTGGCCCCTTCCCATGTCCACGGCACTTCACGGGGCGCGGGTGCAGCAGCTGCTTCGGCGGAGTCACGAAAAAAAAACAAATACTCCGCCTTAGACACCTGTTACCGATTTGCTCCGTTCGGCGTGGAAACCTTGGGACCGTTGGGGCCCGAGGCCTTGTGGGCCTCGGGCCCCAACGGTCCCAAGGTTTCCGCGAGTTGTCTGCCCGGCTACTCGACATTTCAGGTGACAGTAATGCTGGCAGCTACCTCGGCCAACGCATCGGGTTGGCCATTCAAAGAGGTAACGCTGCCAGCATTCTGGGCACGATGAGTAGCGGGGCAGATGTTTCATCTCATCCATCATCTCTTGTAAATAGTATTCCTCTTTTTGTTTATTTTTAGCATTCTGTAAATAAATATTTTATTTATAAATAATATATAAAAAAAAAACAGAAAAAAATGGGATGCGAAATAACACTAAAAATTTCCTTTTTTTAAGAGACTGATATTAATTCTGTACTTAGTCAGTTAAATACTCAATATTATAAATCGATTGCCTCGGTGGCGCAGTGGTTAGTGGCAAGAGCGTAAGATGTCCCGGGTTCGATGCCCGGGTCGGGCCAGAGATTTGTACCTAAGTTTACTGTAAGAAATTCTAGTGTCAGCCTGGACTATGGAACTTGACGGTCTTGTACCCCCGTACCTTGGTAAGCACGTTAATAATTATTAAGCATTTATTGCAGATAAATAAATCCATAAAAAATTCGTTAGTAACTGTAGAATACCTCACGTTACTTACACTGCACAATCACTGGCTCACCACCACATCAAGGGCATCTCCACGGTACGTCCGTCCGTGCTCCTAATCGTACGCAAAGAGAATATAATCCAAAGAGTAGTATGATATAATCACTACGCTTATCGTACGATCGACTGCCTCACTCTTCCTATGACTGACAGATAACGTCAATGTCATTCGTCGGCACAAGTGACATCTGCCCAGGCAGCACTGACAGTTGACGGCCTACCCTTGTGTGTGTGAGTGACACAGTGTATTGCTTGCATCTAGTTCTTAGATACAAACACTACAGTAACATTTTGGTGCTTAAAACTATGTTAGTATATCCAATTATTATAATTGGTACCGGAGTGTGTAAGGACCTTCAATGTCCCAAAAATGGACCTTCTATCCGGTCCGCTACAACAATAAATTGTTAAGCCGTTGGTCCTGCGCCCAATCCCTCTCCGGTCGTGTCCCGCTGGTGTCCCATCTTAATATGTAGGTAAGAGAATATAGAGTGCAACTGTGTTTGCGCACACAATTTGAGCACTTATATCCTCCGTACGTAGCTGATTGTTGAAATTGGCCGCGGTAGCCGTAATCGGTTGAAGAATATTATTTAGTATTACTATAAATCGAATATTTCTGACATAGATTACTTATTACCAAAACACTGTTACCACGGCCTCACAGAAAACCGGCGTGAAGCAGCACTGTGCTGTGTTTCGCTGCGTGAGTAGGCCAGGACATGTTAGGGCACTCACTCGGACCCTCACAGGGCACTGCAAATTAAACAAGCACCTGCACAACATGGGCCTTACAGATACCAAAATCTGCAGGTTCTGTCGCGAGGACGAGGAAATGATTATCCACGTCCTCGGCGAGTGCATAGCGCTGCACCGCTGCAGAAGCCGGCACCTTGGAGCACACATGTTCTCAGCTGACGAGATCAAGAGCTCCCCCATCAGCTCCATTCTCGGGTTTATCCTGGAACTGGAGCTATATGAGGTGCTGTAATAGGTTACGGGGCTGCCACAATAGATCATCTACTGGTCGCAGTGGCTATGAGACGCAGGGCTCAGCCCATTTCTATCAAATAACAGAGCCCACCGTACCGGAGCCCCAATCCGGGGGTAAGGGGAGTTGAAAGTGCGCACTTGTGACTCCCCTGCACCGGTGTCGCGGGTGTCAATGGGCGGCGGCAATCGCTTACCATCAGGTGATCCGTCTGCTCGTCTGTCACCTATCACAAAAAAAAACACTGATACTTTTATAATTTTATTGTAGATATTGTTTGATACAAAACAATATTTATCTGGCTTTGTTTTCATGTCAGAATATTATCAAATCTAACAAACCACTATTACTACCTAATAAAAGCTATAATTAAATAAATTGATAAAATAGCAATGAACTCACCAGAGTACGCATTATTTTGTATTAATTAAAATAAAATAAACAACACTGGCGGTCACCAATCCTTGCGCGAGCAGCTTGAGCACTGATGAACTGGCTACAGAGAAACTGGTTGTGTGCGTATTGATGGAGCCACAGCTAAATTTTGGCCGTGGAATCCGCGCCAAGAAAGAAGTCCACGGAACAAAAATGTTAGATTTTTTATGTCCACAGTTATGTCTATGGAAATAAAGGTCATTGAATGTTGATGGCGACTGAAGCGCGCTTTCACGGGTCTTCTTAGGTGTTGAGGAGTCTAGATGGAGTTTAAACCAACAGGTCAGGTAAAGAACAAAGAACTGTAGATTAATTTTATTCATTTATTTATCTAATCTAAGTAGGTACTTATAATATCCTCCAACCGATTACGGCTACGGCGGCCAATTTCAACGATTAGTCTTTGGTCCAAGAGTTACGGGTTCGATCTCCGCACAGTACCTACAATCATTTGTGAGCATGAACATGTCTATAATGTATCAATACGGGGATTAACACGATATTTATTATGTGAAACAACATTGTGTACTCACATATTTGGCTCGACGTTTCGGCTACGTTACAGCAGCCGTGGTCACGTAGTGGTAGAGTCCGCTCGTGACCACGGCTAGTTATAATGCAACGCGAAAATCTAAAAAACTAATGAACATGTCTGTTTGTATTGGTCTGGGTGTTTTCTATGTATTTTATATTAAGCATATATTTCCCTCTCTGAATAATAGTGAATCGGAGTTTTCCTCTCTTTCACACGCGCTGTGTATCTCCTTTGTTTGGCTGCGATAGGTATATATCGATCGTTACGGAAAAATTTAGGAACCCTCAAATTTTATAGGCATACGTAATGAATGTTTTTGTATCTTTTTTCAAACCTGCACCAGTATATACGCCTGATTGTATTAATTTTGTGGCTCTGCTGATGATGGAAGGTCATCTCCTCAACGGTAAGTGTTTAAAGGATAAATCTTTCAATATTGTACTCACAATTAGTTTGTTAGTTATTTGGCGGGGGTGGGGAGAGAGGAGTCTGTCAAATAATGAGACACTAAAAGCAAAAAAAAAAACCATAAGAAACCACGAACTAAAATAAAGTAAAGTTTTAAATGTTAATTAAAAATATTTTTTAACACTACATACACTTTAAATAACATTTTATAACAGTAGGTACCAGCGAGAAAAGGTGTTACCGAAGTCGGCGTTACCTAATCCCTGTTAAATAATTGAATGTTAGTAATAAATATTAAATTACAGTATTGGGCGCCGACTTCAGTAACACCTTTTCTCAATGGTACCTACTTACTGTTCAAAAATATTATTTTACACTTTTTAGTCCGTGGTTTTTGAAGGCAGTTTTTTTTTGTAGAAATGTTTTTGCCATTAAATAGGCAGACGAGCTTGCGGCCCATCTGATGGTAAACGGTAACCGCCGCTCATAGACATCAACAATGCCGGAGCACAGTCATGCCGCTGCCTACCGTGAAAGAACTCTTTTCAAACCACGTTTAAAAAAGGACATGTCATAGCGATCAGTAACTTAACTTTGATACTGAAATATTACTACACTGTGACTCCGTTTACGATTTGAGTCACCCGACTCAGAGACCGAGCACCGAGACGGCATGACTCATCCGGTGTTTAAGTTTAACTTCCTCACTACAGGTAATCCTTAATTACACTGTCCGTCTGTGTCATTATTTAAACAATAACAGGACTCGTCCATACATAGGATCCAAGTAAGTAGCTCAGGACCGGGTGACTGCTCTAAACCATCTGAGCTACTGAGTACATTATAACAACTATAATTAATTAAGGTTAATTAAGCGTGCCCTACCCGTCGGGCACACTAGCGACACCATTCGTTTTTAATTGTTAGCTACGAAACCGGATCTATTTTAAACAATTTCGGGGTTACAATCTCTCGGCAAACACTTACACTATTTAAATAACCATGCACAAATGCGGACCCAAAATTTGTACGCGAAAAATTGATTCACGCTAAAAGTGGCCGCTTTTGGCGGTAATCAATTTTTCGCGTACAAAAGCGGGCCCAACATTTGTGCATGGTTATTTAATAAAAAGTATAAGTGTTTGCCAAGAGATTGTAACCACGAAATTGTTTAAAATAGATCCGGTTTAGTAGCTTACAATTAAAAACGAATGGTGACGCTAGTTAGGGCTACCCGTCGCCTTAAGTCTGTGATTAATTTCTTGTATGTGAGTACACTTACATACATATTTGGCTCGACGTTTCGGCTACGTTACAGCAGCCGTGGGCACGAGCGGACTGGGAGCACGGCGTCGTCCGCTTCGGGGCTGTGAATCTTCGGATACCCTCACATTTTCATGTAACGCACGTGTTAATCCCCGGCTTAATTCATCGTCATCATCAGCCCATTTAAGTCCCCACTGCTGGGGCACGGGCCTCCCTCAATCACATGAGGAGTAATTGCCATACTCACCACGCTTGGCAGACGGGTTGGCGAGGGTTTTGATATAAATGCAGAGTTTTCCTTCTCTGAGTGCTGATGACCATGCCAGCAGCTTTACCTTAGTCGCCTTTTACGACACCTCGGTAAGAGTGAGGGTGGCCTATTCTACTCTGCCGGGGACCACACGGCAAATAATTATAGTTATAATGCAACGCGAAAATCGAAAAAACTAATGGGGACGCCCTAGAAAAGTCACCTATCACATAAAAAAGTAATTCCGCAAGTGAAACCGCGGTGACCAGCTAGTCCGAAGTAGCGAAGGGATTTCCTAGTACCCTAGTACGTAGTAAGTAGGTACCAAAGTACTTAACGCGTAGCGTATTGGTATTGTGTACTATCCACATACCAGTCGATCATAAGCATTATGTAAATAACTATACATATTTGATGTAAACATTAGGGAAATCTAGTGAGAAATACAGGTTTTCCTATTAATTTACGTTTTGTAAATACTGTCTTATTAAGTCACTGTTCTTCCCAATATTATCACATCACCGAACAAGTGCATAATGAAGTGCAACAAATTTTATTTGGCGCGTGGAGAAAATCGTAGAATCACCAGAGCGGCTTTCAATACTCAATACTTTATTTGGATTTTACAGCGTATATCTATAATAAGATCTTCTCAATTTTGATAGCCGCAAGTCATCTCATTTTTCTGCACAGTAAGCTGCCCAGTAAATTGCAGCCTTTCGTACAACACCTCGGTAAGAATGAGGTGTCGTAAAACGCGACTAAGGTAAAGCTGCTGGCATGATCATCAGCACCTAGAGAAGGAAAACTCTGCATTTATACCAAAACCCTCGCCAACCCGTCTGCCAAGCGTGGTGAGTATGGCAATCACCCCTCATGTGATTGAGGGAGGCCCGTGCCCCAGCAGTGGGGACTTAAATGGGCTGACGATGACGATGATGAATGTAATTGTACAATCCGACTGCGAGTTCTATATCTACTATTTCTGTGGGAACATGGCGTCAAGAATCGTAAGCGCTAAAAAACACCTTCAGGAGGTGCTCCTGAAGTTGTCCTACGATGATAAAGAGAAATTACTCACTGTCCCTAAATAACTATCACCTAATTTTAATTGTTAGCGTAGAGTAAAGTTAAATTTAAGTTGTAATTTATTGCTTACTTATACGATTAAAGTTTCTAAGACCTATTTTTAGCCTGAAACACAGGTTACCCTAGTTCAGGCAAAATGTTAAATATGTGTACTATTATATAAGATTCATTGATCAAAAGTTGTATTAGACATAAGTTATTTGAAATAAATATTTTATTTTGTTTTATGTTATTTCATTTCATTTCATTTCATTTATTTCATTTCATTTCAGTTCATTTCATTTCATTTTTTTTATTTTATTTATTTTATTTTATTTTATTTATTTATTTATTTATTTATTTTATTTATTGACCACAACACAAAAGACAAAACAAATTAATAAAATAAAAACAGTACAGAGCATAAAAGTTGCGGACAACGAGGCTCAGCCTCAGCTTATGCTGCAACTGCCTGCTTTAGATTTTGACCTAAGTATTTATCTAGAACTGGAACTTAAGGTGACGGGTAGGGCACACTAGCGACGCCAATCGATTTTAAATTTTAAGCTACTAAAATGGATCTATTTTAAACAATTTCGGGGAAGCAATCTCTCGGCAAACACCTAGGTATACTATTTATTTACTTATAGTTATATACTTATAGTTAACTGTTTGGTCTGCTTTTGCACTCGAATTTTGGATTACCGCCTAAAGTGGCCGCTTTTCTCTGGGCTGACACAGAATTTCTTAAGATGATGGGTAGGGCACACTAGCGACGCCAATCGATTATAATTTTTAGCTACTAAGCCGGATTTTATTAAATAACCATGCAAAAATGTTGGGTCCAACGCGTACGCGAAAAATTGATTCACGCTAAAAGCGGTGACTTTTGGCGGTAATCAATTTTTCGCGTACAAAAACAGACCCAATATTGGGCATAGTTATTTAATAAATAGTATAAGTGTTTGCCGTGTGGTCCCCGGCAGAGTAGAATAGGCCACCCTCACTCTTACCGAGGTGTCGTAAAAGGCGACTAAGGTAAAGCTGCTGGCATGATCATCAACACCCAGAGAAGGAAAACTCTGCATTTCAGTTCACTAAAAAACACCTTCAGGAGGTGCTCCTGAAGTTGTCCTACGATGATAAAGAGAAATTACTCACTGTCCCTAAATAACTATCACCTAATTTTAATTGTTAGCGTAGAGTAAAGTTAAATTTAAGTTGTAATTTATTGCTTACTTATACGATTAAAGTTTCTAAGACCTATTTTTAGCCTGAAACACAGGTTACCCTAGTTCAGGCAAAATGTTAAATATGTGTACTATTATATAAGATTCATTGATCAAAAGTTGTATTAGACATAAGTTATTTGAAATAAATATTTTATTTTGTTTTATGTTATTTCATTTCATTTCATTTCATTTTATTTCATTTCATTTCAGTTCATTTCATTTCATTTTTTTTTATTTTATTTATTTTATTTTATTTTATTTATTTATTTATTTATTTATTTTATTTATTGACCACAACACAAAAGACAAAACAAATTAATAAAATAAAAACAGTATAGAGCATAAAAGTTGCGGACAACGAGGCTCAGCCTCAGCTTATGCTGCAACTGCCTGCTTTAGATTTTGACCTAAGTATTTATCTAGAACTGGAACTTAAGGTGACGGGTAGGGCACACTAGCGACGCCAATCGATTTTAAATTTTAAGCTACTAAAATGGATCTATTTTAAACAATTTCGGGGAAGCAATCTCTCGGCAAACACCTAGGTATACTATTTATTTACTTATAGTTATATACTTATAGTTAACTGTTTGGTCTGCTTTTGCACTCGAATTTTGGATTACCGCCTAAAGTGGCCGCTTTTTCTCTGGGCTGACACAGAATTTCTTAAGATGATGGGTAGGGCACACTAGCGACGCCAATCGATTATAATTTTTAGCTACTAAGCCGGATTTTATTAAATAACCATGCAAAAATGTTGGGTCCAACGCGTACGCGAAAAATTGATTCACGCTAAAAGCGGTGACTTTTGGCGGTAATCAATTTTTCGCGTACAAAAACAGACCCAATATTTGGGCATAGTTATTTAATAAATAGTATAAGTGTTTGCCGTGTGGTCCCCGGCAGAGTAGAATAGGCCACCCTCACTCTTACCGAGGTGTCGTAAAAGGCGACTAAGGTAAAGCTGCTGGCATGATCATCAACACCCAGAGAAGGAAAACTCTGCATTTAGTTCAAAACCCTCGCCAACCCGTCTGCCAAGCGTGGTGAGTATGGCAATTACCCCTCATGTGATTGAGGGAGGCCCGTGCCCCAGCAGTGGGGACTTAAATGGGCTGATGTTGATGTTGATAAGTGTTTGCCGAGAGGTTGTAACCTACAAATTGTTTAAAATGGATCCGGTTTAGTAGCTAACCATTTAAATCGATTGGTGTCGCTGGTTAGGGCTACCTGTCGCCTTATCTGATTTACACTGGGATGCCCTTTGTTTTTACACCGATGGTGGACTTTTTATTCTAGTTAGATAGATAGATAATACGTTTATTTTGCTGCACAAAACTATACAACTTGTGCGGATAAATAATGGGATCAGAAATGGCGGCGAATCTATTCACTTCTCGCTTGCACACTATTTGCGTCTATACTCGCACTCGTGGGTGTGCGAGCGAGAAGTGAATAGATGCGCCGCCATTTCTGATCCCACTCTTTATCCGCACAGGTAATACAGTTACATAATCAAGTTGTAAACACTAATAATAGTCATTGAGTCTGATAGGTTTTGAATTTAATTTGCTTGGAGGGACAAGAGTCTATATGTCAAAGCTGTCGTGACGTTAAAAAAAAGAGAGCCTCGTTCTGTCGGTTTTATCACAATTTGCTGCTCCTACTTGTCAATAAAGGCTTTTGACCGGTGCCCTGGGCCGTCACACCCTCACCTAACTCCCTAACGCCGCTACTACACAAACCACCAGTAGTGCTGCAGTGGAGTGGGCGGCGGCGAGCTTACTATCAGCTGATCCGTATGCTCGTCTGCTACCTAGCATGAAAAATTACCCATTTTAGGCCAAGCGATGAGGGTAACATCGTGCGGAAATCTAAGTACCTACACCCGGCCATATTTACCCGGCTATTTGCCAGTGCGAGAGCCACGCTTCGGCATGAATGGACCGGCTCGACGGAGAGCATTGTGCTGTGTGAGTGCGTGAGTGAGGGTACTGGAGGCTCAATCCGGGGGAAAGAGGGGTTTACAGGTTGGCAACGCACTCGTGACTCCAACTGGTGTCGAGAGTGTCTAATACCATCAGATGATCCGTCTGCTCGTCTGCCACCTGTCACATAACAAAAATTAAGACAAGAAATGAAAAAGGAAAGTATTTGTTATTTTTGTGGCTTATTTAGTTCACGCCATTCATGTCACAATTATCATACTCGGTATTTCAGTTTTAATGGGGCGCCAATGTACCGTCAAAGCCCTCTTAAGGGGAAAATTATAAATGATTTTACATTAAATATCATCAACTCTAATAAGGACATGACACGACTCACTTTACTAAGATCTCTGTTACAAGTTGATTGTACAACTAAAAAGCAATCGGTACAGTCCTCCTAACGCTACACGTTACGAAATAACGTAACAAAGTCTAGTAAGCGAACCTCAAATTCGAAAACCCGACATAAAAATACAAAACCAATTACCTAACAATTTCAATCCTATCTGCGACTGACATTTCTTAACGAGCCTTTGTAAACTTACCCCTAACCTAAAATAAAACGTTACTCTTTGATCTGTCTTAGTTCATGTTGCAAAGCGGGATGACATGACACCTGACAGTCTTTGTGCTCGTGCCCGCGAGCACACGTCCGCCCCGGCCGGCGTCTGACAGCCTTCTGGCATTTCATGTTCCAAATTTGAATTTCGTAATCCGCCCGCGGCCAATCAGAGTCTTTGACGTCGGAAAAGACCGTTGTAATGGGAGTAGCAGTAGTTGTCCCCTTTAGGACCTTAGGGTTAGTTTATAAAGGTCATTGACTGTTGGACAGGGGAGAAATGGCAGGTACATGTTATGTAAATTATTTCTTCTACATAAAGACCGTACCGGTCGCGAAATCCGGCGCCATAGGTGACGGGTAGGGCACACTAGCGACGCAAATCGATTTTAATTTTTATCTACTAAACCGGATTTATTTTAAAAAATCTGGGTAACAACCTCTCGGCAAACACATATACTATTAATTAAGTAACCATGCACAAATTGGGTTCAACGCGTAGCGAAAAATTGATTCACGCCAAAAGCGGCCCCTCTTGGTGTGAATAAATTTTTCGCCTACAAAAATGGACCCAACATTTGTGCATGGTTATTTAATAAATAGTATAAGTGTTTTCCGAGAGGTTGTTACCCCGAAATTGTTTAAAATAGATCCGGTTTAGTAGATAAAAATTAAAATCGATCGGCGTCGCTAGTGTGCCCTACCTGTCACTTTAAGAAATTCTCAGTGTCAGTCCGGAGTCTGGAAGTTGGCGGTCTTGTACCCACGTGCCTGGGAAAGCACGTTAAGCCGTGGGTTCTGCGCCTAATCCCTCTTCGGTCGTGTCACATTGGTGTCTCATCGAATTATTAGGGTAGGTACTGGAATAGAGAGTGCACTTGTGTCTGCGCAAACACTTGTGCACTATAATATGTCCTGCATCGATGGCTGATCGCTGAGATTGGCCGCCATGACCGAAATATCGGTTTGGAGAGGACATTATTAAAGTGACGCGGCGGCGCTTGGGACCTCGGTTCGATTCCCGAGCCGAGCAAAAATTTGAATCCTGTGGTTGGGAGGTGTAGACCCCGTAAGTTTAATAGTGATGGGCCATGATTTTGACCGTGGGAGAGCCTCGCTTCGACATGAATGGACCGGCTCAAACAGAGTTATACCACGGCCTTACAGAAAACCATGCACTGTGTTTCGCTGAGCGAGTGAGGGTACCAGAGTACTGGTACCCTCTGGTACCCTCTGGTCCCCTTACTCAAACTTAAACTCAACTTTGAACTCCTTCAAAGGTTTTTTTTTAATGGCTAGTAGTGTTATACGTCAGAGACGCAGTCAACTCTGCCAATGTCAAGTGAGTAGAGACTCATTCAGTATGTTATTCAGAATTTTACTGAGGGTGCGATATATAGGTTTCTCCAAATTATTTAATTCAAATTAAAACCTACCTACCTACCTACCTCTCTCCTAAACCTAATTTTGCGTGCCCGACAGGGTCCATAACATTGTTCCATTACTATTGTAACATCTTATTGTACATTATGGTTTGGCAATAAATGATTGAGTATTGAGTATTGAGAAAACATCGTGAGGAAATCTAAGTACCTACACCCGGCCATATTTACCCGGCTATTTGCCAGTGCGAGAGCCACGCTTCGGCATGAATGGACCGGCTCGACGGAGAGATACCACGGCATCACAGAAAACCGGCGTGAAGCAGCATTGTGCTGTGTGAGTGCGTTAGTGAGGGTACTGGAGGCCCAATCCGGGAGAAAGAGGGGTTTACAGGTTGGCAATGCACTCGTGACTCCAACTGGGAGAGGGCGCTACTGTGCGCATGTAAACAATGAGCTCCGTGTATTTGTTTAATTAAAAATAGTTAATATTATCGTAACCGTGTAAATATATTAAATTCTCGTTAAGTGAGTGACATACTATAGCATATATTGTGGATAAACTAAAACACTTCGGAATAAAGAAGAAATACAAAAACCATCTTCATAACGGTTGGATACAAGAGTTCAAATTTAATTACGTTGGAAAAGGATTTCTCAAGTTATTGTGCTTTGATTAACATTCAGCTTAGACTCGCAAAGGATAAAGCTGTCGAACACAGGAAAGTAACAAGATATATCTTAATTCAATAAATATAATATCTAATTAATTCATAGATCACTGGTCCACGGTTACTCTTAACGCCATCTTTGAGAGCTTGCATGAACTTGACCTATGCTCCGACGTACGGCTGCTATGGAACTTTAAGTCCACGTGCATAAGAAACCTTATCGCGTAATCTTGTGCAAACAACGCCATCTAGCGCGGAAGCTCACCACTATCTCCTTAATACAAGCCTGCTATCGATCATTCATAGATCGTGCGTGACGTCTAACATGACACATAATTTCGCACCATTTCCTTAAGTCCCACTGGCGCAACGGCTAAGCGTGCGGTGTAGAAACTTGACGTTGAAGAGGTCCTAATTTCAAGCAGACGTTACGACCGAATCGGAGTTTCCCTCTCTTTCACACGCGCTGTGTGACTCCTTGTTTTGGGTGCGACAGGTATATTCTCGTTCGTTACGGTATGGCTTTGAATTAAGCCACCTGGTTCGGATCCGCGAAGTGCACAAAACATCTTTTTAAAATTTATTAGTATACAAACTTTAAAATGGATAAGGCAAACAACAGTTTCAAAACAATGGATATGGTAAAATGCCATAAGTGCAAAAATAGAGTAGACTCTAAGAGCACCGTGGGCTGTTCGGTGTGTAAAAATAAATATGAGTTCGACTGTATAGGTTTGTCAGAAAAACTTTATCGTATAATGACAACGGAAAACAAAAAGAACTGGAGGTGTAAATCATGCCAAACAAAAGGTAAAAATACTACTAGAAAAGACAATGAAACTACTACAAATGTAACATTACGAAAAAAACAACTCAATCCACAACTACAACCAATAGCGGAAATTCTGATTGTAATAAGTCTTCACCTACAACTATTAGTTCACTAAATAGTACAGTCATAGATTCTCAAAGTTGTGATTCACATCTGATTACGAAACTCGACAGTTCAAATGAGTCACTAATGTTGTCATCGACTTCGGTAAGACTTTCCAGGAGTGTTGAATGTATATTAGACGTTAACACTGACATAATAGACTTAAAAGATGAAAACGAGCGGCTTAAATCTGAACTACAAATTACCCAAAATGAACTAGAAAATGCCATCATCGAGAATATTGGGTTACAAAGGAAAATATCTAAGCTGACAAGTGACGTAGCTATCCTAAAAGGTTTATGCCAAAGCCCTATCTCGTTAAACCCTACACCTAAGCAACAACCATCTCATAAGAAGAAAAGGCTTTCTGTGCTAAATGAACTGTCTACCCCTTTGTCCAGTAAGCAGCGTCGATTCTTTCCTGATGATGATGTTAATAACTCCGACAGGGACCTTGATTTCGTGCTTTTACAGGAAAAAATTACACGATTACTACTAGAACTGGCTAATGCCAAGGATGAAATCCTGCGACTAACTAAAGAATTGGAAACCCTTGAGCGCACAGTTCACGACACGTCTTACAAAAGAACAAAACAAGCTAACTCTTACAACATTAGGGATAACACTGGAGAAATAAAAATATATGGCACTCAACAATGTGTTGGATTAGCTTCGGCTCTGCTACTCAAAAGACAACACACTGCATACGAAAAATATCTTGTGACAGCGAATACAAAACCAAACGCAATCACAAAGGAAGTACTAAGAGGTTGCTATGAGGTTAGCCTACGGTCTCAAGACAAACTAGTGATCTGTGTTGGTGAAAACGACTGTAACCCAACCGCAGTCCTGACCAATCTCAAAAAATTACTGAATAAATTTACAAATAGCTCAATAATTGTACTAAGTGTCTTAAATAATAAGTTTTTGAACACAGAAATGCTAAATCGAAATATTAAAGATTTATGCAAAGACTATAAAAACTGCCATTATATAAATTGTAATTCCAAATACTATACCTCTATAACTGACATTTGTAATTATGTAACTTATACTATTGACTGTATTGATTATAATTTTAAATATCTTGACTGTAAACAAATTAAGAAGTTTATTAACCGCTGCTCTTATCCAAGTTTCCAATCAAATAAGACTATTACGTGGCCGAAGGGTACCATTCCGTATTACTTTCAGCCAAAGAACTCAACCGCAGTAGAATGCATAAATAAAAACAATGCTAAACCAGGAACTATTCCCTATTATTTTATTAAGTATACTGATAGGTCAAACAAAACACAGCATTGTATACATAGTAATATACATGATTCCTTTCGCCAATAAACCTGAAATTATAAGCGGTTTTCGGATACTTCACCAGAACATTGCGGGTGTAGTTTCGAAAAGGGATTTGTTAGAAGTAACATTCAATGATCTTTATCTACAAAATAAGCTACCAGACGTCGTTTGTTTTAGTGAAACATTTATAAAAAAGGGTACCGAATCAAATGCGAAGTTAAGCGGTTATACAATGAAATCATCATACTGTCGAGATGCATCTCGAGGTGGAGTATGCATTTTCACAAAAAATAACATAAATAGCAAAGAATTAAGTTTTTTAAAGAATTTCTCGTTAAAAAATATTTTTGAATGTTGCGGAGTTGAATTAGCAGAAATAAAATTAACAGTTATATGCATCTATCGCACACCGCAATCAAATATTGACATGTTTTTTAAATGCCTAGATTTATTATTATTTAAATTGACATGTCATTATAAAAACAAATTAATCTTGGTTGGTGACATTAATATTAATATTCTCAAACCTAACAAAGTTGTGCAGCATCTAATTGACATATTAAATAACTACAATTTGACATTTTATATTAACGAACCAACTAGACAAGCCACTTGTATAGATCACATTATTGGCAGTCGCATAAAAAATGCTTACGGTGAAGTGCTAAGACTTGATTTATCTGACCATGATACAGCTCAAATGGTCACCCTGCCTTTGAAAGTGATACCTAAGCCGCCTAAGGTCTTTTTTATTAACAAACGAGACTACAGCGCGGAAAATGTTGAAAAGTTTTGTGCATGTATGAGCAGTCTCAGTTTCTACGATGTATACCATGAAAAGGATATTAACAAGGCATTTAATATATTCCACGATGACTTTATATTGTATTATAATTTATGTTTTCCTGTAATAAGGATGAAATTAAGTAATAAAAGACGAAATTTAAAATGGATAACCAAAGGGATAAAGCTCAGCTGTAACACCAAACGAGTATTACGATACAATTATTATAAATTTAGGTCGAAAAGTAACCAGATCAAGTATCAAAAGTATTGTAGGGTCTTGAAGCACTGTTTTTCCTTGTCTCAAAAACTTCATAATCACAGAACTCTATCCAAAGCTCAAAACAAATGTAGGGCAGCGTGGAATATTATTAAGGATGATTCTGATAACCATTTAGACTGCAGTTCTATCACTGAAATAAAAGTAGAAAACGAGATAATTTCAAATCCAAATAAAATTGCCACGCAATTTAACAAATTCTACATTGAACAGACATCAAGCCAATGTAGAAATTTGCAAAATACAAATAAAAGCTCAATCAGTAATAGTATGTATTTAGAATTCATGAGTACAAAAGAAATTCAGGAAATAATTTTGAATTTAAAAAATACTAAATCTGTAGGCTATGACGGTGTATCCACAAATATTTTAAAACAATATTGTCTGATTATCAGTCCCATTATAACAGACCTTGTAAACAAATCCTTTGAACAAGGATCTTTTCCACAACGTCTAAAGAAATCTGTTATAAAACCTTTATACAAAAAAGGGGACAAAACAAATATGTCCAACTATAGACCTATAACACTGATTTCTATATTTTCTAAGGTATTTGAAAAAGCAATGCATAAAAGGTTGACATCATTCATAAACAAATTTAATATAATAAAAACTGAGCAGAACGGCTTTCAAAAGGGAAAATCTACGACATTAGCAGCGTTCACTTTGGTACATAATGTCATAACAAATATTGATAGGAAGATACCGTCCGTAGTTGTATTCTTCGATATGTCTAAAGCCTTCGATTTTGTATCGCATGAATTACTTATTGAAAAACTGCAAAACTATGGTATCAGGGGACCTGCTTTGTCCTGGCTGGTATCCTACTTATCGAATCGTTTGCAGTGTGTGGAGATATCTAGTGTAGGAAAAGACCTTACGGTTGTAAAAAACAGATCTTCGTATGACTTAAATAAATACGGAGTCCCACAAGGTAGCGTTCTAGGCCCTTTGCTTTTCTTAATGTATATTAATGATTTGCCTGACATTATTAATCATAAGTGTATTTTATTTGCTGACGACATATCTGTAATCGTAACATGTAACGACTTAATTAATTTTAATGACGAAATAAATAGGACGATCCAAACGGTGACACAATGGTTGATAAAAAATAATTTGAATGCTAATTTAACTAAAACGAATTATATGAATTTTAAATGTAAACAATCCAACTCTATAAAATTAAATGTAAAATGCAATGACATCAAGATTGACGAAGTCGAAAATACGAAATTTCTTGGAATAACTATGGATACTCACAATGATTGGAAACCACAGATTGATCACGTTTGTAATAAGATAAATAAATTTGTTTATGTGTTAAGTAGACTAAGAAAAACTGCCTCATTACGGACTACACTTCTAGCTTATCATGGTCATGTAAGCTCTGTATTAAGATATGGACTATTGTTATGGGGCAATGCTTCTGAGGTGAATAGATGTTTTCTTTCACAGAAACGATGCATTAGAGCAATTGTAGGCATTCCACCAGATGTATCATGTAAGCCTTATTTTGTGGATTTAGGTATTTTAACTCTACCTTGCATGTACATAATGGAGGTAAGCGTCTTTGTGAAAATGCATCCGCAGTTATTTACCAAAGCTAAAGATAAATATCCAAGAAATTCACGTAATCCAGATAGATTGGTCTTCAACTCAGTACCAAGGACTACCTTGTTTAAAAAAAATTGTTATGCAATGTGTATAACGATTTATAATCATTTGCCAACTCATATAAAACATTTAACTTTGTATCAGTTTAAAAAGCACCTCAAAGAGTGGCTTCTTAAAAAGTCCTACTACGCAATTAATGACTTCTTAAATGATAAATTTAGCACTATAATTTAATTTGAATTTAATGAATTGTAACCTATAATTTAAATCTGATTCAACGTATGTATAAATAAAATGCATGCCCTTTTATGTAATATTTCACATACCACTAAGTGGTTAAATAGACGGATATTATTGTTACCATGCCATCTCATGTACTCTGTTTTTTGTGAAATAAATTATCATTATCATTATCATTATCACTGGTGTCGAGAGTGTCTAATACCATCAGGTGATCCGTCTGCTCGTCTGCCATCTATCACATAACAAAAATGAAGACATGAAATGAAAAAGGAAAGTATTTGTGATTTTTGTGGCTTATTTTGTACACGCCATTCATGATGTCACAATTATCATACTCGGTATTTCAGTTCGAATGGCGGCGCCAATGTACCGTCAAAGCCCTGTTAAGGGGAAATTTATAAATGATTTTACATTAAATATCATCAACTCTAATAAGGACATGACACGACCCACTTTACTAAGATCTCTGTTATAAGTTGATAGTACAACTAAAAAGCAATCGGTACAGTCCTCCTAACGCTACACGTTACGAAATAATGTAACAAAGGCTATTGAATTGACCGGTGATTTGAGTAGATTTCTTAATTAATTGAGTTTTCTTTTAAGGGAAATCACCCTTTAAAGGTTTGTCAGTGCAGTTGTGACTACTGGTGTCGGGTGTCAATCGCTTACCATCAGGACTTGCCGTCTGCTCGTCTGCCACCTAGATCGTAACTACAAATACGCGCATAGATTTGACACCGACACCGGAGTGAATCACGGCTTCACAGAACATCGGCGTGAAGCATCACTGTGCTATGTTTCCCTGGTGAGTGAGGGTACAGGAGGCCAAATCGGGGGGAAAGGGTGGTTTAAAAGGGTTTATTCCCGCTGTCCACCCTCTGCTTTTCCACCCCGGGTGGACAGTGAAACAATTGTTAAAAAATTCCCGCTGTCCACCCCTTCTTGGTTGAAAGAGGGGTAGACAGCGTGATATTTTTTTAAAAAGTTAAAGTAAAAAAAGTTCGTTTAAAAGTTGGCAGCACACCTGTGACTCCACTGTGTCGCCGGCGTCCATGGGCGGCGGCAATCGCTTACCATACGTGATCCTTCTGCTGGTCTGCCACCTGTCAAAAAAAAACTTACTGTCACTGTCATTATTTTCTCTTGTCATTTTAAGATCAGAGATTTTGTGTTATTTTTAAAATCAACGTGAGCAAAAGCTCTATTAATTTGTCATGCCGAGTGATAACGTCACAGGAGGATTCTTACATTTAATTTTTTTTTCTCTATAAATATCTGTTTAAAAATTCAGAAATTACATTTCTTATATTTCTAAGAGTCTAATCCTGAAATAGTATTTTTCATTTCGGAAAATGAGTTTTTGTCGTATTGTCCATTATTTATACAAATCTATTGGCGAAGTGGCTACTACCTAAAGATTTTACTACAATTTTAATTTTTAGCTACTAAACCGGATTTATTTTAAACAATTCCGGAGTTACAATCGGCAAACACTTATACTATTTATCAGATAACCATGCACAAATGTTGGGTCCGTTTTTGTACGCGAAAAATTGATTCACGCCAAAAGTGGTCGCTTTTAGATGACTGGATGACTCAAATTCACAGATGCATCTCAACCCGGCGCGTGATGTCATCGGTCGTATCGGAGCTATGACGTCACTTATCGCGTCGGACGCGCAATTAAATAGATGTCGCGGCCAGCGCTCAAAGCTTATGCGGAGAGGCGATGACAGTGAGGTGACTTTTTGTTACAGGTGACAGACGAACATGCAGATCACCTGATGGTAAGCGGTTGCCCGCCTATGGACTCCCGCAACACCTGCAGCGGAGAGTGCGCTGCCAACCAGAAACAACTTTCCGAGCCGGTGGTAGAATCGCATTACTTATGTTTATTAATTTTTTTAGTATATTTTATGTATCAACATATATATTATTAACATGTAAATGATACATAAATACAACCTGTGCGGATAAAGAATGGGATCAGAAATGGCGGCGCATCTATTCACTTCTCGCTCGCACACTTTTTGCGTCTATACTCGCACCCCACGAGTGCGACATCTATCACCAAAAAAAAAATTATCCAAAAAATTTGAGAAAGCACCGAACTGTCCGAAATGTCGCCTCAAGTATTTTTTATAAACTTACAGACAGTCATACCAAGTCATACAGTTTAATTGTAACATAAAATAAAATGAACAAAAAAATATATTTTTTTTATGCTAAAGGCGGACAAACGAGCAAGCGAGTCACCTGATGGAAAGTACCTAATTAACGCCGCCCATGAACATCCGCGAAATGAGAGAGATCGCTAATGTGTTGCCGGCCATTTTAAAGAAAGTACACTCTCCTCTTGAAGGTCCCTAAGTCGTAGCCGTCCGGATATTATAAGTAAACCGAAGCAGACGAAGCGGCGGTTCGAAGATTTTCGAAAAACTGGTCTTTCTGCAACCCCTATGCACTGTGGAGGGGCTGTGTGCCCTCCCCGAATGGTGTGTCGAGACGAGGGCCGCCGCTAGACTTGATGGAGTGGTTAAGCACTGACCACACTTCAGGGGTTTATTGGTTTGTAGATAGATTGATAGGTATGGTCCAAGGGTACCCCGGGTTCACGCGACAACTTTGGACAGAACTGGGAATTACCTACATGCTAAGATGAGGTTGAGTCCAGAGACAGGCATTTTAACAAATAAATCTCTATAACGTAGTCTTTTTCAATTCGCTATAATACTTTTACTCTCTCATAAATCTTTCTGGAAGATATCGCTAATAGCGTCTACTTTATGACAATAGTAGTAATAAAGAGTATTATGTAAGTATTTGTACTCGTACTTATCTACAGAGAAAGTAAGTTTACATTTTTAAATATATAAATGTCATTTACATCCCTAATGACCTTTGGAATGTGGTTGAAAATGCGGGGAGCCATGCAAAATAAAGATTTACCAAATAAGGTGGTCTTACTGAAAACAGAGCATAGCTTGCCCTTTTGCCTTTCCCGAGTTCTATATTGAAATTTGTTTAGGTTCGCTTTTATAAATGTCGCACTCTCAAGAATATATACACATGGAAGAGGCGAAATACCATGTTTTAAAAAGAATGGCTTGCAAGACTCATCAGATTTAAGCCGGAACATCGACCTAATGTAGCGTTTCTGTGCTCTAAAGATACGCAGTACATCCTTCTCAGAACAATTGCCCCAAAAAATAACTCCATACCTTCGATGCTGATTAGTCGATGCGACGTAACTATGATATGCTGTTGAAACTGTAGATGTGTTTACTATATTTTACAGTTTATAAAGCGCAAATGAAAACTGACTCAGCTTATTGCAGATATGTTCTATATGTGATGTCCATTTTAATTTATTGTCAATACGTAATCCTAAAAATTTTGTTATGTCCGTTTCATCAATTTGTATTCCATTATAATTTATGCTTAACCTACAACTAACACCTCTTTGTGCAAAAGACAATTATTTTTGTTTTAGTTAAATTAATTTTAAGGTGATTCGATTCGAGCCATGTTATGATAGATTTTAATGAATTATTAATGTCGTTTTCGAGATTAATCATATTAAGGTTTGAAAACAAAATAGTGCTATCATCGGCGAATAATGTCATATTACTATGAGCGTACGATGCAGATGGCAAGTCATTGATATAAATCAAAAATAGTAGAGGTCCAAGAACACTACCCTGCGGAACACCACGCTTTATAGTTTTAAAACTAGATAAATAAACTATCTCTGTTCTGTCTCTTGGATTTGTTCTTTCAATTTGAGTTGCCTGCTGCCTACCAGAGAGATATGATTCTATTAGCTTGTTGATATTACCTCTACAGGATAAGCATACAGTTTTTTCAGCAATATGTCATGATTCACGTGATTAGTACTTACATTCTCTGTAGATAAGTACGAGTACAAATACTTCAGGGGCGTAGCTACCGCCATATCTACCGTATGTATCAATTATACGGGGCCCCTAAAGTGTGTAAGGAAAAAAAATAAAAATCTTTACCCCCATATAAGGGCCTCCAAACATTTTTTTTATACGCGGCCCAGACAAGGCACGCTATGCCACTGAAATACTTACTAAATTCTGGTGGATACTTACAACCGTCGCCCATTCATGGGCGGCGGTTGCTAAACCTAACAGTTGATTTGCTTGCTCATTTCGTATATATACTACTAGAAGAGCTTAGGTACTCTTTTACAGCGCGTGTTTTTTAGCTCCATGGTAATATCAGATTTGTATAGAATGACAGCCGCACCATATTTTCGGCAGATCTACCGCAGCATATTTTCGGCAGATCTACCGCAGTGTCTCAAGACGAAAGTCTTTAATGCGTGTGTGTTGCCAGTGATGACATACGGAACCGAAACGTGGCCGCTTACAATGTGCCGATTAAGAAGGCTCAAAGTCACCCAGAGAGCAATGGAGAGGGCTATGCTCGGAGTCTCCCTGCGTGATCGTATCAGAAATGATGAGATCCGCAGGAGAACTAAGGTCACAGACGTAGTCCAAAGGATTGCATGCCTCAAGTGGCAATGGGCAGGGCACATAGCGAGGAGAACAGACGGCCGTTGGGGCGGAAAGGTCTTCGAGTGAAGGCCACGTACAGGAAGTCGCAGCCGTGGCAGACCTACTACAAGGTGGACCGACGATCTGGTGAAGATCGCGGGAATCCATTGGATGCGGGAGGCACAGGACCGATCTGTGTGGAGAACATTGGGGGAGGCCTATGTCCAGCAGTGGACGTCTATTGGCTGAAATGATGATGATGATGATGACAGCCGCACTATACCATACACGTATGTATGTACAGTCAGGTAAAGAGTAGTGTTTTAACGCCCCCCTGTCAATGTCCCTGAAGTACCTTCTAATCGTGGTCGCACTGTAGATTCGAATTGAAGTTAGTAACATTGGATGAAAAAAACATAGCGGATATCACCTGAAAACCATACAAAAAAACTATGTTTTGGTGATATATATCGTATGAAAACAAATGTCACGAGCACGAGAATTGGGCTCATGGTAAGGCCGTCAACATGACTTCCCCCGGCAGTGTCTCGCATATACGTTGAGGGTGTCCCATTTTTAAGATATGTTGAATAACAACAATAATTGTTGGTCAGAATGGTTGGTGAAGAGGTGGTAAAAAAAGCGAGGGGAGGCATTGTGGAGACCTATCTTAAAAATGGGACGCCTTCAAATTAGATGCGAGGCATTGTTCTATGAATTTTGGTAATTCGGATTACGCAACGAAGTTGACACAGTATAGCAAAGAAAACCAGAAATAAATTTTCTAATATTTTTTATTTCACGAATTCGATGTAGAATTTATAGATTATCCTATTATGTGCTTGATTCAGTGTCTCTCAAAATATCTATCAATTTTTTTACATAAACACATAGTTGCATAAGTTATTAATAATTATTTAATAATATATTACTAATTTTAAATTACTGAGTACGATATTGAATAAATACTTATTTGTTATTTCATCTAATAAGGGAAAATTGAAAGAATATTTGAGAAACGCTGACATATCGAAATCTTATTATTTATTAAATTCGAAATTTTACACACCGATAACATTAATTTTAATATTGCACATTAAATTACAAATAACCAGTGGCAATTTCTTAAATATAACAATTATTCTTATTATTATATTTACATTCACAGCGTTGAATATATTAATATCTTATATACATTTACGGGACTCCATAATCAGTTAAGTAAGAAAATAATTAAAAATAATTTATAAAGGTATATAAGTACAGTGAGACATAGATACTCTGGCTAGTGGAAAAACCGTAGCTATCCCTTCTTAGGAATTAAACTGAAATTTTGCAGTTTCAGTATCTGTATAGTAGGTACTTAGGTACTTACAACGCCCCCCTACATTATATCATTTGCGAGCCAAAATTCGAGAAAGATTCTCGCATTGTTTTATTTGAGCATTTAAGAAAACAAAAAAAAACGTAAGGTTTACTAATTTTATTCCACCTTATATTCATTATGTATTGACAGTAAGGGTAAATATAGAAAAAAAGTTTATAGTTAAATTAACATAATTTATACTATTCGCTTGATAAAGCAAATGTTAGTTTCACATAATGATTTGCGAGGTTTTTAATATTAATGGTCAGCCTATAATGATGAAACAAATAAAATAAAATAAACCACCCGTATTTTTTATATATTTACCTTAAATATTTACAAATGCATTAGGAATGCTCACAATTATAGTTAAATTTCTTATAGTAGTTATAAACTATACAATAGCTTAAACATCGAATTTACACATACTTATCAAACAAAAAACAAACGAAAATGGCACCAATAATATAATAAAAATATATTCAATAATATTAATAAACCGTAATGTACGGTAAGCCACACATCAATGTATACTATCTGTCAATTTTCTGCAATTGGTTCTAACCTTTATATCAAAAACGTTTGGTTCAATATCAATTGAGGAAATTTGACAGACTGTGGTAACCCGATGTGGTGGCTGTCTGTACATTCGGGAAAGTAATATGTTTAGCATTTCGTCCTCATTATCTTGTTGTTGTATTACAATTCGCCAAGTCGGTAACCGACCGTCAAATATGTATTTACATATTTGACCAAATGACGAATGTCAGAATTACCCGCTAAACATTCAATCTCCTCGACTGTACAAAATGCGACAAGGGTTTTTAGGCGGATGTTAAAAATGATACTGTAGTCTTAAGGTGATGCATCGACGTAACTAGCGCCGCCAATAGAGTTGTATTAATCGTGTGCGATTATGAGACATTTTAAAATAAAGTACACCGGTGAAAGTGGCCACTTTAGACAATAATAAGAATTTTGAATACCTACTTGTACGAAGATAATATTACATAAGTACATCTCAAAACATTCTGAATAGTTTTCTTTATGGATTCACCGTTTGTATTTTTTTTTTAAATGTCTCATAATTGCTACAATTAATGCGAATCTATTGGCGACGCTGGTTTCATCGATGCGCCACTTTAAGAAGTGTCACTGGTTTTGTTTAATGTATATGTCTTTATATTCTCCAGTAGGTACTTGTGTGACATTTACCCGTCACAATAATCTTGCCGCTTTATATTTACAAAGTAGGTAAATCTTTGGTTTTAAATTTCCTTCAATTCACATTACCTAGTTACGGTCGGGGAATCTGATGCATAATCATTTTCAAACGAAAATCGCTTGACAATGACACAAAAAGGCGTCATTTGAAACAAAAACTATGCAATCTGCAAGCGATTTTCGCTCTTCAGGTGGTTGCGGCAGATTCCCCGATCGTACCTACAGGAAAAGTTTGAGGACCTCTGAAACTGAACGGTGTCCGCTCGCATAGGTTCCATTCGCTTTGTCAAATATCTCATGTATCCTTTCATAACCCGAGATACTTAGATAAAATCAATATCCGAATAACCGAATTCTTTTCATAACAACATCTCTTGAGAAAATAACATTTAAAAAATCAAACATTATTCTTTACAGAAAATACCAAGCCGATTTACCTTCTCACTTTCCTTGGAAACCTGATCGAGTTACAAGCCAGAGGTTCCTTGCTGAGACGTCATTTCTTCCCCCCTATTATAGGGGGTATCAGCCCCTGAGCACTGGACAGCGTCGCCAACGCAATCCGATCCGTATTAGTCGACGTTAGAGTCCTTTCCTGGTTGGTGAGTAGTCTCTCAGCCGAGTTGAGGGAGCTGAGGGAGAGACGGTTATCGGTGGTGGTGGGGGGAGGGTTGTTGGCGGGCGCGAGGGGGGTGGCGGCGCGCGCGAGCGGCTTGGGGGCGGCGGGGGGGGACTGTGCGGACGAGGGTAGTTGGTTTCTGGTCCCGACCGCTGCACACCTGTGGAAGAGATGAAGAAATAATATATGTGTTGACCGTGGGAGAACCACACTTGGGCCGGCTCGAGCGGAGTGATACCACGGCCTCACAGAAAACCGGCGTGAAGCAGCCCTGTGATGTGTTTCGACGTGAGTGAGGATACCAGAGGCCCAATGCTGTGGATAGGGGTGTTTAAAGCTTGGCAGCTCACCTGTGACTCCACTGGTGTCTCAGGTGTCCATGGGCGGCGGCAATCGAACCATCAAGTGATCCGCCTGCTCGTCTGCCACATATGTCATAAAAAAAGTTGGGTCTGGTTACCCTGTCAAAAGGGTTGTGAAAGTCGACGGCAGTCCTGAATCATGGTCTAAGCATACCCCGGCCTGCGTCAACTGGGAATTCGGTAAACGCTATATGAGGGGGGAGTTCTAAACTACCAAACTAAGAAGATCAGCCGTGTGGTCCCGGCAGAGTAGAATAGGCCACCCTCACTCTTACCGAGGTGTCGTAAAAGGCGACTAAGGTAAAGCTGCTGGCATGATCATCAGCACCCAGAGAAGGAAAACTCTGAATTTATATCAAAACCCTCGCCAACCCGTCTGCCAAGCGTGGTGAGTATGGCAATTACCCCTCATGTGATTGAGGGAGGCCCGTGCCCCAGCAGTGGGGGCTTAAATGGGCTGAAGATGACGATGATCCAAACTACATAGGTCAGGAGTAGATAATTAAGTACCTGGTGGTGGTTCTCCCAGTCCTTGTGCTGGCAGAAGGCGCCGCAGTAGCGAGCGGCCCCGCAGCCCGAGCAGGTCTCCTGGGCTTTCCGGCCGCAGTTCCAGCAGCACTGCGAGGAACAAAGATTATTAATCTATCATCATTATCGGGCTATATTCGTCCATAATTGGACAAAGGCCACTCGTACTGGCACACCACCCAATTCGGTTCTTTACCAATCGATAATACGAACCATGTGGCTTAGCTAGCAGATCCCCGGGGATCTGCTAGCTAAGCCACATGGTGAAACATGATGAAACAAATAAAATAAAATAAACCACCCGTATTTTTATATATTTACCTTAAATATTTACATATTATTCCGACAAATGAATTGTGCGATTGCCCCGGGGCAATCGCACAATTCATTTGTCGGAATGAGTATTAAAATATTTAACAAGTTACCACAAAAACTTGTGTAACTTGTTAAATATTTTGCCTAAATTCAAAACACACATTAAAAATTATTTAATGGCAGAAGCATATATACAGTTGATGATTATTTAAACGACAAGAATTTATGGAAATGATAAACTGTTCGCCTACACCTTAGACATTGAAATGGATATATTTATTGTTGGACATGAAGTCGACTTATGTATGCGAGTAATATTAGTAATAATAACATTGTACATATTAAAATTTATGGCGATTAAAAAGAGTAGGTAACTGGCGAGTTTCTTGCCGGATCTTCTCGTCAGAATCAACTTTTCGATTCCAGTGGTAGAATCACATTAAATATGTTTATTCATTTCTTAGTATATTTTATATATCGACATATATGTATAATTACATGTACCTATATTATACTTACAAATAAATAGTTATAATTTCTAATGTATGACGATTTGAAAGTGCTGTATGTATAAAAGCCTATGCAAATAAAGATATTTTGAATTGAATTGAACTCATCTACGAAGCCCCCCGGCACATCACCACCGCAAAGTCTCGACAGAAGGGCTAGATCCTAGCAGCCTTAGCTTGATGGCGTGCCAGATGACCTGCGTACAATATTCGTACCACTTTGGACGCTACAAACCGTGCAAAGTAGAGGAGACATAGCTAGAAGTCGGATCCCGGGCTCCAAAACGGTAGCTTGGGAGGCAACCGGAAATAAAATAAAATAAAAATTTATTGGAAAATCATTAGAACAAATAGATACTTATAATCTTCTTATAGATACTAAGGGATCAATTTGAAGTTTATTGCCTGTTATTGAGCTATTAGGAGCCATATTAGGAGCGATATTAGGGGCCATCAGGACACGCTAAATCGCTGATGATAATGACTTCTTCTTTTGTACAAGGAGATTCCACAATCGGGCATCTGGTGTGCCCATTTTTCAATTCAATTCAATTCAAATTTCTTTATTGCAGACAACATACATAGGTCCATAGCTTAAAAAACTTAATAATAGGGTTAGTAAATAGGCACTTAGAGTGTTTTTATTTTATTTATTTATTAAGGTTACTCATTGTACCATGTACCTTAGGGGCACTTGTTGAAAACTCGACCCGGCGGATTTTGCGTTTGTTTGGAAGGTTGACTCCGACCAGCCAAGTTCCTCCAGGAATCTTTACAGCGGCTTAACATAGAGACCTCCTGGAGTCTAGTCGGGTTTCCCAGGTAGGACTTAACTTACATTTTGCTGTGCAGCAGCGCTGGGACTGAGGTCCCGGCCGGGTGGGGGGCTGTGCCGGTGGCGCTCAGTCTTGCTGCGCTCCGCGGCCACCAGCTCGAGCGCCTTCGCCTCCGCAGCTCCCACGGCGCGCTGGAGCTCCACCAGCGCCTGACGTTTGACCTGAAGAAAGCAGCTTTATTAATCGGACATTCGATATTATCCTCCTTCCAGTTCGGCTATGGCAACAGATCTCAACGATCAGCCACACACAGGATTATAGTGCATAAGTATGTGCAAACACAAGAACACTCCTATTCCCTTACTCACATATTCCGATGAGACACTAAATAAATGGGACGACGCCCTGTTGGTCTAGTGGTTTAAGTACCATAGCTCGGGTTTGTGATCACCAATCCGCATTTTGCAAGCGTGGTGATTAAGCCTAATCCCATCATAGTAGCGATGACTTGATTTCTATGATGGAGGCCTTTGCCTTGCAGTGGGACAGTTTATAGGCTGATACTTTACTTTCTTTACTTTACTAAATAAATATATATTTCACAACATCACATACATTGATCTGACTCCAAGATAGGTACCTCAAGCACCTGTGTTACGGATATCAGAATCAACTGTGGGATTACAAATATTATGTGTATATATTTGTAATCCCACAGTTGATTCTGATACTTTTCTTTTACACTACACACTTACTTTTTTTACACTAGTGTGGAAGACAGGAGATTAATCAAGTGCAGGACCAACGGCGTAATTATACCAAATCCAAACTCAGGACTGACACTGAGAATTTCGTACTGAGAAACTGAGGTACTTTTTAGCTCGACCTGGGGATCAATCCCGAAAGCTCAAGAGCAGACCCACTAGTCAATGCGCCACTGAGGCATTTTGTAGTGGAACATCAGCTGAGTGAAAGCAGTAACACAATTGCAGCCAGAACCACATGAATAAATTATTTATTTATTCATGTGGCCAGAACGAAGCGACGTCCTGTGGGTAATCCACCTGCTCGTCATTTACTATGCTGGCTCAATGACACTGTTCTGTAGGTAAGTCCCTGGTATAACTACACTGGAGGCCCCTTCACGCTGAAGTGTTGCTCTCCCAGTTAATAGTCATGAATCATGAGACGATCATTGGTTTCTCACCTGATTGACGGCATCCTCTGCTCGTCTCCGCACCTCCGCCACTCGCTCCTCAGTTTGGCGGACTGCCGTGGCCATGATCTCGCTGGCTGCCCTCTTTATGTCGTTGCTCTCCGTTGGTTCCACGCCTGTAGGCATTTGTGAGTTTTAAGATCCAATAAGTAATCGTTTCTGAAACGTGTAAACCATGGTTCAGTTTGCTTGGTCCCCATTAAAGGGTTGCGAAGTTCAGACGGCAGTCGCTTCATTGTAATATAAATTGGTCCAAGCGTACCCTGGCTCCAGAGCGACAGCTTTGGACCCAACTGAGATTAGTCGCTAGAGGATGAGATTGAAGGTGTGTGAAGGGCATACCTCTTTGCTGCAGTATCGCCAACGCCCGCTTGGTCTTCTCCACCATGCTGAGGATGCAGTTGAGCATGGTGTTGATGTTCTTCCACTCGTCATCCCCTTTCAGAGAAGAGGGGGCGCCCCCCACTCGGGGCTCGGAGAACGGCGCATTCATTGAGGACACGTCCCGCACGGAGATGCCTCCTGGAAATTCAATAGTGAGTTTTTTTATGTGATAGGTGGCAGACGAGCAGACGGATCACCTGATAGTAAGCGATTGCCACCGCCCAAGGACACTCGCGACACCAGTGGAGTCACAAGTGCACTGCCAACATTTAAATCCCCCTTTCCCCGATTGGGCCTCCGGTACCCTCACTCATGCAGTGAAACACAGCACAGTGCTTCTTCACGCCGGTTTTCTGTGAGGCCTTGGTTCACTCCGGTCGAGCCGGCCCATTCATGCCGAAGCGTGGCCCTCCCACGGACAAACGAGTTGCGTGAACGTTGCAATATATCAAAAGATGTTTGCAGTATCATTGATCCTCATTACTTGGACATAAGAGTGTACACATGGACAATATGAAAAAAACATACCATTTTTATACGCTTTTCGAACAAAGAAAGAGAAAAAAGATGACCCATATTTTTTAGTTATCATTAAATGTGTGTTTTTAGAAATAAATTTATTTTTTAAATTATTAATTAATATGCCGGAAGTGACGTAGGTAGTTCTGAGGCTCACCGTATTGTGATGTCGGTGCTACATGTCCAATAAAAAAGTTTTGGTGACTTTAAGCACAGTAAATATATCTGAAGCCCAATTCTCGGGATCGTCACAATTATTTTCATACGACATATATCACTAAAACATAGTTTTTTTGTATGATTTTCGCGAGGTGATATCCGCCATGTTTTTAAAATATCACGAGCACGAGGCTTGTGCTCCTGTGCTTTAATATACTGTCACTGTCATTATTTTGTCGAGAGTTTACTCTTTTTTTAAAACTTAAGTAAGCAAAAGCGTTATTAATTTGTCATGCCGAGAGATGACGTCACAGGAGGATTTTAAGTTTTTTTTGGCCATAAATATCTGTTGAAATAATCTGAAATTATTTTTCTTATATTTCTATGACTCTTATCTAGAAATAGTATTTTTCATTTCGGAAAATGATTTTTGTCGTATTGTCCAATGTGTGCCTGATGCGCACACCAAAGTATAAATTCATGAACAAACAAGAGAGTAGGAAGACGAGGAGCCTAGGGGCAACTAATTGATATCAAGTTTTCCTCATATTCCTTGCTCTTACGAGCACATCAAGAAAAGCTCTTTCTTTGAGATGATGTCCTCACAGAAGGAAGATAATTAGTTCGTTATAAATAGCAAATCAAAAAAGTATTTAGGTAAATTTTTGTACTATGCTGTAAAGAGGTAATTAGAGCTGTAATTATTATACTTCGCAGGCTCGGCCACCTCGACGGAATGGGAGAGGATCGAGCAGTAAAAGAGCGTACCTGGGACGACCAAATGGTTGAAGGCCAGTAAGCCGTCCAAGGTACCGATGGAGAGACGAGGTCGAAAAGAATTTGCGTACACTTCTGGTGGATGACTGGCAGGAGGTGGCGCAGGACCGACCTATATGGAGACTTATTATCGGAGGCCAAGGCTCACTTTGGGTCGCTGCACCAAGCTAGTTAGTTAGTTAGTTATGCTGTAAAGAGTGGGCGGTGGCAATCGGTTAAATATTATCTGTCTGCTCGTTTTTGCCCTCTTTAAAAATATTCATTAATTAATTTAGGCATTGCGCTGCTGAGCCTTCAATACAAGCAGCTTCCATGTAATTAAAACCAGCAACCTTCATTAGCTATATTAGAACGTCAGTCGATCTTTCCAGTAGGAGTTTATCTAGATGATATATTAGCCAGACTTCAGAAGAACTGCTTTACTCACCATCCCTTCTCTCGAAGGGCTCCCCCTGCGGGTGGTACGCGTGGTACGGGTGGTAGTCGAAGAGGCTGGCGTTGCTGGGCAGCGGGTAGAGGAACGGCGAGGAGTTCAGAAACAGGCTGGAAGGGGCGCGCTTCGCTGCAGGGGGGTAATCCTCGTGGGTACCGTTGGTCTGGCCATCGTAGAAGCTGGAAAGAAAAGAAAGTTAAATAAGAAACTCCGAAAATTACCAACCATTCTGAGCAACATTTGCTCGTAAATTTTTTTATGATACCCCATACAAAACAAACCTCATGTGATCGGCTTTATACGAAAAGTTGAAATTTCGATAAGTCATAAAACAAATTTGTTTTGTGTTGTTCAGAATGGTTGGTAGAAGACGTGGGTAAAGGGATGAAAAAGTTTAAGTACCGGTACATCCTGTATACTGACATGGCTTTCAAAAGACAGGCCTACCAAATTTTTATGTATTTATTTGTTAAGTAACAAACGAGTAGGTACATGAGCACCGCATCACTAGTGGAGTTATAAGTGGGCTGCCAGCCTTTTGAAAGCCTTTTGTATGCCTTTTCTTACTAGTCCGGAAATGTTACAAGCGTAAATTTAACAAGATCAATGAATATTTACCTACCTACACATCCGCTTTCCAAAAAGGAAGTTTCTATTGTTAATAACTTTAACCCTAAAACAACAAAGCTGGTGCATAAGTCACGCCTGTGGCTGGGGGGGGAGGCGTGGCTGCGTGCCTCCGATTACCAATTTATCGCCGATTGCAGTACGCGTCTTGCATTGATTTTGCGCGTGGTGCAAGTCACAAGATTTCTTTGTTCTATGGGCTAACGCTTGACCACAATCGCACCTGATGGAAAGCGACGATGAGGTCTACGATGATACGCGTTTGCCTAAAATATGGCCGTTCACTCTTGCCGTTCAAAGATGTCCAGACCTCGGCAGTTCCATTCCTTAACTATCCGCATTATGGATGTGGAAGCGAATCGCTTCGAAATGTTGTTACAATGTTAGATTGTTGTAACTGTCTCGACTCGACTTATTAGCACATTTGTTAGAGTGGGTTTAAAACGTAAGGGGCTATGTGAAAAAATATTAAACAGGTCTGAAATCGAAAAATTTAAAAGCTCAGGATCTAGGATATTTTTAATAAAATATCGTTGACCTTCATTTGATCCTTGTAGCGGTGGCTGAATACAAGTTATTGTCCTTGCTATAGTAATAAAAAAGTAAAAATAGCGATAGCACGTCTATTAACAGTGACATTGACATTTGACGTTTAATGTTGACCGTAAACTCTGTAATTTCAGTCGTATCCATACTCATAGTTTGTCGTTTGTAGTCTGCGCTCATTATATAAACATTCGTACTCTTCTATAAACGATGAATAAACATATCGTTTAGTAACAGTAAACAAGTGTATTATTGACTCCCATATAGAGATTTCAAATTCCACAGATTAAAAAGTATTTTGTCCACAAGATCATGACGTAGCTCTGTATGAGTAGCGCTTAGAATTATTCTAAGGAGAAGCGTTTAATTTTACAAAAACTTAACATAAATTCGCTCGCCGCTTCTGCCTCACCCCAAACCCCTCGTATATTTATTATCGTCGCTAGTTATTTGTTCAAAGTTTTCGCCGTTATTTGTTCAGCTCTTTCATCTTAAGGTCTTTGTGATTTGGTTTCAAGAACTTTGTTCACAAATTAATGCCTGGTCAAAAGTTCCGGTCTCAAAGGCAGATCCTATTCATTGCTTCTATGACTTTGCATAATTCTAGGAACTTAACGGTACTTTTGTGGGGGGGAGCCGCCATTTTGTTTTGATGGAATAGGGAATTCTAATGGAATGGCAACCGACCGACGCGGCAGGCTCAAAGATGGTGTGACGATTTCAATACAAATGTCCAAGAAGTGCAAGTAAGGGCATATGGAGGAATGAGAGACTTGGTGGAAGATCTTTTCCCACCAGTGAGACTCTGCAGACTAATATAAAAAAAGGAATTCTAATAAACTATCAACGAAAAGGCTAACGTAAGCCGTAAAGGTAAAAGCGGAACACTTGCGCGATGTAACAGACGCCCAGCGCCATCTATTGGTCCAGATTGATACTGATGTCCCGAAACGAAAAGAAGGTGGGCTACAGTAGGTATATTATACTAGTAGGTATGGTTTGAAAGTGCTATAGGTAGTATATTATGTGAGTGTGTGTGTCATCCGATCTCTTTTAACTTAAGTATATCTAAGATTGGTAGTGAACTACTCACTGACGCAAAATGGCCACAAACTTTGGCAATGGCAAGAGCATTTTGGACTCAAATAACACGAAATTAATCAGAACTTGGCGCAAAGTGGCGTACGCAACACGTGTGCTGCGACAGTCGGGTAAATAACAGCAAGGTAACTTCGCGATGAACCTAAAGCTAAATAACCTACAGACAGACACACATCAAGTTACTACAATTTGTCTAATTTCCTCATTTACAACTACAAGTGTTTGGAATTAAAGTGAGAATTAATGGCAGGAATGTACAGATTTGTGTACAGTAATGTGTGGCTGTTCATGCAATAATACATTAGTAATTACAATATAGTTTCCGAAAGGAAATTGCTTCCCGCTTAGTCTCGTCAAATCGAGTTTATTTTTAATTTTATATTATTAAACTATCTTTTTGAAGTAACAATGTCTTTTAGATTAACCACGACATGATTAAACCACATGAGTGTAATAAGTAGGTAATTTGAATTGAATTGAATGGACAGCAAGAGTGAACAGTCATCTTCTAAGAAAATATGTAACATTTTAGCCTTTATCGTCGCTCTGCGTCCAGTAAGACTGTTGTTATATAAGTCAACCGCCGTGTGGTCCCCGGCAGAGTAGAATAGACCACCCTCACTCTTACCGAGGTGTCGTAAAAGGCGACTAAGGTAAAGCTGCTGGTATGATCATCAGCACCCAGAGAAGGAAAACTGCATTTATATCAAAACCCTCGCCAACCCGTCTGCCAAGCGTGGTGAGTATGGCAATTACCCCTCATGTGATTGAGGGAGGCCAGTGCCCCAGCAGTGGGGACTAAAATGGGCTGACGATGATATAAGTCAACAAGAAATAAAATCGTAACTTCTTTACTGATTCATTTTCTACTCTGTAGCGACTGACTGTTTGCGCGAGCAATTGCTTGTGATTTAACTTCGCGCGCTAATTGCTATTGCGGGACCGCAGGCACTCGCGAGTCTTGACCTGAGTTTGTTACAGACACATGTTAGTTCCGAATGCCTTAATAATCGCATAAAGGGAATCTACAGTAAGTACCAATTATGATAGAAAAAATATATATACGAAGTCAGAGAGTTCTTTTAGAAAATGTGTTGGAAATTGCTAATACAGCATAAAAGTTTCACATCCATTCCAAGAAAGTTTAGGAGTAGAACAAAGATTTCACATGAAATTAATCAAAATTACAAGAAGAGGTACTAGATTCATGTAATTGACTAATACGTTCATACGCCTGGTTATCTATGCGAGCAATTACGTGTCGTTCGACTTGGGTAAGAATTGCTATTATTTAAGCGTAGGCGCTAAGTCTACCTTTGCCCTGAAACACCCGAAAAAACTTGTTTCTTCTTTAAAGATTTTTCAAATCACTCTACATCCAATCCTTAGTAAAATTTTTGGAATAACTATCAAAAGTAAGAAATAACCCAATTTTAAGACTCATCAAAATTTTAAACGCTAAAGCATTAAAATATTTAACAATCGATAAAATATCTGATGCTCAATGTTTTAGGAGGCGCTCGTCCAGTTATGACAGAGAAGCAACTCCCAACCTTTTTTTACCTCATTATTTTTGCAACACGAATATTTGTGTTTCTTTGTTTATTTGTGTGTGTCAGGTTTGATGGCAGACAATGTGTTTAAATTGATGATTGATTTGTTGGGGTACGAAAAACATGGAAATCCCCTATCTTCTATAAACTTACCTTGTACTATTTTAGCTTTTCATATAGGTGATGCCCATAATCATGACATAGGGCACGCAAGTTGGCGATAAAAGAGAACAGCAACTTAGCGACTGTCACAGAGAGAAACTGACCAGTGGCCCTGTCATTCCTTCTCATGTCAGCGTGTAATTCGCGGTTGCATCCTAAATTGTCCCTATGGAGCACGGGGTACGCTTAGACCACGATTCAGGATTTGGGGAGACTAGTAATTACAATGAAGCGACTGCCGTTTGACCTTCGCAACCCTTGATTTTTTTTACAAGGGAACCAGACCAACTAAATCATGGTTACACGTTTCAGAAACTATCCGAAACGTGCAGGTTTCTGCATGATGTTTTCTATCACCGCCGAGCAATGGTAGAATATTCACTAGTGACCAGAGCCATATATGTCATAATGACAGATCGTTATTACATTAGAAAATACTAATAGCTCGGAGGCGATTCTAGGACGCATTTTTCTCAACTCCATGGACAGCCTATCTATGTCAAACTGACAGACACAAGATATTATAATATCCGTCTGTTTTGGTTTATTGCCGGTCAGCGGGGCGTAGGTTATTAAAACGACGAGAATTTCTAATATTCCAAGTATATTCAGTGGATTTCATACATGACAAGAACACGTTGTAACAAAGACAGGAACTTGACACTTTTAGTGTCGTCTAACATTATAGTACAATGAGGTCTTATTAAAATTTCCTCCAACATCAACACTCCCTCTAAATTTTAACTCACCTCAAATACTCCCTCTTAATGGTAACATACAACAAACTCCCCCTTAATGTTAACATTTTCGACAAACAGTTTACAAGTTCACTATACACTTAATCTATCCACTAAAGCTTCCTTAGCATTTGAAAATTTAAAATTTATCTTTTTCTTTTTCTTCTGTTCTTGGGCAGCAACACCATCAGCGTATCTTTTTAAATCACATACGCATTTAGAAACGATTATCTTTTGGTTTTCTCTATTTACGTCTGTCCCGAATCTCGAATCGGTTGTCTTTTGGTTTTCTCTATTTATTCTCAATTTCTTTTGTTTTCTTAATTCTTTAAAATTTTTCTGTCCACTATTCATAGTCTCATCTTTTGTATTTGGTACTGTCAATTCTATCAAGTCTACTTCGTTATTTCTTCTAGATCTTGATCTTGAAATCACATTATGACATGAATGTGGTTCTTTACTTGTCGTGTTCTTAATAGTTATATTCATCATCACATCATCTTTTCGCTTAGTAATTTCTTCTTCTAAATCCCTTTTTAATTTTTTCTTCCTTATTTCATTATATTCAAATTTGTTATGCCAAATTCTTGGTTCACTTTGTACTGTGTTGCACATGTTGTGAACTGTTTTCATATTCAGTACAAAGAGATTATTTTCTTTTAGTTCTGCACTTATAGCCAATTCATTATTTTTATATATAAGAGCCCTTAAATCTTTCTTCATAATACTATAGCCTTTACGTATGACAGCGCCTTCTGAAAACAAGTTTCTTCGTAGTTCAGGAACATACAACACATTTTCTAGTCTACTAACTTCCCATTTGTTATTAATTAATCTTTCTATTATTATGCATCCTTTTCCTTTTACTTCTATTTGCTCTTCATTTCCCAGACTTACTGATGACTGACACTCAACAAATTCTGTAAAATATTCTTTTTTATAAGCCATATGAGCAGATGCTCCACTGTCCATTATCCACATTTCTTCTTCCGATATATTCATACTTTCATTCCACATGTGGCTGTCTGCACCTTCTAGTCGAGGTTTTCTAGTAAACCTTTTGGGTGCATGGCACTCTCTAGAAAAATGTCCTCTTTTGCCACAGTTGTAGCATTCAAAACGGTGCTTTGGACTTTGACTTCTATTTTGAGACATTTCTTCTTCATTTTGCCGAAAATTATTTTCTTTGGAAACCATCAGAGCTGTATCAATCTCCTCCTCGCAAGTGATAAGTACTTCCTCGTCCAGCAGTCGAGCTGTCAAATTCACAATAGTTTGTCGCTTCGGATCCATAGATAGCCATGCTTGCCTTAAAGTTCGGTACTTTGATGGTAACGTCCCAAGGATCTTTGTAATGACAGCTGTATCGCTTAATTTTTCGCCACATTCTTCCAGCTGCTTTGCTAAATTTTAGACATTAGAGATATGCTGCGCAATACTATCACTTGGGTTCATTTTATACTGATAAAATCTCTCATGTAGTAATAACTTCGACCACTCACTCTTTTGTTCATAAACAGATTCCAGTTTCACCATAATTTCCTGAGCCGTTTCACAGTTTTCAACTAAATTTATTTGTTTCCAATCCAAAGAAGAAGTCATCATAAACATTGCCAATCCGTCATTTTTCAACCATTGTTCTGCACCTGTATCAGGTTTCGGAGTACTAATATCTATACCTTTTGCCTTTAACGCGCATTTTAACTGAAATTTCCACTGACGAAAATTATTTCCGTCGAATTTTTCGCAACTCAAATTGTTCCTGACGTCCATTTTTCCGTTATTTGGAACGTCGGAAAATTCTTACTCTATTATATTCTTTGTCACAATTATGTTGTTCTTCGTCGATTCTTCTGGGCCCATAACCTATTGCCGGTCAGCGGGGCGTAGGTTATTAAAACGACGAGAATTTCTAATATTCCAAGTATATTCAGTGGATTTCATACATGACAAGAACACGTTGTAACAAAGACAGGAACTTGACACTTTTAGTGTCGTCTAACATTATAGTACAATGAGGTCTTATTAAAATTTCCTCCAACATCAACATGGTTTTATGTAAGGGGATTAAAAGGTTAGGAACCAGTGGCATAGTGGCGTGTTTTAGAGCTAGCGCCTGCTGTGCGAGCGAGAGCAATTATCGGATGAACGTGGCTATAAACGCTGATGGCCGGCAGGAGCCACCAGATGTCGCGCGATTGGAATATTATTTATTCTAGTCTAGGGATTATTATAATCGATAATTTTAAACACTAAACTAGTAAGATCAGTGTAGTCTCCGATGCAGCTATAGTCAGTCTGATTTTAACTAAATCGAAGATATACAATTTACAATGCGACTTAGCTGTTTTGAGCTTGGAATATGGAATGTTTCTCTAAGCACTCATAGGTTTTGAACGATAGTAAAAATTGGAACTAAATGCATCTTCTAAGGTAGTGTCACATGCCCTATGCAGGTGTCGTTTTTTGACAGTGAAACTCTGTCACTGTTATTTTTTACCACAACTATAGACGAGGTAATTGTACCTAGTAATTCCATAGTCAAATTGCCTTGTAACACTGTAGTATTAAAGTTGTCAAAACAAAAATTGATTTACTGCCAAACGCTATCGACCATTAACTGCCGAAATAATAATAATCCTCCAAATGATTTCGGCTAAGGCGACCAATCTCAACGATCATCCACTTACGCAGGATATATTATAGTGCTCAAATGTGTGCGTAAACACATTCTATTCCCTTCCCCCCATATTCCGATGGGTCACCAGTGTGACACGACCGGAGAGGGATCGGGCGCAGTACAAGACCGCCAACTTCCAGACTCCGGGCTGACACTTAGAATTTCTTTACAGAAAAACTCAGGTACAAATTTTGGCCCGACCCGGGGATCGAGTCCGGGACCCTAGGCGCAGCCGTCGCTTAAAGTGCAACGCACAGCCCCCTCCGCCAACGAGGCAGTCGACAACGAGGAACTGCCAACAATGCAAATAGATGATGACAGTAAAACGCCCTTCTCATTTTTATCTATCAGCCAAATCACATTATCAACAACAGCTCATCTCCCAAAACTCGAGTTACAGCCCGTCAGCAGTCTCAGACAGTCCCATCAAACCTCAACAATCAAAGAGTTTGAAAAATCATTAGCCAGAGTGGCAGGACAATCCCGAACTATCAATAATCGCGGGCAGGTAACTGTTGTGGACAGGTAATTTGTGCCCAGCCCCCTGCCACCCCCGCGCTGTCAAACACACAAGGGTTGGGGACGTGAAAAGCGACGGAGCAGTCGCTGTGATTTTTTGGAGTGACGATATTTTTATCTAAATAAGTAACTGGCTTTTGTAATTATTTATTAACTTTTTTGGATTTATTTACTAAATGGGTTGTTTAAACTAAGCGTAGATAGTCAGTCAGCAACAACAACCATTTTCCAGCAACAGATTCCTTGTAAAAATAGGTAAATAGGAAGATCCCTTAATAAACAGTGCAAGTCTACTGAAAAATATTAGAGTTCAACAGTTTTATTGATGCATTCATTAATTTAACTATCACTAAACCATACTACGATAAAATGTCCCGAGCAAATTATTATTACGAGAATAAATGCCGTCGTCAAAAATATTGTTCTTACTTAATTATCAAGTATAAAATGAGACAAATCACGTGCATTATTAATATTGAATGCAAAAAAATGGGGAGCCAAATGCTTTTCAAGACACTATCAATTTTATTAGTCAGATATAATGTTAACTGATGACCATACTCCACCTAGGGTTGCCAATCGTACTTTATAATAAAGTACTGTACGTTATTTCAGGTGATTGTCTATACTTTATGAGAAAAATAATTGCTATAGAATTTTGAAAAATTTAGTATTTATTGGTGAATTGGTGACACTAATTTGATACAAACAGCAAAAAGTAATATAAAATATGTTTTAAACATAATGATAAAGAAAAGTTTATTTTTCTTTACTTTACTTTATTTTTATACTATGTACTTTTTTCCTTACCTATAATAACGAATGTACTTTATTTGCAAAAAAAAAAATGGCAACCCTAGTGAAAAGCGACGATAAGATTATCAATGTTACGCGTTTCGCTAGAGAAGATGTCTATTCCCTCTTTCATTCAGCGATTCACTGCCTCAAAAAGCGGAAAGCACGTTAAGCCGTTGGTCCTTCGCCCGATCCTTCTCCGGTCGTGTCACTCAGGTGTCCCATCGGAATATGAAGGTAAGGTAATAGAGAGTGCACTTGTGTTTACGCACACACATGAGCACTATAATATCCTGCGTATGTGGCTTTGTTGAGATTGGCCGCCGTAGCCGTAATCGGTTGGAAGATATTATAGATGTTCTTTCCTTAAAGATGTCCAATGTTTTCGTTCACTGGTCTGAATCTCTAATGTTCGCTCCGAATGTATCATTCGACTCAAATGTATCTCGAGTTCGAGTGAACCGAATGATCCGATGAGCCAAATGAGCTGACTGATCCGAGTGAGCCGAATGATCGGAATGAATCACGGATCTGTCTGAGAGTCGATGTTCCAAATGAAGCGTTTCACTGTTCCGCATCTCTAAACCGACCCAGATGCAAATGATCCAATCTTTTGAAAGACACGTTTTTGCCAGGTCTATACTAGTCTCGCCATCACGTGATATCGCACGGGCGGCACGTCCCTACGACCTGTCACCCGCAGGCGCGTCAGTTTTTGCGACCGCGACTCGTCGAGTGTTGTGGTGAGGCTGTGAGACTTGACGCGGCTATATTGACGACCTTTCATGAGACTAGCATACCAGGTGAATTGTAAGGTACCTATTAATCAGCCACCGACTAGTGGCAGCCTAGAGGCGTGAAGCAGCACTGTGCTGTGTTTCGCTGCGTATGTAAGGGTCATCATCGTCATCGTCAGCCCATTTAAGTCCCCACTGCTGGGGCACGGACTCCCTCAATCACATGAGGGGTAGTTGCCATACTCACCACGCTTGGCAGACGGGTTGGCGAGGGTTTTGATATAAATGCAGAGTTTTCCTTCTCTGGGTGCTGATGATCATGCCAGCAGCTTTACCTTAGTCGCCTTTTACGACATCTCGGTAAGAGTGAGGGTGGCCTATTCTGCTCTGCCGGTGACCACACGAGTAAGGGTACCGGAGGTAAAAAGGGGAAAGGGGGTTTAAAAGTTGGCAGCGCACTAGTGACTCTATTGGTGTCGCAGGTGCCCTTGGGCGGCGGCAATCGCTTACCGTTTGGTGATCCGTCTGCTCGTCTGCCACCTACCACAAAAAAAAATACATTTTTTTTCTTACCCTACCATTTTTTTTTATGTTAATGTGAGCAGACAGATCACCCGATGATAAGCGATTACCAACCCCTATTGATAATAGCAACACCAGTGGAGTCAAGTGGGCCTCCGGTACCCTCACTTCCACTTATTCGACGAAACACAACGCAAGCGTTGCTTCACCCCGGGTGTCTGTAAGGCCGTGGTATCACTCCATCGGCCCATTCAAGCCGAATGTGACTCACGGTGATATGACAAAGGCGCATCATATAAGCGATGGTAGCTCAGTGGATATTCCTACGTGTGATAGTGGTTCGGATCCGAACCTCTGGGTTTTTTAAATCTATGTGCACATTTGTACCATTAGCTCGACGGTGCATGATTCAAATGGTCTAATTCCACTGTTAAAGGGTTGCGAAGGTCAGACGGCAGTCGCTTCATTGTAATTACCCGACTCCCCAAATAATGAATCATGGTTTAAGCGTTGGTACCCCGGGCTCCATAGCGACAGCTTTGGACGCAACCAAGAATTACACGTTCACGAATTACAGTCTCGTCATCTTGTGATATTGCTGAAGTTCCCCGCTTAAGGTGACGGGTAGGGCACACTAGCGACGCCAATCGATTTTAATTTACAGCTACTACTAAACCGGGTCTATTTTAAACATTTACGGGGTTTTGACCTCTCAACACTTATACTATTTATTAAATAACCATGCAAAAGTGTTGGGTCCGTTTTTGTACGGGAAAAATTGCGATACGGGAAAGATTGCAATTTTTCGCGTACGCGTTGGACCCAACATTTTTTCATAGTCATTTAATAAATAGTATAAGTGTTTGCCGAGAGGTTGTAACCCCGAAATGGTTTACAATAGATCAGGTTTAGTAGCTAAAAATTAAAATCCATTGGCGTCGCTAGTGTGCCCTACCCGTAGATGCGTCGAACGGGACGAGACTTGACGCTGATTAGCTGACGACCTTATGGATCCTCTTCTTCATCTTAGCTTGTAATTCTCGGTTGCATCCAAAGCTGACGCTTCGGACCTCGATCCAGGATTCGAGAAGTCTGGAGACCTATTTATGATTTACTCGTATGACATAGCGTCGTGACGAGCGCACGATTTTGTACTGATTTTCCTTCGGCATACGAAATTCCGTATTTTGAATCATTCGTCTGCAACGAGTGATTCCTATTAATAATTACCTTACTCTATGGACCCCACCCACTCGTTGGCCGAGTGACTTAAAGCGAGTGGTAGAAGTATTGTCAAAATAGTTGTCAATAGCAACAACTATAGACAAAATATTATCAAAACTTTGATTCAACTGATTTTGACAGTTGACACAATGTGATATTTTTAGTTTTTTGTGCCAAAAAAGCAAAGAATTTTATATTCAGCTAATAGTCTTTTGTTTTTGCGTTCCGTTTGCAATGCGGAAATTACCGGTTTTTATAAAATTCTGCATGGAAGGGTTGTCAATTTACAGTAGGTATTATATTGGCAACATCGAAATCGAATAATTCAAAAATAAGGAAAATCGGCTTCCTTCGACTTAGAAGGCGAATGTGAGTTACATCGCATGCGACGACGCTAACTTACGAGTAAATCAAAAATAGGTCTTCTGGTAATTACAAAGCGAATGCCGCCTGATCTTTGCAACCCTCAGACAGGGAAATCAGACCAACTGGATATCTCAAATATTATAAGTATCCACAGTTTTGAGAAACTATCCGGGACGTGCAGGTTTCCTCACGATGTTTTCCCTCACCGCTACGCTAATGATAGAAATATTTCTAATAATCTATGTTCAGATTTGAGAAAACCCGTTGTATGTCGTCATGTCGGTCCGTCTGTCCGTCCGTCCGTATGTCACAGCCACTTTTCTCCGAAACTATAAGAACTATACTATCGAAAGTTGGTAAATAGATGTATTTTGTTAACCGCATAAATTAAAAAATGGGGGGGGTTTCCATACTTAAAACTAAAACTCAATTATTTTTTTCATCAAACCTATGCGTGGGGTAGGGGTGGGGTATATAGATATCCATAAGGATAGGTCTTTAAAAATGATGTTGAGGTTTTTAACATCATTTTTTTCTAAACACAATACTTTGCACAAGAGACGCTCACAAAGTGGTAAATTGTCAATTCTTATATTTAATCACTTTGTTTGGGCGAAAAAAGGGCGAAAATTATTTTTATTACTGATTTTTAAAAGTATTACACAAAAAAGGATCTAAAAGACCAGTTATCCAAAACCTTTCTTGTGAAAAAAGTTGTGGACAACCCTACTAAATCTAAAAGTAATACTGCTCGGTAGTGCGGCAGCACTTTTGACTGATATTTCACATGGTCGGGTTTCCAGCATAGACGCCAACTGTGAACTTTACTTGAAGTGACAGATCACGATTCGAATAAAAGGTTGAAAATCCCTGAACTCCGCCATTTTTGTTGTTTACCTTTAGTTACCTGAAGGTAAACAACAAAACCGTAACCTTACCTAAACAAACAGAGTATAGACCTATCAATATTAGGTACTCGATAGCTGAACCAAAGCCAAAAACTAGGCGGTAAATCTGTAAAACTGCTCCCACACACGCGTGTTGGCGGCTGGCGGCATTCTCGGCATTTGGCGCGCGGGCCCGGCTAAACAGTGCTTGTCCAGCGCTCATAATCTCGAATTATGGACGCATAAATTTCGTATCGTATGTTATCGGCTGTTTTAAACTCATGTTCAGATAAATGGACAAATTTTCACGCGCCAAATGATTTGAAGGGTAGGTAAATAAGTTTCATGTACTATGATTATCCATATAACTAATATACGTACGTTTGCTTCCTTTAGCTACGATACGTAGCCGGCATCTTTCATACCTATTGATTATTGCACAAAAATAAAATATAGGTAGTAAGAGTTAAGTAGAGTAAGTAGGTAGTAGTAAAGTATGAGTTAAGAAGAGTTGACCGTGAGAGCGACGCTTCGGCATGAATGGGCCGGCTCGACCGAAATGATACCACGGTCTTACAGAAAACCTGCGTGAAGCAGCACTGTGCTGTGTTTCGTTGCGTGGGTGAGGGTACCGGAGACCCAATCCAAAAGAAAGGGGGGTTTAAAGGTTGGCAGCGCACTTATGAGTCCATTGGTGTCGCAGGTGTCCATGGGCGGTGGCAATCGCTTACCATCAGGTGATCCCTCTGCTCGTCTGCGATTATCACATAAAAAAAAAGTACATCAACAAAGACAGTATAACACAGAACTTACAGATGTAGGTTAAATTCTTAAAAAATAAAATGTTTGAATAGCGCGTCTGGACGTTCCACAATAAGCTGAAACTGCAGTGATAAAGTTAACAGGTCCAGCATTAACCAGACAGCCCTCGACGTTAACAAGCCGTATTTTATACTGTACAAGCCTGAACTAAAGCCAAAAACTAGGCGGTAAATCTATAAAACTGGCCTCACGCGTGTTGGCGGCTGGCGGCATTCCGGCGGGATCCCCGCGCATTTGGCGCGTGGACAGCGGACGCGGCTAAACAGCGCGCTTTGTTCAGCGCTCATAATCGGGAATTATGGACACATAAATTAAGGAGGCTCAAAGTTACCCAGAGAGCTATGGAGAGGGCTATGCTCGGAGTCTCTTTGCATGATCGTATCAGAAATGATGAGATCCGCAGGAGAACTATGGTCACAGACATAGCTTAAAGGATTGCATGCCTCAAGTGGCAATGGGCAGGACACATAGCGTGGAAAACAGACGGCCGTTGGGGCGGAAAGGTCCTCGAGTGGAGGCCGCGTACAGGAAGTTGCAGCTGTGGCAAGCCCCCACAAGGTGGACCGACGATCTGGTGAAGGTTGCGGGAATCCATTGGATGCGGGCGGCGACAGGACCGATCTGTGTGGAGAACGTTGGTGGAGGCCTATGTCCAGCAGTGGACGTCTATTGGCTGAAATGATGATGATGCTGAGTATACTTCCTAGCGCGCAGGTCAATAAACTCTTTGCTATCAATGTCAGCTAGAGACCTTCCTCATCTGCTATTAATTTTTTGCTGCGGCGAGGGTAGATCATGTCTCTCTCATCCTGTTTTTAGCACAAACTTGGATTTGAGAGTGTACTCACGGTTCCCCTGCCCGTCTTTTAAGAGCCTCGCTGGTGGAAGCCTGGGGCGTCGCGAAGATGTCGCTGCTGTCACCCCCAGACTCTAAGATGAGGTGCTCGTGACATCTGATGTATTGGAGAGGCGTCTGTGGACAAATACGAGGATTATAATGTCTTCTACATTCTGGGTCGTTCTTTTTCATGGTGTCAGACGAATCACCTGATTGTAAGCAATTGCACATGAACCAGTGGAGTCAAAATTGCCCTACCAATCTTTAAACTCCCCGTAATGTTGCTGTTACATCGTTGTAATAAACCTGGCTCGCCAACACACCACTTGGGCACCATTTTGACAAATGTCCGTCTCGCTTTATCGTTCGGGGTCGACTCCCGTCGACTGATGTTTACTGTATGGACCAGTGTTAAATTGATGCCAACTCACGGCATGTGTGCTCGAGATAAGTAATAACTACACTCCCCTTCCTCACTGATTGGGCCTCCGGTACCCTCATTCACTCAGCGAAACATAGTTAGTATAGCAAGCACTGCTTCACGTCGTAAACCGACCGTTTGAGGCCGAAATCACTCCTGTGGAACATGTTCCCTACATGTGAGAAGGTGGTTGACCTGCTTTCCTCTGGCGTGCATGTCGCGCTACACCAGCGGCAGCAGAAAGTCAGGCATTAACGAGCGCAATGGGTAGTTGGTGCACGCGACAGATAACTAACCTGCTTGGCCCGCCTGGCCTGGCATGGTAGTGGAACATGTTCCCCACATGAGACAAGGTGACTTACCTGCTTGCACCTTTTTTTGACGCTGGGGAATGCCTCCTTATGCATAACCTCTTGCCGAGGGTCAGGCGTGTTATGTTGGGCTCTCCTCTAGTGGGGGCTTCTCCTAACGAGAAGCCGGCCAGAGGCATACCGACGAAACCCTAGCGACGCTCCCTCATCTCCAGAGTGGAAAGGGGACATGAGTGCGGGTTGAAGAACTTTACTTCACGTCCCTTCCCGAGGGCCTAGGTCCCACTTACACTTCGGGCCCGACACTTCCTCCCCCAGTCAAGCTGGAGGGCTATAGGGACAGCCGGGTGCGCCGGGCTGTCCCTAAACCAGGTCCTGGCGTGCAGGTCCCGCTACACCAGCGGCAGCACGAACCCGTCACGGAAGTGCGTAATTGGTGCCCGTGACAGTTCACTGACCTGCTTAGCTCGCCTGGCGTGCAAGTAAAGCCTTGGGCGATGGTAGTTCCCACATGAGACAAGATGACTGACCTGCTTCACCCGTCTGGCCCTGGCGTGCAGATCCCGCTGCACCAGCGGCAGCAGCGCGCGCAAGAACCCGGGCACGGACGCGCGCAGCGGGTAGTTGGTGCACTCCTGCACGCCCGCTTGGAACTCCTCGATGTTCACCGCGCCTGACTGCCCACAGAAAGATAGAGTTAAAGAAAAATTCAATCAATGTGAAAAAAAAAGAAAGGAAATACATTTATTTATTGACCAGCACAGAGACAGAATATACAGTAGGTATAACACGACATAGATACCAAGAGGGGAGGCGACACGAGAAGAGTATGGTGTGGTTGTGTGTGGTCAATCAGGTCCCGACCATTCGTGGCGGAACGGTGTTGCGAGGCAAAGCCTTACGGTAGTTTTCGTGACACCATTCCCATTTCCACCGGTGGGTGAGTCGCTGGATAGTACTAGCACATATCAATGTGTCGTAGTGCGGGTTAGGTACCCAAGATACGGGACGGGCATTCCTCCAACGTTACCAAAAAGAAAGTCCCGACCACAGCATTTGCTGCTACGGCATTATCTTGTACTTGAAATACAGTTTATTGAATTAATATTTTTCTAAAAAGCATCCGTTAACCCGTCCGTTGCATCCGTTGGCCGTGTGGTCACCGGCAGAATAGAATAGGCCATCCTCACTCTTACCGAGGTGTCGTAAAAGGCGACTAAGGTAAAGCTGCTGGCATGATCATCAGCACCCAGAGAAGGAAAACTCTGCATTTATATCAAAACCCTCGCCAACCCGTCTGCCAAGCGTGGTGAGTATGGCAATTACCCCTCAAGTGATTGAGGGAGGCCCGTGCCCCAGCAGTGGGGACTTAAATGGGCTGATGATGATGATGATGGTCCGTTAACCACGGACGTAAAAAAATGCCCCACCATGCGTGTTAATAGCCTTACCACTATGAATGCCGACATTTGTATTTGTTTAGTGTCTGGCTGTGTTAACCTATAGACAGAGGACCCAGAGTAAACTGGATCTATTATCTCAACAATGCCCCCCATAAGGTGGACCGACGATCTGGTGAAGGGCGCGGGAATCCTTTGGATGCGGGCGGCACAGGACCGATCTGTGTGGAGATCATTAAGGGAGGGCTATGTCCAGAGGACGTTTATTGGCTGAATGATTATCTCAACAATTTGTGGGTATTCATCTAAAGGACGGCACTGCACTCGCAGACACTGATGGATGTGGAATGTAGCTAGAGTCTAATTGAAGGAAGGGCAGCATTGGTTACGAATAGTGCTCTCCACGCAAAGGTTGGGTGCCCTGGTAGCTCCTGGTATTATCTACGATGGGGGAGGGGGGGGGGGGGTGCCAAAGGTGGTCATCATCAGCCCATTTAAGTCCCCACTGCTGGGGCACGGGCCTCCCTCAATCACATGAGGGGTAATTGCCATACTCACCACGCTTGGCAGACGGGTTGGCGAGGGTTTTAATATAAATGCAGAGTTTTCCTTCTCTGGGTGCTGATGATCAATGCAGCAGCTTTACCTTAGTCGCCTTTTACGACACCTCGGTAAGAGTGAGGGTGGCCTATTCTACTCTGCCGGGGACCACACGGCATCCTACCGGCACGGCATCCTAAGGTGGTAAAGGTACCTAAAGGCGACTAAGGTAAAGCTGCTGGCATGATCATCAGCACCCAGAGAAGGAGAACTCTGCATTTATATCTAAACCCTCACCAACCCGTCTGCCAAGCGTGGTGAGTATGGCAATTACCCCTCAAGTGATTGAGGGAGGCTGATGATGATGATTGTAATTCTTAGATTAATGACATAGCCCCACAATGCCCTCCGCCCTCACCAAGGTACGGCCCTGCTTCCAGGTCTATCACGGCAAATTATGGCAAAGATAGAAATACGTTATCCTAGCAAACACCTTAATATCTTTTTCTTTTACTCACGACAAGGTTGTAGATCAGCTGCCTCACTCTCTCGCCGGTGTCGGCGCCGACGTCGGCCGCGAACTGCTGCAGCGCGGAGAGGAACCTGCGCAGGCGCTGCAGCGCCGGCGCCGCGCGGGAGCCCTCGGGGAGGGGCGGGGAGAGGGACTCCGTCGAGGAGAGCGTCGCTGGAGAAAAGAAGTAAACAGGTCAACCTATGAAAAAACCGTTTTTTTTTTAAATGGCTCTCTTTTAGGGTGACGCATCGACGAAACTATCGCAGCGAATAGATTGTATTAACTGTCGTCGTCCATGCGAGGCGACGTCGTTGATCCTGTGCGAGGCACGGGGATACAATACCGACAACTTCCAGACTGCGGGCTGACACTAAGAATTTGCTACCGGGAATCGAACCCGGGACCTCTTGTGCAGCTGTCGCTTCAAAGTGCGACCCACTAACCACTGCGCCACCGAGGCAGTCAAAAGTATAAGCAGTAGAAGAGATGAATAAGTACGGTACAGAGAATAAAAAGGTTCGTCACCTTATGGTAAATTTTCGCTTGCACGGCAAGAATCAGTTATACCAACATACCGTTTTAAAAAAACTGCCAACCGTCTTTAAATTTTCTTAACATCAAAAGTCAAAGTATTTATTGCCTTCATGAATGTTATACAAGATCTTATAAAAAAAATCCGGTGCATCATGTTACCCTTTCGGGCGTAGCATAAATTATAAGTTGGCAGAGTCCTTTTTGTCTTCGGGCTTTCCCTCAGTCAAAACACATTCAAACAGGGTTTCGTGGATTAGAATCATCTACTTTTGCGAATTTCCATGAATGATAATCCATCATACCTTTGAGTTTCTCGATGAGAAACTGACTTCCGTTGGTAGCCATCTTTTTTCAATTTGAAAAAATCTATCAAAAAAAAACTTTTCTACAAAAAACGCTATAGTACAAAAAATCTGGCGACCATAACCAGTTGGCAGAGTGTATATTAATAAATATGCGTTTATGTTTTATATTTGTATTTCAGCTCTTCGATGGCCATAAGTCCACGTCACAACGACAGCCCAGGGGTATGACAGTCGGAACATAGGATTTTTTTTCATAGAAAGCAGAGTTATCTAGCGACATGATCCTGAAATAGGCTTCTTTGTAGTCTCTTAAAGTTGTGCTAGATGCCGCTATCTCATTATTTACATCCTATAAAAATTATTTAATTAATTTACAATTTATCAAATTACCTATTCTTATTTATCAAGAAATATTTACTAGTTTGAAATGTCTAGACAAAATAAAGTCTAATGAATTGTTACGAATGAATGACTAATTTAAAAAAATGGTAAATTGGAATGTGTAAAAGTCAAAATGGTGTCATGATAGAACAGACAACAGTTGACAACACAAACAAACTGTTTATAGAATGGATAGCATATTTCCGAATTTAACGTAGCCAAAATACATACGCCCAATGCAGATTTTTTACAGTCCACTTAAATTTATAAAACTACATTTATACCCAGGGCCATAACTTTTTTTGAGCAAATAAAAAAAACACAGATCTGAGATTTTTTTGCAAATGGCGTGCATTTTATTTTTCACCAAAAAATATCCTGAAGAATCCTTACTTGAAAAAGAGAAATTCAGTTATCGATACAACACAAACGTTGAGTTGAATTTCGGTCAAAGAGTAATATTATAAATACGTATCAGTCTCCTCCGTCCTAGTAGTTGTTAGTGAAACTGTTATTGCGATACGGACGCTAAAGTATGTGTTGAAAAGTTAATTATGCCAGGCCAGCATTGTATATTGTGTCCGTGGGTATGGAACTGGTAAGTTTTAACCTGTGTTATGATCCTCATCCTCAGCAAACTGAAAGTTTTAATACCTACATCCTGAACGAAAACATGTATTTCAATACTGGGGGCCTACCGCCCAATCGCCTTTGTTCTAATCGAATATCGTTAAGAAACATGACTGTGTCATTCGAATTCCACATTTCGATAGATTTTTGCTGTTTTGTTCTGTTGAACGTTGCTAGCAAGCTAAACATTGTTTAACATAAAGTTGCGCAGTAGCCCCTCTGATCTGAATATGGAAATACCCGACTTAAATAATTTATCATAATCAGCCCATATTCGTCCACTGCTGGACACAGGCCTCTCCTAACTCACGCCACTGAAATGTGACGATCATCGGAGGTCTTTATCCTACTGCTATGACATTGGCAAGAGAGGATTCATTTCGGTTTTTCCTTCTCTCACACAGGTGTTATGTGCATCTTGCCTTCTAGTCGACTCTTATATTACTTATCATATGATACTATCATAGGACAGGCAAAGAATATCCCTCAGCATTAATGTAAACAATGTATTATTGTCTCTCAGGTACACCAGTCCATGTTTTTCCTAACCCAATCAAATTGTTGTATCAAGATTTATTAATAGACTGTCCTTTTGAGTGTGATGTTCATAAGGAAGAAAAGGTATTTTTTAAATACATCAATAAATGTTATTTTAATTGGAAAATTAACTTTTGATGGTGATGATGAAGTAAAGAGAGCAGCCCAAATACATTATAACAAATTCAAACATTATAAAAATAGAAAACAAAAAGTTTTTTTATATTAATAAATGTATTTATAATTTATTTTTGTAGTTTTACTCAATCACTTTCCTTCTGGTATTAATATTAGCTCTTCAAATGCTATTAGGATACGACTATTTCTTCTTTCATAATAAATTATCAACATTAGTTTCGCGTAGAAAAAGTTGATAATTTATTATATAAGAAGAAATAGTCGTATCCTAGTGTCCTAGTAACATTTGAAAATACCGTGACGTAGCGGTCGTGACGTAACGGTCGTGACGTAATGGTCGTGACGTAACGGTCATGACGTAACGGTCGTGACGTAACGTAAAGTTCGGATCAATTCGCTAGAGGCGCTGCTTTCAAAGAGTTTGCATAAAAATCTCTCAAGAGGGCTCTCTTTTTCCGGTATATAATACTACTCTTTGCGACAGCCTAACAAGAGAACAGTCCATAGAGAAAAGCATAGAGCAGCATGTTTCGTTTACACTTCCAACATTATAAAACGCGAAATGGACCTATTTATTTTATTTATGAATTAATAATATGAATTACTTCACACTTCTTATCGATACTATTAATACTTATAGGTATGATAGCATCAAAGAGATAGTATATTAGTTTAAGGTTAGAGACATTATTATTAATTATTATATGAAAGTATTATATTAATTTGTAGTTTTTATACCTTTAACCTAATTATTATTATAATTGAAATATTCCCTTAAATTATAGAAGCATTTTTCTATTAACATAATTTTTAGTTTTTTTAAGAATAATTTTGTGTTTTGTTCTATTCTTAACTCGTTAGGAAAAAAGTCAAAATGGATCATTGTTGCTACAAGCAAATCTGAACTTTCTGATCTAACAGTTAAGCATAATTTTCCGTGCAACAGGTTTACTCTGACAAATTTACATAAGGTAATAAGTGCTCATAGCAAATCAAACGAATTAATTTGAAAACTGACGAACCTTTTCGTTTTTGACTGTACCTATATTTTTATCTTTTTTTGGGGATCTTAAATTGTAAGGTACCTGTGGTGCCGTTATTCTGCGGGCTGGGGGGTCCGGGGGTGGGGGAGGCTCTCGTCTCCTCCTGCTCTGGCGACCTGCGCTCTTTGCTCCCTGCGTTTGCTGCAACAATTACACAAATTGTTTTAAACACTTTACAATTTACAATACATTGCATATGAAATAGTACAGCCAGCCATCCATACTAGTATTGCTTATCGATAGTCTATCGATATTATTGCTGGTTGTCAATAGTATCGATACTATATCGATAGTAAAATTAGATCAATACTATTGATAACGCTAATACTATCGATAGTATTATTTAACCCTTTACCAGGCAAATATACATCCAACCTTATCTCAACTGCACAAAGTTCAAAATCTGGTGGTCTCGTATGAACCATTGCCTGGTTAAACGTTAATCAGACAGCAATACTATCGAAACATAGCTGGCTATCGATAGCACAAAACTATCGATACTATAGATAGTTTTTGTTCAATTCTCTTAGGAAACACAGTGCCATTGATACTATCGATAGTATCGATTGTTTTGACACATAGCAATACAATCGATAGTACTATCGATAGTCTAAATCATTACCGAGGTCAACTATCGATAGGGAAACTATCGATAGTTCCGCAACACTAATCCATAAGAGCGATGGTAGCTCAGTGGTTCAGAAAGCGGCTACCATAAGGGGGGTCGAGGTTCAAATCCGAGCATGCACCTCAGGTTTTTTCAGATCTATATGCGTATTTTTATCATTATCTCGGCGGTGGGGGAAAACATCGTAAGGAAAACCGCAATTTGCGAAGGTCAGACGACAGTCACTAATTACCAGAGATTGTAACTAATTACCAGGCTCCCCCAAATCGTGAACCCCCAAGGCGTATTATTATATTATTTTTATTTCTAATTCATATAATATTTTATAATGTAATAATTATAATAATATGAATAATGTGTATGTATGTATTAATAACTGCTTGTGAGCTAATTTTTCAAAAATTACATGTATGGACTTCGTTTGTCTGAAATGAATTATTTGAATTGAATTAAGTGCAATCGTTATTAAATATTCCATTTTAGTGACCATGAAATTTTAAAACAAATAGTAATTATTAGCTTCTATGCTTCTAAAGAGCCTGTGTAACTGCACCAGAATACCAATAACCGAAGACACCAAGCACCTTAAGGATACCGAGTAACTGCTAGTGAGAACGGCTCCTTATGTTAGATGTTTGTGTGTATTTGTCGGTAATTGTAGACGAGCCTCGGGCGAGGTGTCGCCGCCACACGCCGCCCTAACGACTAGGGAGGTGCCCATGTCGATAGATCATATCGATAGTTTAGCAGTATATCGATGAAGTTATTGAAGCGTGGGGTTGTTAGCCCAGACATTTTTATGCTCGAGGCGACAAACGAGCAAGCGAGTCACCTGATGCAAAGTATTCAACGCCGCCCATGAAAATCCGCGAAATCAGAGAGATCGCTAATGTGTTGACGGTATTTTTAAAAAAGAGCATTGAAGCATTTAGGTCGCAATAAATTGCAAAGATCTGGTTTTTTGGTATGTTCTAGTAATGGAATAATTAGCAGTAGCAAGTAGCATGCTACTATATGAATAGCAATACTTAAATTATTTAGAGTTGCTAATTTTCGTGATTGCTAAGATCATCGATAGCATGAAAATCACGATAGCGCTCTTTCGTGATTTTCGTGTTATCGATGATTTTAGCAATTATTACGTTTATGCTATTACATTTTTGCGTGCTATCATGATTTTGCGCGCTATCGTTATTTTCGTACTATCGATTTTATTTATTTATTTTAACAATTATTACGTTTTTGAAAGCTAGCTACTACGTTTTTCCTATTTCATTTTATTATGCCAGCAGAGGCGACTAATGAACAATGGGGTCACCCAATGGAAAGTGATCAACGCCGCAATTTTTTATTTCTTTCAGTGTCTTGTTCCCTCGTCGATATAGACCCTCCTCCCAAAAAAAATCTTTACTAAATACAGTCGTTTGATGACACGTCTAGTTTTTTAGTTATAGTGAATTTATAATAATGAATAATTCTCACAACATCTCATACGTCGACCTGATTCCGTACTAAGTAGCTTAAGCACTTGTGTTACAGATATCAGACAACAGAGGAACACAAATATATACTTAAATACATATATTACACCCAGACACCGAACAAACACAAGTGTTCATCGCACGAATGTTTGTCCAGGGTGGGGATCGAACCCACGACCTTTGGCGCAAGAGGCAGGGTCACTACCAATTGCGCCATCCGGTCAGTCAAATTATAGGTTGAATGTCTCCTATAAATCGCTGTTTCAATGGCAATTTTAAAAAAGTACACGCATCATATAACTTAATTTTTTATAGTGTGTGACGCACCTCGCCCCTAAGTTAGGCTGTTAGGTTAAGTTACTACATTTTGATAAGTAATGCCGAAATCCTCTTTTCTTCAATTTTATGAATCAATAAGATATATAGTCTAGTCATTCACCTATGAAAAAGACTTATTATTTTTAAATGTTCTTTAACGTCTCAGTTATAGGCGACATGACGTCACGTTAAATTTACTACAGCGCCCTCTAGGGGACTAAGAGTAAGCAAGTAAAAAAATTTTTGCTTGACGGTACCGTGTGGGGTATCAAATGAAAGAGCTTTAAGTAGCAAATTTCAAATATATAACTTTATTTATATAACTAAAAATATGTTTAATAAAAATAAAGTTTAAAACTAAAACCCGTTTACCAAAAAAACACTCTCTAAAAAGTACCAAACGAGAAAATTTTCCCTGCTGAAATTATTATGCCGTATCGCCGTGGTCGTATGCCACATTGATTTTATTTTATTATTATAATAATCTTTTTTGCTGTAGTAGGTGGCATACGACCACGGCGATACGGAATAATAATTTCAGTAGAGACCAATTTCTTATTTCATACTTTTTAGAGCGTGTTTTTTTTGTAGTCGGGTTTTAGTTTATAAACTTTTTTTTTAAAAAGGGAGCTCTAACGTATGTGACATTTTTTGAGTTGACTAGTGTTATCACTTATTTTTAGCTGTCGACATCGATAAGTTAATTACCTTGCTCTCGCACCCCTAGCGCTGCAACGGCGTGTCGCTGGCAGCCGGCACTTGGCACCACTAGCGCCGCCAAACTTTTATTTATTCTGTCACCGGCAGGCTTAGCTTTTTGCCGTTCCATGGTCTGGAGTGGACGGATTCCATTATGCCTATTGTTATGGAATTATTGGAGTGGTTTGGAGTTGGACGTGATATGTGTGTGACGTGTTATACGAATTAGTTAAGTTTTAGATTTGGAAATTAATAAGCACTTTGTTTCGGGACATTAGTTTCAAACAGCATCAATAGATGGCGCTGGGCGTCAGTTACACCGCGCAAGTGTAATTTTTTTTTACCTTGAAATTAAATTAAATATCATTTATCTCACCTAAATTAAAGGTCATAATACCAAATAGAATAGGTATAAAGCAATACAATATTTATAATCAAACTTGAACAATTATAAGAGGTGTAACCTATATATTTATGAAGAGGTAAATCCTACAGACAGCAGCAACGCATATTATAGGTAATCCCAAACACGAAACGCTTGCGCGGTGTGATCGACACCTAGCGCCATCTATTAGTATAAAGTGGAACTAATTTCCCGAAATGAAGTGACGGCGGGCCACTATATTTTATTGTAGCGTGTGACGTACCTACCGCCTAGGTTAGTATATAAGTTATTTGTATGTAATAAATAAGACAGTTATAACGCATCACTTGATTGATTGACACGTCCCCTAAGCCCATCATTGCATTATATAGACACTAGTAAATAAATTAATGCCAAGTTTAATTAACAGGGGATTATAAGCCTTGTAGAACTTTACTGGTGGCCCTAATTTAATTTTAAAACAAAAGATTTAGAAATTGTATTTTTCTTACAAGTGCGCTGCCAACCTTTAAACCCCTTTCCCCCGAATTGGGCCTCCGGTACCTTCACGCCAGTTTCATGTGAGGCTGTGGTATCACTTCGGTTGAGCCGGCCCATTTATGCCGCAAAGCTCGCCCATGGTCTAATATTAATCAATTCTTTATTTTTAAATAAAACTGTTCAATGTTATTTTGAATTCGCTTTGTCCGGTTTTAACGCTAAAATCTTTTCCAGACAATCTTGAAATAAAGGAAAAGTACAGCGAATCACAATTCTTCCTCAACAAAAACAGTGCGTCCCCGTTTGCGAAAACAAAAACACCACGAGTGCCGCTAATCTAATAGCCCCACATGAAACGCGGCCGGCTGTGCAAACGCCGCGCGTGCTTGCGCATAGAGCGCTCTGTTAATGCGCCCACACGGTTTCACTCACCCTGTATTACGAATTTACCATTATTTACTGGATTTTACTTCATGTCATTTTTTGAAATTAGTATGTTATAGATGGACTTTATTGCATAACTACGTACCCAGCGGACTGCCTCGATGGCGCAGTGGGTAGTGGGTCGCACTTTCAAGCGACAGCTGCGCTTGGGGTCTTGGGTTTGATCTATCTGAGTTTTTCTGTTAAGAAATTCTCAAGTGTCAGCCCGGAGTCTGTAAGTTGGCGGTCTTGTACCCCCGTGCCTCAGAATGCACGTTAAGCCGTTGGTCCTGCGCCCAATCCCTCTCTCGGTCATGGTCATTGGAATATGAGGCTAAGGGAATAGAGAGTGCACTTGTGTTTGCGTACACACTTGAGCATCTTGCGTAAGTGGTTGATAGATATGAGATTGACCGCCTTAGCTTTGTTATTATTACCCGCTGGAAATTACAGAAATGTAAGCACATTAATTTTGTACAATTTACAATTTTTAGAAATTATAATGTAGAGATGATCATGATAGTGTTTTGAAATTTGACTTACGACGGCACTAGGTCAAGTTAATCCACCCGCAGTGCAAACATAGCACTTTTGTCTCAGACAAAATGACCGTTCTAAGTCCAACAAGGATAAGCCCATACGACGTACGGCGTAATACATCATTTCCTGTAGTGAGCCTAAAAACTGATGATTACTTTGCTGGCGCAAATGATATAGGATCGCAATAATTTATATGTGTAAGTCGAGCGTCTTTTTTTTTAAATAACTATCTTTCAAATAATTACACAAAATTTTAAGCAATAAGACTAACTTGACGCCTATTCTCCCTCCGCCTTAGAGTAGGTATATGCGTTAACAGGCGGGACATTAATAGGCTGATGATGCGATTGAGTAAATTCATCAGCCGTGGGAGAGCCGCACTTCGGCATGAATGGACTCGATCGGAGTGATACCACGGCCTTACTGAAAACCGGCGTGACGCAGCGTCGGTGCTATGTTAACAAAGCACCGAGCAGCGAGAGGTGGTGCTAACACGAGCATTGCGCACATTTAACAAGGTCGCTGAGACAGTCGACGTTTTTAGCTGCTCTTTAACTGAATTTACAAAGGCTACTTTATTGCAGCAGCCTACATACTTTTAATAGAATAATCCAAGGAGGTATATTATCAAATTTATTGGTAATTCTAATTCTATAATTTAAAGAAGTAATTTTATTCAATTAAATAACTAAAAATATGTTAAACCAACAAAAGTTGTGCCTAAAAATTATGTACATATTTACAGAAAGAAATTGTCTGCCCCACTGATATTGTCCAACGTGCCCAGAATGCTAGCGGCGTTGCCTCTTTGGATGGCCAACCCTAAACGTTGGCCGAGGTAACTGCCAGCATTCCGGTCCCCAGAGAACTCGATCAGTCGGGCAGACAACTCTTTAAAGAGTTTGCGGGCCTCCGGTCCCCACGGCCCCAGTGCTACTATATTTATAATTTGTTATAGCACAAAATAAATTAGGTTAAAATAGTAATCTACACTATCGCATTGGGGAAACCTCTAATGTTAGTTGTAAGATTTTGAATAAATAAATAAATAAATGTTTCGCTGCGTGAGTCCGAGAGAAAAACGGGTTTAAAGGTTGTTAACGTACCTGTGACTTCACTGGTGTTGCAGATGTTCATGGGTGGCGGCAATCGCTTACCATCAGCTGATCCGTCTGCTCGGCTGCCACCTATCATATAAAATAAAATAAAAAGAATATCCCGCTCTTTTAGTGGCCCCGCGGACAACGATTGTTTGAATTTAGCGCGTGTTCGCGCATACTGGACCCTGATCCACCATCGCGACGCAGCTAATATCCATCCATATAATAATAGCAATAATAATAATAGCATCCAGGGTCATATGCGTTCTTCCAAACATCTCCGCCTTATGACTCCCTCCCACTCCTCTCATTTCTATACCCAGTCCTTCACTGTCCAGTCCATCCGTCTATGGAACTCCCTACCCCTATCAATAAGACAGTCTCCATCATTAACCATTTTTAAAGCCCGAGTCAAAACTCACCTTTTAAATAAATAAATAGCAATCCCTTTAAGTTTTTACAGGTCCAGTCATCGGTAGTAGTCGATGGTCCGTCTAAGATCCTAATTTATATGAATGTATATCTAGTACTTTATATTATTTTATCCAAGCATAAGATATTTATTTATTAGTATATAATATTTTGTTTATTTATGTACCTATTAGCATTATAAATATTTTAATATATATATACAGTTCACTCTTATTTCCCTTTTTCAATATTGCACCACCTACCCCTCCTCTACTATCAAATGTCCTTTGCCTGAAGGTTGTCTGGTAGAAATCGCTTCCAGCAATAAGACCGCCGAAATTGTACAATTAAGTTTCTGTAATGCCTTTTAAAGTTGTGTTTTTTTTTGTGCAATAAAGTATATCTATCTATCTAATACCACCAGCTGTCATTATCGAAGATTGGTCAGATCAGGCCTAAAATTGGTACTGACTCCTTAAATCATTTATTTATTTGCACAAAACATGGTATACAAGTATGACATAAAAAAGTAAAAAGTCCTCATGTTTCGCTAATATAAAAAAATAGCATGCAAATATTTACAATGTCAATAATAAATTAAATTACATTACATAGATTCAAAATTACATGGATTTACAAAATTATTAAATAATCAATTGTGGACAATTAAAAATACCAAAAAAAAGACAAATTCTAATTGTCAAAAAAATCCTTAACACTGTAAATTTTTTTCTCATTAAGCCATTTAGTTAATCTTTTTGAAATAAATAACTATTTAGCACCTTAAATTCATTTGGAATCTTGTTATATATTTTTACGCTTGTTTTTTTTTTCCTGATCGTTTCAGGAATGATGAGATCCGCAGAAGAACTAAGGTAAAGATATAGCATGCCTCGAGTGGCAATGGGCAGGGCACATTGTGAGGAGATAAGACGGCCGGTGGGGCAGAAAGGTCTTCGAGTGGAGGCTGGGAATAGTAGGTCGAAGCCGTGGCAGGCCCCCTACAAGGTGGGCCGACGATCTGGTGAAGGTCGCGGGAATCCCTTGGATGCGGAAGGCACAGGACCGATCTGTGAAGAGATCATTGGGGGATGCCTATGTCCAGCGGTGGACGTTTATTGACTAAAATGATGATGATGACAACATGTATAGAGATAGACTCACTGTCGCACAGGTAACCGAAATTATTAAAAAATGTTTTCTAGATACAGGTCCACCCACTTCAGTGTAAAGACGAGTTCGCCGGGAGCTAGTTATTCAGAGTGAGTAAACGTGGTCAATTAGTCCTTGCTTTTTCTATAGATACTATATAAAAAGGTAAATCCTACAGACAGGGGCAACGCTTTAGGTACCTAATCAAAAAACTTGAAATGCTTGCGAGATGTAATCAACACCTAGCGCCATCAATTGGTATAAAAAGGAACTAATATTCCGAAACGAAGTAAGGGCGGGCCACTTGTTATTAAATAATCTTCAATTTTTAAATAAAACGACAGATATGAATTATCAAAGTAATTAGGATTTTCAGGCAACCTTGCTGGGCAGTTTTTCTCAATCTCATGTTCGAATTCGCATGTTTGAGAAAAAGATATTTGATATGTCATTAGAATACATTGCAATGTAGTTATATTAGATTTCCTATACATACTTATTATACTATCAGACACGTTGTAGGTTCACATGTTATCATATTTATTACATATATATACTGGGAAAGCACGTTTAAGGTGACGGGTAGGGTCAACTAGCGACGCCAATTGATTTTAATTGTTAGCAATTAAACTAGATATCTTTTTTACTCTTATATTATTTATTTGACAACCTGTTTGGCCGTGTGGCCCCCGGCAGAGTAGAATAGGCCACCCTCACTCTTACCGAGGTGTCGTAAAAGGCGACTAAGGTAAAGCTGCTGGCATGATCATCAGCACCCAGAGAAGGAAAACTCTGCATTTATATCAAAACCCTCGCCAACCCGTCTGCCAAGCGTGGTGAGTATGGCAATTACCCCTCATGTGATTGAGGGAGGCCCGTGCCCCAGCAGTGGGGATTTAAATGGGCTGATTATGATTATGATGAACCTGTTTGGAACGGTGGTAGTGAACGCTGCCTTTGGTCTAAGGGTTGCGGGTTCGATCCCCGCACAGTACAAACATTTATGTGCATGAACATGTCTGTTTGTATTGGTCTGGGTGTTTATATGTATTATAAGTATGTATTTACAAAAGAAAAATATTATATGTATATATTTGTAATCCCACTGTTGATTCTGATATCCGTAACACAGGTGCATGAGCCTATCTCGGAGTCAGATCAATGTATGTGATTTTGTGAAATATTTATTTATTTATTTAATACTTAAACTTTACTTTGGGGTCTACTTTTGTACTCGAAATTTGAATTACCGCCAAAAACTGCCACTTATGGCGTTAATCGAAATTTCGTGTGCAAAAACAGACTCAAAAGTTAAGTATAAGTACTAAATATATAGTATATAAGTATAAGTACTAAATAGTAGTATCAGGTTTAGTTGCTAACAATTAGAATCGATTGGTGTCGCTAGTGGGGTATACTCTTCACCTTAATCTTAGGCCTCTGATCTGAACCGTTACAAATAGGTTCCTAATGTCACACCAAAGTACAACCACATAAAAGTATACCCACTACAATAAACGCAACAAAATGTCAAACACCGGAAATCAAATCTAAAACGGTATTTTTGTTGTAAGCAGTAATAATCACAACATGGAGCCACGCTTCGGCACGGTGAGTGATACCACAGAATATGGTGATACCACGGCCTGACAGAAAACCGGAGTGATATAGCGCTTGCGCTGCTATTCGATGAGTGACTGAGGGTACCGGTAGCCCAATGGGGGTGGAAATGGAGTTTTGGTAGCGCACATGTGACTCCACTGATGTTGCGGGTGTACATGGGCGGCGGCAATTGCTTTCCATCATTCGTCTGCTCCTCTGCCACCTGTCACACATTAACATCCTAGTGTAGCTGATGTCCATGGGCGGCGGTGATCATCACTTACCGTTATTCGAACCTTCGACCTTTAGTTCCGACTGGCCTGATACCGCTACTCCTAAGGGGCTAAACAGGGTTTCATCGTTGTCAATTTAAAAGCTAAAGTTATAAAAATTTAGTATTTGGGTTTTACAAGTTTAATAAATAAAAAACGAATATTGAATTTCAATCGATAAATATTATGTATTTTCTTTGAACTTCGAAGAAGGAAGGAAAGACCGGGTTTTGAAAATAAATATGTCATAACCTCAAAATGGCGATCCGCCGGGCTGATGATGCGGTTAGAGACAAGCTTGTAAACAAAACATAAAATATCCATTTACCCCAAAACCCTCCCCTCTAAGGCCCATAAACTACGTAAAAACCAACCCCCTACCCCCAAAGTCATAAAAAACCTTACTTACTATTATTTGGCCGTGTGGTCCCCGGCAGAGTAGAATAGGCCACCCTCACTCTTACCGAGGTGTCGTAAAAGGCGACTAAGGTAAAGCTGCTGGCATGATCATCATCACCCAGAGAAGGAAAACTCTGCATTTATATCAAAACCCTCGCCAACCCGTCTGCCAAGCGTGGTGAGTATGGCAATTACCCCTCATGTGATTGAGGGAGGCCCGTGCCCCAGCAGTGGGGACTTAAATGGGCTGATGATGATGATGATGACTTACTATTACACTAAATTCATCCTACCAACAATAACCATGCATGACTGCCTTAACTTAAGCTATTGTAATTTTATTTGATTTAATTTTGTCGCGGAGAAAATAATGATAAAATTTTAAATTTTGTGACCCTTAAAAAAGAATAAGCACAAAAAAGGCACGGAACCAGTGTACGTGGAATTTAATGTAAATTTAAAAAAATATATGTCCCGAAACTGACTGACGGCACTCGCCCTCACTTAGTTTCGGGACATATTTAGTTGCGCGTAAGGTATACTCATACTTCCTTACGCGCAACTATGTCATATTTATTAGTAATAAATGCAGTTACAGATAGATAACAAACAATAACTATAAATAGATGCTTTATGAGAGAGGATACCTACGTAAACTGCAATTATAATAAGTTGACTCGATCAAAAAGTACTTAAGTTCAATTATAAAAAATAGTAAGTACATATCTATATATAATATATAATAAATCTTGGAAGTTAGACGGGGTACCATGATCAGGATATCAGGATCTGATGATGGGATCCTGGAAAAATTGAGGGAAACTTTCAAATTTTATAGGGACATGTGTTTTTGTATCTTTTTCAAAACTGCACCAGTATTTACGCCTGACTGTATTAATTTTGTGGCTCTGCTGATGATGGAAGGTCAACTCCTCAACGGTAAGGAGTTAAAGGATAACTCTTTCAATACTGTACTCACAAAAACTTTGTTAGTTATTTGCTGCCAAAAAAATATTCATATTTGAGGGTTCTCCCTCAAATTTTAAAAAGGTATTTTTAGTGTCTCATTTATTTGCCAAAAAATGAGACAGTAAAAAGCTTAAAAAAAATTTCTGCGAAAAAAAACCGTCTTCAAAAACCACGAACTAAAAAGTGTAAAATAATATTTTTATCACTTTATATGAGGCGTGTGTTTTTTACTAAAAAGAATCTTGATTTATTTACGAAAAAGAAAGATATTTGTAAGAACCAGATATCCGAACAAATTAGTCCTTGTGCGGTAGGACTAAAGACGGATGTATGTAAAAGAAACTGTTTCTCTATGGTGGCCAGATTATATAATAAATTACCAGTGGAAATTTTGAATTTGCCTACAACTCAGTTCAAAAACCATCTTTTTAGATGGTTGGCCAACAAATGTTTTTATTCTGTTTCTGAATATTTGAATAATAATTATTAAAAATATAATATTAATTATGTATGTCCTGACATGTAAATTGATTGATTTTATGATTTAATTGATCTTTATTATTATTATTGAATTATTTTTATTATTTTTTATCAACTGGACATATCTCTTCTTAGTTACTGTTTTTTTTTATTTCTTAACATATATAGATAATAATTATATAACTTTTGTAAGCCAGAAATGGTAAATGTGCAGTGCTTAAAAATTGTATGTCATCTCATGATACCCATATTTGTGCAAAATAAATAAATGAAATGAAATGAAATATACACTTCAAATAACATTTTATAACAGTACACTCGAGAAAAGGTTTTACCGAAGTCGGCGCCTAATCTCTGTTGAATAATTGATTGTTGTATTAAATTACAAGATAGTATTGGGCGCCACGTCATAATACTTATCTATCAATCAGCCTTTTAATTCAGGTTATTTTTTCTATTTTCAGATTATAAAACACCTGATTAGCAGCATCTTGAAGATGATTTATTTTAAAATCCTTTTATGGGTCTTCTTATTATTGATGCTGCTTCATCATTCGACTTGTGGCCGACCAGCGACCGAGACAACTGATTCCGCTGGCATAATTAGGTCAAATATAGCTTTTAATATTTTTAAGGAGTTCGATTGCCCTGCAAATTTCATCAGGCTTTCTGACGAGTGTGTGGAGGTTAAGAACTTCGATTACAATTAAATATCCAGCTACATCAGAAGGGGTAGACGCTACGTGGGAAACAAATGTCTGGCGATGTCACCACGATCGGGTCCCGGCAGAAGGGTAGACGAAAAAGGTGTGGCTTGACATCGTATAGGAGGGCATCGTAAGGATGACAATGTATGCACAAGATCATGCGAAGTGGAGGAACAGAAATGGGACAGCGGGCTCCGGAGCGACGGCTTGGGACGTAACCGGGACAAAACGTTTAGGTGATTATGATGACATCAGAAGGAGTATACCCAAAATGGTTTGGTATGACATCGTTTTGACCGTGGGAGAGCAAGCTTCGGCATGAATGGGCCGGCTCGACCGGAGTGATACCACACAGAAAACGGCGTGAAGCAGCACTGTGCTGTGTTTCGCTGCGTGAGTGAGGGTACCGGAGGCCCAATCTGGGGGATAGGGGGGGTTTAAAGGTTGGCAAAGCACTTGTGACTCCACTGGTGTCGCGGGTGTCCATGGGCGGCGGCAATTGCTTACCATCAGGTGATCCGTCTATTCGTCTGCCTACCTATTACATAAAAAAAAATCGTAAGGATGACTTGCGTGCCAAGAACCTCACTACTCTATCATAATTTACCTCACTAGTAGCCCTAACTAGCGACACCATTCGTTTTTAATAGTTAGCTACTAAACCGGATCTATTTTAATCAATTTCGGGGTTACAACCTCTCGGCAAACACTTATACTATATATTAATTGACCACGTACAAATGTTTGGTCCATTTTTATACTCGAAGAATTGATTACCGCCAAAAGCGGTTACTTTTAGCGTGAATCAATTTTTCGCGTACAAATGTTGGGTCCGCATTTGTGCATGGTTATTTAATAAATACTATTTAAGTGTTTGCCGAGAGTTTGTAGCCCCGAAATGGTTTAAAATAGATCCGGTTTAGTAGCTAACTATTAAAATCGATTGGCGTCGCTAGTGTGCCCTACCCGTCACCTTACGGCTACGGTTTACATTACGGTTATCTCAACGATTAGCCACTACGCAGGATATATTACAGTGCTCAAGTGTGCGCGCAAACACAAGTACACTCTCCATTCCCTTACCCTCATATTCCGATGGGACACCAGCGTGACAAGGCCGGAGAGGGATTGGGCGCCGGACCAACGGCTTAACGCTCTTTCCGAGCCACGAAACATCACTACTATGTTTACGATAGACCGTGCAAGGTGAAGATACAGTAGGAAGCGGACCCCGGACTCCAAAGAGTCAGCCCTCAAATCGACTCGCTCTAATAAAAAGAAAACTATCGAAAAGAAATGTGGTTTTCGTTGAATTTTCCTATGCATTTGAAAATATTTGTTAAGAGCCTAGCGTTTGGCCTGCGTTTGATCCTCTAAGCCCGCATCCCGTGTCCCGTGTCCCGTCTTCCTGTTGTGTGGGTACGGGCTGCGACGGACAGCCTTGATATATGCCGGGTGTCCCGCAGAAGCCAAACGCACACTAGATTGTACTGACTCGTGCGAAAATATGCGAATTATTTGCCTTGGGAACTTTTTAATCCTAGATATACTTCTGGAGGGCATTATATTAGGTGTTAAAGTATGAAATTGCTGATTTATATTGAGATTTTTTTATAGGCAGACGAGCTTGCGGCCCATCTGATGGTAAATGGTAACCGCCGCTAATAGACATGGACATCAACAAAGCCGGAGGACAGTCATGCCGCTGCCTACCGAATTTAGATTGTTTGAAAAGCTGTGGTTGCCATACATTTTTATTTATTTTCAAAGTAAAGTATTAATGGAAGTATTTAATATTTAATTGTGTTTTAATGGACAATGTTTAGGTAAATTTAGAATTGTTTTTTTAGAACAAGACATTGTTTATTTAAAAAGTTACGAATGCTTTCGATTTTTTTTTCTGCGTTCGGAACACAATTTTATCTGATCTGCACATTACACACCTTAAAACTAATTGTCTTTAATCAATATGAAAATATGCTTAACTAGCTGACCCGACAGACTTCGTCCTGTCAAAAAAAATTGTAATGTGGCAACAAATATGAACTTTATATAATAGCAATAAAACTCAAATTGATTCTACGTTTTAGTTAGAAAACGTTTGTATGTGAAAAAGAAAAGAGCTGTTTTTAGGGTTTTCCCGACAATTATTCGATTTTTTTCTTGCCGTAAAAACCATCCTTGGACTTCAACGAACATTTAAAAAACGAATTGGCCAAATTGGTCAAGGCGTTGTTGAGTTATGCGCTTACCAACACATTTTGCGATTCATTTTTATATTATAGAAGATATACAGCAACTTTTTGAGTTTTATAGGAATAATTAATTTTGTTGTCCATTTGCTTATTGTACACCTATAAATTTAAGTTACTTTACCTAATTTCATGTAATATGTATCATTAATAAGCAATAAACGTTATTTGTATTTTTTTTTTGTTTGTTGTGTCTAGAAAAAAGGCGATTTCATACTTTAACCCCTATTACTAATTAAAATATTTTTTTCCCAAGGAACTCGTACTATTTAAAACATTTTTTTCCCAAGAAAAAAAATCGCCGTCACACACAAATTGCATCGATCAGCTGATCACTTTAGTACGGGAAGGTGTTTTTTTAGGATTCAACCTTGTGTTCCTTAGGGAAAAATGATTGTGTTTTCATTAGAGTAATGCCCTTGAGAAGTTTCTCGGGTATTCAAAAAGTCACTGTGTAATCAAAAATATTTGCAATAAGTAAGTAAATATTTATTGACCACATACAAGATTTACCAAGATAGGACACTTACTTAACATTTTTTTATTATTAATTTTTAATTATAAAAGTTAGATATTGCACAGTAACACATAGGAAAGAAATAGTCAAACAAAAACCAATAAAATAAGTTAAGCCATTAAAAAATTGATTTAGTTTAGAATCAATTTTAATGTGACTAACAAAGAATGTGACAAAATAACACTGATAAAAATAAAGATTTATATGAACTGTCAACAGCAGAAGTAGCTGCACACATATTTTCGCAGTTTGTAGTTCTTATTCCGAGGAGCATAAGAGTCACTAGCTGCGAAAAGTGTGCATCAACTTTTGCTGTTGCCTGAACAAGATGAGTTGAAGTGCTGCTTAGGGGTAAAAATAACAATACTTTCCAGTTCAATTCAATTCAATTCAAAATATCTTTATTTGCATAGGCTTGTATAAGTACATACAGCACTTTCAAATCGTCATACATTAGAAATTATAACTACTTATTTATTTGTTAGTATAATATAAATGTCATCATCATCAGCCCATTTAAGTCCCCACCGCTGGGGCACGGGCCTCCATGAGGGGTAATTGCCATACTCACCACTCTTGGCAGACGGGTTGGCGAGTGTTTTGAACTAAATGCAGAGTTTTCCTTCTCTGGGTGCTGATGTTATGCCAGCAGCTTTACCTTAGTCGCCTTTTACGACACCTCGGTAAGAGTGAGCGTGGCCTATTCTACTCTGCCGGGGACCACACGTCCAAATATACATGTAATTACACATATATGTCGATACATACAATAAACTAAGAAATGCATAAACATATTAAAGGTGATACTACCACCGGAATCGGAAAGTTGATTCTGACGAGAAGATCCGGCAAGAAACTCGCTAGTTACTTTTTTAATCGCCAAAAATTGTAATACAATGTTATTTTTACTCTTCAGTATTCTTCTAACCAACTGGAAGAAATCGAATCCGAGCATGTACCTCTAGTTTTTCAAATCCATGTGCGTATTTCTACCATTAGCTCGGCGGTGAGGGAAACAGCGTGAGGAATCCTGCCCGTTTCAGATGGTATTTGAAATATATAACTATGATTCAAATGGCCTGGATCCACTATTAAAGAGTTGCGACGGTCAGACGGCAGTCGCTTCATTGTAATTATAAGACTCCACAAATCAAGAATCATGGTCCAAGCGTACCCCAGGCTCCATAGCGACAGCTTTGGACGCAACTGGGTATTACACACTAAGATGAGGACAAAGCTAAACAGCTATCTATCTATCCTTTGAATATAATCAGTCGACAAGATTTCCACGACTACCCACAACAGGATCTCTCTTTGAGAGCCCCTGTTCCACTGGCCGGTCGCCGACAGCCGCTGACAGTGTGATAGGTGGCGCCACTTGCCACTCGCGGCGAGGACCCTCGCCGGGAGGGTCGCTTGATTTATTCGCCTTTATTTGATATGACGTACAAAGATTTCCCTATAGAAACATTGGTAGAAGAAGTACTTTGATATCTTAAAAACTTTCTGAGATATCAAGATTTCAATATAACACTTTTGTATTGACCAAAACGATTCTTATAACCCATAATATGTATAACGGCTATGGCTGCCAATCTTAACGATCAGCCACTTACGCAGTATAAATTATAGTGCTCAAGTGTGTGCGCAAACAAAGTGCACTCTCTACTCCCTTACCCTCATATTCCGATGGGACACCAGTGTGACTGGACCGGAGTATGATCGGGCGCGGGACCAACGGTTTAACTTGCTTTCCGAAGCACGGACAAGACCGCCAACTTCCAGATTTCGGGCTGACACTGAGAATTTCTTAACAGAAAAACTCAGATACAAATTGTGGCCCAACCCGGGAATCGAACCCGGGACCCCAAGCGCAGCCGTCGTTTTAAGTGCGACTCAATAACCACTTCGCCATCGAGGCTGTCTGTCAATTTAAACTAGCCCATAAATTCGATCGAAACACTTATCATAATAATCGTCCATTTTATTTTTTCTTTGCCGCCGCCCATGGACACCCGCGACACCAGTGGAATCACAAGTGTGCTACCAACCTTTAAACTCCCTTTTCTCCCGGTTTAGGGCTCCGGTACGATCACTCACGCAGGGAAACACAGCACAGTGTTGCTTCACGACGGACTATCAAATTGGATGCACAGGAACAGGACTGATCTGTGTGGGGAACATTGGGGGAGGCCTATGTACGACTATTATAATGATCGATCATTTTCATAAACTTGGGTTACTTTTAGAATCAGTCATCACGCCTGTTTTCGAGCCCCTGCTCCTCTGGCCGGTCGCAGACAGCCGCTGACAGTGTGATAGGTGGCGCCACTCGCCACTCGCGGCGAGGGCCCTCCACGGGAGGGTCGCTTGATTTATTCGCCTCGAGTGTTGACCGAAACCCGCATGATTAATGGTAAATCATTTACAGGACCCAGATTCGATGCTAGAAGTGTAAAGATAGAACTACCCCAAAGATTAGTAGGAGTTGGTGTCATATTTTATTTGAAATACTCTACTGTCACTGTAAAGTCACCCAGAGAGCAATGGAGAGGGCTATGCGCGGAGTCTCCTTGCGTGATCGTATCAGAAATGATGAGATCCGCAGGAGAACTAAGGTCACAGACCCAAAGGATTTCATGCCTCAAGTGGCAATGGGCAGGGCACATAGCGAGGAGAACAGACGGCCGTTGGGATAGAAAGGTCCTCGAGTGGAAGACACGTACAGGAAGTTGCAGCCGTGGTAGGCACCCTACTAGGTGGACGACGATCTGGTCAATGTCGCGGGAATCCAATCCGCGGTAAAAAAAAACGCCAGATTATGGAATTAGGTCAACGTATGAGATGTTGTGAGAATTATTATTATTATTTTAGTAAAAATTTCTCGGCTTGACAGCCGGTACCTTTGAAACCAGTTACGAGCACTGAGGCCAAGTAACTAATTCCGTTTTTCTTAACCTAGATAATTATTTGTATCTTCCTGTAGGAAATGTCTGACAATGCGGCACGTGTTGAGGATAGCCGCTTTTTGCATTGTGATGTATGAGCTTTCGGGGAGACCAAGTAGATCAATTGATTTGATTAAATGTTTTGGAATTTTATTCCTCTCGTATCTCTTACTGTTTACACATACACCCATGTCTATCAAATTCCTACAACATCACATTAACATGGTGCCCCTTCGACGGTGGCTCCACCTGTCGGCTCCCACGTGACTAATTCATGGTGTTTACCATCGAACCGCCCCTCGCAGTCATTGCTTAGCCTGATACCAGTTATAGGCCTTAATAGTGGTGGTTATCAAGAATTCGTTCTAAATTATTCCATAGTTCACAGAAAGGTAAGTGGACTAAAGTAGGTCGCATGATTTGTCATTGAATGTATGTTTAACCATGACTATACAATTAGTCCATGGGGTCAAACTGATTATATTATAAAAACCGAAGAATGGCGCAGTGGTTATGTGGTCGCACTTTTAAGCGACGCCTGCGCATGAGGCGTGGCATGAGGGCTCCTAAGTTCGATCCCCGGGTTGGGCCAAAAATTAGTACCAAAGTTCGATTAAGAAATAATTGGTATCAGCTGGAGCCGTGCACTAGGCAGGGAAATACACGCTAAGATGAGGAAGTCATCCATCATCATCAGCCCATTTAAGTCCCCAATGCTGAGCACGGGCCTTCTCAATCACATGAGGGGTAATTGCCATACTCACCACGATTGGCAGACGGGTTCGCGAGGGTTTGATATAAATGCAGGTTTTCCTCGCTGAGTGCTGATGATCATGCCAGCAAGCTTCGACCCTTGTCGCCTTTTACGACACCTCGTAAGAGTGAGGGTGGCCTATTCTACTCTGCCGGGGACCACGACGTCCAAATATACATGTAATTACACATATATGTCGATACATACAATAAACTAAGAAATGCATAAACATATTAAAGTGATACTACCACCGGAATCGGAAAGTTGATTCTGACGAGAAGATCCGGCAAGAAACTCGCTAGTTACTTTTTTAATCGCCAAAATTGTAATACAATGTTATTTTTACTCTTCAGTATTCTTCTAACCAACTGGAAGAAATCGAATCCGAGCATGTACCTTCTAGTTTTTCAAATCCATGTGCGTATTTCTACCATTAGCTCGGCGGTGAGGGAAACAGCGTGAGGAATCCTGCCCGTTTCAGATGGTATTTGAAATATATAACTATGATTCAAATGGCCTGGATCCACTATTAAAGAGTTGCGACGGTCAGACGGCAGTCGCTTCATTGTAATTATAAGACTCCACAAATCAAGAATCATGGTCCAAGCGTACCCCAGGCTCCATAGCGACAGCTTTGGACGCAACTGGGTATTACACACTAAGATCGAGGACAAAGTCTAAACAGCTATCTAATCTATCCTTTGAATATAATCAGTCGACAAGATTTCCACGACTACCCACAACAGGATCTCTCTTTGAGAGCCCCTGTTCCACTGGCCGGTCGCCGACAGCCGCTGACAGTGTGATCGGTGGCGCCACTTGCCACTCGCGGCGAGGACCCTCGCCGGGAGTGGTCGCTTGATTTATTCGCCTTTATTTGATATGACGTACAAAGATTTCCCTATAGAAACATTGGTAGAAGAAGTACTTTGATATCTTAAAAAACTTTTCTGAGATATCAGATTTCAATATAACACTTTTTGTATTGACCCAAACGATTCTTATAAACCATAATATGTATAACGGCTATGGCTGCCATTCCTTAACGATCAGCCACTTACGCAGTATAAATTATAGTGCTCAAGTTGTGTGCGCAAACAAAGTGCACTCTCTACTCCCTTACCCTCATATTCCGATGGGACACCAGTGGTGACTGGACCGGAGTATGATCGGGCGCGGGACCAACGGTTTAACTTGCTTTCCGAAGCACGGACAAGACCGCCAACTTCCAGATTTCGGGCTGACACTGAGAATTTCTTAACAGAACAAACTCAGATACAAATTGTGGCCCAACCCGGGAATCGAACCCGGGACCCCAAGCGCAGCCGTCGTTTTAAGTGCGACCTCAATAACCACTTCGCCATCGAGGCTGTCTGTCAATTTAAACTAGCCCATAAATTCGATCGAAACACTTATCATAATAATCGTCCATTTTTTTTGCCGCCGCCCATGGACACCCGCGACACCAGTGGAATCACAAGTGTGCTACCAACCTTTAAACTCCCTTTTCTCCCGGTTTAGGGCTCCGGTACGATCACTCACGCAGGGAAACACAGCACAGTGTTGCTTCACGACGGACTATCAAATTGGATGCACAGGAACAGGACTGATCTGTGTGGGGAACATTGGGGGAGGCCTATGTACGACTATTATAATGATCGATCATTTTCATAAACTTGGGTTACTTTTAGAATCAGTCATCACGCCTGTTTTCGAGCCCCTGCTCCTCTGGCCGGTCGCAGACAGCCGCTGACAGTGTGATAGGTGGCGCCACTCGCCACTCGCGGCGAGGGCCCTCCACGGGAGGGTCGCTTGATTTATTCGCCTCGAGTGTTGACCGAAACCCGCATGATTAATGGTAAATCATTTACAGGACCCAGATTCGATGCTAGAAGTGTAAAGATAGAACTACCGAGCCAAAGATTAGTAGGAGTTGGTGTCATATTTTATTTGAAATACTCTACTGTCACTGTAAAGTCACCCAGAGAGCAATGGAGTCTAGGCTATGCGCGGAGTCTCCTTGCGTGATCGTATCAGAAATGATGAGATCCGCAGGAGAACTAAGGTCACAGACGTAGCCCAAAGGATTTCATGCCTCAAGTGGCAATGGGCAGGGCACATAGCGAGGAGAACAGACGGCCGTTGGGATAGAAAGGTCCTCGAGTGGAAGACACGTACAGGAAGTTGCAGCCGTGGTAGGCACCCCACAAGGTGGACGACGATCTGGTCAATGTCGCGGGAATCCAATCCGCGGTAAAAAAAAAACGCCAGATTATGGAATTAGGTCAACGTATGAGATGTTGTGAGAATTATTATTATTATTTTAGTAAAAATTTCTCGGCTTGACAGCCGGTACCTTTGAAACCAGTTACGAGCACTGAGGCCAAGTAACTAATTCCGTTTTTCTTAACCTAGATAATTATTTGTATCTTCCTGTAGGAAATGTCTGACAATGCGGCACGTGTTGAGGATAGCCGCTTTTTGCATTGTGATGTATGAGCTTTCGGGGAGACCAAGTAGATCAATTGATTTGATTAAATGTTTTGGAATTTTATTCCTCTCGTATCTCTTACTGTTTACACATACACCCATGTCTATCAAATTCCTACAACATCACATTAACATGGTGCCCCTTCGACGGTGGCTCCACCTGTCGGCTCCCACGTGACTAATTCATGGTGTTTACCATCGAACCGCCCCTCGCAGTCATTGCTTAGCCTGATACCAGTTATAGGCCTTAATAGTGGTGGTTATCAAGAATTCGTTCTAAATTATTCCATAGTTCACAGAAAGGTAAGTGGACTAAAGTAGGTCGCATGATTTGTCATTGAATGTATGTTTAACCATGGACTATACAATTAGTCCATGGTTCAAACTGATTTATATTATAAAAACCGACGACTGGCGCAGTGGTTAGTAGGTCGCACTTTTAAGCTGACGGCTGCGCATGAGGCTGTGGCATGAGGTTCGACCCTCGGGTCGGGCCAAAAATTAGTACCAAAGTTTTCGATTAAGAAATTATTGGTGTCAGCTTGGAGCCGTGTCACTAGCAGGGAAATACACGCTAAGATGAAGAAGTCATCATCATTATCAGCCCATTTAAGTCCTCACTGCTGAGGCTACGGGCCTTTCCAATCACATAAGGGGTAATTGCCATACTCACCACGCTTGGCAGACGGGTTCGCGAGGGTTTTGATATAAATGCAGAGTTTTCCTTCTCTGAGTGCTGATGATCATGCCAGCAGCTTTACCTTTGTCGTCCTTTGCGACACCTCGGTAAGAGTAAGGGTGGCCTATTCTACTCTGCCGGGGACCACACGGCGAGAAGATGAAGATGAAGAAGTACTTAAATACTTAATCTTAACGGATGAAGAGGTTCACGTCATCATCATTTCTCATCATCATTCATTTCTATATCTTTGGGATTCAATCAACCCCTTCCACTACTTCATTATCTACTTAAGGTGACGGGTAGGGCACACTAGCGACGCCAATTGATTTTAATTTTTAGCTACTAAACCGGATCTATTTTAAACAATTTCGGGGTTACAACCTCTCGTTGTACGCGAAAAATTTATTACCGCCAAAAGCGGCCACTTTTAGCGTGAATCAATTTTACGCGTACAAAAACGGACCTGACATTTGTGCATGGTTGTTTAATAAATAGTATAAGTGTTTGCCGAGGTGTTGTAACCCCGAAATTGTTTAAAATAGATCCGGTGAAGTAGTTAAACTTAAAATCGATAATCGCTAGTGTGCCCTACCCGTCACCTTAAGGGAAATGCCGTGTTTATTTTCAAGTAAAAGTTTTAAAAGCTTACCCCTAAACACATACCCCTAGCCGCTAATCGCCAAGGGCGCTGTCCACTGAATAATGTACCGACAGCCCCACCCAGTGGACACCTTGCCTCTCCCACGCGGCTGTTGATACACATCGGCGGACACCAATCATGATAATAATAGGGACTGCAAATGGAATATGTATTTTTTAATTTACTGGTAGAAAAAAAGTGTTTAAATGTTTACTTCTCATATTGTAATGACTGCCTCGTTGGCGCAGTGGGTAGTGCGTCGCACTTTAAAGCGACGGCTGCGCTTGGGGTCCCGGGTTTGATCCCCAGGTCGGGCCAAAATTTGTACCTGAGTTTTTCTGTTAAGAAATTCTCAGTGTCAGCCCGGAGTCTGGCAGTTAGCGGTCTTGTACCCCCGTGTCTCAGAAAGCACGTTAAGCCGTTGGTCCTGCACCTGATCCCTCTCTGGTCGTGTCACACTAGTGTCCCATCGAATTATGAGGGCAAGGGAATAAATAAATAATAAATAAATAAATATTTCACAACATCACATACATTGATCTGACTCCGTGATAGGTAGCTCAAGCACCTGCGTTACGGATATCAGAATCAACAGTGGGATTACAAATATATACATATAATACTTTTCTTTTGTAAATACATACTTATAATACATAAATAACACCCAGACCAATACAAACATAATGTTTGTACTGTGCGGGGATCGAACCCGCAACCCTTGCACCAGAGGCAGCGTTCACTACCACTGTTCCAAACGGGTCCTCAACACATCGAATAGAGAGTGCACTAGTGTTTGCGCACACACTTGAGCACTATAATATATCCTGCGTAATTGGCTGATCGTTGAGATTGATATATAGAGATATTATATTATCATACTGTAAACAACAGTTTAGTAGAATCATTGAAAGGGCACGAAAAATAATGAACATAACTAACATAGATCAGCAATAAAATAAATAAATATTTCACACCATCACGTACACTGATCTGACTCCGAGATAGGTAGCTTAAGCACCTGTATTACGGATATCAGAGTCAACAGTGGGATTACAAAAATGTACTATGAGGAACTACCCCTACTCCTTGCCAGCCTATAAAAACAAACGTCAGAGCAAGGGACAGCCCATTTGACTGTCAGCTCTCGGAGTGTACGTAGCGTAGTTCGTATTAGTCGTGCGAGCCATTATTTACTTACATAACGTCGTTATAGTCTTATGTATAATTATTTCAGTTCACGCAGTGTGGTCCCCGGCAGAGTAGAATAGGCCACCCTCACTCTAACCGAGGTGTCGTAAAAGGCGACTAAGGTAAAGCTGCTGGCATGAGCATCAGCACCCAGAGAAGGAAAACTCTGCATTTATATCAAAACCCTCGCCAACCCGTCTGCCAAGCGTGTTGAGTATGGCAATTACCCCTCATGTGATTGAGGAAGCCCGTGCCCCAGCAGTGGTGACTTAAATGGGCTGATGATGATGATGATGATTTCAGTTTAATAGCAAGATCGCAATCTAATTTCAGCTGTCCTTAAATCATTGGAATTGTAGAAGTTTTCATGATAGTCATTATTTTTTAATTGTAAATATTTAGAAATTTAAATTTAAAACCGTTTGTTAGAATTTGTTTTTTTTGTGTTTTCTACTTCTGAACCTAAAAATACATATGATACTTCTCTTTTGTAAATACATACTTATAATATAATACATAGAAAACACCCAGACCAATACAAACAGAAATGTTCATGCACACAAATGTGGATCGAACCCGCAACCCTTGCACCAGAGGTAGCGTTCACTACTAAACGGGTCGTTCAATGTTCTCCCATTGCTGTTTAATCATGATAATAATATCCTCCAACCGATTACGGTTGCGGCGGCCAATCTCAACGATTGGCCACGTACGCAGGGTATATTATAGTGCTCAAGTGTGTGCGCAAACTCAAGTGCACTTTCTATTCCCTTACCCTCATAATCCGATGGGACACTAGTTTGACACGATTAGAGAGGTATCTCAGGACCAACGGCTTAACGTGCTTTCTGAGGCACGGGGGTACAAGACCGCCAACTTCGAGACTCCGGGCTGATACAGCAGACGGATCGCCTGATGGTAAGCGATTGCCGCCGCCCATAGACACCCGCGACACCAGTGGAGTCGCAAGTGCGCTGCCAACCTTGGAACCCTTTCCCCCGGATTGGGCCTCCGGTACCCTCACTCACGCAGCGGAACACAGCACAGTGCTGCTTCACGCCGGCGTTCTGTGAAGCCGTGGTATTACCCTGGGCGATTCGGCCCATTCATGGCGTAGCGCGAATGCTAAAAACTTTCTCTCGTAACTAGAACTAACCAAGCCTTATTATGCTATCTACCCAATAACACAGCTTACACAGCTTATGTACCGTAACTGTAGGTACATAGATGATGTAGGCATGTTTGTAGAGGTGCCGCGTGGGAATCGAACCGGCTGTTCTCCGTAATCTGGCGCTCGGGCCACCCGGCACGGACTACACGCATCTACAGCGCTAGAAGTGACCGGGGATTTTTATTATCTTGTACGGAAACAGGCAGCCTGAAAACAATCGCAATTTTTTTTTTATGTCATAGGTATGATGAAACTACAGAATCCGCCTTTCATGTCATTTATTCCGTAATTTTGCACGCACAGATATTCATAGATTACATTGATAATTCGCCGTGTGGTCCCGGCAGAGTAGAATAGGCCACCCTCACTCTTACCAAGGTGTCGTTAAAGGCGACTAAGGTAAAGCTGCTGGCATGATCATCAGCCCCCAGAGAAGGAAAACTCTGCATTTATATCAAAACCCTCGCCAACCCGTCTGCCAAGCGTGGTGAGTATGGCAATTACCCCTCATGTGATTGAGGGAGGCCCGTGCCCCAGCAGTGGGGACTTAAATGGGCTGATGATGATGATGATGATGATGGCATTGATAATCACTCAGAACTTTTAACTTAAACGAGGCCTATTTCGAAACGTCCGTACCAAACGGCTGCTCAAATCGAACTGTCCATTCGCCCGTCAACCGACAAGTCAATGTATCGGTTGGCGCGCCTATCGATTATCGATGCGTTTCCGGTTATGACAGTCCTTAATTTAGTTCTCAAAACCGTCAACAGTCAAATCAAACACTACTAAATTACTCGAATCCTAACATGACACGACATAGGTGGCAAACGCGTAGACGGATCACCTGATGGTAAGCGATTGCCGCCGCCCATGGTCACCCCGATAGTGGAATCACAAGTGCGCTGCCAACCTTTAAACCCCCTTCCCCCGGATTGAGCCTCCGGTACCCTCACTCACGCAGTGAAACAGCCCAGTGCTGCTTCACGCCGGTTTTCTATTTTATTTATTAAGGAATAACAACAGCCCTTAACATAATGTTATGAACACAAGATGATAATCACTTAAGGTGACGGGTAGGGCACACTAGCGACGCCAATCGATTTTAATTTTTAGCTACTAAACCGGATCTATTTTAAAAAATTTTGGGGTTACAACCTCTCGGCAAACACTTATACTATTTAAATAACCATGCACAAATAACCAACGCGTACGCAAAAAATTGATTCAAGCCAAAAGCGGCCAATTTTGGCGAGAATTAATTTTTCGCGTACAAAAACGGACCGACAATTTAAATTAGATCAAGAGTGGTCAGTAGGTTACGTATGAATTAGAACGGAGGTCCAACCATCCATGGAGACTGGAGGGAAACGGCACCGTTACAATGTCTATGAGTAGATCCAGTGGAACTATATCTAGGACAGCATGATTCCAATAAAGACGGCAAATCGTGGGCGCGTCTAACATTTGTAGCGGAGCCGAACAATGCCGGCATTCGTTCCATAGAAATATTCTTCAGCAAATAAATATTTGACGTTTTTAAAATAAAATCCTCGCATACGCGCCCCCTTGGACATGACCCCAAGTAAACTGAGTTTTCTAAAACCCCTTTGGTAAGGCGACTATTTTAAGATGCTACAGAGGTATTTTAAAGGGATTTCCTGGTACCCAGAAACGACAATGGGATCTTATTGCAAGTGTTAATAAAGCCTATTCGTCTGTCTCCTAATGTCGACTGACTCGGTGGCGCAGTGGTTAGTGGGTCGCACTTTGAAGCGACGGTTGCGCAAGAGATCCCGGGCTCGATGCCAAAAATTTGTACCTAACATTTCGTTAGGAAACTCTTAATGTCAGTAGTCTGGAGTCTGGAGGTTGGCGGTATTGTACCCCCGTGCCGTCGGTCCTGCGCCCAATCCCTGTCAGGTAGTGTCACTGGTGTCCCATCGGGATAAGAGGATGGCGAGTTCACTTGCGCACGCACTTGAGCACTTTAATACTCGTATATAATTCTCACAACATCTCATACGTTGACCTGATTCCGTACTAAGTAGCTTAAGCACTTGTGTTACAGATATCAGACAACAGAGGAACACAAATATATACTTAAATACATATATTACACCCAGACACCGAACAAACACAAGTGTTCATCGCACGAATGTTTGTCAATCGAACCCACGACAAGTTCATTGTTCAAGTTAAGATAAGATTTTTTTTTGTATGGACTGCGATCAAAGTTTGTAAATATTCTTCAATTATTTTTTACCATATTGTCAAAAAACGTTTTTTTAAATATCAATTTAGGAAAGACATTTTAGTAACCTAATGGCTGTATTTATGAATGGAACTCCCTGACGAGGTCTGTTTTTCCTGACCACTATAACCTAGACATCTTTAAGGCAAGAGTGAACCGGTCTCTTCTAGGCAAACGCGTATCAATCCTAGGCTTCCTCGTCGCTTTCCATCAGGCGAATGTGGTCAAGAGTCAGTCGTAGTCCAACAAAAAAACAAACAGATCGCATAAAATTATAATATTTATCACACCATCACGTACACTGAGCTGACTCCGAAGATAGGTAGCTTAAGCCCCTGTATTACGGATATCGATCCAACAGTTGGGATTACAAAAATGTAACTATGAGGAACGACCCCTTACTCCTTGGCCAGCCTATAAAAACAAACGTCAGAAGCAGGGGACCCCATTTGGACTGTCACTCCTCGGCAGTGTATGTTTTTAGCGGTAGTTGTTCGTATTAGTCAGGCGAGCCATTATTTACTTTACATACGTCGTTATAGTCCTTATATAATTATTTCAGTTCACGCCAGTGTGGTCCCCGGCAGAGTAGAATAGGGCCCACCCTCACTCTAAACCGAGGGTGTCGTAAAAGGCGACTAAGGTAAAGCTGCTGGCATGAGCATTGCAGGCACCAGAGAAGGAAAACTCTGCATTTATATCAAAACCCTCGCCAACCCCGTCCTGCCAGCGTGTTGAGTTATGTCACGTTACCCCCCTCATGTGATTGGGAGGGCAGCCCGTGCCCCAGCAGTGGTGACTTAAATGGGCTGAATGATGATGATGGATTTCAGTTTAATAGCAAGATCGCAATCTATTCGCTGTCGCTTAACACTCATTGGCATTGTAAAGTTTTTCATGATATCATTATTTTTAATTGTAAATATTTTAGAAATTTAAAATTAAAACCGTTTGTTAGAATTTGGGTTTTTTTTTGTGTTTTCTACTTCTGAACCTAAAAATACATATGATACTTCTCTTTTGTAAATACATACATTATAATATATACATAGAAAACACCCATACCAATACAACCAGAAATGGTTCTGCACACACATGTGGATCGAACTCCGCACCCTTGCACCAGGGTAGCGTTCACTACTAAACGGGGTCGTTTAGATGTTCTCCCATTTTGCTGTTTAATCATGATAATAGATATCCTCCAACCGATTACGGTTGCCGGCGCCAATCCCTCCACCCCTCCTCACCCCCCCGCTCCCCCCCTCCCCACACCCCCCCCCCCCCCCCCCCACATCCCCCCCCCCCTCCCCCCCCCCCTCCCCCCCCCCTCCATCACCCATCCCCTCCGCCCCCCACCGCCCCACCCCAGCCTCCCCTCCTCCCCTTTCCTCCCCCCCCCCCGCCCTCCACCCCCGACTCCCCCGCCCCCCCACCCCCCACCCCCACAATCTCCCCCCCCCCCCCCCCCCACCATCATCCTCCCACCCCCGCGCCCCCCCCCCCTCCCCAATCCACTCCCCCTCCCGGCTCTCCCCCCCCCATCCCCCCCCTCCCACATCCCTCCCCCCCCTCCCCACCCTGCGCCCACACCCCCCTCATCCCCTCAACGATTGGCCACGTACGCAGGGTATATTATAGTGCTCAAGTGTGTGCGCAAACTCAAGTGCACTTTCTATTCCCTTACATAACCCTCATAAATCCGATGGACACTAGTTTGACCCCATTAGAGTATAGCAGGACCAACCGGCTTACGTGCTTTCTGAGGCCGGGGGTACAAGAACCGGCAACTTCGAGACTTCCGGGCTGATACATCAGAACGGATCGCCTTGATGGTAAGCGATTCCCGCCGCCCATATACACACCGCACACCGTGGAGTCCGCAAGTGCGCTGCCAAACCTTGGAACCCTTCCCCCTATTGGCCTCCGGTACCCCAAACTCCACGCACGGAACACAGCACAGTGCTGCTTCACGCCGGCGTTCTGTGAAGCCGGGTATTAAACCCTGGGCGATTCGGCCCATTCATGGCGTAGCGCGAATGCTAAAAACTTTCTCTCGTAACTAAACTAACCAGCCTTATTATGCTATCTACCCAATAACACAGCTTACACAGCTTATGTACCGTAACTGTATGTACATAGATGATGTAAGGCATGTTTGTAGAGGTGCCGCGTTGGAATCGGGAACCGCCCTTTTTTTTTTTTTTTTTTGTGTTTTTTCTCCGTATCTGGCGCTCGGGGCCCACCCGGCACGGACTACACGATCTACAGCGCTAGAGTGACCGGGGATTTTATTATCTTGGTACGGAAAGGCAGCCCTGAAAAAATCGCATTTTTTTTTATGTCATAGGTATGAATGAAACTACATAATCTCGCCTTTCATGTCATTTATTCCGGAATTTTGCACGCACCAGATATTCATAGATCCAATTGATAATTCGCCGTTGGTCCGGCAGAGTAGAATAGGCCCACCCTCACCTTACCAGGTGTCGTTAAAAGGCGAACTAAGGTAAAGCTCGCTTGGCATGTCATCAAGCCCCCCGAGAAGGAAAAATCTGCATTTATATCAAACCTCGCCAACCCGTCTGCCAGCGTGGTGAGTATGGCAATTACCCCTCATGTGATTGAGGGAGGCCCGGCCCCAGCGAGTGGTGGCTTAAATGGCTGATGATGATGATGATGATGATTGCATTGATAATCACTCATAACTTTAACTTAAACGAGGCTATTTCGAAACTCACGTACCAACGGCCTGCTCCAATAATCGAACTGTCCATTCGCCGTCACGACACAGTCAATGTATCGTTGGCGCGCCTATTCGTTATCGAGGCGTTTCCGTTATGACAGTCCTTAATTTAGTTCTCAAAACCGTCCCAACAGTCAATCAAACACTACTAAATTACCTCGAATTCCTACTGAATATGACATAGGTTGCAAACGATTAGAACGGATCACCTATGTAAGGATTGCCCGCCCCCATGGTCACCCGTAGTGGAATCCAAGTGCGCTGCCCACCTTTAAACCCCCTTCCCCCTGATTGAGCTCCGGTACCCTCACTCACGCAGTGAAACCAGCCCAGTGCTGCTTCACGCCGGTTTTCTATTTTAGTTATTAAGGAATAACAACAGCCCTTAACATAATGTTTTAACACAAGATGCTAATCACTAAGTGTCGGGTAGGGCACACTAGCGACGCCAATCGATTTTAATTTTTAGCTACTAAACCGGATCTATTTTAACAATTTCGGGGTTACACCTCTCGGCAAACACTTATACTATTTGAATAAAAAGTTTCAACTTTTCAAATCACAACTACTGTAGTTGGATATACAAAAACCTGAATATGCAGTAGATTAGACTCTAATTTTCTTTAACATATGATAGCTGATGTTCAGTGGTCAACGAGGACTTCCAATAACCAGGAATGAAAATGTACTAGCATGTCTTAAAAACCTAATTAAACGAGATGCGATTTTTACGGCCTTTAGCGCTAAAGGTTTAAAAATGCTCACGTGATTTTTTTTCGAGAGCAATGACCCAAGTAATATTTAGAATGTTCTTCAAATTGCTAGCGCTATTTCCAAAAAGAATTCACTTGAATTGGTAGTAGGCTGATCTGAAAGAAGTCTTGTAACATGCCAGATGTATTATGTCTACGTGAGACCTTCTTTAAAGCCGGTCAGGAAGTGATTCTTTTAGTATATCTACTATAATTAGCTGCTTACTTTAGTCATCACATAAAAGGGTAGGGTAATGTATATTAACTAAACAAAGTCTTGTTTACAAGTAAAAATAATATTGTGACTTAAGTTGCAATAAACCAAACTTTTGATGTTGTGCTGTTGACAATTACAAATAATAATTTAGTAATTATCTGTCTTTATAGAACTCCATTATTAACTGTAAATGATTTTTTGGAATTCTCTAGATCTCTCTTTATGAAATAAATAAAACAAGAAGAAGCGAATGTTAGTCCTAGGATGAGTGTTTAACATAAACACTTTTAAAATGTGATATGTACAAACACTCTAATGACTTGCGTAAAAACTATAAAATGATACTACCTATCGCGAACCCAAACGGAGGCAATCATGTTAGAATCATATCGTAAGTAATATTAGAACGCCACAGCTTCTGTTTACCTTTGGTTTTATCCAACCATGTAAACAGACAAATTATTGGCTTTCAGTAGAAAATAAAACTATAACCTAAACAACTGCATATTTAAAAAAGAGACTACAGAGTCGAAAATATTGATGCATTTAAAAAAAAAAAGGTATAATAATTGACATTTAGAATGTTTTTGGAATATAATTCTTGATGAAGCATTTACAACGATTTCATGGATACAAATTATTTTTTTATTAAACTTATGCTTTCCTATATTAAACAGAAAGTGCGCTATAATAATATAATAAGAATGGATAACCGCTGGATTAAGAATAAGTTTGTAAAACCAAAGGACACTCAGAAGGTATTATAGACTGAAATCAAAAAGAGCTAAGATGATATTCACTTACCTCAAAAAATACTTAAAAGGTGTATTCACTTGCCAAAAAATAAATAATAGATTTATTAAAAACAGCCACAATAAATGTCAAGCTTGCTTGGCAAGTGGATAAAATATTTTGATCATAACTCTAATCAGGATATTGATAAACTATTTACAATACTAAATTAATTCGCACCCAAAACATATAGCTTCAATCATTCAACTCACACTTTATAGAAATCGACAAATATTTGTCAAATAGTAATCATATTGTAGACGAGCCCAACGAAATAAGCTGTGACATTTCCATGTACCTTAAACCAATGAGTGAAAATGAAGTAAAAATACAATACAAAATCTTTAAGAAACACAAGTTCTGAGGGTCCCTGATGAGTATTACAAAAGTGGTAAAATCATGTATTGTAGAATTAACTTCCTGTATTAACACATCTCGTAAATCTGTCATTTGAAAATGGAGTAATTCAGATCGACCTGAAACGCTCTATATTAAAACCCCTTCATAAAAGGTGAAAAAACGGACATGAAATAACTACAGACGATAACGCTTATATCCAGTCTTAGACAAGATTTTTGAAAGTGCATGTATAAAAGACTGATGAATTATTGTACTACTTTTTAAAATATCCAGACGATCAATATGGCTTCCAAAGGAAAAGTCCTACTACTCTCGGCCATGTTTTACTTTGATTCGTGAAGTATTAATATGTAATATGAAAAAATTGACAACTGTTTGATTTTTTAGACATGTCAAATGCATTTGACTTAGTTCATCACCAATATTTTGCTAGATAAATTAGAAAATATTGGAGTAAGAGGTCTACCTTTGGCAGTGGTTTTAAATCATACCTGAAAGATAGGCAGCAATTGTTATGATTGGAAGCTGCGTTAGTTACGCAGGTAATATAAAAATAATTTCCAATCTGAGTATGCTCCCAAATAGATTTGGTGTTACGCAGGCAGCATACTGGGACCACTCTTATTTATATCTATATTAACGACATATTATGTGACTCCACATGAACCTTTATTTTGCCGACATGTTATCTATTATAGTATTAAGTACTTAACAAGAAGGTTTTGAACGAAGCCACTAGGATGCATTAAAATCACACACTAATTGACATCATGGAATGGCTGAAATTAATAATTGAACATTAACTTGATAAACCAATTTCATACATTTACTAATCTTAGAGAAAATGCAAGCTAATATTTTATTTAAAGGGACATCGATCAAAAGAAACTGACCCATTGTAAGTTTTTAGGAGTAAACATAGATAAACATTTAAACTGGACGTCTCAAATTGAAAAAAGGGTGTGCGACAAACTTAACCGCTTTTGTTTATGTCTTGAAAAGACTTCCGTCATATAACTGATCGTTCTACTACAATTCTCGCTTGCCTATCATGCTTATGTCCGCCTCGTATTGCTCTATGGGTTAGTTTCGTTGGGGAAATAGTACATATGTGCATAAAGCTTTTTGTGGCGCAAAGAGTGTGTGCGTGCTATAATTGGTATACCACCACGTGAAATCATGTAAACCCCTATTTAGGAACTTAATCTGTTACTTTACCGACCTACTGATATTCGAAGTTTTTTAAATTTGGTAAAAAACAATAAAAACCTGTTTCTTAGGCTTGTGATATTTATCAGCGGAATAAAAGGCTCCAAACAGACTTTTGTCTTAGGATTTGCCCACCCTAGAACGAACTCAATTATGAGAAATATTGTTTAATATGAGCATAAAAATATTTAATAAAAATTCCATAATGCATAAAAGCACCTGACTCTCCGCGTCACATAAAAATTGTATGCTAGGCTACATGATAAGCAGATTTTTATAGTATTAGCAATTTTTAGATCTGCATGAACTTTAATTAAAATATTTTGACATTTATTTAATTTTGTTAATTTGAATTTATCTCGTTGTTTTATAATTGAATTATATTTTAAGACTATTTTTTACAGCCATGTATGGCAAACATGTTATCTGACAGTTTATGACTCATCACATTGATAAATGTACCGTGTTTTTTCTTGTAATAAAGATAAAGCTTTTCAGAAGATTTACCATGCACAAATAACCAACGCGTACGCAAAAACTTGATTCAAGCCAAAGCTGCCAATTTTGGACTGAATTAAGTTTTCGCGTACAAAAGCGGACCAACAATTTAAATTTAGATTAAGAGTGGTCAGCAGGTTACGTATGAATAAGGATTGAGGTCCAATCATCTATGAAGACTGGAGGGAAACGGCACCGTTACAATGTCGATGAGTAGATCCAGTGGAACTATATCTAGGACAGCATGATTCCAATAAAGACGGCAAATCGTGGGCGCGTCTAACATTTGTAGCGGAGCCGAACAATGCCGGCATTCGTTCCATAGAAATATTCTTCAGTAAATAAGTATTTGACGTTTTTAAAATAAAATCCTCGCATACGCGCCCCCTTGGACATGACCCCAAGTAAACTGAGTTCTTTACAACCCCTTTGGTAAGGCGACGATTTTAAGATGCTACAGAGGTATTTTAAAGGGATTTCCTGGTACCCAGAAACGACAAAGGGATCTTATTGCAAGTGTTAATAAAGCCTATTCGTCTGACTCGTAATGTCGACTGACTCGGTGGCGCAGTGGTTAGTGGGTCACACTTTGAAGCGACAGTTGTGCAAGAGGTCCCGGGTTCGATGCCAAAAATTTGTACCTAAGATTTCGTTAGGAGACTCTTAATGTCAGTAGTCTGGAGTCTGGAGGTTGGCGGTATTGTACCCCCGTGCCGTCGGTCCTGCGCCCAATCCCTGTCAGGTAGTGTCACTGGTGTCCCATCGGGATAAGAGGATAGCGAGTGCACTTGCGCACGCACTTGAGCACTTTAATACTCGTATATAATCCTCACAACATCTCATACGTTGACCTGATTCCGTACTAAGTAGCTTAAGCACTTGTGTTACAGATATCAGACAACAGAGGAACACAAATATATACTTAAATACATATATTACACCCAGACACCGAACAAACACAAGTGTTCATCGCACGAATGTTTGTCCAGGGTGGGGATCGAACCGACCTTTGGCGTAAAAGGCAGGGTCACTACCAATTGCGCCATCCTGCTTATGTAGCTGACCGTTGAGATTGGCCGCCGTAGCCGCAATCGGTTGGAGGATATCTGTCAAGGGTGAATGCTGAGAGAGACGCGACTGACCCGTATATTTATATTTATCTATTTATCACTTAGAATTTAGATACCTAGATTAGGATTAAATGAATAAGTAATGTATAGATCTATATTTTGTTATCTGTATTTTTGGTGCCAAATAATCATTTTTCTATTCTATTCTATTCTATTCTATTCTATCTCTCACCCTCTTTCCAAGAGAAAATTGTTCAAGTTAAGATAAGATTTTTTTTTGTATGGACTGCGATCAAAGTTTGTAAATATTCTTCAATTATTTTTTACCATATTGTCAAAAAACGTTTTTTTAAATATCAATTTAGGAAAGACATTTTAGTAACCTAATGGCTGTATTTATGAATGGAACTCCCTGACGAGGTCTGTTTTTCCTGACCACTATAATCTGGACATCTTTAAGGCAAGAGTGAACCGGTCTCTTCTAGGCAAACGCGTATCATCCTAGGCTTCCTCGTCGCTTTCCATAAGTTGCGATTGTGGTCCAGCGTCAGTCTGTAGTCCAACAAAAAAACACCACCAACCATTCTGTTATACTGTCTTTGGACCTCTGGTAATTCTTAGAAAATTTTCTTAAACGCTATACAAAATGTCACTTGACTTACTTTGTATGAAAAGTTGATTCTCTTTTCATGCAAATTTATAAAATAGACTTAAGATGCCGATAGAATAAGACTCGTCATGATGAATGATATAAAACATCAAAATAAATGCCATAATTACAAAAATGGGTGTGTTTGCGTACATCCGTCATCAGTCCCATAAACATAAATAATCGTTAAGGCGACGGGTAGCCTAACTAATGACACCAATCGATTTAAATGGTTAGCTACTAAATCGGATCTATTTTAAACAATTTCAGAGCGGGAGTCTCTAAGCAAACATTTAAACTATTTATTAAATAATTGTGCACTACTTTTTGATCTCTTTTTGCACTCGAAATTTGTATTAACGTCATAAGTTGCCGTTTTGGGGGTCATTTAAATTTCGAGTGCAAAAGCAGACCGTAGAAAAGTTAAGTATAAGTATTTAATAAATATATAGTATAAGTGTTATCCGAGAGTCTGCAGCTTCGAAATTGTTAAAATGTATCAGGTTTAGTTGCTAACAACTAAAATCAATTGGCGTCGCTAGTCGCACAGGGCGAAAAATTTATTCGCGCCAATTTTTCGCGTACGCGTTGGACCCAACATTTGTGCATGGATATTTAATAAATAGTATAAGTGTTTGTAGAGAGTTTGTAACCATTTTAATTGTGTAAACGAAAGTGTTTAAAATAGATCCGGTTTAGTAGCTAAAAACTAAAATCGTTTGGCGTCGCTAGTGTGCCTTACCCGTCACTTTAAATAGGTAAGTTTGGCCGTCGGACGAAAACTATTTTTTTTTAGCTTTTCTCTTCACAGTACATATTAGAGCTACTGATTATTATTAAGTGGCACAGTATATTTGCTCCTCTTGGCCTGATAGATAAGTAACGTAATCCAAAGGAGCGCCCACGTCAAAATTAGGTACCATCAGGTGATCTGTCTGCTCATCTGCCACCTATCACATAAAAAAACCTACAAGGAACGTGATGGCATAACATTCATAGGCTAATTGGCGCGCGAGGTGCTTCTTCACGTCTCGTTATAAGGATTCCATCCAGCCACCACTTTACTCGAATCCACCTTTACTTGTATAATAAAATGACTGGAATATAAACCGTATAATAAACCATCAAGAAAAGAGCGTACTCCCTTTTAAAAGGCCGGCAGCGCACCTGTGACTCTTTAGACGTGGCAGGTGTCCATGGGCGGCGGTAATCGCTTACCATCAGGTGTTACGTCTGCTCGTCTGCCCTCTATATCATAAAAAAGTCCCAAACAGTACTCACATTTTCGCCTTTCCGTGGTCGTCGGCTGACTGTAATCCTTATCAGGTATTTCCTCCTTCACTTTCGCCTCCATCTGTTAACAAACATAAGAACTACTTTGAAAAACATATACTACCTTAATATATTTATTATTTACTTCCATAATAACATCACAAGTCAGACTGTTTATTAGATTTTATGTATATCAATAAGTATATTAAGGTGATGGCTAGGGCACACTAGCGACGTCAATTGATTTAAATTGTTATCATCTAAACCGGATATTTAGCCGTGTGGTCCTCGGCAGAGTAGAATAGGCCACCCTCACTCTTACCGAGGTGTCGTAAAAGGCGACTAAGGTAAAGCTGCTGGCATGATCATCAGCACCCAGAGAAGGAAAACTCTGCATTTATATCAAAACCCTCGCCAACCCGTCTGCCAAGCGTGGTGAGTATGGCAATTACCCCTCATGTGATTGAGGGAGGCCCGTGCCCCAGCAGTGGGGACTTAAATGGGCTGACGATGACTACCTTATTCTAAATCGCGATCTTAAGTTATTACGGTACTAAAGCTCATGTCATCCTCTTCCAACGCTTAAAGCTAAAACGGGATGGCACGAATTCTGTTCCGGACTATCCTTAGTTCGAGATTTGTAATAAAAGGGATACAAATTAAATATTTTTACTAAACAATCCATGGACCATGATTATACAGAGGTATGTAGGTCCACAGATTTCATATATTGTTTTAAACTTTCATGATCACTAACATAAGAAGGATGGGGGAATTTTTATTGAACAAAAACACAAGAAAATTAAGACAATAACTAAGAAATAAAATTAAACTAAAAGTAAATAAAAAAGGAAAGTTAAAACAAAGTAGGTCCCCGTGGCAGTGTCCCCAAAATGCTGGCAGCATTACCCCGCTGGATCGCGATGGAAATTCGCTGGGCGAGGTAGCTGCCAGCTTTTGGCTCTCCCGTGACATCGACAAGACGCTTAGCTAAGTCACGGAAGAAAGAGAGAGCGTCGGAACCCCACGGGCCCAGTGTTTCAACACCGAAAGCTACATAGTGTTAGGCACCAGATAGATGCCTATACTTTGTAGCTTTCAGTCTCTCTGCAGCGTCAGCCGCAGAATAGTTATTTACGGGATTTCTACTATGTAGCTTATTTTTAACCAACTGCAAAAAAAAGAGGAGGTTCTCAATTCGATTTCTTTGCCATTTATGAACCGATTTAGGTGATTCTTTTTTAGTTGGGAAGTAGATAGTCCCGGATTGGTACTATGACAAGGATATCAGGATCTAACGATGGGATGGGGAAAAAAAATATCTTCTCGGCGGCAATAGACAATAGACAAGGATGCTCTTAGGAGCGTTAACAGGGCATTATGCAACGAACAAAATGCTGATAAAGATGAACATAACATCGAACAGCGACTGCAGAGCATGCAAGGAGGAGACGGAAACCATAGAACATCTTTTATGTGAATGCGACTCATTAGCCAGAGGCAGAATGTGTCTTCTAGGTAACGCTTATCCTAAACTAGGAAACTACAGGCAGTTAAATCCGAAAGACATCGTGACGCTGATGAAACGAATCTTTCGTGAGTAGGAGCGCAAAAGATTGGAGAGGTACAAAAGATCCCTCAGGGTCGACGTGCCCCATGAAAATGACCCCCTAACAGATAAGATAAGATAATAGATAAGATAAGAATTGAGGGGAAAAATTGAGGGGAACCCTCGAATTTTAAAGGCACACGTAATGTTTTTGTATTTTTTTTTCCAAACTGCACCGGTATTTACGCCTAATTGTACTGTACTCACAATTAGTTTGCTAGTTATTTGGCGGAGGTGGAAGAGGGAAGGGGGCTGCCAAATAAAGAGACACAAAAGCTTGAAAAAATTTTTCTGCTAAAAAAACCGCCTTCAAAAACCACGAACTTGTAAAGTAATATTTTTAACACTATATCATTTCAAATAACATTTTATAACAGTACACTGGAGAAAAAGTTTTACCGAAGTCGGCACCTAATCCCTGTTGAATAATTGAATGTTTTATTAAAATTTAAATTTCAACAAGATAGTATTGGGCGCCGACTTCGGTAACACCTTTTCTCAAGTGAAGTGTTAAAAATATCATTTTATTACACGTTTTAGTTGGTGGTTTTTTAATGCGGTTTGTTTTCGCAGATTTCTTTTTTTTTAGTTTCTTAGATTTCGTGAGGTATTTTAAAATTACTTTATTACAAACGCATCCGTGAGGATGTTTTTAAATTGTCAAATGTCTAGAATTTCATAATTATTAATTTGTATTGTGACAGCTTATTTCTATTTTTGACTTTTTTGTATTTGTGAAATTTAATATTGCATTTTTGATTTTTTTGTATTTGTGACATTTAATATTGCATTTATGCCATTTAATTTATATTTTTTTAATTTTATTACCTGTTTCTCTATTGCGGACATGTTTTTCTAATTTAATTTATCTTGTATTATTATTATTAATGTGAATTATTCTGTGCTATATGTAATTATGTATGATGACTTATTGGTGTGTTGGAATTTTCGTATTCTGTTAACTGACATGTAAATGATTAAATAAATAAATAAATAATCAAGTGATTCGAAAATGTAATAACCGTAAAACTAAACAAAGTAGTGTTGTGTGTCGAGAACAGGTTCGAGAAAATAGTGAGTTAGTGAACAGTCAGTGGTACCTCAGGTGAACATAGTAAAAGACTGCGAAGGAGGGTAGACCGATTTGTCTGCCAGTAACAACTTACCCGCAAAAACTTCAGTTACTCCGTGACCATGGCGCTTGCAACAGTGCCGAAATATCGGAAATTCAAAAATAAGGTAAGTACATGGTAGAAATACCGTAAATAACAACACCGATTTGATAATAGCAAAGATATGCTGATTATAGAAATTGATTGATAATAGAAAAAATATTTATTTCCAACAAAATGATGATACATTCCAAGATAAAGTATAATTATAATGGACAATATATTCTTACATCAAAACATATTGTTGCTTACAAGATGTCCAGTTAGATTACCTTTGGTCCTCACACTAGGATAACCTGTATCGTGAGGGCCTGGCATGCGACATAACATATTAAGATTAAGGCGCTCTTGAAAACATGATGATGATGATGATGGTATAATAATTTACCAAGTCCTTTTTCAGAAAGTTGGATCTACAAATATGCTGAAAATTCAACTGATCTATACATTAATGCAGAGGGGATGTTCCGTTTTATATGAAACAAATTATATAGAACTACTGTCTATATCACAATTTCGTAAAAATTACAATCGGGTTCTACTCAAATGCATCCTAATAATTACCAACATAAAATATTTTTATATTACAGGAGCCCAATTCTCGGGCTCGTGACATTTATTTTCATACGACATATATCACTAAAACATAGTTTTTTTTGTATGGTTTTCGGGTGATATCCGCCATGTTTTCAAAATATCACAAGCCCGAGAATTGGGCTTCTGATAACTTTATTGCGACATAGTCGCCCCCCTGTCAACGTCACTGAAGTGAGTTCTGATCTTGGTCTTTTTCCGCAGCACAGAGTACTTTAGAAGAGACATGTCTATGTCCCTCTCCATCCCTTCAATTCTTCTTCATCTTAGCGTGTAATTCCCGGTTGCCTCCAAAGCTGTCGCTTTGGAGCCCGAGGTACACTTAGGCCATGATTCAAGATTGGAGGGGTCTAGTAATTACAATGAAGCGACTGCCGTCTGACCTTCGCAACTCTTTAAAATGGTTACACGTTTCAGAAACTTTTTCCGAAACGTGCAGGTTTCCTCACGATATTTTCCCTCACCGCCGAGCAGATGGTAATGGTAGAAATACGCACATTTGAAAAATCTATTGGTGCATGCTCGGATTCGAACCTCGACCACCTGCGTTGAAGGCGCGTTCGTATCCATTGAGCTACCATCGCTCTACTCCATCCCTTCAAAAATCTCCACTAAAAATCTCGTCACTCGATTGCCGTGATAGATGGACAAACAGACTGACACATTTTCACATAATTAATAATAATAGTAAAATTGTAACGTTTTATTTATTCGTAGGTAATATATAATTAGAATGGGTGCGTGCTAAAATATTTATATGACGGACAGTCAGCGCCGCGGCGGCTGACGAGAGCCAGCCGCTGTCCGCTGGGTACAGTGAGCCGAAACAGACGGACGGGCAGGTGTGCGGTATGCGGTACAGTCGGTGTTGTATTTCTGTTAGGTTTTATTTATTTGCATTACATAGACTGTATAACTAGGTAGACTAGACCTATATGATCACATTACACAATCAAAGAACATTATGTTAAGATTAATAAGATATATACATCCAGTGAAACATAACAAGGAGGTTGGGGCGGAAAGATCCTCGAGTGGAGGCCACGAACAGTGGCAAGCCCCCCACAAGGTGAACCGACGATCTGGTGAAGATCGCAGGAATCCATTGGATGCGGGCGGCACAGGACCGATATGTGTGGAGAACATTGGGGGAGGCCAATCTCCGGCAGTGGACGTCTATTGGCTGAAATGATGATGATGATGAAACATAACATGAATACATCATTTTCATTCATTCACATCTCAACAGTGGGAGAGCCACGCTTCGGCTTGAATGGGCAGACTCGACCGGAGTAATACCACCATAATACTACCAAATCTGTCGCTTTGGAGCCCAGGGTAGGTACGCTTAAACCTTGATCCAGGATTCGGAAAGCTTAGTAATTGCAATGAAGCGACGCCGTCTGACCTTTGTAACCCTTAGACAAGGGAACCAGGTAGTGTTGTAAAAATGCTTGATTCGACGCTCAAGCCCATTGCTAACGCTCATGTCGGAACTCGACTATAGCGCTCGACGCTCGAGCACCGGACTCGGCACTCGGCTCGAGCATGAGCGCGCGTTTAGATTACACAGCTAGGGAAACTGTAAAAAAGATAGTATAATTGAAAAGAATTTCAGTTTTATTTTTAATATTTATATTATAATAGTAGGAAAATACTTATTTGTTATTTGTATACAATATGCCATATGATCCGAAGGCCCAAATTAAATTTATTACAAGTGTGGTTTAGCTGAACCTGCAATACCAATAATAATATAGCAATCGTTTTCCATGTTATAAAGGCAAAACAACAAGGAATATAAAAGAAAATTAACAATTTATTGTTTCTGCTTGTTGACTCACAGGACTTCCTTATACGACCAAAGTCAAAAGATTCACCGTACCTACCGCCCGCCGCAACTCGTTAGGAGTTTTTATTTATGACATTTTTTTAATCTACCCGCATTTAAAAATTATAACGCTTGAACGCTTGAGCGCATAACTCGAGCATGAAAGTCTGAACTTTCAACGCTCGCAAGCCTTAAACGCTCAAACGTTTAACGCTCGAGTCTAAAAAGCTCGAAAGCGTCGACTCGACGCTCAGCGCTCATTTTCGTTCAGAATATGTAGTTCATCATGATATTGTTCTTCACGACTAAACTAATGGCAGAAATAAACACACTATCTTTCTATCTATGTACTATTAATTCGTCTACGACATATAAATCCTCCAACTGTTTAGGGCTACGAATAGCCACGTATGAATGGTTATATTATAGTGTTCAAGTGTATGCGCAAACACAAGTGCACTCTCTATTCCCTTACCCTCATATTCCGATGGGACTCTACTGTGACACAACCGGAGAGGGATCCGGCGCAGGACCAACGGCTTAACGTGCTTTCCAAGGCACGGGGGTACAAGACCGCCCATTTCCAGACTCCGGGTTGTTTCTAAGAAATCCTTACCGAAAACTTGGGTACAAATTTTTGCCCCGACCCAGGGGTCGAACCTAGGATCTCTTGAGCAGCCGTCACTTTAAAGTGCGACCCATTAACCACTACGCCGCAGACACACCAAAAAAAGAGATGATTCTATAAATTGTAATATTGTTTAGACGACCCGTTTGAATCAGTGGTATTGAATGTTGCCTCTGGTACAAGCGTTGCGTGTTCGATCCCCGCACAGTACAAACATTTGCGTGCATGAACATGTCTGTATGTATTGGTCTGGGTGCCTCCTATGTATTATAAAAATGTATTTACAAAAGAAAAGGAATATGCGTCCAGTCGAAGTCACGGGAGAGCCAAAAGCTGGCAGCTACCTCGCCCAGCGAATTTCCATCGCGATCCAGCGGGGTAATGCTGCCAGCATTTTGGGGACACTGCCACGGGGACCTACTTTGTTTTAACTTTCCCTTTTATTTACATTTAGTTTAATTTTATTTCTTAGTTATTGTCTTAATTTTCTTGTGTTTTTGTTCAATAAAAATTCTATATAATTAAAGAAAAGTATTATATGTATATATTTGTAATCCCACTGTTGATTCTGATATCCGTAACACAGGTGCTTGAGCTACCTATCTCGGAGTCAGATCAATGTTTATGATGTTGTGAAATATTTATTAATTATTATTGATCTATTACTATATAAATTTGTCTAACTCTACGCCATAGGCAAGCTATCGCAGCAGCCACACAACAATTCAATTCAATTCATTTATTGCACATATTCGTATACTAAGATGTTATAAAAAAAAGAAAAGATAATTCTTTAAATCTTAAAAAAGATAATTCTATAAATTGTAGTAACCGAATGCGTGGCTGAATGTACATGTTTTCAGGCGGAGTGTACAGCTAGCGAGATGATACCCAGCTGCCGCCTCCCATGGCACAATAACAATGTGTATTACAAGTCCAACATTCAACAGCACTAAGTGCAAACTAACATACAAAGATACAAATATTCAATTGGCATCACGACATTTTGACGATGGGAGAGATGCGCTTCGGCATGAATCTACCGAAGTGATACCTCACAGAAAACCGGCGTGAAGTAGCACTGCTGTGTTTCGCTGCGTGAGTGAGGGTACCGGAGGCCTAATCCGGGGGAAAGGGGAGTTTAAAGATTGGCAGCGCACTTGTGACTCCACTGGTACAAACAATCAGGTCTTAAAGATAAACTGTCCACAAATGACCCTGATAGGGTATCACAACATATACAACCTTTGCGGATAAAGAATGGGATCATAAATGGCGGCGCATATATTCACTTCTCGCTCGCACACTATTAGTGCGTCTATACTCGCACTCGTGGGGTGCGAGTATAGACGCAAATAGTGTGCGAGCGAGAAGTGAATAGATGCGCCGCCATTTCTGATCCCATTCTTTATCCGCACGGGTTGTACCTACTATTTGCCCCAGCAGTGGGGGACTTAAATGGGCTAATGATGATGATGATGAATGAATTATAAAACTAAAAAATATATGATATACATAAAAACTAACAACGAAAATTGGTTTGGACTAGATCTAGTAAACACTTTTTTTTTAATACGTTATACACCTTAAACCGCATTTTACCTTCCATATATCTTACTTGCTGCTACGGAACCCTTCCTGGGCTCCGTCCGAGACCGACTCACACGTGGCCAGTTTTTTATGATATAGGGGCAGACGAGAAGACGTATCACCTGATGGTAAGCGATTACCGCCGGCCATGGACACCTGCCACGTCAAAGGAGCCACAGGTGCACTGTCGGCCTTTTTAAAAGAGAAGTACGCTCTTTTCTTGAAGGGTTACAGGTCGTACCAGTCCGGAAATACCGCAGGCGATAATTCATTCCACAGTTTTGTCCTGGTGATCCACTGTGGCCAAGCACTTAAAGCTTGCTAAAGCAACCATTTCGACAACCCAGGACAGACTATCCTGTGGGAAATGGCTAGAACAAAGAAGACTTAGCTAGGCGCGATGAAGGCAGGTGGAGTCAAGTCCTGCTTGAATAGTGTCCTTGAACCGGTACGACATTAAGCTCACCAGGACCCCAATTCTCGTGCTCGTGACATTTGTTTTCATACGACATATATCACTAAAACATGGTTTTTTTGTATGGTTTTCAGGTGATATCCGCCATGTTTTTAAAATGTCACAAACCCCAGAATTGGGCTCCAGCCTGTGTCACGATAGGTCGACGACATCACCAATATCGTGTGGACTACATGGATCCGAGCGGCTCAGGACCGGGTACAAAGCAGGCCTATACTTATCAGAGCTTCGTCATCATCAGCCCATTTAAGTCCCCACTGCTGGGGCACGGGAATCCCTCAATCACAAGAGGGGGAATTGCCATACTCACCACGCTTGGCAGACGGGTTGGCGAGGATTTAGATATAAATGCAAAGTTTTCTTTTTCTGGGTGCTGATGATCATGCCAGCAGTTTTACCTTAGTCGCCTTTTACGACACCTCGGTAAGAGTGAGGGTGGCCTATTCACCATATATAGCATGGCTTACCACCGGACTATTGATGATGATTTTGACCGTAAATTAATACAATGTAGTGCCACCTACAGTTAAGTTCCTCCACGTACCCTATATTCATTACAACCTGAAATTATTCCAATATCCAAAACTGTAAATTCTAGTTCAGTAATTTTATCGAAAAAATTCAGTTTCAGTGTTCAGGTTCCCGATAAGGTGTGAAGGTACAAATGTTGTGTCGCAGGTGCGCCGGCACCTGGCCTAACGAGCCCCCTCCCACAACCCTACATCACCCCAACACCCAGACTCACCCCCGTACAGTGTACGGAAGATGCAGTGAGAGGAAAATATTGTATTGTTGATCGAAAATAGGTAGGTAGATGGATAGATTGTACAAGTATAATGCAAGGCGGTCTTATCGCTTGTAGCGATTTCTTCAAGACAACGTTTGGGTAGAGGGAAGAAATAACGTATTCGTAATTAGGTACTGTGAAATAAAAACAAGACAAGCAAATTTGGCATACACTAAAATTACAAGCGTATACAACTCGTAACACTGTCATACACATTTTTTTTTATATATATAATGGCTGCTACTGTGTCTCTCGACACATCTATAATTCTGCCAATGTCGAGCGATTAGAGAGACACGTTAATTAATAGATTGACCGGTGTGACGACATACACATTTAGACAACAAAAAAAAAATTAAATGTCAAAGTGACATAATTGCTTGTAATACGAGTATAACTATTGGTATCCCAATCCCAATTAATATTTTTTTTGTTGTCTAAATGTGTATGTCAGTGTTTGTTTTGTTTGTTTTAGGTGTTTCAAATAATAACCCTAACTCAATTAATTAAAGAGAACCAGCTCATTTATCCAATTTCCAAAGGAACGTGTCTCTTTAATCACTTGACATTGGCAGAGTTGTCTCATAAGAGCAACACCAACCCATAAGAAAAAAAAGTATTGGTAAAGCTAATTATTGTTCAAAATACACATTTTGGCGATATTTGACCATTGGTTACTTTTTTAAACCATTAGTTCAGTCTAACTTTAAATGTGGGAGAGCCACGCTTAAGCATGAATGGGCCGGCTCGACCGGAGTGATACCACTGCCTCACAGAAGATCGGCGTGAAGCAGCGCCTGGCGCTGTGT